>CM029512.1:41225853-43625853 GCA_017140475.1 Eucalyptus fibrosa
ATGAAAGAAACTATCATCCATGGAGAAATCTTGAGGGCTGGACTTTTTCATGTTTCCTCCCAAAAACTTTTTCAAAAAAAAAAAACATTTCATTGTTAAAAGAAAGAAAGAAAGAAAAATTTTTCCCAAAGCTTGTAGCAGATTAAACTTGTTTGTTTGTCTAATTCATTTGCTTCTTGTCTCAATGCATAATTCTATAACTTGTTATGACAAGGGACATTTGAGAATAGCGTATCATGTTTCAATGATCATAAACTTGACTTGTGATCAACAGGTTTAGAGCGCACTTGCAATGAAAAAAGATTTTGGGAAAGTAAAAGAGAACCATCATTCTCCGGCGGAAGATCCTAGGGGCAAGTTTGCTCCAAATTACAGCCTATATGTGGTAAAGAAGGTACTTCCAGGAGGTGTCATCCTAGCAGAAATGGATGGTCGTGAGTTTTCAAACTCCAGTGAATTTTAATGCTTTCAAAAAGTATTATCCATGATAGAATTTGCCATGTCATGTTTTGAGCTGCAAGCATTTCTATGATGAGTAAATTGCCTCAATGAATTGAATTGTTCAAATTTATTGCAAATTTTGTATTTTTCTTCCTTGATGAATTGTGTGAGATGGATTGAATGTGTGAATGGGATATTTTAGAATGATGAAAGGCAAACCCTATTCCATACACGACCCCCTAGTGAGTTGTGTGGAAAATTCCATGCCCACAAGGAAAAGGGTGATCTCACAAAGGGTATGTCAACCAAGGTGATAAGAGGTAGTTTATTCTACTACCCGAAACACTGCAGGTAAATCCATTGTTCAGCCCTTTGAGCCCACACACATGAAGAGCTTTTTAAATTATCCCTATCAAAGATCGTCTCATACTAGGACAAGATTTGAAATGAATGATAGGAATTTTCTTACTCACACTTGCATCAATCTTCGAGTATTGCTTTTATAGTGTGACTTGTACGATAATTTAAAGTGCCTTAGGACAACGAAGAGCAGTTCTTTCTCTATCATATACACTTTATCCATTACATTGCCCCCTTGAGCCTATGAATTCATTTCACATTAAACCCAGTTGGTGATCATCCCCCACATTGGGGCAAGGCAAGAAAAATCAAACCACTCAAGTAGCATGATTTACAATGTTGATAAAAATGGAGACTTCGTCCAAAAAAAAAGTGCAAAAAATGGGGCATAAAAAAGCAGTGTGCCTGGTAAAAGTAAGGCCAATGCCCAAAGAAAAAAAATCAAACACTTGATGAAGTAAGTTGTATCCCCAACAAGGTGATACCCAAAAAAGGAAAAAAAAAACTCAAATGTTGAGATGTTGCAATTAGTGGAGTTGTGATGTGAAGAAAATCTTCGACGATGGGGAGGAAAATTGTTGGAAATGCCAAGATGATCACCAACTTTGACCCCTTAAACACTCTTTGAGCCAAATGATCCTTTCGTTTTTCAACCCATGAACCAAGCCAACGTTACGTCCCTTGCAAAGTCTCTTCAGATTATGGCACTTGAATTAACGTAAAAGTTCATATGTTTGAAAGCATCGCTTGAAGAAGTGCGAGTAAGATAATTTCAGCTTCATTTCGTATGTCTCTTGACTTGTAAACCCCAAGACAATTGCGAAATGTCATTTTTCAATAGTCTTGACTCAAAGAGTCTCCTTTGTTAAGTCGTTGATTAAGCCTATATTACGGTTCCTGTTAAAGACCTCTCAGATTGGTAAGGTTGTACCACTTGCAAGATTGCTCGAACCCTTATTTGGCATGATGATGGAAAGATAGAGTGATTGTCAAAAATCCTGCATCAAAGGTCATGATAAAATAGCCCATTTTAATGAGGAAGAGAGAAAAGTCCTTTCAGACTAAATGATCCCTCATTTAACACATCCATGACGCTCATGTGTTCAGATTGGAATCTTCTTTTGAAATCATTCCTATTGGAATTAGGTGATATGAGATTGATAGAAATCATCATAAACATCCATTGAATTAATGCATGCTTGCGATTACAAATGCATTTTGCCGCTCCTACGACCATGTTTTGCAGGAGACATGTCCCCGAGGATCTGAGATGTTACTAGGTAAGTATATCTCTATCTTTACCATAAATACTTGTCGTTGCACAGGTATATCGACACTCAATTGAGTTGTTCCTCAAAGATTTTTCTCCAAATTCAGTCTGATTAAGGTGACCGAAGAAAGGTTCGGGTCTTGGTTAGATGATCTCTGTTGCAAGGCTGGGTGATTGAAGAATGGTTCGGGTACTAGCCAAGCAAAATTCTCGTTTAGGCGACCGTAGAATGGTACAGGTCCTAGACAACATTTATTTCCCTATTTAGGCGACCGTAGAATGGTATGGGTACTATATAGCATCTATTTCCTTATTCGGCGATCGTAGAATGGTACGGGTCCGGAAGGTAAATCCCCATTTAGGCGACTGTAGAATGATACGGGTCCTAGACACAACCAAACACTGTCATACTAGGCGACCGTAGAATGGTACGGGTCTTGGGAAAACAGTCTATTTGTAAAGTCATGTTACTGTTCTAGGCGACCGTAGAATGGTATGGGTCCTGAACATGTAACACCAACTACCTAGAATCACTATACCCTCCTTGAAGGTAAGATATTCTAGGTAGGTTCCTTTAACATTTGCATACAAATTGCATTCCAAAATTTCGATATCTCAGTCTGAATCTGGATGTCTCAATTCTCTTCATTGAACGTTTCACTCTGGATGTGAATGTTCTTCGACTTTCCTCGTTATACCTTAGTCTGGATCTAGGTATTTCGAGCTTCTAAAACCATGACATCATTGTCTGGTCCCGCATGTCTTGATTATTTTCGTCTAAACATTTCACTTTGGATGTGAATGTTTTTTCGACCTTTCTCGATACCTCAAGTACAAAAATCTTGACATCTCAGTCTGGACCCAAATGTCTTGATTATTTTCATTCAAACATTTCACTATGGATGTGAATGTTTGTCAATCCTTCTTGTTACACCTTAGTTTGGATCTAGATATTTCGACTACAAAATCTTGACATCTCAGTCTGGATTTGGATGTCTCAATTTTTTCTGTTGAACATTTCTCTTTGGATGTGAATGTTCTTCTCAATCTCAATGTCTCAATCTATTACCCATTACGCTTTTCAAGGAACTTGAGTGAGAGTTGGGTACTTGTGGAGTAAATAGGGATTTATCATGTACCTCAAGATGCTTTACCGCGATGACTGGTAAGTAATTGTAGGTATGTTCTTTCTTTTGACATCATGCATTTGCATTAGCATTTCCATGCACCATATGAATTGCATTTTTTTTTATAAAAAAAATGGGATACATTTCCCGAAAAAAAAAAAAAAAAAATCATTCAGTGCATGTGCATAGTAAAAATTTAGGTCTCAATTTGTCTTTGAAGGCAACCTCTTCGAGCTCACCTTCAAAGAGGGGCAGCTATTGACACCTAAATTTTGGTGGCCCGTTTAGTCATTTATCGTATTAAAAATTTAGGGGTCAATTTTATCTCTGAAAAAATATTAATTGCATAGCATATAAATTTAGATGCATTTATTTTTAGTTTGCATGTTTTGACTGGTGGTGGATAGGTTCGAATTAATGTTTCTAAGCTCTAGTTCGGCAGGCCGGGCTAGGCCCATGAAATGAGCAAATTAGCCCAAGCCTGTTGGTTTTTTTAATTAATTATCCTATGAGAAATTAAGATATGATGCGATATTAGGATGAATTTTTGAAATTGAAGAAAATCGTATTGCAATCTCATCTTCAACAATAGGCGATAAAATCAGTAGAGGATATTCAAGAGATAAGGAGAATAAAAATATTTTTGTGATTAGGAGGTTATAGGCAATCTTTTGGTCAAATGAAATATTCACAAAAGGATTGCATTTTGTTTTGGCCTATAAAAGGGTGTGTACGTAGGGTTTTAAAGGGGGCTTTTTCTAGGGTTTCTCTGGGTTCGAAAAAAAACAAAAAAGAAAGAAAACAAAGCAAAAGTCAAAAAGTACAGCAGCAGCAAAGGAGGAGACAGGAAGAGAGAGAAAGGAGAACTGTTCATCGTCTTCTTCGAGTCCCTCCTTGTTGTTCCGCTCCCAGATCCCACTGTGCCGGTTTCAGCCACACCACCGCACTCATGTGCTATCGCCTCCGCCTACCGGCTTCGGTTATGCTCAACCACCGCTGCTTCGCTGATAACCCCCAAGCTACCGACCACCGCCGCTCTGCCGATCTACTGCCGGAGCTGAAAATCAAAACTAGCACCCCTCCTCCGCCCAGATCTGCTCAACGCCTCTGCTAAAGATCGAAGCTAGTCGCCACACCTCGTCAATCGAGCGACCAACCGTCACGCACGCACTACCACCCTCACTGACATTGCTGCACCGATCTCCCTCACTGAACCCCTGCTGCGTCCTTGCCCATCAATGCGCCTCACTCGCGACCTGCAACCTTCTCCACCCACGATGCCGGATATCGACGCCACTAGAGCCCCAAATTAGTCGCACCGCCGCACCTCCCTCTCACCGCGCCTGCACCATCGCTGATCCGCCTTAATCACAACCGCCTTGCTCGAAGCACCACCAACGCCATAGTGCCGCCCCCTGCGACACTGCACCGGGCCCTCTTCCGTGTAGACGCTAAGCCGCCCATGCCAAGCCACTCCATCCATTGCTGCCTCTCACCGGAGCTCCGACCGATGGCAACCCCCTGCTTGGCGCCGACGAATTTGCTACCCCCCATTTTCCTTAGGCATTATCAACAGGAGTTATTCCTCAGATTATTGTAATTATTAATTTCACCCGTAAGATGTCGGGTCATTTTTTAATTGTATTAATTCTTGGGGGTTTGTTGATAATATCTTAATTGTTGAATCAATATAATTATTAATTTGATCCATAAGACTTCGGATCAGATTTTTAATTATTTTGAACTTTTTATCGTGACATTCAGGGTTATAGTAATCGTTAATTTGACCGTAAGATAACATGTTATTTTTTGATTATTTTAATTCTTTATTTGATTGGATGTCTTGATTAGTCTAAATACAATGTTTAATTGATAATTGCTTGTTTTGGAGAACCACTAAAAAAATCCAAAAAATATTTGAATTAGGATTCAGTTTGTTTTGGAATATTTCTTGTTATCTTGTATATTTAGAATAGGGATTTTAGTTTGAATTTAAAAAAATATAAAAACAAAAAAGTGCATTCATTTAGGTATTTATTTATTTTTAATTTAAATTGCACGTTTAATTATTTGGCAATTGTGAATTTCAAATTTTATAAAAATAAAAAAAAAAACAAAAGAATCCTCATGTATATATCATGTAGAATTAGGGCATTCTTTGTACGTCATGGCATCTTAGGATAAAATTGCAAGTTTCATTTTAAATTTACTTCATTATATAGAATAGATTGCATTTTTAGGATAAAAAATCATATGCACGTTATATAGAATTAAGTTCATGAAATGCACGCCATTTAGTGATTGTTGTTAAGTTTATTATATTAGGAATTGCTCATCATTAGACTAGGTCATTTAATAAATGCCGCATGACATATAGCTCACATATTAAATTGTATGTTACATGTCATTTTAGTTGATATAATTTTGTATGTCATTGCATTGCATTGTATGTCATTAGAATTAGGTCATTTAGATTGCATTTAATTATTGCATTTCTTCATGTCATATAGTTTAGGTCATGTAGTTAAAATGCATTGTTTTTATGAAAAAATTCTAATTTCAAGAAAACCCAAAAAATTGTTTGCTTTGTGTGATGTAATTTATTTATTGAATGTTTGAGCAATCATGTGGTCACTTTTTGCATGATAGTAATTTAGGTTAAAATAAATCAGCTGCCTGCAAAAAACATTTTTAAAAATAAAAAGAATGGTACCGAAAGGGCATTAGAGAAATCTAATGTAACCAAGTCCCCGTACCCTTAGTCTCTGGTTTGTAAGAGTAAAGTAATTCTCTCATTATTTTACTTAGGTGTCTAATCGACGTATCATAAATTGATTAGTGGCGACTCCTAAATAAAATCCATTTGCATGTTAAGAAATTTGAACCTAAGTCGTGAATTGGTATGGACTTGGGAGAGCCCGAGTTAAGTCTAGGCTTAATAATCCATTAGTTAAACTTTAGGTGATTCACACCCGAAAAATTGGTCTCGACAATTGTTGTGATCCACTCAAAGTGATGGCAGATGGAGCGATTGATTCACGAAGACCGGCGCTCACTTGTAGAGGCCTTTAATCAGGTCAATCTCAACGGACACTTTAAAAGCATGAGAAAGAACAGTGGCTATACGAGGTGATTTTCTCATACCAATTGGCTTGCTGGTTCCTTTTGATGATTTAGGAGGCATGATTTGAAGTGTTTGAAGAGGAGTAATTGAGATAAGAGGATGATGGGTTAAGAATGTGATAGTGAGAGGGTAGAAATAAGGAGGTGTAGAGAGGTTGCTGATGAAGAGTGTGAGGATAATTGATAGCAAAAAACGCATATAAGTAGGAGAGAGTAGAATCGTAGGTGAAAGAGAGATAGAAAAAGAAAAGAATAAGGCTAAAATACTTAACTTCCTAATATAATGCTAATCAATCAATTGAATTATAGTAAAGATAATTATATGTATAAAAAAACTATATAGTATCATAACGAAAACATACATATAGTATAATGATAATTTTTTCAAAAATATTGCGTACCGTAGCACTATTACTTACCTGGAACAATGTTGCGGCCATGTCCCCACTTGATAGTTCGATAATAAAAAAATTTGAGAATTTTTTAAAATATTTTATAAAAATACATTCTATAAATTTAAAAGAAGTTAAGTTTATAATCTGAAAAAAGAGACCTGCCCTAGTATATGGGACTGGACTCATAAAGGCATGGGCCTAATTCTACGGCCCATGTCCACATTAAGGTCGGGTTTGGGTTATACAAGGACATGCTTTTATGGGCTTACTACTTAGGCTTATTTTAATTAGAACTTCACAAGCCTACTCTTCCTAAAGCAACACCGAGCCCATTGCAGAAGCCCTCCTTCAATTACTCAATCCAAGCCTGAAAGTCACCAACTCAATTATAATTAGAACTAAGCCCACCAGCACTAAACTCGTTTCCTCTTCCCGTTGTTCTTATCAGCTTTCACGCTTGCTCCCATTGTGTCTTCTTCAACCTACTGAGAACGCCCCGCCTCCATCTAGATTCCCTATGCCAAAATCTTTCCAACATGAACAAATATTTCACAATCAATCGCGAAGGGCCGCTACGGGACTATCACTAACTACCACAATGACTCCTCGCTAGGAAACCAAAATCACCTCCGGCAACCAACATGGCGTCGGCTGTGCACCACACTCAATGGAGACAACATAGCGACAAAATACAAAGACAATAATTTCATGAAAATCAAGCTTAACAACTAATGACTAAGCAATCTCGCCCGAACATACCCTAGGATTCGAACTGAATTAGGAAATATTTCTCAATCACCTCTCAAAAGCATTTCATCAATCGAGTCAATTGTTAAAATATGTCTTGAGTTTGAGCAAAATGCAAAATTCCGAATATTCTGAATTGGATATGTTGCAGACATTCGAAATCGACCAAAGAAGATCCGAAGATCAACTTCCCAAAATTCAAATATACGTTGGAGAATTTGGCCACTAAAATAGGAAAGTCCAACTTTGACTTGGACTTGGATTTTGTTTAAAATATATAGAGATATAGTTTGGTTTAAATCAGTAAGTTAGTTGTAGAGAAAAGTCAAAACTTTTATTTTGGTTGATCGGATCCTAGCTTGATTCGGTTTCCTCACCCGTAGACTTCTCTGGCGATGGTGGTGGCTTATTTATATATATATATATATATATATATATTCTATATTCTCAAGGCTTGTTTGTTGAGGGACACAAACGTGAAAGTTTTTGAAGCGTTGTTTTCATATGAGTGCTTGGTATTAAAGTTCGTTCGTGCAATTACATCCGAGAAGAATTAGTGTTTGTAGCTGATTAAGGCCCCGTTTGGTTCAACATTCCTAAGGGCTTTGAGCCCCCAAAGCCCATTGAAAAAAGTTTTTGGTGTTTAGTTTAGCATTTGGAAGTCTACTTGGCTAAATGCTTGTCTTTGAAATGCTAAAGAGGAGTTTAATGATTTTTTTTTCCTTCAAATATTGCCCTCACCGATAATGGTGTTTTCCTATTTTACCCTACAAAATTATTGTTCATTAGCTTCCTCGTTGGACTTGTTTCTTCAAGAGTGAAGCTCCAGCCAGTGAAGCTCAGCCGGCCAGATCTGGTCGCCCACACACTGTTGTCACATGGGTCGCGGCCTCAAGCGGCATCACCTAGGTCACATGACCCATGCAACAAACTGAGCGAAGCTCAGCCAGCCAAATCTGGTTGCCCATGCATTGCTGTCGCCATGCACCATTGTCGCGTTGGTCGCAGCCTCAGGTGGCGTTGCCTCAGTCGGGGCCTCAGGTGACGCCGCCTTGGTCACATGACCCATGCGACAGCAGTGCATGGATCATGTGACCCGCTGCCTCCCCACCACCACTGCCACCAGCCACCTCCCCCACCACAACCACCAACTTCGGCTGCCTCCCGATCATTCCCCTATGCTTTAGCATCTCCTCCTCCTTTTTCCTTTTCTTTTCACCTCAAAGCTACTTTGCAAAATACACCAAAATGAGAATATCAAAACACTTATGCCTTCATCAAATGCCCATTCTTCTAAAGATACTTGAGGAAATGGGTTTGCATTTCTCAAAAGTTGAACCAAACAGGCCCTAAATTTTGTGGTAAGGTTTGCATGTAATTCCTTCGTGAGATTGAGAGATTATTTCTTGAGGAATTTCTGGGCTAAACATTGCGTGCGTTATTGGGTGTAATTGAGGCTTGGGAAACATCGAGATAGTGTTTGAGAGTCTTGAGCGTGTAATCTCCTTGTATCGCTTGATCTATAGTGAAATTCGCCACCACTCTCCTCGTGAACGTAGGTCTTTACGACCGAACCACATAAATCTGGTGTCCGATTTATTTTCTTCTTCTGTCTCTATTATTGTTTGATCGCTCGCTTTCCGCAACATCAATCTCGCTTGGACATGCCTTCGAATTCAAACAGAAATAGAAAATATTTCTCAATCACTTTTTAGAAGCATTTCATCAAGCAAGTCTTGTGTGTTCAACGAAAAGTGATAAGGCACACCGATGAACCAATATTTCGACTTCATCCTACATTAATCAGCGGACATCTCAAGTGAATGGAAAATACTTCAAACGAATCCAAGATACCCTATTACAAAAACAAACAAAAGCCACCCAACCGTGGGTAGCTATGTTGGTTGAGATTCTCTCCTTCATCGTCGAGGTCAAGAGTTTGAAACCCGCAATTGCTAGCATTATAAGTGAAGAGCCATGATGTTGGGGTCATGTGCTAATCTCCTCCAAGGTATAGGAGCTCAGCCCTCTCGGGGCACGGTGCCGTAAAAAAAACAAAAAACAAAAGCCTTAGTCTCCTTTTAGACTAACACTAACCGGGGCATTATATCAAACACATGGTGAGGGCCCATGGTGAAGTCCGATATAGCTAGAATAAGTACCTAGAGGGGGGTGAATAGGTATATAAAAGATTTTTCTCGATAATTGCACAATACTAGACAGTTGATAGATTTGAGACAAACAATAATCAAAGTAAGACTGAGAGAAGGGAAGAGAAAATTGAACACGCGGTTTATAGTGGTTCGGCTTATTTCAAGCCTACGTCCACTCTTCTGCACTGACAGCCTATTGGCTGGATTCCACTATGAACAAAGAGATGTTACAGCGTTGTTCTTCCTTGATTTCTCGGTGTAGATGATCTACCACACTCGCTCAAGGTCTCACTAAGTATAGACACTCTTTGTGTATACAAATTCGCTCAAAATGTATCGACTAATAATCAAGGTGCTTCGACTGGAATTTCTCTATCGATCATGCACTAAAGCAACTAGAACGTCTTCCTTTTATACTCCTTTATGCCATCATACCCGTTGGCACTTACCAAAGGAATTCCTCCAATCTACCCATTGGACGGAATCAATCAAGAAGATCATTCGAGCTATTAAAGGAACCTGACGATAGCCCATCAATCATGTTCGCCCATACAATCAGGATCTTGGTTTCCAAGAATAGAACCTTCCAAGAATATTTCGTCGACCATCGGATCTTCAAACGATCTTGATTACGAATAAAAGAATCCGTTATATTTATCCAGCCAAGAGATCTTCTCCAGAGGATAGGACTAAATCCTCAACCAAATACTTCGGCTCTGGATTGCCTTCGTCACTGGATTAGAAAAACTGTCAATGAGAATAGTCTTGAGTCTTGAGTCTTGAGTGCTGAGTCTGGTGATCTGAAAGTCTTCAGACTCTAAACAGAAGGTCTGCAATTATCCAGACTAGACTGATAGAAACGTTTTGTCAGCTTCAAAATATTCTGGAAAGATTTCTCCAACAATCTCCCCCTTTTTGATGGTGACAAAACTTTCCTGTAGATTTGAACAACTTTGACCTGCAAAACATTACTCAAGCAATATGGCTATCTCATAAAGATTAATAAATCAACCAGACTCTGCATCCACAGAAAATCGGTTAGTCTTTCATGAGTAAGACCATACAACAACACTTGATATAAATGCAAATAGTCAAGCATCAAAATCCACATCCAAGTCAGTCAAATTTAAGTTCACACCCAAGTCATACTCAAAAACAAACATTCAAACACACAAAAGAAATTTAAAGTCAAAGTTTAAAGAGTTCAAATTGCAATTCTCCCCTTTTTGTCATCATTAAAAAGGTGAGAAAAGAGTCAAGTCTCGCTTGGGAATGCGCACAACTGGAAATCTCCCATCGACCGTACGATGCCTTCCAGCCTCTTCAAGTCTTCCCGTAGATGAGCCACCTCTTCTCCTTTGGCATTGGCTTGAATTTGAAGAGCGAGGTCTTTCATTTGATCCGCCAGGGTAACAGAAGATGCTTGTCCAGCGTTCTTCATGACTTGAAGTTCACAGTCCAGAGCATAGATTTGACCCTGCATTTCCAGAAGAACATCAAGGATACGATGAAAATCTGCTGTATTGTCCATCTGTGTGCTCGCATTTGCTCTCTCGGATGGAGTGAAGGCAAACAATGGAACTTCGGTGTAGTCTTGCAGATTTAGTGTTGACGTATCATGTCCTTCCTCAGGCATTTGAGAAGCCTGAAAATCTTTTGGATTTGCTGGTGAGCGACTCACACCTTCACTGTTGACAGCATGTGGTGTAGTCCTTCCTTGCTCGCCATCTCTCCCTGTCTCTAGGACCTCAAATGGGGAAGAGTGATGGTCATGCTCTTCAGCATCTTGATTCCCTTTCTCTCCGGCTTCATCTGCAGACTTTTCTTTCACTGCTTCTCCTTCTTCTTCAGCTTCTTTCTCTTTCTCTTGTTGCTCCTCTGCTTCTCTGTTCTTTGCTTGCTCCTCTTCTTCTCTCTGTTCTTTTTCCTCTGCTTCTTTTCCTTTCTTCTGTTGTTCTGTTGATTCAGGTACAGAACGTCTGGTCCTTTTCAATGCAGAGATAGTGAGATCTTTCTCTTCATCTTCATCCTCTAAGATAAGAGTTCTTTTCTTTTTGGATGGGGCACCAATGGGCTCCTTCCCTTTTCTCTTTGATGCAGAAGATACTGGAGTCTTCACTCTGAACTTCTCCATTGCCTTAGCAAGCTCTTTCAGACGCATTTTTGTCAGCATTTTCAAACCCACCACCATTTTGTCGCATGGTCGAACACAAAGAGTATGTGGAGGTTCAATGTTCAAGTGTCTGAAGATCTTGGTCACAAGACCTGGGTAAGGCAATTGGCCCTTGTCCTTCACCATTGCTCTGTACATGTGAAAGAGAATGGTGTGAGGGAGAGAGAACTTCTTCCCTGTATTGATCGCGTACATCAATTTCGCCTCGGAGTTAGACACGTCAGTCTTGGATGTAGACTTTGGCCTCGATACAAGTTGATCACAATTTTGTGAAGCAAGATGTTGATGGCACGCATTCTTGAGTAGGTAATTCTTCCCTCTCGTATCCCTGTCTTTGACAAGCTCCAATGAGGCACGAGCAATCGAAACTTTGATTGGTTGATAGCGTCCTCTTTCAACTCCAATTATATCGCCAACATGTCCACATCTACCACATAGTCTTGGTCTCGAACACCGAATGATATTCTATTCGCATCTAAAAAGCTAAGATTCGAATAGAAGTATGCTGTCAATTGCGCATAACCGTCTGTGGTATCGGAGCAAAATTGCTCAAGTTGAAGCAGATTGAACTTCTCCCTTAAGTTCACATTAATGGCATCCAAGAAATCGAAATCAACACTTCTAGGGTTTATCACCCCTCGTTTCAACAATCTGAAGAACAGATTCTCCTGTTCCTTCGATTTAAACAAATCCATCCTTTTTCCCTTCACCTTCGCAGCAACACCCATTCTAGGTTGAAATTCACTGAACATTTTATCATCATCGTTCCCGTCAGTCGGATTCGGTCCCGATACACGAGGGTCACTTGGAATGTTCGCAAGTGCTTCCTCAGCCTTTCCTTTGGGAGCAATTCCCAAATCCTCCATTTGTCGCAAAAAGATATACTCATTCCCATAATTCTTATCTTTAAGGAAATCATCTACGTAGTTCAGCGGAGTCCCAGTGCTCTTCAACGCACAATAGAGCTTGTAAATAAAAGAGGGTTTTTGGACTCTTACAAGGTCTGCGTCCTCGATTATTTCTTCCTCCGGTTGTTGACCCGCACCTTGTGGGGTAGATGGTGTTGAGTGACGTGGTGGAGAGTGAATCGGGCTCTGTTGCTGACTCGGTAAATCTTCCTCTTCGGTGAGATCGAAATGGGTAGGCCCCTCCCTCATTCTCTGTGGTCCTCTGTTCGCGATTCTTGAAAACTTCATCGAAGAAGACATCCTTCCTTGTCGTTGAAAGATTCCTTTACTCGCTTTCCCAAGAAAAGATGACAACTTTCTCGAAGATGAACACGGAGTAGAGACAGGATTAGGAGGAGAATGCCTTTTTAGGGTTTTGAAGTTTAAGCGAGGAAAACTGTATATATATAACTCAGTTTAAAAAGGAAAAACCAATCGGCACAAAGGAAAGTGAACAGACGCCTCTTTTTAAAATCGATAACTGCCAAATAGAAGTTAATCTTTTTGAAAAGACAAGATTCCGTTTTTCACGGAAATTATAAATTAACTGAACTAATGATCGTACCTTTTCGAGATTGAATATAATAACAACTTACAGTCTATAGCCATGAATGTCTGAGTCTGAGGGTTAGAGAGTCTCTAGACTTTAACTTCCTCAAGTTTCAAAATGTTGAGTCTGGAACGGATAAAATCGAATTGATTTTTCTCCAAAGGCTTTGTGAATATATCCGCTAGTTGATTTTTTGAATCAACAAATTGAATCGAGATTTCTCCATTTTGAACATGATCTCTAATGAAATGATGTCGAATCTCTATATGCTTTGCTCTTGAGTGAAGGATTGGATTTTTAGTGAGATTGATTGCGCTGTGTTGTCACATCTAATCTCTCGTGCATGAGTCTTCAATTCCAAAGTCTTGTAGCTGTTGTTTTATCCATAGAATTTGCGAAACAGCAACTTCCAAGAGCTACATACTCGCTTCATTGTTGTTGAGAGAGCCACGGTGCTTTGTTTCCTTGAAAACCAAGACACCGTCCCGCTTCCAAGCAACGGCAAGTTCCCGAAGTGCTCTTTCTATCAACTCGCAACCGGCCAGATCTGCGTCGAATATCCCTAGAAGATTAAAGTCTCCCTTCTTAGGATACCAAAGACCGATGCTTGAAGATGAAGCAACGTATTTAATAATACGTTTCGCAGCACTGAGATGGGATTCTCTAGGATCTGATTGAAACCTAGCACATATGCAAACACTCAACAAAATGTCAGGTCTAGAAGCAGTAAGATAAAGAAGTGAACCAATGATGCTCATGTACAGCTTTTGATCAACTTTCTTCCCTTCTTCATCTTTGTCTATCTTCAAAGAACTTGACATCGGTATGTCGGTCTTTTTGCACTTTTCCAATCCAAACCTTTTGACAAGATCATTAGCATATTTTTCTTGATAAATAAAAGTTCCTTCCTTCAATTGTTTTACTTGAAGACTAAGAAAGAATGTTAACTCTCCCATCATACTCATTTCAAACTCATCCTGCATAGACTTAGAAAATTTCTTGCATAGACTTTCATTAGAGGATCCAAAAATAATATCATCCACATATATTTGAACAAGTAAAAAGCTTTTGTTTTCCTTTTTGATAAATAAAGTAGTATCTACTTTACCTTTGACAAAACCATTATGTATTAAGAACTTACTTAGTTTGTCGTACCAAGCTCGAGGTGCTTGCTTTAAACCATACAAGGCCTTTTTCAGTCTGAAGACTGAGTTTAGCTTCTTTGGGTTTTCAAATCCTGGTGGTTGTTTCACATAAACTTCCTCATGGATAAATCCATTTAGAAAGGCACTTTTGACGTCCATTTGGAATAAACTGAAATTTTTATAACAAGCAAATGCAAGTAATAGTCGAATAGCTTCTAACCTTGCTACTGGTGCGTAAGTCTCATCATAGTCTATTCCTTCTTCTTGCGTATATCCTTTGGCCACGAGTCTTGCTTTGTTTCGTACGACTTTTCCTTTCTCATTCATCTTGTTCCTGAACACCCATTTAGCTCCAATAACAGTTTTACCTTTTGGTTTAGATGTCAATTCCCAGACATCATTAATGTTGAACTGTCTGAGCTCTTCTTGCATAGCTTCAATCCAGCTTTCATCAGATAAAGCTTCTTCTATGCTCTTTGGTTCAATTTCAGAAATGAGAGCCACAGCACTAGACTCTTCACGCCTTTTGGATCTGGTGCGAATTCCTTCATTAATTTCGCCGATAATGAGATCTTTGGGATGACTGGACTTATGCTTCCAGTTACTGGTTGATTTGTCTGGTTGATGATCTCTTTCTTTATTTGAATCTTCACGAACAGCTTGATGCTGGTCTTCCAGAGTCTGAGATGCTTCTTGAGTTGTAAGCTTTGGAGGGTCTGGAGCAAGTTCAGACTCTTCATGATGAGTCTGACTGGATTCATCTTGCGTAGAATCTTGAAATTTGACATTCATTGACTCCTCCACAGACTGGCTCTTCTTGTTATAGACTCTGTAGGCTTTGCTTGATGTAGAATATCCAAGGAAGATGCCTTCATCTGATCTTTCTTCAAACTTACCAACTCGATCTTTTGCATTTTTCAATATAAAGCATTTGCAACCGAACACATGAAAGTATGAAACAATAGGCTTCTTACCTTTGAATAACTCATAAGGGGTTTTCTCTAGAATAGGTCTTAAGAAGACTCTATTGATGATATAGCACGCTGTTGAAACAGCTTCAGCCCAAAATCGTGAAGAAATCTTACTTTCAATTAAAAGAGTTCTAGCCATTTCTTGAAGAGATCTATTCTTTCTTTCCACAACTCCATTTTGTTGAGGAGTATATGGAGAGGAGAACACATGCTTAAAGCTAGATTCATCACAAAATTTTGTAAAATCTTCATTTTCAAATTCACCTCCATGATCTGTTCTTATACTTGAGATAACACATCATTTTTCATTTTGAACCTCTTTAGCAAATTTTTCAAAATACGAGAAGGTTTCGGACTTACTTGCAAGGAAATATACCCAAGTAAAGCGGGAGTAATCGTCCACAATTACTAGGCAATATTTCTTACCTCCAATGCTCTGGGTTCTAGTTGGTCCGAAGAGATCCATATGCAGCAACTGTAGTACATGATTAGTAGAGACATGATTTATTGGCTTAAATGAATTTCTTACCTGCTTTCCCATAATACATGGAGTGCATGGATCGGACTTTTGGTATGGTAATTTGGGTAGACCTCGAACAAGCTGCTTTGATGAGATTTTGGCTAATTGCTTCATGTTGACATGACCAAGCTTTCTGTGCCATAAGCTTGCTTCGTCTTGAATTGAGATTAGGCATTGCGATTCATTTGGTTTCACATCTAGAAGATAGATATTTCCATGTCTTCGACTCATGAAAGACTGAGTAGAGTCTTTACTGGTTCCAGAACATATTCCTTCTTGAAAGAAGATCTTAAAACCAAGTATCACACAATTGGCTAATGCTTTGAGAAGATTGTAATTGAGTCCTTCCACTAGGGAAACATTACTTATTGTGAGATTTCCAATTTTCACAGTTCCAAATCCCACAATACTTCCTTTGTTGTTTCCTCCAAATGAAACTTTTCCACCATTTACTTGAACAAGCTTTATGAAGCAATTTGAGTCTCTTGTCATGTGTCTTGAGCATCCGTTGTCAAGATACCACTTTACCTTTTTCTTGACGGAGACCTGCATTTAAAAGAGAGTCTCAAGCTTTCTTTGGTACCCAAATTTTCTTGGGTCCTTTAGTGTTAGTAAGATAAACAGTATTAGCCCATACTTTCTTAACATGTTTCCAAACCATAGGACACTCTTTTTCAAAGTGATCCGGACTGTTGCACTTTGAACACCTGAGGGCATTTCGACCTACAGACTTTACAAAAACTTTCTTGAAATGATTTTTGTAAGCCTCTCTCGAGGGTCTTTCCTTAATTCTTTCTTTTACTTTAGGAAAATCAATCAAGGGAATTGTTTCTGCTGTCATACCTAGACCGGACTTATTGAAGTAAGGTCTTTGAGCTGAAAGAATTTTTTCAAGTTTTTCGGACCCTATTGAAAATTTCTTTGAAATATTTGATAAGTCAGTTTTTAAAAGGGCATTTTCTTTCAAAAGATTATCTTCATTTTCTTTAAGAGTGGAAACATTCAAGTCTAAACTTTTAACTCTTTCTTCTAAAACGTTTTCCTTTTGTTTTAGAGCTGAGTTTTCCTTTTTAAGTTCGGAAATTCTTTTGAGAGAAGTCTTAAGACTAAAACACAGTTCATCAATGTATTTAGAAACTTTGACAGGAATTTTAAAATTACTTGCCTCAAATTCGTTCGCTCGAGTCGATCGATCGATCCGAATCTGAGTCTCGAGTCCGAATGTGCCATCGACATAGGTTGGCATATTCATTATCACTTTCTTCACACTCTGTATTACTCCAGGTTTCATCTTTGAGAGCTTTTCGAAACTTTTCAGCTTTTCCACTCTTCTTCTTTAGAAGAGGACAATTGGGTCTGATGTGTCCCTTTTTCTTACATTCAAAGCAAACTACATCTTTGTTTGGTTCCTCATCATCAACAGACTTGGTCTGCTGTCTTTGAAAACTTTGTTTCTTTGAGTTGAACCTTCTTCCTTTTCTATTCAGTTTTCTGAATCTTCTTATCATGAGAGCAAGCTCCTCATCGTCCATATCATCTTCAGAATCTGTATCATCAGAATCATCATTTGATTTTAATGCAATGGATTTCTTACCTTTTGGATCTTCGTCTTCATTAATTCGTTCCACTTCATAAGACTGAAGAGTTCCAATCAGCTCGTCGACAGATAGTGGCATAATTCTTTGCGTCTCTCTTATTGAAGTCTTTATGTGATTCCAATCCTTGGAGAGTCCACGCAATAGCTTGTTTACCTTCATGGGATCAGAAATTTTTTTCCTTAATTCTCAAGACCATTGACAATATCTGTAAAACGGCTAAACATGTCATTATAGATTCTCCTGGTTTCATTTTGAAGGCTTCATATTGACCGAGGAGAATGTTAATTCTGGTTTCCTTCACTCGATCTGTTCCTTCATAGGTGATATGTAATCTGTCCCAAACTTCTTTTGCTGTAACACAAGAAGATATTCTGTTATATTCAGTTGGTGACAAAGCACAATATAAAGAGTAAATTGCTTTTGCATCGAGTGCTTGTCTCTTGATTATCTCTTCCTGAGTCATTCCGCTGGTCTCAACAGTTTCTTTCCCTCTTTCAGAGACTGATGCAGCTGTAGGAGTAATTCCTTTTTCTACAACGTCCCATTCCAGAGGATCCTTTGATCGTAGGAAAGCTTTCATCTTGTTCTTCCAGATGTTGTAATCCTTTCCATCAAAGTAGGGTGGTCTGGTATTGCTTTGCCCTTCCACCAGCCCTGGTGCTAGCATACTAGCCATGGATCTTTTACTCTGAAGTAAAACACTTCAAATAAAGTGAGTACACGAGCTCTGATACCAATTGATATAGCTAGTATAAGTACCTAGAGGGGGGTGAATAGGTATATAAAAGATTTTTCTCGATAATTGCACAATACTAGACAATTGATAGATTTGAGACAAACAATAATCAAAGTAAGACTGAGAGAAGGGAAGAGAAAATTGAACACGCGGTTTATAGTGGTTCGGCTTATTTCAAGCCTACGTCCACTCTTTTGCACGACTAGCCTATTGGCTGGATTCCACTATGAACAAAGAGATGTTACAGCGTTGTTCTTCCTTGATTTCTCGGTGTAGATGATCTACCACACTCGCTCAAGGTATCACTAAGTATAGACACTCTTTGTGTATACAATTTCGCTCAAAATGTATCGACTAATAATCAAGGTGCTTTAGACTCTGGAATTTCTCTATCGATCATGCACTAAAGCAACTAGAACGTCTTCCTTTTATACTCCTTTATGCCATCATACCCGTTGGCACTTACCAAAGGAATTCCTCCAATCTACCCGTTGGACGGAATCAATCAAGAAGATCATTCGAGCTATTAAAGGAACCTGACGATAGCCCATCAATCATGTTCGCCCATACAATCAGGATCTTGGTTTCCAAGAATAGAACCTTCCAAGAATATTTCGTCGACCATCGGATCTTCAAACGATCTTGATTACGAATAAAAGAATCCGTTATATTTATCCAGCCAAGAGATCTTCTCCAGAGGATAGGACTAAATCCTCAACCAAATACTTCGGCTCTGGATTGCCTTCGTCCTTCGGATTAGAAAACTGTCAATGAGAATAGTCTTGAGTCTTGAGTCTTGAGTCTTTGAGTCCGGTGATCTAAAGTCTTTAGACTCTAAACGTCTGCAATTAAGAAGGTCTGCAATTATCCAGACTAGGCGATAGAAACGTTTTGTCGCCTTCAAAATATTCTTGGAAAGATTTCTCCAAAGACATGTGTGGAAGGCCCGGTTAAGGAGGATAAATGCTGAGATTTTTGGCCAATGTTTGTCTTGTGTGAATTTGAGTAATTTCAAATTTTCAATGGTGTTTTCTTGTGACTTAATTAGTGATGTTGTGATGTCTATGAAATTAATGGTGGACGCAAGACCCTTGGATATTAGAAATTGTGACTTGAAGATGTGTACCATCCTACTAAGTTTTGGTTATGTTAATAATGGAGGATCTTAGAATAAAATTGTTTAATTAATGCCTAGTGTTAGAGGTGGCCAAATTCTTTGGACTAGGAAGAGGATTAGCTTTATTTTGTTTAGATTAAACTTTGTTAGGGCAGGAAAGCCAAGGTGAAAAGGACAAAATCTAGGATTTTCTGCATTATGTTTTGGCTTCCACATGCAAGGTTTTGGTTCTACCCCCTTCCCTCAGCCGAAACCTCAACCCCTAAACTCAGGATGGCCCTAAAATTTCCCCAGCCAATCTCCTCTATTGCATGGCTATAGCGAGGGAAAATTTCCAAAGAAATTAATCATTTTCCTTCAACTTCTACTTCTATTTTTCCCTTCCCATTCATTCTTCTTATGCTTTCTTCCCCTCACATGCCCAATGCCTCCCTCTCTCATTTTCTTCTTGTTTCCTTGCATTTCTTCAAAGGACCAGTGACCAGAGAAGCAGCCAACCTTCAAGAGAGCCTGGGAAAGTGGTCTTTGAGTCCTAAACTAGGTAAGAGAATAAGTTAGGTATTGAACTCCAACATCCTCTCGACCTTGAGGGTGGATTAGCTCGATCTAGTGAATTTTGGGTTATAGGAGCTAGATCTTAGGATGATTTTAGATTGCATGTATGCTGTGATGTGTGGAACGTATTACATGTGAGTTTCTTGAAGGTTTACGGTTACTAAGCTTGCAAAAGATGTGCTCAAAGGAGCTGAGGTTGGATTTTCCTCCAAATCTGTTTACTGGACACCCGATATATGCTATTTTCGTGTGCTGAAATATGCTATGATTTTGAGGTTGCTTTCTTCGTGAAAAATGTTCTAAACATCTTCATTTATGACATATTTTACTCATGATTTTCTGGATTTAAGGAAACAAGATTTCAGCTTTGATGCATGCAAGTCAGAATCTTGTTTCATGCTGAAATCCGTGACCTTTAAGTGTTCAACAAACTTTCACCAACTCTTGAGGTTCGATTTTCCAAATATTTTCTTCATGAACGTTTTTCAGCACACCTTGAAGTTTAACATAGTCAAATTTCAGAACAAATGGATGAGTTTTAGCTTCGAACCAAGCTGATTTTGGAAAACATAATTTCTGGACATGGACACCATTTTGGTAATTGTTTGAGCGAATTACTGCTCATATTCTAGAACAAACTAGATCGAAATCTCATTCATGAAAAACATTTTTTTAAGTGTTATTTACAACATATTTAAATTTGAAAATTTTTTGAACTTGTTTGGTTATATTTCTAGATTTAATCTTGGAGACATGCAAGTGGATTCAATTTCTGCCAGTGAGAGCCAGATACTATCTGGTTGTTGTTCTTAGTGTCTTACTTGCTAGAAAATATATATTTCATGATTTTAGATGATTTTGGCATGCTAAGAACTTATGCTTGATGGCTGTGCATGAGTGGTGCTTATTATGTGTGCAGGATCATGTGTGATAAGTTTGTAAGGCTATGTGAAAGGCAATTTTGGTTTGTGCATGCTAATGCATTGAGATCTTGGTACACTGAGCATGTTATGGTGTGATGCATTTGTGTACTAGTGGTGTTAAAAGTGTGTCCTAATGGAAGATTGTGACGTGGTGAAATATGTGAATAAATCAAATTAAGAGATGTTCCATTGGACAATGTTGCGATGATGGCCCCGGGGAGTGGGGATATCCCAAACAATGAGGTTTGGGATGCCTTGGTTGAAGTCACAAGGCCAATGACTCTTAGACACTGGGATGCCTCGGAGGGAGATGTCTAGGGTTAATGTCCCCTAGAAATCCGGCAGTGACCTAGAAATGACTCAAACGAATCCGGCCAGTGTCTTGGGTTCAATTCGTTTCAAGGGTGGATATGAAATGTTCACACATTGAAATTAATCAGCAAGGCATGAGAGTACATGTGATGGCGTTGCCGTGTGTCATGAGATGCATCAATGAGATTGTGTGTGCTGTATGATGCAGGATTGAGATTGTGTGTGCCGCGTGATGCATGAACGGAGTTCATTTGCACATTGTGGTGTAGTCTTCATGCATTATACGCACTTTAGCTTGTTTAGTTCGCATGATATTATTGGTACCGTATGCTGTCCTAATTGATGTAATCCATGGTTATGATGATTCACTATATTGGTGCTATTTTCACTAAAGAGTGAAGCTAGGATATCATTATTTAATGCCATGCTTTATCCTTTACTAAGCATTGTTGCTCACCCTTTATTTTTCCTCTCAAATCATTAGCTATAGATGTGACACCTTTGGCGACTTATAGCATGCTTGTGCGGGTAGATGGCATGTATGGAACTTTGAGGATTGAGATTTTGGTTTTGTTTTGACTCGTTATATATGTAATATTTGAATAGATGATGGACACCCTAATCCTTTTCCTATGCAATTTGTGTCCATGTATCTCAACGTGAATGGGAGTTTGTTTGGCCCCATCCGTTGGTGATGTTCTGAGCTTGGAGTAGGAGGCACGTGTGGTATGGAGGGATGTACTAGATGAGGAAAACTACTGGGTAGAGGAGTTAGGCACCTTTTGGCCTTTCCCAAGTGTTTTGTTTTGGGTCATCTTGATGTGTGTATTACTAATGTTGTTTTCCTCTCTTAATCCCTATTTATGATGAATGAAGATAAGCATGTTATCATTATGAAATTTGTTGTTAAGTGAAATGTCTTTATATGAAAAGTGTGTACTCTTCTCCTTGCATAATAGAATTAAAGATTTTAGTTGAGGGTCTAGAGTGATGGCCTGGGACGTCACAGCTTGTCACATACAAAACCTTCAGTCTTTCTATATAAAAGAGCAATAATTCTTCTAGAAGCATCCTTCCTAGCACTGGGTATTTCTGATCACACTCCTGTGGTGGTCAAGTTGTTCAATCTAATGCCGTAGAGGAAGCCTTTTAAGTTCTTTGGCTTTTGGATGAAGCATACAGAGTTCAACGCAATTGTTAGTTAATCAAGTTTGGGAGGCTCCAGGGGAAGGTATGCCTATGTTTAGACTTGTGGGCAAGCTCAAGGCTCTCAAGTGTTGGCTCAAGCATCTTAATAGAGAGTCATTTTTCTAATATTTCCACCAGGACGCTAGAAGCGAGGGTTGCCTTAGATACCACTCAAGTTGGCTTGATGTAGGATCCCACCTCTATTGACATTACGGACTTGGAGAAGGTTCAATAGCGCATCTTCACGAACCTACAATCCATGGAGGAGTCCTTCTTTAGACAGAAGTTTAGAGTCAGGTGGCTCAGAGAGGGTCACACGACACCAAATTCTTCCATCAGTATGTTAACAAGGGACAATTGAAGAATATAATCCTTTCTATCATGGATTCCTTAAGTAACTAAATTACCGAGCCACAGCTGGTTCAGCAGCATTTTGTTGAGCACTTCCAAAACCTCCTAGTGACGCGTGTGGAGCTCGTTAGGCCTTCGGTTGGAGAGATTCGTTAGGTCATCCAACATCCTCTTTTGACTGATCATATTAGCTTCCTTGCTCGACTAGTCAACGAATTGGAGATCCGGGATACCTTATTCTCTTTAGCTAGTGGTAAGGCCCCTGGACTGGATGGCTTTATGGTTGAATTCTTTAAGGAAAACTGGGAGATAGTTGGGCAACTAGTTACGGTAGCAATGACAGACTTCTTCACCTTCGGAAAGCTTTTTAAAGGAGATTAATAACACCATTTTGGTGATGGTGCCAAAAGTGCCTAATGCGACTTCCATTGATGATTATAGGCTTATCGCATGTTGCAACACTATCTATAAATGTATTACAAAGGTGCTGGCTAATCAGGTTGCAACAGTTTTGAATACCGTGATCAGCCATTTTCAAAGTGCTTTTGTGAAGGGAAGGCAGATCAGATACAATATCTTGTTAGCCTAGGAGCTCTTCTCCAACTTCCATCTTGAGCCATACTTGCCAAAGTATGCGATTAAAGTGGACTTCTGGAAGGTCTACAACACAGTTGATTGGGTTTTCCTTGAGAGAGTTCTCTTGGCTTTTGGGTTTCCCAATTTTGTGACTCGGCTTATTGTGATTGTGAGCACTCCCAAGTTTTCCATTGCCTTGAATGGGGAGCCTCATGGGTTCTTTGCGAGTGGTTGTGGCCTTCGTCAATGTGATCCCATCTCTTCCTATTTATTTACTTTGGTTATGGAGGTGCTATCACAAATCCTTCTTAAATGCTCGTTGAAGCCAGTGTTTAAGTTCTTCTAGAGATGTAGAGCGATGAGTCTTTCACATTTATTTTTTGCGGATGATGTCTTTGTGTTTTGTAAAGCTGACATGCCTACTGTAGCTCTCCTCAAAGAAGGCCTCCAAACCTTCTCAACTTAGAGTGGTTTGCTTCCCATGTGATATCCCGATTTTCCAATTTCTATTTTCAATAAATTGAGATGGGCATTTCGTTGGCACACATATAGTTCTTTTCCTTGAGTCGGCCACTCATGTGAAAACTAGTCTATCAGGTGAAGCTATTAAGAAATTCTAATGCATCAGACTCAAGAATTTGATCAGGAAGTGACCTTTCGACTGAGCTAATCTGCAAGGGTCATTACGGCACAAATAAAAATCGATTAGAGACTAGAGATAGGTCAACTCGACAGAGGCATGTGATCGAGTGTGGGTGATTCCACCAGATCGCACAATTCTTGTCAATTGGCATTGGACCGACCTTTCTGTCGATTGGGTACCCTGTGTTCGTATTTGAAACCTTGAGATTACCCCGACAACCGAAAGTCACCAATGTGTCGAAGATGTACATTGTGGCTTGAATTGATCAACCACATGTCAAATGCATGAAAATTTCTAAAAGCTATCCGGTAGATCAGGATGCGCTAGTATCGTGCCAAAGTGAAATTAACCATGAAATTGAGATCGGATTCAAAAATTGGAAGTCATGATGTGTCACAAATCATTTTAGGAACATTGACTAATCTTCGGAAGATTTTTCACGCAACCAAGTTTTTCAGCAAAATAATCAGAGAATGACTAATTTGGCTCGAGAAATTAGTAGGCCCTCCTTTGGTCGTGCTTTTGGAACTTAAGTTGGTTCTATGGACAAGTAAAGATGTGAACTGAAGTGTGGTGACATGGGGTTAATTTTATAGACTTCAATTTGATTCAACTGGAAGAGAATCGAATAGAATTGAGGACATTAATGCACAAGATTTCATGCCTCAACGGAAAAAGAAATTGAACCTATTGGAATAAGGTTATGGGAGATGGGAGATAGTGGAAGATGACATCACCTTATGTCATGGTAGTTGGAGCGAAGTGATGAGAGCTTGACAAGTGGAGGGTGGAGATTTAATCTCAAAAAGGGCACCTATCAACATCATCTTCAAGCTTGGGAGGAGAGAGAGGAAAAGAGAGGAGGAGGGAGTGCGACCGGACTAGGCCAGCCGCACACCGCACGCCCCTTCGCCGCTCGCTCGGCTGCTCATCGCCGGCCGTCCACACCCACTCGCATGTCGTTATCACCGTCGCCACTGCCACCGCACGTCTGCTCCGCGCCGCTCGTCAGCCAGCTCGCCTCTTCACTTCGCCTCAGCCCGCGTCTCCAGCCTTCGTCCGGCATCTCCAACAGCTTCCAACCATTGCCGTCGTCGCCGTGAGCCACCACCGATCGCCACCTGAGCTACCGCCGCCTCTCTGCGCCATTCCCGCGCCAGACCAGCGACCAACACCCCTTCATCCGACCGTGAGCAGCAGCCAAAAAAATGGGTATGGCAGCTCAGTTTTGGCCCGTTTTGGCCAGCTTCCTGATCCCGGATGCTTGGCCGCTTTGAAGAAAGTTGTTCCCCTTGGCGTCCTCGCCATTTTGGTCGGCTCGGCTCGCTAATCCGGTCAGTTTAGCTCACTAAATCTTGATTAGACGATTAATGATGCCTTAAGTGTGCTTAGTCGAAGTTAAGCAAGTTTAGGTGGATAGTTTAGTTCATTTAATTGTGATTTGGATTAAGAAGTTTGTTTAATTTAAAGTGTGTTTAATTAAGGCTAATAGAGTTATTTAATAATAAGCCTTGATGGGACATAATAGGGTTTTAGTTTTGAATTATTTAATTGCTTCGAAATTCTGGAATTTATAATATTATATTATATTCCGAAATTATTAAAATATTATTATTTATAAAAAAATGGAAAATTTATTTTTGACCCCGATTACTCAAAATTTCGTGCCGATCGCTGCTGTGTATTTAGAATTTAAAATTGTGATTGATTATGGCAAATTGAGTGTGGTTGCGATAAATAGGGATTCTTTATAAAATCCCAAGTGTCGAAATTGATGGCAGATTGGCCGTGATTGACCACCATTAGAGGTTGTGCCCAGTGGGGCCGTGATTTGCCACCTGATAAAGGTCGTGCCCAATTGGGCCGTGATTCGCCACCCGATAAAGGTCGCGCCCAACCGGGCCGTGATTTACCACCTATTAGAGGTCGTGCCCATTGGGCCGGAATCTACCACTTTTTAAAAGTTGTGCTGAGTGGGGCCGTGATGCCACTAATTCTAATTTTGCCGAGTGGGGCCGTGATTACCACTAAATGTTAGACTTACCAATAGGGTCGCGATTAAAGGCAGTGATTGAATAGTTAGAATGACCGTATGATGATTTCAATGACATGTAATCAACTAAGTCGATTAATTGCTGAGACGATCTGAGTAATTGAATTGTTTGGATGATGTGATTGTGCTACAATTGTTTGGTTCTTATAATTGCACGTGATTGAATTATATAAATTGTACTAACCTGTAGGTAAGGACTAAAACAAGGTAAGTCTTCTTGATGTTGTGACTAGGTGAGTTCTAGAGTGAGTTCGATTCTTCATATTGAGTCTCGTTTTGGATTCATCTTGCGTGAGTCTTGGAATTTGACATTCATTGATTCTTCCACAGAATCGGCTTTTCTTGTTATAGACTCTGTAGGCTTTGCTTGATGTAGAATATCCAAGGAAGATGCCTTCATCTGATCTTTCTTCAAACTTACCAACTCGATCATTTGCATTTTTTAAAATAAAGCATTTGCAACCAAACACATGAAAGTATGAAACGATTGGCTTCTTACCTTTGAACAATTCATAGGGGATTTTCTCAAGAATAGGTCTTAGAAAGACTCTATTTATAATATAGCATGCGGTTGAAACAGACTTCAGCCCAAAATCGTGAAGAAATTTTACTTTCAATTAAAAGTGTTCTAGCCATTTCTTGAAGAGATCTATTCTTTCTTTCCACAACTCCATTTTGCTCGGAGTATACGGAGAGGAAAACATGTGATTAAAACCAGATTTATCACGAATTTCGTAAAATCTTGATTTTCAAATTCACTTCCATGATCTGTTCTTATACTTGAAATAGCACATCCTTTTTCATTTTGAACCTTTTTAGCAAACTTTTCAAAGTACGAAAAGGTTTCTGACTTACTTGCAAGAAAATATACCCAGGTAAAGCGAGAGTAATCATCTACAATTACTAGACAATACTTCTTACCTCCAATGCTCTGGGTTCTTGTTGGTCCGAAGAGATCCATATGAAGCAACTGTAGTACATGATTAGTAGAGACATGATTTATTGGTTTAAATGAATTTCTTACCTGTTTTCCCAGAATGCATGGAGTGCATGAATCAGACTTTTGGTATGGCAATGTAGGTAGTCCTCGAACAAGTTTCTTTGATGATATTTTGGCTAATTGCTTCACGTTGACATGGCCAAGCTTTCTATGCCATAAGATTGCTTCATCTTGAATTGAGATTAGACATTGTGCTTCATTTGGTTTTACGTCAAGGAGGTAGATGTTTCCATGCCTTCGACCCATGAAAGACTCAGTAGAGTCTTTACTAAGTCCATAGCAAATTCCTTCTTGAAAGGAGATCTTGAAGCCGGTATCACACAATTGGCTAATGCTGAGAAGGTTATAGTTGAGTCCTTCTACTAGAGAAACATTGCTTATCGTGAGATTTCCAATTTTCACAAGTTCCAAATCCCACGATGCTTCCTTTGCCGTTTTCCTCCAAATGAAACATTTCCGCCGTTTACTTGAACAAGCTTTATGAAGCACTTTGAGTCTCCTGTCATGTGTCTTGAGCATCCGTCAAGATACCACTTTATCTTCTTTTTGACAGAGACCTGCATTCAAAAGAGAGTCTCAAGCTTTCTTTGGTACCCAAATTTTCTTGGGTCCTTTGGAGTTAGTAGGATAAGCATTATTGGGCCATGCTTTCTTAACAGGTTTCCAAACCATAGGACAGTCTTTTTCAAAATGATCTTGACTGTTACACTTTGAACATCTTAGAGCATTTCGACCAACAGATTTAACAAAGACTTTCTTGAAATGATTTCTGTAAGCCTCTTTTGACGGTCTTTTCTTAATTCTTTCTTTTACTTTTGGAAAATCAATCAAGGGGATTGTTTCCGCTGTCATACCTAGACCAGACTTATTAAAGTAAGGTCTTTGACCGAAAGCACTTTTTCAAGCTTTTCGGATCCTATCGAAAACTTCTTTGAAATATTTGATAAGTCTGTTTTTAAGAAAACATTTTCTTTCAAAAGATCATCTTCTTTTTCTTTAAGAGCAGAAACATTTAGGTCTAGACTTTTAACTCTTTCTTCTAAAATAATTTCCTTTTGTTTCAGAATTGAGTTTTCCTTTTTAAGTTCGGAAATTCTTTTGAGAGAAGTCTTGAGGCGAAACACGGTTCATCAATATATTTAGAGACTTTGACAGAATTTTAAAATCACTTACCTCAAATTCACATGTTCGAGTCGATCAAGACCGAGTCCGAGTCTGAATGTGCCATCAAACATATGTTGGCGTATTCATTATCACTCTCTTCACATTCTGTATCACCGGGTTTCATCTTTGAGAGCCTTTCGAAACTTCTCGGCTTTTCCTCTTTTTTTTCGAGAAGAGGACGGTTGGGTCCGATGTGTCCCTTCTTTTTACATTCGAAGCAAACTACATCTTTGTTTGGTTCCTCATCATCACCGGAGACTTGGTCTCGCTGTCTCGAAAACTTTGTTTCCTTGGGATGAACCTTCGCCTTTTCTATTCAGTTTTCTGAATCTTCTTATCATGAGAGCGAGCTCCTCATCATCCATATCATCTTGAGAATCCGCATCATCGAATCGTCATTTGATTTTAGTGCAATAGATTTCTTACCTCTTGGATCTTTGTCTTCATTAATTCGTTCCACTTCGTAAGACCGAAGAGTTCCAATCAGCTCGTCTACGAGATAATGGCATGATTCTTTGCGTCTCTCTTATTGAAGTCTTTATATGATTCCAATCCTTGGAGAGTCCACGCGAAGCTTGTTCACCTTCATGGGATCAGAAATTTTTTGTCCTTGGTTCTCAAGACCATTGACAATATCGTAAAACGACTAAACATGTCGTTATAGATTCTCCTGGTTTCATTTTGAAGGCTTCATATTGACCAAGGAGAATGTTAATTTCGGTCTCCTTTACTCGTTTTTGTCCCTTCATAGGTGATGTGTAATCTATCCCATACTTCTTTTGCTGTAACACAAGAAGATATTCTATTATATTCAGTTGGAGATAAAGCACAATATAAAGAGTAAATTGCTTTTGCATCGAGTGCTTGTCTCTTGTTTATCTCTTCCGAGACATTCCATTTGGTTTCAATAGTGTCTTTCCCTCTTTCGTAGATTGATGCAACGGCGGGAGTGATTCCTCTTTCCACAACGTCCCATTCCGAGAGGATCCTTTGATCGTAGGAAAGCTTTCATCTTGTTCTTCCAGATGTTGTAATCCTTTCCATCGAAGTAGGAGGTGTCTGGTATTGCTTTGCCCTTCCATCGGCCCGGTGCTAGCATACTAGCCATGGATCTTTTACTCCGAAGTAAAACACTTCAAATAAAGTAAGAACACGGGCTCGATACCAATTGATATTGCTAGTATGAGTACCTAGAGGGGGTGAATAGGTATATAAAATTTCTCGAAGCTTGCACGATATTTAAACAGTTAAAGATTCAATCGCAAGGCGAGTAAGGGAAAGAGAGAATTGAACAATCCGAGTTATTTAAGGAATCGATGATAGCCCATCAATCTTTGTTCGCCCATACAATCAGGATCTTGGTTTCCATGAATAGAACTTTCCAAGATTATTTCGTCGACCAACGGATCTTCAATCGATCTTAGATAAGAATTAAAGAATCCGAAACGATTATCCAACCAAAGAATCTATTCTAGAGGATAGGATCGAATCCTCAACCATAAACCTCGGCTTTGGGCGATTATTTTCTTAAGTTTTAATAGGGGTTTAGTCTTGAGGGGTCTTGAACTTGTCTCGAGAAACAATGTCTCATCCCGGTTGTTTTGGGATTAAAATTTCTTTTTAATAAGGGTTTAGGGGGGTTGTGCTGAGACAATGTCTCATCCCGGTTGGACGTGGACGGAGCGGGCAGATAACTTTGGTTGGCCTTGAGGAGTTTCAGAGGTGAAGTCATAATAATTGGAGAACGTGTCCGACTTGTAGGTCGTAAGACAGTTCATGTTTAAGAGCCGGTCTTTTGTAGATTTTTGGCCGTAGACCTCTGTTTGTAATTCTGTTGATTTATGAAAGTGTTATGTTATGGTTTTGTTTCCTGGCTTTCTATCTCGTATTTCATTGTTAGGGGTTTTATAATACGTTATGCCCGTGCAATAATAAATTAATGGGGTCAACGACACTACCTGGGAATGTCGCATTTACATGACCGTGGTGGGATGTTGGCGCGCTCGAGGTTCGGGGTGTGACATTCCAATCCTAGCAAAAGCGAGATCTTCTTGGCTGGAGGATCGCCTTCCTTAAGGAGTTAGATTCTACTTGAGCTTGGATTCCATGAAGGTAACTTGTCGATGCGATATCTAGGGGTTCCAATCATCACTTCAAGGCTCAGTAAGGCAGATTGTTGCCCCCTCGTTAGCCGCATCACGGCAAGGGTTCAATCTTGGACGCATAGCTTCATTTCTTTTGCTGGCCATCTTCAACTTATCAAGTCAGTGCTTCATGTTATCCAAGCCTATTGGGCGAGTGTTTTTATGTTGCTTGCAGCTGTTTTGGACCAGATTGAGAAAATCTTTAGGCAATTCCTGTGGAAAGGCACGAAATTAGGTAGGGGTGTTAAGGTAGCCTAGGATGATGTGTGCTTTCCAAAAGAGGAGGGAGGGCTTGGTATCAGGAGGCTTCGAGATTGCAACAGGGTTGCCATGCTGAAGCATATCTAGCTCCTGTTTATAGACAATGAGATGTGGTGTAGGTGGATTCATTCCACTTTCTTGAAAAATAGGAACTTTTAGGTAGTTAAGAAACCAACTTGCTGCTTCTGGGCTTGGAAGAAAATCTGAAGTCTCAGGAGGGACTTCTGTAATTCCTTCTATTGGAGGATTGGGGATGACCTATAAGTTTCACTTTAGTTTGATAACTAGCATCCTAGGGGTTTTATGAACTTAATTTTCTCAGATTCACTCATCTATAGCTTTGGACTCTCTAGACAAGCTATAATGACTGATCTTTTCTTAGATGCTGGGCAATCTCTCTTGGTAGTGCTAGAGTCATGGGGGCACCCCCTCTTGAATCTTTCTCAAAACTCGGACTGCTTTTGCTAAAGGGAGAGTTCGGAGGGCTGGTTCATGGTTGCAACGGCCTAGAAGACAATTAGGCAGAAGAGGACTCCTGTCCATAGGCATGCATTCATCTGGAACGATGCCATCATGCCTTGGTACCAGCTAAATCTCTTGGCTTATAGCTAATCGCAAACTTCCCACTCAAGCTCTTTTATTGTCTTATGGTAGAATTAAGAGTGGTTCCTGCACTTTTTGCAATGCTATGCCCAATTCCATTAACAATCTATTTTTTGGTTATTGTGTCACGGTTGGAGTTGCTTTCTTTTGGGCTGCCAGATGCAATCTGCCTTGGCGCAATAGGTCCTAGGGAGAGAATCTCCATTGGGTCACGACCTTCTTGATGAGTAAGGATTTTTATAAATGCATTGCTTGTTTCTCCTTTGGTGCCCTGTGTTATATTATTTGGAAAAATAGGAACGTCATCCTTTTTGGTGATTAGCCTCTTACTGTCTCGGCTATGAAGAACCATCTTTTTAAAGTGGTTAGAGATAAGGCTATCACTTTTAGGAATGTTGATGATAACTTCAGGAACAGAAGGTTGCAGCGAAGTTGGGGCTTTGACTCAATTATTTTCTTTAGAGACCCTTAATCGCCTCCCCAAGTTTAGCTAATGGTTGGAGATGGTTTCCTTTAGGGTACTGTTGTTTGATTTGGAAGCAATGGTCTTCTCTCCTCCCTGGTCGACGTTTCTTGTCTTCTGGTAGCCGGTTGTTCATGCCGTGCCTATCTTTTGTTTTTTTGGCTTCCTTGGTTTGGTTTGCCACATGTTCTAGTTTTACATCGTGGCATCCTTCCACTCATAATGTCTTCTTATTTTGAGTGTAAGTTTTGATGCCATGATCTTTTATACAGTTGGTCTTTCCTCAATATATTTATTACCTTTTACCAAAAAAAAAAAAAAAAGAAAGAGCAGTAATTCAATTTCAACAATATTAATTACATGAACCAATAGAACAGTCAATGCATTTGAAAAATCAAAACTTTGCATTCACATTAAATGATTTAATTTCACATGTATGTGTAGCATCAATCTATATCAAATATAATCTAATTGATTGGATACACTTAATACATTTTTAAGCGCTTGCTCATGTTCACTTGTCAATGCTAAGGGTTATTCTAACCTCCCCATGGATTACTATTAGAGTGATTTGGGGATAATTATCCTGAAAATTCTAAACCTGTTGTACAAAGGAAAATTCGGACCTAAACCTTTTAATAGTGTCAATTTAGCCCTACCTTTTGAAAGCTTACCAATTTAATCTTAAACATTTCTTTATGTCATTTAGTTCTAAAACTTGTCATGATTTACCAATTCAATCATAAAACATCATTTAGGTAATTGACCAGAATGACTATATAGGCAAATCGTCAGAAGATTGAAGATTAAATTGACACAATTCAAAGATTTATGACTAAATCGGCAAATTGCCGAAATGTTGAAACTAAATTAACGCAATTAAAAGGTTTAGAACTGAATTGGTCAACGTACAATTGGTTTATAACTTTTTAGATAATTTTTCTCAATAATTTGAGCTAATGTCATTCTATTAGAACTATGAAACGCATTGGCCTTTCTCAAGTGACCCTTCTTAATTCCGTGAAATATATACATATGTATGTATGTATATCTGTGTGTGCATGGCTAAGTCAAGAACCCCTTTGTAAGACGGGATATGTGAGATATCTTGCTTGGAATGAGAAGTGTGGGACGCTGCATGATCACGCATCACCATTAATTATTGCAAAAAAATTTTGACGCTCCATCTAAAATTTCAAGAAAATCCTCTGACATCGACTATTTAAATAATAAGGTAATAGCAAATGAGCATTATCAAATTAACTTGCATCTACAATTTCCACATTATAACTATCAGGAGATGTTTGATTGACGTTGGACCAAACTTGACGCTTGTTCTAGCATATATCTCCAATCCCTAACTTGTGTTGATTACCTAAAAAAAAAATTATAATTCCTTTATCAACTACAAATCATTGATAAATTATTACATAACGTGAATATTCCCACGCGTCTGTCCTTGTCTTTTGATAATGATATTTGTTATGATTTGCATATCTAAGCGACCACTTTAAACCCTAATTATCTACTTACTCCTTAAGATATGTTGGTCAACATTTCCTTCAAAAATTTGCCAGCTAATGAATAAATTATGCATCTGCTTTCAAGAAATTAATGCTAACGGTATTATTTGGGAAAATTGTGCTGAAATAAGAAATGTCATTATTTGTTTGTACAAATATTTTGACTAACAAATTAGAGATTAGAATGAGGGGTAATTAGTTCTAGGATGGGAACCACCCACCCTGAAATTGGAGTGGTCCGATCCCCAGGTGGGTCTAGGAACCAATTTGTATAACACGAAAATGACTACAGAATTATGCCACAAAGTAGAGCACTCTAGCTGAAGAAGGACTGAGGACTTATAGGAGAGGAGTGACAAGCACCGTGAGCAAGCGATGCTAAGTCACAACAAGCATTGTGAGTAGCAAGTGAGCTGTAAGAGAGAGGCGTGAGACTTGAGTGAAGAAACTAGAAAGGGAACAAATAGGAATTAGGATTTTGAACTCTCAAGATAAGGAAAGACGAGCATCTTGAGTGAGTGAGGTTGCGAGAATAGCAACGAGTGTTGTGACTCCTGAGTGAGGATGCGACCTACGAGCGCTGAGAGCAGCCTGCCAAAGTCAATAGAGATTGAGAGAGCAAGTCATGTGAGAGATAAAGCAAGAGAGGTGAGGGACTTGAAGAGGGAGGCGAGGCTGTGATTGCGAGGGAGGGCCGAAGGTGAGATCGTGACTATGATGACGCTATAGAGTGCTAGAGGTGAGACCGAGAGTGAGATGAGATGAGACAGTTAAGAGAATTGTGCAAGGAGGTGTCAAAGAGCGAGATAAAGTAAGGGAATTAGGAATTAGAATTTTGTGAAAACATAAAAATTCAAAATATATATACTGGTCCAGTCTAGGTAATTTGGGTGGGCAGTTCCTCAAATGGAACTGAGATTTGCATCATTACTCGCCAATTTCAATTTATTGGAATCGGGAAACATCCGGTTCTAGATTCTTTTGCTCACCCGTAATTGGAACTAGAGGTGGATGTAGAACATCTCATATGAGGAAAGAGATAAAATATTTTTGGGATACCTAACTTAGAGGGGACTTGTATATTAAATTTCTTGATAAAAAGTATATATATGATAAAAGAAAGAAAGGCATTAGGGGGCAAAGGCCCTGCTAGCTCACCCTTCCATCAATTGTTGATTGGAAGGAAGACTTTGGTTGGATTGTCATGGCTAAATAGGAAAATCTTCTTATTTCCCCCTCATTTTGCTTTAATTGCAAAAAATTGTTTGAAATGCACATTGGACGTTACTAGTACTTTAAGGTGATCATGGATTAGGAGTTTACGGGATAATTTCTAAATGCATCTTTTGTTTATTTATAATACCAAATTTCATATTGACCAATAGAAGAAGGCATAATATATTCTTTGCTAAATGTATAAAAAAAGTTACTATAATTTGGTGGATTCATTTCAATGAGTTAATGTGTAGTAAGAAGCAGTCCATTACTTGAGGTGTTTGAGGACATATAGCAGAATTTGCTTCAAAAGTAAAATTCTAAATGTACTAGACCGATGTGGAAAAGTGCGCTTGCTTGGGTAGGTGGATCATTTAAGAAAGTAGCATTACTATATGGAATGCATGAGCAATATAATAAAGGGTCCTATCTTTTGACTCATGAATCCGAATATAAAAGGTTAACCTAGAAAAAACATGAATAACAAAAGGCGTGACGACTACATAATATGCATTTGATCGCCCACTAAGATAATCTTACTTCTATCAGGACTTAATTACCACATCAATCTTATCTTAGTTTAGTTAGGATACCAAAGACATCACGTGATCGAACGTAGCTAAGTCATGATAGGGCAACCTATGAGGCGATGACACTAGACGAGTGGTTGTTGAGGTGTGCACTTAGGTAAGGACTCATAGTTGATTAGCCACCAAAGGACACCTTGATGAGGGGGGTGGATGCTAGCTGCCGATGGAAGAATAGAGCACACCAATTAAAAATTGGAAGAAGAGAGAGAGAGAGAGAGAGAGAGAGAGAGAGAGAGAGAGAGAGAATATGATGATGTCTGTTGTGAGATGAATGTTGTGATTGCACAATTTGTTGGAGAAATCTTCTTGAAGTGTTTTGAAGTTGACAAAACTTTTCCATCAGTCTAGTTTGAAGGTTTGTAGACTCTGCTATTTAAAGTCTAAAGACCTCCGGACAGCCAGACTCAAGACTCAAAGTCTATCCTCATTGACAGTCTCTGATCCATTGAAGAAAGGTTATCCAGAACTGGATGTTTCGTTAAGGGCTTGACCTTATCAACTAGAGAAGATCTCGTGGCTGGAAAAGACACAACGGAATTCCTTGATTGATCGTGATTGACTCGAAGATTAAGGAATCGATGATTGCCTAAATATTCTTGGAATGTTCTACTTATGGAAACCGAGATCCTGATTGTATGGGCGAACATGATTAATGGGCTATCGACACGTTCCTTTAATAGCCAAAATGATCTTCCTAATTGATTCCGTCCAACGAGTAGATTGGAGGAATTCCTTTGGTAAGTGCCAACGGGTATGATGGCATAAAGGAGTATATAAGGAAGACGTTCTAAGTTGTTGAGGTGTGCGCGATAGAAGAATTTCAAAGTCTGAAGCTCCTTGTTGTTTAGACAATTCCTTTGAGCGAATACTTGTATACAAAAGAGAGTCTATATTTGTGAGAAACCTTGAGGAGGTGTGATAGAACATCTACACTGTAGAATCAAGAAAAACAGTGCTGTAACTTCTCTTTTGTTCATAGTGAAATCTAGCCAGTGGGCTGTCAGTGCGGAAGAGTGGACGTAGGCTTGGATTAAGCCGAACCATTATAAACCCTGTGTTCAATCTTCTCTCCCTTACTCTCTTTACTTTGATCGTATTTCATTTTGTCAATCAATAATGAACTACATTTCTATCGTTTGCTAAGAATTGCTTCCGTATTTCGATAAATTGATTGTGCACCTATTCACCCCCCTCTAGGTGCTTATACTAGCTATCTCAATTGGTATCAGAGCTCGTGTACTCACTTTGTTTGAAGTGTTTTACTTCAGAGTAAAAGATCCATGGCTAGTATGTTGGCTCCAGGGCTGGTAGAAGGGCAAAGCAACACCAGACCGCCTTACTTTGATGGAAAGGACTACAACATATGGAAGAACAAGATGAAGGCATTCTTAAGATCAAAGGATCCTCTGGAATGGGACGTTGTAGAAAAAGGAATCATTCCTAAAGCTGCATCTGTCTCAGAAAGAGGAAATGACACTGTTGAGTCCAGCGAAATGAGTCGGGAAGAGATAATCAAGAGACAAGCTCTTGATACAAAAGCTATTTACTCTTTATATTGTGCTTTATCACCTACTGAATATAACAGAATATCTTCTTGTGATACAGCCAAAGAAGTCTGGGATAGATTACACATCATTTATGAAGGAACCGATTGAGTGAAAGAGACTAGAATCAACATTCTTCTCGGTCAATACGAAGCCTTCAGAATGAAACCAGGAGAATCTATAACTGACATGTTTAATCATTTTACAGAAATCGTGAATGGTCTTGAAAATCAAGGTCAACCAATTTCTGATCTCATGAAAGTGAACACGCTACTGCGTGGACTCTCCAAGGATTGGAATCATATAAAGACCTCAATCCGAGAGACCCAAAGAATCATGCCATTGTCTGTCGATGAGTTGGTTGGGACTCTTCAGTCTTATGAAGTGGAACGAATCAATGAAGACGAAGATCCTAAAGGTAAGAAATCTATTGCATTAAAATCTAATGATGACTCTGATGTAACAGATTCTGAAGACGACATGGATGATGAAGAACTTGCTCTCATGATAAGAAGATTCAAAAAGCTGAATAGAAAAAGGAAGAAGATTCAATTCAAGAAAACAAAGTTTTCAAAAGCAATAGACCAAGTCTGTTGAAGATGATGAATCAAACAAAGATGTAGTCTGCTTTGAATGCAAGAAAAAGGGACACATCAGACCCAACGGTCCTCTTCTGAGGAAGAAGAAAGGAAAAACTGAAAGGTATCGAAAAGCTCTCAAAGCTGAAACCTGGAGTGATATGGAGTGTGAAGATAGTGATGATGATTATGCCAACATATGTCTAATGGCACAATCAGACTCAGAATCAAACTCCAAGACTGATTCAGATTCAGAAAGTGAATTCGAGGTAAGTAATTTCAAAATCCCTATTAAAGTTTCAAAATACATTGATGAATTATGTTTTAGTCTTAAGACTTCTCTTAAAAGAATTTCCGAACTCAAAAAGGAAAATTCTGCTTTAAAACAACAAGAGAATGTTTTGGAAGAAAAAGTGAAATGCTTAGACAGAATGTTTCCTCTCTCGGAGAAAGTAAAGATAATCTTTCAAAAGAAAATGCATTTTTGAAAAATGATATTTCAAATATTTCCAAAAGATTTTCTCTAGGATCTGAAAAACTAGAGAAAATACTTTTTGTTCAAAGACCTTATTTCAATAAATCTAGTTTGGGAATGACTACTGAAACTATTCCTTTAATCGATTTTCCTAAAGTAAAAGAAAGAATTAAGCAAAGACCCACAAGAAATGCTTACAAAAATCATTTTGAAAGAAACTTTGTAAAACCAATAGGTCGCAATGCTCTTAGATGTTCAAAATGCAATAGTGCAGATCATTTTGAGAAAGAATGTCCTATGGTTGGAGACCTATCAATAAAGTTTGGGCAAAAACCGTATATCAGACTAACTCAAAAGGACCCAAGAAAATATGAGTACCAAAGAAAGCTTGAGTTTCTTTTTAAATGCAGGTCACTATCAAGAAAAAGGTGAAATGGTATCTAGATAGTGGATGCTCGAGACACATGACAGGAGACTCAAATTGCTTCATAAAGATTGTTCAAGTGAATGGTGGAAAAGTATCATTTGGAGGAAACAGCAAAGGAAAAATAGTAGGATTTGGAACTGTAAAGATTGGGAAACTCACAATAAGCAATGTTTCTTTAGTTGAAGGGCTCAATTACAATCTGCTCAGTATCAGTCAACTGTGTGATGCTGGTTTTAAAATCAACTTTCAAGAGGGTATTTGTTCAGAAACCAGTAAAGACTCTATTCAGTCATTCATGGGTCGAAGACATGGAAATATCTACCTCTTGGACGTGAAACCAGATGAATCGAAATGTTTAATCCCAATCCAAGACGAAGCAAACTTATGGCACAAAAAGCTTAGGCATGTCAACATGAAACAGATAGCCAAGATCTCAGCAAAGAAACTTGTTCGTGGTCTACCCAATTTATCATACCAAAAGTCTGATCTATGTACACCATGTATATTGGGAAAACAGGTAAGAAATTCCTTTAAGCCAATAAATCAAGTTTCCACTAACCATGTACTGCAGTTCTTGCATATGGATCTCTTCGGACCAACAAGAATGCAGAGCATTGGAGGTAAGAAATATTGCCTAGTAATTGTGGATGACTACTCACGATTTACTTGGGTATATTTCTTGGCAAGTAAGTCTGAAACTTTCTCTTACTTTGAAAAATTTGCTAAAAAGGTTCAAAATGAAAAGGGGTATGTTATTTCAAGCACAAAAATAGACCATGGAGGTGAATTTGAAAATCAGGATTTTGCCAAATTTTGTGAAGAATCTGGTTTTCAACATTTGTTCTCTTCTCCATATACTCCAAAGCAAAACAGAGTTGTGGAAAGGAAAAATAGATCTCTTCAAGAAATGGCTAGAACTCTCTTAATTAAAAGTAATATTTCTTTACGGTTTTGGGCTGAAGCAGTTTCAACATCATGTTATATTATCAATAGAATTTTTCTAAGACCTATTCTAGAAAAAACCCCCTATGAACTATTTAAAGAAAAGAAGCCTATTGTTTCATATTTTCATGTATTTGGATGCAAATGTTTCGTACTGAAAAATGCAAATGATCGAGTTGGTAAGTTTGAAGAAAAGTCAGATGAAGGCATCTTCCTTGGATACTCAACCACAAGCAAGGCATACAGAGTCTACAATAAGAAGACTCAAAGAGTGGAAGAATCAATGAATGTCAAATTCCAAGATTCTACACAAAATGAATCCATTCAGACTCATCTCGAAGAGATTGAACCTGCTCCAGACTCTACAAAGTCTAAATCTCAAGAAGCAGCTCAGACTTTGAAGGACCAGCAACAAGTGACTGTTGAGGATTCTAGTGAATGAAGTGATCATCAATTTGATAAATTAACCAGCAACTGGAAACATAAGTCCAGTCATCCCAAAGATCTTATTATTGGCGACATCAATGAAGGAATCCGTACAAGATCCAAAAGGCGAGAAGAGTCTAGTGCTATGTCTCTTATTTCTGAAATAGAACCCAGGAGCATAGAAGAAGCTTTATCCGATGAAAGCTGGATTGAAACTATGCAAAAAGAACTCAGACAATTCAGAGTTAATGATGTCTGGGAGCTGACTCCTAAACCAAAAGGTAAATCAATTGTTGGAGCTAAATGGGTTTTCAGGAACAAGATGGATGAGAAAGGAAAAAGTCATAAGAAACAAGACTAGACTCATGGCCAAGGGATACACACAAGAAGAAGGGATCGATTATGACGAGACTTACGCACCGGTAGCAAGGTTAGAAGCAATTCATTTATTACTTGCATTTGCTTGTCATAAAAATTTCAGGTTATTTCAAATGGACGTCAAAAGTGCTTTCCTAAATGGTTTCATCTGTGAGGAAGTCTATGTGGAATAACCACCAGGGTTTGAAGACCCAAAGAAACCAAACTCAGTATTCAGACTCAAAAAGGCCTTATATGGCTTAAAGCAAGCACCTCGAGCTTGGTACGACAGATTAAGTAAGTTTTTAATTCGAAATGGATTTGTTAAAGGTAAAGTAGACACTACTCTTTTTATTAAAAGAGAAAGCAAAAGTTTTCTACTTGTTCAAATATATGTCGATAATATCATTTTTGGATCCTCTAATGAAAGTCTGTGCAAGAAATTCTCTAAAACTATGCAGGATGAATTTGAAATGAGCATGATGGGTGAGTTAACCTTCTTTCTTGGACTTCAAATAAAACAATTGGAGGAAGGAACTTTCATTCATCAAGAAAAGTATGCAAATGATCTTGTCAAAAAGTTTGAACTGGACAATTACAAAAGATCGACATACCAATGTCAAGTTCCTTGAAGATAGACAAAGATGAAGAAGGAAAGAAAGTCGATCAAAAGCTGTACAGGAGTATCATCGGATCACTTCTTTATCTTACTGCTTCTAGACCTGACATTCTGTTTAGTGTTTGCATTTGTGCCAGATTTCAATCAGACCCAAAAGAATCTCATTTGAATGCTGCGAAGTGTATTATTAAATATGTTTCATCAACTTCAAGCTTTGGTCTCTGGTATCCAAAAAGGGGAGACTTTACTATTCTTGGATATTCAGACGCAGACCTTGCTGGATGCAGAGTTGATAGAAAGAGCACCTCGGGTACTTGTCAACTACTTAGAAGCAGGATAGTGTCTTGGTTTTCCAGAAAGCAAAGTACAGTAGCTCTCTCTACAGCAAAAGCAGAGTATATAGCTCTCGGAAGTTGTTGTTTGCAAATTTTGTGGATAAAACAGTAGCTAAGAGACTTTGAAATTGAAAACTCATGCACGGAGATTAATTGCGACAACACCAGCGCTATCAACCTCACCAAAAATCCAATTCTCCACTCAAGAGCAAAGCATATAGAGAGTCGACATCACTTTATTAGAGACCATGTTCAAAATGGAGATGTTTCAATCCAATATGTTGATTCAAAGAACCAATTGGCGGATATATTCACAAAGCCTTTGGAGAAAAATCAATTTGAAACCATCCGTTCCAGACTCAACATTTTAAAGTATGAGGAGATCAAAATCTAAAGACTTTCAAACTCAGACATACAAGACTTTAACTGTAAGTTAGTCTTGGTATGACCATCAGACTGTAATTTCTCTCTCTCTCTCTCTCTCTCTCTCTCTCTCTCTCTCTCTCTCTCTTTCTCTCTTGAATCTTATCTTGAAGAGGTATGATTGTCAGACTGTGTTTAAATTGTTGCTATATTTAATCGACTTATTTATTGCATCGTTTCATTTTCAAAAAGGAAGTTATTTTTTAAATGACTATTTTTGCGGAAAAAGACAGTTATTTTGAAAAGGCATTTCTTTATTTCCTTTGTGACGGTTCGCTTATCTCTTTTTTTTTTTTTAAACCGATCGTGCAGTGTCGATTCCTCTTCACTTTACTCTTAGAAACCCTAGAAAGCATCGATCCTCCATTCCCGTTTTCTTCCTTTGTTTAATCTTCAAAAAGTTGTCATCTTTCTTGGAAAAGTCAAGCAAGGAATCTTCCAAAAACTGAGAAAGATGTCATCTTCAAGAAAGTCTTCGAGAATCGCAAGCAAGGTGACCACGGCGAATGAGTGAGGGGCCTATGCACTTCGATCTCACCGAAGACGAAGTGTCTCCAGAATAGCAACTAAGCCCACAACATTCTCAGCAGCGTCATTCTCCTCCATCTAGTCCTCAAGGCATTGATCATCAACAAGAGGAACAAATCATTGAGGATGCAGATCCAGTAAGAGTTCAAAAGCCCGCTACTATTTATAAGTTGTATCGTTCCTTAAAAGCAACTCATACTCCCTTGAAATATGTCGATGATTTTCTTAAAGAAAAATGATATATGAACGAATATATCTTTCTGCGAAGAATGGAAAGTTTGGGAATTGCTCGTAAAGGGTTGGCTGAGGAAACTCTTGCAAATATTCCAAGTGATCCTCTTGATTGGGGACCAAATCTTGTAGATGGGAATGATGATGACAAATTGTACAGTCAATTTCAACCAAGAATGGGTATTGCAGTTGAAAGTCGAGGAAAAAGGGGAGATTTGTTCAGATCGAAGGAACAAAAGGATTTGTACTCGAAATTGCTAAAGCGTGGGGTAATAAACCCTAGAAGTGTGGATTTTGACTTCCTGGATGCTGTGAACATGGACTTAAGGGAAAAGTTCAATTATCTTCAACTTGAAAGATTTTGCTCTGACACTACAGAGGCGTATGCTGAACTAACTGCATATTTCTATTCAAATCTTAGCTTTTTGGATGTGAATAGATTTTCTTTCAGTGTTAAAGATCAAGACTATGTTGTCGATATGGATATGCCGGCAGATGTGTTAGGAGTTGAAAGAGGAAAATATCAACCGATCAAAGTTTCCATTGCTCGGGCCACACTGGAACTGGTGAAGGACAGGAGAATAGAGGAAAAGATCATCTACTTGAGGATGAGAGCATTCAACATCTTGCTTCACAAGATTGTGATCAATTGCCTCCGACCGAAATCAACCTCCAAGACTGATGTTTCAAGCTCAGAGGCAAAGCTGATGTATGCCATCCTCACTAGGAAAAGGTTTTCTCTCCCTCACACTATCATGTTTCACATGTATAGAGCGATGATGAAGGACAGAGGTCAACTTCCTTACCCAAGCCTTGTGACGAAGTTATTCAGACATCTGAATATTCAGCCTCCGCAAATCTTTTATGTTCGATCGTGCGATCATATGGTGGTAGGACTGAAGATGGTGACCAAAATGCGTCTGAAGGAACTGAACGAGGAGTTGGAGAAATTCAAGGAGAAGACTCCAATCAAAGCTCATCAAATCTCTTCTTCAAAGCGGAAAGGAAAGGAGCCCTTGGTTGCTTCAAAACCAAAAAGGAGAGCTTTTATTGTGGAAGATGAAGAAGATGATGACCTTACCATTTCGGCCATAGCTTTGAAGAAGCTAAGTCGCACTGTTCCAGAGTCAATGGAACATCATGAGAAAGAAGGCCAAGAGGAAAGAGAAGGTCGAGAAGAAGAAGAGAAGGAAGAAGAAAGAGCAGTTGGTGAAAAAGAAACAGAGGAAGAAAGAACTGAGGAAGAAAGACGAGAAGAAGGAGAACCTGAGGAACACTCCTCTCCACCTGTAGGCATGGAAACAGGGGGAGATCAAGAGAAATGAGGGAAGTCCTCATATCCTGATGCGAGTGAAGGAGTCAGTCGATCACCTACAGACCCAGAGGATGTTTATGCCTCTCAATTTCTAGAAGAAGGTCATGAAGTTTCATCGCCAAACCTGCGAGATTATTCTGATATGCCATCATTTGCAGAGCGTGCTGAAGCTAGTACGCAGACCAACAACCCAGCCAATTTTCACAGAATCATGGATATTCTAATGGAAATGCGAGGTCAAATTTATGCCTTGGGATGCGAGGTTCAAAATTTGCAAACTGCGGGTCAAGTTTCTTCATGTTCATTGAATGATCAAATCCAAGCCCTCTCTGTTCAGATTCAGGCCAATGCCAAGGGTGAGGAGATTGTACAATTGAAGGAAGACTTGAAAAGGCTGGAAGACATCGTTCAGTCTATGGGAGATTTCCAGCTTGTCTACATTCCCAAGCAATCTTGACTTCATTCCATTTTCATCTCAACCTTTTTAAATGCTGACAAAAAGGGGGAGAGATGCAAGATTTGAACAACTTGATTTTTAGTTATGTGGATTGTTTGTTGGATTGTTTTGATGTTTGAACTCTGTTTGTTTGATTTTGTTTTTTGTGTCTGGATGAGAACTGAACTAGACTTGGACTTGACTGCTTTTATTAACTATCATTGGTATCTTATGGATGGCTTTATTGGGGATGGCTTTATCACTTATTAGACTAACCTATTTTCTGTGGTTGCAGATTCTAGTGTTATTCATTTAGCCATTTATCTTTATAAGATATGCATATGTGTTTGAGAAATGTTTTGCAGGTCAAAGTTGTCCAAATCTGCAGGAAAGTTTTGTCACCATCAAAAAGGGGGAGATTGTTGGAGAAATCTTCTTGAAGTGTTTTGAAGGCGACAAAACTTTTCCATCGTCTAGTCGAAGGTTTGCGAGACTCGCTATTTAAAGTCTGAAGACCTCCGGACAGCCAGACTCAAGACTCAAAGTCTATCCTCATTGACAGTCTCTGATCCGTTGAAGAAAGGTTATCCAGAACTGGATGTTTCGTTAAGGGCTTGACCTTATCAACTGGAGAAGATCTTATGGCTGGAAAAGACACAACGGAATTCCTTGATTGATCGTGATTGACTCGAAGATTAAGGAATCGATGATTGCCTAAATATTCTTGGAAGGTTCTACTTATGGAAACCGAGATCCTGATTGTATGGGCGAACATGATTGATGGGCTATCGACACGTTCCTTTAATAGCCAGAATGATCTTCCTAATTGATTCCGTCCAACGGGTAGATTGGAGGAATTCCTTTGGTAAGTGCCAACGGGTATGATAGCATAAAGGAGTATATAATGAAGACGTTCTAAGTTGTTGAGGTATGCGCGATAGAAGTATTTCAAAGTCTGAAGCTCCTTGTTGTTTAGACAATTTCTTTGAGCGAATACTTGTATACAAAAGAGAGTATGTTTGTGATAAACATTGAGGAGGTGTGATAGAACATCTACACTGTAGAATTAAGGAAAAGCAGTGCTGTAACTTCTCTTTTATTCATAGTGAAATCCAGCCGGTGGGCTATCAGTGCGGAAGAGTGGACGTAGGCTTGGATTAAGCCGAACCACTATAAACCCTGTGTACAATCTTCTCTCCCTTACTCTCTTTACTTTGATCGTATTTCATTTTGTCAATCAATAGTAAACTACCTTTCTATCGTTTGCCAAGAATTGCTTCCGTATTTTGATAAATTGATTGTGCACCTATTCACCCCCCTCTAGGTGCTTATACTAGCTATCTCACAATTTACCTCATTTCCCTTGCATTGGGGGTGAGGTTGACACCCTTCCACTCTTGAAAAGAATTGGCTAAGTATGATGATTTCTATTGTGAGATGAATGTTGTGATTGCAAAATTCACCCCAATTCCCTTGCATTGTGGGTGAGGTTCACCCCTCTCCCCTCTTGGAAAGAATTGGTTGAATAATTATGGAAATTATTACCTTTCTATCAAGTGGACATGTGTTGAATGAGGGACGTAGTTACTTCTCTACTAACCTTGAATTGCTAGCAATACCCCTTCTAGAAACAATTATGGATGAAATCACCTCTCTGTCCCTTCTGTTGGGCTGAACTTACCTAATGATTGCTCCTAGTTTACTTCATGAAATATAAATGTAGTATCTAGGCAAGATCGAGTGTCAACACTAAGTCACCCAACCATGAAATGATAATAGCTTCAAATGGCAATTGTTGTTCCCTTCACCATCCATTTGATGGAGTACAACTCGAGATAATAAGAACAACTTTAAATCTAATCATAAATTAGATTACTTGTGGGAAATTTATACTTAGAAAGTAAACCCACAAAGCAAAAGCTTGCATCATAAAATGGATTATTGGAGGAATATAGGAATATTTTTAGTAGACCTAAATGCTCATAAACCAGGTCAATCTCTTGATCTTGTGGATCCTCTGTTGATCCTAACATTTTCAATAGTGATGGTTATGTATAGACCTTCGTCTAGGTTAGGAATTCCTGATGAGATGTTTGAGATATTTCACATTGATAATACTAGTATAAACACCTAGAATGGGGTGAATAGGTATTAAAGAAGTTTTTGTAAGGCTTAACAACTTAACTCAACTTATAATAAAACAGTAGATAAACAATTATAAGCTGATATATAAGACTACAAAATAAGTAAAGAGATTAGGGAAAGAGAATTGAAACACAAGGTTTATAGTGGTTCGGCTTGGACCAAGCCTACATCCACTCTCCTGCACTAACAACTCACCGGCTGGATTCCACTATGAATCAAAAGAGATTTTATAGTATCACGTCCTTGATTCCATAGTGTAGAGACTCTGCTATACTTTCTCAAGATCTCACAAGAATTTGATCTCTCTTTTGAGTACAGTTTAAGCTCAACAAATTGTAATAACAAAGAACTAAGAGTTTCAGACTTTAGAATTTTTCTTTCACGCACACACTTGAATAACTTGAGCGTCCTCCTTATATACTCCTCCATGCCATCATAACCGTTGGCACCTTCCAAAGGAGTTCTTCAAATTTACTCGTTGGACAGAATCAATCAGGAAGATCTCGAGTTATTTAAGGAATGTGATGATAGCCCACCAATCTTGCTCGCCCATATAATCAGGATCTAGGTTTTCATAAGTAGAACCTTCCAAGTATATTTTGCCATTCAACGGATCTAATTATTCAAGTAGATTTCAATAAGAATAATTGATCACGAAATGCTATCTCCAAGCGAGAGATCTCCTTCAATCGTACAAAACAAATCCTAAAAGATATACTTGTATCTTGATAAGTCATCTTCATTGGATAAATCTTTTCTTCGACGGTCTGGAAACTATCAGTGAGAGTAGATTTTGAATTTTGAGTCTAGAGGTCTTCAGACTTTGACGATAGAGTCTGCAAGTCTTCAGACTAAACTAATGGAAACGTTTTGTCAACTTCAAAATAGATAAGGAAGTTTTCTCCAACACACACCATCTCTACTCAAAACGCGGAAAGAAAAATCTAAAACACCAATCACATGGGCCAACCTCCCTCAAAAAATAATCTTTCTCTTGGTAAAATCGACGTTAACAAAGATAGACTTTGCCAAGAAATAGAAAGGAAAGAGGATAAGGTCACTCAAACTGATGTGTTCTTGTCATGGCCTCAACCTTGGGTCATATAACTTATGGAAATTCTTATAATATGAGTTAGTAGTGCTCACATGATATTTTAATAGCTCGCACTATTTCCACCCTCCTTATTGGCTCCAAACACCCTCTATACATTGAATTGGCTATATTATCCCTTATAGATTCCACTCTTGATTTAATATTATTTCTTACCTTTTTTATTTCTTCTCTTTATTTTTTTCCAATTTTACTAAAAGATAAAACTACCCACATTCTTTTTATTTTTTATTTTACCTAATTGCTTGTTGTAATATGAGCAAGCACTAATCATATATTAAAGTGAAGAAATATTAATTTTATTTGCAAATTGTTTTACTTTATTTCCCTATATTATCCTCAAAATATTTCGTCTTCAATATTGTGGTTGATACATGTGTTCTGCACAATTTTGGTTTGATAATTTGATAAGACAATCGGTGTAGGCTAGCCAGTATATGTATAATGATTTGTGGTGAATAAGCGTATTATAATAGACTCTATAAATAGGCTATGGTCCCTTTGGTTAAATTCTAGACCCGAATGCTTTGAAATTCCCCCCCCCCTCTGTTCACCAAAATAAAATTTCTTTCTCCATCACTGCTAGCTTGCATCTTTTAATGATCTTTTAACCTATTTTCTTGAGTTTTTTTATTCAATGAATTTATTTGGTATCAAACATTGCCATTCTTTTGTTGATTTCAACCTTATGCCATTCGAAATGTAAGCAGATAAGGTTTTGATGATCGTCAATGTTGAAAGAAACAAAAACACATATACTATGTTTAATGAATGCATTACACTTCTTATAGGGGAAGGGGGACTGTTTATTCAACATATTGGGATCATTTATTCTAATCCATAGAGTTTTTCACATAATGAAACTTAACACAATATAATTAGACGGTTACATACGAAATTATCACAAGCTAAGGAAACATTCATGATTCATATAAACATAATCAGTTGTGTGAGTAGACATCCTACTGAACCCTAAACCCCATCAATCTTTGAATTCATGCCTTGGTTGCGGTTGAAGATTTTCTGCCCAGGAGACAACAACATTTTTGGATCAAACTGAGCTTTGTTCTCTTCAAATGCCCTCCATTTGGGACCAAAATGTTGAATCCAATCGCTTTCGGTACTGTAATTTGGAATGTATTGCTTGATACCGTTACCTTCACAAAAATGGAGCACCTCCTTATTTTGAAGGTCGAACTCTTGCCAGTCTTCAAACCCACTTGAAAGCAAGAATCCAACCGTATAAAAGACATCTTCATCTGGTATGACAGCAGACATTCTATCATCCCATCTACAAGAAAGATCAAAATTTGATAAAGGGTTTAAGTTCATATAATAGAGTTTATACTCAAGCCACTTAAAATTTGGTTTTAATCATTCAATGAACTTATAACTTCCAAACTTTTGCATTTGATGCACTTGTCGGATTTGACAGATTTTTGTAAGAATTAATGACGTGACGGATAGGCGGCCAATTTTCTGAAAGTCACGTCATTGTCATGTTGGCAACACATCAACAATTTCGTCGAGAAATCAGTCTGGTTTTGATCACAGTGCATCAGTTGTAAGAAATCGAACGTTGAGTGAATAACTTGATTAAATTCGAAGTTCAGTGACCGTAACTCATTAGCCTTTGGTGACAACCAGCGAAATATATGCCCTAAATGAAAGTGGCAGCTAGCAAGAACACATACTTGTCATTGTTCATAGGGTAAATGACGACAACTCCAGTTGTTATGTTCTTTTTTAGAACAATGTTCTTGAAAACACCCGTGTTGAAATCGGCAATGCGAGATTTGGGCACGAATAGGTTGAGCCAGGGGTGAGGAGCGTTCCAGAGCCCCTGTTCTCGGAGCACCAGCTCTTCAACCCGCACTCTATTCAAGAAATCTACGTAGCCGACATCCTTCTGGTACAGGAACTCGGGGCCATGGCTCAAATCTTTCAATATCTTCTCCAGGTCCTAATATTAATGAGATAACAGTGAACTAATTTAAAAGAAAGGAGTGAAATGTTTCTTATGGGGCTAAGTAGAAGCTCATGGAAAGGTCGATGTGATAAAATACAACTATAATATCTTTGCGTGTGTGAGAGAGGCAGAGAGGTAGGTACTCCAAAACCCTAGTCCGACACAAGCACAATTAGTTCAAAATATGACCTAGAACTTTTTTCCCCTCAAAGATAGTTCGATATAGATCAACAAGTACCTTGTCTACTGTACTTTGAGTGCATTCATCATAGAACTTGGCTACTTCAATGCAGTAGAGAAGCTCGTGTTCGGTCACTAGGGACATCAGCCGCGGGTGGTCCAAAAAAGAGAAGAAAGATATCCAGCTATCTGAATTTCGGCGCATGAAAAGCTGACCTTCTACGTAGTCCAGCACTTCATCTTGGTCCCTTCTATGGCGCGATATCAACCGTTCTTGGTCCGTCGTAAAAGCTGAAAAATCACTGTATAACATTTTCACCCACTTAGCCTACAAGGGATTCAATACAAATACATTTATTAGCTTGCGGATCTTCTATGTCAACCAACTGATAGAATACCCTATAGAAACGTATAAGCTGACTTCTAGTTTCATGTTCAATGTCATAGAGAGTCAATTACAACTTATAAAAAAGCAAACTAGAGCATAGCCAGTTCATTTACAGGCTGTCATGTAACTGTCATTTTTTCTCCTTGCGAGTTCCAATACATCGAGAGAATCGGACATTCAGTCTCAAAAAAGAAATGTGATTGTCTCAATCCTAAAGAATAAGAACAGTAAAAACTCAAAAAAGCAATGATGATTGAGTCTAGTGTGCTACATACTCTCTTTGGAGCTGGACCAAGTGCTCAAAAAAGAAATGTGATTGTCTCAATCCTAAAGAATAAGAACAGTAAAAACTCAAAAAAGCAATGATGATTGAGTCTAGTGTGCTACATACTCTCTTTGGAGCTGGACCAAGTGCAATCCTTGCTCTGGTTATTATGCCAAATTGACCGAGACCACCCAGGACAGAATGAAATAACTCCGGATTTTCGTGGGGAGAGCAAGTCAAAAAGTGCCCGGTTCCTACCAAAAGAAAGAACAAAAAAATTCTCTCGTCAACAATCAAGCAATTATGAAGAAATGATATATATGGCGTGTAATTCGATGCTTTGAACGAGGAAGAATCTTATGCACCAAAACAAAGTCATCAAAATATAGTCGTCACTTATTCCGGTCTCTATATTTTGAAACGTAATATTAAATTCCTTACTCTATTGTAACACATTAATTTTTGTTTTTAATGGTAGTCCGATACGAAGGCATCATATATAGTACATATGAGGTGCTTTTTCCCTGAGGACATCACTGTCTTTTTCCATGTGTAGATACATGCATCAACTAGAAAATTTGGTAGTCGGCTAGAGTTCGAAGTCTATCTTTTTTTCTTTTCTTTTTTTGGTCCAATAGATTAGGGAAAAAAAAAAAAAACGCAATGACTTATCCGGCCAACCCAATTAGTTTTTGGCCGGTTGATGTTAACTTCCAGGTATCTTCGGTAGATAACATGAGTTAAAATACAGTAAAAGTCAACTTCTTGATATAACACTCCAAGTACATAGTTTTTAGACTTTCATCCTGAGCAGGACGTTAAAAGGCTCTGACTACCGGGAAAGTCTAGGTAAAGACGGATTCAGGCCTCGAAAAAGATTTTGACCCCATTGCTCCTCCCGTCCACAACTCCCTTACGGGGTAGGGGGCAGCCTGGATCCCCGCGACGCCTTCCCCCCTGAAACATGGGGGCATGGTATAGGGAAGTGAAAGGTCCGGAGGGAAACCCTAGGGTGGACGGACAGACATAGTTTTTAAACAGAAAGAAGGAAAGATCAGAAGAGCGAATTCGCTAATTGCACGCGTTGAGCCTCAATATTAAAATAGACATAAATTAATAAAACAACTGTTGGAGGCATGAAACGAATGATTAATTCATTGACTTCATTTAACAAAACTGCTTCTCTTGTTTATTAACCATGACTTGTTTTGCAGACCTTAATCTACCGAGATGATAGGCTCATTAACATCATAACCCTAGTTCAATTAGTTTCTGATCAAAATACGGAAGAGGAGAGTGATTCCATCCATACCAGTAATGACATCCATTTCGTAGACATTGCTGATCTGAGGCCCATATCGAAATGTTTCCCCGCTAATGCCTGCATTAGAGAGCGTACCACCCACAGTTAGGTACAAATAATCTGTCCACGAAACTGGGGCAACGCCATGTTTCAGCGTCTCCTCCAGCACATCGATCCAAAGTTGCTGGCCTCCAACATCGGCATAGTGGCCGAGAGACTGGCTCCACGATACGGTGGTCTTGTTACCAAGAGACGTCATGTCCACAACGACCCCATCACGAGCCATAGCTTGTCCCCGGACGGAGTGGCCACATCCTCTGGCTGAGATAGTGAAAGGAATAGAGGATTTACTGTATGCGAATGCCACGAGAATCGCGATGTCTTTGGGGTGAGATGGGCGAAGGACGGCTGCAGGACTTTCTCGGACGATGAGACCAAAGTCGACAGAGGCCTCACCGATAGATTCGGGGTCAACGTGGAGTTTGTCGGCTATGGGGAGAGAAAGGAGCTTGTGGTATAGTGAATTAGTCAAACGGTTGGATGAGAGCAGCATGCAACGCGAGGCCATCTGATGGTTTTGCGCCATTTTAACGTTGGAGGAACAAAGAGATGATGAGCAAGTTGGTGTGTTTCGGTGTTTGCGGTGGAGTTGAGGGGGAGAGCTCCCAAGGGTCTCATTTATAAACACGCAGACGGACACTATTGCAATGCCATGCCCTCTTGGAAAGGAAAAAGTCTTATACGCAACTCGCAAGAAAATGATTTTTGGGGTTCTTGGCTTTGATTTGATGAGATTTTGATATCGTTAATCAGTTATTTGACTTTCATTTGATTCCTCTGTATATTCTTAATTGGATTACCAGTAAGACGTGTACCGCGATAAGTAAATTGTGAACCCATGAAAGGCCCTTACTTTCAGAAGCCCTGAGGTCCTTCAAAGCCATCTGTAGGGAACTTCTTTTTCTTTGGCTTAGCTTGGTCATCCTAGACTTTATCTTTCTTGCAAACCTAAGTACGTTCCCGAAGTTCAAAGGGATGTTAAAATATATCTTTAGGATATTAATTGTGCTTGATTCATAGAGATCCCATTATCACATTGCCGGTGAACCGATTATAGACTGAGCTGCGGAAGCAAGAAAATGGTGAACCCAAGAAAACTATGTACTCTTTGGAGTTATATTTATAAGAATTGCTCAATCTTTACACTACTTTAAAGAAACAAGTCAAGCACTGACATAAAAATTTGTACACGCGTATTAAAAATTATACAGGTTCATTTACTGATATATCATCTAATGTTAAGGAAACACGCTTTGCAGAAATCTCCATTCGCAACACGAAATCTTAGTTGGAGGCTTTTAAACTCCTTTAATCAAACATCAAAAGAGAGTTCAAGCTTTAAAATCAAGCTTATGTGTATCGAGCCAAGTATGGAGGCCTTCAATTTTGAACAGAGTGAAGTCCAAATGGATCAAGTCTTTCATGGTTTTGGTGTATGGACTCATCTCATCCAACGGTGCATGTGAGTTGGGCAAATATGTATCTGGATCACGTAAGAATGCCTTGTTGAGATGGTAGCTTACTTAGACAGTTCAACTCGACCCCCACTACCATCTAGTAATGTTGTAATTGTTTATTTTGTTTTAGCATGAATCATAATAGTTTAATTTAAAACATGAATATGCACAGCATCCATATGGAGTCGATCGAGTCTATATTGTTTAAGATGCAACTATGGCATCTATGGACTGGCTTGCCGGCAGCCAAACCCTAAAATACAATCGATACTTAATTTATTTTTGTCGTATCTTGGATTATTTTTCTAATGAATTTTTATTAGTCCAAATGTGTCGTTCAAATATATTAGTGAAGCCAAACCCTAAAAACTAGCGGGGTCAAGTTTCTCTGTGTACTTAAAAAAGTTCTAACAACTACTGGCTCGTCTTCTAAAGTTAAAACTTCCCACCAACCTCGAATAACATGTTAGTGGCCTGAAAACTTTTCCACTCTGAAGAGGGTTGTTCATATTTATAACCCAAATCTATGAGGAAGTTGAGTTGCATGAAAATGAGGGTGAAAATCTTTGATCGCAGAGCAAATCTTGAAGTTTGATTGGGACAACGACGTTGGATTTCGAGTGTCATCGCTGTATTTATCATTATGGATTCTTGTCAAAGATCAAAGATACGCAACGAGGGTGCGTGGGATTTGTTCGATGAATGCGCGTGCTTCTCTTCTAAATTCACGACTTTGACTTTTCGCTTGCGAATCAAAGACGTTTGGTAACATCGGGTGACCTGGGTTTATAACTCTATAGGCTCTCCGAAGATCCCTCGACAGGAGCCCTAGATTCTTCCTTCAATACAGTAGACTACTTCAACCATTGTCTGAATTATGCATCATAGAAAAAAGAAATTATTCGTGAAAAATCTGCTAACGATCTTGGGCTGGATCGATCAACGTCACAATAGTAACCATCAAGAAGATACACAGGAGATTTGATTCGGGAGTTTCAAGATTTTCTATGATACATCATCCATTAAAGCATGGTCTTACAAATTGAAGCGTCGTAATGGCGGGAGGGACCATCAACAAGATTTCCTCCAAGAATATCCAATTCACGATTCTGATTTAAGGGCCAGGTGATGGCAAAACTTAAGATTTTGCTTGTATCTATACTAAGGGAGTAACTTGAACATCAATAAATAAAGAAGCTTGCTTAGGCGGCCTTTCATTGAGCGCATGCACATGCACATACAAAGGGAAAATCAGTAAGATTTCTTCAAGATCTAGTTCTTGATTTTAAATTAAAGGATACGTGACGACAGAACTTTAGATTATAATACGTGATGACAAAACTTTAGATTATCCTTGGATCTTGTGTTTTTGGACTTCTACACTAAGGGAGTAACTTGAACATCAATTGATAAAGAAGCTTGCCTTAGGCGACCTTTCATCGAGTCCGTGCACAAGCACATACAAAAGGAACATCAATAAGATTTCTTCAAGAAGATCTAGTTCATGATTTTAAATTAAGGGATATGTGACGATAGAATTTTAGATTATAGTACATGACGATAGAACTTTAGATTATCTTTGGATCTTGTGTTTTCAGACTTTGGTACTTGGGGATTAACTTGAACAATAATTATTAAAGAAGCTCGCCTTAGGCGGCCGTTCATGGAGCATGCGTGTGCATACAAAGAGAGATGTTTATGACTGTTGGAGGTGCGATAGATGGTGTAGCGATGGATCGTGGCGCATGGCGATGCTCCATATTTTCTTCAAGGACTTGCTCGAGCAATGGGAAACAATCGTAGTGCTAAGTTTCATGAAAGTTTGTAACATACTAGTTATTAGTAAGACTCTGCATTGATATGACTTACAATTACTTACTATTATGCACGATAACACATAAAATGTTGAACATAAAGGACAAGACGGAGTCCTTGTCGACGAAAACGTTGCCAATCTCGGTGCAATTGATGACGGTGGTGGACCTCCTGAATGCGAACTGAAGGTGAAGTTGTGCAAGGGCCAGATCTTTGTCGAAGGAGGTCGTTAGGCCTCGACGACTACTGCAGAAGGGCCAGAACTAGGTCGCTCGCCCCTCGACCTTGACCTCAGTTCACAACGATCCTTAATCCACAACGACCCTCAACTTGGGCCTGACCTCGGCAACCCTCGACTTGCGCGATCTTGACCTCAGCGACCTCGACCTCGATGACTCGTGACATTGAACTCAGCGACCTCGGCAACCATGGAGCACAAAGAGTGTGAAAAAGAAGACGAACATAGTTTTAAGAGGCAATAGTGGAATTCGCAATTATCAGCGAGGGCAAGGTCAGAAGAGAAATATCGTTAAACCCCATGATAGCATTCCAAAAGCAAGTCCTCTCCTACCTTGGGATTGATTACTTTCAATCCATGCTCTGCACAAAAAAGAAAAAAGAAAAAAGAGAGAACTTTATAGAATGCGCTAACTTTTTCTTGAGATAATTTAAAGGCTCAAAGCCCTTCAAAAAATTGAACCAAATGCATTCGATAAATCTTGTTCAGCTCATATCTCATTAAGCTAAGTTTTTTTTACTGATATGATGCAATTGGATACGTCGGTAGCCCCAACTCGAACTTTCCCTTGACAATTTCCTTAAATGAATACATGTTAGAATTCCGCTGCACATCCCCAGTAATTAGTATGAGAGAATTAACATTGGCGGTATATCCATACGGAGCGCCAGTCAAGTTCCACATAGTCAAGATCCTAAAGAACTTGTACTTTCTGATTGAAAAAATTATCACCGCTCCAAGACAGGAAAATCAATAATAGTAGTTAGGAATATATGTAAAATCGAGAAAGTAATCAACTTTATGATAAAAAAAAAAAAATCCATAGTAATGTAAATTAAAACCTTCTTGTGGGTAGAGGTGCTTCATGCATAGAGTTTACATGAGAGTTTACTTAACAAAACCAGTAATTATGAGAACCAAAAATAACTTTCCATACCTGTGGGCATAAGAAAATTAAATCACAGATTATCGTTTAATTCCAATTAACTTATAGAAGATCATCACCTCCCTAGGGGGTCAAATGCTACATTACAAGGGAAAAGTGCCAAAAAAGTCATAAACATTTTGCATTTGTTTCAATTTAGTTCTAAATATTTTTTTGGTGCCAATTAAGTCCTAAACATTTTTACATTGTGCCAATTAAGTCCTTTCCAGCCAATTTTGGCTGGATTTTGCTGACTGGAGGCCGGCCAACGATGTGGCCTCATCGATCGACGTGGACAACTTTTAATTATTTTTTTATTTTTTTATTTTTTTATTTTTTTATATTTTTTTCTTTTTTCTTTTTCTTTTTTTCTTCTCCTCTTCTTCCTCCATCCGGTCACTCGACCTCAGCAACCGGCCAAACCTCAACCTCACCGGCCACCTTACCATTGGCTGCGAGGGCGACCTCGCACTGGGCGATGAGGCTCACCCTCGCCGAATCTGGCAAGGGCAAGCCTCGCCCATGGCTGGTAGGGCTTGACCTCGCCAGATCTGGTGAGGGAGAGCCCTGCCCACTCGATGTGAGGCTGCCCTTGAGGCCTGGGCAACGAGGCTCGCCCTCACCGGATCTAGCAAGGGTTGAGCCTCACCCATGGCCGGCGGGCGAGCGAACCTCAAGAGAGAAGGGAAAGGGTCAGATCTAGAGGACGAAGGACTCGCCGTCACTGTCTCGCCGCAATCGTCGCTTCCTGCAGTCGCCTCCACCCCCCCAACGTTGTTGCCTTACTATCCTCGCCAAACCTCGAGCCATGGGTGAGTAGGGGTGAGCATGGTCCGGGTTGGTCCGGGCCACCCCCTAACCCTAGGACCAACCCGTATAGTATCGGTCCTCAATTTTTAGGACTGAGGACCGACCCTATTGAGCCTGGGACCAAGGACCAGATCAACCCAATGGGTTCGGTCCAGTTCCAGGGTCAACCGGGGACTTATCAATAATTTTTTTTGTCTTATTTTTTATACTCCCTAAAAAAGAAGACCTATAAATTCAAATTACACATTCATCGACAATGCGACATTGTGCAACTAAATATCAATACATATTTAGCAAATTTAAGATGACCCAATAATTGAAATTTCATACTTGCTAACCGCTCATCGAGATATGGGACAATATGGAAAGTTCTTGTAATCATCTATCTTTAATATACATAACACCATATGCAAAAGCGTTTTCCTGCATTTGATCATGTAGAGTCCACTCAACCAAAAAATGAGCTTCACACCACTTGACTAGCATTTGATCATGTAGAGTCCACTCAACCTAAAAATGAGCTTCACATCACTTGACTAGCAAATCACCATAGCAACTGCAGTACTACTCTACTCTTCAAAAACTTCTACCATTTGACACAAATTGAAAAGCAAAGTGCATCTGAAATTCATTAGTAAAATATAATTAAACCATAAAAAAGTTCAAAATGCTTAATATAAACCATGAATATATAACTTCACATCTTGCTAATTCACTTGAACTTCTAAACACCTGAAAACAAAACAAACGAGACATAATTAATACTCAACAAAAGTTATAAATTGAAATTACTATTAGTGCTATTGATAGAACATCTCAATATAATATAATATAACAGACATTTTACTTAGGTTTGAATATATAAAAGAATTATAAATAATATAAATAATATAATATAATATAATATAATATACACGGTTGGTCTAGGGTTGGACCGACCCTAAACTCTTAAGACCGAGCACCAACTTGCACAGTGTTGGTTATAGAATTTCAGGACCAAAGACCAACTCAGTCCCCTTGGGAACCGAACCAGGACTAGCAGGGTTGGGCCAGTCCAGGGTCGGTCCAGGGTTGACCCTTGACCACTACTCACTCCTATGGGCAAAGCTCGACCCTCACCAGATCCGACAAGAGCGAGCCTCGCCGCCTAAGCCTCTAGGGCGGCCACTGGTGAGGTGGTTGGCATGGTTGACCTCGACCTCACCGACCATCACCTCTGGCCAGTCGCCAAGGTCCGGCAACCGGTTGGAGGAAGAAGAGGAAAAGAAAAAAAAAGAAAAAAGAAAAAAATATTAAAATATTACTAAAAGTTGTCCACATCAGCACCGATAAGGCTACGTCAGCTGGCCGGCATCCAGTCAGCATGGAAAGGACTGAATTGGTACAACATAAAAATGTTTATGACTAAATTGGCACAAATACAAAAGGTTTTTGACTTTTTTGGACACTTTTCCCAACATTACAATATGCCATTTGACCTCATGTAATCATCCGAGGAATTACTTTACATGAAATATCACTACTACTCAAGCCATATCCTTTCGCAAATTTGGATGATGTGGCTACTCCTAAATCACAAATATTGAACACTTGTATGACACCTTATAGTAAAATTCACTGAGGGACCAGGGATTTGGGATCTCTGTGGACTTTTTAGGATCTCTATAGACTTGCTGGTCGATGGGTTTCTCAGGACAATGACTTCTTGATCGGCATCTAAGTAGAACAACCCCTTTACAAGGCTCGACAATTTCGAAATGATACCTCGAATCTTTGGTCTCTTACGTAGGGAATCGAAGGTGGGTGGTTGATGTACCTTTGCTCACACTGTTGGGTGATTTGAGCGCTTCACAGTCTCCGGGCTGAGGCGGGTTAATGGTGATGAGGACTTTGCGGGATGGAGAAGCTAGATCCCTATGAAGGTGGATCTTAATGAATTGGGACCTTTTTTATCACGCTTATGAACGCACTTGAACCGGATCAAAGACCTCATCGAAATCCTGAAGAGGATGTCGGTCTCGATGTCTTCACAGAGATTGTGCATGGCTCTGGTCTCTCTAAGTGTCCACTACTCTATTCCATATACAATGAAAGTACATAGCTACATACAATATGCACCGATGTAACTCACATTAAATAGTAATCCCGAAAATTCGCCAAATGTGACAAGTTTGTCAGAAATAACCCCAATGCAAAATGTTGTTACTGATCAATGAAAAGGCCTAAGAATGTGATCAGGCCATGTTTTAGTGTAATTTACTACAAACTTACAGTACACGAGGAAACAAGAACATGAGAAAATTAGCTAACAATTTGACAAGTATCCACTCAGAAACTTTCAAGTCAACGAATGGGTTCAAGTGAAAAGGGAACTAAAGTGGATATCCAAGTCTGTCATGAAAATAAAGATGTGCTCATCAAATTTGGTGCCCTCTAAACTGCTAAAACTACCTATAGAGCAAGATTTGCAGTCATCCATTAGCCACTCAGCATCCATGTACATATTACCACATATCGTGCGACAATCTAGTGTTGTGCATTGACTAACCCATAACCAAATCATCCTCACCTAATCTACTGAACATTACATTATTTAATCAAGTGTTTCTTCTATTGCCATAGTGAGAAAACACTTTTCACTCATTATGTTCGCATCCGATCCTGTGTGAAGCGAATACTTAATCATCTTATGGAATTAGGGACTTGTTCCAATTGCTAGGAATTAATGGAACACTTGAAAGGTGTCTTCGAAATGGTCATTGGCTGCATGAGTGTGGTCCAAATGGCTCATGCCTATGCTTGCCTTGATAGGAAGATATGGACCCTTAAGATTAGATTGGAGAGTTGGTGAGCTAGAAGATCAACATGAATCCAATGGTCGAGCATGAAGAGTCTTTGTTGTGGAAGACAAGGAAGAGGAGGTTGAGAATTGGCTGGAGAGCAAAGGGAGGCTCAAGCACGATGAAGGCAAGATGGAGTAGGAATTTCCCAAGGCAAGTATACTGCCGTGCTTGAGGTTTGTAACTTGCGTGGACTAGTTCACCAGCGTGGTGGACTAGTTCTATAAGCAAGGCAAATTTGCCAAAAGTCTCACTTTGGATTTGGAAGGGAAATGGATCAGAGCTTCTCATCAAATGCAACAGAATGAATTCTTGAGTCAATTCTTTCAAGCAAATCTGAGTAAGAATTGAGATTGCTTGATGGATAACACATTGCAATAGAAACTTCTTATGGCCACATTGGCTCTGATCTATAGAGACCATTGTCAACAGCAGCTTGCAAACAGTGTTAGAGGCATGTCACTACAAGCTGTGTGACATCCTGATTTTCCAATTCTATTTTCAATAAATTGATACGGGCATTTCGTTGGCACGTATATAATTCATTTTCTTGAGTCGGCCACTCATGTGAAAACTAGTCTATCGGGTGAAGCTGTTAAGAAATTCTAATGCATCAGACTCGAGAATTTAACCAGGAAGCGATCTTTCGACCGAACTAATCCGCAAGGGTCATTGCGGCACAATTAAAAAATCAATTAGAGATCGGAGATAGGTCGACTCGACAGAGGCATGTGATTAGGTGTGGGTGATTCCACCAGATTGCATAATTCTTGTCGATCAGCACTGGACTGACTTTTCTATCGATTGAGTATCTTGTGTTCGTATTTGAAACCTTGAGATTGCCCCAACAATTGAAAGTCGCCAATGTTTCAAAGATGTACATTGTGACTTGAATTGATCAAGTACAGGTCAAATGCATTAAAATTTCTAAAAGCTGCTCGATAGATTAGGACACGCTAGTATCGTGCCAAAGTGAAATTAACCGTGAAATTAAGATCGAATTCAGAAATTGGAAGTTATGGTGTGTCACTAATCATTTTAGGATCATTGACTCATCTTTGGAAGATTTTTCATTTAATCAGAGTTTTTCAATAATTAAATCGGAAAATGGTTAATTTGACTCAAGAAATTAGTAGGCCCGCCTTTGATCACACTTTTGGGACTTAAGTTGGTTCTATGGACAAGTGAAGATGTGAATTGAAGTGTGGTGACATTGGATTAATTTTATGGACTTCAATTGGACTTCAATTGGACTCAATTGGAAGAGAAATGAATTGAATTGAAGAATTAATGTACAAGATTTTATGCTCCGGCGGAAATTGAAATTGGACTTATTGGGAAGATTGTGGTGTAAGACTTGGGTGAGTGGGAAGTGATGTCACATGAGGTCATGGTGGGTCATTTTTGTGGATTAAAGAAAAAGAAAAAGAAAAAAGAAATGGTCACATCTCTCCCTCTCTCCTTCTCTCTCCTCCCTCTCTCTCTCTCTCTCCCGTTGGCACTCCTTCTCCATTATTTAATTAATTTTCGGAATAAATTTAATTATTTAATAAATTCTGAAAATTATTTTGGAACCTTATTTTCTCAAAATTTCATGTCGATCGTTGTTGTGTATTTAGAATTTGAATTTGATGAATGGATGTGGCAAATTGAGTGTTGATTGTGATAAATAGGGATTTTATTCATAAAAACCCAAGTGTCGGGTTTTGATGTAAAAATTGGATTTTAATGATTATATTAAGTAATGGGGTTTGAAAAAATGAGTTATTGGCTTTCTGGTTCGAAATTAGCATGCCCTCATACACGTGAGTAATTTCTAAAATATTTTTAATATGAAGAAAAATGGCCGGGATCACTATTTTAAGTGAAAGTATTGAGTGAAATGCAAAGTGTCCTGGGGCCGAGTATGATTTTGCTGTGTGATAATTAAAAGGAATTGTCCTGGGCTATTGAGCCAGACTTACCCCTATATGGGATGCCCACACGGTGGATACCGGTTAGGGGTGTGCAACGGAAACCGCCCGAACCGGAACCGGACCGAACCGGACCGGACCGACCGGTTTTGGGCGGTTCCCATGGTCGGCGGTCCGGTTCCCGGTTCCAAGGTGGGAATCGGACCGACTGGACCGGACCAAATTTTTTTATATATAATTTATATTCATATAATATATAAACACATATAATATATTAATATTATATATGAAACTTATTGCAATCGGAATTGCAATTTAGGTAACAACCTCTTATGTGGCCAAGAGACCACCAAAACTCTTGTTGTTACTCTTTATTTATAGAAAAAACTATCCTCATGCTCACACTCTCTCTCTTGCTCCCCTCACTTGCAAACGACAAGGCACTTCAAGCCTTAAAAAGTCTCATATCGACTAAACATTCAAAGTATAGAAGAGAGATTGTCTATAAAACCTAAGCCAAGCACAACCTTTAATCACATTGTTCATGGGTTTTATGCCTAAAATTAAGCATGAAACACATAAACTATGATTGATATTCACACAAGTGAAGTTTGAATATTTTGCACGTGGAAACATGTGTGAGTAGTTTTATTAGATTGCTCGGAAACCGAATTTGATTGATCGGTCCGGAGCATGATTATTCTTTAGTGGATGGTCATTCTTTAGTGAAAAAATAAAGTGCAAATTCTTTTGGACCGGACTGGATCGGACCGGAACCGATGGTCGGGTCCGGTTCTCGGTCCTAAGACCAACGGTCCGATCCACGATTCCCAAAATTGGGAACCGATTCTCCCGGTCCGGTTCCCGGTTCCACCTCGGAACCGGACCGAACCGGGAACCGATCACCCCTAGTACCGGTCGCAGAAAAGGCTGGGCCGATTGGATCGATGCTCTTTCAAGAATGCCGTCGACGTAGTGACAAAGCCGTGCTCCAAGGGGGGAGACGATGCTCCTTCGGGAATGCCGTCGACATTGTGACGAAGCCGCGCTCCAAGGGGGGAGGCAATGCCTGGCATTAATGTTAGAAGATAACCGAACTACGAGTAGGCTATGCCCTTGTGTGGCAGTGAATAATAATTGGAATGCGTGCTAAGTGGACTGTGATTTATATGAAAGTGATGGCATTCCAATTGTTTGAATTATTATGACTACCTAAGATTGTGTGATACAAATTGTGCTAACCTGCAGGAAGGAATTGAGGCCAGGTAAGTTCTCTGTGTGATGTGGTTAGGCCACCCTTGGGCATATTTTCTTTCTAATAGGAGTTTAGGCGCATGAACTTACTGAGACATTATCTCATCCCGGTTTGGGGATTACAATTTCAGGTCCCTAGTGGACGAAGCGGCTAGATAGCTTTGGTTGGCCTTGAGGAGTTGCAGAGGTGAAGTCATAAGGATTGGAGAACATGTCCTGCTAGTTGGTTTTAGGATAATTCCCCTTTTGTCAAGTTGGCCTATTTTGTAGACAGCTCAGTGTTGTATTTAAACCCTTTGTGTTGTAAATGAGTGTTTGGTATTATGATTGATTGCCTGCTTTTCTATCCCAAGTTAAGTGTTGTCAAGAGATTTGTTTCACTTCTGCATGTATAATAAAATGAATGGGTCGACGACATATCCTGGAATGTCACATATTTGATCGACCGTTGTGGGATGTGCACACGTTTGGGGTTTGGGGCGTGACATCCCCGTTTAAGTGGTATCAAAGCATGGTCTGTGTATGAAGTAATAAGGTGCAATGAGTCATGGGATAGTTAGTAGGAAAGGCTTTTTAATATGTCGATGCATGTGGTTGATAGCTGTTTAGTAGTGTGTTTGTGGTGTCACTCAAATTCTAACCTAATGTTGGAATCGGAAAACAGGTGTCTATAAAGAGTATGTAGGATGAGTGACCAGGAGTGGAGAACTCCTTGGAGGAGGTCGGTAGAACCTATACCTTAGGGTAAGATGCTGACAAGAGTTGGTACCCGAGGTAAAGCGTAGGCTTAGACCAGCGCGAGTGTGAGAGTACCGTTGCAAGTCGGTATTGAGAGAGTAGTAGCACTGAATGATCCTAGGTTCGCCGGGATCATTCAGGCGCTAGAGTCTTTGAGAAGCATTTTGGGTCATTAAGATTAAGATTAAGCCATCGTTGTTGACGTTGTTTCTACCGTTGCCAGTGTTGTGACCATTATTGTTGCCACATCTGTTAAGGCCCAATCTAGAGTTGTGATCGAGGATCAAGCCATCGTATCTGAGTCAAGGTTAAGTTAGACAGAGATGGAAATCAATTAGGGAGAAAGGCCGATGTTAGAAGAAAGGTACCCTATTTCACCCAACCGGAAGAGTAGAATTGGAAAGCCATAGCTCAACTCAATCGATGTGTGTCATGTCTGTAAGGAAAGACATGGATCTGTTCTGTGTTGTAAGACAGAAATGACTTGTTACAAGGGTCGCCAGTACAGTCATTTGATCAAAGATCATCCGTATAAACAGATGGAATCACAGTTTTTCTGTCACCGCCATTGATAAGATAGAACAGAGGAAGCATGCTTCAAGATGTTTAGTGGGGTACTTGGAATGAACCCCAGTGCAAGAAAGGGTGCAGGATGTCACTTGATGGGAGATAGAGGACTCACTAATCATGTGTCGAGTTTGTGGAAAGGAGGCATGAGTTAGCCCAGTGTCAGAGTAAAAAGGGAGCAGAATTTGAATATGGCTAGCACAGCCATCGGGTTATGAACTATCTGCGTAAGTCCATGAGAGCATAAGTACTATTACTGCAGATAGGACGCCACTAGGATGGCTAGAAGAGCATGAATGGGTCGACCATGCATCGATCAAGGGGAAAATGTTCTTGAGGAAATTTTATCGAAGTAATGCAACAGAATTTTCAATGAGGGTTGTAGGGCTTTCGTTGTGGTAATAAGGTAATAGAAATGTGAATCTCTGACTATAGTGGTACTTGAAAGAATTTGCTTAAATATGACTTGAAAGTCATTTATAAAAAGGTTTGGCTCAAGGAGCTTTCTGTTGTTTTAAATTGTGGTAGTAATATAATTAAGATTGTTCAGTTAGTGTGTGAAAGTTTTGAATCACTAACAGTCAAAGAGGAACTTCAATCCTTGTTATTCGTCACTGAAGACGACCCGATTTTGGTTGTTGGTTACCAAATCTACATGGCAACTGTAATAGATGCATCAGTTGAGAAGCCAGATATGAGAAACTTAACCATGGTACATAAGTTTTCTGAGGTGTGTCAGGAAGAATTGCTAAGTTTGCTGTCAGAAAGAGAAATAGAGTTCATGATTGAGTTAGCATCCGGAAGAGAGCCAGTCTCTAAGGCTCCTTACCAGATGGTGTTGTCAAAGCTAAAAGAACGGAATGTGCAGATATAAGAATTGTTAGATAAGGGATTCATATGTCTCAATGCATCATCTTAAGGAGCACCGCCCTGTTCGGGAAGGAAGTTGGTTCGTTGCATTTGTACATTCATATTCTTCAAGATCAACTTGAGGTTAGGTATCATCAATTGAGGATTAGGAAGAAAGACATACCGAAGTTAGCATCTTGCACTTGATATGGCAATTATGAGTTCATTGTAATACCGTGTGGTTTGATGGACACCATAGCTATTTGTTTGGGTCTAATGAGCAAAATGTTTAAGGGTACTTGAATCAGTTGTGGTCGTGTTCATTGAAGTTATCCTAGTGTGTTTAGAGAGTGCTAAGGAGCACGAGAGACATTTGGGGATGGCACTTCAAGCCTTGAGTGCTTTTGGATTTTACAATAAGCTTAATAGATGTGAGTTTTTGATGACTCGTGTTGCGTCCCTAGGTCAGTTGGCCAAGATTGACTGTAGTGACAGAGATCAAAAGTTTTATCGGTTTAGCAAAGTATTACAGACAGTTCATAGAAGGGTTTTCAGTGTTAGCATCAGTGTTGACCGGACTACTAAAGAAGGAATAAAAGTTTATGTGGTTGGATAAGTGTGAGAGTAGTTTCTAAGAGCTTAAGTAGAAGCTAACTACTGCACCTGTGCTTACTATTCCATTTGGTCCAGTAGGATTCGAGATCTATGATGATGCGTCGTTTAAAGGATTAGGTTGTGTGTTGATACAGCATGATAGGGTTGTTGCATATGTATCCCATCAATTAAGACCTCAGGAGTTGAATATGAGATAGCGTCACTGGATGGAACTCATTAAGGATTATGACTATGATATTTTGTATCACTCTGGAAAGGTGAGCAAAGTCACAGATGCACTGAGTCAAGAGTCCTTAGTTGCATAGTTGGTACTCAAGAATTGTATCTTATTTAAGAAAGTTCAAAATTCGATTTTTCAAATCTATAGTATGCCACCTTTTAAATCTTATGACCACTCTCAGAATTGAGCTGAGAGTACAGATCAAAATCGAAATGCTTCTATGGACAGATTTAGAAATTTAGAAGATTCTATAAGAGAATGCAGATGAGAGAGATGTTGATTTTCAGATTTTTGAAGATAGGATGCTCAGGTTCCATGGATGATTGTGTGTAATTGACGATACAGAGATTAACGAAGAGATCATATGGGAAGCTCATCATAGCAACTTCAACGTTGTCCAGACAATACGAAGGTGAGTCAGAATCTACATCATCGGGATGGGTAGATCGGCATGAAGATGGATATTGCCTAACAAGTTGTAAGTGTTGGATGTATCAGTAAGTGAGAATTTGGTAATGCAAGCTAGGAAAGCTTTTTCAAGCACTTGAGAGAATCCCGTGTGGGAATGGAAGTATAGTATGATGGAATGTTATGACAAGTTATCAAGGAGTTGGGAAGAGTATTGATTCCTTATGGAGTGGTGGTTGACAAATGAACAGAGTTAACTCACCTTAGTACAGCACGAAAAGATCTCGATTAGAATAGGTACACTGAAGTGTGTGTATATCATATAAATCATCTGCATGGAATGCCGGGGATGAATTGTATTTCAAATATAGATCAGATGTTCCAAGTTGGTGGAGCTTTTAGATAATTCTTTCTTAAGCAGTGCATAACAGAGAGTGCAGAATTTCAATTGTTGAGATGAAGTCAAGGAAAGAAAAATCACAGGCCAGGGTCAGTATAGTATTTAGTCATTGCAGTTGTTGAGATCAATGATAGAGTTATATCAGATCTAGACTAGAGGCTTTTGGTGACATCCCAATTTTTCCAATTCTAATTTCAATAAATTTAGACAGGCATTTCGTTGGCACGCATATAGTTCCTTTCCTTGAGTCGGCCACTTATATGAAAACTAGTCTATCCAGTGAAGCCATTAAGAAATTCTAATGCATAAGACTCGAGAATTTGATCAGAAAGCGACCTTTCGACCGAGATAATCTGCAAAGGTCATTACGACACAAATAAAAATCGATTAGAGAGCAGAGATAGGTTGGCTCGACAAAGGCATGTGATCAGGTGTGGGTGATTCCACCGGATCTCACAATTCTTGCCGATCGACACTGGACCGACTTTTCTAATGATTGGGTACCTAGTGCCCGTATTTGAAACCTTGAGATTACCCCCGACAACTGAAAGTTGCCAATGTGTTAAAAATGTTCATTGTAGCTTGAATTGATCAACCACAAGTCAAATGCACAAAAATTTCTAAAAGCTGCTCGATAGATTAGGATGCGTTCGTATTGTGCCAAAGTGAAATTAATCGTGAAATTGAGATTGAATTCTGAAATTGGAAGTCATGGGGTGTCACAAATCTTATTAGAAACATTGGATTAATTTATAGACTTTAATTTGGACTCAATTGGAAGAGAATTGATGGGAGTTGAGGTAATTGGATGTACAAGAATTTGGACATCGGTGGAAAATGAAATTGAACCTATTAGACTAAAGTTGTGGAAGGTTGGAGTTAATGGATGGTGACATCACAACTGATGTCATGGAGGAGGCAAGATTGGCTAGGGTGGTGACAAGTGGAAGGTGAGGATGAGCTATTGGAAAGGTGGGGTGTCACTTCTCCCTTGTCCCCATCATCTTCTCCATTTGAGCTTGGAAGAGAGAGAGGGAGGAGCTGGAACTGTGCGACAACCAGCTGAGCTGCTCGTCCACCTGCGCCCGCTTAATCGCCACCGCTCGTCGTTCGTCGCCGGAGCTTGCCGTCACCGCTTGTCCGCGCTGGACCGCACGCCATCCCGTGTGTGAGCTGCCTTATCTCCATCCACTGAGCCTCTCGCGTCGTCATCTCTCTAAGCCAGCAGCTACTCATCGTCGCCGAAGCCTCCATCACCGCCGTCCGTCGCCATTAGTTGCTGTCCTGAGCCCTAGCTGCCTCCGCCGGTCTTCCTCCGCCTGTTCAGCCGCCGTGCCGTCTCCCTCCAAGCTCGGTTAGTTGCTGGAAAATCCAACAAGACCAGCCCCTTCCAAGCTCGATTTGGTCCCCTATTAGTTCTCATTTGGTGTTGATCCGTGTAGGTTTGTCGTCGGTGTCGTTGTGCTCTTCGCCGGAGACTCGTCGGAAAGCGATTCCAGTGAGTTTAGCTCACTAAACCTTGATTAATGGGTTAATCATGCCTTAAGTGTGTTTAGCTTAGGTTGATTGAGATTATGTTGTTAGATTAGTTTATTTAGATGTGGATTAGATTAAGTTATTTAATTAAAGTAAAGCATGCTTAGTTTAAGGGTTAAGTAGGTTTATTTTAAAATAAGCCTTAATGTGACTTAAAGGAATTTATTTATGATTTAAATAAATGTTTCGAAATTGTTGGATTATTTAATAATATATCATATTCCAAAAATCATTAAAATATTATTTATAATAAAAAAAACTCGAAAAATTATTTTTGACCCTAATTGCTCAGATTTCGTACCGATTGCCGCTGTATGGTTAGAATTTGAAATTGATGAATGGTTAATGCAAATTGAGTGTTGATTGTGGAAAATATGGATTATGTCGGGTTTGACATCGAAATTGGATTTTTAAGGATTAATATTGTAATTGAGGTATGTGAGTGATGTGCAAAATGCCTTGAGTTGATTATGAGTTGATGCGTGATAATTATGAGGAATTGTCTTGAGCTATTGAGCTGGAATTACCCCTATATGGGATGTCCCATACAACGGATGCGGGTCACAGTTGATTCTGGGCCCCATGCTTCTTTGGGAACGACGTTGATGTACTGACGAAACCGCGCTCCAAGGTGGGGAGGCGATGCCTGGCTATATGTCAGTAGATAGCCGAACTGCGAGTAGGCTATGCCATTATGTGGCACTAATTAATGATGATTTGAAACTCTTGCTGTGATTGCGAAATTAAGTGAAATTGATTGTGTTCCAATGGTTTACATGCTTATTATTACTTGTGATTGAGTGATATGAATTGTACTGATCTACAGGGAGGCAAGAAGGCGAGGTAAGTCTTATGTGCTTTGTGGCTAGACCACTCTAGGACGTATTTTCTTTCTAATAGGGGTTTAGGAGGGGTGAACTTGCTAAGACAAAATCTCATCCCGGTTTGTGGAAAATATTACAAAACCGTAGATGGCGGTACCCCCGGAGATGAGTGGCCTGCCGACGAAGATTGACCAGACAATAGAGAGTGCTCCTAACCCTGGGAGTCCTTGGGTCTATCAGTTGGTTAGGACTCTTATCCGGGTCCAGGTGACTGTGCATGACAGAGTACCGTATATGTTTAGGGCTTGGTTTCATTCATGAGTAGATGGCGTTAGGGTTGGCCCCCTGGATAGCATGGACATTCCGTTGTCGGTGATGAACGCCATTTTGGGTGAAGGTGTGGCGGATCTTCCCGACGGTGGAGTAGTCAACGCTTTGCCCCCAGCCTCTTGGGTGACAAATCCTGAGGATGTGGGATCGTCGAACAAGGCCGACCAGTAGTCCTAGGACTTGTTACTTTCTTCTTTTTTTGGTGGACCAATTCATGCTGTGTAGGCTATCCCCCTTTTTTATGCACATAAACTCTAAACCATTTTTGGTGCATATAGTCTCTGGATCCTGTTGGTGTATGTAAACCCTGGATTGATAATGATGTATAAAAGTATGTTTGTTTGATTTTGAATTGATTTTCCTGCCGTCCTATCCCGTACGTTTTTGTCAGGGGTTTCTTGGCACGTTCCGTTTGCGCATAATAATCATAACTATTGGGGTCAGCGACACTACTTGGGGATGTCGCATCTACATAACCATGGTGGGTTGTTCAATTGTCTCGGGGTTCGGGGCGTGACAACCCCATTTAAGTGGTATCAAAGCATGGTTCATGTATGGAGTGATAAGGTGCATGGGAGTTATGGGATAGTCGGTGGGAAAGGCTTTTATTATACTGATGCAAGTGATTGTTAGTTGTTTGTTAACTTGTTGTGAGGTCACTTAGATTCTAATGTTATATTGGAATTTGCAAATAGGCATCCATATTGAGCATGTAGCATGAGTGACCAAGTGCCGAGAGCTGCTAGGAAGAGAGTAGTAGGCCCGTGTTTTGGGGTGGGTCGTCGATGAGAGTCAGTGCCCGAGGTGTCTTGGGAAGAGCGCAGGCTAAGGCCAATGCGAGTGGTGCAGCATCGCCTCCAGAGGATGCAGTAGCCCCTGAGGATCCGAGGTTTGTTGGAATCATGCAGATGCTTGAGATGATGGCTAACAGACTAGACCAGCAAGCCGCCGTTTCAGCCGCTGCTATCACCATTGCCACCAATGCTGCTAATGCCGCTGCTAATGATGTTGCTACTACTGCCGTAGCACCGATTGCCGAGCCAGAAGAGGAACTTGAGGAAATTCCTCCTAAGGATGTGGCCGCTGGGAGGCCTAGACATAAGCCGGTACAACATTTTCTGCGGTTGAATCCGCCAATGTTCACGGGAGCAGGAGATCCCGAAGCTGCAGCACTATGGGTTTAGGAGCTAGAGAATGCCTTTGAGCTGCTGATATGTATTGAAGCAGAGAAGGTCGTGCTAGCAGCCTATTAGTTGAGGGGGGCAGCAGCCACATGGTGAAAGACTAATAAAGGGATAGTGTTCCCTGATGGTGTAACTCCAGAGTGGAATGCGTTTCTTGAGGCCTTCAATGAGAAGTACTTTTCTGATTGTGCTAGAGAGTTGAAGATGGCAGAGTTCCAGCGTCTTCGTCAAGGTACAATGACAGTTGATCAGTATAAAAGTGATGGCGTTCCAATTGTTTGAATTATTATGACTACCTGAGATTGTGTGATACAAATTGTGCTAACCTACAGTAAGGAATTGAGGCCAGGTAAGTTCTCTGTGTGATGTGGCTAGGCCACCCTTAGGCGTATTTTCTTTCTAATAAGGGTTTAGGGGGTTGAACTTGCTGAAACATTGTCTCATCCCAGTTTTGGGATTACAATTTCAGGTCCCTGGTGGACGGAGTGGCTAGATAGCTTTGGTTAGCCTTGAGCTCAAGTTGCAGAGGTGAAGTCATAAGGATTGGAGAACATGTCCTGCTAGTTGGTTTTAGGATAATTCCCCTTTTGTCAAGCTGGCCTATTTTGTAAACAATCCAATGTTGTATTTAAACCTTTTGTGTTGTAAATGAGTGTTTGGTATTGTGATTAATTGCGTACTTTTCTATCCCAAGTTAAGTGTTGTCAGGGAATTTTTTTCGCTTCCGCATGCGTAATAAAATGAATGGGTCGGCAACATATCCTGGGATGTCGCATATTTGATTGACCGCAGTGGGATGTGCGTATGCCCAGGGTTCGGGGCGTGACAAGCTGGTTATTGATGTTGCATTCCACAACCCTCGGTTGCCATAAGAGGGTCTTAAATAGAATGTTGTTCACATCTTATAGCAATTATAAATCTCCTAATCAGATTTAGGTTTACTCGGCGCAGTAAAATAGTGTCAACATCTCAAATTTAGCCTTTACCATCTCAATAGCATACAAATCTTGAGTCATGCTGGTGAGCCACTACATTTGCATTTCATGTTTGCTAAGTTTCACTCACTTTTGACATTCACATTTCTAACATTGACTTCTACATTTCTGCACATAAAACCTTGACTAATATGTTTTGCCTTCTAACAAATTAACTATTGAGAAAATTCCTACGAAGTTTTGAAGCTGACAAAACTTTATAGTTCTTATTCTTATTCTAAAGAACAGAATAATTCTGAAGTCATATTGCAAACTCTTGTCAAAGTCTATTCATTCGGGAAGTATTTCACTATGACGCAATTTAGATTGAAACCGTGTCCAAAATGAGGATGAAATCAAACTTAGACTCATTGATATTGCGGCAAGGATTCAGAATGAACGCATTAGAAATTTATTCTACAACATCTAGCTCTCTAGCAAAGAATCTCACTTACCTTCTATAAATACATTGATGAAACCGATCACAAATTGATGGAATCAATCTTGAAGACAAGTTCCTTTTTGAGAAGTATCTACTTATGGAAACCTAGATTCTAAATGTATGGGCAACCAGAATCAACGAATTTTCATCTCAATCTTCAAATAGATATAAGAACTTCTTAGTCTGTTATGTCCACCAAATTAATTGGAATAAATTCCTCCAGAAAATGCCAACAACTAGTGGGACGTGGAGGAGTATTTAAGGGGGTCATTCAATCTAGTTGAGTTAGAGATGTGCAAATTGAAATTCCAAAGTCTAAAGTCTTTCCAACTACTTGCTCTTCATTGGCAATCCTTACAAATTGTATTCAAGAGAAAAAATCACAAGAGTGACTTAATGAGAGAGTATGGATCTTCCACTAAATATTTGCACTCAAAAATTGTACTTCTCTATCGATTCTATAGTGAATTCCAACTAGAAGGCTATCAGTGTGGAAGAGTGGATGTAGGCTTGATCTAAATTAAACCCTTATAAACTTCATGTGCAATCTTCTCTTTCATTAATACTCTTTATTTAAATTTGTTGCATTCTCTTACATATTGCAAAATCAATTCCATCTCTTATCTGATTTTGAACATTCATCAAAAGTCTGGTGACTCGTTTTATCAGATTTTGTTTGATACTCAAACTTTATTTGAAATTTATTTTATTTATCAAAATTTCTTTTAAATACCTATTCATCTCCCTCTAGGTGCTCGCACTAGCATTATCACTAACCTTTGCCTTTGGATATGTTTTCAAGCAATGAAAGAGACCAAAGCATTTGAACCCTTTTTCTTTGAAAGGGATTGCAAAATATGATTTAGAGCCCATTTAGTATTGTCATGGGCCGTGGCTAAATTGTGTTGTGATGTAACTATGTTATAAAATGCTTTAAGTTACACGTAGTGTAATAATCTTAGAATTATTGTAGGTATTGACAACATTTAAAAGTTATAACAACTTTTGTCACAATTGAAACCATTGTCAGAAAGTTGTACCTCGTTTTTTTTACAACGTAAAAATAATTAATCCACTCAATTTGTTTCATAGAATATAAACCATCTCAAATAGATTTTACTAGCTTTGGCTACTTATATCATTGAGGAAAATAAGTTAACAACAAAAATTAATTCATGATTACAACTTAGAAATTTTCTGCTTAGGAAGTTGGCCTTCAAATTTGTTAGCATCTTTTGGGCTCGGCCAACCTAGTGTAAGCCTCCTTCAAAAGGGTCCAGAAGTGGAGTTCATAGCGAATGGATTATTGGGCTTCTAATTTGGGCCAAAATTTTATGATATTTTGATCTAAATAAACTTGATGGTTAGTTTTGGCCCATATCAATGAAAGAACATGGAGGCTGGAGCGAACTATCCTTTGATTGGCAAGTCACAAATATGAACACTACTCTCGTGTAAAATTAGTTAGATTTGCATGTTGGTGATGTTCATAACTTACAATCCCCCAATTAAACATGAAAAGAGGAGTCACAGTTGGCTTGGTAGACGTAGTTCGTTTATCATATGCATAGGAAATTTTTGTCATAAAACATTTGAAGAGATGAACTTGTGAACAATATGAGGGAAAATAATCCAAAAAATCTTAAACCTGTTACCTTATTAACAATTGAATCATAAAATTTTTAAATTGTGCAAATTGAATTTTAAACATTTTCATATTTTGTTAATGAGGGCATCCGATCAATTTTAGTTAGAAATTGCGAACATGAATACTGATCGTTCTACATGGGACGGCCGGTATTAACGTAAACGCTTTTAATAATATTTTAGTATTTTTTCAATTTTTAAATTTTTTCTTTTCTTTCCTTTTTTTTCATCATTTATTCCTCTAACCAATCACCAAGCCTCAATGACTGGCTAGAGGCCAGGCAAGCCTCGCCTTCCCTTAGTGAGGCTCGAGCTTGCTATCACTAGGCAAGGTCGAGTCTTGCCAAGGGTGAGCAAGGCTCACCATCATTAAGCTGGAAAGGTCGACTTTGCTAGTGGCTATTGAGGGCAAGCCTTGCCAGTGATTGGATGAGGATCAACTTTACTATATCTACAACTTTACCAAATCAAGCAAGTTCTGGTAGGTTCAAGCCTCAGTAGGGGCAAGCAAGGCTCGCTGGCCATCACGTCTAGCTAGTCATTGGCCATTACCAACACTTGATAACTAGCCAAAGGAAGAAGGGAAGAAAGAAAGAAAATAATTAAATAAATAATTAAAAAAAGAATTAAAATATTATTAAAAAAATCCATGTTGGCATTGGTCATACCATGTAAGATAGTCAGCAGCCATGTCAATAACTTTTTTGCCACAATTGACCAAATAAACTCAATCCGCAAGACATATAAATAGTTAGAACTTAATTGGCACAATGAAAAAGTTTAAGACTAAATTGGTAAAAATACAATAGGCTTAAAACTTTTTCAACAATTTTCCCACAATGGTATGAGTGCATTGAGATTCTACAAAAAACTTCAATAATAATTCAATTTCAACAATATTAATTACACCTACCATGAGAACAATCAACGCATTAGAAACATCAAACTCTTTTTACTTTGCTATTGATTTAACAAATACTTTATAAAAATCGTGGGGTATAAGCATTCACATTAAATAATTTAATTTCACTAAAATGCATCAAAAGATGATATCTTGTAAATTACTAGTGTGTACATGTATATATATAAAAAAAACCTTCCTCTCCCAAACAACCCTCCCTCAACGAAACATCTCATGGAGGCTCTCAGCTTTTGTTTTTTCTTTTCTTTTCTAGGCCTTGACTTCATGTTTTTTTCTATCCCAATCTAATATGGGAGTCTTAATTCACTCGTTTAGCTTCTTCTTTCACTCATTGTTGTTGCTTTTCTTCGCTCATCCTAGCAAATAAATTTGCTTGTGTCTACAAATTTTGTGAGAGTGTCGTCGCCAATCTAAGGAACAAGTTGCCCAAGACGTGGTTCTATGAATTCACTCCATTTGCCCTGCATTGGGGGTGAAGTTTGTACCTCTCGCCTATTGGAAAGAGTTTGCTAAATATTATGTCTTTCTATCAAGTGAACATGTCGAATGAGAGACGTAGTTACATCTCTACTAACCTTAAATGGCCAGTCATACCTCTTTAGAAGTATTGCGCATGAAATCACTCCCCTGTCCCTTTTGTTAGGCTGAACTTAACCAATGATTGCTCTAGTATACTTCATGAGATATAAATGTAGTCCTATAAGTAAAAATTAGGTCTCTCATCCAAACATAAAATGAGAACAACTTTAGATGACAATTGTTTTTTTTTTTTTTTTTTTTTTTTTTTTTTTTGTAAAGGAACTTTAGATGACAATTGTTGTTCACTTCAACATCCACTTTACGAAGGACAACACAAGACAAGAAGAACAACTTCAGACGCAGTCGTAAACCAGATTGTTTGAGAGAAATATTTACTTAGGAAGTGAACCAAAAATTAGAACTTTGCATCATAAATCAGATTATTTAGGGGATATTCTTGTCGGACCTGAAAGCTTGCAAACTGAGTCTATCCTTTGATCATGTAAATCCTAACATTTTCAATAGCTGTGGTTGCAAACACTCCACATATAGACCTCCATCTAGGTTAGGAATTCCCAATAACATGTCCAAGGTATAATTCATACAATCTCTACACAAAACCATGGCCAGGAAAAATCTGAAACTTGACACAGGTTCTCTTGATAAAATCGACATGAAAAACAATAGACTTGGCTAGCGTATACAATCAAGAAATATAAAGGAAAGAGGAAAGGGTCGCTCATATTCTTGTCAACTAATCAAGCGCAGCCTCAAACTCAGGTCAAAACTTTTGGAAATTCTTATAGTATGGGTTAGCATTGCTCGTATAATATTTTAATAAGTGAAAATACAGTCTGTTATAAAATAAATAAATTATGTGAGACGATGTATGATAACCTAAACATGGTTATGTGATCAGATTATATTGGGTTTAGATATATTGGTTTAATAAAAAGAAAACGTACCTTTTGGACATATGCACGTTTTTCTTTTCACTTCTCCCAAAACCAACGTAAGTTTCTCCCCCTTGAACTAACAGTACGCCTCTTGGTAGACCAGGATCAAATTCTTCCTCGAACTTTAGCATTAGTGTTTAATCTGTGGCTAACAAGGTACAGTCGATTCCGTGGTGTGCTTTAGGATCGGTGATACGTGTTCTTCCTGGGCTCGTCTTCTGCATTCGTTTTAAGGGTTCGATTTTGTGTCGAATCTGTTTTAGGGAATCAGTAATTCCCAACATTTGTATCAGAGCTGTAATTCTTGTTTCCCGATCCTTTTCCATATTTTTCCCGACCACTTTCATGTTTGTGGATGATTTTTTATTGATTTTTTTGTGAAATTAATCAGCCGACACCAATCGGGGCGAAAAAACCCGACACCCGAGCACTGTTTACCCGTTTTTTCAATTTTCTGTAAGTGAAAATTTTTTCCTAAAAGCGTAGAATCAAAGCCCTCATTGAGACGAGAAAAACGAGTGGCAGATCACTGCCGAAGACCGCCGAACGCGCCGCCATGCGCAGCCGGAACAAACGGGGGTCATCGGTGCCTATTCGGTCCCCCACAGGCTCGTGCGACGCACGCGCAGAAGCCTGGCCGTGCCGCGCATGCGCCGGTTGACGTTTGCGTGACATCAGCCTGTGCACGCATACGGCACGTGCCGGTCGTTTTGCCCGACCAACCTGACTGAACTATCCGGTCCAGCCGGTCCGACCGGCCCGATCGGTCCGACCAGTCCAACCGGCCTAACCGCCGCCCTTTGACTCCGACCCATTGACCCATTGACCATTGACTTTGACCGTTGACCCAAAAAAAAAAGGAAAAAGAATTTTTTTTTTTCTTTTTCAATTATGTCTGTGTGGGTTATAAGTAATCCATTTTTTATTCTACATTTATTGCATGAATCATGGAAAATTATGTATTTTCCCTTATGTTAATTATGGATTATAAGTGATCTATTTTTAGTTCTGCATTTGTTGCAGGAACTATGATGCGTTATGCACGGATACCTACAATCCCGAGAACGGATGAATGAAGTGCAAGACTTAAAAGGCTGATGTTAGAGTTAGCTAATTATCGGTGGCATGACGGTGATTTAGTATCACATGTGGTCAGGGTCAATTAGATGATATAGGAAATCATCTTGAATGGTTATCTTATGCCGGATTTTGAGAAAGTGCCGGCTTTGATGAACACTCTTCCACCTGAATGGCAAGCAGTGTTAGATCGCCTATGGAAGGTCAACGTGATCCCCAGTTATAGGAAGCTAATAGTAGCTTTTGTAAGAGAGTACTATAGGATTGAGTTAACCAAAACTTTAACTATTAGATTGAGCGCCACATGGCGCAAAGTGAATACGCCTTGGAGGCGATATGAAAGCTCTCCAAAAGTTTTTCCAAGGTTGGCAAATGTGCCTTCAGATTTCTTAGATATTTTGACTGATAAATTAAAATGGACTTTCCCTATTTATTTCTAGATTAGTTTGAGATGTTTTTGGTGTAAATATCTCTTTCTATGTTGATATTTTCTTCTGTGTATATTACTTAGTGTAGTGGATAATTGTATTATGTGAAAGCATTATTATTCTATTGGATGTCAAATATTATTTGCTTTCTGTTATTGTTGATTGCTGTGAGTAGTTCATAGAAGTTTTTATAACTTCATAGAATTTATTTTGCATAAGACAATTATATTAATAATAATTTTAAGTTAGAATTTTTGGAGGATGATAGGAAACATAGTGACCTTTTGATTCTAAAACCTTACTTGAAATTGTTCATCAATATGATGGGTCTATGCAAAGTGAATGCATAAATGATAGGCATTAATTATTCGTGCATATATGTCTGATGTGTTTAGATCGATGGTTTCGGCAATTAAGAACGTAATTGCCGATATGAATGGCAAGAATTGTAAAATATTGAATATGAAAATTCAATGTGTGCTTGAAAAGTAAGAAGCACTAGAAGCTCTTGACCATGTTATGGAAAATCTTAAGGATGTCGTGCGCTACCTTGACCTAGTAGAGGACCGCCTAACGGCATTTAAGCCGAAAATAGATATTTGTAATGTTGGTTCTAGCTCAGAAAGGGCTTTGAGCTTTAAATGCAAACGTATTGATTCGTTCAATATGTGGGAATGCAAAGGATCAAGTCCTTATTGCAAGAAATTAAGAGTGAACCAACACAAAAGAGGAAAATGTCCTCAAGTGAAGAAAATGTCAAGGGTGAGGTGTTACAATTGTGACAAGAAAGGTCACTATGCTCGCAACTATTGTAAGCTGAAAAATGTAAACACCTCTTGTACATTTGAGAACTTTGCTTATGTGTCAAGTTTTGTATTATTGGCTGAATCCAATCCTTTAGGGACTGTAGATTCAGGAGCAACAGACCATGTAGCGAAAGATAGAGAATCCTTCATGGAATTCCAATGATATCAACTGGAGCTAAGTGGATCTATGTGAGAAATAACGCTAGAGCTGAAGTTAAAGGGATTGGCACCTGCCAATTAAACATGCGTGGTGGACGCACCTTATTCCTACATGATGTTTTATATGCTCCGGAGATTCGTCGAAATTTAGTGTCTGTTTTGATGTTGGTTAAGCTTGGTTTTAGTGTAAACTTCCGTAATAGCGGTGTAGATTTGTATTTGGATACAAACTGCTATGGTTGTGGTCATTTTCTAGATGGTTTTATTGTACTAAATGTTGACTGTGGTGATGTCAATATTTGTTATTCCCTTTTTCACGTCTTCCACTTCATATGATAATAATGTGAATATGTGGCATGCTAAACTTAGTCATATTAGCCAACAACGTATGAATAGACTAGCCAAAGAGGGCTTGTTGGGCAACATTGAAAAAGTCGATTTGCCCATATGTGAGCATTGCCTAGTAGGGAAAACGACAAGGAAACCATTTTGAAAAGGTAAAAGAGCTGAATTTCTTCTGCATTTAATCCAATCTAACGTCTGTGGTCCAATAAATGTGAGAGGAAGGTATGAGGCTGTTTATTTCATCATTTTTATAGATATTATACTCAATTCGGATATGTCTATTTGATTTCTCATAAATCTGAAGCATTAAGTTATTTCAAAAGGTTTATGAACTTGGTAGAAATCAATTAGACAAGAAAATAAAAGTATTGAGATCCAATCAGGGTCGAGAATATTTATCTGATGAGTTCAGAAAATTATGTGATGAAAAAAGGAACAGAAAGACAATTGTTTATTTTATATACTCCTAAAAAAAATGGTGTTGCGGAGAGAAAAAACAAAACCCTACTGGAAATGGTTAGGTCCATTATGGCTTATGCTAACTTACCTATCACTTTTTAGATTGATGTGTTATTAACTGCTGCATATATACTTAACTGAGTGGCTTCCAAATCAGTTACTTCCACTCCATATGAGTTATGGACAGGTAGAAAACTGGACTTAAGTTTTTTTAAGTCATGGTGTTGTGCTACCTATACTCATGAGTCTTCTCACAAGTTTAGGAAATCGGGTCCGAGAGGAAAGAAGAGTATTTTCATAAGATACTCCGAACACTCGAAAGGGTATGTGTTCATAGGTGAGCAGGAAAGTGGGAGTATAACTGAATTTGAATTATGGAATGTCACATTCTTAAAGGATGAATTTCTTAAGAAGAGCGAAATAGAGGAAGATTACTCCTTATTTAAAACATTGGATCAAGATAATAATATTAGTGGAGTTCATTCAAGTAGGAGTATTATGAGAAGTGACGAATTGAATTTAACTCATTCTCAATTACAATCACATGATGAGATGACATCATCATTATCTAATCCTAGTGGGAGCACAATGGGAAATGATGTGCAAAGTGTACAATCTCCCATACGGCGAACAAGTCGCCAAAGTATTCCCCGTCGACGTTTTGACATTGAAGGGGAAACTTTTATGATTGCTCCGCAAGATGAGGATAAGCCAAGAAATATTAATGAGGCTCTAAATTGCTCTAGTAAGGAAAAATAGATTCATGCAATGGAAGAGGAAATTGAGTCAATGAAGTCAAACCAAGTTTGGGAACTGGTTGATCTTCTAAAAGGACGCAAAGCTATTGGGAACAAGTGGGTTCTCAAAATAAAGTGAAAAGTTGATGGCTCGATAGAAAGGCATAAGGCTCGCATTGTGGTGAAGGGGTATAATTAATAGGAATGAATTGATTATGAAGATACATTTTCTCCTATAGTGAGATTTACCTCGATTCGCATTATTCTAGTATTAGTGGCTAGTATGGATCTTGAGTTACATCAAATGGATGTAAATACTGCTTTCCTCAATAGAGAATTAGATGAAGAAATATATATGAAACAACCTGCTGGTTTCATTATAGAAGGCCAAGAGTGAAAGGTATGTCAACTTTTAAAATCGATATACGGCCTTAAGCAGTTACCGAGACAATGGTATATACGCTTTCATAATGTCATAATGACATATGACTTTATAATGATAAATGAGGATCATTGTGTATATATCAAAATATCCAAAGATCAATTTGTGATCATATCATTATATGTTGATGATATACTAATTGCCGGAAGCAATATGGAGTTCGTTAATACTGTCAAAAGTTGGTTGTCTTACAACTTTGAGATGAAGAATATGGGTGAGGCTGCATATATTCTTGAAGTTAAAATTTCAAAAGATCATTTGAAGAGATTGTTATCTCTTTCGCAAGAAACATATATAAATAAGGTCCTTGAACAATTTCGTATGCAAGATTGTAAACCCATAGACACTCATATTGCAAAAAGTGAAGGATTGAGCCATAGACTGTGTCCAAGAACTCCATAAAAGAATGAACAAATGAAACATATTCCTTATGCTAGTGTTGTTGGGAGCTTGATGTACGCTATGATGTGTACAAGACTTGACATATATTTTGCAGTTGGAATTGTAAGTAGATACCAATCCAATTCAGGTCAAATGCATTGGAATGCCGTTAAAAGAATACTGAGGTATCTAAAGAGAACTGCTGATTACAAGTTCAATTACCAAGGAAATGATCTACAACTCTAAGGCTATTCTGATATTGATTATGGAGGAGATTTAAATTAAAGGAAATCTACCTTTGGTTTTGTTTTCTTACTAAATAATGGCGCCATATGTTGGAGCAGTAAGAAACAAACGTGTATAACCTTGTTCACGATGGAAGCTGAGTTCGTGGCATTATCAGCAGCAATACAAGAATGTGTTTTGGCTTAAGAGATTTTTTGATCTTTTAAGTATTATTTGAAGTGCTACAAATTCATTATTGGTTAACTGTGATAGCCGAATAGCAAAAGCGTACACCAAAGATCCAAAATATCATGACAAGACCAAACATATATATACCAAGTATAACTTTGTCAAAGATATGGTTGCACGAAAGGATGTGAACTTACAGTACGTATCTACGCATAGAATGGTAGCAAATCCTATAACAAAGCCATTACCTAGAGATGTTTTTTGTGGTCATGTGAAATCTCTATGATTGCATAGAGTTTGATGTACTAGATATTATAATTTCCCTGAGTTGTTCACATTTATAAACTAGTGTTGTTTCATTATTAATGCCTATGAATCTTTGTTTAATCTTTATGCATCTTAATGCTCAGTGCATTACATTAAGTTGAGAAAGTATGTCAAACAGATAAAAGATTAGCCCACTCACATGGATAATCATCTCTATTTACTGTGTGATAAATAGAGATAAGACTATTTTAAGCTTATTATATATGTGATAATTAAGAGCTCAAGCTTAAAATATATTTATCACCTTAACTAGATGTTAAGATGAGGATATAATATTTACTATGTCCGAAAGTAAAATAACCCACATATTTTACTTTATTTGTCTATGATGCTAGATGTGAATTCTGATGAATTTTGTGAATGAGTAGATACGTGAACTCAAGTTAAATATTGGGTATGTCTGAACTATCATCTGTATGGCATTGAAGGTGTAGACATACGCTCCATGGAAAATGAGTTAATACCGTAATACGTATTTCATACTACGTATGCATGAAATGACCAATAAGAGTGTCAAAAGTTTGATATCAACTTTTATATTGTGTGAGACTCTTGAGAAAAAGAGTTCATCAATTTTAGTGCCCTCATGACTTTTACTTATTCTCAAGATTTTTATTTAGTGTTTGCTATCTTAGGATGTTACCAATGGTCATGAGTTGATTCGATCTAATAAGACATTTCTAAAAAAGTAAGCTGAACTAAAATTGAGAGTTTGAAGGAAAGACGAAGATCGAATTTTGAGAATCACATTATAGTTTTGTATTCATTAGTTAACCAATTATGACTGTTTTTGGGATGATTATAATTGTGATATATATATATATATATATAAAGATCAAGAGAGATATAAATGTGATTGATCGATCTAGGGTACTGTATACTAAATCTACTTAGAGTGTGATGCCCATTATGAGCTACTATGTATTCCTAACAAATGTATGGCAACGAGCCATCAAAGTATGCTGGTCGCACGGATTATTCACCGATATGAATGTTGAAGAAAGGTAAAGAGGATCATGTTCGGCCCACCATGTGCGAGTGGGAGATGATGGTTTTATTATTTAATGTAATGGGTCTAAGTTAGCCCATCTGCCCATGTTGGGCCTAAAACCCTAGCCCGCAAGATTATGGCCCATGGATGAAAGAGTGCGTTAAGGGGTTGCGTCTTTTGGATGAGATGTTACGTTAAAGAGTTGTAACTTTTGGGGGGACGTCTTTTGCTGAAGGAACACGTTTTTTGGAGAAGGCGTATTTAAGGGGAGAAAAGAAAAAGAAAACATGCCTTTTGGACATACGCACGTTTTTCTTTTCCCTTCTCCCAAAACCAATGTAAGTTTCTCCCCCTTGAACTAACAGTACGCCTCTTGGTAGACTGGGATCAAATTCTTTCTCGAACTTCAACATTAGTGTTTAATCTATGGCTAACAAGGTACGCCTGATTCCATGGTGTGCTTTAGGATCGGTGATACATGTTCTTCCTAAGCTCGTCTTCCGCATTCATTTTAAGGGTTCGATTTTGTGTCAAATCCATTTTAGGGAATTCAATATTCCCAACACGGTCAGTGTAGGACAGTGTAGGACAGTGTATTATTAATGATTTATGGAGGATGGGCCTATTATAACAAATTCTATATATAGGCTATGGTCCCATCAAGTTAAATTTTCAACTCAAATGCTTTGAAAAATTCCGCTCTCCAAATTTCTCTCTTCGTCGCTGCTAGCTTGCATCTTTTGATGATCTTTTAACCTACCTTCTTGAGTTTTCCTTCTTCTTTTTTTGTCAATGAATTTTTTTATAATCAAGCATTGCCGTGCTTTTGTTAACTACAACCTTATGCTATCCAAAATGTACGGAGATAAGGTTTTAATGATCGTCATGTCGAAAGAAACAAAAACACAAATACTATGTTTAATGCATTACTCATCTTATAACGGAAGTGGGACTATTCATTCTGCATAATGGGATCATTTAATCCGATCCATAGAGTTTTTCACATAATGAAACTTAACGCGATACGATAAGACAGTTACATATGAAATAATGACAAGCTAAGCAAACATTCATGATTCATATAAACATGATCAGTTGTGTGCGCAGAAATCATACTGAACCATAAACCCCCATCAATCTTTGAATCCATGCCTTAGTTGTCCTTAAAGATATTCTGCTCAAGAGACAACGACATTTTTGGATATAACTGAGGTTTGCTCTCTTGAAATGCCCTCCATTTGGGACCAAAATGTTGCATCCATGCTCTTTCGGTGTTGAATTTGGAAGGTATTGCTTGACCTTAATACCATTATCTTCACAAAAGAGGAGCATCTCCTTATTTTGAAGGTCAAACTCTTGCCGGTCTTCAAACTCATTCGAATGCAAGAATCCAACCATATAAAAGACATCTTCATCTGGTATGACAGCAGACATTCTATCATCCCATCTGCAAAAATAGATCAAAATATGATAAAGTGGTTAAGTTCATATAATAGAGTTTATAATCAAGCCACTAGATTTGATTTTAACCATTCAATGGACTATAACTTCCAATTTTTTGCATTTGATGCATTTGCCGGATTTGACTGATTTTCATAAGAGCTAATGATGTGGTGGACAGTGGTGCGAAGAATAACCATTATGGCAAAAAATTGATTAAAAGATTTCTCTATTTCTACTCTTAGACAAGTTTCTAAGCAAAAATATGAGTTTGATAACGATACAAAATTTATATTCCTAGAATAAAAATTCGTTTAATAACTACACAAAATTTCTCCCTCTCAAGTGATGGCCGGTGACTAGCAGTCAGCAGCCAACGATCAATGGTCAAGGAGGGGCTACAATGGACGGTGGACAATAGCTAGCACTGGCGAATGGGCGGCTAACTTGTTGCAAGGACAAATGATTAAAAGAGTTTTTATTTCTTATCTTTATTCCAGACATAAAAAAGAAAAAAATTACTTTTAATTTCTCTTCCAAACCTATTTCTAGAGTAAAAATCTATTCTAAAAATTGAAAAATGAAATAGTTTTACCAAACGGATTTATGTTCCAAAAACAAGTCTAAAATAGAAAAAATAGTTCTTGAACATAAATAAAATAATTATCATGCGCACCCTAGGTGGCCAATTTTATGGATGTCACATCATTGCCATGTTGGCAACATGTCAACAATTTCATCAAGAAATCAGTCTAGTTTTGATCAAAGTGCATCAGTCGCAAGAAATCGAATGTTTAATCAAAGTTCAGTGACCGTAACTTATTAACCTTTAGTGACAACCAACGAAACATATGCCCTAAATGAAAGTAGTGGTCAGCAAGAAAACATACTTGTCATTGTTCATTAGGATAAATGAGGACAAGTCCGGTTGTTATGTTGTTTCTGAGAATAGTGTTCTTAAAAACACCCATGTTGAAATCGGCAATGCCAGATTTGGGCACAAATAGGTTGAGTCACGGAGAAGGAACGTTCTAGAGCCCCTATTCTCAGAGCATCAGCTCTTCTACTTGCACTCTATTTAAGAATTCTACATAGCTGACATCCTTTTGGGACAAGAACTCGGGGCCATGGCTCAAATTTTTCCGTATCATCTCCAGGTCTTAATATTAACGAGACAACGGTGAACTAAGTTAAAAGAAAAGAGATGAGATGTTTCTTATAAAGCTGAGCAGAAGCTAATGAAAGGTCTATATGGTAAAATATGACTATACTATATTAGCGTGCGCGTGCACGACAAAGAGAGAGAGGTATTCCAAAACCCTAGTCCAACATAAGCACAATTTGTTCAAAATATGACCTATGATTTTTTTCCCTCAAAGTTAGTTCGATGTAGATCAACAAGTACCTTGTCTATTGTACTTTGAGTGCGTTCATCACTTGGCTACTTTTTGATCACTAGGGACATCAGCCACGGGTAGTCCCAGAGAGAAAGAAGAAAGATATCCAACCGTCTTAATTTTGGCGCATGAAAAGCTGACCTTCTACGTAGTCCAACGCTTCATCTTGGTCCCTTCGTGGCGTGATATTAACCATTCTTGGTCCATCGTAAAAGCTAAAAAATCACTGTATAGCATTCTCACCCACTTAGGCTGCGCATGACAAAATTTTTGAAACAGAAATTGATTTCTTAATTTCTATTCCCCGGACAAGTTTCTGAGCAAAGAAACCTGTTTGATAACGATTCAAAATTTCTATTTCTGAAACAGAAATCCGTTTAATAACATAACAAAATTTTTATTTCTAGGAATAGAAATTGATTAGATAACAATATAGGAAATCTACAAATACAAAATAATAATCAGAATAATACTAAAACAACATAAGAAATCATCAAATACAAAATAATAGTCGAAATAATACTAATACATTACAAATGTTGAAAATACAATTTCATGGAATTTCCGGCATATTATTATCCATTGCCATTTTATTAGCAATTGTTTTCCTAAACGTATTTATTTGGTTTCCCTCCTCGGTCAATGTATCGTTTGCAAGCTCATCCTGCATAGGTTCAAACAAGTATTGCGGAAGCATGAATATGGATGCCATTAATGGCGCCTATACAGTCTTGTCATTTTATCAAAAACTAGTATTATACAAAATTATCAACAAAATAAAATTAATGGTGTAAAGGAATATATGAGAATTCTATTTTAAAGTAACGTTTATGGTTAGGAACCAATCAGGAGAAGGTCGGTTTATTTTGATTCTTGAATTGAATCAGTCCAATTGTTCATCCCTAATTTCTTTATTGTTACTCAATGAACCTTTAATGACCATTGCATAGCAAAGAGAGAGATTATCTTGAATCTCTTGCCTTCAAATTAAAATTCAAGATTGTGTAACAATCTAATTATTTTGATTTTAGAAGAATTTTGAATCCGTAAAAAATATAAGGTTAAATTTCTAGGCACTTTTTTATTCATCTATTACGTAAGAACTTTTTTCTTTAACTAGCCATGCGAGTGCCTTTTCTAGGAGGAAAAAGCCCAATTGTTTTTAAGTAAGCATTTAAGAACTTTGGTCGTTTTTTAAAATTGGAGATCCATTCAATTGACTTTCATCCTAAAGAGGAAGTTATAAAAAAAAATTTAAAAAAATGCAAGAAAAAAAAACACGAGCAAAATAAAAAAAAAAAAAAAAAATTAGCAATAATTTGTGAAATTGTGGTTATGAGTGAATTAAGTTAGCAAGAAAGCGCAAGGTTCTTTTATATAGTTTGATTTTAGTTTCTGATTTCTATTTCAGAAACTGAAAAGTTAAAAATTTCAGCTACTGATTTCTTCAATTTCTCTATTTCTGAAATAGAAATCTGTTTCAGAAATAGAGAAATCAAATTGCGTTACCAAATGGATTTCTGTTCCAAACCTGTTCCGGGGAACAGAGAAATAGAGAAATTGAGAAACATAAATTTTGTCATGCGCGCCCTTAGCCTACAAAGGATTCAATACAAATACATTTATTAGCTTGTGGATCTTCTCTGTCAACCAACTGAAAGAATACCTTATAGAAACGTATAAGCTGACTTCTAGGTTCATGTTCAATGGCATAGATAGAGTCAATTTTAACCTACAAAAACGCAAACTAGAGTATACTAAAGTAATTTTTTGATAACAAAAAATCCTAAAATTATACACATATGACAAATTTCCCTTCCATTAGCTTTCATGAAATTGGATTAATATCACGAAAAACCATAAATTGTTCGCCTGTGACAAACGGAGGGTAAAACCCTAAAGTAATACACCCTTCAATTATAACATGTTATTCAACTCGGTAATTTAACGATAAAATTTAGTGGAAACTGACAAATGATAGATTTGTCACGGGTGTACTGTTTTGAGGTTTTTGATAGTTAAGAAATTAATTTGAAGTAAATTTGTTACACGTGTATTAGTTTAGGGTTTCGGGAGTTCCAATACATTAATAGACGGATGTTCAATCTCAAAAAAGAAATGTGATTATGTCGATCTTATAAAATAAGAATAGTGAAATCTTATGAGGCATTGACGATTGAGTCTAGTGTGCCACATACTCTCTTCGTAGCTGGACAACGTGCAATCCTTTCTCTGGTTATTATGCCAAATTGACCAAGACCAGCAAGGACTGAATAAAATAATTCTGGATTTTTATGGGGAGAGCAAGTCAAAAAATGCCTAGTTCCTACCATAAAAAGAATAGGAAATTCTCTAGTCAACAACCAGGAAATTATGAAGAAATTAAATATGTGATATCCCGATTTTCCAATTCTAATTTCAATAAATTGAGACGGGCATTTTGTTGGCACACATATAGTTCATTTCCTTGAGTCGGCCACTCATGTGAAAACTAGTTTATCAAGTGAAACCGTTAAAAGATTCTAATGCATCAAACTCGAGAATTTGATCAGGAAGCGACCTTTCGACCGAGATAATCTGCAAGGGTCATTACGGCAAAAATGAAAATCGATTAGAGATCGGAGATAGGTTGGCTCTATAGAGACATGTGATCAGATGTGGGTGATTCCACCGAATCGCACAATTCTTGTCGATCGGCACTAGACCAACTTTTCTATCGATTGGGTACCCTATGCCCGTATTTGAAATCATGAGATTACCTCGACAACCAAAAATTGCCAATGTGTCAAAAATGTACATTGTGGCTTGAATTGATCAACCATAGGTCAAATGCATAAAAATTTCTAAAAGCTACCGGTAGATCAGGATGCGCTAATATCGTGCCAAGGTGAAATTAACTGTGAAATTGAGATTGAATTCTGAGATTGGGAGTCATGGTGTGTTACAAATCTTATTAGGAATATTGGATTAATTTATGGACTTTAATTTGGACTCAATTGGAAGAAAATCGATGGGAATTGTAGAAATTGGATGTACAAGAATTGGACCTGGCGGAAAATGAAATTGAACCTATTGGACTAAAGTTGTGGAAGGTTGGAGTTAGTGGATAGTGACATCACAAGTGATGTCATGGGGGAGGCAAGATGGGCTCTTGGAAATGTGGGATGTCACTTCCCCCTTATCCCCATCATCTTCTCCATTTGAACTTGGAAGAGAGAGAGGGAAAAAGCTAAAGCAAAACCAGCGATCGCCCCCCCTTCGTCCGCCCCCTTTCGCCTGCGCGGTTGCTCACTCGATCGGCCGCCTTCACCTGCGTTTCTCATCGCTCGCTATTTGCCAGAGCCCGCACCGTCGCCATCCCGCTCACGTCTTACTGCTCCGCCTCCGCCCGAACTCCAGCGTCGTCGTCCCTCCTCGCCAGTAGCTGCTCGCCGTTCGCCAGCCACTGTCGGAGCTAGCAAGACCGCCGAAGCCACCGCCAGTCGTTGCTCAAGCTAGCACCGGTCCTCCTCTGCCGTTCCTCCGCCCGTCCAACCGCCGTGCCACCTTCCTCCAAGCTCGATTTGTCGTCGGCGTTGTCATGCTCTTCGCTGGAGACTCATCGGAAAGCGATTCCGGTGAGTTTAGCTCACTAAACCTTGATTATTTGGTTAATGATGCCTTAAGTGTGTTTAGCTTAGGTTGATTGAGACTAGGTTGTTAGATTAGTTTATTTAGATGTGGATTAGATTAAGGTGATTAATTAAGATAAAGTATGTTTAGTTTAAAGGTTAAATAGGTTTATTTTAATATAAGCCTTGATGTGACTTAAATGAATTTATTTATGATTTAAATAAATGTTTCGAAATTATTGGATTATTTAATAATATATTATATTTCGAAAATTATTAAAATATTATTATTTATTAAAAAAACTCAAAAAATTATTTTTGACCCTAATTGCTCAGAATTTTGTGCCGATCGCTGCTGTGTATTTAGAATTTGAATTTAATGAGTGAATATTGCAAATTGAGTGTTGATTGTGAAAAATAATGATTTTATTCAGAAATTCCCAAGTGTCGGGTTTGACACCGAAATCAAATTTTGAATGGTCAATACTGTAATTGGAGTATGTGAGTGAAATGTAAAGTATCCAGGGATCAATTTTGAATTGTCATGTGCTAGTTGAAAGACTCGGTCGTAGTAATGGCTAGACCAACTGGACATTTATTCTTCTAGAAATGTCGTCAATAGAGTGACGTGGCTCGGGTCGCAATAGAGGCTAGGCCAACTCGACCCATGCTCCTTCGGGAACGTCGTCGATGTACTAACGAAGCCACGCTCCAAGGTGGGGAGGCAATGCCTGGTTATATGTCAGTAGATAGCCGAACTGCGAGTAGGCTATGCCTTTGTGTGATAATGGATAATGATGATTTGGAATGCTTGCTATGATTGCAAAATTAAGTGAAATTGATTGTGTTCCAATGGTTTACATTCTTATTATTACTTGTGCTTGAGTGATATGAATTGTACTAACCTGCAGGAAAGCAAGAAGGCGAGGTAAGTCTTCTGTGCTGTGTGGCTAGACCACTCTGGGGCATATTTTCTTTCTAATAGGGGTTTAAGAGGGGTAAACTTGCTAAGACAATGTCTCATCCCGATTTGGGGAAAATATTACAAGACCGTAGATGGCGGGACCCCCGAAGAATAATGGCATCCCAATGCAGATCATCGAGCAAGTGCACAATTTCCCTGATCCTGGGGGCCATTGGGTCTACGAGCTGATCAGGACTACCGTATGGATTTAGGAGACCGAGGATGTTAAGGTACCCCATAGGTATAGGGCTTGATTCCGTTTTGGGGCCAATGGCTTTAAGATTGGTCCACTCAACAGTTTTAATATTGCACTAGCTATGATGGATGCCATTTTGGGTGAGGGTGTAGCTGACCTTCCTGATGGTAGGGTGGACAACCCATCGTCTCCAGACCCAATGCAGTCAGATGTGGAAGATGTGGAATCGACGAAAGAGTCCGATTAGTAGTTATAGAATTGTTCTTCTTTTTGGTGGACCGATCCATGTTACATAGACTGACCCTTTTTTATGCACATAAACTCTAACCCATTTTTGGTGCATATAGTCTCTGGATCATGTTGGTGTATGTAAACCATGGAATGATGATGTATGAAAGTATGTTGGTTTGATTTTGAATTGATTTTCCTGTTGTCCTATCCCATATGTTTTTGTCAAGAGTTTTCTTAGCACGTTTTGCATGCGCATAATAATATGAAATGGGGTTCGCGACACTACATAAGAATGTCGCATTTACATAACCATGGTGGTTGTTCACATGTCTTGGGGTTCGGGGCGTGACAAAATATATAGTGAGTAATTAGATACTTAAGCTCATTCCATTTCGTAGAAAATGTGGCGTTTCTGAAAAATGTCATTTAGGAAACCATTTTCTAGGAAAATAACATTATTTTCTAGTGTACAGTTAAAATCTGAAAATAAACTAATAAATATTTTTGGTCATCTAGGATAGAAAGTCTTTTCCATCATGTACTTGTTTAATAATTTTTTATTATTTTATTTTTTAAAATCATTTTTTAATGTTTTCCTTTTTTCTTTTTTATTCTTCTTCTTCCTCAATCAATCGCTAGCCAGCGACCTATCACAAGCATGCTTGAGCCCTGCCATAGGCCAATGAGGCCTATTGATTCCCAAACCCACCCATGAATCAGACCACTTATTCAATTCAATTTCCAGGTAGATCCATGAAACTATTCTACCTAACACAACAATTACTACAAAATTTTGTGACAAAGTAGACCACTCTAGTCGGAGACGGATTGAGGACTTACATGAGAGAAAGCAATAAGTGTCATGAGCGATTGAGGCTGTGAGAGTCACAACAAGCGTCGTGAGCGGCCAATGAGGTTGCAATTGTGGGAGCAAGGTAAGAAAGAGAGCCATGAGACTTGAGTGAAGAAACTAGAAAAGGGGCAAATGGGAATTACGATTTTGAACTGATGGAGAGGGAGCGATGAGCATTATGAGCAAGTGAGACTGCGAGAATAGCAACAAGTGTTGGGACTCGTGAGCGAGGATGCAACTTGCGAGCGCCGAGAGCAAGCTGCGAGAGTCAATAGAGATTGAGAGAGCAAGTCGCGAGAGAGATGAGACAAGAGAGGTGAAGGATTCAAAGAGGGAGGCAAGGCCGTGATTGCGAAAGAGAGCCGGAGGCAAGACCGTGACAATGATTCCGCGATAGAGTGCCAGCATTGACTGAGAGCGAGACCAGGCAAGAGAGTTGAGAAGATTGTGCAAGGGGGCGCCCAAGAGCGAGATAAAGCAAGAGAATTAGGAATTAGGATTTTTTGAAAACATAAAAATAATATATATTTGATAATTAAGGGGAAAAAAAAGCATTAGGGGGTGAAGGCCTATGCGCTAGCGCACCCTTCTTGATTGGAGACTTAGGTTGGATTGTCAAAGCTTAGTACGGAAAATCTCTTGTTTCCCCCTCACTTATCTTTAATGGAAAGAGTTTGTTTCGAGTGCACATTGCACATTACTAATACTTTTAAATGATCAATACAATGGGAATTTGCACAATAATTTCTAAATGTATCTTTAATTTTTTGACAATACTAAATTCATACTGACCAGTAGTTTGAAGAAGGCATAATATATTCTTTGCTAAATTTATTTAAAAAAATTACTTCATTTTGGCGGATTCATTTCAATGAATTGCTATGTATAGTAAGAAGCAGTCCATTACTTGACGTGTTTGAGGACATATAGCAAAATTTGCTTCAAAAAGTAAAATTCTAAATTTACTAGGCTCACCTGGAAAAGTGTGCTTGCTTAGGGAAATGGATCATTCAAGAATATAGTATTATTATATGGAATGCATGTGCAATATAATAAAGAGTACCATCTTTTGACTCATAGATCCGATGATGCATTCAATCTTACCTTAGTTTAGTTAGGATACCAACGACATCAAGCATAGACATAGCCGAGTGGGTCACGACGGGGTAACCTATGAGGCTATGACGTCGGATGAGTGGTTGTTGAGGCGTGCACTTGGGTAGGGACTCACCAGTGATCAACCACCAAATGACACCTCGATGAGGGCGGTGAATGCTAGCTGCCAACGGAAGAAGAGAGCACGCCAAGGAAAAACTGAAGGAGGGAGCTGAGAGAGAGAGAGCTTGAGAGTATGATGATGTCTGTTGTAAGGTGAATGTTGTGAGTGCACAATTCACCCCCATTTCCCTTGCATTGTGAGTGAGGGTCACACCTCTTCCCTCTTGGAAAGAATTGGCTGAATATTTCTGGAAATTATTGCCTTTCCATCAAGTGGACATGTTGAACGAGGGACGCATTTACTTTTCTACTAGCCATGAAGGCTGGCTATACTTCTTCGGAAGCAATTGTGGATGAAATCACCCCCTTGTCCCTTCCGTTTGACTGAACTTAACTAATAATTGCTCCAGTTTACTTTTTGAAATAAAAATGTAGTCCTCTAGGTAAAAATCCGGTGTCTCATCCAAACATAAAATGAGAACAGCTTTAGATGATAATCGTTATTTCCATCACCATCCACTTGATTAAGTACAGCGCAAGACAATAATAACAGCTTTAGATGCAATCATAAACCAGATTGTTTGAGAGAAATTTGTACTTAAGAAGTGAACCCAAAAGTTAGAACTTTGCGTCATAAATTGGATTATTTGAGGAATATTCTTGTCAGACCTAAATGCTTGCAAACTGGCTTTGATCATCTGAATCCTAACATTTTTCAATCGTTGTGGTTGTAAATACTCTATATAAAGACCTCCATCTAGGCTAGGAATTCCCAATAAGATGTCCAAGGTATGATTCACACAATCTCTACACAAAAGCATGGCCAGGAAAAATTTCGAAACCAGACACAGAGTTCTCTTGGTAAAAACAACATGAACAAGGATAGACTTGGCTAGCATATACAATCAAGAAATAGAAAGGAAAGAGGAAAAGGTCACTCATATTCTTGTCGACTAATCAAACGCAACCTCAAACCCAGGTCATAACTTTTGGAAATTCGTATAGTATGGACTAGCATTGCTTGCATAATATTTTAATCACTGAAATATGTGAGACATTGTATGATAGCCTAAACATGATTATCATATCAGATTATATTGAGTTTAGTTATCTTGGTTTAATAATTTGATTAGACGGTCAATGTAGGCCAGTATATTAATAATGATTTATAGTAAATGGCCCTATTCTAATAGACTATAAATATGCTATGGTCCCCTCAAGTTAAATTTTCAACTCAAATGCTTTGAAAAATTCCACCTTCCCCTCCCCTTCTCTCTCCGTTCAACAAAATTAGATTTCTCTCTCTGTCACTGCTAGCTTGCATCTTTTGATGATCTTTTAATCTACCTACTTGATTTTTTTTCAATTAATTTATTTGGTATCAAACATTACCATGCTTTTGTTGACTTCAATGCTATCCGAAATGTACGGAGATAAGGTTTTGATGATCGTCCTGTCGAAAGAGATAAAAACACAAATAATATGTTTAATGCATTACACTTCATATGGCGGAAGTGGGACCGTTTATTCTGCATATTGGGATCATTTAATCTGATCCATAGAGTTTTTCACATAATGAAACTTAATGCAATATGATTAGATAGTTACATATGAAATTATCAGAAGCTAAGTAAACATTCATGATTCATATAAACATTATTAATTGTGCGATTAGAAAACCTACTGAACCATAAACCCCGTCAATCTGTGAATCCATGCCTTAGTTTTGGTTAAAGATCCTCTGCCCAGGAGACAACAACATTTTTGGATCGAACTGAGCTTTGCTCTCTTGAAATGCCCTCCATTTGGGACCAAAATGTTGCATCCACTCTCTTTCGCTGCTGTAATTTGGAAGGTACTGCTTGACCTTTATACCATTATCTTCACAAAAAAGGAGCACCTCCTTATTTTGAAGGTCGAACTCTTGCCAGTCTTTAAACCCACTTGAAAGCAAGAATCCAACCGTATAAAAGACATCTTCATCTGGTATGACAGCAGACATTCTATCATCCCATCTGCAAAATAGATCAAAATATGATAAAGGAGTTAAGTTTATATAATAGAGTTAATAGTCAAGCCACTTAGATTTGATTTTAGTCATTCAATCGACTATAACTTCCAAGTTTTTACATTTGAGGCACTTGCCGGATTTGACCAATTTTCATAAGAACTAATGACGTGGTGGATAGATGGCCAATTTTCTGGATCTCACATTATTGCCATGTTGGCAACACGTCAACAATTTTGTGGAGAAATCAGTCTAGTTTTGATCAAAGTGCATCGGTTGCAAGAATTTGAACATTTGGTGAATAACTTGATTAAAATCAAAGTTTAGTGACCAAAACTCATTAACCTTTAGTGACAACCAACGAAATATATGTCCTAAATGATATTGATGGCTCACAAGAAAACATACTTGTCATTGTTCATAGGGTAAATGAGAACAGGTCCGGTTGTTATGTTCTTTCTGAGAACAATGTTCTTGAAAACGCCTGTGTTGAAATCGGCAATGCGAGATTTGGGCACAAATAGGTTAAGCCACGGATGAGGAACGTTCCAGAGCCCCAGTTTTCGGAGCGTCAGCTCTTCTGCTCGCACTCTATTCAAGAAATCTACGTAGCCGACATCTTTTTGGAACAGGAACTCAGGGACATGGCTCAAATCTTTCAATATCATCTTCAGGTCCTAATATTAACGAGATAACAGTGAACTAAGTTAAAAGAAAAGAGATGGGATGTTTCTTATGGAGCTGAGCAGAAGCTAGTGGGAGGTAGATATGGAAAAATACAACTATACTATATTAGTGTGTGTGCACGTGCGCGCGCAATAGAGAGAGAGAGAGAGAGAGAGAGAGAGAGAGAGAGAGAGAGAGAGAGAGGTACTCCCAAACCCCAAACTGACAATAAGCACAATTAGTTCAAAATATGACCTAGGATTTTTTTTTCCCCTCAAAACTAGTTCGATACAGATCAACAAATACCTTGTCTACTGTACTTCGAGTGCGTTCATCGTAGAACTTGACTACTTCGATGCAGTAGAGGAGCTCGTGTTCGGTTAATAGGGACATCAGCCGCGGGCGGTCCGAGAGAGAGAAGAAAGATATCCAACTGTCTGAATTTCGGCGCATGAAAACCTGACCTTCTACGTAGTCCAATGCTTCATCTTGGTCCCTTCCATGGGGCGAAATCAACCGTTCTTGGTCCGTTGTAAAAGCTGAAAAATTACTGTATAGCATTCGCACCCACTTAGCCTATAAGGTCAATACAAATGTATTTATTAGCTTGTGGATCTTCTCTGTCAACCAACTGAAGGAATACCCTATATAAACGTGTAAGCTGACTTCTAGGTTTCAAGGGCAATTGCAACTTATAAAAAGGCAAGCCAGCTCATGGCTAGTCCATTTAAAAACATGGGTTGTCATGTATCTGTCTTTTTTTAAAAAAACTTGTGAGTTCTAATACATTAAGAGACTTGGACATTCAATCTCAAAAAAGGATTGTTCTCCATCTTTATGGAACAAGAATAGTGAAATCTCAGCAGAAAATGATGATTGAGTCCAGTGCGCTACATACTCTCTTTGGAGCTTGACCCAATGCGATCCTTGCTCTGGTTATTATGCCAAATTGACCAAGACCACCAAGGACGGAGTAAAATAACTCCGGATTTTTGTGGGGAGAGCAAGTAAAAAAGTGCCCAGTTCCTACCACAAAAAAGAACAAAAAAAAATTCTCTTGTCAACAATTACGAAATTATGAAGAAATGAAATATATGGTTTGTAATATGATACTTAAAACGAGAAAGAATCGTATGCACCAAAATATAGTACATATATTAATTTTTTGTTTTTAATGGTAGTCCGGTGCGACAGCAACATAAATCGTACATATAAAGATACTTTTTCCCTAGGGAACCGTTGTCTTTTTCCAGGTGTAGATACCTTCATCAACTAGAAAATTTGGTAGTCGGCTAGAGTTCGAAGTCTATCAATTTTTTTGTCAAATAGATTAAAAATAAAAAAACGCAATGGCCGTTCTTCAATATATGGACGTATTACTATTTTAACCTCGTTGACTTATTAGGTCAACCTAATTAGTTTTTGGCCGGTTGACGTCAACCTCCGGGTATCTTCGGTAGTTAACACGAACACGAGATAAAATATACTAAAAGTCAACTTCTTGATATAACATTCAAAGTACATAGCTTTTAGACAGAAAGAAAAAAAAAGATTAGAAGAGCGAATTCGCAAATTGCATGCGTTGAGCCTCGATATTAAAGTAGACATAAATTTATCAGACAACTTTTGGAGGCATGAAACGAATGATTAATTCATTGACTTCATTTTACAAATCTGCTTTTGTTGTTTTCTAATCACGAGTCGTTTCGCAGATCGTTATCTACCGAGATGATAGGCTCATTGGCATCATAACCCTATTTTAATTAGTTTCTGATCAAAATACGGAAGAGGAGAGTGATTCCATCCATACCAGTAATGACATCCATTTCGTAGACATTGCTGATCTGAGGACCATATCGAAATGTTTCCCCGCTAATGCCTGCATTAGAGAGCGTACCACCCACAGTTAGGTACAAATAATCTGTCCACGAAACCGGGGTAACACCATGTTTCAGCGTCTCCTCCAGCACATCGATCCAAAGTTGCTGGCCTCCGACGTCGGCATAGTGGCCAAGCGACTGGCTCCACGACACGGTGGTCTTGTTACCAAGAGACGTCATGTCCACAACGACCCCATCACGAGCCATAGCTTGTCCCCGGATTGAGTGGCCACATCCTCTGGCTGAGATAGTGAAAGGAATAGAGGATTTACTGTTCGCAAATGCCACGAGAACCGCGATGTCTTCGGGGTGAGATGGGCGAAGGACGACTGCAGGAATTTCTCGAACAATGAGGCCAAAGTCAACAGAGGCCTCAGCGATGGATTCGGGGTCAATGTGGAGGTCGCTGGCGATGGGGAGAGAAAGGACCTCGCGGTATAGTGAATCGTTCAAAAGCTTGGATTGGCACACCAGTGTGCTCATCAAGATGAGTGTTATCGTCAGGCAATGTGAGACCATTGGATGGTTTTGTGCTATTCTGATGTTGAAGGGATGAAAAGATGGTGGGCAAGTTTGTGTGCGTTGGTGTTTGTGGCAAGTTGAGAGGGAGAGCCCTCAAGGGTCTCATATATAAACACGCGTACAGGGAGACTATGGCGAAGCCACGTCATCTTGGAAAAGAAAAGTACCATACGCGACGTGTAAGAAACTATTTGTTAGGGTTCTCGGCTTTGATTTGCAGATATATCCATATCTTTAGTCAGCGATTTTGTTGCAAAAATGATGGCATATATCAATTCCATATTGATTATAGCCAATTAATTGATTCAGTTAATTTGTGATTAGCTTGGTAAAGTGGGAATGTAGTCGTGATATAATCGTGTATATTCTCTTTGCTATCTTTCTTTTGTAACATATATAAAACAGTGCTCCTGCACATGAATATACACAAAATACAGATTACAATTTCTCCCAAACACTCTCCATTTTTCTGCCATTTCTTCAATTTCTGTCAGATTTGACTTCGATCTTATTTCTCTGTAAGAAATTAGGTAACCCAATAAATACACTTTGAAACCTAGCAAGGCCCTTAATTTTGGAAGCGTTAGTGTCCTTCATGGCCATCTATAGGAAACTTTTTTTTTTTATCTTTCTTGCAGACCTGAGTACGTTCCTTGAGTTCAAAGGGATGTTAATCAAGCTTGATTTATGGAGATTCCAATCACGTAGTCGGTGAATTGATTCTATTTCTTTTTCTCTCTTTTTTTTTCTATCTTCTAGAATGGGTTGCTGAAGCAGGAACTTTTGAACCCTAGAATACCATTTACTTTTTGGGTTTTGTTTATAAGAATCAATTAATCATTATAAAACAGAAATAAACAAGTCAGTCATTGATATGTACATGTACATCATCAACGTTATGGAAACACATTTTGTAGAAACATTCATTCACAACAGGAAAAGTCAATTGGAGGATCCTATGCTCCTTGAATCAAACACCCTATTAGACATATATTGTCTAATTCTGAATATCTGTCTGATTCTGAATGATTGTAATTTCCATTGTAATATTCTATTACTTTAGATAAACATTCCATAAAGCTTATAAATAGGCTAATGTATTGTTCAATGAAATATAAAGAAAATTCCACAAGTTTATATTCCGCTTTATATAAATCACACCCAAAGAGAGGTTAAACTTTTAAAATTAAGTTTAAGTGATCGTGCCAAGCATCAAGGACTTCAATTTTAGTGTGAGTAAAGTTTGATAGGGTTGATAATATTATTGAAAGGAACTCAGCGACTTGGCTTTGCAGTATGTGGAAAGAACTCAACAACCGGGCTTTATCTTTATTCTAATAACACACTGAACTTATACAGTTATCTAGACTCTGATTGGGCTAACTGTTTTTGAGACTTGGAGGTCAACGATCAGGTTTTGCACTTTCTTGGGATCAAATATAATTTCATAGTCTGCAAAACAGCAGGTGACATTGTCAAGATCATCAATGGAGGCTAAATATAGGGCCTTAGCTTCTGCCACGGTGAATCTTACGTGGGTCTCTTTTGTATTGAGAGATTTGGGTATTTTCCTCATATGTCTGACTTTGCTTTACAGTGATAATCACTGGGCCATTTCATTAACAGCAAATCCAATCCTTAATGCAAGGACAAAGTACGTGAAGATCAATTTTCATTTCTTTCGAGAGAAAGTCACTCTCAAGTTTCTTGAAGCCTGCTATTTTCCTGCTACTCATCAAATTGTTGACATATTTACAAAAGTCTTACCATGCAAACTTTTACCATGCTTTGATCATTGTAGGTTACGATACAAACTGGGACTATTTTTCCACGTAATCTCAGTTTGAGGGACGTTGATAAGGTTAATAATATTATTAGTGAATCATCGAAAGATTAGATTAGAGTAGAAAATATGATTTGATTCTAATTATTCTTATTGTTGGTTAATTGACCCAGTCAATCCATAAGATTAGACATTCAAAATATAGAGGAAATTTGGTTGTCTTCTTAATATAAATAACAGTATGTACTGCAGAAGCAAAGTGTGTTTTATGGCTTTCAGTGAAAAACATTCTTTTCTTGAGAAATTTACTTTTTATCATTGCTTTCTTAGTTCCTGTGATTTTCTTCAAAGTCTAGGTGGAGCCAATCTCCCATGATTCTACTGTATGAACTCGTCCCATCCAACGGTGCGTATGAGCTAGGCTCTGGTGCACCTAAATCATGTAAGAATATTTCATCGAGATGGTTATCTAGTTGGTCGGCTCAACTCTAGTGGTGGACACCACGGTTCCATAGTGTCCTAATTGCTTTCTTTTTTTAGTCTGAATTGTAATAATTTTATTTAAAACGTGAACCTAATGAACATTCGATTGTAGTCGACCAAGTCTATTATTTATTATGCAACTAATGCATCCATGGACGGACCCAAAGGGGTGTGCAGTATTTCTATTAAAATCATTGACGTTTAAGCAGCAAACATGAATTAAGACTTATATTTTATGTAAATGAGGATTACAGACCAAAAAAATTATGTTGATTGTCTTTCCTTGAAGTAATCAATATTCCGAACAGATGTATGATCTTTACTTTATGTTTGTTGTAGCTTGTATTTTTTCTAAATTCTATTACTCCAAATCGGTCATTCAAATACTTTAGTCTGGGCAAACCCTAGAACTTAGGGTGGTCAAGTTTCTATGCATGTACTTGGAAAAGTTCTAACTACTGCTAACTCGTCTTCTTCAATTAAAACTTTGCTTTGACCAGGAATAACGTGTTAGTGGCCAAAAGACTCTTCCAATCTAAAGAAGATCCTTTATTTTACTAACCCAATTCTAAAAAGATGAGCTGCATGAAAATGAGGGCAAAGATCTCGGAGTGCAGAGCAAATCTTTACGTTTGGTTAGGAAAACGATGTCGGACTCGAGAGGATCATCGCTGTATCTATTTTTAAGGATTTTTGCCTTAGATCAAAGACACGCAACGGGAGTTCATTGGAGTGGCTCAATCAATAGCCGTCCTCCTTTTTCAGATTCACGACTTTGACTTTCTTTTTGCAAATTTAAAACGTTTGGCAACGAAATGCGACTTGGCTTTATAAGATCTCCGAAGATTCCTCGACAAGAACCCTGGATTCTTCCTTTAATACACGTAGACTAATTCAAACACTGCTCGAGCGTTTGATCGTGATCTGACGGACCTGGCTCTGGGGCAATACCTTGTAGCATCCAAATTGAAGTTTATGCATAATAGGAAAAGGACATTGACTGTTGGGAAATCTGGTTATGATCCTGGGTTGAATCGATTATGGTCAGAATTAGGTAATCAGCAAGTGGATACACAGAGATCCGATTCGATTTGCAAGATTTTCATGATGCATCATCAAAGTATGGTCTTCCAATCCAATTGAAGTGTTGTAAGGGCGGGAGGGAACATCAACAAGATTTTCTTCAAGATCCGGTTCGTGTGGTCTAATTTAGGGGCCACGTCATGACAAAACTATGGATTACCCTTGGATCATGTGCTAGGAACTTCTAGGACATAGCAGAAAAAGGTGTTCAATTGTTTCCCAGGCTTGTAAGCATAGCGGACAAATTGGATTATGTAAGACATTTTGTTTGAACAGGTTTTCTCGCATGAGAAATGCATTTTGAAATATGCTTCACATGAAGAGTCTAGTTTTTTCGTACAAGTTTAATTTTCTATTGGAATTCAAGTCGACGGAAGACAACTTACCTTTTTTTGATACGCACACAACAATTAACCCTGGAATGAACGTTGAATTACAGATTAATCACGAACAAAATTACCTCATGTTCGGTCTGAATGTAATCACGAGAAAAACATCCGATTTCCACAACGTAAATGCCACTTGTTCTCATAAAGAAGAAATATAACATTTTTTTTATTTTTTCTTTTTGATGGAAAGGGGAGAGAAAGGAAAAATTATTTCTTTCTAAGCGTACGTTCTGCCACCCTTGCCAACGGTTGTCTTCTGGAGTCTTTTATATGACTCCATCACACCCCTTCAAATGGTGTATTTCCATCGTAGCGTATCAAGGTAAAACGATGTGTTCTCATCACACCCCATCATGGACGTACTAATTCAATACAACACCTCCCATTCGGACATGATAGGCTTGATAACACTCTATCAAGAATATAAGGCATTCAACATTCATCAACTTTGCAAAATAATTCATACTAGCAAGTAAACCATATGACCAATGAGTAAATCTGCACTTAAGAACTCAAATTATGCATCTATTAGGGATAGCATAATGGCTACAACCCCGAAAAAGAAATAAACAATCGATGTCTCACAATACCCCAAACATATTTTGTTACATTAATTCAAGTATACCTATCCCTTAAAGACTATACTTGACTATTCTCAAAACATCATGTATTTACAATTATATCCGCAACCACATAAGACGATATAATTGATCAACCAATAAATACATGTGATAAATGTAAAATAACAATAGTTTTCATTTGCACTCATATCTCTCTCCATTTCAAAGCAACTACTTTCCTAGACACGTCACATAAAACCATATCTATTCATGACCGCTTGTAACATGCTAAAGTAACAACATCGATCTTTTACTTCGAGAACATAGTCAGAAGTAACATAGAACACAAAATAAGATAAATCATAAATTACCTTAAGGGCTCACACGATAAGTAAATAAGGATAACTTTGGGTATAAATGCTACAAAAGTCCTAAAACTTATCACAAAAATGCAATTGAGTCCTAAAACTTGCAAAAGATGCAATTAAGTCATAAAACTTGTCAAATTGTTTCAATCGAGTCCTAAAGTTAACGATGTTGACCTTTTCAATAGAAAATGCTAACGTGGTGCGGACGTGGAATTTTAAATAATTTTTCATTTTCCACATGGCTTTTTTAATTGTTTTTTATTCAATTTTTAAAAAATAATTAGATTTAAAACTTAAAAATAAAAGTTAAAATTTATTTTTAAAAATTGTTCTAAAAAAATAAAAATAAAAACAACTTCTCCGTTGCCACCGCCGCCATCGCTAGAGGGGCTGGCAACGGTCATTAGCCCTGGGCGTGGGTGGCTAACCCTCGCTGGCCCTAGGCAAGAGCTAGCAACCCTCACCAAGCTCGAGCAAGGGTGCCCAGATTTGGGCACGCCGACCATCGCGAGGGGTCGGTGGCCATCACGCAGCCTAGGCGAGTCGTCATTGACCCTCACGGGGGGTCGGTGGCCGTCGCACGGCCTAGGTGAGTCGTCACCAGCCCTCGCGGGGGGTCGGCAACCGTCGCCAGCCCTGAGCGACGCCTCATCCGCCCTCACTCGGGTCGGCGAGGCTCGCCAAATCTGGGTGAGCCTTTGAGCTTAACGACGGTCGCCAGCCCTCGCCTGGGGCCGACGAGGCCTTACCCTGACCAGGCGAAGGCCAGCAACTGTCATCCGCCCCCTTTGGCGAGGTTGCCATTTTTTTTCTTTTTTTTTTTGAACTATTTTCTTTTTTAAATAAATTTTCACTCTTCTTTTTTAAATTTGTAAATGTAATTTAAATAAAAACAATTTAAAAAGCCACATGGAAAATAAAAATTAATTTTAAATGCCACGTCAACATTTTCCGTTAAAAAAGTCGATGGCGTTAACTTTATGACTTAATTGAAACAATTTGACAAGTTTTAGGACTTAATTACACTTTTTGCAAGTTTTAAAACTCAATTGCATTTTCGTGATAAGTTTTAGGACTTCTATAGCACTTATCCCATAACTTTACTTACATTCCCTTATCGGTCATACAATGCACATGTAGTATGAATTACATACTATAGTTGATTTATCTTTTTATAAGCGCATATGTCATTTATTAAATATATCCACTATATGGATTTTAGCCTAAACATAGTCACGTGCTTTTCACATACTCATGTTTAGCTCGAGTGCTATATCAGCTAGCTTTCTATAGCGCCCAATTAAGTACTCGCATATGGCATCTTTCAGTCATACATGATTGTGGGACTATCATGTTCGGTTTTATTATAAACAAATCACAAACCTCATCTTGACTTCAATCAAGGCGACATATTATTTTATGTACTAAACTTGCTCTTCAACATTCATTTGTACATAACATCTCATATCAACGTTCTAACTATAGCACTTGAGGTGATTGTTTGTGTAAGTGAGTCAATCATTGCTTGCTGACATACTTTTCAATAATATATGTGTGTATATACTAGTCTCATAATGGATTTGTATTTATTGATAAAACATCAAGTCACTAATAAACAAACAAATACAATACATACGTCCACAAATACATAAACCAATGATCTTCTATAATAACATATATCACATTCTATACAATCCTAGTGACATCTTTGGGTCAAGAATATGTCTCTAAGAATAACTTTCGTAAATGGATCAGCAACCATTCTATTGATTGAAATATATTATAGGATCACTTCTTTCTACGTTATTATATCTCTTATGAAGTTATTCTTTATGTCAATGTGTTTCATCCTTCCATGATACTTGGAATTCTTCACATAGGCAACGGCTGCTTGACTATCGCAATAAACTATCATCGATCTAGGAACCTCAATGACAGTGGGTAAATTTTTAAATAAATGTTTTAGCCATATTGATTCTTGCACTACAGCAAAGTATGCAATAAATTCTACCTCAATCATAGATAAGGCCGTCTATGTCTATTTCTTGTTATTTTAAGAAATTGCACCTCCATTGAGCAAGAACACATATCCAGAAGTCGATTTACGCTCATCGAGGTCTCCATCCCAATCAGTATCTAAATAGCCCAATAGACGTAAATTATTCCCTTGGTAACAAAGTCGATAATCCATGGTGCCCTTTAAGTATCTCAAGATCATCTTCACTACTTTCTAGTGTGCTTGACTAGGATTTGATTAATATCGCTTACTAATCCCATGGCATAACATATGTCGGGTCGAGTACACATCATAACATACATCAAACTTCTGGCCGCACTAGTGTAAGGAACAGTTTCAATGACTTTAATTTTTTCTGGAGTCTTAGAACACATCTCAATACTTAGACCTTCACCTTGCATGACAGGGGTATCAATGGAATTACTACACTGCATATTGAAATGCTCAAGAATCTTCACTAGATAAGACTTTTGTGATAAAGCAATGACTTTTCTTGTTCGATCTCTTTCAATATTAACTCCTAATATATAAGCAGCTTATCCCATATCCTTCATTTCAAAATTGAAAGACAACCATTTTTTTTATGGTGATAATCAAAACCTTGTCATTTCTAGCCAATAGAATATCGTCTACATAAAGTGATAAAATCACAAATTTATCTTTGGACCGCTTGACATATGCACGGTGATCTTCTTCGATCATCGTGAAACTAAAAGTGGTATGGCCCAATGAAAACGAAAATACCACTGTCTAGATGATTGTCTAAGGCCATATATTGAGCGATGAAACTTGCAAACTTTATGCTATTGACCTTTATCTATGAAATCTATTGACTGCTTCGTATAGATTTATTCATCTGGTTCATTATTGAGAAATGCTGTCTTTACATCTGTTTGATGTAATTCAAAATCCAAATATGCAACGATGACTAGGATAAGGCGTATTGAGACAAACTTTACAACTAGTGAAAAGGTTTCCTCATAGTCTATATCATCTTGTTGAGTATGACCTTTCGCCACAAGGCGAGCCTTATACTTTTCAATGGATCCATCCGCCCTTCACTTAATCTTAAAGATCCATTTGTTTCAAATGGCATTACGATCAAGTGATAGATCAACCAAATCCCAAACATGATTTGCCCTCATTGACTCAATTTCATCTTCCAAAACTTTTCTCTATTCTTCCTTATCAAAGGATGAGAAAACCTCTTAAACAGTTTTAAGCTCGGCATTATCTTTCTAAACAATCATAAATACTTCCCCTTCAATCTCAAAACGACGACGGGAATACTTTTATGATTACTTTTATGCAATTGAATTTCTCTTGAATTCAATTCGTTAGGCGATGCAACACTCCCACTAGTTCTTACATATTGAGGTAAATTTTCATTTCCCTTTACAACATTAGTGGGTGTGTTATTAGGATCTTCCATCTCATATAATTGGAAGTCCTTATTAATCTCACTTCTATTAGGAAAATCGTTCTTCAAGAACGTAACACCTTATGACTCCATTTTGATCATACTTCCATCAGCCTTTTCACCTATGAATACATACCCTTTTGAGTGTTCAGAATATCTTATAAATATACATTTCTTCCCTCTATGACCTAATTTGTTATATCTATGGGAAGAATCATGAACATAAGTTGCACATTTCCAGGGACGTAGAATACTTAAGTCTAGTTTCCTACCAGTTCACAATTCATAAGGGGTGGAAGTGACCAATTTTAAGGGTAATCGGTTAAGTATATAGACAATAGTCAATAACACATCTCCTTAATAGGAGATAAATAAATTTGCTTGCGCTATCATAGACCTAACCATTTCCAATAGAGTTATATTCCTTCTCTCAGCTACCTCATTTTGTTGTGGAGTACATTGTCATACAATCTCTTTTTCATCATAAAAAGTATTGAATTGATCCGATAGATACTCACGTCTACGATCAGTTCTCAATACAGTTATTGTTTTGTTCAACCGATTATCTACCATTGCTATATATCATCTAAAGTAATCTAATACTTCTGACTTATGGTAGATCAAAAAGACATAACCGAAACGCGTGAAGTCATCTATGAAAATGATGAAATATGAGACTACATGTCTCGTCCTCACATTCAAAGGATCACAAATGTCAAAATATATAAGTTGTAATGGAAATTCGACTCTAATTCCTTTTTACTTATAGTTTTCTAGTTGTTTTTTCCACTAGATAATGTTCACATATGGATAAATCAATATTAGTGAGTAACCCTAAAAGACATTCTCTAGTTACTCTTTGCATTCTTTGCAATCTAACGTGACATAATCTACCATACCAAGTAATTGCATCAATCTCAACATTACTAGAAGATGTAATTAAAGAAAAACAACCATCAACATTAATATTGTACTGATCATAGTCAATATCTAACACCATAAAACCATCCAATACATGACCTGAACCATAATAAATTATTCCATACAAAATGTCAACACAATCAGCATGGAAATTCAATACATAACATAGCGAAGAAGAACAACTACGGAAACCAAGTTTTGTCGAATATTTGGAGCATAAAGATTATCATGTAGGATAGGTTTCGACCACCATGTAAAATTAATTTACGCGTGCCGATACCCTTCACTTCAATTATTGAATTATTCCCAACATATATCAATTTCCTTCCCGGTTGAATCCGATAATACTCCACAAATATTTTTTGGTCTCTAGCTACGTGGTCTGTTGTTTCTGAGTCTACAATCCACATTAGATGAGATTCGGCGAGCCTTACAGTGCTAGAAACAAAAGCATTACTTAAAGTAATTGAGTAATAGGGTACCCATTTTGGCTCAGTGCATTCACGAGCAAAGTAACCCATCTTACCACAATCATAGTACTTCATCTTGGAATTGTCCTTCTTCCTACCACGCTTCTTGCCTTGGAATGTCTTAACCCTCTTAGATGCCTGATCAGTCTTCTTCCCTTTGTTGTTGAATTAAAAATTCATTTTGCGCTTGAAGCCCGAAGCTTTGCACGAACTCGATTTAGCAACATAAGCATGGGTAAAGGATCTGATAGCCTCTAGGCGCTCATCCTCAATTCCAAATGATGGGTTATATCATCAAAAGTGATAATATTCTCATTATGCATCATATTGATCTTCATATACCCAAAATTGTTGGAAAGAGACCTTATAATAGCTTAAACTTGTTGTTTATCAATAAGGGAGTGACCTGCCGACTTCAGTTCATGAATCATGTTTGACATCTCCCGAATATACTGCCTCATCATTACATTTGGGCGTTTTTGATATGTGTCAAACTTGGTGATGAGTCTCCTCAGCTTAGTGGCAGATGTACTCCCAAACTTATCTTTCAAGGCAACCCATATAGCTTAAGCTTTATTATAACTTTCAAACTCACACATGAGATCATCTTGCATACAGCTCAATCACGTGATGTGAGCAATGCTATTTTTCTTTTTCCAAATTTGATAAACTTCTAGATCTCTCATATGTTAAACTGAAATTCCATGCTCAGGTTCATTCATGGTGTGGTTGAGAGTTTCTAAAACCTCTTGCTCCTCAAGGATGTACTGAACTTTTTGGTGCTAAATATCATAATTATCACCATTCAACTTCTCACCCTTACTGAGGTCAGCCACAATGGTCTTGGATGTCGAAACTATAATCAATTGTAATAACACATTAACATAATAAATGCAGAATCAATACTAGCACACTTTTCAAAATCACATATTTAATTTGCAGTAAAGACAAACTAGATTAATGATAATTCAACAAAAGACACAGAAGCAAAAGTTCATTATGTTCCTAATCAACTTCTATGCACAATTGTTTTATTATCATTAATTAGTTTAATTTGCGCAAATTTTAAGTTCTATGTGAGAACTCTTTCAAATTCTACCAACCCACAAACTCCCATTAGGAAAAATAATTACATGACCTCATGTAATTTCTATATTTTTCCATTAACACAAAAACATAGCATGATATGAATTAATGTACAAAAAATTATCATGCTGTGACTATAATCAAAACCACAATTTAACATGCAACGGAAAAATAAGGATTTCCTACCATTATTCGAATTTTCTTAAAACTAGAAAACTGCAAGTATATTAAATTATATACATTCTACCATCGACCCAAGCTCTACTTAACATATATGACATAATTTTCATATAGGCTAACTATTGATTTCTTAAAGCATAAAAAAAATATACAAGCTAAAAATGAATAAACTATGCATTAAACCCCCAAAAATATGCGCACTTAGGGTTTCCTATACATTTTAATACATTTATAAAATTTAAAAATAAGAAATAAATATATCACAGTGTAGAGCACATCCATACGAACCAAACGACACTTACCACGCTTCAATCAAAGCTTCCACACGCTCACACGCGACACCTGAGTGTGCGGCTTATGTGGCGCACGCGCTAGCAAGCCTTACAGGCACCTGGCCGATCCGACCAGTCCAACCGGCGACTGGTCCGACCAGTCAACGATCGAGTCGAGTCAAGTCGAGTCACCTCGGGTCGAGTCGAGTCAACCTCAAGTCGGGTCGGGTCATGGGTCGATCGACGATCGGCCAACTGCCACCGACGGTGACGTCATCCCAGCGGTTACCGACTGTTAGATAACGTCATCCATGATGTCAGCACGCGTCGCTTCGTCAAGGCGTGCATGACGCTCATGCGCCAGCATGCCCAGCGCATCAAGGACATGGTGCCCACGCGCAGTGGCTTCTAGCCACACATGTAGAGGCGTCCGGCATCCTCCAACGGCTCTTAACCCATCGTTGGACTCATCTCAACGAGCACTTTTATAGTGTATATTTAAAAAGTAATTTTGGCCGAAAAAATATATCAAAAAATGGCCAAAAGATTACAGGTGTACCCGAGCCCAAACCCATTCTTTGCTTCGGTTCATTTTCGATGATACAGATTGCATTTCCGAGCAATAAATATCTAAATGGTTTAGATTTCATACTCTTGATCCCAATATTAAGTGGTAAACGAGAAAATTCGATAAAAAACAAGGCAAAAATCACAACCAGGCTCTAATACCAATGTTGGAATTTAAGTCGGCAGAAGACGACTTACCTTTATCCGATGCACAAACAATAATTAACCCCAGAACGAACGTCAAATTACGGATGAATAACAAACAAAATTACCTCACGATGGTTTGAATGTAATCACAAGAAAAACATCCGATTTCCACAGCATAAATGCCACTTGTTCTTGTAAAGAAGAAATGAAACACCTTCTTTTTCTTTTTGATGGAAAGGGGAGAGAAGGGAAAAACTATTTCTTTCTTAGCGTACGTTCTGCCAACCTTGCCAACGGTTGTCTTCTAGATTTTATATGACTCCTTCATACCCCTTCAAATGATGTCTTTTCATCGTAGCGTATCAACGTAAAATAGTGCATTTTCATCGCACCCTATCATGCATGTACTAATTCAATACAACATCTTTAGATTTTTTACAATAGAGCCCGAGGTGTTTGATATTATGATGATGCTTGATCAGTAATCGGTAAATATTCAATAGCTCTCAACCTATTGTACCCCCTCTTTATTAAGTACATTCCTATTTTGTTTGCTAACCAAACCAAGTTATCTCTAGCAGAGTTCGAACATAATGGAATAGTCAGGATTTTGTTCACTCTATACTCTTCAAATAGGTTGTGCAATCTTTATTCACTCCAAATCCTTTCACTCTAGTTAAATAGTTCTACTTTTTTAGGGTCTACTTGGTTCGTTAAGCCTCCTATCACACCTTACAACCACTCATCATCTCGAATATTAATAGTCTTTCCATCACCTACAAATCACTTACATCCTTAAGAGTTAGAATCCCTACCAATTAACGAAGTTTGCAAACCTTAAGAGGGGTGGGATCTCATACCAGCAATTTAGAAATCACCCCTAAGAATATATATTCATTTTAGTCATTGACTTCATAGAACGAAAGGAGATTAAGATAGTCACCATACTTACTCACTATTGTCACCTAAATTTCACCTAGGTATTTTAAATTAAGGCTTAGCTTTTATTTTTTACTTTTTTTCGGATATTAGTAATAATAATAATAACAACAAAATAATAATAAATAAAACAACAAACAAAAAGAAACCAAAAAGAAGCGGCAGCCGCTGGGGCTTGACCTTTAAGCCCAGCCCCTTTCCTTTTGTTCCCCCTCGTGTGCGCAGGTCCCAAAGGCCCAGCCTTTGCAACTCGGCCTAGCCCCCCTTCTCCTTCTTCCTCCTTCTTCCCCGGGGTTGCACCTCATGCACATAGGCCACTGACGAGTGCAAGGACAACAACGCCAACATACGGTGTAGGCAGTGGGGAAATGCCTTCAATGCGGAGTAGCGGCGCAAGTGGGCGACTAAGGCGACACCAGTCCAGCCACACCAAGGCCGGTCAGCATGTGAGGACCAACGGCCAAAGCCCCATCGATCGGCCTCCCCATCACCTATAAATAGGCCCTCCGACGAAGGCTAAATAGCACAGATGATGCTAAGGAAGATCGAAGGCACACAAGCTCCGGAAAACTTCCCCCGAGAAATATCAGGGGAGGCTCGAGAGCTAACGAGCCTAGATCTGAATGGAGGTTGACCAGAGCGAGGGCGATTGAGATCTAAGGTTCAAATTTGGCTGGAGAAGGACCGAGCATGAGCGATGCAAGAAAGAGAGAGTCGGATCTGAGAGAAGGCTACCGGTGGCCACACCCAGCAAACAACCAACGGGTCCCTGCCATGATTGAAACATCCCAACAGCTGCCAACGACCTCCAATAGGTAGCCCCGAAGTCAGTGAGCATCCCTAACCCCCTGCTTGTTGCCTCGCTTCTAGGAAGGCCAAGCCAGAGCTCGCGGCCATCTGGCTCACTCGAGCTCTAATCACCGATCGTCCTAGCTTTGCTGCCTTACCGTGCTAAACCGTTGTCGCCAAAATTGCCTGTTCGAGCCAAGAAATCCTCATCCAAATGACGCTGTCGACCTATTCAACAGAAGGCCCGAACCAGGTCTTCTTTCCCTTCCCTGAGTCCAAGCACTCGACAACCACGGCGAGAGATGCGATGGCCGCCGACAAACGGATGTGAGCCAAGCAGAGCTCGAACCTTCAACTCGAGGTAGCTTGGGCGCCACTCAAACGCTCCTTCCGTCATCTCCGTTGTAGCCACACGAGAAGTAGCAAAGGCCACGAACTTGGTCGCAACTATGAGCCAAGTCGACGAAACCCTCCAATCGGGTAGGGTTTGGCCAGAACCGGGTTGAGACTGTGAGGCTAGGTTGGACGTGGGCCTACGCATGGGCTAGATGATTCTTGGGCCGACATATCTTCATTTTGTTTAGGATTTTTTTTTTTTAAAAAAAAAAGGGTATATCGAGCTAGACCCGTATATATAATAATAATAATATATAATAATAATAATAATAATAATAATAATAATAATAATAATAATAATAATAATAATAATAATAATAATAATAATAATAAGGGAAAAAGCCACCAAAAACTCCCAACTTTACCTCGACTGACAGATTTACCCCGAACTTTGTTTTGTGACGTGAAAAACCACGAAGTTTGCTAACTGCGACACATTTACCCCAAACTTTTATTTGTGACGCAAAAACTCCAAACTTTCATTTGTGTGACACATTTACCCTAAATCATAAGGGCATTTTGGTCTTTTTACTTTTAAAAACATTTTTCCTTTTTTTTCTTTTTTTTCTTCTTCTTCTTCCTTCACTCCGCCGGCCATGGCCAAGCCGACGGTGGTAAGCCGGCATCCGGCGAGGGCCTCCCTCGCCAGATCTGGCGAGGGCACCCTCGCCCGACACCGGGGAGGGCATCCCTCGTCGACGTCGAACGAGGGCCTCCCTCGCTAAATTTGGCGAGGGCACCCTCGCCCGACGCCGGCGATAGCACCCCTCGCCAGATCTCGCGAGGGCACCCCTTGCCGGTGTCAGGCGAGGGAGGCCCTCGTCCGACCCAGTCAAGGGCCTCCCTCGCTCGACGCCGACAAGGGCACCCTCGTCGACGTTGGCGAGGGCCTCCCTCGCCCAACGCCGGCGAGGGCACCCTTGTCGACGTTAGACAAGGGCCTCCCTCGCCAGATCTGGCAGGGGCACCCTCGCCCGACGTCGGCAAGAGCACCCCTCGCCAGATCTGGCGAGGGCACCCCTTGCCGGCATCGGGTAAGGGAGGCCCTCATTCGACCCAGTCGAGGGCCTCCCTCGCCCGACGCCAGCGAGGGCGGCCCTAGCCAGCCTAGGCAAGGGCAACCCTCGCCCGACGTCGGCGAGGGCAGTCCTTGCCGGATGCCAGCTTCCCTCCGCCGGCTCTAACGGAGCCGGCAGAGGGAAGAGAGAAAAAGAAAAAAGAAAAAATATAAAGAATAAGACGAAAATACCCTTAATGAGGTAAATATGTCACAATTAGTAAACTTCGGGTTTTTCACGTCACAAAATAAAATTCGGGGTAAATCTGTCACTCGAAGTAAAGTTTTGGGGTTTTTGGTGGCTTTTTCCCTAATAATAATAATAATAATAATAATAATAATAATAATAATAATTTATTTTCAAAAAATAAAAATAAAATAAAAATATCCTATGTTTTCCTAAAAAGTCCAAAAAAAAAAATGATTTATATCTTCACAAAGAGATCAAAAATCTAAAAAAATCTTTTTATGTTAAAAAAATAGAAAAACACCCAAAAAAAATTTTCCTTCACAAAATTCATGAAAAACCCCAAAAAATCCAAAAAGCCTTAGGATTTAAATAAGATCAGGTACCAAAAGGGCATTAGTGATTAACTAGTGTAATCAAGTCATTAATCCTAATTTCTCTAGTTGCGCATGAGTAAATATTCCTCCCAATATTTCGCTTGGGTTTCTAATCTACCCACCCAAATTAATTAGCAGCAACTCCTTTTAAAATTAATTTATAGGTTAGAAAAATCAAATCATTAAGTCGTAAATTGATGAGCTTGGAAGAGCCTAGGCTAAGCATAATAAACCTAGCCAAACCATTAGCCTCCGCAGACACCCACCCTAATAAGGGGCACCAAAAAAAATAGTCGCAACAACTTGGCAACTCCACTGAGACAATTTTTGAGGACTTAGGCCATTTTATCTTGTTTAAGCACTTTACTAACTTGGGTTTTTTTATGCAGGTCAGTAGCTTAAAGGGCCATTTTAATATAATGCTTTGTGATTGCAAATTGCTATGCATGTTTTAATATTTTAGCACTACACATGGCACACACAACCCGGCCGTCGGACCTGGGTCGCCATAGGATATTTAGAATGGTGGTAAGAAATATACGGCCTTGAACGTGAGACTGCGATGTAAAGGTTGCCTTTCTTTTCCCTAAATTCTTTTAGGTAAAGCCAAGGTTAGAAAGGTATGATGCCAACGAGAGATTGCAATGGGCAAACACCCTTTTAATTTTAACAAGCCTTCTCAGTTAGACATCGAGCCGCACATATCATGTGCATGTCTATGTGATTGTCATCTATTTTATCACATGAAGTAAGTTTTTTTATCCGTGCACTTTGCAATTTACCTACCTTCCTGTATGAATTGAGCGGTCCATGATTAGTCTAGTATGTAATACTACAGTCATTTAAATTTAGGAAGTAATTGTCATAAAAAAAAAATTAAAAAGGCTTTTGCAAAAGAAATTACTTTCAATCGATGCTTTTATTTCCTCAAGCATATTATAAATTTCTTTTCCAAAATTTTTTTTGTTTCAGAAAGGGATAGAAGTTTTTTTTTTTTTTTTGAAAAATTGTTTTCAAATTCATGCTTTCATCATCTTTCAAATTGAACATCTTTTTAGTCAATACTAACATGTTGCATGCCTTTTTTCAATCCATGCTTAGGAAATCCTCTATATGTACAAACTTTTCATGAATAAATAGAAAGAGTAGGACTAGGTCATCATCATGGACTGACTCTCTATTTACACATTGTATTTATTCATGACTAGGTAATCACAAAACGTCAACGTTCGCTGATCCAAACTCGCTCAAAAGCAAGGACAAGAATGGCCGAAGAGAATGTACCAAGCCGTGTTACGGTTGTGGAAAATGAAATGAAGCAAGTCTTTAACATGCTTCAACAACTCCCAAAGCAAATACATCCAAGGAAAACTTACTCCCACCATGGCTTCAATCGAAGTATTGTTACCACAATCATCCATCAAGGGTGATCAAGGTAGAGATACCAGTTATAACATGCTCGAATTGGAGGATGTTCTGCACCAAACCACGATTAAGAGAGCTAAGCCAGACAATTTGTCTACAATTGAGCATGACAAACACCTCGAGAAGCTTGAGGAGAGGCTGAAACAATTGCAAGGCCTCCAAAATCCTACTCTGACGGACCTCTCCATTTATTTCAAAGTCAAAATGCCAAAAAAAATTCAAAATACCCGAATTTGAAAAGTATGATGGCACGACTTGCCCAAAAGCTCATTTGCAAATGTACTTGGTTCGGATGGCCCAACACGTCAATAATGCACCCTTAATGATCCAGTTGTTCCAATCAAGTCTAGTAGGCCTTGCTCTGAGGTGGTACATTACAAAGAACATGAACATTCTCGAAATGTGAAACGAAGTGAATGAGGCATTCCTCAAGTAGTACAAGTTCATAATGGACATTACCCATTCTCGTGAGGATCTTAAGCGTATCGAGAAGAAAAAGTACAAATCGTTCAAAGAATATGTCATTAGATGGAGGAATCTAATTGCCCAAATTAGTCCTGAACCAACCGATTTCAAGCTAAGAAAAATGTTTATCCCTATGAGTACCGCAATCGAATGATAACTACGATCGTCGAATCGTTTAATCAACTCATTCCAGTAGAAGAGCAAATCGATATAGGATTGAGGGATGGTTGGTTCACTAAACCTACACCCGTGAGCAAGAGGCTCAACATGAAGAAAGATTAAGAACCCCCGGTAGATGTCAATATGACCTACAATCATCCTCTGACTATTCAGACAAGTGCAAGACAACAATAGACCACCAACCGTCAGCCGTCCTAGTGTTACGGCAACAGGAGACAATTTACTCCGCTTCCTGGATCTCCATCGCAGGTACTAGCAATCCTCGAGAAAAAGCACATCCTTTCGATTGAGCCAAAATGACCCAAAGCCGAATGTTTTTCCAACTACAATCCGTAAAAAAAATACAACTACCACATGGGCAAAGTAGGGCACTCAACTGATGAGTGTTTCACCCTTAAGAATAAAATCTAGAATCTATTGGACACTAAAGCTTTCTCATTCCAAATCACCAAGCACTAGAAATCCCTGATGAAAGTATTAAGCGAAGTACATGTCCTTGAAACGATTGAGCATGACAAACTCGAGGAGTTTGTCAACACCATCCTTCTAAAAGATCAAATGGTGTTTTCCGATGAAGAGATCCCTAAGGAGGGTAAAGGACACACCAAAGGTCTCTACATATCAGTCAAGTGCAACGTCTCCCACATCGCTCGAGTACTGATTAACAATGGATCTGCTCTTAACATATGTCCACTAGCAACACTTTATCGACTTAAAATAGAGACGTCTCGAATCCAAGCAACCAAGACTTCCGTTCGAGCATTCGATGGGACAAAGAAGGAAACGATAGGTAAAATTGAGCTAAACATTCAAATAGGTCCAACCACATTCAAAATTTTGTTCCAAGTAATGGATATTTCCATTGCATTAGACTTCCTTTTAGGTCACCTATGGATCCACGTTGCTGGAGCGGTACCCTCAAGTCTTCATCAAAATGTAAAGTTCGTGGTTGAAGAAAAACTGGTCACGGTTCACGGAGAAGAGGACCACCGTATCTACCACGAGATGGCCATTCCTTATGTTGAGCCTGGTTGTAAAAATGAATCCAGCTATCAATCATTTGAACTTGTATCTACTATACATGGTGGTGTAGCTAGTATAATCACCTAGAGGGGGGGTGAATAGGTGTAAAAATAATTTCTCAAAATACCACAGCAATACTAGGCAGGCGATAGAAAGGTAGTACTCTTTTGATTAACAAAATGAATTACGATCAAAGTAAAGTAAAGAGTAAGGAAGAGAAGATTAAAAACAAGGTTTATAGTGGTTCGGCTTATCCCAAGCCTACGTCCACTCTTCCGCACTGACAACCTATCGGCTGGATTCCACTATAAACAAAAGAGATGTTACAGCACAGTTCTTCCTTGATTCCACGGTGTAGATATTCTACCACACTTCCTCGAGGTTTCTCACAAATATAAACACTCTTTTGTGTACAAGTTTTCACTCAAATGTATTGACTAAAAACAATGAGCTTCAGACTTTGGAATTCTTCTATCTTGCACTTCTCGAACAACTAGAACGTCTTCCTTATATACTCCTTTATGCCATCATACTCGTTAGCATTCACCAAATGAATTCTTCCAATATTCCCGTTGGACAGAATCAATTATGAAGATTATTCAAGCTATTAAAGGAACGTGTCGATAGCCCATCAATCATGTTCGCCCATACAATCAGGATCTCGGTTTCCATAAGTAGAACCTTCCACGAATATTTCGCCAATCATCGGATCCTTAATCTTCGAATCAATCTCGATCAATCAAAGGATTCTATTACATCATATCTAGCCAAGAAATCTTCTCCAGTCGATAAGGTCATATCCTTAGTAAAACATTCAATTCGGATAGCCTTTCTTCAACGGATTAGAAACTGCCAATGAGGATAGACTTTAAGTATTGAGTCTGGCTGTCCGGAGGTCTTCAAACTTTAAGCAGTAGAGTCTTGCAAACCTTCAGACTAAACTGATGGAAACATTTTGTCAGCTTCAAAACACTTCAAGAAAATTTCTCCAACAATCTCCCCCTTTTTATGGTGACAAAACTTTCCTGTAGATTTAGACAACTTTGACTTGCAAATCATTTCTCAAATACATATGCATATCTTATAAAGTTAAATGGCTAAATGAATAACACTAGAGTCTGCAACCACAGAAAATAGGTTAGTCTTGTATATGATAAAGCCATCCATAAGATATTAATAGCAGAATAGTAGTCAAGTCCAAATTCAAATTTAGTTCTCATCCAGACACAAAAATAAAGCCAAACAAAGTCAAACATCAAAACAATCTAATCCAGACAATTAAAAATTCAAATCTAGCATATCTCCCCCTTTTTGTCAGCATTAAAAAGGTTGAGATGAAAATGGAATAAAGTCAAGATTGCTTGGGAACGCGAACAAGCTGGAAATCTCCCATGGACTGAACGATCCCTTCCAACCTTTTCAAGTCTTCTTTCAGTTGTGCAACCTCCTCACCCTTGGCATTGGCCTGAATCTAAACAGAGAGGGCTTGGATCTAATCTTTCAATGAACCTGAAGAAGCTTGACCTGCATTCTGCAAGTTCTGAACCTCGCATCCCAGAACATAAATTTGACCGCGCATTTCCAAGAGAATATCCATAATTCTGCGAAAATCAGCTGAGTTATCGGTCCGCGTACTTGCTTCAGCACGATCTGATGAAGTAAATGCAGACGATGGCAAATCATAATCACGCAGATTTGACGATGAAGCATCATGTTCTTCCTCAGGAAAATGAGATGCATGAATGTCTTCTGGGTCTACTGTTGAGCGACTAACTCCCTCACTGTGAGTGGGATAAGAGGACATTCCTCTTTTCTCATGATCTCCCCCTCTTTCCATGCCTTCAGGTGGGGAAGAGTGTTTTTCATGCTCTCTTTCATCTTGATTTTCTCTCTCTTCTTCTTCTTCAAACCTTTCCTCCTCAGCTTCTTTTTCTCCAGCTTCTCTTTCTTCTTCTTCTTTCTCTTGTCCTTCTCTCTCCCCTGCTTCTTTCTCCTGTCTTTCCATTGGTTCTAGAGCAGGTCGACTTAGCTTCTTCAATGCTATGAAAGAAATGTTGATGTCATGATCATCATCTTCATCTTCAACAATAAGAGCTCCTCTTCTTGGATGGAGCAACCATGGGCTCCTTCCCTTTTCTTTTTGCTGCAGAAGAGATTTGTTGAGATTTAATAGGAGTCTTCTCTTTGAATTTCTCCAACGCCTTGCTTAATTCCTTCAGATGCATTTTCGTCACCATTTTCAGTCCTACCACCATATGATCACACAATCTAACACAGAGGATTTGTGGAGGCTGAATATTCAGATGTCTAAATAACTTCATCACAAGACCAGGATAAGAAAGTTGACATTTGTCCTTCGCCATAGCTCTATACATGTGAAACATAACAGTGTGAGAAAGAGAAAACTTTTTCCCATTAATGATGGCATACATTAGCTTTGCCTCTGAACTTGAAACATCAGTCTTGGAAGTTGATTTTAGTCTAAGGCAATTGATCACAATCTTGTGAAGCAGAATGTTAAATGCACTCATCCTCAAGTAGAAAATCTTTTCCTCTATTCTTCTATCCTTAACAAGCTCCAATGTTGCACGAGCAATAGAAACATTGATCGGTTGGTATCTTCCTCTCTCAACTCCAATCACATCCGCCAGCATATTCACATCAACCACAAAGTCTGATCTCGAGCACTAATGGATATTCTATTCGCATCCAAGAAACTAAGATTTGAATATAAATATGCACTTAATTGAGCATAGGCCTCTGTGGTGTCAGAGCAGAACTTTTCAAGTTGAAGATAATCGAACTTTTCCCTCAAGTTCACATTCACAACATCCAGAAAATCAAAATCCACACTCCTAGGGTTTATCTGTGACATCCTGATTTTCCAATTTTATTTTCAATAATTTGAGACGGGCATTTCGTTGGCATGCATATAGTTATTTTCCTTGAGTCGGTCACTCATGTGAAACTTAGTCTGTCGGGTGAAGTCGTTAAGAAATTCTAATGCATCAGACTCGAGAATTTGGTTAGGAAGCAACCTTTCAACCGAGCTAATCTGCAAGAGTCATTATGGCACAAATAAAAATCGATTGGAGACAGGAGATAGATCGACTCGACAGAGGCATGTGATCGAGTGTGGGTGATTCCACCGGATCTCATAATCCTTGTCGATCGACACTGGACCGACTTTTCTATCGATTTGGTACCCTGTGTTTGTATTTGAAACCTTGAGATTACCCGACAACCGAAAGTCGCCAATGTTTCAAAAATGTACATTGTGGCTTGAGATGATCAACCACAGGTCAAATGCATAAAAATTTCTAAAGGCTACTCAATAGGTTAGGCCGCCCTAGTATCGTGCCAAAGTGAAATTAATCGTGAAATTGAGCCCGAATTCAGAAATTGGAAGTCTAGGTGTGTCACAAATTATTTTAAGATCATTAACTCATCTTTGGAAGATTTTTTTTCATGCAATCAGAATTTTTCAGAAATTAAATCAGAGAATGGCTATTTTGGCTAGAGAAATTAGTAGGCCCGCCTTTAGTCTTGCTTTTAGGACTTAAGTTGGTTATATGGACAAGTGAATATGTGAATTGAAATGTGGTGACATTGGATTAATTTTATGGACTTCAATTGAACTCAATTGGAAGAGAATTGATGGGAATTGAATAAATTGGATGTACAAGAATTAGACCCCAACGGAAAATGAAATTGCAACCATTGGAATGAGGTTGTAGGAGATAGTGGAGTGTGATGTCATGCATGAGGTCATGGTGGGCCATTTTTGTGGATTAAAGAAAAGGAAAAAGGAAAAAAAAATGGCCCCCTCCTTCTCTCTCCTCCCTCTCTTCTTCCTCCCTCCCATCAGCCCCTCTCCATCTTCTTCATCTCCTTCCTCCCTCCCATCGTCGCCGTTCCACCTTGGCCGCACGCTCTCCGTCTTCCCCTTCCTCTCCCTTCTTCATCTCCTTCCCCTCTTCGAGACCCACCAGCAAAAAGCCGCACGCCACCGAAGGAACCAACGCCAAGTTCCAAGCCGGTGGAGAAGCCGCCCACGCCCCTCCGTCCGGTTCAGCTCCTCCACCATTCCTCCGCCCATTCGTTTAGCCCTCCTTCGCCCGTGAACAGCAGCTGCGGAAAAGGGTATCCACCTTGGCCGCACGCTCTCCGTCTTCTCGCGTCGTCCTCGTCGTTTTGGTCCCCGTTAATCCTCACTAAACCTCAGTTAATTATGCCCTAAGTGTGCTTAGTCTAAGTTAAGCAAGTTTATGTGGATATTTTAGTTTATTTAATGGTGATTTGGATTAAAAGGTTTGTTTAATTTAAAGTGTGTTTAATTAAATGCTAAGATAGTTTATTTAATAATAAACCTTGATGGGACATAATAGAGTTTTAGTTTTGAATTATTTAATTGTTTCGAAATTCTGGAAATTATAATATTATATTATATTCCGAAATAATTAAAATATTATTATTAAAAAAACGAAAAAATTATTTTTGACCCCGATTGCTCAGAATTTTGTGCCGATCACTATGGTGCATTCGAATTTTGAAATTGATGATTAGATATTATAAATTGAGTGTGGATTTCGAAAATTATGGATATTATTATTTAATTAATTTTCGGAATAAATTTAATTATTTATTAAATTCCGAAAATTTTCATCATGACCTTATTTGCTTAGAATTTTGTGCCGATCGCTGCTGTGCATTTAGAATTTGAATTTGATGATTGGTTGTGGCAAATTGAGTGTGATTGCGATAAATAGGGATTCTTTATAAAATCCTAAGTGTGGAAATTGATGGGAGATTAGCCGTGATTGACCACCTATTAGAGGTCGTGCCCAGTGAGGCCGTGATAGACCACCTATGAGAAGTCGTGCCTAATAGGGCCGTGATGAACCACCTATTAGAGGTCGTGCCCAGTGAGGCCGTGATGGACCACCTATGAGAGGTTGTGCCTAATAAGGCCGTGATAAACCACCTATGAAAGGTCGTGCCCAGTGAGGTCGTGATAGACCACCTATGAGAGATCATGCCCAATGAGACCGTGATGGACCACCTAATTAAAGGTCGTGCCGAGTGGGGCCGTGATTGCCACTGGTGGTCAAACCTTCCTGTAGGGTCGTGATTGGAGGCAGTGATTGGTTTGTTAGAATGACATGTAATCGGCCAAGTCGATTGAACGCTAAGACGATCCAAGTGGTTGAATTGTTATGATATTGTGAGTGTGCCATGGTTGTTTGGTTATCATAATTTCACGTGGTTGAATTATATAAATTGTGCTAACCTGCAAATGAAGGCTAATGCGAGGTAAGTCTTCTGTGCGATGTGGCTAGGCCACCCGGGGTGTATTTTCTGTCTAATAGGAGTTTAGGGGGTTGAACTTGCTGAGACATTGTCTCATCCCGGTTTGGGGATTAAAATTTCAGGTCACTGGTGGTCGGAGCAGCCAGATAGCTTTGGTTGGCCTTGAGGAGTTGCAGAGGTGAAGTCATAAGGATTGGAGAGCGTGTCCGACTTGTAGGTCATAAGACAGTTCCTTTTTAAGAGCTGGTCTTTTGTAGACTTTTGGCTGTAGGCTTCTATTTGTAATTCTGTTGAATTATGCAAGTGTTATGTTGCGGTTTTGCTTCCTGCTTTTCTATCTCGTATTTCATTGTCAGGGGTTTTATAATACGTTTCGCTTGCGCAATAATAAATGTATGGGGTCGGCGACACTACCTGGGAATGTCGCATTTGCATTACCATGGTGGGATGTTAGCGCGCTCGAGGTTCGGGGCGTGACATTATCACCCCACGCTTTAGCAATTTTCAGTATAATTCCTTCTGTTCCTTTGATCTAAACAGCTCTCCCCTTTTTCCTTGAATTTTCGCTGCAACACCCATTCTTGGTTGAAATTGGCTGTACAATTTGTCATCATCATTTCTATCTACCGAATTAAGTCCCCCAACACGCGGATCACTTGGGATATTTGCAAGGGTTTCTTCTGCCATCCCTTTTGGAGCAATTCCCAAACTTTCAATTTTCCGCAAAAAGATGTACTCATTCCTATATCATTTGTCCTTAAGAAACTCATCGATGTAGTTCAATGGAGTACCAGTCTTCTTTAAAGCACGATAAAGATTATAAATAAAAGAGGGCCTTTGAATTCTTACAGGATCTGCGTCTTCAACGATTTCTTCCTCCTGTTGATGACCAGCACCCTATGGACTAGATGGTGGAGAATGACGCTGCTGAGAATGTTGTGAGCTATGTTGCTAATTAGGAGACTCCTCTTCTTCGGTGAGATCGAAGTGCGTAGGCCCCTCACTCATTCGCCATGGTCCCCTGCTTGTGATTCTCAAAGACTTTCTTGAAGACGACAACTTTCTCAGTTTTTGAAAGATTCCTTACTTGATTTTCCCAAGAAAGATGACAACTTTTTCGAAGATTAAACAAGGGAAGAAAACAGGAATGGAAGATCAATGCTTTCTTAGGGTTTTTGGAGAGTAAAGTGAAGAAGAATCAACAGTGCATAACCGGTTAAAAAGAGAGGTATACGGAACGTCATAAAGGAAAATAAAAGATGCCTTTTCAAAATAACTACCTTTTTTCCGAGAAAATAGTCATTTCAAAAATAACTTCTTTTTCTAAAAGGAAACGTTGCTATAATCACGTCAATTAAATATAGCAATAAAACACGGTTGATAATTGTACCTTTTCAAAATGAGATTCGAGAGAGAGAATAACTTACAGTCAAAGTCTTGTTTGTCTAAGTCTGAGAGTCTCTAGACTTTAACTTCTACAAACCTCAAAATGTTGAGTCCGGAACGGATAATTTCAAATTGATTTTTCTCCAAATGTTTTGTGAATATATCCGCTAGTTGGTTCTTTGAGTCAACAAACTGAATCGAAACTTCTCCATTTTGAACATGATCTCTTATGAAGTGATGTCGAATCTCTATATGCTTTGCTCTTGAGTGAAGAATTGGATTTTTAGTAAGATTGATTGCACTGGTATTGTCGCAGTTAATCTCCGTGCATGAATCTTTAATTCCAAAGTCTCTTAGCTATTGTTTTATCCACAAAATTTGTGAACAACAACTTCTGAGAGCTACATACTCTGCTTCTGCTGTAGAAAGAACTACTATAGTTTGCTTCCTTGAAAACCAAGATACTATCCTGTCTCCAAGTAGTTGACAAGTACCCGATGTGCTCTTTCTATCAACTATGCATCCAGCTAGATCTGCGTCTGAGTATCCAAGAAGAGTAAAGTCTCCCTTTTTAGGATACCAAAAGCCGATGCTTGAAGTTGAAGCAATATATTTGATAATTCGCTTCGCAGCACTCAAATGAGATTCTTTAGAATCTGCTTGAAATCTTTGCACAAATGTAAACACTAAACAAAATGTCAGGTCTAGAAGCAGTAAGATAAAGAAGTGATCCAATGATACTCCTGTATAGCTTCTAGTCGACTTTCTTTCCTCCTTCATCTTTGTCTATCTTCAAGGAACTTGACATTGGTATTTCAACCTTTTTGCAATTGTTCAGGCCAAACTTTTTGACGAGATCATTAGCGTATTTTTCTTGATGAATAAAAGTTCCTTCCTTCAGTTGTTTCACTTGAAGCCCGAGAAAGAAGGTTAACTCACCCATCATGCTCATTTCAAATTCATTCTGCATAGTCTTAGAGAATTTCTTGCATAGATTTTTATTAGGAGATCCGAATATAATATCATCGACATATATTTGAACTAGCACAAAACTTTTGCTTTCTCTTTTAATAAACAGAGTAGTGTCTACTTTACCTTTCACAAAACCATTTTGAATTAGAAACTTACTCAGCCTGTCCTACCAAGCTCGAGGTGCTTGTTTTAAACCATATAATGCATTTTTGAGTCTGAATACAGAGCCTGGTTTCCTTGGGTCTTCAAACCTAGGTGGTTGTTCCACATAGACTTCCTCATGGATGAATCTATTTAGGAAAGCACTTTTGACGTCCATTTGGAATAACCTGAAATTTTTATGACAAGCAAATGCAAGTAATAAACGAATTGCTTCTAACCTTGCTACTGGTGCGTAAGTCTCATCATAGTCTATCCCTTCTTCTTGCGTATATCCTTTGGCCACAAGTCTTGCTTTGTTTCTTATGACTTTCCCATTCTCGTTCATCTTGTTCCTGAAAGCCCATTTTGCACCAATAATAGATTTACCTTTTGGTTTAGGAGTTAACTCCCAAACATCATTAATGCTAAATTGCCTGAGTTCTTCTTGCATAGCTTCAATCTAGCTTTCATCAGTTAAGGCTTCTTCTATGCTTTTTGGTTCTATTTCAGAAATAAGAGCCACAGCACTAGACTCTTCGCACCTTTTGGATCTTGTGCGAATTCCTTCATTGATGTCACCAATAATAAGATCTTTGGGATGACTGGACTTATGTTTCCAGTTGCTAGTTAATCTGTCAGATTGATGGTGACTTCCTTCACTTGAATCTTCAACAGTCACTTGTTACAGGTCTTTCAAAGTCTGAGTCATTTCCTGAGATTTAGACTTTGTAGAGTTTGGAGCAGGTTCAGGCTCTTCAAGATGAGTTTGAATAGATTCATTTTGCATAGAATCTTGGAATTTGACATTCATTGATTCCTCCACAAATTGACTCTTCTTGTTATAAACTCTGTAGGCTTTGCTTGAGGTTGAATATCCAAGAAAGATGCCTTCATCTGATTTTTCTTCAAACTTGCCAATTCAATCATTTGCATTTTTCAATATAAAATATTTGCATCCGAACACATGAAAATATGAAACAATAGGCTTATTTTCTTTGAATAATTCATAGGGGGTTTTTTCTAGAATAGGCCTTAGAAAAACTCTATTGATAATATAACAAGCTGTAGAAACTGCTTCAGCCCAGAATCGTGAAGAGATGTTGCTTTATTAAAAGAGTTTTAGCCATATCTTGAAGTGATCTATTCTTTCTTTTCACAACTCTATTTTGCTCTGGATTATATGGAGAAGAGAATACATGCTAAAAACCAGATTTATCACAAAAGTTTGTAAAATCTTGATTTTCAAATTCACCTCCATGGTTTGTTCTTATACTTGAAATAACATACCATTTTTTATTTTGAACATTTTTAGCAAATTTTTTAAAATAAGAGAAGGTTTCAGACTTACTTGCCATGAAATATACCCAAGTAAATCGTGAGTAGTCATCCACAATTACCAGACAGTATTTCTTACCTCCAATGCTCTGTGTTCTGGTTGGTCCAAAAAGATCCAAATGCAGAAGCTGCAATACACGATTAGTAGAAACTTGATTTATTGGTTTAAAGGAATTTCTTACTTGTTTTCCCAATATGCACGGTGTACATAGATCAGCATTTTGGTATGATAAATTGGGTAGACCACGAACAAGCTTCTTTGCTGAGATTTTGGCTATTTGTTTCATATTAATGTGCCCAAGCTTTCTGTGCCATAAGCTTGCTTCATCTTGGATTAAGATTAGACATTGCGATTCATCTGGTTTCACATCCAAGAGGTAGATATTTCCATGTCTTCGACCCGTGAAAAACTGAGTAGAGTCTTTATTGGCTCCTGTACATATTCCCTCTTGAAAGTAGATTTTGAAACCGGTATCGCACAACTGACTAACATTAAGCAAATTGTAGTTGAGTCCTTCAACTAAAGAAACATTGCTTATTGTGAGATTTCCAATCTTTACAGTTCCAAATCCCACTATTCTTGCTTTGCTATTTCCTCCAAATGAGACTTTTCCGCCATTCACTTGAACGAGCTTTATGAAGCACTTTGAATCTCCTATCATATGTCTTGAGCATCCACTATCCAGATACCATTTTACCTTTTTCTTGATAGTGACCTACATTTAAAAAGAGACTCAAACTTTCTTTGGTACCCATATTTTCTTGGGTCCATTTGAGTTAGTATGAAATGCGGTTTTTGTCCAGTCCACTCAAGACCCCTATGCACGCTTTGGAGGTCCATTGTCCCAGAATCCCTACGAACAAGGACCTTCGTCCTCATCCCAATATATGGACTGGACATTCTTTTTCAAAATGATCTGCACTATTGCACTTTGAACATCTTAAAGCATTGCGGCCTACTGGTTTTACAAAGATCTTTTTTAAATGATTTTTGTAAGTATCTTTTGTCGGTCTTTGCTTAATTCTTTCATTTACCTTTGGAAAATCAATTAAAGGAATGATTTCAGCATTCATTCCCAAACCAAATTTGTTAAAATAAGGTATTTGAACAGAAAGAATTTTTCCAGTTTTTCAGATCCTATAGAAAATTTTTTAGAGATATTTGAGATATCATTTTTCAATAGAACATTTTCTTTCGAAAGATTTTCTTCACTTTTTCTAAGAGAAGAAACATTCATATCTAAACATTTCACTTTTTCTTCCAAAATATTTTCCTATTGTTTTAGAGCAGAATTTTCTCTTTTGAGTTCGGAAATCCTTTTAAGAGAAGTTTTAAGACTAAAACACAACCAATCAATGTATTTAGAGACTTTAATAGGGATTTTGAAGTTACTTACCTCAAATTCACTGTCTGAATCTGATTCTGTCTCGGAGTGTGAATCTGATTCTGTCTCGGAGTTTGAATCTGAATCTGATTGTGCCATTAGACATATATTGGCATAATTATCATCACTTTCTTCATACTCTATATCACTCCAGGTTTCTGCTTTAAGAGCTTTTCGATACTTTTCAGCTTTTCCTTTCTTCTTCCTCAGAAGAGGACAATTTGGTCTGATGTGTCCCTTTTTCTTACATTTAAAGCAGACTACATTTTTGTTTGATTCATCATCCTCAACAGACCTAGTCTGTTGCTTTTGAAAACTTTGTTTCTTTGGATTGAATCTTCTTCCTTTTCTGTTCAGCTTTCCGAATCTTCTTATCATGAGAGCAAGCTCCTCATCATCCATATCGTCTTCAGAACCTGTAACATCGGAATCATCATTGGATTTTAATGCAATGGATTTCTTACCTTTAGGGTCTTCATCTTCATTGATTCTTTCCACTTCATAAGACTGAAGAATCCCGACCAACTCATCAATAGATAGTGGCATGATTCTTTGGGTCTCTTTGATTGAGGTCTTTATGTGATTCCAATCCTTGGAGAGTCCACGCAATGCTTGTTTACCTTCATGGGATCATAAATTGGTTGACCTTGATTTTCAAGACCATTCATGATTTCTATAAAATGACTAAACATATCAGTTATAGATTCTCCCGATTTCATTCTGAAAGCTTCGTATTGACCGAGGAGAATGTTGATTCTAGTCTCTTTCACTCGATCGGTTTCTTCATAGGTAATATGTAATCTATCCCAAACTTCTTTAGCTATAACACAAGAAGATATTCAGTTATATTCAGTAGAAGATAAAGCACAATATAATGAATAAATTACTTTTGCATCAAGAGCTTGTCTCTTGGTTATCTCTTCCTGAGTCATTTGACTAGACTCCACAGTATCTTTTCCTCTTTCTGAGAAAGGTGCAGCTTTAGGAATGATTCTTTTTTTTACAACGTCCCATTCCAGAGGATCCTTTGATCTTAGGAACGCCTTCATCTTGTTTTTCCATATGTTGTAATCATTTCCATCAAAGTAAGGTGGTCTGGTATTGCTTTACCCTTCTACCAGCCCTAGAGCAAACATACTAGCCATGGATCTTTAACTCTGAAGTAAAACACTTCAAACAAAGTGAGTACACAAGCTCTGATACCAATTGATGTAGCTAGTATAATCACCTAGAGAGGGGGTGAATAGGTGTAAAAAAAATTTCTCGAAATACCACAGCGATACTAGGCAGGCGATAGAAAGGTAGTACTTTTTTTATTAACAAAATGAATTACGATCAAAGTAAAGTAAAGAGTAAGGAAGAGAAGATTAAACATAAGATTTATAGTGGTTCGGCTTATCCCAAGCCTACGTCCACTCTTCCGCACTGACAACCTATCGGCTGGATTCACTATGAACAAAAGAGATGTTACAGCACAGTTCTTCCTTGATTCCACAATGCAGATATTCTACCACACTTCTTCAAGGTTTCTCACAAATATAAACACTCTTTTGCGTACAAGTTTTCGCTCAAATGTATTGACTAAAAACAATGAGCTTCAGACTTTGGAATTCTTCTATCTTGCTCTTCTCGAACAATTAGAATGTCTTCTTTATATACTCCTTTATGCTATCATACCCGTTGGCATTCACCAAAGGAATTCTTCCAATATTCCCATTGGACAGAATCAATTAGGAAGATTATTCGAGCTATTAAAGGAACGTGTCGATAGCCCATCAATCATATTCGCCCATACAATCAGGATCTCGGTTTCCATAAGTAGAACCTTCCAAGAATATTTTGCCAATCATTGGATCCTTAATCTTCGAATCAATCTCGATCAATCAAAGGATTCCATTACGTCATATCCAGCCAAGAGATCTTCTCCAATCGATAAGGTCATATCCTTAGTAAAATATCCAGTTCTGGATAGCCTTTCTTCAACGGATTAGAAACTGCCAATGAGGATAGACTTTGAGTCTTAAGTCTGGCTGTTCGGAGGTCTTTAGACTTTAAGCAGCAGAGTCTTGCAAACCTTCAGACTAGATTGATGGAAACATTTTGTCAGCTTCAAAACACTTCAAGAAGATTTCTCCAACACATGGGACTCGAGGGACTCCACCCCTTGTCCCCGAAATGTCAAGTGATGCAATCACGATAGGGAAAATCATGGCTAGATACAATTTTACCCTCAGTCAAGGGCTCTGCAAGGGAAACCAAGGCATATGTTAGCCTATCAAAGCCTTGAAGAGACCTCACACTATTGGGTTAGGATATTACCCGGAGAGAAAGGCAAAGAAAAAATATTGGCCTTGTATATCCCCGCCTCAAAGAAACCTTCCTAGGCCATGCGAGGATGATGCATGAGGAGAAGGAAATGATCAGTACTTCAAAACAATTCAACCATGAAAGCTCGAAATTTTCCATTTACCTAGGTAAGGGTCAGGATAGCATAACTCAGTAGATACTCACAAAGAAAGAAGGGCTAGATGACATGACCACTATGTTTGGAAACCTTTTCATAGGTGCCATTGAGGAGGACCAACTAGAAGAAACAGGCGATAACTTCTTGTTCAACCAACTTCAACGTCAAGTCAACAAATTAAGCGAGACAGTACACCACTTGACAGAAAATTTTGCTCAAGCTGCCCGTGTATTCCTCTCTAGTCACACGGAGGAGTCTGCAACCGAAATGAATGAAGCATACCCTACTGACATGACCTAGCAAGGAGCCCGACTACCCTAGTCCTCAAGCAACACGTGACCATATTCGCCACTTCCTAAATCGATGATCGCTATTTTTCCCATCCTCCTAGAGCAATGAATGATTGCGAGGGAGTTGAGGCGTCCTGTTCCCGAGTACTTTTCTGATTATGATCCATCCAAGTACTGCGACTATCATTTGGGGGAATTGGAACACTCGCTAGATGACTGTACTATCCTGAAAGACAAGCTTTAAGATTTTTTAGATGCTGGGGTATTCATGTTTCGCTCTCCATGGCTATGTATGGCAAGGATCACCACCTCGTGGTACCTAGTACATGTACCATATTCCCTAAACACACTAAGGAGACATGGAGGAAAGGCAATCATGGAGACCTTAGGTCAACTGAGTGGTAAATTCGATTACTATGTCAATTATTCAGTCCCCTAAGGCGTGAGAGCACAAGAAGGCATGACTAGTGACTGGTACAAAGACTTCTTCATAGGCACTATCAACAAAGGACCATCAGGGGAGATGGGTGTAGGCCCTCTCGAGTAGAACCTTTTTTCTCTCCATACATATTCCCCTACATGGGAACCTGTCCATCTTTCTTAAGTCTGACTTGTTTTGTTTTTAACATCAGTTCCACTTAAGGAACTAACTTTTGCAATCACTATTCCAAAATGTAAATCCACCTATTACTAAATAAAATTGAAAATATTTTTGAGGGCATGAGGAGGCACACCAAACCAACCCGATGATGCTATCCAACCATAAAAAGAAAATACCATCCAAGGAGAATACTAAGGGTTGGGTTTCCTCATGCTTCCTCCTCCCCTCCCCCCCCCCCCTTTCCCAAATATATACTTTTGAAAACAAAAATATTTCATTACCAAAAGCCTTTGTCAAAGCAAGATATTAAATTTTGACTTACTCACTTCGTGTCTTAAAAACATCATCCCCTTTGACTTCGCGTGACAGGGAGCATTTGAAACTGGCACATCATGTGAACTCATTGAATTTGAAGACACTCTTTCAAAAAGGCAGGGGCAAACAAAAAAGATCATCCCATTTTAGGAGCTAGTGAGTCTTATCCCCTGAACATAATGTTGGAAATGACATCATCTCTCTTCTATTTACAGGAGACGAAAGATAGGTAGGCACAAGCATAAAGTTGAATTCAAAGCATGCATACCATGATAGCTTAAGGCAAGGTAACCTCCTCCATGCTGCTCTTAGCCTTCCCATTTTTGTAAGCCGTTTCTGGAGCTCTATGTACTCCACCTCACTCCTGTCCAACTCCTTCTCAAGCCGAAGCAATATCTTCTCCCTACAACATGCCTGGGCAACTAGAGGTTGCGGTTTCATTAATGGGATTTCCAACTTCAACAAGCTAGGAAGCACAGGGAAGGAATTCCTTCTCTTCCTTTGAATTGACTACTGTCATTAGGAAGAAAATCCAGACAGTTGAGGCAATCTCTAGCCCCCTATCCCAGATAATGACTTTAGAACTTGGAAACCTCACTTCTTGTTCTAGATGTATACTCTCCTAAGAAATGATTGCCATAAAAAAATAAAAATAAAAAATAAATGGAGATTTTGATTCTCCATCTCAGGTTCCATGGAAGCTTGAGGTACATAACTTTGCCTAATGCTGCTAATGGTCATATGGTCAAAGATAGAGGAAAAATTCCACAGAAGGAAGACGTTTTTGCATTTTCTCGCCACGTCTGCGTGCAAAACAGCGTCATTTTGGACTCACCTCGCCGGAAAATTGCCATGTTAGCAATTTGGCTAGATTTTGGCCAGAGTGGCACTTAAATAATCTATTTTACTCCGATTTTAGCACTTAAGTGTACATTTTCAAAGTTTTGGCACTTAAGTGTCCCTCCGTGCCAAGTTTTGGCACTTGAGGTGTACTTCTGCCTCTTGTAATCATCGGTTCACAGATCATGCTCGACTCCACAAAGGATCCCTAAATGAGGAACACCGAGAGACCTACGGTTTGGGATCTCTATAGACTCTCCAGTCGATAGGTTCCACAGGAGAATGATTTGGTCGGCCTCTAAATGGACCAACCCATCACAAGACCCGATGATCTCGATATGATACATCGAAGCCTCAGGGTCTAACAGATGGAATCGGAGGTGGGTGACCGATGTACCTTCTTTAGTAATGTCGGGTGATTCGAGCACTTCACTGTCCACGAACTGAGGCGGATTAGTGGTCACGAGGACTTTGAAGGAAGGGGAAGCCAGATTCCTGTTGGAGGTGGGCCTTGGTGAAATGGGGACTCGAGATCAACGAGGACCAACGCATGCAGACGCACCTGAACCAGATCAGAGACCTCACTGGAAGCCTCGAAACGATGTTGATCTCCATGTCTTTGCTGAGAGAGAGCATGGCTCTCTTCACTCCGGATGTCCACTCCTCTTTTCTATATATTGAAGTAACAAATCAAATAGCTAAAAAAATCTGGTCATAGTGCAAAATCTTCATCGAATCTAGAGGGGGATAACACAATCATAAGTTGATCATTCAAAGATTTTTTTCCTGATGTATTTTTCACTCAATTTCTATAAAGATATAAATGTTTAACTTCCAACATATGAAATCTCTCTATTTATGCTATTTATGATGTACAAGATATCAATTAAAGTTGTGTGCTTCATTGACTCAATTATAAATTTATCTTCAAGGTATCAAAGCTACGCAAGGATACACTCATTCTTGTTAATAAATAAATAAATAAATAAATCGATACAATATGCCGTCTCCTTTAAATTCAAAATTTCCCTTTCCTCCAAACATCAAAGTGCACAACTGTGTTACATTGAAACTCGATGAAAGTCGGGATTTACTTTAGGAGGCATAGTTTATTTTTCTGATTGAAAGTCAAGACTTACTTTGGCTTCCTTACTGGGGAGATGATCCTACCACCTGGGATATCAAAAGATCCAGCCTAAGTCAATAATCCAGACTACACATCATTGCTATTACTGATCGCCTCGTAAAATCTTGGATCATGGGCACACTCTCTAAAGAGGTTCTCAGACATACCATTGATCTTCAAATAGCAACACAATTATGAAAAGCTCTCACCGATCATTTCAAGCAAAGCTTGGTAACTCGTGAACATGACCTCTTTGGACAACTTCAATACATCATAATAGAAAAGACGTCTTTATCTATTTATCCCATGACTTTAAATTTATTTGCGATCAATTGCGTTTCCCAGGTAAGCTTGTCCTGGATGCTAACAAAGTGTACGAATTACCTAAAAAACTTAATGATAGCCACGAGTCTATGCTGAGGCCTCCTCTTCTTCCCCATCCCCGAGCTAGAAAACAGGCCAACTATAACTGTGCTGATTTTTCGCTATTTGATCTATTATTTTGATACCGTATCCAATAAAAGTACGTAATTACGTAGAAAAGGCGCTCGATGCAACTCATTTCAAATAGTTTTTCTGAAAATTTGCCAAATGACACTGCAAGTCTGCCGTACATAACCCCATGCAGAATGTGATCGGGCTTAGGATGGCTTAGGATGTAATCGGGTCATGCTATAAGAGCATTAGAAAATTAGCTAACAATTTGTGGTGGATCCGATCAGAAATTTTCAAGTCAATAAACGTGTTCAAGTCATAAAAATTAAAAAAATGATCGCCAAATTTGCTGCCACCTAACTGAATACTTTTTGGTTAGTGAATTGCTTAGAAGCGATCGAGAAGAGCTGGAAATAGATATGAAAACTGATATCCTCGACCCAACTAACGAGAAATGCCCAGAAAAGAGTAATTAATTAACTCATTAATTTCCAGGAAGGTGAGAAATAGGGCACAAGCGCCGCAGAATTTCATTTTCACATAGCAATTGAGTTTGATCTTTAGTCAAGTGTTTCATCTGTTGCCAGAGTGAGAACACGCTTTTTCACACATTGTGTTCACATATGGAGTTAGGTGTTGAATTCCACTTCACTTTTCACACTCTTCACCTAGCAATTGAGTTCGATCTTTCTGGAGTTAGGTGCTGAATTCGTAATCACTTCCTTCCTGTTGTTAGGAATCAATGGAACACTTGAAAGTCCTCTTCGAAATGTTCACTGGCTGCACGAGCGTGGTCCAGACGGCCAGTTCCTACGCGCACCTCGACAGGAAGATGCGGACCCTCGAGAGGAGACTGGAGACGTTGGTGAGCCGGGAGGCCGACGTGAATCGGACACTTGAGCACGAAGAGTCCTTGCTGGGGAAGACAAGGAAGAGGGAGGTCGAGAATTGGCTGGAGAACGTGGGGAGGCTCAAGCTCGACGTGGGCAAGATGGAGCGGGAATTCGCCGAGGGGAGAGTGCTGTCACGCCTGCGGATCGTGAGCTGCGTGGACGAGCTTGCCAGCGAGGTGGACCGGTTCTACGAGCAAGGGAAGTTTGCCGAAGGTCTCTCGTTGGATGCGGAAGTGGAACGGGTCGGAGCTTCTACCCAAATGCCACTGAATGAACTACTGGGTCGAGCTCGCCAGCCAGGTGGACCGGTTCTACCCAAAGATTTGGGATTGCTTGATGGACAGGGCGCTGCAGCAGAAATTTCTCACGGCCTTGTTGGTTCTGATCTATAGCGAACATAGTCGGCGGCAAATGTGGAGTCGGCATTAGATGGCACGGCATCGCTAAGGGTTGGTTGTTGATGTTGCATTGGACGGCGCTTGGTCGCTGTAAGAGGGTTTCGGATAGGATATTGTTTGCGCAATCCGTAGTGCTTGTAAACCTCCGATCAGATCGAAGTTTCTTGGAATGAAAGGTCGTGTACTTTCGAGGTCAACGCCCTGTACTTCAGTAGCATAAACATCTTTACTTTAGCCCTTGCCATCTCAATTGCAAATACCTCTCGAGTTTTGTTTTGGTTTTCTTTTTATCGCAAAAAGGCATAGCTTTCATTAAATCGAACCTTAAGCATACGAGGGCTCGAAGTAAAAACATAGCAAAGACCAAAGCGAATGGGGAGGCTTGGTAAGCCAATTTCGGCAAAGAAAGTCAATCCAGTGGGCTTTCGCCACCCAATCCGTAGCCTGATTAGCACCCTTAAGATAAAAGGCTGGAGACACTCCCTGCAAATGGACCATAAGATCCTCATGGCCCATAAGCATCTCGACGAACCCCTGCTATAAATCCCGCTCGAGTTTTGTTGGTCTACCGCTACGTTTGCATTTCCTATATACTAAGTTCGCTCACTTTTAACCTTTATATTTCAAATAATAACACCTAAATTTCTGTACATAAACTAGGGATGAGGATAGTCCGGGTTGGTCCGGGCCACCCCCTAACCCTAGGACCAACCCGTACAATGTCGGTCCTCAATTTTTAGGACCGAGGACCGATCCTATTGAGCCCAGGACCAAGGAACGGATTGACCCAATGGGTTCGGTCCGGTTCTAGGGTTAATTCGGGACCAATCGATAATTTTTTTGGTCTTATTTTTTATACTCCCTAAAAAAGCAAACCTACAAATTCAAATTTCACATTCATTGACAATGCGGCACTATGCAACTAAACTATAAATACCAATACATATTTAGCAAATTTAAGATGACACAATAATAGAAATTTCGTACCTACTAACCGCTCATCGAGATATGGGATAAAATGGAAAGTTCTTGTAATCATCTATCTTTAATATTCATAACACCATATGCAAAAACATTTTCCTGCATTTGATCATGTAGAGTCCACTCAACCAAAAAAGGAGCTTCACACCACTTGACTAGCATTTGATCATGTAGAGTCCATTCAACCAAAAAATGAGCTTCACACCACTTGACTAGCAAATCACCGTAACAATTACAGTACTACTCTACTCTTCAAAAACTTCTACCATTTGACACAAATTGAAAAGCAAAGTGTAGCTGAAATTCATTAGTAAAATACAATTAAACCATAAAAAGTTCAAAATACTTAATATAAACCATGAATATATAATTTCATATCTTGTTAATTCACTTGAACTTCTAAACACCTGAAAACAAAACAAACGACACATAATTAATACTCAACAAAAGTTTTAAACTGAAATTACTATTAATGATATCGATAGAACATATCAATATAATATAATATAACAGACATTTTATTTAGGTATGAATATATAAAAGAATTATAAATAATATTTTACCAAAAAAAAAAAATTAAAATAATATAATATAATATACGGGGGGTTGGTCCAGGGTTGGACCGACTCCAAAACTCTTGACCGGCGACCAACTCGCATGTTAAGCTGGAATTTAGGGACCAGAAGCGACCGTCAATGGGAACCAACCGCATCAGACTAGCGAGGTTGGGCGGTCCCAGACCGATGCTCACCCCTAACATAAACCCTTGATTACTACGTTTTTCCTTCCAGTATGCTAACATTTAGATATGTTTTCCAGGAAGGAGAGAGAGAAAAGCGCTCATAGCCATTGTTTCTATGGAAGGGAATGCAAAAAGTGATTTAGAGTCCATTTGATATAGCCGTAGACCGTGGCTGAAGTCTATTGTGCTGTAATAACTATCTTATCAAATGCTATTAGATACATTTTTGGTAATAACTTTGTAAGTATTGCGGCTATTGAGAACCTTTTAAAAGCTGCAGCAACTTTTTTCACAACTGAAACTATAGCGGAAAACCTGTATCAAAGAGCCTCTTACATGAGAACCGTGAATTTGTCATATATATTCTTATCGTTCAAATCTCATTCTTCTTGCAATGTAAAAATGGTAATCCACGCAATTTGTTTCGCGGAAAACAAATCACCTGCAATTTGTTTCATTTAAAAATGTTATCATCTTTTGGGCTGGGCCAGCTCAGTCTGAGAGTTCTTCAAAGGGGTCCATAAGTGAAGCCCAAAACAAATGGGCTGTTTGGGATTCTAAGCTGGGTCGGATTCGTATAAAATTTTCACAATCTAAATTACTCGATGGTTAGATTTGGCCCACATCAATGAAAAGAATGCATAAGAGTAGGATTTTTACTTGAATGAGTTTGCCAAACCAACCCGAGAAGGCCACATATGAAACTATCCTTGTGTAAAATTAGTGAAATCTGCATGTTGGTGACATCTGTAAGTTGTAATCCACCAATTAGAGTCTTATTTAGAATGAAATCCTTTTCAACAAGGAATGGAGGAAAACATGACCCTTTCATGAAAGATACTGAACTTCTGAAAGTCAAGCAATAATACAGAATGAAATTCGCCCTAGGGTTTGCTACTTGTCCTCGTTGTCCTTTTCTTAATGCAAGATCGCGAGACTTAGTGAAATCGCGGGCTCGTATTTTGAAAGTATGTTGGTAATTATTCCTTTTTATTGTATCTTGATTTCGACATCGTAAGTCCTTATGCTCCAATCTTCCTTCCCTGTCTTCAGTTTGTTCTTTAAAAATTTAACCAAGGATGTTCCCTTCCCACACCTGACAGTTAAGTGTCAACCTCTTCAACCACCTTCGAATCTTCAATTGGGCAGATTTGCTTGGAGGATTCCTGACGTAGAAAAATAGAAACACAATCAACAAACCTTGGAGAATTCCTGACGTAGGACTTTGTTTCCTCGCATGTAATTTTTTCGAATTTCTTTACGTAAAATCCCCATCAACCTTTCCAATGCATTGCATCTGAAACGCCTGCAACCCCTTAAGTAATTGTAAAATATCTCGAATTCTTGCGTCTCTATTTTCTTTTGCAGACATCATTTTCCGTTGAAAGATGCGTGCAAAGAGAGCCGCAGCTGGTTTTTGCAGGTGTAGTTCGTTGATCGGATGCATAGAAAAACTTCCGTCACAAAACATTTCAAGAGCCAGTCTGGTAAATACCTTTCTGAATATTTTGAGATTCCAGGACACGTTGAACATGCTAAACGACGGTCATACAATTCCAACCATATGAATTACAATTTTCGGGAGAACCATCTTTACTTTTTTATTGATTTAACAAGAACACTCTATAAAATTATGTGGTATATGCATTCACAATGGTATACAAGTTTTTTTCTATGTAATATATGCGTAGCACCCATCAATATCATATATGATTGAAGCGCTTTGCGCATGTTCACCCGTCGCAATCTAGAAGGGTACCAAAAGAAGACAACAACTATGACTTCCAGGCAGGGGTTTTTCTAATCTCCCATTGGATTAGCATTACAACGACGAAACGAGCCGTGTCTCTTAGTCAAGAAAACCCTTCCTTAGATGTGATTTGTGCTGTAGCTTCATGTCTTGCTTTGAAGGGGACGTCTGCGACACTGCAAAGATCACACGCATCCCCCCCTTCAATTATTGCGAGAAGATTCTCGACGCTGCAACTAAAAATTTCAAGGGAAATCCTCATCTGACATTGACTAAATTTTAATCATTTATAAGAAGATGGCAGATAACATACAAGGGAAATTAACCCAGATCTGCAAATTTTCCTGCCATAAGTCGTACCTACTGGAGATGCTTGCTTGACGAAGGGACCAGCTTTGACACTTGTCCTAAGTATGTATCTCCTCCGATGCCCTCCCCCTCAACATGGTTTTAATTTTCTTAAAATAGGCATTAAGCTCCCTTCGTCATCTACCAATCATTGACCAGATTATTTGCATCAAATGTGCAGATTCCTACTTGCCTGTCCTTATCTTGTAATAATGCTGCTCGTTCTGATTCGCTGCTTACCTAAACAAGTATTTTAAAACCCTAATTGTCCAGTTCTTTTTTGTATGTGTCCATCTGCAATTTTATGACAAATTGCCGGATGATGTGTGGATTGTGCTGTGCACCTCCTTTCCAAGAAATTAACCTCTAACTGCATCATTTGTTGAAGATGATTTGAAATGAAGAATGATGATTCTCTGTGCTCTTAGTTTGGCCACCAAAAAAAAAGGTTGAAACAGGTGGTAGATGCAGAAATCTCATTTAGGGAGGGAGATAAAAGAAATGCAATACCTAAAATACAGTAGGAAAGGATTTAGAAAATATTAATTTCATAAGATACAGTATAGTTGGAAGGTCATAGCTAACGAGGGAATCTTCTTGTTTCGACCTCATTTTGTTTTAATAGAGAAATTTGTTTAGAAATCACATTGTGTGTTACCATTACTTTTGAGGGATCAATTGAATAGGATTTTGTATGAAAATTTCTAAATGTATCTTTTGTCTTTCAATGGTACCCAATTTCATACCGAGCAATATATAGAAATTTGATACGTACATTTCTATTTATTGTATTTTGGCGGATTCATTTCAAAGAGTTGTAATTGTATAGTAAGAGGGTGGTTCCTTACTTAAAGTATTTGAGGACATATATAGGGGGAGAGAGAGAGAGAGAGAGAGAGAGAGAATTGAGTTTGCTTCTCTCCGGGTTGGTTCAAATTTTGTCTATAACGCTTCAAAAATAAAGTCTCCAATGTGCTTAGCCGATGTGGAAGAATGCTGCCTTAAGATCAATTGGTTAGACACATAAGTTGGCTCAGATATCACTTGACTCTATAACTCTATAATCCCAACAAAAAATATAAAAAAAATTTCCAAAAGCTTAATTCTCTTTAATCGAATCCCTTTTGTATTAAAAAAAATAAAAAAAAAAGGACGATGAGTAGAAGGAAATAATAAGAAAAAGATAGCATTCTAGCCTGTCGAAAGAAAATAATTGCACTGAACTGTTGTGACTTGATTACGAAAGATACTAAATTTATATATTCATGTGCATGTCCTTGTCTTCCCCTCTGAACCACAGTTTTTTCCGGTGAAAGCAAATTTAATTATTCTTATTAAAGATATATCGGCACGGTACGGAAAATTAATAAATACACAAAAATCAAAGCGTAAGTTATGAGGAAAGCCATTATTGTATTCTTCCATTTATACACTTGTGAGCTGCACCCGTTTTGGCGGTTTCCCTGAACGTCATCGCCAAGCATCGATAAAATCTCTTTTTCTTGATCCACTAATAAAATGAAATTAATTAATCTTCCTCTGCCTATAATTATAAAATGATATAGAAAGGAAAATCTCAACTTGGCTAAAAAATTATTCTATTGGATGAAATGTACACCGTGTGCGATCGAATAGAAGTCTATGAGAAAAAATCCGACGCATCTTTACCGGTCATTAACATTTTTTCCCTATTTTTAATTCCGGCTTTCTTTTCACAAAATTTAAATGGACCATGGTGGAGCAGAAATAATTATGAGTTGCTTCACGCTACTTGGTCGACTACAGGAAGAACATATAATTTCTTTTTCTTTGTATTTATTTGTTTATTTATCTTTTAAAAAAGAATATTGCAACTGGGAAAATCTAACGCCCGCCAGAAGACAAAGCTGCTGATTTGTCAGTTCTTAAGCCTTCAACGAATAAGAAAAATATAGGAATATAAAAACCAATTAATTCTGACAGGCACAGAAATTTCGAATTTTCAATGGCTATATATCCACACCTGGATTAAATTGACCAAATAAGTATTCTTATTATATAGTTGAATGTGGTGAGAAGCAACATAGCCCAAAAGCTTCAGAAGAGATTAAGCAAAATCCACGTCATTGACAATAAGACAATCTGAATTGAAGGGTATATTGCCGATCTGGATAGTGGTTTTTTTTTTCTTTAAATTCTTTTTTTTTTAATTGTGGAGATGGAGTGTAAGGGACAATCGCGTAATCCTGGAATCATGGGAAATTATTTTTTTAAAATCAATTTTTTAATCTTGTGTCGTTTGCAATTAGCACATCTTTGCTGAGACATTACTTCAGTCAAACAAAAATTCGAGAAACCTCAGCGACGATCGCACCCTAATGATCTCGAGAGGTTTTGGAAATCTTCTTTCTCGATTCATCCGATCACTTTCTAGGAACTCAGAAATAAACGAAGATATTTTTCAAAGCACTACACAAAATCCACCAGATACTGAAAACACGATAGCTTTCGTGTGGTACAAGAGGAAAAAATAACAATTAAAAAACATAATTATTATTTTTTAAATTGCTTTAAGAGCACTATGCTTTCTGTGGAATATATGCTGAAGCCAGTGACCCAAAAATGTCCCAGAATGGGAGGCCATGTTCTGGTCCTGTTTTCTGGAAGAGCCCAGTGCCATCAAAGGCATGCTAAAAGCTATACATTGATGAGGGCCATCTCTCTTCCATAATTCCAAGTTCGTATTTTAAAACTGACCTCACAAGTTTCAGATACTCAGATAGAATCGATTGACTTAGGAGATTCGATTAAGACTAGTTCCCGAATTTTCAAACTAGGAACAAGGCCGACTCCTTTGTGAATCGAGCTTGAAAATGGCCGAGTAAGGCCATCATGGGCTGGTTCTTAGGTTGAACTGGTTTCCTTCGACCGACTGGATAAGTTCGATTATGGCTGGTTCCCGAGATTGAACTGGCCGGTTGCTTGCCCCTATGAGTGATATCATCAACATATATATATTCAAAAATCTGTCTTTTATCCAGCAACATTTGCTTCAGAATTTTAAGACCTCCCATTAGGTTCTGAATTCTACCATTTATTGAGGAGCTCAGTTCCATTCATGAGAAGGTGAGGGATCCATTTTTAATTTGCTCTGCGCTTCAAGTGATGTTGATTCCTTTGCTAAATATGGCAAATGCAAGCTGTCCCACTATTAATTTTTAGGTTTGGATTTTGTGCCATAGGGAAAAATAAAGTTAAAAATAATGGTAAACTTCACAAAAATCAAATAGAAGCATAATTCACGATGACATTGACACGGTACAATCCCCAGCTTCATTCAATTTTTCATCTGAATTCAGAGCTGCCCTTCATGATTTTTAATTGCCAAAACAGCAGAGCAGAGGCATTCAAGAGAGAAAAAAAAATCCACAATTACTTTTGATTAAGGTTGCCAACAATTGAAATCTCTTTTTTTTTTAGATTATTTTCCTTAAAAAATGTTTCTTGGGCCACTTTGGTAATTTCTTATTCTTATGCGGGTCAAGGTGCAAAAATCAATGTACCAAATTTTGTCCATTTTTTTTTCAAAATTGACCGAAAAAGGTTTTACTTTTTTTTTGTGCCATATTGTTGTTATGTGGGAGAAGAGACATTTCAAAAATTAACCGAAACACAAATTAATGTTTTTTTTGTTTTTTCTCGCCCTCCATCATTCAGTCATAACCTTATTTTGGCATTTCGGATCTGCCCGCGGCCTCAGAAAACAAATTGAAGGATCGGGTCAACCCCAAAAGGGAACACCAAAAGTGGTTAAATTAATATAAAATATGGTGCAAAACCTTTTTTTTTTTTTTTTTTCATTTTGGTCCTTAATTTTGTCAAGGACAACTCACAAGTCAAGCAGCCGATCGGCCCAATTCCATGAAGTGATAAATGAGTATCCAAGGAGCTGTCTTTCTTGATTATGTAATTTAGGTTTTACTGGAGAAGGTTCTCTGGAGATGAAAATGGTCTACTACATGCTAATCAATGGATCTTATGTGCTAAGCAAAATCCATAGAATTTATATTAAAAACATATTAAAAGTATAATACGCAACATTGGTATGATTAGAATTAATCCCTATGTACATATATATTTGACTAAAAATATAGGTGACTTTCTAGAGAGAGAAATGTAAAGGTTGATTTGTTCTCTGTTGGGCAAATCTTCTTATTTCTTCCATATGTTAAAAAAAATCTCTTATTACCCTAAGTATTAAAAAAAAAATAGAGAAAAAGAAAGAAATGGGAAGTGCGGTCCAAATTGGACCAGCTTGAAACCCTAGCTCGGAGATCATGTCGTACAGGTGAAATGCTGGTGGAAAATTCAAGACAAGCATGTAAAAAGAAGGCCAATAAATAAGACATGGGAGGGTGCTCGCCTTCGCTCGGGCATGTGTACATGAAAGGCCCTGTCCTTTTGGGCTACACGACAAACCCCTTTTTGTCCCTATAATTTCTTCTTTTTTAATCATCATTTTTTACATTGCATAGAACAACGACGATATCCTCTTTCGAAATAATGCTTCGATGTAACATGATCTCGAGGACATTTTTTTCGCTAACAAGAGTAATTTATGTACTTCAAAAACAAAGCTTGAATGAATAGATTACTTTCCAAGACATCCTCGTGACGTGGTAAACATATTTACTTACAAGCACCGCTTATAATGAAAAGGATAATCGGATTAGGATGGTGTAATTAAGATTGTGATTTCGATGAGATGTGCGGATTATTTTCGCTCCCTAATGCCGAATGGCAATTCTCGGGTGCTCCTTATAGGAGCTAACCTACCTACCTACCTGCCTACGGGGATCCTCGACTAAGGCCAATCTTGAGGCCCATCTTATTGAGAATTGAGTTATGGACGCCATGTCTGCATGTTCACTGTATTTTAGCTTCCTATGTTTGCATGTGTCACTATTGAGGACCTAGATCCATGTTTGCATGTTCACTATATTTCGAGAGTGTTTCTGAAAGAAAAAGTTGAATTCGGGGTTTGTTTCTGCTATTGACATTTGTGAAAAAAAAAATTAAAAGTATCCCATGCCTACTACACCCATAAGTCTCAAAAGTACTCGTATTAGCTCAATTTACACCCACCCTATTAAATTGGACCACACTACTCGTATTAGCTCAGTTTACACCCACCCCATAAAAGAAAAAATCAATATTTTTTTCTTCATCCTTTGTTTCCCTTTATAGGCTTTCGTCCAACTTTTGATCTACCTTTTTTCCTGCGGCCGATCTCTCCGGCTTAAATATTTAAAACCCATCAATAAATGGACAAATTAGAATAACCATTTCTTTTTAAAAAAATTGGATACCATATTAAATCCTAAGTACCAGTGCAAATTAAGCAAGAAAGATGCAAAAGAGCTGGGAAACTTGTAGACACTGCACAAGAATCAATGACCCCTTTATGGTTTTTGATTTCATTAACTCCAAGATTTAATTATTATATTTAACCTTATAAAAGTACAAACGACCCACCAATGCTTATTTTAAAATTTTTTCCCCATTTTTTTTTCTCAACATTGAGCGCTCCGGTTTCGTGCGGTCTAGGCAAAACTCAGTGAAAAAACCAAATTCACGCCTCACAAGAAAGGAGAGAGAGAAAGTAGGTGGAGGGTTGCTTTCAGAAAGGGGTAATTATTATTGTCAAACTTTGGGGCAATTGGCTTTTATTATTTAGCTTTATGTCACAGGGACCCAAGAACCGGTCTTCATCCCCACCCTCCAAAACATTTTCAAAAAAATAAAATTCGAAATCCAGAATTTAAATTTAAAAAAAAAAATTGCAACGGAATAAAAATATGAAAAGGAGAGAAAGAGACCCCACAACGCCAAATAAGTCCTCATAGCTTTTGTAACCGACCCCACCCACTTTCACCATAAATAGGGATAATATCAATAAATTTTACAAATATTTTCCCACATAGCATGATGGATTTTACCCATAGTCCCCACCACAATCATTGTGTTACTTGTATCTTCTTCTCCCTCTCAGTGTGATTTTAGGTGTAAGAAAATGTTTCACGGTTCGAGAGCAACTTGAATTTTTTAAAAATTTTATTTTTTTCAAACGAGATTGGAATAAAGCCAAAAGAGTTCGGATATTCCCTGAATTTTCGCAATTTGCATAGATTGGCAAATTACAAATTAGGCCAAAAGGCAAAAAAAAATCAAGTTCCCGACGTGCCCGACGTATGGTGGGGAAATTTGCAACCCCCTAAATTATTCTTGCCCATACAAAAAAAGAGAGAGAGAGAGATAGGAGGAAAATGACGTGATAATCCCCCCAACGGAAACCCAAAAAGCATCGCCTCACGTCAGGACGTGGAAAAAAACATAAAGCGCTACAGTTATTGCGTGACAGTTCCCGCAAAGAATATACCGAAAATACGATGGTTTTCCTTTAATGGGGTCTTAGAGGAGAGGAGAAAAAAAGAACACTTGATCATTTGAAGCCATTCTCTCCTTAGACGTAGCCCCTTTTATACCTGATTTCCCGGTAAAATCGCATTTATTTTGGAAATTACCAAAGATTAGAATGGCACCTCGCAATTAACCATATCCATATTTTCTTAATCGGCAGAAATTAAAAGTAGGCCAATGCCATGATGGCGATTTTTTGGGCGCCTTTTTTGGTTTCAAGTTAGAGACGATAATTCAATGCTAACGTGCATCCCAATGGATGAGGTAAAAATCCCTTAATTTGGAGGATTATTACTGCTCGCCCGTGAGATGGCGTATGGTCAAGGAGAAGAAGGAGGCCCCGAGCAAAAGGGAGCCCGATTTCCCAATGCGAATAAAAAAAAAGAAAAGCAAAATTCCGATTCCTTCCTCTCTTTTTTTCCCATTTTTTTCAGCAGAAAAGAGGAAGGGGATGGGGGGTTGGTTTTCACGAGACTCGCGAGCGAATCGGAGTGGGCAGGAGGAGGGGGGTGGCAGAAAAGAGGCGTTCTCAATCGCTTCAAAAAATTTCTCTTAATTAATTTCAAAAAAGAGGCTTGGAAATAAAAACAAGAAAAGGGAATATCACGCAAATCTAATGCCCGCGCCCTCCTCACACGCCTATCGAAACGCCACGAGCCCTGTCCCTGCCGTCGTCACCACCACCACCAAACCCTCAACCGCTCCCCCATCCATTTTCAGAGCTGCTCAAACTCCAAGGCACCACCCCCCACCCGCCCCCATAATATTTTATTATTATTCCCCCTTTATTTTACCGCTACAATACAAAGTAAACGAAAAACCCATAATAAAAAAGTCAGGGGAAAACCTAAAATTTAATGAAGTGGATTCGATAAACGCTGAGAAATTCGGTGTCTGTGAAGAAAGATTCGGGGGGGAAGACGATAAAAAGCAGGGATGGCATGTGGTTTCACGGCAAAAAGCGAGACGAGGAGAGGGAGGCCTAAAAAGATGAGAAATTTCATGAGTAGAAAAAGAGGAGAAAAGGGGCTTGCCCGCTGTCCCCTCTGTTTCCTTTGCAGGAACCGTCGTCTGCACTGCAAGTTCCCTTCGCTTTTGCGGGGTAATAACCAAGGCCATAAAAAACAAAAAATCGATCCAAAAAAAAAAGGCCACATAGAACAGGAAGAAATTAGAAGAAGCTTTTTATGATTTATTATCTTTGGTCTATAATTGTTCTTTGGAGAAAACAAAAAAAAAAAAAAAAAAAAACAAGGGGCTCGATTAATTTTATTTCCACGATGCGGTTCTGGGTATGACGAGAAGAGAAAAAATTAGAGAAGCTGATGACGCCACTCACCGAAAGACTCTCAGGGTGCTCCTTTGCCGGCCAAAAAAAAGAAAAAAAAGAAAAAAGAAAAATATTATATTTTCTATTTTTCATTGTTATCCTTCGTTTATATAGGACAAGCGTAAACCAGAGAAAATTACTCGAGCTCGACGAATTTAAAGTTTAACCTCGGATATATATATTCCTCGATTGGACACATATTTATATTTTCATTTTCCATGTTGCATATTATGGATATATATATTTTTTTTTTAGCCGGAGAAAATTGGGCGATGGAGGAGGAGAAAAAAAAAAAGGATGGAGGGTTAAAAAAGAAAATTGCCAAAATTGGTTAGGGTTTCTCCTTGAGAAGGGAGGCCAGTCCGGTGACCACCTTGGCACCTCCTCCCATCATCTCGACGCTCTTCGGCCTCAACGCCGGCGGCCGCCACTCTCCCGTCGCGGCACCTCCGGTCGACGGCTCCGATCCCTCCTCCGGCGACGACGGCGACGACGGCGACGGCGACGGCGGGGGTTCCTCCACGCCGAATATCAGCTCGAATTCGCCGTACTCCTCGCTCTCCTTCTCGCCTCCGGTCTTCTCCGGATCGGCGTCGGCGGGGGCGGCGTCGGCGTCGGCGTCGGCCTTGGAGGCTCTTGTGTAGGGGCTCAGCCACCTGGCCCGCATGTACTCGGCCTTCCGCCACGGAGCAACGTGCATGCCTTTCTTCTTCAGGCTCTGCCTCGCCGCCTCCGACACGAAGGCGACGATCTGGCCGAGACGCTCCGCCTTGCCGACGAAGATGTACGGCAGCAACTGGAGGATCGCTCTGTAGGTCCCAGTCGATCGAGCTATCTCGAACTCCGATCTGAAGTCGACGTCGATCAGCAGCCTCTCCCCTTCGACGATCGCATCGATGTACTCGTACTCGCCTGAAACAGAACTTCCATTTTTCACAAACGAGCTCTCTATTCGGGGAAAGATAGGAATTCTCAGATCGGACGGTTCTAGAGAGAGAAAAGGCTAGTTAGAGAGAGAAGAGAGAGAGTGAGTACCGGCAGGGAATGAGGAAGTTTTATCCCATTTCGATTTGCAGATGGAAGAATCGTAGCCGAGGGAGGATAGATTCTCGACGACGATCTTCCTCAGGTCATCCTTGCGCTTGACGTTCTTGTTCTTCTCCACGATCTTCGCAGTGTCCGCCAAGAGGTTTCTCTCCGAAACGCTGCTGCACGGAATCAATCCCTGCGTCGAATCAAAAATCAGAACGAACCAATTAGAACATCATTCTCCTTCATTCAGCTCGGAAATTCGAAGTTTAAACGGCGCAAGCCGAATCAGAAGCGACATTTTATTTTTTTTTTTGGTTTTACCTTGAGAGCATCCGAGGAGTCGCCGGACGATCGTTGGTCGTCGGCGAAGCCGTCGAACATGTCCAATTCGTCGTCGGAGCTGTCGTTGTTGTTGCCGTTGAAGCAATTGCAGCGGTTGCGGCCGCACTTGGCCACCGGTTGCTTCTCGTTGCTCTCCTCGATGAAGTTTTGCACCATCTTCGCCAGGCAGACGGAGCTCGGCTCGAACTCGGCCGCCCCGCCCCCGCCCCCTCCATCCTTGCCGCACTGCGGGGGAGCTTCCCCGCCGGTCGCCTTCTCCGACGACGAAATCTTCAGGACGCCCGGGAACTGCCGGTCGAACAGCCTCCTGAGGCGCGACTTCAGGACCAGCTTCCCGGCGTCGGCCCGAGCCACAGGCTCGCGACCAAGATGAACTCCATAATCGATGTCGATGGGTTGGATTTTCGGCGGCATGGCGGATCGATGCTCCTCTTGTCGCCGATTCCTCTTCCTCTTTCTCTACCGCACAAGCTCCAATATTCCCAGTCCCCACGCTCCCTCGTCAACAGTCCTCCTCCATTTTCACCGACGCCTCGGAGGCCGCGCGATTCGAATCCTAACAGTGGGTGGCACTTACTCAAGTCTCGAAAAACGGATGGATTGCTCCGATCCTTTGCATGTGCAGACAATTGCGCCTCTCCGACTCCCAAAAACAGCTATTTACACAAAAATTCCAGAGCGAGGAACAGAACGCAACAAGCAGCAAAAAAGAAGCAGAAAACCGCAAAGCCGCTCAGAGATTCCCGAAACAGGCGTTCCCGGCGAAGAAATTCCGGCACATTTCACGGGAAGAGTCCACGCGCACGGCGACGGTCCGGCCACAGGAACCTCGAATAAATCTGGGCCAAATCGGGCTCGATCAGCTGCTAATTGTTACCTTCCGCTTCAATCCGGGAATGAATTTCACGTTCAAGGATCGAATAACTTGTGGCGAGCGAGAGAGTGAAGGGTTGCTTTGCTTGGGCTTAGCAGAGGGGCTTTTCGTGGAAGACGTGACGGGGATGATCAGAGATACGGACATTCCGTGTGGAAGGAGAGGAGGAGGAGGAGGAGGAGATCACCGGAGCTTCCATTCACCGGCGGAGACAGATCGTCGGCCGGCGAGTGGTTCCGGGGAGGTTTTCTTCTTCTTTTTTCTTCTCTTCTCGATTTTCTTTTTTTTGGGGCGGAGGCTTTTTTTCTTTAAAATCTTTTTTTTTTTTTGGCGGATTTTATCTCTCTAAAGCTGCTGCGAGACTAATAATCTTAGAACCGCCCCAGTACGTTTATATAGGAGTGGGCAGGGGGGGGGGGGTGGAGTGGATTGCTGACTGGGACTGAGGAGTGCCACGTAAGGCCCCCAGATGATCGAAATGAGAAGAGTACCGCATTGCCTGGGGGCGACCACACGGGAGTTCTTCGTGGGGTCGACACGTCATCGTGTTTCTGTCAAGTCAAGAAATTTTCCGCCTTGACTGTTAAGAAGAAAGTCAAGAAAATCCCCAAGGAGGAAAAATCAAATGGCTACAAGGTCTCCGTTTGTCTTGAAAATAAGAAAATGTTTTTAAAAAGAAAATGGTCACTTATATTATTTAAAATAATTAATTAATAAAAAAATGTTTTCATCATCAACCACGATTTCATAAAATATTCTTGATTTATTTATTTTTATAAATAATATAAGCGATCATTTTTAGAAAATTATATTTCAAATTATCATTTTTTTCCGCGAAATAAACTGAGCTTAAATAATTTCAAGTTTTTCATGGCCATTAGGTTCTCTCATTGTTCAAGCTCTTTTTATTTGTCAAGGAATATTTTTAAGTTAATGCACAATTTTACATCACGGTACTTAATAGAAATTAAAAAAATGATCGGTTAAAAGATCCTTATCCGAAAATTCCGATTTCGAATATTTATGAGCAAGATCGCATTGATGAAACTGTCTCGATATACTTGTTAGGAAAAAAAAAAGGAGGAGAAAAAAATACACAAAAAACTCTAAACTTTGCCCATTGACACATTTACCATTATTATCTTTTATGACACTAAAAAAATTCAAATTTTGCCCATTATGATGCATTTATCCACAAAAAAAGAAAATTACGACACGGAAATCTCAAACTTTTACTTGTGTGACACATTTACTCTAAAAAACTTTTTCTATGATATCAAAGTTTGGGATAATGTGTTATATGGATACAAGTTTATGATTTTTTAGGGTAAATATGTTACACAAATATAAATTTCGAGTTTTTTATCACAAAAAAATTTAAGATGAATATGTCAAAGTGGATAAGATCTGGGGCTTTGATGGCTTTCATTAAAAGAAAAAAAGCAGTAGGCATTTCGCATAATCCGAGATCATATATCTCCGACCTTTTTCGTTTGGGGGCTGCTGACGTGGCGGCAGATCCGGACGCGGGAGGTCCCGCGGACCTGTGCGAGAGCGTGGGGGCGTCCTCTCCGTGGGGAGCGGAACGCATGAAGGGGTAGGGACAGCCTCTTCGAAGAGACGGGAGTACCCTCGCACGTTTAGGCGCTCGGGGGTGCGCCTTTTCCGTTGAATCGGAACGTGGACGGAGGGCAGAATCGTCTTAACGCCAACGGAAGTGGGAGGGAGAAGGATGTACGCCTCACGCCGCTGGGGTGGTGGGACACATCCAAAACGGTCGATCGTTTTTTGGGCCATTTTCTCTCTTTTTCAGTCCTATTTATTTTACTTTGGCCCGTTTTGATTGTCAATTTCTGAATCGTTTAAACTGCTGCTCCCATACGTTGCATTTGACTCTTGGGCACGAACCTTCCCCTCATGTCCGTCCAAGAACTTTGGTCTGTCACTTTTTTTCCTTTTCCTTCTTTCGTTTTTTTGTGTTTCAGTTCAGCAAGCTTCTGCTTCGCGTCTCCCGGACCGGTCCGGCTTCCGGTCGGTCCCCAGACCGACCGGTTGGACCACTGGATTGATAGGATTTCCTTGTTTCGAACCAAATTATCTTAATTATATAATTATCGGTGTCATTAGAAGAATAAAAATGTTTGGCTTAGTTGACTTGGGAATTCAGTTGCCTACTCCATATACACTATCATCAGAGGTAAAAATTGATCAAAGATCTGGCCAAATCGAGGTCATCGGTTCTTCACAAAGACTAGTTTTTAATCGCTCCAATTCTCATGTGAAATTTGGAGCTACCATAGTTTGATTCCCCGATCCAATCAATCGAATCGGCTAGTCCGCTCCGAATTTGAAAATGCTGAGTAATCGGACATGGAATATTTTGGCCGTTGGTCTACCTAATCTAGAAATATGATTCTTGTACGAACATAAGACCCAAGGCCAGTTGTACCGCTATTCAATGGAAGAAAGTCGATCGTACCTCTTATTTAGCCAGGGTTGTGGACTTTTCGCATTTCAAAGTACAAAAGCAGAGGTTGAATTTGATCCAATGTATTTATCGAGTGAGTGATAAAACTTTATCTTTTAGGTTTCGATGCAAGTAATCCACGCCAACTGCAAAAATTGACTTATGTTAAGTCATATTCGGATCGTTTGTCACAACGAATCCACCAGAAACCTGTCTCATTCCTTAAGCAAACATCGGATTGGTCCATTTTTGTCTTAAAAGCTTAAGTTGTCAAGGAATAAGCCAGCGCTGCGCTGCAAGGCGGGATGCGTGTTAAATATATATTTAAGATATTATGTGATTATGTATATTATTATGTGATTCTATAAATTCTCCTTAATTAATCATGATTTGTTACTTTAGATAGTTGTTATATAAAACCTATAAATAGGCATATGTACTATTCATTAGCTCATAGACAAAATATGATTTTTCTCTTTATTCACAAGTTTCACATGGTGCCGGAGCTGTAGTTTCTGATATTGAATATTTTCAAAGTCTATGCAAAAGACTAGACTAAACGTAAAGGAGAGTGTAAGAATATTTAATTATTAAACTACGCATTCATTTAACAGCTTAAGTTTTTAGAACAATTAGCAATAGTTCTACAATTTCTCACAATGCGAATGAAACCACATTAAGTAGATAACTAGATTGATGGAACATAAGCATATGGGATAATGGGTAACAACAAGCACAAGAAAATTAAGAGGGGGAGAGTCGGGATTCAAATCCTTAATCCCTATTGCTGTGTTAGATAAACCTCGCCACCTTGGATACTTAAACTCTCAGGAAACGGGGCTTACAATGTACATGAGGCATATCTCTTAACGGTGAAAATCAATGAATCATTCATCACATCGAACAAATATGAGCAAGTGGAATGTTATAGACCCGTGTTTCTGTTATATTTTAATTATATAAACATATATAAACGCAAAAACATGTTTGTGTATTTTGTTTTACTTTATTTTTTGTCTTAGTTTGATGTGAGTAAGATGTGCAAGCAAAAATTGCGTGAAGCCAAGCTGACTTGTTCTTCCACAAGTTTCCCGTAGCATGTCCTTTCGATTCTAAACAGGTTAGGCAGCACATAGAATCCTAGCTGCCCTGGATTTGTTTTATTTTATGTTATTTTTTAACTTAAAGTTAAGGATGGTTTGGTTTTTTTACTTTTCCATGGAGTGTAAGAAGGTGTGAGAATTATTAGAATATTTTACCCACCAAAAAGAGAAAAGAAGAAAATTACAGGGAGTCAAAAAAGTTTAAAGATGGCGATTGAGGTTGAATTTTCTCCACTATTGGGAATGTGCAATGTACCTTGTTATTCTACCAAGAAAAATATCGAGCATATTTAATGCATTATTCATATGTAAACTTCCTTTTCTTTATGTACGTGGCACTTTGACAATTTTCCATAGATTAATAAATGAAGGGACATAGCATGGGTTTCTTTAACAAAATATGGGCTTTTAGTTTCTTTAATTTCTTGAAATTATTGGCCTGTCTTTTTTTTTAAATGGTTCGTAAGAAAAGCATCTGAGCTTACCCTAGTCAAACTACTTAATTTATTCCGTTTTAAGTATATGTAAAATAAAATAAAAAATTGATTCGAGCCGTCTATTTCAAATGGGAAAAAAAGAGATCCATCTACCATTTGGAAATATTGAATGCAGTCCTTGGCGTTGGCTTAAATAAAAAGCAATAAATTGTTGTGGGGATGGTCTCACCTTATCTGATTGGGCAAGGTCCAAAAAGAGAGCAATTAATATTTACTCCTATAATTCACTTTATGTCCAATTATATTTCCAATTATCTCACTCTCGACAGCACTTTTTCAAAAACTTTCTCGCGATATAACTCCCCAATAAAAACAAAATATAGATTTTTTGGTTTTTCCTGTTCCAACAAGGTAACTGGAAGAGGAAAAGCACCACATAAAAGCAGTTTTCGATTTATGTTAAATCATCGAATATTAAAATATATTTTTTGCTAATACCCAAAAACACAAATTTTCAAAATATGATTAATACTTCTTATCAAGTTTCTTATGTGTAACTTTCTAAAGGAGCGGACATGGATTCCACTGATTTTAACACTAATAATATGCACTTGAATGACATATAAACACCTTTAATCTTTCGAAGGGTTAAAAATCCAAGAGGGCTGCTTTCCAATTCTCCAAAAACGACAAGCCAAACACAAGGAGTAAACGCTGATGACTGCTAATTTAACCCCACCTTGGATAGGGATAACTTATGATAAACATAAAAAATTTGTACAATTAGCAATTACAAAAAGGGGAATCGAGAGGGTGAAACTATGCATTTAACACTCTGTAATTACCAACGAAAATTACAAAAGATATCACTATCAGAAGCATAAGAACAAGAGGGAGGGACTTCGGGAGTGGCCCTTCTTTTACCGACCCTTGTCACGCACGAAATAATCGCATCAGATTCTTCCAAGCAGCAAGAAAACTTTGTCAACAAAATTGACATCGAATGGACCCTTTTGCTTTTGACTCATGTGAAAGGTGAACTATTCTTCTTTTAACGTGTTCCTTGTGTTTTATTTCTTTCCTAGTCCAATTTCTTTTAGGGTTTTGCCTCTTGTAGTTTGGCAAGTTAGCCCAAATTTTCTTATGTTTATCAGCGTAAACACCATCAACTGAGAACAAATTGTTCAACCCTAAGGCATAAACTAATAGAAGCAAAGAAATTACATATATATAATTAGCATATAAATGTTGTAGATCGGGGATGTGTGATATTTTGACACCTTTTTTCATGTGCAATTTGATGAATAGGAAAGAGCTTAAGCTAATAGATGAAGAAAGTTTACATATCCCTGTATATAAAGGGACTTGTGATACTTTAACATAACAAAGCCATACATTGATCGTGACTCCTACAAACTATGAACTATTATTATAATGTGTTTCTCATGGTTTTGCTAGTCCATTTCTTATGGCTTCTGCATTTGGTAGTTACACTAGTTGCCCAAAGTTTCTTATGTTTATTCGCATAAACAGCATCAATACCAATAAATAGAAAGAGATTGCATGTATATAATTAGCTTATAAATGTCAAAAAAATTAGGATGTGGGATACTTTAACACCCTTTCTTATGTGGAATTAATAATTGCACATGGAATTTGGCAAACACAAGGCACGCATGTGAAATATGTTGCATAAAATCGGGGTGAGCGGTTTTAGGTTCTCTATAGATTCCATCTGGAACCTATCCATCAAAACGGGTACCTCATTTTTGGAACTTGAAACTTATCCTACAAACTTGAAACCTATTCTATCACAGGTTCCAAAGTCGATTACAAGGTCTTCCTAAGTTCCACTTGTATTATTAATTGAATGATTGGAGTAAATCATCATCTTCAATGGCCATCAATTGCTCTACTACGATCCACTAACCACAATTTATATTTAGACATGCAAAAAAAAAAAAAAAAATGAAACACTAACGGAGTATAAAAGAATATTGTAGGATAGCGCAAAGACAAATACCAAGAAAAATACAAAAACTTGTTCCTACTTCCAATTTCCAAGTTATAGATTCCAAGTTTTACCTACCTAGATACCGCAACTTACCCGTTGAAATAGGTTTCCCAATTTTTGGAACTTGAAATCTATCATACATACTCTAAAACCTAGAACTATATAGGTTCCCACCTATTTGGTTCTTAGATTTTAGGTTCTACCCGGAAACCATGCTTACCCCTTGCGTAGAATTGACTCTAGTAAAATGTTAGAATGTCAAATTTAGGAGTTTAAGTTAATGATGAAGGGAGATTGCAAATCCCCGAGAATAAAGGGATTTGTGATACTTTAACAAGGATAAGCATTACTTTTGACTCATGTGAATTGTGAACTATTATTTTGACGCGTTTCTTATGGTTTTGCTATCTTACGGCTTTTGCCTCTCGTAACTGCATGAGTTGGCAACTCCTTTTGAAAGTTTCTTTGCTTTTCCTTTTCCCTGAAATCACCATCAGTTGAGAACAAATTATCCAATTCAAAAAGCTTAAACTAATTAGTAAAAGAAGACTTGCATGTATTTTGAAAAGTATATAAATATTATAGACAAATGATACTTTAAAACCCTTCACGCATGCAATTGAAACACGTGAAATTTGACAAACAGAAAGTTGTACATGTGAGATAAACTGAGGAAACCTTGACTTTGGGTGCCAAGAAAATTGTCTCTACTGGATTGACAAAACCCTGTTGCTTTATGCTCACGTGAATTGCGAAAAATTGAGATCGACAAATTTAACAAGTTCCTAATGCTTTTCCTCTCATAGTTAAACGAGTTCTCCCAATTCTTTTTAACTTTTCTTTTCTTTTTCCCCTTTAAACAATGATGGCTGAGAACAATTTGTCTGACCCAAAATCGTAAACCAATAAGTGGGAGGAGAACTTGTGTGTATCCTAGATGAGCGATGTGGGGCGTGCAATTAAGAACGACAAACTGAATTTGACGAATAGAGAATCACACATGCAAGATAAAATAGGTAGAATTAGTTCTGATACAATATTAAAAAGTCCAACCTAAAACTTTAGCTAATAAATTGAAGGAGATCATATGTATATAAGTAATATATAACCCTGAAAACAAGAGATTTGTGATACTTTTGATGATGGCATTTATTGCTTTTGACTCGTGTTGCGAACTAATTATAAACGTGTTCCTTGTGTTTTTGCTAATCCAGTTTTTCACGGCTTCTGCCTCTTGTAGTTCCACTGATTCCCAACTCTTTTTGGAGTTCTCTTTTCATTTTACCCATGAAAACCATCAGCGGAAAACAGGTCGTGCAAATTGATTTGTGATTCTAGGACCGCTCAAATCAAATTCCCCCAAAAAAGAATATAAAGTAATGATTGATTGACCCTAGATTAATGGATCGATTCTACTTTAATTGCTTCATAGGATCCCTCTCGAGTGAAAACTTCCGGCCTTCACAGGATCGAACTACATGAGCATTGATTCCGTGGGGTCTTAGCAACCTATTCCCTCGATCTGATGTCATGGCTTGGTTTGTTTTACACTATTGTAAAAACCGGTCAAGAGACACGCCCCATCAGAATCCTCTAATCTAGAAGATTACTCTATGCCCTCATCTGATCAATTTGCTAAAGGCACGCCTAGCTTTTACTCGGTCCGCCCATACATCTACTGAAATGGCTTCTCATACGATATTCTATGTAATAACATACTCCCACATGTTCAAGATTGTCAAGTTTCATGTATCCAATAAGCCTCATGGGTTTGCCATTTGGGTATAATTGAGGTTCAGGCAATGACGAGCAATCAACCTTCTTGATCATACTTTTAAATAGGCACCCTCATCGACCTTAAATGCCGACGTTAATCCAAGGTTTTACAACATTAAAATATCCTCATGACCCTTTATATACTCCAACTTCCCTTCCTTGTTATATCTCATTCGGTACTCCATTTGCAATTGCATCATCTTCAGATATGTTTAGGTAATTGGGCATAATCACATCAGCTTGAACCCCCAAAATTAATTTTGGGTCAATTTTGATGAACACGGGTATACTTGAATAGGAGAAAAACAAGTTTATACATTCACGTTCACTTCTAATATGTAATATATTAACCTAAAAATGTTTAAAAAGAAACATTAGAGTCTAAGTCACTCCAATCAATGAGCCATATTTATTGAAATCTCACGGTTTGGTTAGTGAGTCGATCTAAGTTTATCCCAAATTTTAAAGATTAATTTTACATCACAATCGATGACAATGACCTTGCATGTTTTACTAATCATATCATGATGACTTATGGAAATAAGTGCAGCTTCACGGAGTTCTCCAAAGTTGAATTTTTGTAGAGAGATAAGCCATTGTGATGAACTTTGATTACAAGTTGCATCTCATATCCTTATCTATATATATAAATCCTTTGCTTCTATTGTTAAACATTCTAGTAGGTCAAAACATGATGTTGACTAAATTGACTTTACTACATAAATAATTTATGGAATAGAAAATAATGATATCTATATCGAGTATCATTTATGGAATAGAAAATAATGAGATCCAACCTATTGTTTCGGAGTCCAATTAGTTTTTTTTTTTTTTCAATCAAAGTGGTCCAATTAGTTTGATCACTTTTGAGTTGGCATGCGTTGAGACTTCGCGGTGATTTGGCCACCTTTTCACCTTTGGTTGGTCTTTCTTCCATAAGCTCTCACTGTCGATTTGTTTACATATATTTTTCAAAATGATATATTATTTTTTGAGGAGTAATATATATTATTTTGCGACAAAAATAATGATATTTTATTTTAAAAGATTATAATCCTCCTAACTTCCCAAAATTCTGTAATTATTCCATTAATGGAAAAATGAGTAAATTTCTACTTTTATCTCTCATGCATTTCAGTTTTAAAAAAATCTGAAATTTCTTCTATTTTTGTTTAAAATCTTACTGTTAAAAAATTTGAGATTTGATTTATTTTTCTCTTTCTACATATAGTTTGATCAATTTCTTCATATTATGTCAATGATTCCTTTCTCTAATCAATAACGCAAATATTTGTAATTACAAAATCTGTTTAAATGTCAGTTTTTTTTACATACACTTACATCTATGTTTGTTTTCTAGGAAATATAAAAGGAGCACAGCTCTTCCAAAAAATTGTATATGGTGATTAATTCTATTCATCATATTATTTTATTTATTAAAATCAGCATAGATAACACTTTTCCTGCTGGTTACTATTCCCAAAGATTGCTGACGTCTCATGTGCACAAAGATTGCACAAACCCATTTTTATTTTTCTTTTCTTAATTTTTTTTGTGAATGCAAAATCGATATGTGATTGCGAGCTGCAGGGATCCATCCATGCCCCTGCCTTTCTGATGGCATGGCTGAAGTTGACACTGAAAAACTTGCCATTTAAATACTCAGCTCTCAAAATTCGATGAAAGCCCTTTCCTCCTTTTTCTCGTTTCATTGTTCATTGCACTGTTGAGTTTCTCCTTGTCCATTCCCTCAGGTGGAATTTTCGCAAAAGCAAAAGGTGAATTCCTAGTCCTTGATGAGCGAGAAAAGACAATTTGAATTATTTATAGTATAGACATAATTTTACCCCTTAATATCTTAGTAAATTCTTACTTTTTTGGTTTGCTAGTAAATTAATTCATGATTATTCTTGAAGTGCCTAACTAGGCTCTCGAGCTGATTGATCATCACATCATGTCCAAGGATGTAAATAATCTAATTGTCCTTATTATTATTATTATTATTTTGCCTTGCTAGGGTTTTGAACCCTGGACTTTGACATCTCCACCTTGACCCCTCGACCACTGGGCCAAATGCCTCGTTGTTTCTTACTATCTTTAGTTAAACCAGTGCTGGTTGTGGCAATTGTGCTATATCTCGTTAATTGTATATCGATATGATTTCTATCGGTGCACACCATAATTGCTTGATTATTTCAAGTTCCAACTTTTGCCATCTTTATAATTGTAGTGCCTTTTCATCTAGCATTTACTTGACCATCAAAAAATTCTCCTACACACAACACTTTATAAATCAAGCAAATATATATATATATATGGGGTTGGATCGACATCTAAGGAATGAATTTTCATATTTGGATTAGGTGCACTACTCGTATCTGGTTCCCTTTTATCACCAAGTGCGACAGTTTCATAATGGAGGTCATTTATTTGAAATGTGATTCGCATCTTATCTGATATTTCACGAAGTTACCTAATTCCTTGTAAAACCAAAAGGAAGGTTTCGAAACATTAGGTCTAAGTGGGAGACGAGGAAATTAAAATCGGGCCCCAGTCCCTATGGGTTCAAAAAGGAAATCAACCAAAAAAAGATTAGAATGGCAAAGATTACATCTTCCTTTGCACGCATGTCTTGTCATTGTCCTCAGAAGTGTCATAATTTTTGTGCAAAAATTTCAGAGTACAAAATGTCTAGACATAATCTGAGGAGCAAGACAAAGGTAAAAATCGAAAAAAATCCCCAAGCCCTGGGGACTGAAACTCAAATCCTCCGCAAAATACAAGGACTCGGATTCCTCTCAGATGGCAATGTCCCCTTTCTTTTTCTCGTTTGGAATCCCAAATGTCCCATGTCTTGTGTTTTCTAATATTTCAGAAAGTGGGGATTTAATTACGTAATTATTTTCGAAAAGGGCCTTGAATTCAAAAAAGCACAAAAAGACGAAGGAGAAGAATAAGAAGAAGAAGAAATTTGCATAAAATGCAGAATTGAACGTGGTTCACTTTTCGTTGTTGTCAAGTACTTAACTTTATCTTTAATTTCCTTTCTCTTTCTTAAATCTCTTCTTTACCTTTCCGCTTTAAATTAGGGGGGTGCAAAAGCAAGAAATCCGGCCATTCCCCCACCAAAATCATACTAGACAATTGTCACTAATCCGGTGGAATACTTACTATTCATTGCTTTTGATTGTAGGGGCTTTAATGGGGGCAAGGGTGATTATGGCGACTTTAGTGTTGTAACTTCTTTTGATGATGCCCGTTTGGAATGATTTAGTGATTTATTTTTTTCCCCAAGCTTTAAAAACTCATCATTCGTCCCCGGAAAAAGGCTTTTGGGAACGTGAGCTCGGGGGGCTTTTGGGGAGACTCGAATTTTTTGCTTTTGAATTCGCAATGAGTTGCTTTGCGTGACTCGGGAAAAAGAGGAACGCTTTAAAGGGAAACTGATTTTGGTGGTGACTTCGAGGGTTGATTAGATTGCAATTAGAGGAGATAGTCTCCCTGTTCGGGAGTGAAACCGATGCCAGTTGCTAGGTCATAATCTCGGCTTCTAGCTTTTTGCTTTTGTTGAACCAAAGTAACCAAGCGACATAGGGCATTTCAAAACTTTGATCGGAATAAGGGTTTAGATAAATGCTAAAAGTTAGTTCCGATAAGGCGAATGCAAGTCGAATTAGGAATAACGAATAACATGTGAAATTTAACGAATGGATAAATGCACACACGAATTAAACTAGAGCAAAAACTTGGCTCTAAAGACATGATTCAATATTAAAATATTTTAACACTTTCTCTCTCAGTAGGCAACGTGAAAATATATAATTGGGGACGCAAATGGAGTCTAAAAAATCTTAAACTCAAAACATCTTACTTTGTAGTCATTGAATTTAGGTCACTTGGATTTGGATTACCAGATTTCAATTGTTCTAGTTGAAACCGATTATAAAAAATGACCATTGCATTATTTGACACTATAATATTTTACAAGCAATGTGTATTTATTTTTGAACTACGTGCACATGAAAGAAAGTAATCTAATATAACAAAGAAGCTAACTATACTATGATATAACAAAATATCAAATAATATCCCCAATATTCAATAATGTCTCTGACAATATTTTCTAGCAATTCTTACCAAATGCAAATATCTTTACATTTATTGGCAACTAATGTATTTCAATTTCTTCTAACTGAAAAAAGTATTTTGATTTTATTACTTTTAGGCCTTACCATTCTAAATCTATTTATGACCCATTTACCACATAAATTTAGCCTATATGATAGCCCAACCCATTAAATAAGGGTTTAGAAATGGCTTTGACCCATTTTGACAGGTTTACGACCATTTTGATGTCACCATTAGTTGGTGCCAATTAAGGTAGTGATACACATGTGCCAAATAAACTCGTCAAACGGTTGGGTCAGGTCGAAAATGATAAAATCCAAATTGACCCCATTTAAGCCATTTTGATCAATTTTCATATCATACAAATCTAGCCGACCCAACCCATATTACTAAGATAGTTCTATATATAACCCAATCTAGGAAAGCCCATCCTCAAACTAATGTGGAAGCACGGAGTAAGTGAGTGAGATCGAGTGAAGGCAAAAAAGAATAAAAAAGCCATAGAAGTGAGTTGGTCTAAGTAAGTTGTGAACTCATTTAACACTTATAACAATCGAATCATTCACTTTTGTTAAGGCCATTAAATTTTGTAACAAAAAGATCTCATTGAATCAATTTTGAAAATTTCAAATACTTAATTGAACGGAAAAAATTTTAGTATCAAATTGCATAATGAGAATGATGTTTAGATACTTGTGATGTCATGATACAAATTTCAAAACTCCTTGCTATGGTCAATACTATAGAGACGCTTGTTTCCCCCAAAATATATTGATGATTTAGGACCCCATTCATTGTATCGATTTTTGCTTTGTCATGCTGGATCACGATCTATCCAAATTCAGCATATGTGGCTCCTCTTCCTGCCAGAATCGACGGAGAAAAAGTCCGTGAAAAGAGAAAAAACCTTAAAGCGTGAAAAGATTTATGGTCTAACTAAACCTTGCCCCAAAAAGTATGGGAAGAAAGGTAAGGGCAAGGAGCTAAAGCTGTGTAGTGTCATCTTCCATCAAAATAGAGGAGTTTCATTTATTGTTATTTCTTCTTCTTTTTTTTTAATCATGTGGTCGTTTGTTACAAGGGTCCCCAGCTCGGTAGATGAGATGTCAAATCCTTGTGGAGACCTCACAATAATGTCAGTGTGCTTAAAAGTGTGTTGTACCCACATCGGACTCTCCATCATAGCTTGGCAAGTTGCAACACTCGCGAAATAATTCAAGCTTTTACGTGGGGAGGCCCTATTAGTTTTAGCACAGACACTATGATGGTTGGGAACCATGTATAGGATTGTGGATGATTGATACTAAAAATCGTGTCTTGTAGTTTTCCCCCCTTATTAATTATGGGTGTAGAATGGTGGGTTCATGATGTAATTATAAGTCCTACCTTGATCAAAGCACGAGGCTGTGCACCCTATTCTCATGGAGTTGTCTCTGTCGACATCAATGGCACACTGGAGTTTCGTAGGGTCTTTGAATTCTGACTCCAGGTTTTGTAAGTTGAATAGCCCTATAGACTATCTTTTCCCCTTTCCCAGTTCAAAGCTTTTGAGTAAAATTTGGAGCGATTTGATTTGATGAACTCGTGTTAATTTAGTGCATTGATTTGGTTGAGGTCCCCATTTTCACAACTTGTTATGCATGAGTGGTCATGTCGAATTTTGCCATAATGCCAACCTATATTTCTTGTAAGCATGCTGGTTTAGGCTGAATCATCGGGGTCCCTAATTTGTATGTGACACCAAACCAAGACAAGTGCACGGTGTGTTCCTTCAACCATCATGTTTCTACTCATTGCATTCAACGTTCATCATTGTTCAAAAGTCCAAGCTAATTTGATTTGATGACAAAAAATGCCCTCGATAAGTATCACGGGACTTACATTATGAGATGCATGGAAATGTTTGAATATGAAGTTTCAAAGTTTATATGATCTTTGTAACTTAGAAATCGAGAATTCAACTATAGAATTATGATATGTGACACAGCAAATACTAGTCAATGAGAAAAAAGTATTATCCCTTTAAGTCCCATGCGAGAAGACCACACATAATGCTCTTGAATGAAAGATTGGAATTTTCAATTTAACCGTGTGGTGATCAAAGTGAGGATCTAGGAAGTACATTGATCCAAGACAATACTAAAATCATTGATATGGTCCTTCATAAGGGAGAACCGGGGACCATGTTATGGTTCAATCCCTCCACTCCCCACTCTCTTCCTTCTTTCATAAGTGGAGATGGGAAATGCACGAAAATGTATGATCTCACGTTAGAACACCTGCCCAAGGTTCAAAGTTGGAATAACTGGTGAAACTGTCGCAAGAAAAATGGAAATGGTCAATTCTCAAGAATTTCTTATTGCTATACACCTCCTAGATGAGATCTACCCTATGAGAAACAAAACAAGAATAAGGGTTTTTGGAGGTTTGAGGCTGTCTTAAATTTTACAAGGCAACCACCCCCATTGAAGGAAATAAATTATAAAGAAAATGCATATCATATAATAATGAAAAATTACTTAACAAAAGCCATCTTATATTTAACCACTTAAACCAAATAGGAACTGACGTCACCCCCTCCCTAGTTATATTTCCCTATCCTCCCTCCCAAAGGACCCCCATTCGTTGGCCTACTCAATGCCCTTCCTTAAGAACTTAGTCAATCTCTCTCTCTCTCTCTCTCTCTCTCTCTCTCTCTCTCTCTCTCTCTCTATCTCTACAAACATTTATAAATTAGAGACTTGCCTCAAACATATCCACAGATATTAAATGCAACCACACCACCATCTTGAGATAATATTCCCTTGTTTTAGACCCGCATGAAGAATTATACTTTAGTTTGCCCTTGTTTATGATGCCTATGTGCTCCACGTTGACAAGAACCCATAGAGATAATTATTTTTTCCCTAATTGGTTTTGCGAACATAGACGAAAATCAAGGATGATATAAAGAGGTAACAAATAATGTAGTGCATTAATCGCCATCACACCTAGATAAAAAGTCCTCGGCTCTCTCTCACACATCAAATTAGTCAATTTGGAGGCATTCTCTACATCTACGTCATCCGCCATTGCAATCCATCAAATAGGAGCTACGTGGTTCAATAATTCAAAGAAAATGAAAAGATGGTACTCTCCCTCTTGGCTCTTGGCAAGTGAGATCAACGGCTGTGATTGCCGTCCATGGTGGGCACTCCCCCGATGAATTAGATACTCTCAAACAGGGAGAGATTTATAAGGTTTGTTCGTATCGATCCCGACAAGATTATGGCTCAAACCAAATAAATATTTGTTGCTTCATATTTTTATGGAGAGATGATGACCGATGAGGACATAAAGCTATTTGATAAAGAGGGTATGATTTGATGGCTTTGTCTTTGTCTATCCCCACCCCCACCCCCCTTTTTCTTCTCTCTCACTGTATTATTGAGGCTGAATTTTAAATTATTTTCCTATCTGAACCTTTCTTGTTCGACTCATTTGGATTTTCGCATTTGTTCCTTATTTATAAGGGCATAGGTCATTTCATTTTGTTCGAGTATCTTACATAGAATAATTTCCACATGATGGAGTTTAATATTAGGGATGAAGAAGTCCGGACTGATGAAACCGTGCGCCCAATCTGATGGCGCCGAAGATTCATCAAATGTCAAGCCCTCATAGTTTACATCTCCAGAATACTTCTTTTATTTATGTACGTAATTTATCGAATAAATTTCGACTGAAGATAATCCATCACACGTGTCAATGGTGCTACAGTCAATGCGATGATCTAATCCTGACAATCCATATGTATTATTAAATGATCGAGGTGATTAGCATAGGAAATTAAAAATGGCGGTGCGTTGTGCACATCAAGACATGACTACACCAACTAATCTAAACAGAGATAATCTTTGAGTGAAGCAGCGGGTCACATAGGCTCTTTCTTGGGTCACATCCGGTAGCTTATTTATGGAGTTGTATTTGGAAATTTCATCAAAGTGGGCCAAGTTAATAATGATGAAACTTAGAAGCAAAAATAAGAACCGAAAATAATAAGAGAAATTTATAGAAAGAGAAACAGGAAATTGAACTTGTGGTTGGAAATGATGTGCTGGCTTTTTCCTTGGCCCCAGCTACTTCCGAACGAAGATTAATCTTTTCCTCTCCCCTTCTTGCTTTTGGGTTTATTTTGGATCGACACGACAGGACCAATTCAATGCGATATCATAGCATTGTACGTTAACAGGAAATGAGAGGCCAAAGTTAATTGTTCGGACATGTAGATGCCATCAATGCCTCAAATGGATGTCATGTCTCTAAATAATCTGGACCATCCTATAGCACTCATGTAGGGGGATGACGACAATTTGATCAATATCCCAGCTTAACTTTCGCGCACAAGATTAAGTTTATCCATCTTTTTAGGAAATGACGGGACTTAACCTATGTTGAGATAAGGGAAATCACTAGGAATTACTTTCCTTGTAGTTGAGCTTTTTGGCGTCATGCTCTTTGAAGAGTAAGGTATTTTTCAATTTACCAATTTGTTGAGATCCACCTCATTTAGTCTTTGCTTTAATCATGATTTGGCAAATGCTCTAGGTATACTACAATGTCACGGATTTATGACTAGTCGATAACTCATCCTATAGCATTTGAGAATGGAAAAGAATTGATGATGAATCATGTAGAATAATTCGTTTCATGTTTGAGGTAAGACATTACATGTCATTTCTCTCTTTTCATCGAGTCCTCTTTAACATTAAATTCATGTCTCTTTTCCATTTTTTTCTAAGATGATATTATAATCATACTACAGTTTGAACGAGCCATTATAAGAGCACAGCCATTCTTCGTCTAACGGCCCTAATCGGATCATCAAAATAGATCCTTAACGATCCAGTACAAAGTTGACATAAGAACAAGGAAAGGTTAATTTGTTTTATGAGCTTTTAAATCCAAAATAAGGAACATTTATTTGCAGGAAAATATTGGTTGCAACTAGGAGAGATCGTTACACACTCATATTTAGTTGCTGCATCTTATGTTATCAATCCACGACTTTGCTTTCCACAATCTAATTTGTTCGACTTCTATGGAAATAAAAACACATATAATCAAAAGTTGATCAAGAAACCAACGAGCATTACATACATGAATAAATATATTTATGCTTCCTTGATTAATACCTGTACTCTTAAAGGAAATTATGGCCATAGAGCTATTAAAACCCTATCTCATCGTCTAATCTCTTGAAGTGCATGTTCATCAAGATTCGATTAAGGTGAGAACCTAGACAGTAACCGGTTAGATGGCGAAACCAAAAGTTGGTCAAGTGAAGTGTAAAATATTTTTTTTTCACTATACAAAGCTTTTGTTCAAACTCTCTATTATGGAAATCAAGTGATCAAGCAATAAAATAAACAAACAAGAAAATAAATCAAACATGAGATTTATATGATCGATCATAGTGACCTATGTCCATTGAGAAAGCAATAATTAACTTCACTATAAATTAGGGGATACATGGAAATTACAACTACACACGAGTCACTAATGGTCTATTTGGTAATGCTCCAATTTATATGTTTTATATTTGTTCCCAAGAACATAATTAGAACAGAAATCCATTTGGTAATTTTTTTGTTCCCGGGAACAATTTGTTCCATAAAATAGATTTTAATAGAAATAAGAAATAAAATAAAATTGCTTCTTTATTTTTGGAAACAACTTAAGAAGTAAGCCTTTTTTTCTTTTTTTTTCTTTCTTTCTTCTCTTCCTCCTCTTCTTCCCCTAGTTGGTTGTAGACCTTGGCATTGGCCAACGACAGTCCAGACGAAGCTCGAGAGGTTGCCCCAAGCTTGTTGGCCATTGGCAAGTTCAACCCAAGCCTCGCTAGTGGCCATTGACCTTGTCGGCTCTCATCTGGCTAGTCATCGATAATCGACCAAAGGAAGAAGAAGAAAAAGAAAAAAAAAAAAGAAAAATGTAATAAAATTATTAATAAATTAAAAGAAATTCTAAATCATCGTATCAAATGCATTTCTATTTTGGGAATATAAATTTAATACAATTACTAAATGCCTTCAAATGTTTAGAAACTAATCTAGGGAACATAAATAAATAAAAAATTGTTTTTGAATAGAAATTATTTCTGAAAACAGAAATATTATCATATGCATCCTAAAATACTTTTAGTATTTTTCAAGTTCCAATTACATCTAATAACTCATGCAATATTTAGCTCCACAGTTCCTTACTAAATAATTTCTCAATCTTATGAAGAAATTAACAAATTTGAACTCGCAAGATTTAAATGACTTGAATACTAAATCTTGTTCAACATGGCGGAGAAACCGACGGTCGAGCACTCGTGAAACGGCACTTCAAGACTCTGACAACGGCGTGCCCAAGCACTCACGTAAAGTGGCGCTTCTATTTTCTTGACATCAACAATAGCACATCAAACAAACCTTGACCATCGATAGATATAAGCCACTGCCAGAAGAAGACAATATTGCATCGGTCAAAAGGTCACGACCGAATGGGAGAAAGAAACGAGTCCAACTGGACTTTCCTTTTTTCAATATCCCTAATATGGTCAAAGTCCGAAACCACTTTGTACTTAAAAGTGGAAATAAGAAACTGCCTTCCGTTCGTAGAAGATTAATGTATGATGCTTTGCTCAATATTTCGCACATCCATAAATAATAATTCATCTCGTGTCGGGCTTTATTCATGAGCCCAAAATCAAGATATATTTTAATACTATTGTACTTATGAATCCTCTTAAGATCGCCCTCAAGAGCACATACTTGTGCTCTTGATGAGCGAATGTAATGCATTGTGTTAATAAAATCAAAACCTGGCAATTAGACTACAAAATCTACTCAAGTTCAAGGACCATCCGTTCAATATACTCGTGCCCATGAAATTTGATTAATAGTTGAAGAATGTACCTGTCCATGTTGTTTAGCTATATTATTGAGGGTTGAAGTACTTGTATTATTGGGTGCAAACAATATCATGTTCGAGGCTATTCACCCGAGCCATGCTTAGGGTGACATTTCATTTGTTAATCAATAGGTTCATGCAATCAAAAGCCCGGAGGAGTACAATCGCTCGTGTTCTGCACCAAAATTTCTTAGTGATAGATTGGTTTGCACCGATTTTCGCCATTAACAATGAAGTTTCTCCAGCCAAGACTTCTGCCGTTTTGCAGCTGTCTCAGAGCCACCACGGGTCTCGTCACGTAATTCCAACCCAGAAGCACCGGAACCGGGCACACCGGAGGCTTGTTCTTGAAGATGTCGGAATTTGTCGTCGGAGCTGTCGTCCTTGTTTTGCCGTTGAAGCAATTGCACCGGTGGCAGCCGCCCTTTGCCACTGATTGCTTGTCGTTGCTCTCCTTGATGAAGTTCTGACCCATCTTCACTAAGGACCGAGCTCAGCCACTCCGCCGACTCCTCCATCCTTGCCGTACTGAGGAGGAGCTTCGCCCCCCCAGTCGCCTTCTCCGACAACAAAATCCTCGGGACGTCTGGGAACTGCCGGTCAAACAGCCTCCTGAGCCGCACTTCAGGACTGGCTTCCCAGCATCGCCCGAACGGCCTCCCAATACTGATGAACATCGATTGGTTGGATCTCTGGCGGCATGGCTCCGGCAGCAACTGATCGATCGTCTCGTCACTGATTCCTCCTCTACTGCACAAGCTCAAAATTCAGTCCAACTCTCTCCTCCGAGCCTCCGTATCGCCGGAGAGCGATTGTCGGCCGGTGAGAATTAGTCATGTCCGGAAGCCGGGGATTTATATAGGGGGAGTACTTGCTGAGCGGGACCGCTTGAATTTTTCTGATCAGTTTAAGTGGTTGCATGCCAGTATGAGAGTTGCGAAAGTAACATGTCCTATTTGTCATGTCAGAAGTCTTCTTTTTCGATAATATAAAAACGTCAAGATTTCCCATGAAAGAAATAAAAAAAAGAGCTGAATAACTTCAAGCTTTATGGCCCCAAAAAGGGCAACCAAAAAAAAAAAAAAAGAAATCTTAAGCTTGCAGAGCTTGTCCGTGTCCATGTATCAATCATTAGTCATTGCCTTCTACATGCATAGATTGGTAATTTCACTTACAGTTCAAATATAAAGATGCACAATAATTAATTATTATATAATTAAGGAAGAAAGTGTTATCCCTGAAAATTCGAATCCTTTTTACTTCAATAACATATTCAATTTTAAAGTGAATTTTAAGATAACAAATGGGGCGTAATTTTGCTTTAGAGCACTGTAATAGTAACAGATAAGTTAAAGAGTTCATTATTGTGGAAATCCCGATCCTAAATATTCATAAACAATATCTTGCTAACAAAGTGTTTTAAAATACTTATTATTGTTACGAATATTGGAATTTTTGGGACAACATATCTTCAATAGGGGTTTCATCGAAAAGTATTGGTGTAAAACCTTTAAAAATGTGGATTCGTGTAGAAATCGATAAAGAATGTGAAGGATCCTTGTTGACTATTGGATAGGAAAACACGGATTTATGAGAAAATGAAAGGTACTGAGATTAAGGACAATCATGGCCAGCTATGTCAAATGGTACAGAAATATAAATATGAGAGGAAGATAAAATCAGATAAGTGAAGTTCATTGATTGATTGGCAGTCCTAGTTATAAATTCAAATGGCTTAAGGTGCAATCTAGATAGAACCTGATACATCTTTGCGGAATTATCAAGATCAAGTTTGATATATGTAGAAGCAACTATATGCAAATATATATATATATATATATATATATCATATATATATATATATATATAAAGAGACAAAAGAAGAGCACTGTAATCTTTATTGTGGTTCAATTTAGATTAAGTCTACGCATCTAATCTCCTAGATTGACAACCACCAACAAAGTTAGTATCCACTAGTGATCCTGTGAGTAGGCACAATGAATTATGGTGTTGCTTTTAGCTAAAGTTGCTCGATCACAGTATTAGCAAACCAGCACCGCTCACACACTTGTACATTCTTCAAATCACATACTACGATCAATAGCAAAAACTCGAAAATGAAGTACAACAGAAATTGGATATAAGCACTATCGTATTAATAAGAGAGAATTTGACTATATTAGGGTGCTCATGATAAAATCTTTGGAATAGAAATCAATTTCTATTCTCTAAATGAGTTTTTGAATAAGAAATGCATTTGGTAACGATTAAAATTTTTTATTTTTAGAATAGAAATGTGTTTGATAACATAATAAAATTTCTATTTCTAGGGGTGGCAATGAGCGTTCAACACTCATCGATGAGTGGCTGGCATTCGACAGCAAGGGTTCGGCATTCTGCAGTTGGCGTCCGGCATTCGGCAGCAAGTGTTCAATAGTCGGCGGCCAGCATTCGATGGTGGGTGGCCGATGACCGGTGGCGGGTGACCAGAGTCCAATGGCGTCATCCGATATCCAATGTCCAACAACCGGCAATGGGTAGTCGGTCGATGATGTTCAGTGTTTGATGTTTGACATCCAATGGTGAGTGTCCAGCGGTCAGCGGTCGACGTATGGTGATGAGTGGTTGACAACTGGCGGTCGATGGCTAGTGATCAGTGGCCGACGATTGGCGATGGGTGGCTGAAGTCCGACGTCTAGTGGTGGGTGACTAGTGTTCGGTAGTTGGTGGCAGGTCCAGCGATTGGCAGTGAGCGATGGGCAATGGGCATCCGGCATCCCATGGGTTGAGAGTGAATGATGAAAAGAGTTTTGATTTTATACTTTTATTCAAGAAATTGAAAAGCTGAAAATTAAATTTTTAATTTCATCTCCAAATCTATTTATGAAATAGAAATCTGTTTTAGAAATAGAAAAGTGAAATTACTTTATCAAACGGATTTCTATTCTAAACTTATTCAATGGAACAGAGAAATAAAAATTTTATCATGCACGCCCTTAATCTTCAATTTCCAAACTAGCCGTTAGAAGATCTTCAAGATGATTGATTAACCATAAATCTGGTCATCCATAAAATCAAATCTTTTTGTAATGGTAAAGTTCCCTTAATTAGAGTTGGCCACACTTAGTAATAATCAATTTTTCCGAATATGGTAATAAACCAATTAGTTTATATCCAGTCTTCTTTCCATAATTTCGACCTTGGAGATAGTTAAATCACTTCTGACAAATAAGTTTAGTCCAAGGAATATTTGGGTCTTCTTATCCAAATAATAAACACGTTATAAGCATGTTGGTGATTATATCCAATCTGGTTAATTGGTTGAGGAGTTGCTATCGATGGTTCTTCTTGAGTATAGTGGTGATCTAAACTTCACCTAGCCGTTGACCTATTATGTTACCTCCAAGTCTTCTCGTTCACCCTCTATTAAGGTTTGTCCAAATTCTATTCGTCTTTTCACTATATACTTAGGACACCTTGGATATTGGCGAGATATTTATCACATCAACTTCACTCGAGATTTTGTTTTCTCAAGCATATTGACAATTATGGCTCTACCAAATTGTTTACATGGTCCTTCCAAGCATTATTGAGCTCCCTATTCTAGGCTTGTTCACCTTATATTAAAGTCCATCCAGTTTGTAGACACCTTGGCACCCAAAACATTGTTCAACCTTGACAAAGAACTCCTAACCTTTAGATGATCTTATTAGGACACCATCCACGTATTGATTATGCATCTCTCACTTGATTTTACTCAACCAATACATAAACTAGTAGTTTTTTTTTATTATGTTTGTCATTTTCAAAACATCATAAGGGGTTTTCTCAACACAAGCTACAATCCAACTATTTATACTTATACTAACAATCAAGAACGGTTATAACAAAAGTAAATACATGTGCAAATACATGTTAGGTGACTCCTATCAACAACTTGTATTTACAAGTAATTACTAAGCAAAGCCACCACTTCAATAGTAAGGAAAAGTTTTTAAATAGTTTTAAACATATTGCATTGATACTAATTCAGTTATAAATCTTTTATTTAGACTAATTTACTCCTAAACCTTTTTATATTGATATTAATTCAATCCATTCGACCAATTTTGACTAGTTGGTACTGACATGAACGTCGGCCATCTGGCCAATGTCGACACGACAAGTGTTAATTTTTTTTTATTTTTTTATTTCAAGTTTTTTGTTAAATTTTTTTCTCTTCTTCTTTATTGGGCTTCTTCTCCTACAATGGCTGGCCAAGCTCTGGCGAGGGTCACAAAGCCCTTGTCGGCCATCGACAAGGGTTGCGGCCCTTGCCCAACCTTGCCTAGATCTAGGCCAGGCCTAAGGGCCGCGGCCAAGGCAGCTTCGCCAAAATTTGGGTAGGCCAACTTTGCCCGTGATGAGGTCGCTTTGCCCATGATGAGGTCATGGCGAGATTGGCCTTGCTTGTGGCCCTAAGAGAGTTTGGGTGAGGTCCATGACCCTTGCTAGCGGGTGGCAAGGGCTCGCAGCCCTGTCCAATGGCTAGCGAGCCTCATCGGCCATCGTGGGAGAAGAAGCCCAAGGAAGAAGAAGAGAGAAAAAGAAAAAGAAAAAGAAAAAATAAAAAATAAAAAATTATTTGAAAATTATCACGTCAGCATTCAGCCATTGGAAGGCAAGCCAAAATTGATCGAATAGACTAAAATTGGTACAAATATGGAAAGTTTTAAGACTAAATTTGTCCAAATAAAATGTTTAAGACTGAATTGGTTTAAATTCAATAAATTTAGGACTTTTTTGATACTTTGTTCTTTTTTTTTTTTTCCAAATAAAATGTTTTAAGAAACTCACTTGAAACTTACGTTTAAATCAATAAATTTAGGACTTTTTTGATGCTTTGTCCATTTGACAGCCATTACTTCACCACTCTCTTATGCCCAGCAACAATTGTTACTTTAACAGCTTGTGGCTTCACTTATTGACAGTTACACCAAATTATGTTTTTCGATCTTCATAGTTACTGGCCTTTGTGATCTATGGCTCCACGACAACACGATCATGTCAATCTTACTTGCATGGCAATACTGATTTACCTGAACAAATTGCATCCGAAATTATTGGACCCATTACTGAGGCAGTTACCGGGCATCCAACTCGTGATTCATGTTAGTCGTGGTCCTCTTGTTGATCAAATTGAGATTCATTTATCGACGCTTATGTCTGACGACTTTGTAATTTCACTTTGCTTTGCAATTCTTTAGTCGTCTTATCCACGTCTACATTTGTCGACCAAGAGCTCCCGACACCCAGCGAATTTTGCCTCTGTCATGTCTTGCTCGACTCTCCTAGTCCAAGATGTCGGTCGGGAACTAGAGCATTTTTCTTTTTTTTTTTGTTGTTGTCAGCAACAGGAAACGCCACCGACGTGCTAGGCAGATTCGCACGAGCGGTCCCGTGGACCTGCACGGAGCGTGGGACTTCCGGGCGAGATGGAAAGACGGGAGTACCCATGTACGTTAGGCATTGATCCTTTGTAATTCTTTTTTTTTTTTTCCAACAAGCAGACATTTGTTCTTGACAGGATAATGTCAAAATATGTTGTGAACTTAAGTCCGATAATTATTTTCCATGCTGATAATCGCACTGTTTTTAAACCTGGACCGGCAAAAAAACCGGCCTAGCTTCCAGTTTGCCGGTTGAATTGCTAGGTCGATAGATTTTCCCAATTTTAGAACTAAATTTTTCGGTTCATATAGTTATTGAAACCTCTAGACAGATGAAAATATCCAGGCTATCTAGAGCTAAAGACCATGGTCTCCGGTTGGTCGGTTCAACCAAGTCAATGTCGGCCTTGATCAGTTGTCAACCAAGTAACACCAGGATTGGCCATCGTCCGCTTTCCGGTTCAACCGGTTCAACCGGTTGATTCGGACATCCCCAAAAAACATTGAATCATGAACACATGGAGGGTTCTGGTACTGCTTTTCACTAGAAGAAGTGGATCGTACCTTACATTTGGCGAGGTCGTGGTCCTTTTGTTCCTTTTGACTCTAACCGGGTTAGGCAGCACACAGAAACGATAACTGCCCCGGATTTTTAATATTTTATTTTTTAAGGATGGATTGGTTTGTGTACTTTTTCTGTGACGTGTAAGGAGTAGGAAATACTATAATGTTTTACCAAAGTATTATATATATGTAAGAATTACAAGGAGTTAAAAGCTCAAAGAGAGTGATTGAGGTTGAATTTTCGCCACTATGCCTATATAACTTATTATTCAACCAAGAATAGATCAAGCATATTTAATAAATTATTGATATGTGTGAATATTCTTTTCTTATATATGGAGCACTTTGACTACTTTCCACAAATTCATATATGAATAAACTTAGCATGGTTTATTGCATATTTAATGCATTACTGGTTATTTCTATTTTTATTTTGAGGCTAAGCGCACAGGTGGAGGAATACTTCTACTTTCTTTTTAAAAAGAAAAATGTAATTGCTAAGACTACATATACATAAGCCAAAACGTAAAGAAAATCACAAATGGTTCACAAGAAAAGCATCTGAGCTTACATTAGTCAACTTATTTAATTAATTCCATGGCAAACGCATGTCAAATATTAATAGAAGCCGCCTATTTTGATGGAAAAAAGGGATCCATCTACCATTTGGAAACATTTGGACTTGGGATCCATGGATACCATTCCTCACAAGCCATTTAAACAGTTAGAATGGACCTTTGATCCCGTGAAGCCCTTCTCCTAGCATACTAGGCTGGGTTCAGGGAAATGATAAGGCCTGGGCAGTGAAAGCTGCCTGGATCTACCATTTGGAAACATTGAATGGAGTCCTCGGCATTGGCATAAATAAAGCGATAAATCGAATTTTGTTGTGGTCTCACCTTATCGGATTGGGCAAGGTCCAAAAAGAGAGCATTAAATACGTACTCCTATAATTCACTTTATGTCCAATTACGTTTCCAATAATGTCATCCCCAATCGCACTTTTTCTTGAACTTTGTCTCGATATAACTCCCCGATTCATTCGTTATTTTCCAGCAAGGTAACTGAGAAATGAAGAGCACTAGCTAACATATAATAGTTATGATCCCATCACCAAATAACTTTGTGACATGATTTATAAGAACCTAAAGATATAAAACTCTATTTTCCATAGTTATTATCATGCATCAAAATATATCTTTTTTTACACGTTTAGTCATAGGCCAAAAGTCCAGCATACATGAAGGGAGTGTTGGAATATATAGATATTGAATCATGATTTTATCTAGCAATTTAACTTTTTAGACTCGGTTGATAGTAGTCCTATAAGATTTTATAGTGAGTTTTAAGTAAAATTCTTATTTGACTTACAATCTAAAACAAGAGAACACATTTTTCACCCAACTTTGACACTAATAATATGTACTCGAATACCCCAGTAATTTAGAAATACCATTTGAATGACGTAAATACAGTGTTCCAATGGGTTGAAATCCTTTGGCAAAAAGATGGGCCAAAATCCAAAAAGGGCTGCTTTCAAATTCTCCAAAACGATGAACCAGACAATCCTGTTGAAATCTTCGAGGCACCAAAAAAGCGTTTCTGCAAAATCGAGGTTGAATACCCCCTGTTGCTTTTGACTCATGTGAATCATGAACTACAATTATTTTGACATGTTCCTCTTGTTTTTTGTTTTTAGTTTTAAATAAATTTTCTTTTCTTTTCCCCTTGTAAACACCATTGCGTAAGAACATATCGTCTTGCCTTAAATGCTTAAACCATTTGATGGAAGGAATTTTACATGTATGTAAAAAGCATATGAATATCAGCATCTCCTCTTAAGCATGATTAAGAATGGCATGTAAAATTTGTTGAACAGGGAATCATACAAATGAGGTAAATGAGGTAAATTGAGCAGAATCTGACTATGATATCATGTTATAATGTCGAAATCAAAAGCTTAGATTAATAAACGGAGGGAGACCCCGGAAATAAGAGATCCATGATGATTCAACAGGTACTTGTGTCGCTTTTGAATCATTTAAATTGTGAACTATTATTTTAACGTGCTCTTTGTGTTTTTGCTAGTCCAGTTTCTCACGGCTTTTGCCTCTTGATGTCGTGTACGAGTTGCCTAACTCTTTTGGAATTTTCTTCTCTTTTCCTTATAAACAACGTGCTGAAAAACAGATTGTACGCAAGTACATGTATCGATTTGTGATTATGGGACCACTTGAATCGAGTCCCCCGGAAGAAATGTTAAAAGTGATGATCGATTGACTGTATATTGGCGAATATCTCCTGTAATTACTTCACAGGCCCCCCTCTCAAGTGACAAATTCTGCAATTTAAAGCATCGACTGCATGAGCATTAATCTGGAGAGTATAGCAATATGTTCTCCCGATCCGATTTTATGGTTTGGTTTGTTTTCCTATCCCATTTTCATTATCTTAAAAGCCTGTCGAGAACAGCACTCTATATAAACCCTATGGTCTTGAAGATTGCTCTTTAAGTTCTATGTATCCTCTAATAAGTCTTGGAAGTGAGGTTCAAGCGATAATGAGAGGTCAAATATTGATGTTAATCAAGCTCTTACCCCAAGAAAGTTCCCTCATGAATCTATATACTACATTATTCCTTCGTTCTTATAAACCATCGGTCTTCCATGTTCAAATTTTTTAGTTAATTGGGCATCATCAAATCAACTTGAACCCCCAAAACTTAATTTTGGGTCAATTTTGATGAACGTGGATTTCAAGGAAAATTTAATAATATAACATATTAACCTGAAGATGTTAAAAGAAAACATTAGAATGTAAGTCTCTATAATCGATGAGTCCATTTGCACTAAAACCTTACGATTTGGGTAGGGAACTAATCTTAAGTTTTTCCCCAAGTTTTGAAAACGCATATTCAATTTACATGCCGATCAATGAAAATGACCAAGTACTTTAAAAAAAAAAAAAATCATATCATGACTTATGGAAATGAGTGCAGCCCCAAGGAGTTCTCTAAAGTTGAATTTTTGTGTGGGGACAAGCCGTTGTGATGAACTTTGATTACAAATTGCATATCATATCCTTTTCATAAAATCCTATCCTTCCGGTATCGATCATCTAGTAGGTCAAAAGATGATATTGACTGAATCGAATGGACTTCATAAAGCATGATGATATCCACAATCGAGAATCACTTGAAGAATATAAACTAATGAGATCAAACCTATTTTTCCGTGGTCCGATAAGTTGGATCCGTTTTGGATTGGCATGCCTTGAGACTCAATGGTTCGCTTTGGCAACCCTTCAGTAATCTCTCATTACTCTTTATTCGTTGTTTAGGTCGATTTGTTTACATAATACTTACCAAAATAATATACGCACATGTATTTTTATATAAAGCAAGAGGAATCCCCTACTTTTAAGAGACTATAATCCTTTTTCCTTCTCAAAATATTCTGAATAAGATTTTTTTAAATGAAAAAATGCGCAACTTCCTACTTTTTTTTTCTCATGTATTTCAATTTTAAATTTAAATTTCCTTTTCTCTTTTTTTGCAAAAAAACCTTACTTTAGAAAAATCAAAACTTGAAATGTTTTCTTTCTCTCTCCACTTATATGTGTACAATTTTTACAGATGTAGTCAATAATTGCTTTCCACTAATCGATACCTCAAATATTTTGTAACAAGACGATTTTGCAAAATCTTTTTGTATGTCAATTATTATTTTTTTATTTGCATACAATGCGTGTAGATTTTTGCTGACGATAAAAAAAAAAGGCAAACACAAGTCTAAAAAAATTTTATATGATGATTTATGGGAGTCATCTGCACAAAGAATGCGCAACCCTTCTTATTTTTTTTACTTACTTTTTTGTGAATACAAAATTGTTATGCGATCGCTTGGCTAGAAGGATCTATCCACTATTGCTACTGAATTACGGAAAATTTTTGCGAAAAAAAGTTCCTAGTCGTTGATGAACGAGAAAGTCAATTTAAATTCTATATAGTATGAAGACACAATTTTACCATTCAATGTTGTTAAATTTAGTAAGTTCTTACTATTTAATTTACCCGTAACTTAATTTTACGATCACTCTTGTTTGACTATTTTGACATTTCATTTTTACCTTCTTTATACTGGCAATTCCTTTTCATCTAGCATTTAGTTGAGTTCTCCTATAGCAAAAACCAATTCACTTATAATGCAATATAAATCAAGAAAAAGAAACACATGGGGTTGGCTCGACATCTATGGAACAAACTTTCATACTTGGATTAGACACATCATTACTTGTCATCAAGTGTAGACAATCTCATTATAGAGGCTATTTATTTGAAATATGACTCACATTTTATTCGATACATAAGGTTAATAAGATATTTCACAAGTTCACTCAATTCTTTGTGATGCCAAAAGGTTTTCAAAACTTTTGGTAAAATAAAGAAATCGACAAAAAAAAAAAAGAAAAAGGATTTGAATGGCCAGATTACATCTTTCCTTTGTATGCTTGTCTCGTCATTGTCCTCAGAGTGTGAAAAAAGCCACTCGAGATGTCAATTTTTGTGTACAAGTGCCAGAGTCCAAAATGTCTGAACATAATCAGCTGGCGACGATGCTAAAATCGAAAAAATTCCTGAGCCCTAGGGACTGAAACTCAAATCTTCTGTAAATAAAGGGACTAGGATTCCTATCGCATGGCAACGTCTCTTTTTCCTTCGGAATTCCCAATCTCTCATGTCTTGTTTGACTACATTACACTATATATTTCCTTCTTTTTTGTTCAGAAAGTGGGACTGAATTAATAAATATTTTCAAAAAAAGGGGTCTTAAATTCAAAAAGGACAAAAAGACGAACGAGAAGGAGAGGAGGAAATTGCGTAAATGCACAATTGAACACGGTTCACTTTTCGTCATTGTCAAGTACTTCAACTTTATCTTTAGTTTCTTCCCCTTTCTCAATCTCTTCTTTACCTTTCTGCTTTAAATTAGATGGTGTAAAAGCATGAAATCCGGCCATTACCCCGACAAAATCATGCCAGCAAAACATTAGACATCTGTCACTACTCCGCTTGATTACTCGTTATTCATTGCTTTCGATTGTTAGGACTTTAATGGGGCCGGGGTAATTAAGCCAGCTTTAGGGTTACTTCTTTAGATGATGCCCGGTTAAAATGATTTCCTCTCTCCTTCTTTAAAGCCCATCATTCGTCGTCCTCTAAAAAGGGTTTTTGGAACATGAGCTCGAGCTTTGGGAGACTCGAATTGCCTTTTTTGATTTACAGGCCGAGTTGCGTTGCGTGACTAGGGAAAAAGATGAGCATTTCAAGGAGATTTCATTCTGGTGGTGACTTCGAGGGTTAACTTAGATTGCAATTAAGAGGGCTCTAACCTCACTTTTAATGATTTCGGATTCTGGCTTTTGTACGAACGGAAAATGGATAAAAGATGCACATGTTTCCTTCAGGCGCCACTCAATTTGGGATCGCTTGCTGCAACCCACTAAAGAAAGAATGCCACTGGGGTTTCCTTCACAACCATACAATAATTTGGGTTTCACTGGGATTTGGATAATTAGATTTCGATTGTCCTGGTTTGAACCGATAATAAGAAATGATGATCTGTTATATTACTTAACACTATAATGCGTCACAATCAATGGGTATTTATATACAAACAATATGTACATGAAATGAAGTCTAAACTAACAAGGAAACTAGCTATCCTACTTGGTTTGTTAGGATATAACGAAATATATATATATATATAAACCTAATATCTAATAATATGTCCAACAATATTATCAAACATCCCCTTCAAATTCAATGTGTAAGTAATATCAAGTTACTTTTATACTAGAAAATTAAAAAGCGTAACATATGCAGAAGCAATGTCACTGAAGTGTATATATGCTCGCTATTTTAATATGTGATTTGATTTTCAAAAATTCATTGCCTTGGTCAATGCTGTAGAAAAGTTTGTTTACCTCAAAACCTATTGATGATTTAAGACTCCATTCCTCACATCGATTTTGCTTTGTCGAGCTAGATCTTAATGTATCCAAATTCAGCATATGTGGCTCATCTTCCTTGTCAAATTAGGATAGAGAAAGTCCCCGGAAAGAGGAAAAGCCTCAACGGGTGAAAAAATTTATGGTCCAACTGAATTTGCCCAAAAGTTTGGGACGAAAGCGAGGGCAAGGAGCTAAAGCTATGCAGTGTCATTTTCTATCAAATTCATACCATCAAAGGAGTTTTAAATGGTCATTTATTACAAGGGTCCCCAATTTCTCTTATAAGTATGCAATACAGATAAGACGTCAAATCATTGTGGATACCTCACAACAACGGCAGTGGGCTCAAAAGTATGTTGTACCCACATTGGACTCTTTATCATAGCTTTGCAAGTTGCTACACCTGGAAAAATAATTCAAGCTTTCTTTTGGGAAGGCCCTATTAGTTTTAGGAGAGACGCTGTGATGGTTGGAACCTTATTTAGAATTGTGGATGATTGAGACTAAAAATTGTCTTGTAGTTTTCCCCCTTATTAATTATGGGTGTAGGGTAGTGGCTTCATGATTCAATTAGAATTCCTACCCATGATGAAAGCACTAGGAGGTTGTGCATCTTCTTTTTTTTTTTTTTTTCAAACGTTGTCGTCTTAGTTGACATCAATAGCACAATAGACTTTCGCGGGGTGTCTCATTTCTGATACCAGGTTTTATAGGTTTGATGTTAGTCTCATTTGATTGATGGAGTTGGTAGATGCAAAACTCAATGTGTGCAGAACCTTAATAGTATAAATTGAAAAAAAATATAAATTTCAACCTTGATAACTTTTGAGTAAAAATTTTGGTCTTTGATTTAATTAGTGCATCAATTTGGTTGAGGTCCCTCATTTCCATAACTCCATTATAAGGTCTTGAAATTTTGATTGAGTGATCATGTTTGCCAACCTACATTTCTTGTGAGCATGCTGGTTAGGCTGGATAATTGGGTCCCTAATCTGTTTGTGACATCTAACCAAGACAAGTGCTTGTTGTTCTTTCAACCATCATATATCTCCTCATTAAAATCAACATCTATCATTATTCATTTGTCAAGCTAATTTGACAATAAAATTGCTCTTCACGCATGTTACGGGACTTATATCCATCTGAGTAGCTTTAAAAATCATCAATTTAACTTTAAAATTATGGTATGACGAAACTGCAAGTAAGCAAAAAACGGTTAATGCCAAACGCTAGTTAAGCGAAAAAAGTTTCATCCCTTTAAGTCCTATTTAGACTTTACTTGATGCTCTTGGACGACATATTGACATTTTCATTTTATCCAGCAAAATAGGAAAGGATAAATCGCACTCCTTTTACGGTAGCCATGTGGTGGTCAAAGTAAATAAGCACTCTAGGAATTACATTGATCCAAGGCGATACCAAAACCATTCATATGGTCCTATATAAGAGTGACCCAGGACCATGTTATGGATCAATCCCTCCAAGTGCCACTCCCTTTCTTCTTTCATAAGTTGAGATGGGAAATGCACACAAATGTATAATTTTAGGGCAAGGGTTCTCTCGTTAGGGCACCAGTCAGCATGTTTATAAGTTGAAGTAGTAGGTGAAACCGGCCCAAGAAGAAACTTCACCAAAAAAACATAAAATAAGAGAAAATAAGAAAAGAATTGGGTAGAATTTCTAATTACTATACGCCTTCTAGATAAGACCTTCCCCTTGGAAAACAACGAAAGAAAGGGTTTTTGGAGGTTTGAGGTCGTCTTGTGTTTATGAGGCCATCACCCCATTGGAGGAAATTAATTAATGAAGCAATTATCATATACTGATGAAAATCAGTAAACAAATGCCATCTTAGGTTAAACCACTTAAACCAAATTATATTCCCCTATCCGCCATCCCAAAGGACCCCATTCGTTGGCCTACCAAATGCCCTTTCTTATAAACCTAGTCAATCTCTCTCTCTCTCTCTCTCTCTCTCTCTCTCTCTCTCTCTCTCTCTCCCCCCAAATAATTTATATCCACAGATATTAAATGCAACCACACAAACCCTCTTCAGAAAATATTCCCTTGTTTTGGCCCCACATGGAGAATTGAATTTTTATTTTTATTTTCCCCACCTAGAAATATACTTTGGTTTGCCTTGTTTATAATGCCTATACGCTCTTAAGGCACCACTGGTAACATCTCAAGAGAGATAATCCCTTTTTAAATGGCTTCGTGAACATAGAAAAAAGTAAGGTTGACAGAGAGGCAACGATAATCTGGTTCAATCAAGTAAAGGTTCTCGACTCTCTTGCAAATCAAACTAGTCAATTTGGAGGCATTCTCTACATCTCTGTCACCCCCCATTGCAATCCGTCAAATAGGAGCTACGCGGTTCAATAATTCAAAGGGACATAAAAAGAGGTACTACTCCCTCTTGGGCCCCATTCTGCTCTTTGATCTCTTGGCCTTTTTGGCAAGTGAGATCAACGGCTATGACTGCTATCTATGGTGGGCACTCCCCCACTGAATCATTCATTCTCACATAGGGAGAGATTTATAAGGTTTGTTCGTGTCGATCCCAACAAGACTATGTCCTAACAAAGTAAATTTTGCGCTTAATATATTAATGGGGAGATGATGACTGATAAGGACATAAAGCTGTTTGATAAAGAGGGTATGATTTGATTGCTTTGTCTCTGTCCATTCCTCTCTCTCTCGGGATTATTGGGGTTGAATTTTGATTTTTTTTTCCCTAGTTTAACCTCCCTTTTTTGTGTTGGGCATTGTTCCTGTAATTTGGATTTTCGTATTTGTATCTTATTATAAGATCATAGATCGTCTCGTTTTAGTCGAGTATATTGCATAAGATAATCACCACATGATGGGGTTTAATATGAAGGTTGAAGAAATCTGATGAAGCCGTGGGCCCCCTCTGATGGTTCAAAATATTCATCAAATGTCAAGTCCCCATTGTTTATATTCACACAATACTTCTTTTATTCACGTAATTCGTCGATTAAATTTCCACTAAAAATAATCCGTTACACGTGTTGATCACGCCACATTCATTGCGGCGATCTGATCCTAGTAATCCATATATCTAGGTGATTAGCATAGGAAATTAAAAAATGGGGGTGCGTTGTGTCCATCAGGACATTACTACACCAACTAAAATGAGGGAAGATAATTTTTGAGTGAAGCAGGCGTCACCTATAAGCCTCTTTCTCGGGTCACATCAGACGATGTATTTGCGAACGTCATCGAAGTGGGCCAAGTTAAAAATGTAACCTTGAAGCAACTGAAGAATATAAAAAAAGAAAAAAAGAAAGAAAATTGAAGATTTTAAAAGAAATTTGAACTTGTGGTTGGAAGCGAGGGGCTTGTTATTTTCTGGCCCTATCTTCTTTCTCAGCTTGGATTTTTTGAGGTCTGTGACAATGCCAATTTTGTGCAATCTCGTAGCGTTGTACGTGAACACGCAATGAGTGGGGCAACGCTGTTTGTTCAGACGTGGCGATGCCATCAATGTCTTCGAAGAAAGTCACGTCCCTAAATAATCTCAACCGTCCGATTTCTCTTGTATAAGGGGATGGCGATGATATGACTAATACCCAATATTAACCTTGCGCATCAATTAAGTTTATTCATCTTTCCTAGTCGATGGTGGGACCAACTTACATTAAGATGACAGAATTCACAATAAATTACTCTCCTCATAAGCAAGTTTATGACTTTATACTCTTTGAAAGGGTGAGCTACCGCTCGTTTTACCAATTCATTGAGATTCACGTCAGTAATCTTTGCTTTAAACATGATTCGGCTAATGCTCTAGCGTATAATATAACATCAAAAATTCATTGCCAGTCGATAATCCATCCTATAGCATTTGAGAATCGACAAAATTGAAGTAATGAAGTGAAATTTACAACCTGAAGCTTTGATTGCTGCTGTTGTTTTGCATAGGTTAATGTTTTAGTCCCAACCCAGTGCTCATAGCGTGCAAAGCTTCCTTTACACTCTATGGCTTAGTACTTAAATCTTGGATGCCCAGTCAGACGGTGACTGGTTCCAAGACTCGATGATAGCGATTCCCTAGTTTAGCATGCCTTCGATTTTATGTAGGATGTGTATAGCTTTAAGGTAATTGAGTGGTTCCATATAGCCAAATAAATATAATATATAATATTTTCATAAAATAAATTTAAAAACTATTATCTTGGGGGGGGGGGATGGGAATCGATCTCCAAAGTACACAAAGGGAAACATTTGGGGCCTGCTGCTGCTTAATTTCCTCTTCCCCCCTTTTCATTTCTTTCCTTTTTGGGGCCTCCCACAGCCTCAAGTTGCTCATCATCTTCTCTCTCTCTGTTGTTTACCTTTCCGGTGCTTGGATTTTTGTGAGTGGGGATATGGGGACCATTGCAACAGTCACATGGAGCTGGAGGCAGTTCATGAATTTCACAGCCAATTATTGGGTGTCCTCGAATGACCTTTCGAAAGAAATGTTCACTTTTTCAGCGATGGACGCAAGATGCCCATAGGTTCAATCAATAGGGTAACAAAATGAAAGAAACAAAAGAAGAATTATATTTGTGCATTTATGGAACCAACCAAATGTAGTTGTTCTCGTCGCTTAAGGCTTTGGTTTGAATAATCATATTTGCACATTCTCTTAAGGTCACCTTTAAGAACATATACTCATTTGTCTCAAGTGAATTAGGGGTTTTTGTGCTAGTGAAATCAAAACCCGGCCAATTTGATTAGAAACCGTACTAAAGTTCAATGACCATGCGTTTAATTTCTCGTGCCGGTAAATTTGATTAATAGTTGAAGGATGCATCTATCAAATGTTGTTTAGCTGTATTGCCACGGGTTGGAGTCCTTATACTACATCATGCTTGAGACTATTCACCTGAGCTGTGATTAGGGTGAAATTTCACTTGTTCTAGATTTACTCACTTGAACTTAAGGTTGGCTTCTTCGTTACAAAAGAAAAACCAGAAAAAAGAACGAATCCTTCCTTTTGGTTATTGTTCTAGTTTCGAGCAAGTGCTTCTTTCTGGATCATATGAAGGCGTTCGGGCCATTATTATAACTTAATAGTGCTGTGCCTGTAAAATACTTTCCGGCCCAACCCATATTTTCTATTTATCTGAAGAACTCTCTGCCTCGCGGTCGGTCATTATGAGCCGGTTAATATTGACCTTGGGAAAGACATATGCATAAGCATTACATATAAATCACGGTGCTAATGATGCTCTAGTGAAGATAAATCCCTTGCAAAATGTGTCGTGTTAAGAACGAACATCGAAGTCCGAACTTGGATGTGAGGCGAACAGTTTCAGGAACCTTTTTGAGGACGGTCGGTTTAGTCGCGACAATGCAACAAAGAAGAAAGAAAACATGAACAGCTCTTAGACAACGAAGCGCCTTCAGCCAACGGGCTTGCCGTTCTGCAGCAGTCTTAAGAGCTACGGCTATTGTGATGTCCTTCCGGCATGACAACCATGTCTCGCCAACGTATTGAGACGCATCAGAATAGTAATACACATGAGGCTTGTTTGCCCGTTACCGCGATCTAGGCGTTCAGTGCACAGTGGGTTCATAAATCCATTGGATTTGGGAATTCAAAGGCTGAAACTCATGCAGCTGTTATCTCTAATACTGGTTTTACTCTTCATCTGGGCTGCCAGGTTTCGCCTACACTGCAGTTTCACAAATCCTTCCAGTTTTAAGGCTGGCTACCTCTTACGGTGCAACATCATCTCTAGTATACAAAAATGTGCCGATGCCTGCTCCTTTCTTCGCAGCATTGGTTCACCAGGATTCCATCAACAACAGTGCAACAAGCCATTTCAAATTCTGTAAATCAGAAAGTCTACTGAAAAGAATGACAACTTACTGCACAATGTTATTCTACTAATTTTCTGAATCCGGTATTATCGGTGTTGACTGTAAAAATCTGTAAGTGAGACTCTCGGTGCTGTAAGGTCTGGTGTTCCAAGTTAACGTTAGACCCACAAGGTCTCTATCAAAGTATCCAGCAGCTGCAGCGTTTCGAATCTTGTGGACCCTCGAACCATCGGTCCCACAATGGATTTAGTGGACCGGTCGTTCTGTCACACAAAAATCGACGACTCAGAAAAAGGAATAGAAGAAATCTAGTGAAACATAATAGAAATAAGGGTTCAGAATACAGAATTACACTGGCAACAACGGATCGGGCTTTGCTTCAACATGAGCGAGCAATCTGGCATTCAGGAAAACAATGTCAAAAAGAAAGAAACAGAAATATATTTCATGGGGACCACTCGTGTAGAACATTCCCAAGTACTCTGCAGACTTACTCCATGCAAGCAACAGAGGTCTTTTCCATCTTTTCAAGTTGTTCTAACTCTTCCTGCCAAAAGAAAGCAGTAAAATTAGTAAAACTAGTGGCAGGAATGGGAGCTCTGTTGCAACAACAGGATGCGAAGCTATGATTTCAGCATATTCACTTAATTAAAATGACGTAGTCAGAGATAAGCATTGGTGATTCTTTGAAAATCAAGATTATGCAAATGTTGCTGCCTCGAAGATCTCTCTGGTCTACAGTAAAATATGCCTTTCTTGTTTGTAATTGAACTTTAGATAAACATCTCTTCATCCACCTACAAATTATGTAGCACCCTTTCCTTTAGATAACGTAGTATCTGTCTGTTTTGACTTGAGAAACACTATATTCAAACTATTATCCAAATCTAAAAAAGAAAATGAAAAAATTATATGCAATCTACATGCCAAAGTGCTTGCGCTACAAGATTCAAAATGCAAAGTATGTCTGCCACAAGATTTGAAACCAAAATACAAAAAAGTAAAAGCCACTCCAAACAGACTGATCAGTGTACCCATGGGCTAGTGTGAGAATAAAGCTTTTCTGAAAAAAATGAACAATAGATATGCATGCATAATACAGACACAACAAAGAAGAACGAACAAGACATTCAACCCTGAAACACAATGCAAGAAATCTCATGCACACCTCATGCACACCAGGAGTTCAAATCTAATAATGTGTCAATAAATCCAACAAAATCTCTTCATCCAGTGGATATACAATCTCAAGAAACAGAAATGAATCTAGAACTGCTCTGCATAAAAATATGCATCATCATATATATGTTTCCACCACCTGAATTCCTTAAAGCAGTTCCCTTCATGCATTTGATCTCCATATTCTTGTAATCACTTTCAACACAATATAGACAGCTTAAACAACCATTCTCACTTGAGTATACGTAGTTCAGGATTGAATAAGACTCATCCTCTCCTCACTAGTTTGGCAAGTCTTTGTTAGTGAATTGACTGAAGCTACAACTGATCTCTGTTTTTAACAAACTAACGAAACATTGTTAACAATGCTACAATGTTATTTAATTATCATGGAAAAGAACAAGATTAAAATTTCCAGCCTGGCTAACAAGCGCACAGACCATTTCCTAGAACAGGTCATTTGGCTGTTCCCTAGAGAGAGTCCCTCAATAAGAAGGCACCTGAAATCACAAAATTATTTGTCCATTTCCTAGAGTGAGTTGCCTAGCGCCCTTGGATGGTCCCCACCTACCATCATACATTGGTTTTGGATGCAAGTACATTCCTTACTGACCTCTAACCATTCTGCAAGAACTCTTCCTCCTTTTACTTCCTCATTTGGTTTCCACAGCTCACTCATAGTACCTTTATTTTGTTAAATTCTATACTCATTGGTCCAGACAAAGTACATCAATTCTTTCAGAAAAGGAAAATACATGCAAAACATATGCAAGTTTCAAAAGTTGAAAGTGTCTTAACAGATTTACTCTTCTTCTTTATGCAGATAACCTTTTCCCGTCATATAATACTTGCATCGAATTATATTTGTGCATCGATGTGCAGGGTCCCCGTCTTTCACACTTCCCCTCGCCACTACTACTTTGTTAACTGACGTGCCCAGCCATTTGCAGGATTTCCAGAGCTTTCCTTTTGAAGCATCTTCTACCAAATGTTGCTTGCTCTTCATCATTTGATGAATTTCCGGACCTTCTCCTTTCCATTCTCATCGATTCTCACATAACTCAATCAGAGATAAATGTGATCTTGCAATACAAGTTGATGACGGGATATACAATTAAATAGCATAAGAGGAGCCAAGCTATATTTTGACTGCTCATTTGGCAGATTTTGAAACCTTGAGCAAGGAAATTGGTAGGGTATCTTATATATCTACAGATTCTTTTGGTAATATCTTGGATTGAAGTAGACATCTACAGATTCTACTGGTAAATTATCTAGGTTCAAAGTCTAAATCTATGGATTCTATCAACATTTCTCAGATCGAAGTCAATATCTACAGATCTATCAGATGCATGTACTCCTTCATTGTCCAAATCCAAACAATTTATTCTTCATCCAAATAGCAGTGAACCAACATACAAATAGACTAATCCATCTAAAATGTTCTTATTTGGGTGCTAAAACAGACAGGGACCAATGTGGAATGAGAATCGCACGATTCAGGGTGCAAATAAGTCTGAATTATTTGGCCTGAAACAGAACCTAATTGAAGAAGCACCAGAAATGCCAAGTCATTGTGGGAGATATTGCCACATCAACTAGAAGATCTTGAAGGGCTTGACACTACTAACTCAGCTGGAGCAATTCTAGCTAGGCTTGATAGAGCAAGATTAAACTCACACCAATGATGGAGGCAATGTCACACTCAAAGTTATAAAAGATGTAACAGCACCAGAAACAAAATTCAAGGCGAACAGATCGATGCACGTCTCTGATCAAAACAAATGCACATCGATGCACAAATCCAGAATGCAAGAAACACCAAAGGATGCACAAGACACTCTCATCATCCCTTTAGCAAACACAATATGCAAAGCTATAGGGACTGAAGAATAAACAATCTCCAATGTTGCCAAAGTCGAGCCCCTATCTCACAAAGGTTAAACATCTTTATAGAGAAATTCCTTAACTATCATCCTTAAATCAATTAGACAGAAAGAAGAGGAATTGTCTTCACAACCCAAGACAACTCAAGTATGGACCTAAGGAGGACTACGGAATACACAGAAAGAAACATCAGCACAATCAAAGACTCCTAGTGCAGCAACTCAAAACTGACGCTTAGCAGAATCTCAATTACTTCGATCTATCAAGATAAAATGCAGTTTCGATGATTGATTGGAGGAAATTGAAGGGATTCAGCTAATGAAGAGAATGAGTTAAAATATTATTTGGATGCTAAAGAAGGAAACGACCTAAATATCTTGTCATGGTTTTATAACTTGAGATAAAACAATGTGTGTCTGGAAAAGAAGAAAGTCTCCAAAACCCTCCATATTTGGACAGACTATGAGGATTTTATAAAACTACGATAATACTAGCTCCCCTAATTCCTCCTAATTCTTTCCTTTCTTCTCCCTCCATCGTTATCCTTCCATCCAAACACACGATTGATCATCACTTTTAAAATCCTTTCTCTTGCCCTCTACTCACTCCTACAAAAAACAGTGCAAATTTGGTTTAAAGAAAGAGGCAGAAAAGAAAGGGTTTACTATGCTGTATTCCAGGTAGAAAAGACTTGGATGCAAAAACCAGATGAAGATAGTAGGCATTCTGCAAGAGTGAAAAAACCAACATTCTACATGCCTGCCCTAAATCTATGATAAGTTATTTTCCTCAAATACTATATACATGAGAAAAGTCATCTAGAGGAAGAAAAATAGCAAATATATTCTTCCACAGATCCTCAACTTCACGGATACATGCAATTGACAATTGTGAAGAGGCGTGGGCATGTGCGCAAGCACAAATTGGTAGCGTTAAGATGTTTATCATAGGAGTGAGAAGATCATACTGAAGTAAACATGCCCTCATTGACATGGGAGTAGAAGCTAGATAACACAATAGCACCCTTTTCAAGTGTCAACACTTTTGCATCATTAATTTCTTTAGTGGGTTAATTATTTGGCCTTTGATTGCTCTATCACCACCACATTCAAGGGGTAATATGAGACCTTAACTTTTCCAAGAGTCCACTCAGAGCCCATACCGGTATGTCCTGTATTTTCTACATAAAATCCTAGTTTTAGCTGCGGGGCTGTTCACTTTAGTGCCAATAGTTCAATACTAGTAAAAAGCTAACATGTAAGAACAAGAAGACAAAAAAATTTAGGAAGGAATGCTGCTTCCTCACTTCTGTCTTTAGCTTCCCCTTTTAATCTACCTCTCGCTTCTTCTCATTCCCTTTCAACGCCAATCAACAAGTTGAATTTGTTAAGAAGTCTGAAGTCCCCAGTCCCCCAAAACAGGAGTTTTTAGGCCAAAAACGTCTCATTTGCTTCAAGAAAGAAAAAAAGACTACAACTAGGGAGGATGCTTAAGCCACCCATCTCTGCAGAATCATCAAAGTCCCTCAGTTCACTCGCCCAAATCAATCTGAATGCTCAAAGGAAGGATGCAAAGACATCAGAGCAAGAATATGTTCAACGATCGTTATTAGTCAGATGAGAAAGTCAAAAGAGCTCAAGGTCCTCGTTTCACACTCAATCAGCGAAAGCCCAAGATTAAAAAGCATCGGAAACGAGAAAATCGAAACCGACCTCTAGGAATCTGGATTCCTGCTCGAGCCGCTTGAGCTCGGCCTGTATCCGATGCTTCCCTCTCGTGTCCGCCGCCACGACCACTCCCACGGCTCCTTCGGAGTTCGCAGCTCGCATCTCGAGATCAAGAACCGAAAAAACGACGGCAACCCAGGAGAAGAATCTGGAAGCAGGGGTCGTCTCCGAAACAGAGGAGGAGGGGTCGACCCACGACGCTGACGAAGACCCCAGATAGACAGAGAACGACGGGGGCACGGCAGATGCACCCGGTGGACCCAAACAGAAGTCGGAACCGGTCTCACCCGCTAAAAAACAAACGAGACACGAACAAGAAGAAGAAGAAGAAAGGGGGGACTGGGTCGGTCGTTCCGAACCACAAGCTTCCAAGGAGATGGATCTGCAGCGGTTCCGTACAATTCCAGAGGAGAAACAGAGCAAGGCTGCGAAACAGAGAGAGAGAGAGAGAGGAAAGTTTTCTGCTTTCCGGGATGGAGAGTGGTGGGGGAATGACGAGGTACTGTCGCGTTTGCGGTGGGACGGAAAGAGAACTTGGGAAAAGGTGGGCCTCTTTTGTTTTCTCTCTCTCTCTCTCTTTCTGTCGCTTTCCCCTGCACCAGAAACAGAGCAAAAGGCAGAGGAATCCCCTGTTCCACGGCACGCGAAGCCGGAGCAGAGACAAAGCTTTGCTGATGTGACGGCGAACGGGGGGTTCTCGCCCACGAGCTCGCGGACCAATCCGCCTCGAAATGCGACGAACGGGGGTCGACGCTCGCTCGCTCGACTTCGATTCCGTCGACGACGGGCGAAAAAGCACGCGCCTTTATCGCGTCGCGGCGATCGAGGTCGCGACAAAGCGCGCGCGTGAGGCGCGGGCGGCGGGGGAGGAGCGTGGGGAGGAGGAGAAGAGGGTTGCGGTGGCGCCGCGGTGCTCGACGCACGAGAATTCCGCTCGGGTGGTGGGGAGTCGCTGTCCCCCCGTCGAGAACTTTTTTTTTTTTTTTTTTAGCGTGTTATACAAGAAATGTACGATAATGATTTTAGATAATTTGATTGGACGGGAGCATAAATTCGAACCTCGAATAATAATTATTTTGTTTTTAAATGTAATTTTTGACCGAAAATAGATTATTTTTATTTTTATCTGCTAGAATAGTTTCTAAATAAAATCGAATGATTAATAACGACGTAAAATCTCTCGTTGAGCAACATTAAAAGGCGAGCGGATAGTGGTCAATTGATGGCAATAAAGGATAGCTAGCGGCGGCTGAAGGGTGGCGGTAGGTGAGAGGCTGACTAATAACAAGAGCAAGAGATGAGAAAAAGAATTTTTATTTTTTATTTCTATTTCAAAAATAAGAAAGTGCAAACTTGTATTTCTTATTTATGTTCAAGCTTATTTCTATACTAAAAATTTAGTCTAAAAATAAGAAAATGAAATTATGTTACTGAACCAATTTTTGTGCAAAATCTGTTCTTGAGGGTAGAAAAATAGATTTGATAAAAAATAAAATGATTATCATACCCGCTCTTAGAGAATAGAAATGTTGGATTTGTTGTTTATCAAAACTATGTTTGATTTCGGCTATCTAATTACATCAACTACTTTGTCGTTGAAAAATTTGGTTCTATTAGTTCGTTACGAAATAAGTTTGACATTGGTTTGTTTTTTTCTCTTTGTTCGGTTTAGGATGGAGAAAGATGTTAGGCAAGTTCGATTGACTTTCCACTCAGAAAAATCGAAGCTTTGGTTGGTTGGTATCACGGCTGATTGGACCCATCTTAACCTAGCGAGATCAGCCCGATTGAATGATATAATCTACATGGATGGAGACTTAATATGAAATCATATATCACGAAAAATAAAACAAGAGAAATGAAATAAGATAAATATATAAAAATGTGAATGATGTGAGAAGGGTGATTGCAGATAATATATTCACGAAATTTTTTTGTCTTGCCTTTATGCACTTGAAGTCATCTTGTGCAATTAGACTTATGTAAATCTTAAGTAATTGAATTTGATTAAACACTATTCATTTCGTCCTATGCTTGCAATTTATCTCAGTTTGGGATATGTAATAAGATGGATCTGGAAAATTTTCATTTCACATGAAAAGAGAGATACATAACTTCAATGCAAAATTAATCCAAAAAAAACTACAATTTAATGCAAATCTGAAAAATGAATCAATTGTTAAAGCTTTGCATGCGACCCTTATCAGGGTGTCGCCAAGGGCTGGTAAACCTCATTAGGGTGTCAACGGGTTCGTTGATCCTTCTCAGGGTGTTCTCACGAATCGTGACGATCGGATAAAAAAGTGAGGGCTAGCCCATAGTGCCCGTAAGCGAGAGCTTGTAGGCCCTTATCTGCATCACATTGTGATGGTGCCACTAGCACCACCACTGCATGACCAATCTAGGCGACGGCTGCAAGCACTTGCAACTTGTCGGGCAAGGATCTTCGGCCCACACCGATGAAGCTAGGGGCAGTGGCCCACCCTGCTTGTGCCACTAGTTTGTCAATTTCTTTACTTTGTAATTTCGCTTGATTGAGGTTTAATTGAGGTTTGCGGGAGCAAGAAAATTTAGGGGAAAACGATGTCCTCAGTAAAAAAGAAAATGATTTATGAAGATTTACTATAGTCTATCGGAACAAGACACCGTAGGATTGAAATCTTTTGGCTTAGAATGATTTATGAAGGTTTTTGATGGTCCATCATAAATAAGAACAAACATTGTAAAACTGAATTTTCTTTTAAAGAGGATTTATAAAGGTATATTAACGGTATGTCATAACCATAAACAAAATATTGTAAAAATTATTTTTTTTACCAAAATTTTGAGTAGGTTTTTGACAGTCTACCTAACCAAAGAAAAAACTTGTAAACCAAGAACTTTTTCTTACGACTTTTTACAAAAGTTTACAGCAGTTAACCCTATTAGATGAATGCATGGTTTATTAAATTTCCACGCCTAGTGCTAAGCAAAATATATTAAAATAATAAACCACACATTCATCTAGCAAGTTAAACTTTTAAAATAATCGATAATGGACCCATCAAAATATGACAAACCCAAAATGACTTGTTTGATAATTGTATAAAAAAACTTGACCCATACACAACGGATTAAAATGGGTTAATCCATTCTGAACATAACCCGACCCATTAATTTTGACATGAATATAACATGAACGTAACATGAACATTCTCAATATAAACCCAAACGCTAAACCCTAAACTCGAACCCACTTTACTTCATGTAGTATTCGAATTGTATTATTGCGTCCTCCCAAAAATTGCCACTTCTAATATAAACATATTACACGAGTTGGGTTAATTAAATCATTCAATAGATACATCTTCTCTAATTTAGTCCTAATTTTTTCATAATAAAATAATGGCATATAAGGTTTTGCTAAAATTTACTACATTATATTGTTATCAAGAATTATTTCGTAATTATGATGTCTTAATGAGAATTGTACTCTCACAAATAAATAAATAAAAAGAAAAGAAGAAGAGAGAGAAATGGTCACGGTTGTCCCCATGCAAGAGGTTGCTTTCCTTCAAATCTTATGAACACAAGCTCCAAACTTTAATCCAATCTTAGCAAAAGTAACTCCTTAGAAATCCACAATCATGAAAGGCAAGAAAAGTTATAAACTTATCATATTCGTACCAATTTAGTCCTTACCTTATGACCTAGAGTCAATTAAGTCATTTCGGTTAATTTTGGCTAGATATTGTTGATGTATATATTGGTTGGCCTACGTAGTACAGCCAGTGCTAAAATAAACAACTTTTAATAATATTTTGAATTTTGTATGTTTTATCTTTCCTTTTCTCTTTTGACAATGCTTGTAAAGATTGTGCACACCAAGGAGGATTAAGGGTCTCCTAGGAGCATTGTTAGCATTAACAAAGGTTTGCGGCCGCTTCGAATTACAATAGATTAGACATCCTCGTGGGTATAGCTGAGGGCATACCATATGGCCTTAAACTACCTAAATACCTTGCCAGGCTTGCCTTGCCTTCCCTTCCGTGGAGACTGGATCAGACAGCACTCACGTGATTATCTCTTTATCCACCATCGTTGTCCGCCCGGACATCATCCATTTCAGCTCTGCTAATTCAGACGCTCTGTTCGAAGACAAGGGAACATGGTGGGTCGTATTCTAAGCTCAAAAGGGCTCGGTAATCAGAAACTGTTCTGGTGGAGGAAGAACCCGATTTTTATTCCTTCTGCTTTACAGTCCTTATGGATTCCACCTCTCAAGTTGATTGAGAAAAAAAAAAAAAGCTCCTTTTCCACTTTTGAAAAAGGGGTTGCATTCGATTGATGGTGATTATCATATTAAAAGGGGAAAGTACCCTTGATGGAAAACGTTGCATTGACGAAAATAAATATATTCAGACTTGGACATGTGTCAATAGACGATATGTCCAGTTTTCGCATTTTTAATAATAAGCCCACACTAGCCATTATTAGTTATTATTAATTTATTCTTGTTATATAAGATTTGGAAGCGAGTAAGCTATTTCTACAAGCTAAATTATTCAACAATTTCGGGTACTCCAAGTCTCCAACCTACCAAGCTCTTAAATTCCAACTAAATTTGTGCAATTAATTTCTCCAGACTCACCCAAGAATATTAAACATTTCTACGAACTCCAACCCTGTCAAGCCTTTGCATTTCAACCAAGCTTTTCCAATTTGTCATTTAGTTTCTCTAGACAGGATGATTCTAAAAGGTCTAGCCTTTCCATAGAATTGCATCAGTGAAACTTGACATTTTCAAGAACTTTTACCTATCAAGGCCTTAAATTTAAACTAATTTTTGATAATTTATCCAATCTAATTTCTCCAGATGCAATGATTTTGAAGGGTCCAGCCTTTTAATGCAAATGCACCTACTGAAACATAAATCTTCCAAAAACTCCACTCAACCAAAGCCTCGAATTTCATTTGGGTTTTTGCAATCTTTAGCATCTAATTTCTTGAGAAGCTCCAATGTGGAAGGTCCAACATCTCAAATGAAGTGTACCATATATGTCCAACCTTTCCAAGAAGTCCAACCTATCAAGGTCTTGAATTTCAACTAAGTTCATGCAATTTAACTAGAACAGCGTCGATAAAAAAAACAAGGGCCATGTGCATCTTATGAAGGAATCTGTATAGTTTTTGCTTTTGTATTTAATGGGTGGTTAGTAGCAACATCAGAATAGTTCATTATTTATTTTCTCCGTCCATCTTCAATGATATTAGTGCACATCGTTGCAAAAATAGAACTCTGTCCTCCATCACTGCTCCCGAAATAACAGTTTCACCCCATCTTACTCGTTAAAGAGAAAAAGCATCAGATGAATATTTCGATGTACGACACTGAATTCCAAGTTCTTCGCCTTATGTTGGTATAAATAGACGACATTTAGGACTTCAATAGAATTTTCTTCAACCATAGAAATTTGCGAATTGTAATTCCTCAAACTTTACAGAAACTATTTCCTTATCAGGATCTATAATCACTTAATTAATCTATTAGATTACTGTGATTTTAAAAGGTACTTTTATTTCAAAACTTTTGAGTTTACTTTCATTTTAATATATTCTATGTTAGGATATAACATGTGTGAGTTGTATTAGAAAAACCCCACATCAAAGAATTGGTGTGGTGTAGAGTTATTAATATATTTTAGTTGACTCATAGTTTATTGACTTAAGCTTTTGAGTCAAGGTAGATCCAACTGAATGCCTTAATAGGCTCTGACTTAAACTCTCTCTTTGGTAATCTCTCGAAATAAAAGGTATCGAACTTCTAATATGTACTTATTGCATCAGAGTCATGGTGGTTAGCCTAGTTGGCCCAAGCTGTTATCGAGCTTCTCTGTGCGTTTGTTGCATCAGAGTCAATGATGGTTATTCTAGTTAGCCCATGCTTAAGCTTTTATTGGGCTTTTACTGCTTGGTCCCAACGTTCCTTAAGATGAGCAGTAGTTAAAGTTTTCATACGAGGGAAGTCTCATCTTTTCAACGAAAAACTGTGCTTGGAGCAATTTTAGCTGCGGGAATAGCTGTTTACCTGGTCTTAACTATTAAGTAAAGCGGGTCTTTTCTCTTAGGGGCCACCATAGAAAATCTGGCTGAGTATCGATTTGAAGAGGTCATTGTCTCATAATGGCAATTCTCCACCTGTTTGATATGTCTAATCGAACTAACTGGCAATCATAGTTGCTCCGATGATTCAAGCTGGTCAAGCTAAGATATAATTTGGTAAGTCATTGACCGGGAACAGTAATCATGCGCTTATAGTCGTTGCCTTCTTGCGGAAGTAACTCCAATGCTCAAGAGAACCCAACGCAATATGGACATCCTCCTGCAACATCTAATTCGGTAAACTTGTCGGGCATGGTACAAAAATCTGCATATGAAGTCTTTGGACGGAAACTCCGAATTGATTTGTTAAACTTATTCCTCAAATTTACGATATGGACATTCTCCAACCATATCTAGATTAACTTGAAATATATTAAAGATTGAGACAATTTCGGAGAAAACTGAGATTTCATGACATTTTAGTACATCACCGAGAGTTTATGCTTTCCTTGACAAAGTTGAAAGTTCAAGACATTTTCAAACGAGAGTGGTAAGTTCAAGATTCTTTAAAATATTAAGCTAAAGAGATGAAAATCCACTTTTTTTCGAAAGTAATTCTTGAGAAAGAAAATGAGGATTGTTCCGATTTTCGTGGTTGTGTAATGTCCATTTCATAAACATATATATTCCCTTGCTAAATGTTAAAATCATAATTTTGGTCGGATAAGTTAATATAGCAATTTCAGTACACTTGTTACTCGTAAGTAACCTCGACTAATTCGTCAAACTTCAGATGATGGAGAGCGCGTGCTTGCCGAGTAAAAAGTCCACATTTTTTTAACAGATCTACAAAAAAATCGATCGGCATTTGCTTCGGATGATCAAATCACTTCAGGCACAAACTTTAAATTGAACTGAAACCACATACTAGCATAGCATTAACCACGAAATTAGAGTACCAAAAGCACTACATAAAACACACGTACCGTAAAAGATCACACCTGGACACACCATGCAAAACCAAACGACAGACGTATTAGAATACAGAAGCAACACCCACAGGTTTCTCCCTTTTTACTCGGTCGCTAGCTAGGCGACTACTTCTTACGGAGGTCGCTCCGCAGGTCGCGGAAGTAGGTTTTGGGGTCCTCCTCGAAGGGAGCCCGGAGTATGTGCATGTCCCTCCCGGGGGCTTTCATGGTCTTTTCTTCTTCGCCGGGCTTGGGTGAGTCACTGCGCAGGTCGCGGAAGTAGGCAGCGGGGTCCTCCTCGAAGGGACGCCGGGGTATGCGCATGTCCCTCCCGGGAGCTTTCATGGTCTTTTCTTCTTCGCTGGGCATGGACGAGTGGTTCCGCAGGTCACGGAAGTAGGTAGCAGGGTCCTCCTCGAAGGTGCGCCGGAGTATGCGCGTGTCCCTCCCGGGAGCTTTCATGGTCTTTTCTTCTTCGGCAGGCTTGGACGATTCGGCCATCAGGCTCACCACGCCTGCACCCAAGGCCAAGATCGCCGCGCCGGCGATTGCTCCTGCGGCAAGGGCAGATGAGCTGCTCGACTCCTTGGCCAAGGCAGTGTCACCTGACTCCTTGTTCTCACCATCTCCCTCTCCACGTTTGCTCTCGCTTGCGCCCATATGGAGCTTGGACTTGGGATATACCTTCGGATATGGTAAAAGTTTCGAGGTTTCTCTAGCGTCAAAGTGTGAGTGTTCTATGCCTTGTTCTTAGGGTGAGAGGTGAGTCTTTGGGGGTTACTTTATAGCGGCTTTGGTGGCTTTGGAGCTTGGACATGGGAGTAATTTCATGACTTAATGCTGTGCATTGGAAGACGTCGACCTTGACCTTAACCTTCACTTGAAGCAATACGTTTCTCGATGCTCACTCACTCTTTCTGCGTCGAAGACGGATGAGGCTTGTACTGCTTAAATTTCCGATAACAACTTTAGTAGAAAAAACAAAGGAAAAGTAGTCGGGGGGGACCCATCCTAATGTGGAAAAGAAGACCGCCAATACTTTAGCATGGCTTTGAGCAGTCATCGCTCCTGCCCATTTCGCCCCTCTTTTCCCGTACTGCAAGATGTTTCTTTTCATACTTTAATTTGAAGAAGGAATAATGACATAAATGATTTCTAAGTATTAACTTAATATGTAATGTGATCTCTAAACTTTTAATTTAATTGATGTGGCCAATGAATTTCTAATTTGTTCAAGGTAATATATGAACTTTTGATAAATGTTCAATTTAGTCTTTAGATTATTATATCCCTAGATTCAACTAGTCCCCAAATTATCTAATCCAAGGACTAGATTGAACATTTACCAGAAACTTATGAACCACATTGAACAAATTAAAAGTTCAAAAATTACATTGCACTTTAGGTTAAAGTTTAGGGACCACATTAAACATTGAATCAAAGTTCAGAGATCATTTTTGTCATTTTCTCTTTCTTACTAAAAACACTATACGTTCTATAAGACATTTATCCCAAACTTTTTTTTTTGTAACACAAAACCTTCAATTTATACCCAATTGATATTTATCTAGCACAAAAAATCCAAAACCGGTACACCTATGAAAAATTTATCTTAAGCTTTTTTTTTTTGGTAAAGATCTTAAACTAATTTTTTTACCACAAAAAAATCATAAACTGGTACACTTGTAATAAATTTATTGTTTGTTAATTTCTGTTAATTTACCTTTAAGTTGTTGAGTTGGATGGTGCATAATAGTTGATGAGTGTACAAGTTTGTGATTTTACCCTTCGTTTGTCATATGTGTATTAGTTTGTGGGTTTTTTTTTTGCGTAATATTAATTCAATTTAACAGAAATTATCGAAACGTAAATTTGTTCATTGGAAGATTAGCAAACAATAGCAGATGCTTGCATTGCCATGACTCTCCAAGGCATATTCCATGATATGGTGAAACTCCATGATTCAATAAAAAAGGGGTTCAACAATTACTTATGAAATGGATTAAAGACATGGGGAGTAGCCCCAATAGTTCAAAAGCTCGTGAGAAAGAGGAGGAACAGAGTAAAATGGATAGCTTGGGCTACTCCATATCTCAGCGAGCTCGGCCACAAACAAAATGCAAAATTGGGTTTAAATTTTATTCTCATAACTCGTCATGCTAAAGCCTAAGCCTAGTGAAAGCTGAGCTTGGTGAGCACGATTGAGGGAAAAGTAAAAGAAAAAAAGCCGTTAGTTGGGAGTGACCAAAGCGAGATCTCACTCTTGAATGTTGAGCAAGGTTCATTGTCCCAGTTAGATTCGAGGTGGCTGAGCCCCTAAGTTCTCGCTCCCAAGTCAAGGAGGCATGGACAACCTCGATGAAGGTCGTTGTTCGTGGATGAGTGCTCGAAAATGATGACCAGTGCATCCCAAATAATGAACAGTAATCGTGATAATAGTGCTTCGAATTTTTTCGTTTTTTTTTAAATTTTTTTAATGGGCCGCTTGCATGGAAACACATCAGTGCCAAGTCGGAGCCATGTCAAATTTTAATGGCAATATTTTAATGGAATCCTAACAAAAGGGTAAATATGTTACTTGGGTATTGGTTTGGGATAAAATTGAGGAAACGTGCCATTGTGGGCATATTTTAGTGTTTTTGGTGGTTTTTCTTTAACGCGGAAAAGAAGATGGGGGGCCATACTAACATGGAAAAGAAGACTTGCTAATGCTTTAGTGTGCCTTTGAGCTGTCGGCAAGAAATCATTCATTATTGCTCCCACATGTTTTGCCAGTTGTCAAAAAAAAAAAATTCATTATTGCTCTTATCTATTTTGCCCTTTCTTTTCTTGTACTACAAGATGTTTATTTTCATAATTTAATTTGGAGAAGGGATGGTGAGATAAATGGTCTCTGAACTTTGGTTTAATGTGTAATTTGGTCCTTGAACTTTCAATTCATTGGTCCCTAAACTTTTGAAAAATGTTCAACTCAGAATGTTAAACTTTTGTTGTTCCCTAGTTGAACATTTTTCAAAAGTTTAGGGATCACATTGAACAAATTAAATGTTTAGATATTGCATTGCACTTTGGGCTAAGTTCATGGACCACATTGAACATTAAACCAAAGTTCATGGATCATTTGTGTCATTTTTTCTTTGGAGGAAAAAAACTGCTAAAGACTCTAAATTATGCCCACTGTAATACATTTACCCCAATTCTTTTCACGACAGTAAATATTTCATCACACATATTTACTCAGCATTAGGGTTATGTTAAATATCATTGTTAAAACCTAATAACTCAAGCACCACATTTGAAAAATTATAATAAAAAGGGCTAGTGCCAAAAAGAATTACAAATTAGTATATTTGTCAAATTTACCCCAACTATAAAAAACCACGAATTGATACTCCTATGACTAGTTTTTGTTAATTTTTATTATTAAATGACAGTTGATAGGTATACTATTTTATAGTTTTATCCTTCTTTTGTCACATATGTGTACTAGTTTGTGGTTTTTTGTAGTAATAATTTAATCTAATGGAAATTAATAGTGCATATATTTGTTATAAATGTACTAATTGAAGTTTTTTGTGGAAATTTGTCACAAATGTACTTTTGGGATTGTTTTGTGGTACTAACCTAGATAAAACTAATAATTAAACAAACTTGAAGCACTGTTGGTTGTGGTTACTGTTCATCATCTTCAAGCCTTCATCTATCGCTATCCAAAGTTGCCTACACATCCGATTGTGTTCAATTCATTTTTTTTTTCTTTCGTTGTAAATAATCTTCTTCCTTGTTCCTTTAGTTAGTGTTCATCTTTATAGGTAAACTTCTCCATTTCTCTTCTACTTTTTTGGTTTTGTCAAAATTTTTCCTCTACTTTCTCCACTTAAATAGTGGCAAAATCAATCCATGGACACTTTGCCACTTTGATCATTGCTTCTTCAAACCTTGGAAATCTATCCATCGGAAGATTAGCAAATAACAGCCGATGCTTGCATCGTCGTGACTCTCCAAGGCATATTTCATAATACGGCAAAACTCCATGGATTCAAGAAAAAAAGGGAAAAGGTTCAATAGCTATTGATGAAATGGATTAAGGACATGGGGAGTAGCCCCAGTAGTGCAAAAGCTCATGAGAAAGAGGAAGAATAGAGTAATATGGACAGCTCGGGCTACTTCATATCTTGGCAAGCTCGGTTGCAAACAAAACACAAAATTAGGTTTAAATCTTTCTCACAATTCGTCATGCTAAAGTTTAAGCTTAGTGAAAGTTGAGCTTGGTGAGCACAATTAAAGGAAAAATTAGATGGGAGCGACCAAAGCGAGATCTTACTCTTGAATGTTGAGTAAGGCTCATTGTCACCGGTTAGATTCAAGGTGGCCAAGACACTTAGTCATTTATTTGATCAAGGTCATTGTCCATAGATGAACACTTGAAGATGATGAACAGTGCATCCAAAACAATGAACAGTTATTGCAGTAACGGTGCTTTGAAATTTTTTCTTTTTTGTTTGAATTTCTTAATTGGGGCACTCATGTGGAACCATATCAACACTAAGTGGAAGCCACACCAGATTTCAATGGTGATTTTTAAGAGAATCCTAATGAAGGGTAAATGTATCACTTAGATATTAGTTTGAGATTTTTTGGTATCACAAAAAAATTGAGGAAATGTGTTATTGTGGGCATAATTTGGTGTTTTGGGTTGCTTTTTATTTAGCATGGGAAAAGAAATGAAGCGCGCATCCTAAGGTGGAAAAGAAGACACACTAATGATTTAGCGTACCTTTAAGCTATTGACAAGAAATCATTCATTATTACTCCAACCTATATCGCTTTTTCTTTTCTCGTATTGATAGATGTTTCCTTTCATAATTTAATTTGGAGAAGGGATAATGATATAAATAGTCTTTGAACTTTGACCTAATATGTAATGTGGTCCTTAGATTTTTAATTTATTGGTCCCTAAACTTTTAAAAAATGTTCAACGTGAATTGTTAAACTTTTTTGGACTCTAGTTGAATGTTTTTTAAAAGTTTAGAAATCACATTAAACAAATTAAAAGTTTAAGGACCACATTACACTTTAGGCTAAAGTTTAGGGACTATTTGTATCATTTTTTCTTTGAAGAAAAAATCATTAAAAACCCTAAACTATACTTATTGTGATACATTGTTGATGCCTAATTTTTAGTTGATGCATTGATAAAGGTAGAATGGGGCCAATTTTTCAAAAAAAAAAGTATTATTTTTTTTATTTTCTTTCTTTTATAATGTCATTTTTAGATAGTTTCCTAGTCATTTCCAATAAAATTTGAAAAGTTAAACGGTTGACTTTCGGGTTGACTTTTGATCAAACTTTGACCAAAAGTCAAACCCTTGGGTCAAAAGTTGACCTTTTGCACTAAATGATTCCTTTTAGTTCCAATTTGACTTTAGCATATAAAATTTTGCAAAATTGAATAAGAATCTTGTTTTTTGAATTTTTCGATTTTAGGTTCAAAATCAACCAAAAATAAAATTACTTTTATTTTAGTTATAAGTAGTCTTAGTTCCTTTTACAACATTTGATCTATAGGTCGTTACCCATTCACTCATTCAATTGATTTTGAGATCAAATGTGCCAAAATATGAATTCTCTTTTTTAGCCTTGATTAGGGGGTTTAAACCAATTCAACGTGATTTGCAAGCGGACACTTCCATTCCACTCATTTTTGTGGAATAAGTTCGAATCGAGGGTAAATTTTGGGAAATTCACTTAGGAACTTCTCATTTTGAGGAATTTAGCTCACTTGAACATTAGAAAATCAAGCTAATGAGTTCCGATTGATGAAATTCAATTTGACCCATTCGAGACTAAGGTTTAATTTCAGAAATTAAGGTAATGCAATAAGTCATCCTAAAATTGTCCAATTTAGCCTAGGAAGTCCAATTATATGTACCCATGGCACAGGTCCAATAGTTTCCATGTTAATTAGGTAATTAGGCTAATAGAAAGTTACAAGATTGCATTTACATAGTTTAATTGGCATAATTTCTTCAAAATTGGATCGTTTCTCTTCGAGTTAAACCATTTTTCCTTTAAATTAAGCAAGATTTCCTTTCAGGGACTAAATTGCATAAAATGTAGAAGGGAAAGGACTAAACTGCCCAAGAAGTGGCTAAATTGACTGAACCGGTTTTGGACTGATTTGACCGCCGCCGGTGGAGGAGGCTAGTTTGGCCTTCCTTTGGCTAATTCTTTGTAGCCGACGACAGCCCATGATGGCCTACTATGCATACTTTCATCCGTGCCCTCCAATTTTTCAGATTTTGCAAAAATGCCCCTAGGTCTTATGAAATTACGAAAATACCCTTAATTAGGCCCTTATTGCAAAATCGATCTGGACAAGCGATTTGGCCGATCACCACTATCCAAATAGTCACATGCTTAAATCAAGTTTGCTTAATGAGTAAGGAAGTTTGTTGGGATCAATCCTTAGCCATCTAATTGAATCAACGGTTAGGATTTGATCTTGAGGGGGGGTATTTAACTCATTTTCCCTCCAAATTTTTGGAAGAGAGCCTCATAATCTATAGATTTCTCTCTTTAAACAAAATTATTCCTCAAAGATCTCTCTCCTCTCTCTCTCTTCTTGTGTGGCAACGCCTCACCACCCTCCTCCTCTCACCACGCCTTCAACTACTCACCGAAACCTCCGCTGGCTGAACACTATCGTCCACTAGCTCCATCAATCCTTTTCTTCCTACCGTAGCCGCTCAGAGCCCCGACGACCACTAGAGCTTTTCGATTAGTTTGATTCACCGATGGGGCCAATCATCGGCATGTGACTCCAGTTGCCAGTTTCACTGTTGGCTTCCCTTGGTGGCGCACCACCTCCGATTATCTTCCTCAACTTGTCCTTGACCTCCAACGACCGTAGCTCCCCATCTACACTGGTTTTGCCGTTGGTGTCAAAATTGGAGCTTGATCTTCATCCAGCGCCAAACCAGTGTAAATCCAGCGCAATCTAGTTCTCCTTCAGCAATTTTCAGGTTCTTCGGAAGTCCCTTGACATCATTATGTGCCGTGGAGGCTTGATTATTGATTGATCGAGCTCAAATCAATCAAAACACACAAAAGGTAACCGTCTATCCTTAAGCTTGATGAAGTGAGGATGTTCTAAACAACTAGGGTTAGAGCTCACCTTAGGATTTTTGTATCTACAAAATGTGACATATTAGCATGTTAGAATGGCCATAGGTTTGCCTTGATTGAGCTTGGTTACATTGAAAGAGTTTGATTGTTTGATTGTGCCTTGTTCTACAAAAGTCATGTACCTCTTTGATAGATCTAAAACATGCTGTGATTTGAGCTTGTTGTTGTGGTTTTCTGTGTTTGATATCTTCATGATATTTGTAGATGACTCGAGGATCTTTCCAATGACATAAAGAGTGTCCCGATCTGGTGTCGTTTACTACCTAAAAAATGCATAGGAATCGGTGCATATTTTTAGGAATTCTAATGTGTTCTGACCTATTCTATGTTTCACCGACCTTTACTTTTTATTGATTTTTTGCTAATTTTTGTGATTCGAGTTTTGAGTTGGTTTCAAATTGCTTAGAACACACTTCTCTACAACATATAATTTTTCCAATATTTTGGGAGCCATGTCGGTAGGTCAATTTGCATTGAAACATCCATGCCGGTCTTTGTAATATGGAGTTTCGAATTGACCTTTGCCTATTCCATGTTTTTTTTTTTTTTGAAAATTATGTGTTGCAAATTAAAGGTTGTATCCTCATGAAGTTTGCTAAGAACATCTAGGGCTACAACATATAAAATTTTGAAAAAAATAATAAAGTCATATGATAGGGTAAATTGCCTAAAGAACGTGAGTTATCAGTTCTATTCTCTTGTGACCTATACCGTTTGTTGATTTTCTACTGATTTTTTGAGTTTTATTAGACTTAGATTCTTTCACGAGAAATGATCTAAATTTCTGTTATGCATCCATGAATTTTTCTAGTATTTTTTTTTATGACGTTGGGATGGTGAACAAATACTCACGTTCCATGAAATTACTTATGTGATTTGGTTGGACATGAGTTGCCGTGTAATTGTCTTCAATTGAGCTCTTAAGAGCAAAATTAGTGCATGAATCCTTCAAGACATGCTTGGAGACTTCATAAGCTTCAAAAATGACATATAATTCATGCCGATTGGTGATCATTTGCTCTATGAATTTGCCTTGTGAAGTTGTTTCTATGTTTAGTTCGATTATGCTATGTTTGTGTTAGGGAGTGTTAGTTTACTTAGTGGCATTCATGAATTTGTATGATTTTCCTTGTATTGATCTAAGGTTAGATATTTTCATCAAACTTATTCATTGCATTTAGCCCTATGTCATGTTTAAATGTCATAATTTTCTTGCATCATAGGTGGCTTAACTAGCTTCCTTTCATGCATCATGTTCTACCACATTTTTGCTGACTTGCACATTTCTGCAAATTTCATCGTTTGAACATGAAATTGATCTTAATTGAGTTTGACGTCTCTTAGAAATTCTTAGAGCACATTCTAAGCTTTCCAATGACACCAATTTTTTCCCTTTTGCGTGTTATTTGAACCAGTTTTTATTTTTGTGAGATTTTTCTTGTAATCTACCATGTGATGAAATTTGAATTGCTTGTTTGCTCATTTTGAGTCTGAATCTTTCCCATTTTTGTATGATTTTTTTTTTTTGGGTGAGGATTCTGAGGTTGGCTCTTCAAAGAAAGTTATTCATTACTTGTATGGCTACAATATACTTAAATTTCATAATTTTTAGACATCGTTAGGGCAAATTGCCATTGATATTCTCTGATATCTTACTACTCTACACTGTTTTTGATACATTGCTCTCTATTCTTGGATTTTTTAGAAATTCATGTGTAGATTATCTTAGAAAAATTCCTTCTTAAAAGTTGTTCCTTATTGAATCCTTAATGTGCCATGATTTTTTTTCAGGACCAATTATAAATGATTCATATTTCAATTGCTTGAATCTTCTATGCTCTGTTCTAGCATGCTCTGTTTGTCCTTTATGACTTGTCTCTATTGTAGCATTTTTAGGAAATTATGCATGTTGATTTGATTTTTGATGTCTTTACGAGTTTTGATCCTCACATTCTGAACTTCACACAGAAATGTTTTTTTTTCAAAAAATAAAAGGATAGCTCGGTAATTGCATCGAGCCCCTCAAAATTACTGGACAACTCGACATTTCGTATTCTTACTTGTTATAGAATTGCTTTTCATCCATATGGTGCCCCATTATACAAAATTCTTTAAGTAGAATCCTCTTCTTGGTTTGAACCGTATTTAAAGCATTTGCAAAGCCCGATCAACTGTGCGTGGGATGTGCTCTAGTTAGCCTTGACAGTTAAATGCGTTCCATAGTTTAGATGTACTTATGTCTCGTCTTCATCAAAATTTTCTCGAACTCATGTCTTAATTGATCCAAAAATGATTTTTGGGCATCATAAGGATCTTTTTAATGCTTTGGTTTTACTTGTCCGGTGCATGTGGTTGTGTTTGGTGCTTGATGAATGAGTGAAGTGATTTAATATCAGCTCACTAATTTGTTTGATTGATTGAGAACCAAAGTCTAAAAGCCTCCATGCATGTTTACTTTCAAACTATGCATGTGATTTTTAAATATATGCATAAGTAGGATGCATGTACCCGCTGAAATACCTTGGGTAACTTTTAGTACCCGAATTAGGGGTTTGTTAGTATTAGCCACAATTTGTGAACATAAACGTTGACTAATTACTACAAACCATTAAAATGATTGGATAAAAGTCTTAGTGTAACTTATTGCATGAACAATCAAAGGCCAACCCTGAAGCCATTCTTGATAATTCTTGCTAATTACTTTGTTTAATGTTATTGATGTCATACTTGCCATGATCGATTGTTATTGCCATGAATTGCCTTTTCCATTTCAAAACCTAGACTAACATTAGAATAAGTCCAAGAAAGCGGCTCTTGGAGATGGTGATTTTGAAGACGGTGATGGTCAATGTCTGTTCCAATCTTTTCTATGTAAATGGTGAATGGTCGATGTCCCTTCTAACCAATTTTCTTGTAATATTCATTACCCGACATATGTCTTCTTATATGCGTTGTATAAATGCCTAGTGAGTTGCGAGTTCTTCCTTGCTTTGCTTTCCTTAATTTTGTTTTAGGATTGTATGCTAGATTTACTGTTTTTCTTAAATTGTCTTGGGTGTTTACTTACCGCATTGTCCTTTAAATTTCAATTGTTTGCTTTCTTTTTTCTTTTTAAGTAGAAATCGAATGTCATGAAACTGACTATCTACGCATGATCACCTCATTTATAAATTACACGGAAAAATAAAAAGACACGCATGTACATGTTAGGCAATGTGACGATTGTTAGGTACCGAAAGGACATTAATATAAATATTGACATAAACCAAATCTGCAAACCTTAGATCTTTGATTGTGTAGGTGTCCCATGACCACTCTTAACTCTTGATCGGGTACTCTAGTTGGCCCCCAAAAATGAGGTTAGTGGCGACTCCTAAAACGATATATTAAGTTGTCTAAACAACTTAGAAACAATAAACCCATCATGAGGGCTTCACAACCTTGATTTGGCACACTCAAATTGGTTGAGGTGAAGAGATGAAGTGATGCCATCTTTAGCTTATGTACATTTGAGAGGACTATCATGATTGTGAACCCTTAAAAACTCATCCTTTTGAGATTGAGTCATGACTAATCCTGCTGTCACGCGAGATATGAGTTTGGGAGAGCTTACGGCTGTGATTAAGCGAACTCATGTGATTGATCCCAAAAGATGAGGTGACAATATCTTTAGAGTAATGTGAGGGAATTCTTATAGTTGAGCATCTCTAAACCTGTCCTCTCACTAAAAAACCCAAAAAACCGAGGCCAAGTCGCAATATGCATTTTATCCCAATGTTTTTGGTGACACTAAAAATCTCAATACACATATTTACTCAGCATTAGGGTTATGTTAAATATCACTATTAAAAGCTGACAACTTGAGCACCACATTGAGAAAATAAAAATAAAAAGGGTTAGTATCATGCAAAATCAAAATTGGTACATCTGTCAAATTTACCTCAAACTAATATTTTAATCATAAAAAACTCCAAACTAGTACACTAGTGATAAATTTACCATATGTTCATTTTTGCTAATTTTTACCGTTAAATTACTAAGTTGGAGGACACTTGACAAGTTGATAATTGTAGTAGTTTGTGGTTTTACCCTTCTTTTGTCACATATATACTAATTTATGATTTTTTGTAGTATTATTTCAATTTAACAGAAACTAATAGAAGGTAAATTTGTTGCAAGTTTACTAATTTTGGATTTTTTGTGATTAAAAAAATTAGTTTGAAATAAAATTTTCACAAATGTACTAAATTTGTGATTTTTCTGTGGTATTAACCCAACTAAAAATAATAATTAAATCAACCTAAAGTACTATTCATCATCTTAAGTGCTTGTCCATTGCTGCCCAAACCTACGTAAACATCTAGCCATGTATCATCTTTTTTTTTTTTTTAGTCTTTTGTTATAATATTTTTTCTTGTTTCGATACATCTTTCTAGGTGAACTCCTTCATTTCTCTTATACTTTTTATTTGTTTGTCAAACATCTTTCTCTACTTTCTTCAGTCAAATATTGGAAAAATCAATCCACAAACTTCACCACCTTGATCACCGGTTTCTCCAAACCTCGAAAATCTATCCATTGGAAGATTAGCAACAATAGCCGATAGTTGCAACACTGTGGCTCTCCAAGGCATATTCCATTGATATTGTGAAATTCCGTGGCTTTGAGAAAAAGCGGGAAAATGTTTGACAACTATTGATAAAATGGATTAAAGACATGGAGAGTAGCCCTAGTAATGCAAAAGCTTATGAAAAAGAGGAGTAATGGAGTGACATGGATAGCTTGGCAACACCAAATCTCAGCAAGCTCAACCGCAAGAAAAACACAAAATTGACTTTAAATCTTATTCTCACAACTCGTCATGCTAAAGTTTGAGATTAGTAAAAGGTTAGCTTGGTGAGCTAATTGAGGGAAAAAGGAACATTTAGATGGATGTGACCAGAGCAAGATCTCACTCTTGAACATAGAGTAAGGCTTGTCATCACCGATTAGACTCAAGGTGGCCAAGCCCCCACATCCTTGATCCTAGGTTGGGGAAGCACGGACAACCTTGACCAAGGTCATTGTCCATGGATGAGCACTTAAAGATGATGAACAATGCATTAAAGACAGGATAGTAATCACAATAACAATGTTTTGATTTTTTTGGCTTTCTAGTTTTAATTTTTTTAACGAGGCACTCATGTGGTGCCACATCAACACTACATTAGATTTTAATAGTGATTTTTAACAAAGCCTTAACTTAGGGTAAATGTGTCACTCAGTTATTAACTTGAGGTTTTTTGTATTTTTTTTTCAAAGTCAAGTAAATCCTATACTATTGTTACTATTTTCACTTTTATTTTTACTACAATTCATCATCCCTTGAGTATTTTTTTTTCATCACACAAATGATAAAAAAGGATTATTATCACAGAAAATCCTAAAATGATATATCCGCATAACATTTATTCCAAATTAATTTTCGTGTAAAAAATCCTTAATTGTTATAAAAAATTTTACCCCAAATTAATTTTTATGTTATAAAAAAAATCCAGACCGGTACAATCATGCCGCATTTAATCCAACTTTTTGTGTTACAAAAAATTCAGAATAGGAACTCTTAACTATGTTAAAAGCTAATGATTTGAGCTTGATATCTGAGAAGTGAAGTAGATAGGGAGAAAAGAACACCTCAAGTGCCAAAATTTGGCACAAAATGACACTTAAGTGCCAAAACTTATGAAAGTGACACTTAGGTCCCACTTTTTATGAACAATGAGACACTTGAGTGTCACATCCGGCCAACCCTCTAGAAATTCTATGTGGTTATTTTTTATTAATATTTGTTTGCTTATGTGGCTCATCGGAAGGCTAACTCAGCAAAATATACACAAAAACAATGTCGTTTTTGATATAATTCGAATTTTAATACAAAAATTAATTAAATTTAAATTTAAAACAAATAAATAATAATTAAAAAAAAGGAGGAGGAGGAGGAGGGAGGCAATCGGTGGCTAAGGGCTCAGCCCTTGCCGCCACCGTCGAGAAGGTGGGAAAGGGTTGGCTGGGGTCGCTAAGCCCTAGTTGGGGGCTGGCAACCCCAGCCGATCTGGTGGCGAGGGCTTGTGTGCCCTCACCTAGATTTGGGGTGAGGGTCGCCGGCCCTCACTTGGCCGAGCCAAGGGTGCCGCCTGTTGGGGCAACCCCTTAGCCGACGGCGGCCCTTGGCCCAGGTGACCATCCCCCACCTTTCCGGTGACGGCGAGGGTTGAGCCCTCATCCATCGGTTGCCGCCCTCCTCCTCCTCATTTTTTTAATATTTATATTTATTTAATTAAATTAATTATTATATTAATTATTCACCATGTTAGCACTAAAATGACGTTGTTTTGGCAGTATTTAGCCACATTAGCGTGCAAAATGACATTGTTTTGCACAAAGCTCGCTGGAAAATTACCATATCAATGTTTTGGCCAGATTTTCTTGTCGTTGGTACTTAACTAATCCATTTTGCTTTGATTTTGACACTTAAGTGTCAATTTTATAAGTTTTAACACTTAAGTGTCAATTTGTGCCAAATTTTGGCACTCCTAGTGTCATTGTGTCAGCATATAGGCAAGAAAACATGGTATTTATGAGCTTGATGAGAGTATTCTAAAATTGAAGTTATTAGCGGATTCCATTTCAGAATAATTGGCTTAAATACATGTTGCTAAGGTTTATTTTGGAATGGATTACTTTTATGGATATTGAAATGACAAGAAATGAGTTAATAAGGCCGATATTGGGATTTTTAGTGATACAAAAATAAGTTTGAAGTAAATTTGGCACTAATGTACCGATTTGATTTTTTTGTAACATGAAAAATTAGTTTGGGATAAATGTTGTACCAGTACTAGTTTGAGATTTTTTTATGGCATAGACATTAATTTGGGCTAAATAGGATATGAGTGTACCGGTTTGTGATTTTTGGTGTTATTATTTTGGAAAGAATGAAAACCAAACACAAACATTTCATGAAAAAATAGTTCAAGTCTTATCTCCTTTGAGATGGGTGTCAAGTGTTAGCAAACAAGTAATGTTCATGGGATCGTTCCTAGCATATGTTGATAAAGCCGGAGTTGAGAGCGGTCATTCTGGTACTTCTCACGTAACACTTCTCATTAACTCCATGTTTGTCATGTAGCTCAGTGTTACTTTTCGATTATTTCCATGTCATCCTGAACTATTATATGTTATTTTTCAAATGTTATTAAGAGATAAAGTCAGTATTTAAACATCTTCGAATGCTAAAACAATCTAGAGTAAGATTTGTCGAAATAATTAATTTAAACTTATAAAAAATGATTGATTTAAATTAAGAATAAAATAGAGATGTGTGTTTTCTGTGTCTTAAAATGGTAAGAGCACATAGAAACATGGGATTGATGCAAAAAGATATTCAGAACTCCAAGATGTGGTGCTGACTATGAAGGACGAGACACAAGGTTTGTTAATATAGTATTTGTATTGTTGTTTCTTGGTTATTATCTACCTTTTCTCTCTTTGTACTTCAGATTGAGAGATTTAGGAAATATCTTGAAATACAATTAAAAAAATATGTCATCTTGTATAAAATTAATGATGGAAAAATTATCCTAATCAATTTAATTTACTTAAGCCTAAGAGAATAAGATTAGTAATACAATTTAAATTACAAAAAGTATCTAAATTAGTTTGTTGAAGTATCATGTGGCTTGACAATGAATCTTATATGCTTTATCTATATATATGGCGTTGAAAATACTTCAATATTTATTTATAATTAGCTCATCCCATTTTACATTTCTTCCTCCTTTCGTTGGTGTTGGAAATACTTCAATTCACATGTTTTGCGAGTTTTGCACTTTTATGTCTCATCTCACCAATTAAGTTAAACTTTTGACTAGAACTTGTGGGCAAAGATGATTCGACCGCTATGAAATTTGACGCTTTAGCCAGAAAATCTTTCTTCGCCACATGTCATTAGACACGAAATTTTGTGTCGCCGAAGCTACTACAACCCACATAACTTTCGTTGGATATGGTCGGCCCTTTAGCCGCGAAATAAAATCTGTTGTTATTGAGTGTCTATTTTACACCTTTTGCCATGAAATATCCCGTGGTGAAAAGTATACATTTCTGCACAAATTTACTCGGTTTTGTTTCTAAAGGTGTATTGCCACAGGCCTTTAGCCCTGACATTTCCGCCACCAAGATTTCCGTGGCAGGGAATTTCCAGGCTTCTAGCCCCGAAATTCTGCCGCAGTGAACGGTCGACTTTCTTGTAGCATCTATTCACCGCTAACAATGGAAAAAAGTGGATAAGGCCGTACGTGAAGAACACATTTTTTTATACTGATGGTGGAAAAGACATGGATGTACAGAAGCCATGTCACTGATCATACATATGATGGAAGGTACATACAAGATACTGGAAAAACATTTAGTCGCATCAGAATGGCTCATTAGAAAGCAACGTGAATGATAAATATAATTCTGAAAGACATTTCATATAAATATACAGATGGTATTATGTACAGAAGCCATGTCATACATATGATGGAACAATCTTTACTGGAAAAACAAGTAAATGGCTCATTAGAAAGCAACGTGAATGATAAATATAATTCTGAAAGACCATATAAATATACGTATTATCTATTATACAACAATCTTTTTTTAAAGCTACACTGAGGTAACCTCATATGGTACTAAAATCTGCAGGGGCTGGTGGCTGGAGGAGGAGTGAGGAAAGGAATGTAGGGATGCTCAGCATTGGGGGCAAGGTGGTTGGCATGGTCGGCATGCTTGGAAGTGGCGGCAGAGCAGTGGTGGGCAGTGTTGGCTGGGTGGTGGCTAGTGTCGGCAATGTGGGCCGAGGTAGGGTCGTAGGGATGGCAGGCAATGTGCGCATGGACAGCAATGGTGGCAGCGAAGTGGGTATTGATACTGTTGGTAATGTGGGAAGGGATGGTATGGATGGCATAGTTGTCAATATCGGCAGTGTTGGTATTGTAGGAAGGAGTGGTATGAATGGTCTAATTGTTTGCCGCAAATGACAAGCTCTGAAACTTATATTGGCAGTTGAGAGAACTATGGCGATGAAGAGAACAAAGCTCTTTGGGGATCAGCCATCTTGGTAACTACAGCGTGGATGTTATGTTGTGAAAGACTCAAGGACTTGAAATCAATGAGCTGAGAGGAATGGATTGCTACTTGCGTGAGTAAATGGAGGATAGAGATGGGAGTTTATATAGCTAGTTCAAATAGAATTTTGGGTTGTAATAATAAGTTGGTGACTGGCTTTTGGGTATGGTTAGGACAAAGAACAAAGAACAGAACATCTCTTTAATTGGTTCTTCGTTAGCTCACCTCCTTAGCTCAAACCTCCTGAAAGATGGCCAATGCTGGCTCGGGGCATCATCACGGCTCCTTATTTGTTAGGAGAACTCGGATTAGTACAACTGCTCACCATGAAGGACCGTGCTAGGCTGAGGCCCAAGAGGGTCAGTCCGTGTTGTGTCTAGGCCGGCACAGCTTAATATTCTTAGGGTAGGGGTTCGTTAATGTACATGTTAAGATAAGCAAATGCTAAAGTTCAAGTCTTTTGCAAACTGTGGCCTTTCAAAACCATAGATTTTAAAGGTAATGTGTGAGTGTAATGAGTCGAATTCAGGTCTTGAGGCGGAAAGAGAATTTCAAAGTGTAATTGTCGGTGTGGTATAAAACCGATAAGTTATGATCTTGATAAAGGACAAAGGATATATAACGCAAAGTACTGCATAAAAAATTAAAGAAGAAGCGAAAAGGATTTCAAATAATTTCGAGTAGAATTAAGTATGTTAGTTTTTCCTTATTTATTATTTTTTTTTTGGCGAGAGAAGTATGTTAGTTCACTATTGTCTTAAATGCAATATCTTTGAGTACCATAAACTTATTCGTTTAGGTTAAGTTTAATATCGACAAAAAGAAAAGTATTAAGTTTAAATTTTAAAAAATAGAGAAAATAATGGACTTCTATCAAATTGAGTGAATATAAGTATTATTCCTTAAAGATTTCTTGGTCAATTTTTTTCTCATTTTTTTTTAATTCAATACTTTAAAGTGTACTACCATGTAATCTTCAGGGAAATTTTCCAATAATAGCCTAAAATGGGATTAATTTCTCAAAAGATGATATAAAGTGAATCTTATTTCAAATAAATGGCTCAAGTAATCAAGTTAGTCTCAAATAAGGATATGAGCTCGCCAACCAGTCAATCACTTGATAAGCATCTGATTTTTCTAGTGGCTGGTAGAGGGTATTTTTGTCCAAAGCAAAACCTAAAGATTAAAAAAAGAGAGGAATGAACAAGTGTATTGGAAATCCTAAAACTTATCATAAAAGTGTAATTAAGTTTTAAAATTTTCAAAAAGTGCGATTAATTCCTAAAACTTATCGAGTAGTCTAATTAAATCCTTCCATTTATGGCATTTTTTGAAAATTTTAAAATTTGATTGCACTTTTGTAATAATTTTTAGGAGTTGATTGTACTTTTTGAAAGTTTTAAAACTCGATTGCATTTTCATGAAAATATTATGACTTGATTATATTTTTTGAAAGTTTGAAGACTCAATTACACTTTTATGATAAGTTTTAAGATTTTTAGTGTATTTATTTTTGTAGTAGAATTGCAAAAGCAAAAAAAGGAAAAAAGAAAAAAAAAAAGAATCTCCTGAAACACCACCTCCATGAACACAGCACCCCAACCATGTTGAAGATCCGACAGCATCAATTCACTCCAATCACTCACTGCCATTAAATTTTTTTCCTTTCGTCAATATTTTTTCTTCTCAATCACGTCCCATCAACCGTTACCAGTGATTCTTTCTTCACTTGAGCCCTCACTCCTACCTATATGCTTCGCAGCATGTCTCCGGATTTCCATAGGTCCTTCGTCTACACCATTCTTGGCAATATTCGTATGTTTTGTTCATGTCCTGATTGCTGTTGTTCGGTAGTTTTTTTATGATGCAGGAAGGTGGCGACGATCTAGTGGGTGAGGTCGGGTGAGGTCAGGAACTAGAGCTGCGCTATCAATTTGGTGTACAACGATGATGGGAATGACTACGATGATGAGGACGATGGTGCAGAGAGGCTTGGCATCAAGCTCCACCACCTGAGATTTGCAATTGAAATCCATCATGACATTGAGCATCAGACGACCCCAGGCAAGGGTTGACAGTACTCGTCGGCAAAGTTGGAATCGTGGTGGCACACACATATTTGATCATCTGCAATCTCTTTTTCTCCTTTGGTTTGATGGGGCGTGATTGAGAAGCTGTTGAATCTTTGACATGGTTGGGGGTGCCGTGTTCATGTTGGTGGTTCAAGCGATTTTTTTTTTTTTTTTGGCTTTTCTAGTTTTCTATTATTTAATACTTTTTCAATTTTTTTGACCTAAAATGCCCTGCTAGCTTAGGCGAAAGTGGCCCTTGACAAGGTCTGGTGGATAGCCAATGGAAGAAAAAAGGAAAAACAAAAAAAAAAAGAAGGAAAAGAGAAGAAAAGAAATAAAAAAATACATAATATTATCCATGTTAGTGTCAGTTATGCCACGTGGGATGATAAATGTTCATGTTGGTTATTTCTAATCAAAATTGACTGAATCGACTAAATTAGTAAAAAGTAAAAATATTGAGAACTCAATTGGCAAAATTGAAAAATTTATGACTAAATTAACAAAAAATTTAATAAATTTAAAACTTTTTGGATAATTTTCCATCCTTTGACAATGCTTGCAAAGATTATGTACACAAAGGAGGATCAAGGATCTCCGTCCTCCTAGGAACATCGTTAACATTAATAATTGTTTACTGCCAACGGCAGCTTCGGATTTCGGAAGAACAGACGTCCCAGTTGACATGGCTGAGGCCATAATGGCCTTAAAACTAGCTAAAGACCGTGCCTTCCCTTCCGTGGAGACTGAATCAGAGAGCACTCACGTGATGTCTCTTTATCCACCAGCGCTGTCCGCCAAGACATCTTCCATTTCAGGTCTGCTTGTTCAGACGCTCCTCTGTTCGAAGACAAGGGAATATAGTGGATCGTATTCTAGCTCAAAAGGGCAGACATTCGACCAGAAACTGTGCGGGTGGAGGAAGGACCTGATTATCTTCTTCTGCTTTACAGTCTTTACGGATTCCACCTCTCGAGTTGATTGAAATAAAAAAAAGTTCTTTTCCCACTTAAAAAAAGGGTTGCCTTCGATTGATGGTGATTATCATATTGAAAAGGGAAAGTACCCTTGATAAAAAACGTTGCATTGACGAAAAAAAATGTGTTCAAACTTGGAGAGTTGTCAATAGACGATATGTCCAGGTGTCACATTAGCCATTATTAATTATCACCATATTTTTCTTATTATATTAGTTTTGGGAGTGAGTAAGCTATTTCTGCAAGCTGAATTATTCAAAAAATTTCAGGTACTCCAACCTACCAAGGTCTTGAATTCCAACTACGTTTATGTAATTAATTTCTCCAGACTCAATGGTTTTAAAAGGCCAAGCCTTTTCAATAGAACTACACCCAGGAATACAAACATTTCTAAGGACTCCCACCCTGTCAAGCCTTTTCATTTAGAGTTTCAACTAAGCTTTTACAAATCATCGCATTTAATTTCTTTAGATAGGATGATTATGAGAGGTCTAGCCTTTCCATAGAATTGCACCCAGTGAAAATTAGCATTTGCAAGAAGTGTTATCAACACCTCATATTTAGACTAAGTTTTCATAACTTGTTCAATCTAGTTTCTCCCAACGCAATGATTTTGAAAGGTCCAGCCCTCTAATGAAAGTACACCCTGTGAAGAGTAAATCATCCAAGAACTCTGATCGACCAAAGCCTCGGATTTCATTTAGGTTTTTGCAGTCTTTGGCATCTAATTTCTTGAGAAGCTCCGATTGTGGAAGGTCCAATATCTCAAAGGAAGTGCACGCATATATGTCCAACCTTTTCAAGAAGTCCAAGCTATCAAAGTCTTGAATTTCAATTAAGTTCCTACAATTTTGAGTGTCTAGTTCCTTTAAACGCTCCGATTTTAAGAGGTCCAATCTTTCCATGGACTTGCACCCGTAGCATTCAACTCTTTCAAATTTCCAATCTATCAAGATCTTGAATTTCGATGAATTTTTTGCAACTTGTAGCTCGTAATTTCTTCATATGCCCCCAACTTGGACAGTCTCGCCTTTCACTGGAAGTGCAATGACATATTTCCAACTGTTCCAATATCTCTAGCCTTTCAAGTCCTTAATATCTGTCTTGCGTCTGTCTTTCGATTTCCATGGAGGCTTCAGGGTTTCTGAGACCTGCGAACCATGAATGTGCATCAGTTCAAAGCATTCTCAGATATATGTTTCAACGTGGCACAGTGCGAAATAGTAAGGTATGCCAGTGTTGAGGGAAGCGCTGAGATGCATTGGAGAGAAGCGCAGCAATCAAGGAAGACTTTCTTTTGACGGATTAGGCGAGAAATCGAGGAAGGTCAAGTTGGAAGGAAGCTCCGACGGCAACCGAAGCAACCGCACAAATCAGGGTGTTGGAGAGACAAACGAATGCGTATGCTCTTTGGTGTTTAATCAAAACTAGAAGGATGGAAGGAGAAGCTAATTTCAAAGGGAGGGAAAGAAGTTCTATTAAAGGCGGTTATCCAATCTATCCCTCAGTATGCAATGTCTGTGTTTAAAATCCCTATCTCCTTATGTAAAGTTATTGAGAAAAGAATGGCCAAATTCTGGTGGAGTAATGATACAAGCAGAACCGAAAAGAACTCGGTGGATTGGGATTCAGGGATTTAGTGAGTTTTAATCATGCCATGCTCGGTAAGCAAGCATGGCGTCTAATGAATCAGCCATTATCTTTATGGAGTAAGCTTTTTAGAGGATTATATTTCCATTCTTCTACTTTTTTAAAAGCTAACAAGGGTTCTCGCCCATCATGGGGCTGGCAAAGCTTATTATGCGGAAGGAATGCAATTTTACCTCACGTTAGTTGGTCTGTGGGAGATGGAACAAGCATCAAAATAAGAGAAGACAGATGGCTTCCTATGGGAATTCTAGCTGGACCTAAAGCCCCTGAAGAACCTACACTAGTAGCTGATCTTATTGACCAAACTACCAGTTCATGGAAAACTGATTTATTATCCAGATTTTTCGATATGCCAATCATTCAACAGATCACAGACATCCAACTCAGACCTAACTTCACCACAGATGCACTTATATGGACAGCAACCAAGCAAGGCACATTTACAGTGAAATTTGCATATTATGCACTCACTCACACACAATCAGGTATCTCAACCTCTAATGCATCATCATCACACCAAATTCCTACCTGGTTATGGCGCTTTATCTGGAAAATGCCTGCCGCACCCAAAATCCGAGTATTCCTCTGGTCCATCTGCAATAATGCCTTGGCGACGAGAGACAACCTGTATCGACGACACATATTAGATAGTCCTTGCTGCACATTGTGTAAAAGAAAGACTCCAGAAACTTTAGAGCATTTACTCTTACTCTGCTCGTGGACTCAACAGGTGTGGAATCATCCCCAAATCCGGGTTTCAATCATTCCCATTAACACTAACCGTTTGGATTCATGGATCGCTTCCACGATTGGGACAGGGAATCGATTACCTCGGCTGGCCTTTATTTCTCATATTCTGTGGCAGATCTGGCGTGCTCGGAACGCCTTCATCTTCCGAGGTACTTATCCTAATCCATCTCAGGTTGTAGAAGTAGCACTGACTTGCGCTCAAGCATATCGATCATCTTCAGCCTTAAATCTGCATCAAAACAGTTTGGTCACAAACAGATCCCATCTATGGCATCCCCCAGATCTCGGGGTATTGAAAGTCAACATAGATGGATCATTCCATCAGGGCAATAACACAGGAATGATAGCTTGTATTTGCAGGGATCATCAAGGCCGGCTTACCGATGGGTTTTCCTTAGGGGTAGCGGCCGTCTTTGCTCTTCAGGTCGAGATCCAAGCTTTATCATTCTCGCTTCGCCATCTTTTGCATCAAGGGCTTCAAACCAAGCTAGCAATTTCTGTACGAAGAAAATCCATACGTCTTGAGCGAAGACAAGTTCCGAATATCCCCGGTAACTGTCCCACACTCCCAACAGCATTCGGTAGCTCTTTCTATCTTGCTATCACTAATATCAAGCATTTCAAATTCCGCAAATTCCCTATGCATTCAGGCAATTCCTTAACTGAGGTGATGGATAAGTTCAGTTTAGTCAACAATTCCGAGTTCCAATTAACTGGGGGGTCTCCCTTAAACAACTGTTTTCTAATGACATAAGCCGCAACTTCACAATGGATCCAATGCTGATCGGAAGTCACATAAGCTTATAGTAATATGTCAAATCAAGGGTCGACAAATTCATCAAACAAGCAATCAATTCCGTAAGTCGAACCAACGATGTATAATCATTGGCATTAAGTGTCTCTAGCTTCTCCGAGAGCTGATAGACAAAGGAAATTCTGGTATTCGAATTCCATCTGGAAGAAGTTTCTTCAAATTTCGTAGTTTAGTCACTTCCACCGGTAGTTCTCCGAGACTCCCACATCACATCAAGTGCAAGCAAATGAGGGTCTCCGCTCCTGAAGGATCAGACTACTTTTAAAAGCCAATAGAAGAAACTACCTTTTAAACGTTGGCTAAGGTTGAGAGCTTTTTGATTATTTGCTTGGCTCAAAAGTTCGGGTAAATGACAGATGGCATTACTCATTCCACAAACATTAAGGAGTATTCTTTGGGCTCGTCTATTATTTCCGTTGGAACTTTAGGTATTGTTCACCGAACAATCGACAAAGGATGTGAAGAATCTTTAGCTGATTCTCGGACCAAAAACACAATTGACAAAAAAATTAGAAGTACCGAAAGTAGAGAGAATCCTAGCCATGTAAAAAGAAAATGCGATGTAAAAATAAATTGAAAATGAAATTGAACAATCAGTGTTTATTGATTGATTGGCCGTAACTTGCATAAACTACAATGGAAGTATTTATATTTGCTACTGCTAGATAACAACGGTTACAAAGAACTTAAATACATCATATGCAACTCCTATAAATCAGCATCTTGTATTTACATAAGGGTCACATGACTCCACTACTTGACAATTGCTTTTTCTCCACGTTCCATGCCCAACTTAATCAGTTACTTCCAAAGCTCTTCCTTCCACCAATTGACGGTTGCAATAACCCACGTTTCTCGACCCTTATCATTGGTGGCTTCCGAGATTCATGATTCCATCATCTGACGGTTATGTTGGTTTCACTTCTTCATAGCTAGGCCCCATATTGTCGGCTTCATTACTTAGATAACTACTCTGTGTCTAGCTCATTGTAAATTGCGTTAGCCGTGACCCTCTGTCGACTAGGTCAAGCATCAGTTACCGATCCTCATGCTCTAGGACTCGGTTATTTCCATTTGACCTCCTGTCGGCTAAAACTAGTTATCTTGTCGATTAAATGAGTTTACCAATTAATCGCCCTCAATCCTTAGCAAACTCTACTTCTGCTGTAATCTGCTCGATCTCCCTCAGTCCGAGTCGATGGTCAAAGACTAGGGCATTTTTGGTGTCAACGAATATATCATCGATTCATAACATATAAACATGGATTCATGGTCAGCAGAATTCAAGTTACAATTTTGTTGAATGATCCAAAAATTCTCAATGGTTTTGATTTTGCATTGTTTCCTAATTTGTTCACGACCACACCACTGGGAGAAGAGTCGGTTCTTGCTTTTGGTGTTGACCGATACCGATTACCTTAATCAACTAATGCAGACAGCTTTGCGAGATAAATTACGTGAAACACAATAGCAGGACAAATTTTGTGCCAAGAGGTAGCGTACGCATACAGGCCAATTTTCCCCTTGTAAGTTGGCCTCACCTAGCCATTGGGGAGACTTGAGCCTCGCCAGGGCTAGGAGAGGCTTGCCCTTGCCAATGACCAGCAGGGGTGAGCTTCACTAGAGGCCAATGAGTCAACCTTGCCAACCCTCATCTCTAGCTGGTCTCTAGTCTCTAGGCTAGATAGAGGAGGAAGAATGGAAGAAAAGAAAAAGGAGAAAGAAAAAAAAAAGGAAAATTAAAATAATTTAAAAATATTTAAAAATATTATTGAAAATCATTAACATTAATGTTGGTTGTGTCATGTAAGACGGCTAGCATCCATAAAATTGATTGAATGGATTTAATTGGCAAAATATGAAAAAAAAAAAAAAAAAAAAAAAGGTTTAGGACCCAATTGGCACAATTAAAGGGTTTATGACTGAATTGACAAAAATGCAAAATTTATGACTTTTTAAACAAGTTTGTCTGTTTGGATTTGACAAAGGGAGAGCATTGTGGGGGTTCTCAAGTAAGGGTGTTTGTGGTCGGGGCAGCCACGCTGTAATGCTCGGAGTGCAACGTCACCATTGTGAGGCTACGATTACTTCATATTGTACCAATAATCTCTTTTCATCCCTTAACGATTTAAATATTTTGTAACGAGGGAATGGTGCAAAGTTCATTAAATATGATATTTTTGCATACACACAAAGCGGATGCAGTTTTGCTAATAGTTTTATAAAGGAAACTCATTATTGGATTATGTATGACTCCACTCAAAAGTATTGACCAGAAATAAAAAAATAAAAAATAAAAAGGAGAGGAACAAAAATAACAATTTTTTTTTCCTAATGAAAGGAGAAATAATAGTTTTATTTACCAAGAAACCTTTAGGGAATAATACTTATATCACTCAATCTGATGGTATAAACTCGGTTATCTCTCTCTCTCTAAATAATATATACTCGAACTTAAACTATAAACATAAGGTTTTTGGTACGAGGTGATATTGCATTCCAGACAATAATCAATTATTCTTCTCTTGCCAAAAAAAAAAAAAGAAAAAAAGAAAAAAAGGAACTACCTTTCTTAATTTTGCTCCGTATTCTAGGACATCGTTTTCTTTTCTTCATTTATTTTCTACTACAATACTTCATATCACAAATTCTTTGTTCATTACGAAGACCGTAAACTATCAATTTGTATACTACACCGGCAATTGCACATCAAAATTCTCTTTCCCCTTCAAAATCCAAATTTGATTCATCGTACTCATGCGATATCTTTATAAGTCATTAGTTTTGAATGGCCTAAGTTTGCAAATGACCTGAAATTCAGCATTATGTATATCAACAAACCTCTTCTCAAACAATGGTAGCCGGGCCGTGCTAGGTGGAACCTATTAGTTAAGTAGTACCGACACTAACATGTGACACGCGCGACGATATGACACGATGCGCCAAAAAACAGAGAATTCCGACATATTGGGACACGTTGTATATATAATATATTATCATTTTTATGATTATTTTAATCAAATTAATTTGAATCAAATTCATAAATAAATAAATAAATAAATAAGCCTAGAATGAATATACACTTAAAACATTAAATCACCATTTATTAACATCATTCATTGTTTCAATTTAACAAATTCAACTCTAATTCAATATTTTATAAAACTTGGAGAAAAAACAAGCAATTTATATTCTGGACTCGCATGTTAGATTTGTTGGAAAATGAGAAAAAGAAGAAACTTAAGGGGTGGATTGTATATCATGAGAAGTGAGAGTCAGAAAAGAAGAGAATATTAGGTTTTTCTTCTTTCTCCCATTATTATTTTTATTATCGTGTTTTATTTTTTCACATATATATTTTGACCTCTCATTTATTGAATTTTTAAAATTGACTTCAATATCAGAATCGCGTGTCGGAAACTCGTATGTCAGACCAACTCGAGTGTTGGAGAGTATCGAGAAAGTTGACCAGATTTCAGATTTTCCAACACATGTTGACCAAGTGTTGAAGAGTGTCTAAGAGTTTCAGAGAGTGTCGAACATGTGTCGAAGTGTCCGACATGACACGAAGGCTCTTGGAGAGTGTTGGTGCTTCATAGCCTATTAGTAATAGGTAGTTGTGTTGATGCCTGGACTTGCCCAAGTCCAACCTTTTTTTTTTTTTAATCTTTTTCAGAGGTGATGAATTGTCGTTGGAACAAAAGTGGAGATAATCACGGCAGTACAAGAGACGTAAATGACTGACTTTTAATAAATTAAACTATGAAAAGAAATTGCTCATAGTACGGGAGAAGTAGGAGGAAAATAGGGAGAGCAATAATTGACGAGTCTGTTTGTTGTGCATTTGGTAACTTTTTTTTTTTCTCAAGAATAATTTCTATTTAAAAAAATATTTTTTTCAATTTCTATTCTCTGAACTTCTAAGTAAAAGAATGTGTTTAGGACATGCATGACAAAATTTCTGGAACATAATTCAATTTCTATTTTCTTAATTTTTATTCCCTAAGCGAGTTTCTAAGTAAATAAATGCATTTGATAACAACTCAAAATTTTTATTATTGAAATAGAAATTTATTTGATAACAAAATAAAAATTTTATTTCTAGGAGGGGCAGCATTTGATGTCTAGCGGCAGGTGTCTGGTGACCGATGTCGAGCAAGCAGCGTATGGTGGCGAGCGGCAGGCGGCCAGTGTCTGGCAGCAAGCTAGTGGCGTTCGGGCCGACGGTGGGTGTTTGGCATCCCACAGAAACATGTAATGATGACAGTAAATGATGAGAAGAGTTTTCATTTCTCACTTTTTGTTTAGAAATAAAAAAGCTAGAAATTTTAGTTTCTAATTTCCGCTTTAACTCTATTTCTAGAATAGAAATTTATTTCAGAAATAGAAAAATGAAATTATATTACTAAATGGATTTTTGTTCTAAACTTGTTTCGAGGAACAAAAATAGAACAAAAAAACAAAGAAATAGAGAAACAAAGATTTTATCACGCGTGCCCTTAGTAATTACATAAAATTTCTATTCTTGGAATAGAAAAAGAACATAAACGCGTTGGGTACTACCCTAAAAATTTCTATTCCCAATTCATTTAATTAGAAAAATGTTAGTGAAGACTTAGCAATTCATGTCTGAATAAAATTGAACTTTTCTAAGGATTTAATTGATTAAGATATTCTAAGATGGTCTTTGAAAATTCAACATAATAGTTGAGTGAAAAAATGGTTGGTTGGAAATGACAACAAAAAGTCCCACTAATTTATAACTCACAATGTTAGGAGGTTAATAGTAAATTTTTGGACATTACAATAAACAGGCGCAGACTTTTCTAGCTCTTTTAGCTACAAGAAGAAGAGTAATGTTATTTGGTGGAATGGACAATGACAAAACAATTGAGGATGGAGGCAATCTTTGGTGTGCTTATTTGCACAAAACATTAAACCTTCAAATAAATGATATCAGAAATCCATGGAGCACAACCTTATTTGACTGCTATAAACACAAGACAAATGGTAATACAAAAGACTTATTCAGAGCTATCTAATTTTCTATTAAAATAGAATTGCAGATGATCTTAGGATATCTCCAATAAAATCTTAAGGGAAGAAAACCAGAGTCGGCAATCTTTCGTGACCTAAGCATTGTCTCTAAAAGAAAAAGGCATTTAAAAACCATATAGTAAATTTTTAAAAGCTTATTCAATTTTGAATCTAGTTTTCATCAAAAGATTTTCACATTTTTTATGCTAAACCAATTCAAAACTAGAATTAACAATAAAATCTAGTAAAACTATTCAAAATCTAATTTCTAATTTTTTTCCTAAATTTCTGAATTTGTATTTTTATTTCAAAAAATGGAGACTCAGATTGGATAAGGAGATTGGACATTGTGTCAATTGTATAAAGATGAGCATTAGGTTATGTTGAGTTTGTTTTTCTAAAATGGCATTATTTCTCTTTTTGTCCTCACGCACAAAGAAGTAAGTTTTTTCTACCTCTTGTTTCTATTTTAAATCTGTTCCCTTGCCAATGACTGTTGTTGATTTGTTTTTGGAAACAAAAGAACAGAAAAAATAGAGAAATAAAATGGTTACCAAACAGGGTTTTAGCCATTATGTTTTTGTCCATGACGTAATCTTTTGATTAATATATCGCCGATGACATGCACACTAAGCCATTGGTGGGTCGTCTCTTCCATATCAGTTAGACCCATCTTATTTTTTCTTTGTTCTTTTGCTTTGGAGTGAATATCACAAATAAGCAGTCCAAGACTCACACGTCTTCCAAAAAGACGGAGAGAGCATTAAGAGCACGAATGATAACTATTATGGCAAGAAATTGATTTATGAAACAAAATAGATTTTTATAATTTTATTTCTAAATGAGTTTATGAGCAAAAGTACACATTTGATAACGACACAAAAATTATGTTTTTGAAATAGAAATTCGTTTGATAATGATATAAAATTTCTCTCTCCCAAGCAATGGCGGATAGCGAGCGACAAGGGATGGGCAATGGCGGGGGCTGGTGGGGGGCAGCACAACTACCAATGGTAGTTGGCGAATGGTAGCGGATGGGGGGTAATGGCGGATGGGCGGTTGACTAATAGCGATGGCGAATGACGAGAAGAATATTTTTCATTTCCGTTCTAGAAATAAATAAATAGAAATATTTTACTTTTCATTTATGTTTCAAATCTATTTCTAGACTAAAATTTTGTTCCATAAATAGAAAAATAAATTTGTATTATCAAATGGACTTCTATAATTTTAGTTGCAAAAATAGTTATTTACCTAGTCTTAACTATTAAGTAAAATGGGTCTTTTTATTTAGCCACCATAGAAAATCTAGTGATTGTTGATTAGAAGAGATCATTGTCTCAGTGCAATTTTTTCTTTATCGGTTTGATTAGTCTAATCAAACCGGTTGGCAACCATAGCCGCACCAATAATTTAAACTTGTCAAGCTAAAGTATAACTTGGTAATTCATTGAGGGGCAACCATGGGCTTGTAGTCGTTGCCTTCGTGCGGAAGAAATTCCAATGCTCAAGATAACCCAACGCGATATGGACATCCTCTTGCAACATCTAACTTTGTAAAGTTGTCGAGCTAGATTTAAAAAATCTGCGTATAAAGTCTTTGAACAGAAACTATGAATCGACCTATTGAACTTATTCCTCAAATCTACGATGCGGACATCCTCCTCCATATCAAGATTAACTTGATAAATATTAAAGATCATGACATTTTTTCAGAAAACTAAGATTTCATGACATTTTAGTACATGATCGAAAATTTATGCTTTTCATGGTAAACTTACAAGTGGAAAGTTCAAGATTCTCTAGAATATTAAGCTAAAGAGATCCGGAAAATCTACTTTTTTTCAAAAATGATTTCTTTTAAAAGAAAATGAGGGCTGTTCGGATTTTCACGGTTGTATAATGTCCATTTTCATAAATATATATTCCCTCGCTAAATGTTAAAATTACAATTTTGGCCATAAAACTTAATATTTCAATTTCAGTATATACTTATAACCATTACTTGTAAATAACACGGACTTATTTGTCAAACTTCAAATGATGGATAAAGCGCGTGCTTGCTGAGTAAAAAAATCCACATCTATATATTTTAAAAGAACTGAAAAAAATAAAATAAAATTGATCGGCAATTGCTTTGGATGACGAAATAACTTCAGGCACAAACTTTAAATTGAACTTAAATTGAAATTACATACTAGCATTAACAACGAGAATTAGAGTACCAAACACACCACATAAACACACGTACCGTAAAAGGTCATACCTGAGGACACCATGCAAAACCAAACGACAGACATTAGAATACACAAGCAAGACCACAAATTTCTCCTTTTACTTGGTAGCTAGCTAGCAACTACTTCCGGAGGTCGCTCCACAGGTCGCGGAAGTAGGTTTTGGGGTATGCGAATGTCCCTGCCGGGGGCTTTCATGGTCTTTTCTTCTTCGCCAGGCTTGGACGAGTCGCTCTGCAAGTCGTGGAAGTTGGTAGCGGGGTCCTCCTGGAAGGCACGCTGGGTATGCGCATGTCCCTCCCGGGAGCTTTCATGGTCTTTTCTTCTCCTCTGGGCTTGGACGAGTGGCTCCGCAGGTCGCGGAAGCAGGTAGTGGGGTCCTCCTTCAAGGTACGCCGGGGTATGCGAGTGTCCCTCCCGGGAGCTTTCATGGTCTTTTCTTCTCCACTGGGCTTGGACGAGTTGCTCCGCAGGCTGCGGAAGTAGGTAGCGGGGTCCTCCTCGAAGGGACGCCGGGGTATGCGCATCTCCCTCCCGGGAGCTTTCATGGTCTTTTCTTCTCCGGTGGACTTGGACGAGTTGCTCCACAGGTTACAGGACCCCTCGAAGGTACGCTGGGGTATGCGCATGTCCCTCCCGGGGGCTTTCATGGCCTTTTCTTCTCCGCTGGGCTTGGACGAGTTGTTCCGCAGGTCGCGGAAGTAGGTAGCGGGATCCTCCTCGAAGGGACGCCGGGGTATGCGCATGTCTCTCCCGGGAGCTTTCATGGTCTTTTCTTCTCCGCTGGGCTTGGACGAGTTGCTCCGCAGGTTGCGGAAGTAGGTAGCGGGATCCTCCTCGAAGGGACGCCGGGGTATGCGCATGTCCCTCCCGGGAGCTTTCATGGTCTTTTCTTCTCCGCTGGGCTCGGACGAGTCGCCCGTCAGACTCATCACGCCCATGCGCACGGCCAAGGCCCAGATCGCATCCATATGAATATGCCTTCGGATATGGTAAAAGCTTTGAGGTCTCTCTAGTGTCGAAGTGTGAGTGCTCAATGCCTTGTTGCTTAGGGTAAGAGGTGAGTCTTTGGGGGTTAATTTATAGCCGCTTTGGTGGCCTTGGAGCTTGGACTTGGGAGTAATTTCATTGACGTTGATGTTGACCTTCACTTGGGGCAATTCGTTGCTTAATGCTCTCACACCCCCCGCCCCTCTCCCTCCTCTCCCTCTGCGTGCGTGTGTGTGTGGAAGACGGATGAGGTTGGCGCTACTTTAGATTTCCGAAAGCGTCTTTAGTAGAAAAAAACAGAAGGAAAAGAAGACGGGGGCCCATCCGAGTGAGGAAGAGAAGACCCGCCAATGCTTTACCGTGCCTTTAAGTCGTCGGTAAGAAATCGTTTGTTATTGCTCCTACTTGTTTCGCCTCTTCTTTTATCGTACTGCGAGACGTTTGTTTTCATAATTTAATTTGGATCATATAAATGATCCTTGAATTTTGACTCAATGTAATATGGTTTCTGAACTTTTAATTTATTTAATGTGTTCCTGAATATTTACCAAAAGATTTTAGGGACTATATTGAATAAATTAAAAACTTAAGGGATTGTATTGCACTTTGGGCTAAAATTTAGGGGATCACATCAAACAAATTAAAATTTATGAACCACATTAAGCATTCAGTCAAAGGTTAGAGACCATTTATGTCATTTTTCCTTTGGAGAAACTACTAAAAACCCTAAACTATGTCCACTGCGATACATTTACCCCAATTTTATTTTTATGACACTTAAAATCTCAAACTTTTACGCAAGTGAACATGCACATATTTACCCAGCGTTAGGGTTATACCCGACGTGGCTTTGATATGGCGCCACTCATGCACCAAATTCGAAAAAATTAAAATAAAAAAGATTAATATCATGAAAAATTCAAAACGATACATCTATGACAAATGTATCAAAACAATTTTTTTTACCACAAAAAACCCACAAACTGATACATCTATGATAAAGTTACCCTTTATTAGATTCTTTTAGTTTATCTTCAAATTGCTGAGTTGGATAACACACCTCTTCAATTGTCACAAATATATCAATTTGTGGTTTTTTGAGATATTAATTTAATTTAATGAAAACTAACGGAGGGTGAATTTGAAATCTTTTTCCTTAGAATGATTATGAAGGTTTATGATGGTCCGACATAAATAACACCATAACATGATAAAATTGAATTTTTCTTTCTTATAAGGATTAACAACAGTCTATTATGGTCCGTCATATCCGTTAACAAAATCTTGTAAATTTATTTTTTTAATCAAAATTTGTACAAGTTTTTGATCGTCCATCATAATGAGAGAAATTTAATAAGATGCGGACACTTGGAGTGCCAAAGCTTAGCATAAATAGACACTTAAGTGCCAAAGGTACGGAAAGCTATACTTAAGTGCCAAAATTGAAACAAAATAGGTCAGTTAAGTACTAATGGTAAGAAAATCCGATCAACATACTAATGTGGTGTTTTTTCGGCAAGACAAGTGCAAAACGATATTGTTCTAGACGTTGACGTGGCTAGATAAGTAAAAAACGATGTCATTTTGTCTTAGATTTGAATTTTAATATAAATAATAATTTAATTTAATTTAAAACTAAAATTAATTTTTTTTTTAAAAAGGGCGAGATTGCAAAATTGCAAGCGTTGCGGAAGCGCTTGACGTTGCCTCCTTATTGTTGCTAGGAAGGGCTGGTGACCTCGGTAGCACCCTAGCCAACGACAACCCTTGGCCCTCCTAGGTGAGGGCTAGTGACCTTGGCCGAATTAGGGGAGGGTTGCAACCCTCGCCCAGATCTATGCTAGGGCTTGCAAGCCCTTGTTGTTGGTTAGCCAAGGTCATCATGCCCTAGCTGACCTCCCCCCAACGTTGCCGGCCTTCCCAATGACGGTTAGGAGGTGGTGGCGAGGACTTGCATAGCCCTCACCATTCTGTAATCCTGCCCCCGCTCCTTTTCTTTTTATATTTTTTTAAATTTTACTTTTATATTAATTTAATTAATATTTATATTAAAATTCAAATAAGAGGTAAAATGACGCCGTTTTAGCTTTTCTTTGCCAACTCATTTCTCGAGCAAGTCACGTAGGTGAGTTATATTAACAAAAAAATGTCATGTAGAATTTCTGGCACTTTTCGCTGGAGTTAGTACTTTAATATCTCATTGTTCAAAGAAAGTGACACTTATGTATACATTTCGTAACTTTTAACACTTAAGTGTATTTCCATGTCAAGTTTTTGCACTTACGCTGTACTTTTAGCGAAATTTTTTTTTGTACAACTTTTTACGAAGGTTCAAAATGGTTAAACCAAACACAACTTGTTTGATCATAGTATCGAAAACTCGTGCGTACACAACCAATTAAAATGGGTTGATCCATTTGGAATGTACCCCGACCCATTTATTTTGACATGAATATAACATGAACACTCTCAATATAAAGCCAAATCCTGACCCTAAAGTCAAAACTACTTCGTGCAGTTGTTCGAGTTGGATTGTTGCATCATGATAGAAATTGTGTGGCACCCCTCGATGGCCCCCGATCCATTAGGGTCGCCACAATTCGCTCTACCTTTCACTTTCCCTATTTAGCGGGTCCATACAACCATGGGGGTTTACACATTTTTTTTTTTTTTTTAACTAAAGGTCCCTTGCGCAATTCATATACGGAAGCATGTCCAACAACTCCCTTCCCTATATTCAGAAAACGATGCACACCTACTAAATATTTATAAGTAAAAGCCATACACTTTTATTTACTTAAATCAGATGGACATAATTCATCAGTACATCAAAATGCCGTAGTCTTTTATATTCGGCTACACTCCAAAAGATGACCGATGTTTCCTCAAACAGTCATACACTTTAAGTCCATCGATCAGTGTCGGCGTCCAAAAGCTCCTTCCCTTGCTATCCTCCTCCTCACGGTCACATCCAACCGTTCAAACCATCTACTAATCTGAAATGTTGGTCCCCAAAAGGGGTGAGTACAACCACTCAGCAGGTAAATGAATCCAATAATAACTCAATGCCATCATACAAGTCATACATGCATTGCAAGCATTACTTACGTTGAAGCCATGCACATACTATCATGCATCATCATATCAATTTATAACACATACATGTGTATCATCATCGTATCATACATGTCATCATCATCATGACATCATTACCTTACACATGTCATCATCATCATGGCATTATCACATTACACATGTCATATCATATATCATCGTCATTATTATCACCATGCATATCATCATGCATATCATATCATGGATGATCATCATTATTTCACATCACATATCATCATCATCATCATCATCATCATCATCATCATCATCATCATCATCATCATCATGCATATCATATCATGGGTGATCATCATTATTTCACATCACATATCATCACCATTACCATGCATCCATGCATGTAACATCATCACCATATCATGCATATATCATCATGCATAATTTAATTTCAACTTCATTTTGAACTGCCACATTTCTCTTTTCCCGGGATCAATGTTTGCATCCCACATTCATCACTCGCGCCCAATCCTGGCATTACGATAAACCTCCGGGCATGTATCCAAGATACAACCGGACATCCGGCACCCCCACATTCCGGGCATCTCGTATCCCAACTAGCATCACGAGGCATCCGGGCATGTATCCAAGATACAACCGGGCATCCAAAGGGCATCGACTCATTCGAACCTCTGGGCATCTCGCACCCCACCTGGCATCACGAGGAATCTCTGGGGTTCGCCATGAAAATGGTTACCCCTACCCTCCGGGGATGCATCATGATACAACCCCTCACCCTCCGGGTATGTATCATAATACAGCCGGGCATCCCGACACTCCCGGGGAAAACCTCTGGGCATGTATTCATAATACAACCAGGCATCCAAAGGGCATCGACTCCTTCGAACCTTTGGGCATCCCGACTCCCGGGGCATCGTCGGCTCACACCTCCGACGGTATCATCATCACCACGATGCATATTCTCATACATCTCATTTCTCATCTTCCACATTTACCAATATTTTGATCTCAATTTAACATGGCACATGATTCACACATGCATCACAATTTATGATCATACATACACCAATGTCATATAACAATGCATAATAAATTCAATGGAATTCATGGCCAATAAAATAATCCATTTATATTTTATTATTAGTTTATTATTATATTTATTTATTTTCATAAATAAATATTAAATTTAATATCTATGATTTTCCCAAAATCATAATATTCAAACAATCATTAAAAAAACCAATAGGATGACAATTTCATACAAAATTCATGGCCAAATTGAATTTCACATAATTTCACAATTTCCACAAAATGGCACATGATATTCGGATAATGACCAGAATGCACAGTTTCCAAATAAATTCGATTAAAATACTCATATGGCCTCCAAAAATTACGAAATTTTACAGGGTGATAGCCAAGACATTTTCGTGCATTTTTCATGGAGAACTCCAAGCCAAATTATTTTTAGATTAATTTATACAACCCCACGAAACTTCTGGAACCACTACCGCGTCGTCCAGAATACACTTCTCCGAAATATTAAGATTTCACCCATCTATTCTCTTTCGTTTCCTCTGAAATTTGAGTATGTTATGTACCAAGGTGTCCTTTACAAGTTTCATGAAGAGATCTAGGTCAAATAACAAGAGTATGGTCACCATTTAAGTCCATGAAGTCTCGGGTGTCTCGGAATACATCACCAGAATCATCATCTCCAAGATCTAGCCGATTTACCACGTTATACTTGTTCTTTTCGCTTCAAATTTGAGTATGTTGTAGTTTAAGGTGTTACCTACAACTTTAATGAAGACATAGAAGTCAAATATTCAACAAAAATCAACATGCAAACAAGAATCCAACAAGAAGTCAGTGAAAACTTCACAGATCTGGGGTCTCCGAAAAATAGAACTTAAACCCCTCATACCTTCATCATTTTCCACGAAATTTCAGTATATTGTAGTAAAAGACGTTAGATACAACTTCCATGAAGATATCACAGCCAAAATCGAACTCTAAACATGCATGCAAGCTCTCACAACATTCTGACTCAAACAGTTCATATGAAAATATTCCAGATCTAGCATCTCCGTAGGATAAGGGTTTGACCCCTCAAATCTCCATCATTTTCCACGAAATTTCAGTATGTTATAGTTTAAGATGTTATCTACAACTTTGATGAAGAAATCGAAGCCAAAATCGGACTCTAAACACACATGCAAGCTCAAACAAGTTTCTGACTCTAAACAGTTCATGCGAAAACATTGGTGCAAGAGTAGAAAGTGGATTCCCAACTTGCCTCTAGACCTCACGAACAGCACGAGCGGTCGGCACACGGCGGCGAACGGGCTCCTTTCTCTCCTCTCTCGGCCTCCTCTCTCTCTCTCTCTCGCACGATTCTCTCTCTCTCTCCCTCACTTGGCCGAATGGCTAACCAGCCATTCTCTTTCCTCTTCTTCCCTTTTATATTGCATGCACTCTAGATTTGCATGAGGGACAAGTGTAATTGTGAAGGAAGGCAAGTGTCCACCATGCTTCACCTCCTCCATGCCACTTGTCCTATTGCATGCATCATGGGCCTTGGAGTTGGGCTGGTCGACCACTCCTCTTGGGCCTCTATTGGGCCGGCCAACTTGGCTCATTAAAAGCTTAGGCCAATGGGCCTAACACCCATCCTAAAAATTGACATTTTCCTCTCTTTTTTTTTTTTGAATTTCTTTTATAAATATTTAAACTTTAAATTTTCCACATGGCCAAAGTCTTTCGACATTTCATTTATTGAAATTTAATTTATAAAGTGCATGGCCAAGCATAGATTATTAATTTATCCTATAGTCCTAAATTCAAAATTCATAAACACAAGCACAATAACACCTAGCCTTAAGAAAACTAATGGCTAACACATAGACCATAGGTAATTTCATTACCTAATTATAGGCTTTAATTTCTCTAGAGGATGACTTGAATTTTGGGATGCTAGAAACTGCCACTCCTGATTTAATCATATCACATGAGTAAAGTTATTTGATTCATTCAATAGATACATCGTGTCTAAATTAGTCCTAATTTTTTTATAACAAAATGATGCCATAAAAGGTTTCGCTAAAATTTACGACATTTCGTAATTATAACATTTTCATGAGAATCATACCCTCATATATAAAGAGAAAAAAGAAAGGGTTACGCTTGTCCCCATGTAAACTAGTAGACAACCCCATGCAAGGGGACCATTTCCTTCCAGTATTACCAACACAAGCTCCATAATTCAATCAAATCTTAGCACAAGTAACTCCTTAGGAATTGGGGAAAATACCAAAAAAGTCCTAAACATATTACAATTGTATGTCAATTCAGTTATAAACTTTTTTTTTGCCAATTGAATCTTAACCTTTTGTATTTATGGCAATTCAATTCATCCACCTAATTTGACCAACTAGTGCTAACAATGACAATTTTTAATAATATTTTAAAAGTTTCGAATTTTTTAAACTTTTTTCTTTTTTTTCACTTTATTTTTTTCCTCTTCTCTCTTTCTTTGGTCGGTTGCTGGATTAAGACAACTCGTTCATTGCTGGGCGAGGGCAAGGTTGAGCCTCACTAGATCTAGCAAGGGAGGTTGAGACTTACTAAGGGGGAGCAAGGTTGGCCCTTGCTAGTGGTTGGCAAGGTCAACCTCACCAGCCCTCACCTCTAGCCGATTGCTTGAGTCCAATGATGGGCTAGAGGAAAAAGGAAGAGGAAAAAAATAAAGAGAAAAGAAAAAATAAAATATAAAAAATTCTAAAATACAATAAAATATCATTAAAATTGTCAACATTAGTGTCGATCATGCCTTATTAACATTGTGCCTTGTTAGCGCCGGTTGTGCCACATCAACACCGATCGGCCAAGTTTGGTCGGATAAACTAAATTGGTACAAATGCAATATATTTATGACTCAATTGATCAAAAAAGTTTAGGACTTAATTGGCATAATTGTAATATGTTTATGACTTTTTTGGTAATTTTCCCTTAGAAATCTATAATTTGTTAGACTAGTATATTGTGTTTCCAATTTGTTTGGCTTACTAAAACTCCATTTGTTTTGTGGAAAATGAATGATTTGAAAAATATCTTCATAAAAATAATCATTTATATCGCTTAAAATAATTAATCAATGAAAGATGTTTCATTATCGACATTAATTTATATCTAAGTATTTTTAAGGACGATACTCTTTTTGTTCATTTTTGTAGGCTATGTGAGCAATTATTTTTAAGAAAATGTTTTCCAAATCTTTCATTTTTCACGAAGCAAATGCACCATACAAACCTAGTTCACCTACCCACGAGTAAATTTTTTGTCGCTTTTGACAATGCTTACAAAGATTGTGCACACCAAGGAGGATCAAGGGATTCCGTCCTCCTATGAAAATCGTTAACATTAACAAAGGTTTACCTACGGCGGCTTCAGATTTGAGAAGATTAAACATCCTTGTTGATATAGCTGAGGCCATACCATATGGCCTTAAACCAGCTAAAGACCTTTCCTATCCTTCCGTGGAGACTGGATAAAACAAGCACTCTCGTGATATCTCTTTATCCACCAACGCTGCCCGCCTGAACATCATCCATTTCAGCTCTACTTATTCAGACGCTCCTTTGTTCGAAGACAAGGGAACATAAGGTGTGTTTGGTATAACTTTCCAAGGGCTTTTGGCCTCCAAAGCTCCCTAGGGAAATGCTGCGATGTTTGGCAAGTTTTTCCAATGGGCTTTTAGCATTTGGCCAAATGTTGAAATTAGTTTTTTTTTTTCCAAAACTGTCCTCACTAATTTTTCAAATTTCCAATTTTGTCCCTCATTATTGTTAATCTCTTTTGAGCAAGGGCAACCGGGAGGGTGGTCGGCAAGACTAAATTACGCCGGCAAAGGGCTGGCAAAGTTGCATGACCTAGGCAAGGGGCCGATGAAGGGCTCATGAGGGTTGCATGACCAAGGCGACCTCGGGCGAGGGCCGTTTAGGTCTTGCGTGACCTCAGTATTGCAAAAGCTCGGGGGAAAGAGGAGGAGTAGAGTAATATGGACAGCTCGGACTACTCCATATCTCAACAAGCTCGACCGCAAACAAAACGCAAAATTGAGTTTAAATCTTATTCTCAAAACTCGTCATACTAAAGTTTGAGTCTAGTGAAAGTAAGCTTGGTGAACACAATTCAGGGACAAATGAAACAAAAAACCGTTAGATGGGAGTGACCAAAGCGAGATCTCACTCTTGAACATTGAGTAAGTCTTGTTGTCACTAGTTAGATTCGAGGTGGCTCGAGCCCCCTAGTCCTCGATCCTAGGTTAGGAAGCATGAACGACCTTGATCGAGGTCGTTGTCCACGGATAAGCACTTGAAGACGATGAACAATGCATCCTAAACAATAAACAATAATTGCAATAATAATGCTTTAAATCTTTTTTTTTTTTTTTTAAAATTTAATGGGGTGCCCACGTGGAACCACATCAGCGCCAAGTCGGAGCCACGTTAGATTTCAATGATGATTTTTTTAACAAAATCCTAACAAATGGTAAATGTGTTACTTGGGTATTGATTTGGGATTATATATATATACACATACCTACATATGTGTATACATATGTGTATACTTTGGTTATTATATGTATATACATATGTATATATACATATGTAATGAGAATGTGTCACCGTGGGCATAATTTGGTGTTTTTGGTGGTTTTTTCTTTAGTGTGGAAAATAAGACATATGTATACACATATAATAACGTGGAAAAGGAGACCCATTAATGCTTTAGCGTGTCTTTGAGTTGTCGGCAAGAAATCATCATTATTGGTCCTACTTGTTTTGTCCATTCTTTTCTCGTATTGCAAGATGTTTCTTTTTATAATTTAATTTGGAGAATGGATAGTGAGATAACTGGTCTTTGAACTTTGGTTAATTATATTATTTTGTTCCTAAATTTTTGAAAAATGTTCAACTTGAACTGTTAAACTTTTGTTGGTCCCTAGTTGAATATTTTTTAAAAGTTTAGGGACCACATTGAGTAAGACTACATTACACTTTGAGCTAAAATTTATGGATCACATTGAACATTAAGCTAAAGTTTATGAATAATTTATATCATTTTTCCTTTAGAGAAAAAAACCACTAAAAACTCTAAACTATGCCCACTGTGATACATTTACCTCAATTTTTTTTTTTGTGACACTAAAAACCTTAACACACATATTTACCTAGCATTATGGTTATGTTAAATATCAATGTTAACACCCGACGACTCAAAAATAAAATAAAAACGGTTAGTACCACAAAAAATTACAAATTGGTACACTTGTCAAATATACTCCAAATAAGAAAAAAAAAAAAAAACTTGTCCCTCATACAAACCCAAATTGATACACCCGTGACTAATTTCTATTAATTTTTACTATTTGTATGACATATGACAATTAACAAGTGTACTAGTTTGTGATTTCACCATCCATTTGTCACATGTGTACTAGTTTGTAGTTTTTCATTCAATTTAATTAAAATTAATGGAACATAAATTTGTCATAAGTGCACCAATTTGAAGTTTTAGGTGAAAATTTATCATAAGTGTACTTTCGGGATTTTTTTTTTGTGGTATTAACTCAAATAAAGATAATAACCACTGTTCATCATGGTTACTATTCATCGTCTTTAAGCGCTCGTACATTGCTACCCAGAGCTGATTGGAAATCCATCTGTGTACAGTTAATCTCTTATTTTTTTTTTTTTTTGTTTGTAAATAATTTTCTTCCTTGTTCCTTTAGCCTCCATCTTTCTTGGTGAACTCCTCCATTTCTCTTCTAATTTTTTTTTTTGGTCAAACACTTTCCCTCTACTTTCTCCACTTAATTACTGGCAAAATCAATCCATAGACACTTTGCCACTTTAATCATCGCTTCCTCAAACCTTGGAAATCTATTCACCCGAAGATTAGCAAATAACAACCGGTGCTTGCACTACCATGACTTCCCAAGGCATATTCCATAATACAACGAAACTCCATGAATTCAAGGAAAGGAAGGGAAAAAGGTTCAACCGCTACTAATGAAATGAATTAAAGACATGGAGAATAGCCGCAGTAGTGCAAAAGATCATGGGAAAGAGGAGGAGCAAAGTGACATGGACAGCTCGGGCTACTCCAGATCTAGGTGAGCTTGGCCACAAACAAAACACAAAATTGTGTTTAAATCTTATTCTCAGAACTCATCGTACTAAAGTTTGAGCCTAGTGAAAGCACAGCTTGGTGAGCATGATTGGGGGAATAATGAAAGGAGAAAAAAATAAAAGAACTGCTAGGTAGGAGTGATTAGAGCTAGATCTCACTCTTGAACGTCGAGTAAGGCTCGTCATCACTGGTTAGGTTGAAGGTGGCTGAGCCCCTTAGTCCTTGATCCTAGCTTGGGGAAGCATGGAAAACCTCGATCGAAGGCCGTTAGCCACGGATGAGCACTTGAAAACAGTGCATTTGAAACAATGAACAGTAGTTGTGATAATAGTACTTTGAAATTTTTTCTTTTTTGTTTAATTTTTTTTAATAGGGCACTTGCATGGCACCATATTAGTGCCAAGTCAAAGCCACGCCAAATTTCAACGGTGATTTTTAACAAAATAATAATGAAGGGTAAATGTATCACTTGGGTATTAGTTTGGGATTTTTTGAAATCATAAAAAAATTGAGGAAACGTGTCACCATGGGCATAATTTGGTATTTTTTGGTGGTTTTTTCTTTAGCGTGGAAAAGGAGATTGAGGGCACATCCTGATGTGGAAGAGAAGACCCGCCAATGCTTTAGCGTGCCTTTGAGCTATTGACAAGAAATCATTCATTATTGCTCCTGCCCGTTTTGCCCTTTCTTCTCTTATACTGCTAGACGTTTCTTTTTATAATTTAATTTGAAGAAGGGATAATGACATAAATAGTCTCTGAACTTTGGCCTAATATGTAATGCGATTCCTAAACTTTTAATTTATTGGTCCTTAAACTTTTGAAAAAAAACTATTAAACTTTTGTTGATCCCTAGTTGAACTTTTTTCAAAAGCCTAGAGATCACATTGAACAAATTAAAAATTCAAAGACTATATTTCACTTTAGGCTAAAGTTCAGGAACCACAGTGAACCTTGAGCCAAAGTTCAAAGACCATTTATGCCATTTTTCCTTTGGAGAAAAAACACTAAAAACCCTAAATTATACCCACCATGACACACTTATTATAATTTTTTTGTGACACTAAAAACCTCAATAGACATATTTACCCAACATTAGGGTTATGTTAAATACCACTATTAAAACCTAACGACTCGAACACCACATTTGGAAAAGTTAAAATAAAGAGGGTTAGTACCACAAAAAATTACAAATTGGTACACTAGTCAAATTTACCTCAAATTAATTTTTTTGACCACCAAAAACCTAAACTATTACACTTGTGACAAATTTACCCTCCATTAATTTCCGTTAATTTTTATAGTCAAATTACTAAGTGGGATGACACATAATAGTTGACAATTGTACTAGTTTGTGGTTTTACCCTCTATTTATCACATATATACCAGTTTGTGATTTTTCGTGGTATTATTTCAATTTAACAGAAACTAATTGAATGTAAATTTATCACGAGTTTACCAATTTAGAGTGTTTTTGTGGTCTAATTTGCAAATTTTTCCCAAGTATACTAATTTTGGGCTTTTGTGATATTAACCCAAATAAAAATAATAATTAAGTGCTCATCCATCGCTGCCCAAAGCTGCCTGGACATCCGGCTACATATCATTTTTTTTTTCTTTCGTTGTAATCTTCTTCCTTGTTCCATTAGTGTTCATCTTTCTAGGAAAACTTTTCCATTTCTCTTGTACTTTTTTTTTTGTCAAACATCTTTCCTCTACTTTCTTCAGTCAAATATTGGCAAAATCAATCCACAAACTTCGCCACTTTGATCACCGGCTTCTCCAAACCTTGGAAATCTATCCGCTAGAAGATTAGTAAACAATAGCTGATGCTTGCACCGCCATGGCTATCCAGGCATATTTCATTAATACTGTGAAATTCCGCAGCTTTGAGAAAAAGAGGGAAAAGGTTCAGCAACTACTGATAAAATGGATAAAAGACAGAGAGTTACCCCAGTAGTGCAGAAGCTCATGAGAAAGAGGACTAGAGTGACATTGATAACTCAGCTACGCCAAATCTCGGCGAGCTTGACTGCAATCAAAACACAAAGTGAGTTTAAATCTTATTCTCACAACTTGTCACACTAAAGTTTGAGCCTAGTAAAAAGTTAGCCTGGTGAGCACAATTGAGCGAAAAAGGAACCTTTAGATGGGCGTTACGAAAGTGAGATCTCAGTCTTGAACATAGAATAAGGCTCGTCGTCACTAGTTAGACTCAAGGTGGCCAAGCCCCCACATCCTCGATCTTAGATCGGGGAAGCACGAACAACCTCGACCAAAGTCGTTGTCCATGGATGAACGCTTGAAGACAATGAATAGTGCATTAAAGACAAAGAATAGTACTCGCGATAACAGTGCTTTGATTTTTTTGCCTTTCTAGTTTTAATTTTTTTAATGGGGTGCTCGCTTGGTGCCACATCAACACCACGTCAAATTTTAATAGTGATGTTTAACATAGCATTAACGAAGGGTAAATGTGTCTCTCGTATATTAATTTGAGGTTTCTCGTGATTTTTTTCTTTTATTTATGAAAAATGTCAAGTAAATCCTATACTATTGTAACTATCTTCACTTTTGTTTTTACTACAATTCACCGTCCCTTTAAAAAAAAAAGGGGATAAGTGCAATAGAAATCCTAAAACTGTCATGAAAATGCAATTGAGTCCTAAAACTTACAAAAAGTGTAATCAAGTCCTAAAACTTGTCAAATTGTTTCAATCAAGTCTTAAAGTTAACACCATCAAATTTACTAACGGAAAATGCTGATGTGGCGCAAACGTGGCATTTTAAATAATTTTTCATTTTCCACATGGCTTTTTTAGTTATTTTTTATTCAATTTTCTAAATAGATTTAAAAACTAAAAAAAAGATAAAATTTATTTAAAAACAAAACAATTTTTTTAAAAAAAGAGAAAAAAATAGCTGCCGCCCATCGCCAGAGGGGCTGGCGATGGGCAATAGCCATTTTTTTAAACTATTTTTTTTGTAAATAAATTTTAGCTTTTTTTCTATTTTTAAAATTTAATTTAAATAAAAAAATTTAAAAAAGCCACGTGGAAATAAAAATTCATTTTAAATGTCACGTCCGCGCTACGTTAGCATTTTCCGTTAAAAAGATTAACGGTATTAACTTTAGAACTCAATTGAAACAATTTGACAAGTTTTAGGACTTGATTGCATTTTTTTACAAGTTGTAGGACTCAATTGCATTTTTGTTATAAGTTTTAGAACTTTCATTGCACTTATCCCAAAAAAAAAATTCTCCAAGCTAGTGCTCAGAGTTATTGTCACAGCTCCTTAGTGTGAGTAGGCTCGGATTAACACAATCGCTCCCTACGAGGGGCCGTGCTAGGCTAAGGCCCAAGAGGCGTCAGTCCGTGTTGTGTCTAGGCCGGCACAGCTCAATATTCTTAGGGTTGGGGTTTGTTAATGTACACGCTAAGAAAAGCAAATGCTAAAGTTTATGTCTTTTGCAAACTTTGGCCTTTCAGAACCAGACTTTTAAAGGTAATGCGTGAGTATAATGAGTCAAATTCAGATTTTGAGGAGGAGAGAGAATTTCGAAGTGTAATTGTTTTTTTTTTTTTTTTTTTTTTTTTTTGGTAAGGATTTGAAGTGTAATTGTTGTTGCAATATAAAACCGATAAGTTATCATCTCGATAAAGGACAAAGAAAATGTAACGCAAAGAAGAAAAGAAAAGGATGTCAAATAATTTGGAGTAGAATTTAGTGTGTTGTTTATTTATTTATTTGGTGAGAGAAGATTGTTAGTTCACTATTGTCTTGAATGCAATACTCCATGTACCAAAAACTTATCTTTTTAGGTTAAGTTTAACATCGACAGAAAAAAGGTTAAGTTTAAATATAAATTATCAAAAATAGATAAAATAATGGATCTTATATCAAATTCAGTGAATAAAAGTATTATTCTTCAAAGCTTTCTTGGTCAATGTTCTTTTTGTTTCTCTCACTTTTTTTTTTTCTATTCAATACTTTTAAGTATGCTAACACATAATCTTTAGGAAATTTTCAAATAATAGCCTAAAATTGGGTTATTTTCTCAAAAGATGGTCCAAAGTGAACTTTATTTCAAATAAAATCATCAAGTAACTAAGTCAGTCTCAAAAAAGGGTATAAGCTCACCAACCAATCAACCATTCGGCAAGCATTTGATTTTTTCGGTGGCTAGAAGAGGGTATTTTTGTCCAAAACAAAACCTAAAGATTTATTTTAAAAAAAAAAAGATGAAGGGATAAATGTATTGAAAGTCCCAAAACTTGTCACGAAAGTGCAATTGAATTCTATAACTTTCAAAAAGTGCAATTAATTACTAAAATATGTCAAATGGTCCAATCAAATCCTTCCACTAATGGTACTTTTTAAAAAAAAAAAAAATTTAAAACTCAATTGCACTTTTGTAACAATTTGTAAGACTTGACTGTATGTTTTTGAAAGTTTTAGAACTCGATTGAACTTTCATGACAATTTTTTATTGTATTTTTGTCCAAAACGAAACCTAAAGGTTTATTTATAAAAAATAAAAATAAAAAGACAAAGGGATAAATATATTGAAAGTCCTAAAACTTGTCACGAAAGTGTAATTGAATTTTATAACTTTCAAAAAGTGCAATTAATTACTAAAATATTTCAAATGGTCCAATCAAATCCTTCCGCTAATGGTACTTTTTAAAAAAATATTTTAAAAGTCAATTGCACTTTTGTAATAATTTGTAAGACTTAACTGTATGTTTTTGAAAGTTTTAGAACTCAATTGAACTTTCATGACAATTTTTTATTGTATTTTTTTGAAAGTTTGAAGACTCGATTCAATTTCATAATAAATTTTAACATTTTTAGTATACTTATTATTGTAGAAGAATTGGAAAAGCAAAAAAAAAAAAAAAAAAAAGAATCCCTTGAAGCACCGCCGCCGTGAACACCACACCCCAACCATGTTGAAGGCCCAACACCTTCAAGTCACTCCAATCACTCACTGTCATTAAATTTTTTTCCTTTCGTCAATCTTTTTCTTCTCAATCACGCCCCATCAACCATTACCAGCAAATCTCTCTCTTCACTTTAGCCCTCACTCCTACCTCTACGCTTCGCGGCGTGTGTTCAGATTTCCCTTAGGTCCGTCTACACCATTCTTTGCAATCTTCATATGTTTTGTTCTTGTCTTGATTGCTGTTGATCGGTGGTTTTTTGTGATGCAGGGAGGTGGCGGCGATCTAGGGGGTGATGTCAGGAATTACAGCCGCGCCATTGATTTGGTGTACGGTAATGATGGGAAGGACAGCAATGAGGAGGACGATGGCATGGAGAGGCTCGGCATTAAGCTCCGCCATATCATATTTGCAATCGAACTCCATCACAACATCGAGCGTCGGCCGACCTTGGGCGAGGGTCAACGGCACTCATAAGCAAAGTTGGAATGGTGGCGGCGCACACATATCCGATGATTTGTAATCTTTCTCCTTTGCTTTGATGGGGCATGATTGAGAAGCTGTTCGATCTTTAACATTGTTGGGGGTGCCATGTTCATGTAGGTGGTCCAAGCGATTCTTCTTCTTTTTTCTTCTTTTTTGGCTTTTCTAATTTTCTTTTATTTAATACTTATTCTTTTTTTTTTTAACAAAAATGCCCTCTTCCGATTGTTGGAAAAATTAAAAGTTCATCAACCCACAAAAATTTGACTATCTGGCGAGCTTAATGCCCTTATTGAGACTGATTTATTTACTTAAGACCCTTATTTGAAGCAAGCTACACTTTGACCCATTTTTTGAGAAAATAATCCATTTCATGCCTTTATTTAGAATTTTCTTTGAAATTTATAATCAATAACAAGTTTCCTTTCTAGTACTACTAGGAGGCTATTTCACCTCTTGAGTGACCACATCCACCCCCATTTACACTAGAAAGATAGAACTACCCTTAACTTTTCAATTGCAATTTAAATTGATGGGCCTACTCCTTTTTTTCTATTTTTCTTTCTCTATTTATGAAAGTTACCATAATTAAGTATATTTTACTTGTTTTGTTCTTTAGCATATCAAAGAAAAGTGCATTCTCAAATATTCCTACAAAGTTCTACATATTTCGTGTAAAAACATCTCACTAATGATAAGAAAAAAAAGATATTCTTTGATATAGTAATCTATTCTATGTTAGGATATAACATGCGTGAGTTAGGTTAAAGAAATCCCACAATGAAGAACTAATGTGGTGTAGAGTTGTTAATATATTTTAATTAGCTTATAACACATTGGCTAAAACTTCAAAGTGAATGTGAGTTTAACTAAATATGTTAATAGGTTCAAACTTAAGCTCTCTCTAGGTAATCTCCCTAGGTGAAAGGTATTGGGCTTTTATTTTGCGCTTGTAACATATGATATCAAAGTCAATGGAAGATTGATGGGCTCCCAATCTGTTCAAGTTGAGATATCTTGATATAGAAGGATACTTGAATCAAGGGGAACTGGGGAGATTGTAGGGATATGACACGTGTTTGTTAGACTCCCAATCTATTCAAGCCGAGATATCTTGATGCAGAAGAATACTTGGATTAAGAGGAATAGATCTCACACTAAGTGTGACATCCTGAAATTTAAGCCCTTTGAGGGATCAATAAATGTGAATTTCATCAATGCATTGTTGGTTGATTTCACTCAAAATTGATCACTCCTGAGATACTGACCTTGAGGGGAAGGGCTAATGAGGACATAACTCGTATGACTAAAGAACTTGACCTGGGGAAACGACTTGATCGTGAGACTTGCATGAAGACTATCCTGTAGATAGGCAGATTGATTTCAATGACAACTAGAAGTCGATTCGCCGACAGAACATAATGGAACGACTGGTGATTCCGTTTACTGTTATCAAGCCTACGAACGACCCTAGGTCAATCTTCGGTAATCGTGTACTTTAAAATAAGAATCTATCATCCGCAATTTCATGTAGTCAAGGACGTCCATGTGTCGAGATGTCTTGAACATGGTTTGGCACAAGTCGGTTACACGTAAATCCTCAAAACTGGTCGTCAGTCTGAGTTGTACCAAAATGGCATACAGGCGAAATTGACATGGCATGAGAATCCAAGATTGGACTTCGAATGTTCGGGAGTATTCGGGACAGACTTTGGAAAAAGGATTTGCAAACTGAGGAATCAAGCCTGTGAGGACGTGGGTCGAGCAAACCAGTGTGGGCCCTAGGCCCAAGGTGGGATAGCCACCATGATAGGCTCAAGACAAGCATGTGAGCCCATTGGGCCCAACCAATCATTTCTCCTTCCAAGCCCATTGTCCAATCTTTAGCCATTTCAAGCCCAATCAATTACCAAGCTCATTCCTATTCATTTCATAGCCCATTTCCTAGGCCTACCCATCATTTTTAGCCCAAGAGTAGATTGAGAATTTGTGCAAGGTGGAAATGACCATTTAGTCCCTAAAAGCATGTGGATAAGGGCAAAAGAAGAGAGAGAAGATGAGGTCACTTGCATGGGGAGTTGAAGCATGCATTGAAGAGCCTTGATGAGGCCTTGACTTAAACTCTATCCTCTCTCCCTCTCTCTCCCTCCTTCAGCTAAAGCAAATTCGTAGCCCCCTCTCTCCTCCGTTTTCCCTTCTTCCTGTTTATGCTCCAGATGACCTTTCTCCAAAAACATGAGTTAATAGTTACCTTCTTGTGCGAATCAGCTCCCGTGCCACCCATCACTGTGCTTAGGACATCCAATCCGTGCAGGAAAATTGGGCCGTTTGCTGAACGAAGCCGCTGGCTAACCGGCCGGCCGGCCAAAAGAAACCACTCGCTGGTTTGTTGGTTCGCCTACCCGCCTGCACTATTTTGCAATTTTTGTGATTTTCCTCCCATTTCGACCTCCGTCCAGCCCAGCCACTAGCAAGTCCCCCTTGACCCTCAGGTGCCGCCAGTCGCCGGCCAACCCTTCGTCGAAGCTCCGGCCAAGCTGTTCAACCTCTCTCCTCCTCTGGCAATGCAGTTTTTCAGAGTTGCAGTGGGAGGCAGTGTTTGTGGCTGCTATTTCAGCCCCGGGACCGCCTTGGGTCATCGTGGTTGAGGTTCCTGTGCATAGCCTCCGTCGTCGCCGTTGCGTCCATGTCTACGACCCATTTAACAGGTGAGTTTAGCTTCTAATCCATTGATTAGTTCCTAAACTTGATTAGGGTTAGTTTAATTAGTGTTAATTCTAGTTTAGGAGGTTTAATTAAGTTATATTAGCCCTAAGATAGGTGGTTAGATAGATGGTTAAGATTAGTTTAGGTTAATCTTGCTTAATGTTACTTAATTGTGGTTTATGTGTTATTAAGCATATATTAGCCTTAATTGATTGATTTCCTTAATTTAATTATTGTTTTAATGATTTTTGGATTTAATTTATTAATTATTGAATTATGAAATTTCACTGTTCATGATGTACTACTGTTCACGAGTTGATGTTCATAAGGTATTATTATTCACGTGCATTGTTCATCCAAGAGTGAAAAATTGCCTTGTTTCATGTGTTTTGATTTTATGAGGTGAATTGAGTGTGTAATTGCATGGACATCCGCATGAATCACATGGAGTTCTAAAAAGGGAAAATATGTTTTGTCCGAGGGATGTTGGAAATGGACCGCCTTTAGGAGAAAATGATTTGAAAGTGTATATGCAAGCGTGTGTGTGCATTGGCTAAATGCTCACATATAAAAAGGGAGTCTTAGTGGTGGGCTTGCGTGATCAATAAGTGGAATCCGTCACCCAACTGGAGTTTGGGGGCGATGCGTAGTGAGTTGTGGTGGTATATTTACGTGATCAAAAGTTGAACCGTCACCCAATAGGAGTTTGGGGGCTATACCCAACAGGAGTCGGAAGCCGTTTGCAGTAGATTCTAGATCGATGTCACTTTTTTGGGATACCGTCTAGGTGGAAGTTCTAGACGTAGCCATGCCTAATGGGGTGGGATGAAGCTTGATTTTTATCAGTAGCTCGACGGGAGTTGGATGATCGTTCACTGGAAAGTTAGCTATGGCCAAGAGGTCATAAATAAGTGAAACACACGTGAGTGTTGAGATGATTGGGCTTTATTGTGGGGTAAAATTGTGTAGCATGGTATAGGACGTGTTATAACGATTTTACCTTATAATCAGGACCCGTGTGGTTGATCGATCGATGCGTGATAGGTGGTGCACTAAAGCGCAAGAGCGTATAAGAATAATGACATCATTGGTTTTGACTGTGCATGAGTTGAGCACATTGTTTATAGCACACACGCATGAATCGAAAACGTGCAGGGTGTGGCAATGGCCATGTGAGATCGCTTGTGATGCGACTTGTATGTGATTGATAATCTGCATCATCTAATGGCCATGTGCATTGCGTGTATTGTGCTGAGATTCAACGTGTAGGGTATGGCATACCGGGTAAGGTTGCATGTGAACCGACTATGTGGTTAGTGGTTGACCTTGGCTGTTGTGATTTGTTGATTGTTGGTTGTTAGTCGTAGTAAGTTTGTGGGGTGGTTCTGGAGAGATACCTCAAGTTAAGTTAGTGTTCTAATCGGAGGCTTAGGGGAGGACTTGTTGAGATTTTATCTCACTGGTTATTGTATAACCACTTTCAGGTCCTTAGGATGGCACTTCCGCCAATGAGGTTCGGTATCCCTAAGGACTGGGGTGTTTTCGTGACGCACCACCGCTTCCCGGGTCGAGTGCATTTGTACAAGAGGTATCTCTCTACCATCTAGGTGGATGAGGGACCAGGGCAATGGATACCCCATAGGTTTCTAGTGTGATTCATTCGGGATGGCGATTTGTTGATCGGTCCCCTGAGAGGTTTTGACGAGCCGCCTGGTAGGGACCCCGAGAACGCTGACTGGGATCCCATGGAGCTGGACCCTCCCGACAGTGCAATGGAGAATCCTGGCCCCGCTTCACCAGCGACAGACCCATACGCCTCTAACTCTTACTCGACGGGGTCTGAGTCTGCTGGATCCGAGTGACTGTAGTGTCGAGCCCAAGGATTCTGTTTGTGTATAGTTGGATTAGCCTAGCCTAGTTCTTTTTGGTCTGGCTTAATGGATGGATCAGCCCCTCTGTTGGGCTTATAAATCGGAAATGATCCTCCGTATTTTAATCCAATATGAAAATTTATATATGAGTAGATGTTGTGTTTCTGTTATTCATCTCACTATCCTTGTTTGATGGGAAGATGGTTCGTTTTCTGCTTGTGGATAATGAAAGATTAAAAATGAATGGTCGACGATAAGTCTTGGGACATCACTTTCTATCGACCAAGGAAGGGGTTGTTGCGTGCCCGGGGTTCGGGGCGTGACACTAAGGAGATTGTTGGGATATGACATGTGTTTGTTGGACTCCCAATCTATTCAAGTTGAAATATCTTGATGCAGAAGGATACTTGGATTAATGGGAGCAGATCTCATACTAAGGAGATTGTTGTGATATGACATGTGTTTGTTGGAATACATCACGTGTGACTTGTGGTAGAAAAACTTCATATTGAAAAATTTATGTAGTGTAGAGTGATATACGGCAGTTAATTATATGGTATAAAAGCCAATGATAGATTGATGGACTCCCAATCTACTATTTAAGTTGAGATGTCTCAATATAGAAGGATACTTGATTAAGGGTAACAAATCTCACACTTAAGAGATTGTTGAGATATAACACGTGTGAGTTGTGTTAAAAAAATCTCATATCAGAAAACTAGTATGGTGTAGAGTGGTGTAGAATAGTTAATTATTTTAGTTGGCCCATAACTCATTTATTTAAACTTTTAAGTGAAAGCGATTCTAATTGAATATTTTAATAGGCCTGAACTTAGGCTATTTCCTGGCGATCTCCCCAAGATAAAGGTATTGGGCTTCTATTACTCTGTTTCAACATTCTATAAGATGAGTAGATAAAATTAGAGGTTTCGTACGGGGGAAGTCTCGTCTCTTCAGTGAAAAAGCTGGGCTCAGAGCAATTTTAGCTGCGGAAATAGTTGATTACCTAGTCTTAACTATGAAGTAAAGTGGATCTTTTTTCTTAGGAGCCATCATAGAAAATCTGGCGAGTGTCGATCAGAAGAGGTCATTGTCTCATAATGGCAATTCTTTATTAGTTTGATTTGTCTAATCGAACCAATTGGCAATCAGAATTGCACCGGTAACAGTAATCGTGCGCTTATAGTGTTGCCTTCTTGCGGAAGAATCCAATGTTCAAGAGAACCCAACGCAATATGGACATCCTCCTGCAACATCTAATTTGGTAAACTTGTCGAGCTAGATACGAAAATCTGCATATGAAGTCTTTGGACAGAAACTCTTAATTGATCCGTTGAACTTATTCCTCAAATCTACGTTATGGACATTCTCCCACCATATCTATATTAACTTGATTAAATTTTAAAGGTCAAGACATTTTCGGAGAAAAACTGAGATTCATGACAAAGTTGAAAGGTCAAGATAGTTTTAATCGCAAGCGGAAAGTTCAAGATTCTCTATAATATTAAGTTAAAGAGATCCAGAAAATCCACTCTTTTTCAAAAATGATTTCTTTTAAAAGAAAATAAGGATTGTTCAGATTTTCACAGTTGTATAATGTCCATTTTCATAAATATATTTATTCCCTTTGCTAAATGTTAAAATTATAATTTCGGCCGTATAACTTGATGTGCCAATTTCAGTGTACTTAAAACCATTACTCGTAAATAACCTAGACTTATTTCTCGAACTTCAAATGATGGCCGTAGCGCGTGCTTGCTGAGTAAAAAGTCCACACATTTTTTTAACAGAACTAAAAAAAAAGAAAAAAGAAAAAAAAAGCCTCGCGAGCAAATTGATCGGCAAATTGCTTCGGATGGCAATATTAACTTTAGGCACAAACTTTAAATTGAAGTGAAACCACATACTAGATTAACCACGAGAATTAGAGTTCCAAACACACCACGTAAACACACGTACCGCAAGAGGTTATACCTGAGGACACCGTGCAAAACCAAACAACAGACATTAAAATACACAAGCAACACCACAAATTTCTCCTTTTACTTGGTAGCTACCCAGCGACTACTTCTTCCGTTCGTCGCTGTGTAGTTTCTGGAAGTAGGTTTTGGGGTCGTTCTCGAAGTGAGACCGGGGTATGCGAATGTCCCTCCCGGGGGCTTTCATGGTCTTCTCTTCTTCGCTAGGCTTGGAAGATTCGCCCATCATACTCACCACGCCAGCGCCCAAGGCCAAGATCGCTGCGCCGGCAACCGCTGCCGTGGCAAGGGCACTGGTGCGACTCGACTGGTTGGCCAGGGCCGTGTCACTCGACTCCGTGGCCTCGCCATTTTCCTCTTTGCTTCTGCTCTCGGTCCCGCCCATGTGGATATGGCTTTTGATATTGTAAAAAGCTACGAGGTTGGTCTCTCGTCTCGAAGTGTAGGTTCTCTCTATGACTTGTTGCTTTCGGTGGAAGGTGAAGTGAGATGAGTCTCTCTCGGGGTTGATTTATAGCGGCTTTGGCGGCTTTGGGAGCTTGGACTTGGAGGTAATTTCATTACTTAATGCTGGGTCCTGGAAGAAGCTGACGATGAACTTGACTCGGAGCAATTTGTTGCTTAATTCTCTCTCTCTCTCTCTCTCTCTCAGACGTACGAGGTTTGGCACTGCTTTAATTTCCGATAATAACTTTAGTAGAAAAGCAAAAGGAAAAGAAGACGGGGGCCCCATCCTAGCGTGGAAAAGAAGACCCCCACGATGCTTTAGCGTGCCTTAAGCTGTCGGTAAGAAGTCATTATCTTCTCGTACTGCCAGGTGTTTTTTTTTTTTCGTTATTTAATTTAAGGGGAAAAAGCGCTAGAAATTCCAAATCGTGTTCACCAAACTTAAATTTATATTGGAGTGACATATACTTATTTACCCAACATCACAGTTAAGCTAAGAACTAATATTAAGAAAAAAAAAAAACTAATACCCTCATTACAAATTTACCATAAATTGATATACCTATAACACCTAAGATAAATTTACTCTCCGTTAATTTCTATTATATTTTACTATCAAATTGTCAACTTAAATGATACGTCACAGTTGATGGATAAACTAGTGGTTTTGCTTTTTGTTCCTCACAGGTGTATTAATTTGTGATTTTTCTTAATATAAATCTGATTTAAGGAAAACTTACGGAAAGTAAATTTGTGACAAGTATATCACATTGAGATTTCTCTTCTATTAGAAATCATTGTTGACACCTTACCTAGATTTGATGTGGCGCTGATATGGCACCACTCGAGTACCACATCAAAAAAATAAAATAATAAAATAAATAAACCCAAAGGATTATTGTAATCTTCTTCTTTGTTCCTTTAGTGTTCATCTTTCTAGGTAAACTACTCCTTTTCTCTTCTACCCTTTTTTTGGCAAATATTTTTCCTCTACTTTCTTCAGTCAAATACTGGCAAAATAACAATCAATAGACTTCGTCACTTTGATCACGGCTTTGCCAAACCTTGGAAATCTATCACCAGAAGATTAGCAAATAATAGCTGATCCTTGCACTAACGTGACTCTCCAAGGCATATTCCATAATATGGTAAAATTCTATGACTTTGAGAAGAAGAGGAAAAAAGGTTCACCAGCTATTGATGAAATGGATTAAAGACATGGAGAGTAGCCTAAGTAGTGTAGAAGCTCGTAAGAAAGAGGATGAACGGAGTGACATGGACAGCTTGGGCTACTGCAAATCTCCGTGAGCTCAGTCGTAAACAAAACTCCAAATTGGGTTTAAATCTTATTCTCAGAACTAGTAGCGCTAAAATTTGAGCCTAGTAAAAGGTAAGCTTGGTGAGCACGATTGAGGGAAAAATGAAAGAAAAAAAGGACCTTTAGATGGGAGTGACCACAACCAAAGATTTCGCTCTTGAACATCGAGTAAGGCTTGTAGTCGTCGGTTAGATTCGAGGTGGCCAAGCCCCCCACGTCCTTGATCCCAAGTCAGGGAAGCATGGACGACCTTGAATGAGGTCATTATCCACGAATGAGTGCTTGAAGACAATGAACAGTAACCCCGATGATAGTGCTTCGATTTTCTTTCTTTTTTATTTAGATTTTTCTATTGGGGGCTCTTACATGGCATCACATCAGCACCTCGTCAAATTTTAACGGTGATTTTTAACGAAGCCCTAAAAGAGTGGAAATGTATCACTCAGATATTAATTTGAAGCTCTTGATGGTTTTGTTTCTTTTATTTATGCAAAAACGTCAAGTAAATCCTTTACTACTGTTACTATCTTCACTTTTCTTCTTACTACAATTCATCCTCCCTTAAAATATAATTAGCTTTAAGCTAGTGCTCGAGACATTGTCATTGCTCCTTATCATTAGTAGGCCCGGACTAGCACAACCACTCACTATGAGGGGCCATGCTAGGCTCAGGCAAGATGGCTTGGCCGTGTTGTGTGTAGGTCGGAACAACCCAAAATTCTTAGGGTAGGGGTTTATTGATGTACATGTTAGGAAAAGCAAATGCTATAGTTTAAGTCTTTTGCAAACTTTAGCCCTTCAAAACCAAAGACTTTCAAAAGTAATGCACAAGTATAATGAGTCAAGTTCAAATATTGAAGGGGGAGAGAATTTCTAAGTGTAATTACTGGTATAGTATAAAACTCATAAGTTATGATTGGTAAAGGACAAAGGATATTGTTGGAAATCTCCTATAATCTCTCCCAAATCATTTGGGATGTTATGTGATATTATTTGATTTTATTTTATTTTACTATGTGATCTGATTTTGTTAGCTGTAAATTAGCTAATGACAGAGATTATGTCCTCTATTCTTGATTTTCTCACCTAATTTAGGTCCTCTATTCCGATATGCATATATATACACACATACACACATATACACCTTATAATCACTTGATGATAATAAGAAAAAATAGATTCTTTTCTATATAGTATCATAGCCTAGTTTTCTTATCTGTATTTCCTACCTCTGTTTCTTTTCCACTACTACTGCTTCATTGTAGCCTTTTTTTTCAGCATTATTACTACTGTTTTGTTTCAACCTTATCGTTGACTTAACCAGCCTCATTGCTGGCCTTCAATTGTGTGATAATCACCCTTTTTTCTCGATCCCTTCTTAGTCTCCTCGTATAATATGTCCTTAAAGTTGTTGGAATGGAAGATTCAAGGAAGGCTATCTTCGACCAAACTAGGTCCTCTGTTTAGAATCAATCCAACTCATCGATGGAGATTTTCCCAACATGAAGGAGTACCGATTGGATGGAAAAAATTATCTTCAATGGTCACAGATTGTGAGAACATTTCTTAAAGGAAAAGGGAAGCTCAGTCATCTAGAAGGCATTGGTCCAGGACAAGGTGATGCCAAGTTTCTGACATAGGATGAAGAAGATTCCTCAATTATGTCATGGTTGTGGAGCTCAATGCAACCTAAAATCAGTAAAAACTATATGTTTCTCTCTATTACCAAGGACATATGGGAGGTTGTTCAACAGTCTTATTTAAAAGTCCAAGATGCAGCAGTAATATAGGAACTCAAGACAAAAGCTTCAACAACAAAACAAGGTAATCATTTTGTTATGGAATACTATAATCTCACGAGAGGTCTCTAGCTTGAAATAGATCACAATCTGAATATACAAATGAGGTGTCCTGATGACACTAATACTCTTTAAAACCATATGGAGAGAGATAGGATTTTTGAGTTTTTGGCAGGTCTAAATGCAAACTTTTACTAGATTTGAGTTCAAATTCTCGAAAAGAAGTGGCTGTCATCCTTGAATGAGGTTTTTTCTACTGTAAGAGGAGAAGAAAGCCGATAGACTGTAATGCTTGAAGACCAACACACCGAAGGATCCGCCATGAAAGCAATTAAGGAGGAAACAAATCCTTACAAAAACAATAGACTAGATCCAATTAAGACAACGAGCAGTGAAGGTTTATGGTGCAGTTTTTGCAAGAAACCACGCCATACAAGAGAAAATTGCTTCAAGCTTCATGGAAGAATGTAAGTGCTCATAGAGCTAAAAGATAGTCACAAGCGCACATGATTAGTGAAGCTGAAGCTGCCCTTATGGACCAATACAAACCTGTCGATGATGAGATATTTAACAAAGAAGAAGTTAGTAAAATCAGGGCTCTCCTTGACTCCCTATCTAAGTCTTCTGATATGTGTTCATTAGTCTAGTCAGGTGCGTGTCTAATTTTTGAGAACTCAACAGCTTCTCAGTACCTTAATTCATGGGTTCTTGATTCAAGAGCAACTAACCATATGACACATGATCCCAGTAAATTCAAAACTTATAAACCATCACCAAGAAATAGGAGTATTACCATAGCAAATAGATCTCCTATTACTGTAGCTGGAGAAGGAACCATCATTCTAAATCCCTCACTTAAACTTAACAATGTCATTCATGTTCATAAGCTGTCCACCAATCTCCTTTCCATTCATCAACTTACTAAAAATATGAATTGTAAAGTGATTTTCTCTACTGATCATTGCATTTTGCAATACTTGTATATGGGGAGGATGATTGGATTTGCTAAGGAACGGAATGGGCTCTACTACCTTGAGGATTTGAGCATAAATGGTTGGTATCTTGTGGGATATAATACCTCAACTCTTGTAATCCTATCCACTTATCTCAGATTTGGCTTCACCATTTTCGATTAGGACATCCACCATTTAGTCTTTTTAGGCCTATGTTTCCTTCCATTTTTAAAGACGTTGCTATTGAAAATCTTCATTGTAAAATTTGTGAACTTGTAAAACATCTCGTGTTTCATTTCCTTTGAATAATAATCCTAGAGTTTCAACAACATTCTCTCTTATCCATACCAATGTGTGAAGTCCGTCTAGAATTGCTAATTTTACAGGAGCTAAATGGTTTGTTTCTTTTATTGATGATTATACTCAAACTACATGGCGATATCTTATGAAAGACAAATATAATGTTCAATCTATTTTTTTCAAAATTATAATGTTCAATCTATTTTTCAAAATTTTCATAAAATGATAGTCAATCAATTTGGATGTCAATTAGGAGACTTAGGTCTGATAATGGGAAGGAATAATTCAATTAGTATCTTGATCATTTTTTCCAAATTGAGGGTATTATTCATGAGTCTTCCTATGTTAATACCCCTCAACAATATGGAGTAGCCGAAAAGAAAAATAGACACCTCCTAAATGTTACTCAAGCTCTTCTCTTTCAAATGTCTATTTCAAAGCATTTTTGGGGGGAAGCTATTTTAACTTCAGCATATCTTTTTAATCGGGTTCCTTCCAAAACCTTAGGAAATAAAAGTCCCTTACAACTCTTGTCTATCTTTTATCTTGATATCTCCCATAAATATCACATTTCCCTTCGGGTCTTTGGCTGTGCTACATTTGTACATATTCATAATCACAATCGAAACAAACTTGACCATCATGCCCTAAAGTGCGTCTTTATTGGGTATTCTAATATTCAAAAAGGTTATAAATATTATCACCCTTTAACACGTCAAGTTTTTATCTCTATGGATGTCACTTTTAATGAAAACCAATTGTTTTTTACTTCCCACCACTATCTTTAGGGGGAGACTCCTAATGAAGATAGTGGGTTTGATGAAGATAGTGGGCTTGAACCACTGCCTTCACTACCTAGTGTGTCGCTCAATCCTACTTTGTCCAATCCAACTTTGTCTCCCTCACCATTTTTGTCAAGTCCTAGCCCTCTTGGTCCATCTAGTGCTTCATTAAGTCCATCGAGTCCTCTAACCAATCCTAGCTCCCCATTAAGTCCTCTACCTAGTTCATCATCATCTTCGTCTAGTCCTCCTAAGAATAAACCAACCAAAATGCAAGTTTACTCAAGAAGGATGAAGCTCAATCCGAAACTGAATCAAGTCCTATTATCCGAACCATTATCAGGTAATGAAATCTCTCACCCTTCTTCTAATGAACCTGAGTTAAGTGATTCGGATTTATCTATTGCCTTGAGAAAAGCTATCGAGAAATGTACCCACACCCTATCTCCTAATTTGTGTCATACCATAGACTATCTACTCAACACAAAGCCTTTATTACTGCTCTTGAGTCAATTACTTTTCCGAACTTGGTACATGAAGGTTTTGAGGATAGGGATTGGATACAAGCTATGGCGGAAGGAATGAATATTGAAGAAGAATGATACATGGGAAGTTATGACTTTACCCAAAGGAAAGCCACCAGTGGGATGTAAATGGGTTTATATCCTTAAGTACAAAGTTGATGGTACCTTGGAGAGGTATAAAGTAAGGTTGGTTGCAAAGGGGTACACCCAAACCTATGGGGTGGATTATTAGGAGACCTTCACACCAATAGCAAAGATGAACACAGTACAAATACTACTTTCTCTTGCAGCTAATTTTGCTTGGTCTTTGCAGCAATTTGATGTGAAGAACGCATTTCTATATGGAGATTTGAAAGAGGAAGTCTTTATGAAGCCTCCACTAGGTTTTGACAAGGACTTTGGAAACAATCAGGTGTGTTGACTTAAAAAGGCTATATATGATCTCAAACAATTCCCAAGAGCTTGGTTTGGAAGGTTCATGAAGGCAATGCTTGAAATGGGTTACGAGCAGAGTAGAGGGGATCACACCCTATTCATCAAACATTCAAATGAAGGTATGGTCACAACTCTACTTGTGTATGTAGATGATATAGTTGTGACTAGTAATAATGAAGCTAAACAGGAGTCTCTTAAGAGCAATTTTGCTCAATAGTTCGAGATCAAAGATCTTGGAAAGTTGAGATACTTCTTTGGTATTGAGGAGGTCTACTCTGAGAAATGTATTTTTATATCCTAAAGAAAGTATGGACTTGATCTTCTCAAGGAAACAGGATGTCTCAATAGCAAGGCGATGAGCATTCCTATTGATGCAAATCATAAAATATCCATTTGAAAATGGCAATGAAAGTTAATTTTGTCCACCTAATTAGCTTAAAAATTCCTTCTTACCCTAAAATCATCCCAAGCAAACATCATAGGGCAGCAAACATCATATCTTCCTTGTGAGTATTGTTGGGGTAAGACACTAACAGTTATGTGTAAATGGCAGGTATTGTGCTTAAGTGTTGAAGGACACAAAGGGTAATGCTAGAGATTTAATGTTCACAATCAATTAGTATTTTTGTCTGTGTATTACTCATAGTTCAAGAAGTAACCATCATGAGAATGAAGTAATCTAATTACCTGCACAATTACTATGTCGATATGCCTTATCTTATTGACATTATCCAGCAAGAATGAATCGGTAGGAAATAATCCCTTATTCATAAAATAATGGTTCTCAATCCTTGCAAATGCCTGGAGTAAAACCATTATAAGTCATGAGCACCAATGAAGCTGGTCAAAGTATTTCATACTTATTTCAAGATTTCCCCATCCAAAAAATTACTATGTGACTATCCCATAGAAGCATGGCATTACAAGGAGTTCCATGGCCATAAATTAATCCACAAGAACCGTGTCATGAAAAGGTGTAATATATTCCATGTGACTATATCCAATTTATAACATTGTACATCATCCATTTTCTCACCTAATTTAGGTCCTCTATTCTTGTATATATATACTTTGTAATCATCAATGATTTAAGAAAAGACAGATTCTTTTCTACAGATATGTAACATGAAGTATATAAAAGAAGAAAAGGAAAGGATGTCAAATAATTTGTAGTGGAATTAAATTTGTTATTTTATTATTTTTTTTTTTGGACAAGAGAAGAATGTTAGTTCACTATTTTCTTGAATGCAATAGCTCCAAGTATTAAAAACTTATGTTTTTAGGTTAAGTATAAATTATAAAAAAAAAATAGAGAAAATAACCGAGCTGATATCAAATTGAGTGCATAAAAGTATAAATCCTCAAAGCTTTCCTAGTGAATAAAACTATTATTTCTCATTTGATAAAAAAAATTAGTTCTTTTTGTTTCTCTCATTGGTTTTCCTATTCAATACTTTTGAGTGTACTAATACATAATCTTTAAGGAAAATTTCAAATAAGAATCTAAATGGAGTTATTTTCTTTAAAAAAGAGTCTAAAATGACTATTATTCAAATAAAGATATCTAGTAGCCAAGTCGGTTTCAAATAAGAGCTCGAACTCACTGACCATTTAAATTTTCTCTCAATTTGATCATTAGAGCCATCCCAAGACAATCTTGGACGTGGGAGTAATCCGACGCAAGGCAACAACATTGCCCGACATTTGAAGACCAGGAAATGTCGATAAACTCAAAGTGGAATTGAATAAAATCCATTCTCGAAATCTTCACTCGAATGCAAGAGCCAAGAGGAAATTTTCTAACTGACTATTAGAGAGAAGACGATGGAGAAAAGAAAAGGGTAAGTGAGTTGACGATTGACCGAAATTATAAATTTAAGGACATTTTGGACGGTTAACAATAAAAACGAGTGTTTGAAGCGTAAAGGTAACACGGAGATAGCCTCACTTTTTATAAAAATTAGTTTAGTTAGTGATGCGTCAGACTTTTATTGATTATTGACCATGACTGTTCAATGGCTCAAGTGTAGTCTAATACATCAATCACATTGCCTAGTAAACTAATATAAAGGAGTCTCAATAAACCAATTGCTTCTTAAAAAGGAGAAAAAAAATGCATGACAACATAGCAAAACCTTTGAATAGCTTTCGAATGTGGCTATTCTGTTTCGTATCCATTACTTAGTTGCAATTGAATCCCGCATGTCCTATAAAGGCAAGCATCGGTCTCGATTTGACCTCAGAACTGGCCAAACTTCCCAGTTCAAGGCTGGTTCTTAGGCAAATCAGGTAGTTTGTGGGTAAACTTAACCGGTTTAGTTCTCAAGTTATGGAAGTTGCAAGAAAGGAGACTCGACCTTGGGTGACTCATAAAGCCCTAGAGTGCTCCCACCATTTTCTCAAGTTTATGTAACATTTATGCCAAAAGTAAATTTAATGCATCTTTAAATGGGAAAAAAAAAAGGAAGCTCAAAACTCTTTTCTAGCCCAATTCCAAAAGGGTAATTTCGGATTCAAAAAATCTGTTCGAGCTTAGTCTGTTTGAACAAAAAGAATTGCTTGATGTGGAGTTGCCAGGTGGACCAACACGAGATGGTAAAATCTATAACCCCTCCCGGCTGTGACCCAGTCGAAGGTACTGAAGTTGACGATGAACTTGACTTGGAGCAATTTGTTGCTTAATCTCTCTCTCTCTCTCTCTCTCTGACGTACGAGGTCTGGCACTGCTTCAATTTCCGATAGTAACTTTAGTAGAAAAGCAAAAGGAAAAGAAGACGGGGGCCCCATCCTAGCGTGGAAAAGAAGACCCCCACGATGGAGATGCTTTAGCGTGCCTTAAGCTGTCGGTAAGAAGTCATTATCTTCTCGTACTGCGAGGTGTTTTTTTTTTTCGTTATTTAATTTAAGGGTAAAAAGCGCTAGAAATTCCAAATCGTGTTCACCAAACTTAAATTTATACACAAGTGACACGTACTTCTTAACCCAACATCACAGTTACGCTAAGAATTACTACTAAGAAAAATTAAAAACTAATACACCCATTATAAATTTATCATAAACTAATACATCTATGATAAATTTACTTTTCGTTAATTTTCATTATATTTTATTGTCTAATTGCCGAGTTAAATGATATGTCGCGGTTAATGGATCAACTAGTTTGGGGTTTTGCTTTCCCTTCATTACAGGTGTATCGGTTTGTGATTTTTCTTAATATAAATCTAATTTAATGAAAATTTACGGAAAGTAAATTTGTAGCAAATATACCATCTTGGGGATTTTCTTATATTAGAAATCATTTTTGAAACCTTACCTAGATCTGACGTGGCACTGATATGGCACCACTCGAGTACCACATCAAAAAAATAAAAATAAATAAATAAATAAATAAATAAACCCAAAGGATTATTGTAATCTTCTTCCTTGTTCCTTTAGTGTTCATCTTTCTAGGTAAATTGCTTCTTTTCTCTTCTACCCTTTTTCTGTCAAACATTTTTCCTCTACTTTCTTCAGTCAAGTATTGGCAAAAAATCAATCGATAGACTTCGTCACTTTGATCACGGCTTCGTCAAACCTTGGAAATCTATCCACCAGAAGATTAGCAAATAATAGCTGATCCTCGCGCAAACGTGACTCTCCAAGGCCTATTCCATAATATGGCAAAATTCTACGGCTTTGAAAAGAAGAGGAAAAAAGGTTCACCAACTACTGATGAAATGGATTAAAGATATGGAGAGTAGCCTAAGTAGTGCAGAAGCTTGTAAGAAAGAGGATGAATGGAGTGACATGGATAGCTTGGGCTACTGCAAATCTCGGTGAGCTCGATCGTAAACAAAACTCGAAATTGGGTTTAAATCTTATTCTCATTAACTAGTAGCGCTAAAATTTGAGCCTAGTAAAAGGTAAGCTTGGTGAGCACGATTGAGGGAAAAATGAAAGAAAAAAGGAACCTTTAGATGGGAGTGACCACAACCAAAGATCTCGCTCTTGAACATCGAGTAAGGCTTGCAGTCATCGGTTAGATTCGAGGTGGCCAAGCCCCCCACATCCTTGATCCCAGGTTAGGGAAGTATGGACAACCTTGAACGAGGTCATTACCCACGAATGAGCACTCGAAGACAATGAACAATAATCCCGATGATAGTGCTTCAATTTTCTTTCTTTTTTATTTAGATTTTCTAATGGGGGCTCTTACATGACGTCACATCAGCACCACGTCAAATTTTAACGGTGATTTTTAACAAAGCCCTAACAAAGTGGAAATGTATCACTCAGATATTAATTTGAAGTTCTTGATGGTTTTGTTTCTTTGATTTATGAAAAAACGTCAAGTGAATCCTTTACTGATGTAGCTAGTATAATCACCTAGAGGGGGGGTGAATAGGTGTAAAAACAATTTCTCGAGATACCACAGCGATACTAAGCAGACAATAGAAAGGCAGTACTCTTTTGATTAACGAAATGAATTACGATCAAAGTAAAGTAAAGAGTAAGGAAGAGAAGATTAAACACAAGGTTTATAGTGGTTCGGCTTATCCCAAGCCTACGTCCACTTTTCCGCATTGACAGCCTATAAGCTAGATTCCACTAAGAACAAAAGAAATGTTACAACACAGTTCTTCCTTGATTCCACAGTGTAGATATTCTACCACACTTTCACAAGGTTTCTCACAAATATAAACACTCTTTTGCGTACAAGTTTTCGCTCAAATGTATTGACTAAAAACAAGGAGCTTCAGACTTTAGAATTCTTCTATCGCGCACTTCTCGAACAACTAGAACGTCTCCCTTATATACTCCTTTATGCCATCATACCCGTTGGCATTCACCAAAGGAATTCTTCCAATCTTCCCGTTGGACAGAATCAATTAGGAAGATTATTCGAGCTATTAAAGGAACGTGTCAATAGCCCATCAATCATGTTCGCCCATACAATCAGGATCTCGGTTTCCATAAGTAGAACCTTCCACGAATATTTTGCTAATCATCGGATCCTTAATCTTCGAATCAATCTCGATCAATCAAAGGATTCCATTACGTCATATCCAGCCAAGAGATCTTCTCCAGTCGATAAGGTCATATCCTTAGTAAAACATCCAGTTTTGGATAGTCTTTCTTCAACGGATTAGAAACTGCCAATGATGATAGACTTTGAGTCTTGAGTTTGGCTGTCCGGAGGTCTTCAAACTTTAAACAGCAGAGTCTGTAAACCTTCAGACTAGACTGATGGAAACGTTTTGTTATCTTCAAAACACTTCAAGAAGATTTCTCCAACAATCTTCCTATTTTTGATGGTGACAAAACTATCCTGCAGATTTGGACAACTTTGACCTGCAAAACATTTCTCAAACACATATGCATATCTTATAAAGGTAAATGGCTAAATGAATAATACTAGAGTCTGCAACCACAGAAAATAGGTTAGTCTTGTATACGATAAAGCCATCCATAAGATATCAATAATAGAATAGCAGTCAAGTCCAAATTCAAATTCAGTTCTTATCTAGACACAAAAATAAAGTCAAACAAAGTCAAACATCAAAACAATCTAATCCAAACGATTTAAAAATTCAAAGTTTGATTCAAATCTTGCAATCTCTCCCCATTTTTGTCAGCATTAAAAAGGTTGAGATGAAAATGGAATAAAGTCAAGATTGCTTGGGAATGCGAACAAGTTGGAAATCTCTCATGGACTGAACGATCCATTACAGCCTTTTCAAGTCTTCCTTCAGTTTTGCAACCTCCTCACCCTTGGCGTTGGCCTGAATCTGAACAGAGAAGGTTTGTATATGATCTTTCAATGAACCTGAAGAAGCTTGACCTGCATTCTGCAAGTTCTGAACCTCACATCCCAGAGCATAAATTTGACCGCGCATTTCCAAGAGAATATCCATAATTCTGCGAAAATCAGCTGAGTTATCGGTCTGCGTACTTGCTTCAGCACGATCTGATGGAGTAAATGCAGACGATGGCAGATCATAATCACTCAGATTTGGCTATGAAGCATCATGTTCTTCCTCAGGAAAATGAGATGCATGAATGTCTTCTGGGTCTGCTGGTGAGCGACTAACTCCCTCACTAAGAGTGGGATAAGAGGACATTTCTCTTTTCTCATGATCTCCCCCTCTTTCCATGCCTTCAGGTGGGGAAGAGTGTTTTTCATGCTCTCTTTCCTCTTGATTTTCTCTCTCTTCTTCTTCTTCAAACCTTTCCTCCTCAGCTTCTTTTTCTCCAGCTTCTCTTTCTTCTTCTTCTTTCTCTTGTCCTTCTCTCTCCTCTGCTTCTTTCTCCTGTCTTTCCATTAGTTATGGAACAGGACGACTTAGCTTCTTCAATGTTATGGCAGAAATGGTGATGTCATTATCATCATCTTCATCTTCAACAATAAGAGCTCTTCTCTTCTTGGATGGAGCAACCATGGGCTCCTTCCCTTTTCTTTTTGCTGCAAAAGAGATTTGTAGAGATTTAATAGGAGTCTTCTCTTTGAATTTCTCCAACGCCTTGCTTAGTTCCTTCAGACGCATTTTCGTCACCATTTTTAGTCCTACCACCATATGATCACACGATCTAACACAGAGGATTTGTGGAGGCTGAATATTCAGATGTCTAAATAACTTCGTCACAAGACCTGGATAAGCGAGTTGACCTCTGTCCTTCGCCACAGCTCGGTTATTATTATTTTTTTTTTTTTATAATTTATACTTAACCTAAAAACATAAGTTTTTAGTACTCGGAGATATTGCATTCAAGAAAATAGTGAACTAACATTCCGCTACAAATTATTTGACATCCTTTCCTTTTCTTCTTTCATTTTCTATATAGTACTTCATATTACATATCTGTAGAAAAGAAACTAATTTTTTTTTTTAATTATCATCGATTGATTACAAAGTATATATATAGGAATAGAGGACCTAAATTAGGTGAGAAATGGATGTTGTACAATGTTATAAATTGGATATAGTCACATGGAATATATTACACCTTTTCATGACATGGTTCTTGTAGATTAATTTGTGGCCATGGAACTCCTTGTAAAGCCATGCTTCTATGGGATAGTCATGCAATAATTTTTTGGATGGGGAAATCTTGAATTAAGTATGAAATACTTTGACCAGCTTCACTAGTGCTCATGACTTATAATGGTTTTGCTCCAAGCATTTGCAAGGATTGAGAATCATTATTTTATGAATAAGGGATTCTTTCCTACCTTGCTAGATAATGTTGATAAGATAAGGCATATCAACACAGTAATTGTGTAGGTAATTAGATTACTTCATTATCGTGCTAGTTACTTCTTGAACTATGAATAATACATGGACAAAAATACTAATTGATTGTGAACATTAATTCTCTAGCATTACCCTTTGTGTCCTTCAACACTTAAGCACAATACTTGCCATTCACACAGAACTGTTAGTGTCTTACCCCAATAATACTTGTAGGGAAGATATGATGTTTGCTGCCCTATGATGTCTACTTGGGATCTTCATAAAGCATGGCCAGAGGCAAATTTTAGGGTAAGCAGGAATTTTTAAGCTAATTAGGTGGACAAAATTAACCTTCATTGCCATTTTCAAATGGATATGTTATGGTTTGCATCAATAGGAGTGCTCACCACCTTGCTATTGAGACATCCTGTTTCCTTGAGAAGATCAAGTACATACTTTCCTTTGGGATATAAAAATACATTCCTTAGAGTAGACCTCCTCAATACCAAGGAAGTATCTCAACTTTCCAAGATCTTTGATCTTGAACTGTTGAGCAAAATTGCTTTTAAGAGACTTTTGTTTAGCTTCATCATTACCGGTCACAACTATATCATCTACATACACAAGTAGAGCTGTGACCATACATTCATTTGAATTTTTGATGAATAGGGTGTGATCCCCTTTACTCTGGTTGTAACCATCTCAGGCATTGCCTTCGTGAACCTTCCAAACCAAGCTTTTGGGAACTGTTTGGGACCATATAGAGCCTTTTTAAGTTGACACACTTAATTGTTTCCAAAGTCCTTGTCAAAACCTGGTTGAGGCTCCATAAAGACTTCCTCCTCCAAATCTCCATATAGAAACGCGTTCTCTACATCAAATTGCTGCAAAGACCACCAAAATTAGCTACAAGAGAAGGTAGTATCCGTACTGTGTTCATCTTTGCTATTGGTGTGAAGGTCTCATAATAATCTATCCATAAGTTTGGGTGTACCCCTTTCCAACCAACCTTGCTTTATACCTCTCCAAGGTGCCATCAACCTTATACTTAAGGGTATAAACCCATTTACATCCCACTGGTTGCTTTCCTTTGGGTAAAGTCATAACTTCCCATGTATCATTCTTCTTCAATGCATTCACTTCTTCCGTCATAGCTTGTATCCAATTCCTATCCTCAAAAGCTTCATGTACCAAGTTAGGAAAAGTAATTGAATCAAGAGTAGTGATAAAAGGCTTTGTGTTGAGTACATAGTCTATAGTATGACACAAATTGGGAGAAAGGGTGTTGGGTACATTTCTTGGTAGCTTTTTTCAAAGCAATAGGTAAATCCAAATCAGTTAACTTAGGTCCATTAGAAGAAGAGTGAGTGATTTCATTACCTGATAACGATTCGGATAACAAGACTTGATTCAATTCCGGATTGAGCTTCGTTCTTCTTGAGTAAACTTGCAGTTTGGTTGGTTTATTCTTAGGATGACTAAATGAAGATGATGATGAACTAGGCAGAGGACTTGACGGGGAGCTAGGACTAGTCAGAGGACTCAATGGACTTGATGAAGGACTAGGTGTACTAAGAGGGCTAGGACTTGACAGAAATGGTGAGGGAGACGAAGTTGGATTGGACGAAGTAGGATTGGGCGACACGCTACGTAGTGAAGGCAGAAATTCAAACCCATTATCTTCATTCTTCATTAGGAGTCTCCCCTTGAAGATAGTGGTGGGAAGTAAAAAACGATTGGTTTTCATTAAAAGTGACGTCTATAGAGATAAAAACTCGACATGTTAAAGGGTCATAGCATTTATAATCTTTTTGAATATTAGAGTACCCAATGCATGAGGGTCAAGTTTGTTTCGGTTGTGATTATGAATATGCACAAATGTAGCATAGCCAAAGACCCGAGGGGAAATGCGATATTTATGGGAGACATCAAAATAAAAGGTAGACAGAGCTGTAAGGGACTTTTATTTCCTAAGGTTTTGGAAGGAACCTGATTAATAAGATATGCTGAAGTTAAAACAACCTCTCCCCAAAAATGCTTTGGAATAGACATTTGAAAGAGAAGAGTCCAAGTAACATTCATGAGGTGTCTATTTTTCCTTTTGGCTATTCCATTTGGTTGAGGGGTATCAACACAGGAAGACTCATGAATAATACCATGAGTTTGGAAAAATGATCAAGATACTGATTGAAATATTCCTTCACATTATCAAACCTAAGTCTCTTAATTGACAACCAAATTGATTAACTATCATTTTATGAAAATTTTGAAAAATAGATTGAACATTAGATTTGTCTTTCATAGGATATAGCCATGGAGTTCGAATATAATCATCAATGAAAGAGACAAACCATTTAGCTCCTATAAAATTAGCAATTCTAGATGAACTCCACACATCGGCATTGATGTTGAAACTCTAGCATTATTATTCAAAGGAAATGAAACACGATGATGTTTTGCAAGTTTACAAATTTCACAAAGAAGATTTTCAACAGTAATGTCTTTAAAAATGGAAGGAAACATAGTCCTAAGAAGACTAAATGGCGGATGTCCTAATCGAAAATGGTGAAGCCAAATCTAAGATAAGTGGATAGGATTACAAGAGTTATAAGAGGTATTATATCCCACAAGAGACCAATCACTTCTGCTCGAATCCTCAAGGTAGTAGAGCCCGTTCCGTTCCTTAGCAAATCCAATTGTCCTCCCCCCTTTTCAAGTCCCACAAAATGTAATGATCAGTAGAGAAAATCACATTACAATTCAGATTTTTGGTAAGTTGATGAATGGAAAGGAGATTGGTGGATGGATTAGGAACATGAAGGACATTGCTAAGTTTAAGTGAGGGATTTAGAATTATGGTTCCTTGACCAGCTATAGTAATAGGAGATCCATCTGCTATGGTAATACTTCCTATTTTTTGGTGATGGTTTACAAGTTTCGAATTTAGTGAGATCATGTGTCATATGGTTAGTCGCTCTTGAATCAATAACCCATGAATTAGGGTACTGAGAAGCTGCTGAGTTCTCAAAAATTAGACACACACCTGACTAGACTAATGAACACATATCAAAAGACATAGATAGGGAGTCAAGGAAAGCCCTGATTTCACCAACTTCTTCTCTGTTAAATATCTCCTCATTAACAGGTTTTTATTGGTCCATAGGGGCATTTTTGGCTTCACCGATCATGTGTGCTTATGGTTGTCTTTTAGCTTTGCTAAGCACCTATGTTCTTCCATAAAGCTTGAAGCAATTTTCTCTTATATGGCATGGTTTCTTGCAAAAACTGCACCATAAACCTTTGATGCCCGTTGTTTTAATTAAATCCGGTCTCTTGTTTTTGTAAGGATTTGTTTCCTCCTTAATTGCTTTCATGGCGGATCCTTCGGTGTGTTCGTCTTCAAGCATTACAGTCTGTTGGCTTTCTTCTCCTCTTACAGTAGAAAAAACTTCATTCAAGGATTGTGACATCCCAAATTTTCAATCCTATTTTCTACTGAACAAATCTGGCATTTCATTGACACGCCTATAGGGCTGTTCTCAGAACTGATTATTCTCGAGATAACTAGACTATCTGAGTAATCCATTAAGGAATTTTAAGGTAAAAGATTTGAGAATTCGACTAGGAATCAATTTCGACCGTGTCCATCTTTAGAGGCCATTACGGCACAGTTAAAAATAGATTTGAAATCAGGGATAGATTGGTTCGACCGAGATGTGTGGCTAATCGTGGGTGACATCACTAAATTGGAAAATTCTCGTCGGCTAGCACTAGACTGATTTTCTTGTTGTTTTGGTATCCTGTGTCCGTATTTGAATCCTCGAGATTTTCACGACAACCGAGAGTCGCCAATGAGTTGAGTGGGTTCATTGTAGCTCGAAGAAAATCGACCACGGGTCATTTGCATTTAAAAATTTCTGAAAGTTACCTGGTAATCTAGGTCATGCTAAAAACGCATCAAGTGGAAATTAACCGTGAATTCATGTCCGATTTCAGAAATTGAAATTTTCGTCATGTCACAATAAATTCTAGGAGTGTTGACTCAGTCTCAGAAGATTTTTCTGCAACCCGACACTTTTTGGGAAAAAGTCGTCGCAAGGTCGTTTTTGTGCAGAAAAAGCCGGTGATTATTTTTGGTCGCACATTTGAGATGCAAGATGGATTCTTGGATGGGGAAAAATGCCAATTGAAGCATTGAAGTGTTAATTGATTTTATGGAGGCCAAATGAGGTGGAATTGAAGTAGACCAAGCATCCAATTGAAGTAAATTGGTGCCAAATTCGTAGCTCTCCCTTCCCCCTAGCCAAATGGCCCATTTCATGGATTGTATGGGATGCTTTGGTGGCTCATTTGCAGCCATGGAGTCTTGGTGTGGTGGACAAGTAAAGGAGGGAACAAATTGGTGGAAATTAAGGCCATATGAGACCCTTGGTCCCCCTCATCTCTATCCTCCCTCTCTCTCTCCCTTTGGCCGGCCAAACCATCCTCTCCACCCTCCATTTTCGCCCACGGCAACCGAAGGAGAAGCTGAGTCGCCTGGACGCCGTCGCACGCCAAGCCGCCGCCGGAGTCACGTTGCTCGTCGCCATTCGTCTCACCCGCGCACGCGCCACTAGCCGCACGCCGTCCACCCCTGCCCGCCTCCCTCTCACCTCCCAACTACTGTTTTGGGTCTGTTGCAACTCATCCGGAGCCGTCCCGAGCCCATTCAACCCCCGTGAGTCCACATCTAGGCCCGATTTGGCCTATTTCCTCATTCTCGAGCAATTCCCGCCTAAACCGAGCTAATTTCCTCTCATTTCTGGCCAAGAATAGCAAGAAAAATTGTGGGTTTACAGTCGCCTTTGGAGGCCGTTTTGAGGTGTTTCCGGGCCCCGGACCTTAGGCTCGCTTTGGAGAAAAAGGTCCCCGCGACGTTCTCGATGTTTCAATCCGAGCGGATTGTTAAACAAGTGAGTTTTACTCACCAATCAATACTTAGTAGACTAATGATGCTTATGAGTTGATTAGATTTAATTAAGTGCAATTAAGTGGATAGATTATATTAGAATAATTAAATTAGGGATTTACCTATGCAAGTTAGGAGAATGGTTAGTGTAATTAGTAAGTAGACATGTCCTATTATTTATTGAACGTCACTTGGAATTTTTTCGGGTTCGTATCGACTTCCAATTAGGCATTACGGGCATAAATTGGATTTATTGTTATTTAATAATTAATTTTCGGAATTATTTATTTATTTATTTATTTTCCGGAAATTAGGCTAGGATAGCCAATGACTGGGATTTTATGATGATTGTCGTGGTGCAGTCTGTTTATTTAATTGAGCTTTATTTTGTGCTGAAATGAATTATTTGTGAATTTATGATTTATTCCTAAATTAAATAATTTTTGGGAAATTAACTGAAAAATAACTGGGCATCGGTTGATAGTGCCAAAAATGTTTTGGTGGACTACAGAAAATGGTGGGATTTATAGGAAGAAAATTATCATATTTTGGCTAAGGCCGACTGTGTGCCCACGCACGATATTTTATCGGGTATGATAAAAGTGAGAAAGAATAATGTATGACGTGGCTCGGTGACCAGATAGGTCGCCTTGGCGTATAGGTCGCCTTAGAAAATGCACGTGAATCGTTGATTATATATATCACCTGGAAATGGCATGTGGCTCGGTGATTAGTACGTCGCATTAGCGTATATGATGTCTTAGAGAATACACGTGGCTCGGTGATTTGGTATATCACCTTAGAGAATGCACGTGGCTCTGTGATTAGTACTTCGCCTTGGCGTATATGACGCCTTAAAGAATGCACGGGGCTCAGTGATTTGTACATCACCTTGGCGAATATGTCGCCTTAGAGAATGCACGTGGCTCGGTGACTAGGTATACTATCTTGAAAAAATGTATAGTATGGATTGAGATGACGAGGGAATGATCATGTTGACATGTAATCGACTAGGTCGATTGATTAAAGTATCGATCCGTGATATTATGATTGGGTGCCTATTAGAACTATGCTAATCTGCAGGTGTAATCGAGGCTAAGGTAAGTGCTCTGACATGTGTGTGCATAGGCAGCCCATAGTGTATTGATTTACTAATTGGGTCTTAGGAGGGTAGAACTCGCTGAAATGTTATCTCACTGGTTATTATATAACCATTTCAGGCCCCTAGATGGCAGCACCTCCATCTCCTTGCCCTCCGAAGCATTTTGGTATCCCAGAGGAGATCTCAGAGATAGCTACCCACTTCCACATACACCCTCACTCGGAAGGACTGGAATACGTTTTGGTTAAGTCGACCGTCTGGGTTGACGTGGGACAGGACGCCTTGAGGCCTCATGAGTATTGGTCGTGGTACCGTCATTACTATGATGGGCGAAGAGAGGGTCTCATACCTGAGGGTGACGTGCCTATGTATGTTTTGGAAGAGGCGTTCGGAGAAGGAACGGCCGATCATAAGGATGGGTCGGTAGTGGATGTTAAGGATCCGAAGCTTGAGGACGAAGCTCGTACTCCCGTGTACTCAATCGGGGGTGCAAATTGGAGTGAAGAAGAAGGGGAGATAGTCGAGCAAGAGGAGCGACCGGAGGAGGATCAAGAATGGGAAGAACCTGAGGGCGAGTCGGTACATGAGCTTGAGGAGGAACCCGAGGTGGAACTTGAAGAGGAGGAGTCTGAAGAAGAAGACCCTGAGGAAGAGGAGTCGAAAGAGGATCTCGAAGACGATCCAGAGTATGATCCCGACGAAGACTGAGACCTCTACCTTGTTTTGCAAACTCTGATTTTTGATTGGATGGATAGTAGATCAGACTTGTGAATAGTATTGTATTATATACTATGGGGTTTGCTTTGTATAAAAGTGTGGTTGTGTTATTTTTCAGTTGTGAAAAATATAGCCCTACTTTTCTATCCCATATTGTCAAGGGATTTTATTATATGCTTCTGCTTGCGTATTAAAATGAAAAGGATCGGCGGTGTGTCCTGAGATGTCACTATTATATCGACCAAGTGAGGGATGGGCACGCGTTCGAGGATCGGGGCGTGACAAGGATGGCAGCCACTTCTTTCCGAGAATCTGAACTCAAATCCAGTGAAAGTTTGTATTCAGACCTGCCAAAAACTCAAAAATCCTATCTCTCTCCATATGGTTTTAGAAAGTATTAGTGTCTTCAGGACACCTCATCTATACATTCAAATTGTGATCTATTTCAAGCTTATATCAAATTGAGTGCATAAAAGTATAAATTTTTAAAGCTTTCCTGGTGAATAAAACTATTATTTCTCATTTGATAAAAAAAAAAATGGTTCTTTTTGTTTCTCTCATTGGTTTTCCTATTCAATACTTTTGAGTGGACTAATACATAATCTTTAAGGAAAATTTCAAATAAGAGTCTAAGGGCGCGTTTTGTTTCACGGAATACTTAATGATAAAGGAAAATGCTTTCCGGGAAAGCATTTTCCAAGAATACGGTTAGTTTTCCTTTGTTTGGTAATGTATAATTGAAAATGTTTTCTGCCGTTTGGATTCCATTAAAAAATAATTTCGCACTTCATCGTAGGAAAAAAATGAATTTTTAATTTAAAAAACTTCAAATTTTTAATATTGTTGTTTTTTATATACTTTTATTTTCTAGCCCAATCTGGCGAGGCTTGAGCCTCATCATTGGAGGCCACGAGCTCACCCGATTTAGCGAGGCTTGAGGCTTATCGGCCTCAGGCAAGCTCAAGCCTTGTTGTCGAAGGCCATGAGATTTCTCGATCTGGTGAGACCAAAGCTCACTGGCCATCCTTGTGGCCAGTGACGGGTGAAGAAGAAGCAAAAAGAAAAAGGAAGAAAAGAAGCAAATTTGATTTTTTTATTTTTAAAATGTTCTCCAAATTTTAATTTTTTTAAAAAAAATAAAAAATTCAAATTCAATTTTTTAAAATATATTTTTATAAGAATAATTGTTTGTAAACCAAGCATCAAATCTAAACTTTGGTAGATTCGGAAAACATTTTCCGATCTTTTCAAATGGGAAATCATTTTCTTGAATTTAAGCTTTGCTGGGAAAACATTTTTTATTGACTAGGAAAACGTTTTCCGTTGACTCATTTTCCTGAGCGACCCAAACGCCGGAAAAATGAGGAAAATGTTTTCCCCAAAAATGTATTCCACGAAACAAACACACCCTAAATGGAGTTATTTTCTTAAAAAAGAGTCTAAAATGAACATTATTTCAAATAAAGATATCTAGTACTCTAGTCGGTCTCAAATAAGAGCTTGAACTCACCGGCCGTTTAAATTTTCTCTCAATTTGATCATTGGAGTCCATCCCAAGACAATCTTGGACGTGGGAGTAATCCAAAGCAAGGCAACAACATTGCCCGCCATTTGAAGACTAGAAAATGTCGATAAACTCAAAGTGGAATTGAATGAAATCCATTCTCGAAATCTTCACTCGAATGCAAGAGCCAAGAGGAAATTTTCTAACTGACAATTGCTGCGGTAAGGAAGTCGATACGATAATTCAATAATTTCATGAAAAATAGTCGGATAGGAAAGTGCAATTATAGGGACATTAGAGAGAAGACGATGGAGAAAAGAAAAAAGGTTAGTGAGTTGACGATTGACTGAAATTATAAATTTAAGGACATTTTGGACGGTTAACAATAAAACGAGTGTTCTAAGCATAAAGGTAGTTCGGAAATAGCCTCACTTTTCATAAATATTAGTTTAGTAAGTGATGCGTGAGACTATCATTGATTATTGACCATGACTGTTCAATGGCTCAAGTGTAGTCTAATACATCAATCACATCGCCTAGTAAACTAATTTAAAGGAGTCTCAATAAACCTATTGCTTCTGAAAAAGGAGAAAAAAAATGCATGACAACATAGCAAAACCTTTGACTAGCTTTCGAATGTGGCCATTCTACTTCGTATCCATTACTTAGTTGCAATTGAATCCGGCATGTCCTATAAAGGCAAGCATCGGTCTCGATTTGACCTCAAAACTGGCCAGACTTCCCAATTCAAGGCTGGTTCTTAGGCAAATCAGGTAGTTTGTGGGTAAACTTCACCGGTTCAGTTCTCGAGTTATGGAAGTTGCAAGAAAGGAGACTTGACCTTGGGTGACTCAGAAAGCCCTAAAGTGCTCCCACCGTTTTCTCAAGTTTATGTAACATTTATGCCAAAAGTAAATTTAATGCATCTTGAAATGGAAGGGGGAGGTGGGGGGTTCAAATCCCCACATTCTCAGGGGGGATTGGGAGTGTGGACGATTTCATTTCAGGAGTGGGTTTCGACTCCCACGCCTTACAAAGAGGTAGGGCAAAAGTCTAAGAATGAGTATTAGAGTAGGATTAGAGTAGAACGGACCAAAAAAAAAATGGAAAAAAAAAACTCAAAACTCTTTTCTAGCCCAATTCCAAAAGGGTTCAAGTTCAATTTCCGATTCCAAATTTCTGTTCGGGCTTAGTCTGTTTGAACAAAAAGAATCTCTCGATGTGGAGTTGCCAGGTGGACCAACAAGAGAGGGTAAAATCTATAACCCCTCCTGGCTAACTCAGTTGAAGGTACTGAATTTAAGATGTCATAATGTTTTCAGACTCTTTTTTCCTTCACTTGATTCGGCTTGTTCCGAGAAAGATCTTTTCTAGAAAAACATTTTCCTAATTTCTCGGCATTTAAATTCCTTAAAAAAATGAGTTAACAGAAAATCTTTTCCTAGTAAATGAAAAATTTAAGCTTAAAATAAAAAAATGATTTCCTTTTATTTAAATCTTTTTTTTTGAAGATAGTCAACACGGCAAAGGCCCTCGAATCATCTCAACAGTCAACATATAATGACTCATCTCAAAAACTAAACATATATGACTCATCTCAGCGGTGTTCACCAAATTTTATCTTTTCAAAAATGAGAGCAAATGGTTTTTTCTCCTAATTCTGATAAACTGCAATCCTAATAATTTCAGTATTGTTTTGACTAACTTGAAATATCCAATTAGCTCCAATCGCACGAGCCCTCAAAGCTCAGTCAGTTTCTTTGAATTTTGTACGACAGAATTTTCAATTTTTTTACACGCTGACAAATCAGGTAGAAGTGTCGATTTGGACAGCTTAAGATAGCTATTTCTAGATATCATGATTCTTCAAGCCTTGGAATCCCCATAAGTTCATGACAGTCCAACGAGTGCAATCACCTTAACTTTTGAAATTTTGACAGGTTTGGTAGTTTTCCCTTAAGACTCACATTTATCAATCCATGAGGTGGTGCAGGATGATCTAGGCTCTGAATATCATGGAGTTTCACATCCATTAATGTCCAGCTATTTCAATGTGAAGAAGCATGATAGGTCTAAGAATTTCCCAATGGATATGCACTTACAAACATTCAACTCTTCCAAAAACTCTGGCCTATCAAGGCCTTCAACTCTAATTAATTTCTAGCGATCTTCAGAATTTAATCTCTTTAGGTATTAAATTTTTGAAGGTCTAGCCTCTCAATAGGCTGGCTGTTTGTGATTTTCACACTTTCCATGTAATTCAATTATCAAGACCTCAAATTTCATGTAAATTATGACAGCTCCAAACAACCAACTTTCTTTCTGACCAAAAAAAGAAAACAAAACAAAAACGAAAACGAAACAAACAACTTTCTCAGACACATTAATTGTGAAAGGTCCAATGTTTTTGTATAATCGAATTCCGAGCATCACACAAGCTCAATGAAGTCCCCATCCAATGGAGCTTCTTTGGGCTTTGGTACTTCCAAACCTTCATTTGTTGACGAGAATTCCAAATGATCGCACGGTGGACCTTCAAGCTCTAATAGTGATGAGGGGAGCTCTGTGATGCATTCAAGAGATGCGTAAGACGGTGATATTCGATTTTTAGTCGACACGTCGATAAATATAAAATCTCAAGTTTAAAGTTTTCGATCAGTACAAGAATTTTTTATTGGGCAAAAAGTATCATTTTTCATTTCTTTTCCATTGGCCTTTCATTTGTAGGTAATTGTCCAATCATTTTTATAAAAAAACAAAAAAGTCAAAAGTTAACTTTTGAGTTGACCTCTATACTCAACCTTTTAATAAAAAAGTCAACCTTGAGTAAAAATTTGGTTTTTTGTACAACAAATTCCCAAATAATCCCGATTTCATTTTAGCCGTAAAATTAAAAAAAAAAAATTTGATCATTAAATCAACCTTTTAATGATTAGTCGCTAAAGGATTGACTTTGACAAAAAAATTAAAAATTGTAAAAACCCACAAATCACTTTATTTTTACTTCAATTTGACTTTGGCCACAAAAATTTCTCAAAAATTGATTAAGAATCTATTTTTCCAAAATTTTAAATTTAGCTTCAAAATCAACTAAAATAAAATTATTTCATTTTGGTCATATTTTAGCTTAGTTTCTTTTACAACATTTGATTTAGAGGTTAAGTCTGCTTGTTCGACTAATTTTGTGATTTGGTACGTCGAGATAAAAATTTCCATTTTTATCCCTAATCAGGGGTCCTAAGTCATTCTTCATGATTAGTGAGATAACACATTCAATTATCATAATTTCTTAGTGGCTATCCATGGCCAATATTAATTTTGACAAAATCACATGGGAACTTCTCGATTTGATAGATTGAGTCCATCCAAAGGTTACGAAATCGAGTTAGTGAGTTCCAATTAAGCTATTTCGACTTGGCCCATTGTAGACTAGCATCCAATTGAAGTAATCAAGCTTCAATTTGGCTAAATAAATTTTAATTACAAATGTTAGTTTAGTTTCCGGTCTCATTTTGGAAATAACTTGTGATATTGCTAGTATGAGTACCTAGAGGGGGGTGAATAGGTATACAACGAATTTTCTTGAAGATTGCACAATACTTTAGACGGTTAAAGAATTTGCAATAATTAAATATCAATCAAGAGACTGAGTAAGGGAAAGAGAGAATTGAACACTCGGTTTATAGTGGTTCGGCTTGATTCAAGCCTACGTCCACTCTTCGCACCGACGGACCTCGATTGGCTGGATTCCACTATAATCACGGTAGCATTACGAGTGTTGATCTTCCTTGAATTCTAGGTGTAGATGATCTACCACACTCACTCAAGGTCTCGCCAAGTACAAACACTCTCTGTATACAATTTCGCTCGAACAGTCTCAACTAATAATCAAGGGTCTTCAGATTCTGGAATTTTTCTATCAATCACACACTTAAAACAACTAGAACGTCTTCCTTTTATACTCCTTCATGCCATCATAGCCGTTGGCACTTACCAAAGGAATTCCTCCAATCTACCCGTTGGACGGAATCAATCAAGAAGATCATCCAAGCTATTTAAGGAATCTGATGATAGCCCATCAATCCTGTTCGCCCATACAATCAGGATCTCGGTTTCCAAGAATAGAACATTCCAAGATTACTTCGTCGACCATCGGATCTTCAATCGATCTTAGATAAGAATTAAAGAATCCGAAATAATTATCCAACCAAAGAATCTTTTCCGAGAGGATAGGATCGAATCCTCAACCATAGACCTCGGCTTTGGATTTCCTTCGTCACTTGGATTAGAAAGATCGTCGGTGATAACGAGACTTAAGTCTTGAGTCTTGAGTCTTAAGTCTTGAGTCTTGGGTCTTGGATCTTGAGTCTCGAGAATACAAAGTCTTCGACTTTAAACCGTCGGTCTTCGAACATCCAGACTTAGACTGATAGAAACGTTTTGTCAGCTTCAAAATATTCTGGAAAGATTTCTCCAACAATCTCCCCCTTTTTGATGGTGACAAAACTTTCTTGTAGATTTGAACAACTTTGACCTGCAAAAACATTTCTCAAGCAATATGGCTAACTCACAAAGATTAATAAAGCAACCAGACTCTGCATCCACAGAAAATTGGTTAGACTTTCATGAGAAACACCATATAACAACACTTGAATAAATGCAACTAGTCAAGCATCACAATCCACGTTAATTCAGTCAAATTCACACCCAAGTTCAAGTTCTCAAGTCATACTCAAACATAAATATAACCACAAAAAGTCAAAGTTTTTAAAAGATATGTTCAAATTGGTTCTCCCCCTTTTTGTCAGCATTGAAAAGGGTGAGAAAGGAGTCATGTCCGCTGGGAATGCGCACGATCCGGAAATCCCCAATGGATTTGGACTACTCCTTCGAGCTTCTTCGAGTCTTCTCTCGATGAGCTACCTCTTCTCCCTTGGCATTGGCTTGAAGTTGCAGAGCAAGGTCTTTGAATTTATCCTCCGAGAGAGACTCGAAGATGCTTGTCCAGCATTCTTCAAAGCTTGGATTTCACGATCCGAGAACATATATCCGCTACGCATTTCCGTAAGAATATTCATGATGCTACGAAAATCTGCAGAATCATCCGTCTGTGTACTGGCATTGGCTTTCTCAGATGGTGTGTATTCAGACGATGGCGCTTCTGTATGGTCTAGCAGATTTGGAATCGATGCATCACCTTCTTCGTGCAATTGAGAGACCCGAACTTCTTTCGGGTCTTCGGAGATTGTCTTAGATCTTCACCGACAGCGAAGCATGAGGTGTAGACCTCTCTTGCTCGCTAACTCCCCGTCTCTAGGACATCGAAAGGGGAAGAGTGATGATCATTCTCTTCATTTCCCTTCTCTCCAGATTTGTCAGCAGACTTGTCTTTTTCTCCTTCTTCTTCTTCTTCAACTTCTTTCTCCTTCTCTCTCTGTTCTTCCTCTTCTCGCTCGCTTTTCTTCTTCTCTGCTCTGCTGAAGTACTATCGGATGAGACACAGAACGTCTTGTTCTTGTCAGCGCTTGGATAGTAGGATCTTCATCATCTTCATCTTCATCTTCATCCTCAAGGATGAGAGTTCTTTTCTTCTTCTTCGATGGGGCACCCATGGCCTCCTTTCCTTTCCTTTTTGAAGCAGACTGGACTGGAGATTTCACTTTGAATTTCTCCATTGCCTTGGAGAGTTCTTGCAGACGCATCTTCATTAACATTTTCAATCCTACCACCATCTTATCACACGGTCGAACACAAAATGTATGTGGCAGATCAATGTTCAGATGTCTGAAGATCTTGGTCACCAGACCAGGATAAGGCAATTGTCCTTTGTCTTTTGACACTGCTCTGTACATATGGAAGAGAATAGTGTGCGGGAGAGAAAACTTCCGTCCGAGTTGATCGCATACATCAACTTTGCTTCGGAAGAGACACGAAGTCTTTGATGTAGACTTCGGTCCGAGACAGTTGATCACAATCTTATGAAGCACAATGTTGATGGCATTCATCCCGGAATAGGTAATTTTCTTCTCTACGTCCCTATCTTTGACAAGATCCGAGCGATCGAGCGAGATGAGACTTTGATTGGAAGATAACGTCCTCGTTCAACTCCAACTATGTCGCCAACATATTCACATCTACCATGTAGACTTGGTCTCGAACACGAATGAAATTCTATTCGCATCCAAAAAGCTAAGATTTGAATAGAAATAAGCGGTCGGTTGAGCATACCCGTCCGTAGAGTCAGAGCAAAAAGTCTCAAGTTGAAGCAAATTCAACTTTTCTCTTAAGTTCACGTTGATGCTGTCCAGGAAGTCAAAATCAACACTTCTAGGGTTTATCACCCCTCTTTTCAACAGCCTGAGATATGCTTTTTCCTGATCCTTGGATTTAAACAAATCCATCCGATTTCCTTTCACCTTTGCAGCCACACCCAGTCTAGGTTTAAATTCAAGGAACATTTTGTCGTCATCGTTCCCGTCAATTAGATTTTGTCCTGGCATACGAGGATCACTGGGAATGTTCGCTCGAGCCTCCTCTGCCCTTCCTTGAGGAGCAATTCCCAAATCCTCCATTGGGTCGGCATCCTCGATTATCTCTTCTTCCAGATGTTGACTTCCACCTTGTGGGGCAGGAGATGATGAATGACGTGGAGGAGAGCGAATCGGACTTTGTCGCTGACTTGATAAGTCTTCTTCTTCAGTAAGATCGAAGTGAGTCGGTCCCTTCTCCATTCTTTGTGGTCCCCCGCTTGCTATTCTTGATGATTTCCTCGAAGACGACATCTTTCTTTGTCTATTGGAAGATTCCTTCACTTGCTTTTCCCAAGAAAAATGACCACTTTCTCGACGATGAACAAGAAATAGAAACAAAGAGTATCGGGAGGAGGAGAGAGCTTTTTAGGGTTTTGAAAATTGGGCGAAGAAAGACCTGTATATATATATATATATACCTCGGATTTGAAAAGAGAAGTTTAATCGGTACAAGGAAAGTGTACGAACACTTCTTTTCAAAATCAATAACTGCCAAAATTAATTCCTTAAACAAGACAAGTTTTCAAATTTCACACAAATTATATCTGAATGAAAGATCGTACATTTTCGAGATAAAATAGCAACTTACAGTCTTTAGCCAAGAATGATTGAGACTCATGATTCAAAGTCTAAGAGATCAGAGTCTTAGAGATGGTGAGTCTCTAGACTTTAACTTCTTCAAGCTTCAAAATGTTGAGTCTTGAGCGAATAAAGTCGAATTGATTTTTCTCCAAAGGCTTTGTGAATATATCGCTAGTTGACTCTTTGAATCAACAAATTGAATCGAGATTTCTCCATTTTGAATATGATCTCTAATGAAGTGATGACGAATCTCAATATGCTTTGCTCTTGAGTGAAGAATTGGATTTTTGGTGAGATTGATCGTATTTGGTGTTGTCACATCGATTTCGTGCATGAGTCTTCAATGCCAAAGTCTTGTAGCTGTTGTTTTATCCATAGAATTTGCGAACAGCAGCTTCCAAGAGCTACATACTCTACTTCTGTCGTTGAGAGAGCTACAGTGCTTTGCTTTCTTGAGAACCAAGACACTCGTTACGTTTCCAAGCGAGTTGACAAGTTCCGAAGTGCTCTTTCTATCGACTCGCAACCGCGGATCGCATCTCGAGTATCCTAGAAGATTAAAGTCTCCCCTCTTTGGATACCAAAGACCGATGCTTGAAGATGAGGCAACGTATTTGATAATACGTTTCACGGCAATGAGATGTGATTCTCTAGGGTCCGATTGAAACCTAGCACGAGATGCAAACACTCAACAAAATATCAGGTCTAGAAGCGTAAGATAAAGAAGTGAACCGATCATGCTCCTGTGCGGCTTTTGATCTACTTTCTTTCCTTCTTCATCCTTGTCTATCTTCGAGAACATGACATTGGTATGTCGGTCTTTTTGCACCTTTCCAATCCAAATCTTTTGACAAGATCATTAGCATATTTTTCTTGGAAGATAAAAGTTCCTTCCTTCAATTGCTTTATTTGAAGTCCAAGAAAGAATGTTAATTCTCCCATCATACTCATTTCAAATTCGTCCTGCATAGACTTAGAGAATTTCTTGCAAAGACTTTCATTAGAAGATCCAAAAATAATGTCATCAACATATATTTGAACGAGTAAGAAACTTTTGTTTTCCTTTTTGATGAACAGAGTAGTATCTACTTTACCTTTGACAAATCCGTTACGTAATAAGAACTTACTTAGTCTCGTCGTACCAAGCTCGAGGTGCTTGCTTTAGACCATACTGAGCCTTTTTCGTCCGAAGACCGAGTCCGGCTTCTTTGGGTCTTCAAATCCAGGCGGTTGTTCCACATAAACTTCCTCTTGGATAAATCCATTCGGAAAGCACTTTTGACGTCCATTTGGAATAACCTGAAATTTTTGTAACAAGCAAACGCAAGTAATAGACGAATAGCTTCTAACCTTGCAACTGGTGCGTAAGTCTCGTCATAGTCTATTCCTTCTTCTTGCGTGTATCCCTTGGCCACGAGTCTTGCTTTATTGCGTACGACTTTTCCTTCTTCGTTCATCTTGTTTCTGAACACCCATTTGGCTCCAATGACAGTTTTACCTTTCGGTTTAGATGTCAATTCCCAGACATCGTTAATGTTGAACTGTCTGAGCTCCTCTTGCATAGCTTCAATCCAGCTTTCATCAGATAAAGCTTCTTCTATGCTTTTTGGTTCAATTTCAGAAATGAGAGCAACAGCACTAGACTCTTCACGTCTTTTTGATCTAGTGCGGATTCCTTCATTGATTTCGCCAATTATGAGATCTTTAGGATGATTTGGATTTATGTTTCCGATTCGGTTGATTTGCTTGATTGATGATCTCTTTCTTTATTTGAATCTTCATGAGCTTCTTGATGCTGAACTTCCAGAGTCTGAGATGCTTCTTGAGTTGAAGACTTTGGAAGGTCTAGAGTGACTTCAGACTCTTCATATTGAGTCTGGCTGGATTCATTTTGCGCTGAGTCTTGGAATTTGACATTCATTGATTCTTCCACAGATTGGCTTTTCTTGTTATAGACTCTGTAGGCTTTGCTTGATGTAGAATATCCAAGGAAGATGCCTTCATCGATCTTTCTTCAAACTTACCAACTCGATCACTTGCATTTTTCAGAATAAAGCATTTGCAACCAAACACATGAAAGTATGAAACAATAGGTTTCTTACCTTTGAATAGTTCATAAGGGTTTTCTCAAGAATAGGTCTTAGGAAGACTCTATTGATGATATAGCATCTTTGTTGAAACTTGACTTGACCAAATTTCAAAATCGTGAAGAAATTTTGCTTTCAATTAAAAGTGTTCTAGCCATTTCTTGAAGAGATCTATTCTTTCTTTCCACAACTCCATTTTGCTGAGGAGAGTATGGAGAGGAGAATACATGTTTAAAACCAGATTCATCACACAATTTTGTGAAATCTTGATTTTCAAATTCACCTCCATGATCTCGTTCTTATACTTGAAATAGCACATCCTTTTTCATTTTGAACCTTTTTAGCAAATTTCTCAAAGTACGAAAAGGTTTCGACTTACTTGCAAGAAAATATACCCAGGTAAAGCGAGAGTAATCGTCTACAATTACTAGACAATACTTCTTACCTCCAATGCTCTGGGTTCTTGTTGGTCCGAAGAGATCCATATGAAGCAACTGCAGTACATGATTAGTAGAGACATGATTTGTTTGCTTAAATGAATTTCTTACCTGCTTTCCCAGAATGCATGGAGTGCATGAGTCGGACTTTTGGTATGGCAATTTGGGTAGTCCTCGAACAAGTTTGCTTTGATGAGATTTTGGCTAATTGCTTCATATTGACATGGCCAAGCTTTACGTGCCATATGCTTGCTTCATCTTGAATTGAAATTAGACATTGAGATTTATTCAATTTCATGTCTAAGAGATAGATGTTTCCATGTCTTCGACCCATGAAAGACTCAGTAGAATCTTTACTAATTCCATAACAAATTCCTTCTTGAAAGGAGATCTTGAAACCGGTATCACACAATTGGCTAATCTTTGAGAAGGTTATAGTTGAGTCCTTCTACTAGAGAAACATTGCTTATTGTGAGATTTCCAATTTTCACAGTTCCAAACCCCACGATGCTTCCTTTACCGTTTCCTCCAAATGAAACATTTCCGCCGTTTACTTGAACAAGCTTTATGAAGCACTTTGAGTCTCTGTCATGTGTCTTGAGCATCCGTTGTCAAGATACCATTTTATCTTTCTCTTGACGGAGACCCGCATTCAAGTGAGAGTCTCAAGCTTTCTTTGGTACCCAAATTTTCTTGGGTCCTTTGGAGTTAGTAGGATAAGCATTATTGGGCCATGCTTTTTAACAGGTTTCCAAACCATAGGACAGTCTTTTTCAAAATGATCTAGATGTTACACTTTGAACACCTTAGAGCATTTCGACCAACAGATTTTACGAAAACTTTCTTGAAATGATTTTTGTAAGCTTCTCTTGACGGTCTCTTCTTAATTCTTTCTTTAACTTTAGGAAAATCAATCAAGGGAATTGTCTCCGCTGTCATGCCTAACTTGATTTATTGAAATAGGGTCTTTGAACTGAAAGCACTTTTTCAAGCTTTTCGGATCCTATCGAAAACTTCTTTGAAATATTTGATAAGTCTGTTTTTAAGAAAACATTTTCTTTTAAAAGATCATCTTCTTTTTCTTTAAGAGCAGAAACATTTAGGTCTAGACTTTTAACTTTTTCTTCTAAAATAACTTCCTTTTGTTTCAGATTTGAATTTTCCTTTTTAAGTTCGGAAATTCTTTTGAGAGAAGTCTTAAGACCGAAACACAGTTCATTAATATATTTAGAGACTTTGACAGGAATTTTAAAATTACTTACTTCGAATTCACTGTCGAGTCGATCCGAATCTGAGTCGAGTCTCGAGTTTACCATCAAACATATGTTGGCATATTCATTATCACTCTCTTCACATTCTCAGTATCACTCCTGTGTTTCGGCTTTGAGAGCCTTTCGAAACTTCTCGGCTTTTCCTCTTTTCTTTTTCGAAGAGGACAGTTGGGTACGATGTGTCCCTTCTTTTTACATTCGAAGCAAACTACATCTTTGTTTGGTTCCTCATCATCAACAGACTTAGTCTCGCTGTCTCGAAAACTTTGTTTCCTTGGGATGAACCTTCGCCTTTTCTATTCAGTTTTCTGAATCTTCTTATCATGAGAGCGAGCTCCTCATCATCCATATCATCTTCAGAATCTGCATCATCAGAATCGTCATTTGATTTTAATGCAATAGATTTCTTACCTCTTGGATCTTCGTCTTCATTAATTCGTTCCACTTCGTAAGACCGAAGAGTTCCAATCAGCTCGTCTACGAGATAATGGCATGATTCTTTGCGTCTCTCTTATTGAAGTCTTTATATGATTCCAATCCTTGGAGAGTCCACGCGAAGCTTGTTCACCTTCATGGGATCAGAAATTTTTGTCCTTGGTTCTCAAGACCATTGACAATATCTCGTAAAACGACTAAACATGTCGTTATAGATTCTCCTGGTTTCATTTTGAAGGCTTCATATTGACCAAGGAGAATGTTAATTCTGGTCTCCTTCACTCGATCTGTCCCTTCATAGGTGATGTGTAATCTATCCCATACTTCTTTTGCTGTAACACAAGAAGATATTCTATTATATTCAGTTGGAGATAAAGCACAATATAAGGAGTAAATTGCTTTTGCATCGAGTGCTTGTCTCTTGTTTATCTCTTCCTGAGACATTCCGCTGGTTTCAATAGTGTCTTTCCCTCTTTCAGAGATTGATGCAGCGCGGGAGTGATTCCTCTTTCCACAACGTCCCATTCCGAGGATCCTTTGATCGAAGGAAAGCTTTCATCTTGTTCTTCCAGATGTTGTAATCCTTTCCATCGAAGTAGGGAGGTCTCGGTATTGCTTTGCCCTTCCATCAGCCCCGGTGCTAGCATACTAGCCATGGATCTTTTACTCTGAAGTAAAAACACTTCAAACAAAGTGAGAACACGGGCTCTGATACCAATTGATATTGCTAGTATGAGTACCTAGAGGGGGGTGAATAGGTATACAACGAATTTTCTTGAAGATTGCACAATACTTTAGACAGTTAAAGAATTTGCAATAATTAAATATCAATCAAGAGACTGAGTAAGGGAAAGAGAGAATTGAACACTCGGTTTATAGTGGTTCGGCTTTATTCAAGCCTACGTCCACTCTTCTGCATTGACAGCCGATTGGCTGGATTCCACTATAATCACGTAGTCACATTACGGTGTTGATCTTCCTTGAATTCTAGGTGTAGATGATCTACCACACTCACTCAAGGTCTCGCCAAGTACAAACACTCTCTGTATACAATTTCGCTCGAACAGTCTCAACTAATAATCAAGGGTTTTCAGATTCTGGAATTTTTCTATCAATCACACACTTAAAACAACTAGAACGTCTTCCTTTTATACTCCTTCATGCCATCATAGCCGTTGGCACTTACCAAAGGAATTCCTCCAATCTACCCGTTGGACGGAATCAATCAAGAAGATCATCCAAGCTATTTAAGGAATCTGATGATAGCCCATCAATCTTGTTCGCCCATACAATCAGGATCTCGGTTTCCAAGAATAGAACATTCCAAGATTACTTCGTCGACCATCGGATCTTCAATCGATCTTAGATAAGAATTAAAGAATCCGAAATAATTATCCAACCAAAGAATCTTTTCCAGAGGATAGGATCGAATCCTCAACCATAGACCTCGGCTTTGGATTTCCTTCGTCACTGGATTAGAAAGACTGTCAGTGAGAACAGACTTAAGTCTTGAGTCTTGAGTCTTAAGTCTTGAGTCTTGGGTCTTGGATCTTGAGTCTCGAGAATACAAAGTCTTCAGACTTTAAACTGTCGGTCTTCGAACATCCAGACTTAGACTGATAGAAACGTTTTGTCAGCTTCAAAATATTCTGGAAAGATTTCTCCAACAACTTGATTATGGCATTTCATGCACAATTGATCGCTAGGGAGAATCCAATTGCATTAAATTTGATCCAATTTATACAAAATAATTTTAATTGGACAAATTCACGAAAATAGAACAAAAATCAGGCCAAAAACCAAACCGATTCAACCTAGTCAAATCAGGTCAACCCGGTTTTGACTGGTGTAGACCAGCCAACCTCTCAAGGTCATTTCTGGTCATTTTCTGGCGGCTAGCAGTCTTTTCTGACCAGCCAAGGTCTAGCCGACGTCTAGCCCTTCTCCCCAATGCGAAATTACAAAAATTCCCATTTTGAGCCAAAATACCAAAATGCCCTTTGTTTAATTTTAAATTTAAAAAGATATGCGATCATAGCCATTCATCTAAGGTGTCATCTAGACCATTGGATATGCCACCTCATTAACCCATGTGCCAGGTTCTAGCCAATCACAAAATTGCTTGACCCTTGAGCTTGCTTGATCTTATCTTAAGAGATCAAATCGTAGCCATTAATAGATATCGATCTTGGTATGACTATATAAGGCTTTCCCTCCAAATTTCAAAGGGAGGTTCCCACATTTTTAGATTCTCTCTGTTTTTCTCTCTCTCAGCCAACCCTATCACCAACGCCTCACTAGCCAATCGCCGCTCCACACCATCGAACCACTCAACTGCTGACAATCTTCAGAGCCCTTCCTTGCCGGTCACAATAGTCATCGGGGAATGCTATTACCAGAGCTCGCTGATTGAACTCCAAGTTCTTCACGAGCCAATCACCGTGCCTAGCGTCGGTAATCTATCCAACTAGTTCCGATCGCCAATGTGGCCATCTAGTGGTGGTTCTCAGCAGTTCGAGTCTAGCGATGGCGTTCCTTGACGTGTCCTCAAGTTCGTAAAGGTGGTTGCCTAGCTGCATTGAGCTTGAGTTCGAAGATAACAAGGTAAAGTCCTCCTTAGCTTGAAATTGATGAAGCAAGACCGCTTTAAGTGATCGGGGCTAGGATTCAACCCCTAGGTGGCTATTATATGTCTAGAATGATGATTTGGATGAGTTGTGATGATTAATGATTGATTGATTGATTGTTTGATGTTGCATAATTACCGATTCTAGAAATTCGTAGGCTTATTTGATTGCTTTACTTCACATCTTGATCTAAGCTGGTAGATCGCCTTATTTGACTTCAAGGTCTTCTATTGATTTAAAGTAGACTTCTTGAGCTTTTCATAGACATTATATGCTTGATTTGGCAATCATTTGCCCTGTCATACGTCTGTTGCAAAATCGAAGTCGTGACGTTCACTGCTTATTGATTTTTCATGGTTTGTGTTAATATCTTCTAGTCGGTGTCTTCACGAAAGTTGATCAGAATACATAGTTATAGAATATATAAAATTTTCATGAAAATTGAAGCTCATTCGTTAGGGCCGATCGTCCATAAATTGTCCGTGCTGAATTCTGGAAAATCGTTTTTCTAACTAACTTGTATCCGTTCTTCATTTTTTTTATAAAATCTCTTGATGAGAATCTGAAAGTGGTGCCTTCATGAAACTTGTTCAAGACATCTAGATCTAAAACATATAAAATTTTCATGAAACTTGAAAGTGATTTAATGGGCTCGATTGGCAATAAATCGTTCATGTTACCTTCTATGAAATAGGTTTTTCCGATTGAGATGCATTGGTTCTCTGATTTTTATAAAATCATGCATTTAGAATCTGGATTCGATGTATTCAGGAAAGTTGTATTCAATCTTTAAGATCTATATGCTGTAAAATTTTCATGAAAAACAGACGTCATTAGTAGACATGATTAGCCTTGCATTGCACAATTTACTTGTAAAAGTGCTGTTTCAAAATGACCTCTGTAGATTCTGCGATTTTTGTAAAATCATGTTATGGTAAATAGAAGTCGACGTCTTCATGAGTTCTGCTCCTCATATCATGGTCTGTGTTTTGTGAAATTGTTAAGTCGAATGAAACTCATTAGTTTGATGAGAACTGCCTTGAACTGAATTTGTTTTTGTCTGAAGGTTTGCTGTTCCAGAATGACCTTCGTGTGTTCATCGATTTTTATAAAATTATGTGTTCTGAATCTCACAATAAAGTCTCCGTGAGAAATGCTTGTGATATGTTGAACTTTGTTGTCGAAAAGCTTCAGAAAATAAAAAATAAATTTGCTATTTTTCATGAGTGCTACAAAGTTGCAGGGATTCTGAAAACTCTATTTTCCAGAACTGATCATCGGTCACTTTTGAATTTTTATAAATTCTTGTGATGCGAATTTTACGAAAGTTGAAAGTGATGGTTTCCGCTTTCTTTTGATACTTTGTTGAAAATGATGCACATTTGATCGTTCAAGGGATCCGATCAGTGTGCCGACTTATTCACACCCGGATTCTAGAATTTATTTCCCAAGAACATTAAACTTGTTTCAAAATTTCAACAAAGTCTATGTCCTTGTTTGTCATCATTCAAAACATGAAAATTTTCTTTTAAGGACTTGTTTGCAATTATACAAAACTTATGTCCTTAGTTGCAAATTATCAAAGTTCGACCTTTGAATTGCTTTGTTTGTGTTCTATTTGATTGAACGTGTTGCTTACACATTTGAACAATCACAGTTGTCTTGAATGAATAAGTGACCCTCCTTGATTCACTTCCTTTGCTTGATTGTTTAAGAACCAAGGCCTCATGGCCTAAATGCACACCTTCCCGTTATGCATGTGATTTCTAGATGTATGGTTTAGGGTTGGTGCATGTTTGCGGGGAAACCAAAGGGACATACTTAGACCCTGATTTAGGAGTCGTTCAATCTAGACCACCGCATATGAACATAAGGGATGACCAAGTATTGATGACTAAAATCAATCAATTAGTGGTCATAGGTCTGCTCCATATGCATGAACCTCAAAGGTCAACCTCGAGGCCTGTGTTTTGTATCATGAGTTGCTTGAACTTGTTTGGGTTCATATGATTGTGTTTGGTTGCATTGTGTGCATGATATGATTTTGAATGCTAGTTTGGCATTAGCTTAGGATTAGAATAGTCCAAAAAGGCAATCCCTGGAGGAGGTGGCCAAATAGATTTGAAAATGGCAATATGGTCGATGTTCAATCTGACTTTTGTCCATTTGTACTCATTCATTCCTTGATATATATCTTAGGTTTTCAATTTGTACTGTACAAACATCCCCCTAGTTGCGGGTATTCTTCGTATCACACTTAGTGTAGCTTTTATATGCTTACCTTGAGTGTTTACTTTCCCATACTGCAATTTCGATTATTTGATTGCTTTCCTTTTCATTTTTGATAGTTAGTGTGGAATAGCACGAACAAACCATCCATGAATGATCACCTCTTTCGTTTTCTTAAACTTGCACATAAATGAAAAAAAAAATTGCTTAACCACCTTAAATAACAACTCAACTCTATACTTTGTCACGACCTCTTTGGATCCTCTCACAGACACGTCAAGGCTAATGACTTTGCTAAGCCTAGGCTTAGTCCGAGCTCTCCCAAGCCCACCAATTCACGACTTATGGTTTGAGTTTTTAACCTGCAAGTCATTTTCATTTAGGAGTTGTTAGTAACCGTTTTGTGATGGGTCAATTAGAAACCCAAATAAAATATCGAGAAAAATAGTTTACTCCTATGCAACCAAAGAAATTAGAATCGGAGACTTTGATTACATTAGTTAATCAACTAATGCCTTTCAAGTACCTAATTTTGTTCAAACATCAAATAAAGCATTCATGAAACATTTTCATACCAATCATGAGTCCTAAGATTCAATTCTTAGCTAGACTAAGAAAAGGGCGTAATTGGGATAAAGGAAATGTACAAACAACAATCTAACATTTGCTTTCAAGAATTTCAACATGGTTTTTTTTTTTTTTTATGGATTTTTTCAAATATTTTAAGAAAAAACCACTCAAAGACTATTTTAAAGTTTTTTTTAATGATTTTTAGAGAAAATAAATTTTTAGGGATTTTCTATTTTTTAATTTATAAAAACAATATTATATTATATTATATTATATTATATTATATTATAAAAAAGGGTGGGAACCGACCCGGGTCGGAAACGATCCGGATCGCCAATCCCGCTGCCCGACTGGGCCTGATACGCAGGCTCAGTTCGGTCCCACCCAAAATGAAGCCCATCCGAGGAGGAATAAAAAAGAAGGCCATCCCAAAGCAAAGGAAGACCCCTAAGCCAGCCCAAATCTTTTCTCCCTTCTTAAACCACCACGGCTAAGCTCTCATTGAGCCCAAAAGAAGCCAAGTTTTTTCTAAATCAAACCAAAGACTCAAATCTTGTTGAGCCCAATAGATCCCTATCAACACACAAGCCCACTCTAACCATTGCCAGTCCCACGTCTTCCCACTCGCGGCTCCACAGAAGCATGTCCTTTGCCCGAACGCGCGCATCGTTCTTTCCCAAAGACCAGGAACAATGGCTGATGCAAACAGCTAAAGGGCCCACGTTTTAATCAGAGCAGTTCGGGCACAACATAGGCCACGTCGAGGTACTGCGCGGCTGTCATATGTGGCCACACCACAACCACCACTACCCCTTGTCTACGCCAACCGAGAACTGGCCGCCGCCGAAACATGTCGCTCGCCAAAAGAAACCTCGACACAAGGGATTTCAAAGCAAAGGCTAGCGGTGGAAGTTTACCGGAACGCATCTGACAAGCCAGGAACGCTAAAAATGGACGGAGGACCAAGAATGAACGCGTTCATTTCAGTCAGACATTTTGTTGAGCACACGGAGGGCGTCAGCTAAGAGGAAGCTTCGAACTTATACGAGATACATAATTTTAGAACATAAAAATCTGGAACAGAAGGAAAATCTGAAAAATCAAAAAGAAATTCACTTTGGACAAATGCATGCGCCTCCATCAAAAGGAAATTTTGTACTGCTTCTTGGATTGCATTCGTTTTGCCTAAAGACTGAATTCATTCTGCAATAAAACCAACATAGTTTTTCGAAATTCACGAGAAGCATTTGTTTCCTTATAGTTTTGCCTAATTAAACGATTGCACTCTTTGCTCAGTCCTCTCCACTCGCTGATGAAGCTCCTGGAGAAGCTATGAGGGCAACTGACCCTCACCTAAGATTTGAACGAGGGCAAAAAAAAAAAAAAAAAGTGTACAGTTTAGGAACCCCAAAAAATTTAGGGACACGATTGACCATTTTTTAATAATTTTTTTATAATAATTTAAGGACTCAATTCCTTCACCCCAAATGGAAAAAAGAAAAATTCCAAGTGGCCTTTATGGTCTCCCAAGATTCTTTAAAAATTTCCAAAACTTGTTGAAAAGTCTTGAGGACACCTTCACCGGGCGTAAGGGGGGAAATAGACAATTAAATTTGATCTTAAAAGGAGCCGGCCAACATTGTTTGTTTCCTGAAACCACACTAGAAAATCTCTTATTCTTTTGTGAAAGATTCCGACTTGAATGTCGCTTGGCGCCCCCTCAGTAACATAAATTTTCAATCTACCCCGAGGTAAAAAGGTCAAGTTTGTGTGACTTTATGTATGTAATAGATATGTAATTTCTTATTTTTCCTTTCATCTATCACCTTGATGTCCTCTCGCGAACATATGCCAAATGCTAGAATCAATGGTTGTTGGGGGAAAATTATCTAAAAAATCCTAAACATATTGCATTTTTGCCAATTCAGTACTAAACATTTTCAATTTTTACCAATTGAATCCATCGCTAATTTTTTCCCAAAAATCGCTCATGTGAGATGGTCGGTGCGACGTGAACACAAATTATTAATTTTTTAATATTATTTTCAATTATTTTTTTATTTTTTCTTTTATTTTTTTATTTTTTGTCTTTTCTTCCTATGGTCGGTCGCCCAACATCCGATGACTGCCCAGAGGCTATGACTAGCAAGGGTTGACCTTGTCAGCCTTGGGCAAGACTCACCCTTGCCAAATCTGGTGAGGTTCACCCACATCGAAGGCCGACGAGGGCGACCTCACCAGCCACAAGTGAGGTTCGGCCTCACTAGATTCGGCAAGGGCGAGCCTCACCTAAGGCCAACGAGGCCAACGAGGTGAGGCCGACCTTCATGGGCCTCTGGCGAGGACAAGCCTCGCCTAAGGCCAGCAAGGCTGCCCCTCGCCAAATCCTAGCAAGGGCAACCTCATTTGAGGCCAGCGAGGCTAACCCTTGCTGGCGTAGCCTTTGGCCGATCGTAGCCATTGGCTTGTGGCCGGAGGTTGGGCAACCCACCAGAGGAAGAAGAGGGCAAAAGAAAAAGAAAAAAAGAAAGAAAATAATAAAACCATAAAAAATAATTTAAAATTTGGAGAAGATATTAAAAACTTAATAAATTTTATCCACATCAACGTCGACTGTGTCACGTAAAATAGTTGGCTTCTACATCGGCAAATTCAGGTAAAAATTAATCGGATTGACTCAATTGACAAAAAATAAAAAGGGATTTAGAAGTGAATTGGTAAAAGTAAAATAGGTTTCGTACTTTATGGATAATTTTCGACGTGCGGACCCCTCAAGTGCCTTAACTTTGCCCAAAGGGACACTTAAGTGCCATAACTTACGAAAGGTACACTTAAGTGCCAAAATCGGAGCTAAAGGGATCACTTGAGTGCCAATCCGGCCAAAATCCGGCCAAATTGCATACGTGGCATTTTCCGGCGATTTTCAGCGACTTCTTTTACTGATGTGGCAAATGTTTTTTTTTTTTAAAGGCGACGTGGACGACAAAAACGACGTCGTCCATCCACATTGAGTGCGTTGAACTAAACGACATCGTTTAGGTCATTGTGCGATGACCTAAACGCCGTTCCTCCCCGTTCACATTGACAGTCGATCGAAGGCCTTTCTCTCCGTCGCCGTTCACGTCCAGAGCTGGTCATCGGTCGCCGTCGTCAGTCGCCGTTGTTGGTCGCCATCGCCACTCACCGCTCACCATCGTTGGTCGTCGTCACCACTGACCATCGTCGCTCGTCCAGGTTCGATCCCTTCTCCCCATCCCCTGTGATGAAATTAGGGCTCGATTATTTAATTAGGGCTCGATCAATTATTTAATTAGGGTTGGCTGACCTAACGCCGTTCCTCGCCGTTCGCGTTCACAGTAGATCACAGGCCATTCTCTCCGTCGCCATTCACGCCTAGAGCTGGTCATCGGTCACCGTCGTCAGTCGCCATTGTTGGTCGCCGTCGCCGCTCACCGCTCACCATCATCGGTTGCCGTCGTCAATCGCCATTGTCAGTCGTCCAGGTTTGGCTCATTCTCCCCCTCCCCTATGATGAAATTAGGGCTCGATTATTTAATTAGGGTTCGCTCAATTATTTAATTAGGGCTCAATTATTTTATTACAGCTCCGATGGAATTTGTGCTAATACACTTCAACTAAAACTTGCTGACATTACACAAAGAAACCAGATTTCTCATTATTTTGGTGAATTTGTCTTTCAAGCTAATGTCGAGTATGTGATTGTTAGACAGTGATCTATGCATCTCCTTAAGAGCATCTTAGTAAAGCAGGTGACTAATGCCATTTTGAGAAAAAAAACTAAGTTCTTGAACCACCCTGCTTGTGAGAGTATATAGGGTTCGCCTTGTGATTTGATTAAGTTGATGTCATAGTATGATATGCTTTGATTTGCTTAAGTTAATGTACATTCTCTCACATTGCACGTTTAGTGCAGTAGACATGCTTGGGCTGTGATTGCTGTGGGGACCTCTGTTTTGTTTAATATTTTAAGGAAAAGGAAGGCAAATAATTAAAGTGCCGACCTCTTTTTTGGCTTTTTTGGCTGTCATGTAGGGGCATATTTTCAGTGTGGGAACCTCTATTTACTAAAGTCCATGAGAGTGGAGGGACTCGCATGTGCAATTGTCTAGTGGTCCCAAAAACTAATGATTCTTTTTCTTGTCCTTAGTGCAGTAATGGCGCATGACAAGGATTATGTCGCTGTTATAGTTTGCTACAATGGGGAATTTGTGATTGGGGAGGATGAGTGGGAGTATGAGGGTGGAAATGAGGGCACCATCTTTGTGGATATAAAGAAAGCATCTTATATAGGATTTCTTAGGATATAAACACTTATTTGCCTTGTAAAGTTCAAGCTGTATTGTATTGTATTCTTGGGAAAGACTTAAGAGATGGTTTGAGATGCTTAGAAGATGATAATGGTCTTAGGGATGTTCTATACCATTATCTTCATGGTGAAGAGGTAAAAATATTTGTTGAGTACAATAGTGAAAGTGAGGATGAAGATGATGATGGAGAGAGTGCCGAAGTAGGACAAGAAGGAGATGGTATTCAAGGTAGTACTGACGTTAGGGTCGAAGGAGGGCATGAAAGATATGATGAACATGAGAGAAGTGCAGATGCAGTTCACCAAAGTGATGATGACATAGGTGATATCACAATCTCTGGATTAGATTAGGAAGTAACTGAATCAACTGATGATGATGATGGAAGGTTGCCTGCTGAAAATTTTATAAGTGATGACGACGACGAGGAGCTTGTACAGTCAAGAATACAACAAAGGGATTTTTTGACAGCTAAGTTTGCAGCTTTGCAAGTAGCCGAGGACGTTCCAAACAGACCCGAAGGCCATACAGATGCTGGTGCTACTGGCGAGGAGACTGACTATGAAGAAAGCGTCGAGAATGCTACTTCCCAGGATGAGCTTGAAGAAGATGAAGGACCTATGCATAGAAGGAAAAGGAAAAGTAAGTTTCCTTCTTATGATCCATCTCGTTGCCTCTCCCACTTTGTCGGAGAGGCATGAAATTTCATGATGCTAAACAATTTAGGGAAGCTATACTCGAAGATCTCCATTGCTGCACAAAGGAACATTGACTTCATTAGAAATACTAAGATCTTTGTAAGAGCTAGGTGTTCGCAGCAAAATTGTCAATGGAAGATCTATGGCGCATTTGTTAGGAAAACTGGATCTTTCCAGATTAGAGCCTACGAAGAGGAACATACTTGTTCCATTAATTTTGAGAATAAAAGAGTAACAAGTGCATGGTTATCGAAGCACTTCTTTGAATTGATTAAGCTGATGCCTCAGATGAATAGTACTCAGTTCAGGATGCTGGTGAAGGAGCAGGTAGGCATCAATATATCTAGGAATCAATGTAAAAGATCGAAGCAAAAGGTGATGAAGATACTCATTGGTCAGTACAGCAGTGAATATGGACAGTTGTGGGACTATGCTTGGGAGTGTAGGCTGCAAAATCCTGGAAGTAGAGTGTATCTCGAGGTCGTGGAGAGACCACTTCCTGATGTTGGGACGAAATTTGATAAACTCTATGTTTGTTTCGATGCATGCAAATGAGGTTTTTTATCTGGTTGTAGACGGATTATAGGATTGGATGGGTGCTTTTTGAAGGGCTTATGCAAGGGAGAATTACTGGCTGCAATTGGAAGAGATGCAAACAACCAAATGTTTCCCCTGACTTAGGCTGTTGTGAAGGTAGAGAACAAGGACAATTTGTCCTTGTTCCTAAAAAATTTGATGACTGATTTGGAGATAACAAATGGGGCAGGGTGGGCGTTCATGAGCGACCAACAAAAGGTAATGTTTGCTTTTTATAAAATTTTAAGGTAATGTTTGCTTTTTGATATCAACATGTCATTTGTTTACATTTTTTTATATTTTCAATTATTGCAAGGACTTGTTCCCGCAATAGCTGAGCTGTTGCCTTATACTGAACATCGAATGTGTGCGCGACAAATATACGCAAATTAGGCAAAGATCTATAAAGGGGACAAGTTGCAGTCGTAATTTTGGCAGCTAGCAAAGAGCACGAATATGGCTGACTTTAAGGTGGCCAAAGAAAAGATGCTTCAATTAACAAAGGATGGTTATGATGCACTGTTCCAAACAGACCCGAAGCATTGGTGTAGGGCGTTCTTCAGCGAGGAATTCAAGTGTGATAACATTGATAACAACATCTGCGAAGCATTCAATGAGAGGATAATAGATGCTAGATGTAAACCAATTATCTCGATGCTTGAAGACATACGCGTTTTGGTCATGACTCGGTTGCACAGACAAAGAGATGACACTGCAAAGTGGACTAAGCAATATGGTCCTAGGATTGCTAAGAAATTGGATGACAACTTAGCTGCAAGTAGGTATTGTCATCCCATTTGGAATGGGGATGAAGGATATGAGATAATGAAGGGTTCCGATAAGTATGTTGTTCATTTAGGTACGATGAAGTGTTCATGTAGAGCATGGCAACTCAGTGGAATTCCTTGTACACATGCCATATGTGCAATTCAATTGAAGGGCCACAACACAGAAGACTACCTTGATGATTGGTACAAGAAACCAAAATATCCTGCTTCATATCAATTTATGTTGCAGCCAATTAGAAGTAGCAAGTTCTGGGAGCCAACAGAACGCGAAGTACCTCAACCTTTGCCACTAAAGAAGAGAATGGGAAGACCAAAGAAAAAAAGGAAAATGACGGAGGGAGAGGACTCATGTCACCGTAGGATGAATAGGACGGGTGTACCGGTAAAGTGCTCTTTCTGCCACATAGCAGGGCATAATATTAAGGGTTGTCAATTAAAGAAGTAGCAGGAACAATTGAGGCCAGCCAAAGGGCCTAGTGAAGGGACAGTTGGAGAAGGAGAAACAGAAAGGCGAAGTGACTCGACTGTTCTTCAGTCGACGACAATAAACCCAGTTAGTCATGACAATTGTGTTTATGTTGCTTTATGGTTTGTTATGAATATGTACATAGATATAAGTGACATATATATAATGTTTTTGTCTTTACCAGGTCACGGTGACACGTGAAGAATTGGCCGAAGCCCCTACTATACCTGAAAATGAAGGGCATGTTCAAAGAACCGAAGGTGAAAGATAGCCAGCTGGAGGATTGGCTAAAACAACTAGAGGGCTAGTTAAGTCGACTGTTCTTCAGCAGCAACAGAGAAAAAAAATACCCTGTCAGTTAAATGATTTGAGTTTACTTTTCATTTACGTTCTAATATGGCCTGAAGTTATATTTATGATGTCCTTTGCCTTTTTCTCAGGTTCGAAGAAAACAAGCTAGAGCTTAGCCGCTAATAGAGGGCCCAACTGAAGGGCTACCATAAGATCCATCACCAAGATCATCACAAAGGCCACTAGAAGGGTCATCACAAGGGCCACCACCAAAGCCTATCGAAGGTGTAACTAGAAAAACAACCAGAAGAAAGCCAAAGCCAAATCAAGAGCCACATGTAAGAAGGCCATCTACAAGACGCCTAGCTGAAGAATTGGCCGAAGAAGCCCTTCGTAGCCGAACTGACCACAAGAGCCGAAAAAATCACATGCGAGAAGAAGAGGCAACCAATCACAAGTACCTCAAAGTGACGCTCCCCTTCGAACAAGAGGGGCTCTTGGGAAGAGGCTTAAACAATATGGTTATGGCCTTTATACAGATAACCGTTCTGAAACTGTTATTCTTAATGTATGTTTTATAGGCTGCATTTAATTTAATTTATAGTGCAAACTTTTGTTGATAATTGAGTTTTCTTTTTGAAGCCTCGGGAGAAGTTCGAGATTCTTATCTCTCAAGGCCAAACTCAAGAATCAACGACCGCACCAACAAAGAAGAAGACATTGCTGCGCCAACAAGAAAGAAGAGTAAGAAGAACCCGGTTACGGAGTCCATCCGAATCGATTGGCCTACAACAGTTGCAGCTCCTTCTGAATCAGTTCAGCCTAGGACAATTGCAGCTCCATCAGACTCAACGCATCCCAAGACAGCTGAAGAAGAAGTCTCACATCCAGTTAGAAAAAGTGCAAGGATTATGAATCAAGTGCGAAGTCCATCAAAACGAGCACGAACATGAGGCATTGTGCATATTGATGATTGATGAAATGGGATGTGATATGGTTTGTGGGGCTGATGAGTCAGTTGTAAACATCTGTGGATGTTTTTTATTTTATTTTATAATACTTTGTCATTGAGTTAGTTGAGTTTGTGAGTACTCATTTGTCATTGACTTTGTGAGACAGATGTTCAAAATCAATGGAACAACCGTTGTTGCTTATCATTTTTGGCATGCCCATTTCTTTTTTTTTTTCTTTTACTTATTGCTACTTCGGTGGTGGATATATGACGGTGATCGGGGTGCTCGTGTGGTTGGTGGTGGTTCTTTGGTGAAAAGCCTGGTGGTAGTGGGTTGGGTTGGAGGTTTTGCTGCACTGGTGCAAGATGTATGTGCAATATGCACGGCTTGCACAGGTAGTGCTGATGCAAGCCGGTGTAAGACACCTTACACTTGCAACTTATGCAGCAACATACCACCAGCATAGTGGTGGCTGGTGGTGGCTCAAGTGGATGCTTGGGATGCCCGGTGGTGATGATGGCTGGAGATGGTGGCCGGTGGTTGGCGGTGGTGGTGGTGGTAGTAGCCGATGTGTACAAAAAAAAAATGCCACTTAACTAATCACATTCTAAAAAACCTAGCACTTAAGTGTTCACTTTTAATAACAAGTGGCACTTAAGTGATCCTTTTAATAATAACTTGACACTTAAATGACTCTTTGTCTATCACGACCGGCACTTAAGTGATCACTAGATACAACTTATAGTACTCGAATAATCACTCGTGTCTATTCTATGTATATGGTGGTTTGCAGCAAAACAGAGAAGCTGCTGGTTTACACATTTGCTGCTGGTTTACATTCAATTCAAGTAAAATAGTCACCACAACACATCGACCTAATATACATTCCATCATCATTGATTTATATTTGAGAATAAGCAAAAACTCTCGAAATCATTCATTCATTCATTCAAAACAAGTACATTTCCCCACACATTTACAACTATGGTAGTTGGAGAAACTTCTACTCATCTTCCAGTCCTTTACATTTCATCATAAAGTAGGATAGACAAAGAAACAACAACATAATAAACGCTTGGTAACACTTCCCTTCAATTTTCATTTTTGCAACTTCGTTCTTCAAATGGTTAACAGAAGATGCTTGAGCTTGAGCTTGCATTGAGTCAACATCGTCCAAGTCGTCCACAAGCGTAGATGGAGGTTGATGACATCTATCAAGTAGGTCCAATATCACCTCTGTGGCTCGGTGAGAGAATTTCGCATCGACCCATTTGAAGTATTTGCACTTCGAGCCTTCTCTGTATCGGGCACATCCATAGAATCTTCTCCCGGGATTTGTTCGAGTCCACGATGTTCTTCTTGGACTTGGAAACCCATAGAAACAAAAATGCTCGCCTTCTCCTTCGCTTCGACGAGAGAAATTTGAGCCGCTGCTGAAAGTCTTGCTCTCCATTTCCAATATTCGGTGGCAGAATTTGGGGCAAATTGAATTAGGATGCGGGATTGGGGCTCCAGCGCTTCAATAGCATTTTGCCCGATTTAGGGTTTTAGATTTAGGGCAAATGAGGAAGACGACGGCGTTTTCGCTGATTTAAGGGGTCTATTTTGGGCGAACACCCGGAACGACGTTGTTTGGGGTTAATTCGAGCTGACTCAGCTCTCCGGCGAGACACATCGGCGAGAGATATTAATATTTTAATGCCACGTATGATTTCCGGCCAGCTTTGCCGAAGATGGCACTCAGGTGTCTCACTTTTCTTAAAATGTGGCACTTAAGTGTACCTTTCGTAAGTTATGGCACTTAAGTGTGTTTGCCGATAATTTTCCCATTGTTGTTGCTTAGTGAGGTTAATTATCTATAAAGATGTCTATAAAACGCTACCTATCAATGTAAGAAAGTGGGACTTCAGGTTCATTTCCAGGAAATGCAACCCCGGACTCTGAGCTATACATATCTTATCAAGCCAAATAGGAAACAAAAACAAATTAAAAATTTATTTGAATTCCGGCATATTTGCTTTCACGCTCTTCTAAGGAGTCTAAGAAAAACAGAAATTGTTGAAAAGTCCGAGGCACTTCGTTTAAAATCATCATCAACGTTAGTTAAATAGGCCAGGTAACAATCTTCACGGGTTGCTGCTTGCCAATACACAGCATTAGCTGGAAAACTTTGATTTTAAAGTGAGCCGAACGTGTTCATGGAAATACATTGGCTAGTTCACACCGATAACTTCAGCTCAGTTCTTTAGTGTAAGCCACATCACATCCACGTTCTTCTTTGGAGGAGGGGATGGGAGACAGAGAAAAAAATTAATAGTATCTTTATTTGACGGAAAATTTCATAGTAAAAGAAAATGTTTTTTGAAAAATCATTTTTCAGAAAAGTGGTAATAATAAGGGTCTCCCATCCTAGATCTGGATGAGGGCCACCCTCTCGCTGAAGATGTGCACGAGGAGCATAGCCATCTTTGCCAACGTGAGGAGACCCAGCGGCCCTTGCCGCTTGAGTGCACTATCCTTCCCCTTCACCTCTTGATTTCTCTTCTTCTAAGATTTGTCTTTTTGATTTTTGAAAACAACTTTTATATTATAATTATCCAATTAAGTGCAATGTCAGCATATAATGGCTATATAAACATCTCTGTTTATAATTATATGAAAGGTCCAATTCGAACAAACAAATCTAACCCAATTGCATAATTAAAAGTCTGGTGATCTGATTAAATATTTTGCTTTAGTTTAAGAATAGAGTGCCATTATATCAATGGTGAGCATGATGTAGGTGGGCAGTTTTCAATTTAGAACTGGAAACCACTCGTTGGTTTCATGGACCCACCTGGAAACTGGATAAACACACTAAGTCCAACGTTTTCCAGCAAGCCAAAGTAAAGCAAAAAAAAAAACTTCTCTTTTTTTAATTGGAAGATTAGTAAAAAGATTAGGCTTACATTGAAAGTTGAGAGTCAATGGGTGTTGAACTTGAGAGTCGAGATTGAGTGAGAGATAGAGAAACCACTCAAACGATATAAGAGTGAGACGAGATGAACACTCAATTAATGGGTGTTGAGTTTTAGATTATATATTCTCGGGTTTTCATTTTTTTAAATGTGGTCAAAAATTATTCTAAAAAATTATATTTATTTATTACCAATTTGGTCCAGGTGGACGGGAGTGGTTCCACACCTAGAACTAGAAACTAGACCACTCCCCTTGGGAACCGCCGGTTTTGGTTCGATTTCGGATGATTCCTAGTTTCCTTTGCACACATTTAGTTATCCCAAAGGGAGAAAAAAATTTGGAAGAAGGACACTAGAAGTGTCATGAATTATGTACGACACTCATTTTAGTGCTAAAATTTTCCGCCAACTCATTTAAGTGTCAAAATTTGAGAAAAACAATCACTTAAGTACTTCCGTGTGAGAAATTCCGACTAGAGAAATTATGTGGCATTTATATAAAAAAAAAATTATGTGTGATGGTATTTTTTTGGTAGTGAAGTGATTACTTTTTCATTAAAATTGGTATTGAAATGATCACTTTTTAATAACGATTGCCACTGAAATGATCATTTTTTTTAACCTGTTGCACAATGTCGTTTAGGGATAATATGCTGACTAGGCACACCGGGTGAACCACATAAGATTGAAAAATTAATAAAATATTGCCACGTCAGATTTTCGGTTACTCAGATTGAAGTTGACATTTAAGTAATCATTTTTCAAAAAAGTGACACTTTAGTGATCCGGAAAAAACTTTTGATACTAAAATAAGCGTTATATATAACTTATGATATTTCTAGTGTCCTTCTCTCGAAAAAAAATATGATTGGCTTTTATGGTCTTTCTAGGGGTCATTAAAAATTTGCAAACCTTTTAAAAAGTTTCAATCACCTTTGCCGATGTCTACTTGCTAAAGTAGTGTGTTAGGGAGGAAAATGACAATCAAATTCGACTTTAAAGTCAAGCTTTTTAGGTAGGATTAATACTTTGAAAAACCTCAAACTGGTATACCTGTGATAAATTTGCCCCAAACTAATTTTTTGACCACTAAAAATCCCAAATTTTGACAAATTTATTCCAAACCGGTACATTTGTGACAAATTTACCCTTTGTTAATTTCCGTTAAGTTTTATTGTCGAATTACTAGGTTAAATGACACATGACAATTGATTGGTATATCAATTTGGGATTTTTCTCTCTATTTGTCATAATTGTATAATTTTTGTGATTTGTTGTTGTATTAATCTAATTTAACATAGGGTATATTTATTACAAATATACCAATTTAGGTTTTTTGGTGGTCAAATAAATTTGTTTGAGATATATTTGTTATAAGTATACCAAGTATGGGTTTTTTTATAATCAGTTGAGGTAAATTTGTCACAGGTGTACTAATTTGAGATATTTCATGGTAAAAAAATTAGCTTGGGATAAATTTGTCATATGTGTACCAATTTGAGATTTTTCGAGGTATTAACCATTTTAAGTATTAGCACTTTCTTGCCTAGTTCATGTCCAAAACCTCAGCTCTTTTCTGACCTAGGCGACGTCACATCAAAAAGTTATGTTAATATCTACTAATAAGGACAAAAATAAATAAATTAATTAAAACATGGTTCTTTTCATGATTTTACATGTGATTAGTGGATATATTTTTCCACAACAAAGATATGAGATTATTTAGCATTTGAGCAAGCCTTTGCTTAAGATTTCAAATAAGGGTATTCACAAATAAGAATTATACATATAGTAAACTTATATTTTATACCTAAAAGAAATCTATGTCAAAAGCCTAAACAGATGAATAATTATTTGAAGCATACTAAGTTAAACATTTTTAAATAAGAAGGATGGAATCCACCAAATGCAGGATTGCCACTATGCCCATGCTTTAAGAAGAACTTCTCCATATCATAATTCGTAGGATAACAAATATGTGCAATTTTAGATGGATTTAGAGAGAGAGAGAGAGAGAGAGAGAGAGAGAGAGAGGGGGGGGGCGACCCTTTTCAAATGAGCGCATTGAACTTTCTCTTGACATGTGTATTTTTTGGAGCATCAACTTCACTATGATGTAAAGAGAAAATGGAAAATGATGCTCCCCTAGTTGGCAGACACAACGTGTATCAGGTCAGTGAAGTCCTAATGGTTGTTTGGAGTTTTAATTAACTGGGGATTACAGATGAAAGGTTGCCTCCGGTGAAGTGCAAACAAATGGGAATCAGAGGGAAAATCAGGCTGAAGAGTTGCAACTATTCAAAAAGGGTAAAAGACTAAGGGCTTACGCAACCTTTTGGTCTGAAGGGAATTTTTGGAGCAAAAACGTTCAAAAACAAAACAGAGGAACTTCATATAGTGCATAGTGTTTAGATTACCAATTGATGAATATTCTAATCTCTATAATTAGATATAATGTATGTATGTGTGTATGCAGAAAGATTTCTCTACTTTTCCCCCGTTTCATATTTTATTCTACCATTCACAGCGTAGCATAAAAAAGTCTTGATTGAACATTTTGCAATAATTTACGGACGGGGGCGCCTTTCCTTCCAAGGAGAAAAACAAAGAAAAAGAACGGAAACTTCTTATTGGCCCTTATGGTCTCCCAAGAATTCTTTAGAAATTCCCAATCTTATCTTGTTAGAAAGTCTTGGTCATCGTCACCGATGTCTACTTGCTAATGCAGAGCGTCGGATGGGAAATAGACAGTCACGAGAAAAGGTTGATTTCGTGTGACTTTATGTAGTCCAGTTAGATAGAACAATACAATATAATAGGTGTCTAAATTTTTTATTTTCCTTCCCTCTATCACCTTGACGTCCTCTGCGAAAATCTTCCAAACGCTAGAGCCAACGGTTGCTGCCAAGGAGTTTGTTTTATCTATAGAGACATCTATAAAGCCCTACATGATAGTTCTAAGTAGGTGGGACCTCGGTACATTTCCAAAAAATGCAACCCCAGACCTGCGCAGTTGCATGTATATTATCACGTCAAAAATGAAAACTTATGTGATTAGCAGCAGATTTGCCTTTATAGTCTACCGATCATCGATCTTAGTTAAAGAGACCTGTATGGTTTGAAAATAGCAGACCTTCACCGGTTGCTACTAGCTAATATAGAGCATTAGCTGGAGAAAAAAAAAACAGTGAACTTCAATTCTAAAGTAACAATTAACAACATGTTCACTGATTTAAAGACATCCATAGATAAGGCGAAATAGAGATGAAATCATATATAAAGCGTGTGACTGAGAGAGTGCTAGCAATCCGATAGTTATGACAATATGATTTGGTTGAGATAATATGTTTTCTAGACCATAAGGTTGCCATGGTCGTCATGCAATTACTAAACAGTATTTAGAATCTCTCCTCCTCAGCCACATAGTCTTGTCCCTATACTTCAAAATTTTTATACACAAGTTTCCGGTGAGCGAAGTCCTAATGGCACTTTTAAGTTTTAATAAAACTATTCTAATGACGAGATATGCATCTAGGGGCTACAAATGAAAAGTTGCATCCCATGAAGTGAAATTAAAGTGAAAATTAGGTTGAGGAGTTGCAATTTTTTGGAAAAGGGGAAAGGACTATGGTTTCTGTTCATTTTCGTAAAATAAATGATTTAGATAAAATAATCATTTATATGAAAATAATCATTTATATGAAGAATGTTTTCATTATAGATAAATAATTTATATTTTAATATTTTTATGGAAAGTGAAAATATTTTTTGTTCATTTGTTTTTTTAAGTGATACAAGTTTTTATTTTTAGGAAAATGTTTTCAAAATTATTTATTTTTCAAACAAATGAACCTAAGGGTTATAATGTTTTGGCTTGAAGGGTGTTTTTGGGAAAAGACATTTAAAAACAAAAGGAGGAACTTCATATTTTTTATGTAGTGTTTAGATTAGAATTAGATCGGTTTTAGATATAGAAAACTTTATCAAATTTTCCCCATTCCATTTTTTATTCCTATGATATTAGCGATACCATTTTTCAAATGCGGACAATATGTAAACGAAGTGACTGAGGCATACAATATGTAAACTGTCAAATATGTTTCAAATGCCTATCATACCCATTTTCTTGCTCATTTAAATGACTAAAGGCAATTTTATCTCTTTAGTGAGAATATGGTGGATTTAATCATATAGCGGTGGAAATGACCGTACTCTTTTGTATATTATGACTACATCTGGTTGGACTTTTAAAGTTGGCCTTCAGCCTCTAGAGGCTTTTGAGTCAAAACTAAGGTTTCAGCAATTTTTTTTTAAAGGTTTTGAGGCAAAACTAGCATTTCCAAAGCCTCATGACCAATGCAAGTTCTACCCAGTTTTGATTTTGAGCATTTCTGGAATGTTAATGAATTTTCTTCTGTTCCAACTTTGCCCTCACTAAATTTGGGAAATTCCAATATTACTTTCACCCACGGCGGCTGGATTCATGCCGCCGGTTGCGGTACTTCAATTTTCTTTTATTTATTTGAAAAACATAGCTAAAGTCCTTTACAAGTGTAATTTTATCTAAACAACATAAAATTCAAAGTTATTCCTCAATACTTGTCAATTGCACTTTACTAAGTATTATTTGTATTTTCAAAAAAGCATTAAATCTAAAATCCTTTACATTTTCTCAAAGGCTCTCCTAAACACACCTTATAATCATCTCATAAGGTGCAACAATAGAATTTGATGTCCTGCTTATGATTTCATTCGAATAACCAATCTGAATAAAGAAGTATATTGATTGGGAACCCAAATCGCATAAAAAAATAAATAAATTCGGGAGCTGCTTAAACATTTCATAATATTATAAAGATCCAATGACTTTATTTTAAAGTAAACAATTAAAAAAAAAAAAAAATTGAAGAACTTCTTATTTGCTTTTATGGTCTCCCAAGGAGTCTTAAAAAATTTCGTAACTTATTAAAATTTCTCGGTCACCTTCATCGGTGTCTTCTTGCGGCGGGTTAGGTGGGAAATGACAAAAAAAGAAAAAAAGAAATGATTTTAAAGTGAGCCGGCCAAGGATTTAAGGTATTGGCACCCGCTCACTTCGTTCATATCGAAAACCTCAGGTCAGTTCTTAGCTATATCATACAAACCAACCTTTTCTTTAGAGAGAAAGAGAGAGAGAGAGAGATCTAGTAGTTATAAACTCCCCAGCTATAGCAAACTCAAAGGCCAGAATGACTACTGATGATGCTGCAAGAGCATTAGGGGATGCATACCAAGTATTCCTAAGTTTTAGAGGACCCGATACTCGTCATGGATTCACAGACTTCCTCTATCATGACTTGATAGATGCTGGAGTCCATGTATTCAGGGACGAAGATGAACTCCATATTGGTGAAGTCATTGGTGAGAACCTTCTATATGCTATCAATAGTTCCAGAATTTATGTACCCATCTTCTCTAGGACTTATGCTTCCAGTAAATGGTGTCTCCGTGAGCTTGCCCACATAGTAGACAATATGTCTAAGTCTGATGTTGAAAAAAGTATCCTTCCTATATTTTTTGACGTGGAACCTGAGGATATTAAACTTAAGACTCCACTATATAATGATGCTTTCTTGGAACACGAGAAGAGGTTTCCTTATGAAGTCCAGGCATGGAAAAAAGCTCTTGCACAGGTAGATGAAATCAAGGGATGGAATATGAAAAAGGATCAAAGGTAATACTCTTTTAAGATATCTACCTATTTTTCCTTATCTCTCTTATAGGGGATACAACGTTGTCCTGTCAAACAATTCATTTTATTCCTTTTTTAATAGAGCTATTGAAAATTACCTGCAATTGCCGCTCTCATTCACCTTTATATCATCTGCTTTTAACATCCTAAACTTTTCCGCTGCATGTCGGCAGCTTCAATTTGATATGCATCCTCACTTATCTAAATTTATAGTTTACATCTACAGAAAAATTTCAACCCAAAACATCCAATTTGCATTTTCAAGAAACACCAGTTACACAAGCAAACTAAGATTCGGCGAAGAAAAATCACGTATATTTAATAGAGAAATTCCCGAGAACGTGTAAAGACTGATTGGGCCATCATCTCTGCGCCTCTAGCTCTGCAAAGCTCATGGAGAGTCCAAATCAAGGCCAGACAACCTTGATCTGGACCGGGCCAGAATGACCATTGCCGACTTCTGATCTGAGGTCGGTAGTGGCATGGAGGCCTCCGAGTGGTGTGGCCGCACGTACAAAGGGGTGGGGAAGGGAAGGGGGAAGGAACGGATACTCGGAGTAGGAGATGCCGGAACTTAGCAGTGTACGAGCATACCAGTAGACAGCGGCCGAGGACAGGCGGCGGCTAAAGGTCGATGGTGACAGGTCGAGGAGAGTGGTAAGGTTAATTTTGATAAGAAAATGGAAATTGGATTAATAAGTTCCCACGACAGATGCAATTTGACCAAAAAGAAAAAAAAAATTAGGGATTCAATTTGTAAATTAGAAAATGTGGAGATGCAAGTTGATATGTATGGAAAATGGTTTTTGCAAACTGTCCTTATTATTTTCCTTTTCTCCTTTCTTGAGGGTTGGGCAAAAAAAAAAGTCCTGATGTACTAATCGCCCAAATTATCTAATCCAGTGTGATAAAGGTTGAAATTGAATTTGGGCCATGAGGTAGTTTCGTGGACCAGCAAGGCACTTGTATCTTGTTTTGAGGGTAATCACTTGGCATTTATATTAAACAACTTCAAATTTTATCATCATTCATCAATAACAACATATAAATTGGCTGTCAATTGATAAATTTGGATAAATATATGGTGAATTAGCCCCTATTATACATTATATGGCATGTGAGCGTCCATTGGCTTCTCCATTGCAAATGAGCTGTTTTTGCACAATTTGCTGGACTTGGCAATCTCTTTTGCTTCTGGGTTATGTAGTCACTGTGCCCAACATGCCGTTTGAGAATTTCTTTTGTTGTGCGTTTAATCCACATACATGTCTTCATTCCTCATCCACCAAGTTAATCCCATGGGAGTTGGATCTCTTGATTTTCAATTTTGAAGACATCGTAATGTGAGACAGCTCTTTACATGCAATTATACTTCACATAATCAGATCCGTAGAAGAAATTTTGTATAAATATCCTATTATGAGCGCTTAAATTTTTTCCTAGGTTTAGCTATAAATACCAAAATTTTACGGATGCTTGATATAGTAGCTATTTTGTAACTCTGGCCATCATATAAGCCAATACTAGTCTTCAGAAATTTCACGAATCATGTATGGAAAAAATATCAAGTGAATTCTACTAAATTAGCCTATGTTGATTATTCAGTGTATTTAAACGTTGGTGATAGGTTTCAATCTTTTCAAGTTAAGATTTTGACAGTCCCAACGGTGATGCATGGATATGAAATTAATCTAGTTACTAATGAAAGAGCTTGCGTACATGGCAGCCAAGCGAAGATTGTCAAATCGGTTGTTGAAAAAGTGTTGAAGATGCTGGAGATAAAACACAAATCAGTGACTGAACTTTTAGTTGGAGTTGATGATCGGGTAAAAGAATTGACAAATTTATTATTTGTCGACCATGATGATGTGCGGCTTGTTGGAATTTACGGAATGGGTGGCATCGGTAAAACAACTCTTGCCAAACTCGTCTTCAATCAATTATATTCCCACTTTGGAAAGTGCTGTAGCTTCCTTGAGAATGTTCGCGAAAACTCGTTGACTGAAAAAGGCACAGTCCATTTGCAGAAGAAATTATTATTTGATATTGTAGGTTCTGGATTTGTGGAAAAATTAATGGATATTGAAAAAGGAAGGAGGAGTATTGGAAGAACACTCCCAACTAAGAAGGTCTTTGTGGTTCTAGATGATGTTGATAATAAAGAGCACATTAAGAACCTAATGGGTCAGTTTTCCTTACATTCAGGATCTAGGATAATCATTACGACGAGAAACACAACTATTTTGCAAGTTGAGGAGTTCAAAGGTGAAATTCTAGAGTATGAGATGCGAAAGATGGATGATGATCATGCACTTCAGCTATTTTGTCGGCATGCCTTTGGTACAGACTTTCCTTGGGATGATTTTCGCAGGCTTTCAAGTGAAATCATCTCACGTATGGGAGGGCTTCCTTTGGCCATTGAAGTGGTAGGCTCGTTACTTAAAGGGAAAGACAAGGCATTTTGGAAAGAGACATTAGTCAGATTAAGGGAAGCACCAGAGAAAGAGATTTTAAAGAAGTTAAGGATTAGCTATGACAACCTAGACAAATATCAGCAACAAATTTTTCTTGATATAGCATGTTTCTTTTCCCATAAGAAGAAGACCGATGCAATTTACATGTGGGCCGATTGTCAGTTATATCCCAAAAAAGGAATTGATGTCCTTACTAGTCGGTGCTTGATAAAGATATCGCACGATGACATGATTTGGATGCATGATCAACTAATAGACATGGGAAGGCAAATTGTGCATGAAGAAAGTTCAAGTGAATTTGGAAGCAAAGTAGGATGTGGATTGCAAAAGAGGCCCTCGAAATCATAAAAACTGAAGAGGTAAGTAAGAAATGTCCCATTACTAGTAGAATTTCTTTTTTGTTAAGGATCTTTTTATTTTTTATTTTTTACTACATATTCAAGTTGTAAACATAGTGGTTTGAAGTAGACAAACTTCTTCACATCATTGCTAAATTGATCTTACAGAGGAAGGACAAGGTTCAAGCACTCAATATAAATGGACTGGATTTCCCCCTAGTGATCACAAATGGTGAGTTTGAAAGGTTACATAACCTAAGATTCCTCAAGTTAGGCACCGGAACTTTTGTTGGGGACTTTTCAAAATGTCATTCAAAATTGAGATGGCTTTCTTGGCATTCTCCTCATCCGAATTTTAGGGCGGACAATTTGTATTTGGATCATCTTGTTGTTTTTAAACTTGACTTGAATGGCTTCAAAGATGATTCGAAAGCATGGGACTTGATTAAGGTACATTACATGCTTTAATTCTAGTCTAATAGTCCCAGTTTGTATTATGCAATGGTTATTACACTTGACATGTCATCTATTTTAACAGGGGGCACAAAATTTGAAAGTTCTTTCTCTAACTAGGTGTTATGCCATTACGACAAATCCAGACTTCTCTAAATGCTTGGGTTTAGAGAGGTTGACTCTTGCACACTGCTACAACCTAAAAAGAATTGAAAGCTTCATTGGAGATCTACAATCGTTGATTGAGTTAGAGGTTGAATGGTGTAAGGGTCTTGTGGATTTGCCTGATGAAGTGGGAGCACTAGTGAAGCTTAAGCGCTTCTCATTGCTTAACTGTTTGAGGTTGAGAAAACTTCCAGACTCACTTGGGAATTTAACCTCATTGACAGAATTAGACTTATCAGGTAAGGGCATTGCCAAACTTCCAAACTCTATTGGAAAGTTAAAATCCAAATATATGTCATTCGAAACTTGAGATTTTTTTTTTTTTTGGACAGATACAAGGATATGGGAACTTCCCAACATCATCGGAAAATTAAAAATGGTAGAGAAAGTAGGATACGGAAATTATGATCATTATGCATCTTGCGTTTTCTGAAAAGAGCATTTTATCCTTGGGAGCATCATGTTTGGCAATTACCTAGTGGCATTAGCATGTTGGTAAATCTTGTAGAGTTGAATCTCAATAGGTTTAATAAATTGGAAGGTGAAATTCCTATTGGAATTGGAGAATTGTCATGTTTAAAATTACTACGTTTAGATGACACTAGTATTTGCAGAATTCCAAAGACAATCAATAAGCTTCATCACCTCGAAACTCTACATTTAAGCAATTGTCATGGTATTCAAGCTTTGCCAGAGCTTCCCACAAGTTTAACCTATCTAGTTTTTGAATCTAAATCATTGCTCTTAGTTCCCGATCTGTCAAACCTTACTAATTTGTTTAAACTGAATCTAAGTGATGGCTCTAGAACAATAGGCAAATCAAACCTAATTGCAGGATGCAACTTAAGTTGGATAGGGAGGTTATCTAGATTGGAACGGTTAGATTTAAATCTGCTAATCGTCCTTGCACCTCCAGAGTTGGCTTCTCTTTCTCATCTAAAAGTGCTTCGGTTATCTCGCCTAAACCTGCAAACCCTGTTGCAGCTTCCATCTTCCTACTTGAGATTCAGATATTTGAATTCTTTAAGTTTCTCTTATTGTGAAGTGGAAGACATTCCACTCGATGGACTTCCACAACTAGGGCGCTTAAATGTTTACGGTTGTAAACTACTTCGGAGATTATCTATTCCTTTGGAATTAAGGAAGCTATGGTCTGTGTATGTGTTAAATTGTCCAGACCTAGTTGAGATAAAATATTTGCGTCTTTCGGAATCATTGGGATACTTATCGGTTTGTGGTTGCAAATCTTTGAGAAGAATATATGGGTTATCATACTTGACAGAACTAGAGCATCTGGAAATCACACGGTGCACATCATTGTTAAAGTTGATTGATGCATCTTGCACAAATATACCAGATAGTTGCATCGTCAAAATAGAGGAGTGTGGAGAATCTGTGCCAAGCGTCCCATACAGAATATCTATGAAGCATTACAGAGAGAAATTTCTTTTGGATACATCAAGCTTTGAAGCCCTGTCAAATAAGGTATGAAGTCTTCTTCATCAATATACTGTAGATGTGTGTGTAGGCACAAGTTTGAAAGTTGATTTGTACAAATTTCATTTTGATGCTATTCGGTAAAACTACACATTTCTATCTGAAATTGACGTGGATGGAAATGTATTTGTTAATCGAATGAAGAAAAACTATCAGAAATGATCTTTAGATAATTTAAAATACATTAGTATTCCTTCATCATATTCTTTTAATTTGAAATTTTTTTTGTATAAATTAAATAAATACGCAAATAAATGTATTGTAAACTGTAATATATTTATTTTTCTGGTTATATAAATGAGTGTTGGATATAAAGTGATGTGGTACGTGCTTATTTTGAAGTGATAATGTTCCTGGAACTTTGGAACTGTTGTGCCATACACCTTCGCCGCAAAAAAAACTTTAAGTTATCTTTTTTTACTTTAATTTTTTTTTTAACTTTAAGTTACGTTGAATCCATTAGTCTTTCAGTCTGCATAGCCATTAAGTATTACCTATAATGGACTAATTCATTTTCTTAAACGAATTTTCCTAGCTAATTCTATTAACCGGCCATCATATCCACTCATGTTAGAGGAAGTTCTTTGTTTGGCCAAATGTCCTCCTTTCTTTAGCCACCCAATGAAGTTGCCGTTTTCCTTTTTCGGTTCCTAAAAGTAATATTTCCTTGCTCTTGAGGTTCCCATTTTCTGTTGTACTGTAGGTACTTTGGTTGCATATTCTTTTCTATCTTAGTCACTTCAAAGAAATGGATTTCATAGATAAGATATCAGATCATAGATTACAAATTGTATATTTGAATAACATAATATGATGTCCTTGTCTACTAAACTTTTGTTTGCAATATGCATAATTAATGCACGAATTAACATTATATAAGTATAATAACAGTTATCATTGATTATTTTATTGGATTATTGCTTTATGAACTTTGATAAAAGTAATGTCAAATAATTTGATCATAGTTGTACAAAAGCAAACACAAAATCTCATTAGACTTAGCCACGTGTTGCTTCATGGAAAATTGAGTGATGAACAAGGGGCAGCTAATTCTTGTATATGTTTGATGTTGTGATGATTCGTCTCCTTTGAAATTGTTGTTGGCCTCTAAAGTAAAAGTAAATAGAACGTTTGTTTTGCCTCTTTCTTGTACATTTCTGTTAGAATGTCTATGCAATTTAATCAAGGCTAATCTATACACTAATGCATGCATAGATAGAGGGCTTGACTAGTTTTCCATTTTTGGCTACCAACGGGCTTAACTAGTTGACTATGCGTTTTGAGTAATAAAGTAGATTACGACCATGGGGGATTCACGTCTTGGCGTAGTACATGACCATTTAACGTAAATTATAGCACATATTACTTGAACAAATAGCCATATATTATGTGGCAATGTAGATTTTCCTCGAGGTGAACATATTATTTCACTAAAAAGTGCTACCTATGATAAAAGAGACACTAAATAATTTTTAAGCATACTACTATTTATTAATAAAGAATAGAACATCATATAGACTTTCATAAACTGATTTGAAACGATCTCTCCCATGGTTATGGATTTTTCACTCGAAAAGCAGAAAAAAGAAAAAAAGAAAAAAAGAAACCCGTTTTTGAGTTTCATATTGCAAAAGAATTGCACTTAGGTTAGTATTGTAATTCAAAACACATAATTAACATTAAAAGATAGTAGTAAATGAAGTACGATAAGGTTAATAGATTAATGTAATTAAAGTGAAAATAAGATAAGAATTAACATTCGCTAAAAACAGAGCATAAAAAGTAAAAAGAGAAACAAAAGTACCTGTGGAATTAAAATAGCAGGACTCTTACCTACTTTAGTTTTTAATTTTTAATTTTTTTTACTGGTATGTTATGTAATAATTAGTGCTAGTAACTAAAATTTTAAAGAAATCAAATTAGTAAATCGATCTAATAATTAAACCATAAAGGTTGCAGTGGAACAAAGCATGTTGAGCTATGAGCACCTTTATTCCTAACTAATTAATGATGTTTGTGCGGTATTGAATTTCGAGTAAATATGCAAAAATGTTTAATATATATTCAATACATATATTGTATTACCCTCGTGGTGAACCTGTTCCATAACAGATGGAACATGCCTTCACAATCAAATTCCATTTTGGAATAATGCCCAACGAGGATACGCTTAGTTCATGGGAGGATGAAATGCAAGGTGTCACCCCTGATTCAGTGACATATAAGGGATTGATTGCTTTCGTGAAAGATTTCGGATATCACGTGAAGAGAATGTGGTACAAGACTCGTGGTGAAGTCCACGAGACACTGGAGGAAATTTTTTGTGAAAAGAGCAACGAGGCCATAGAGATCAAGAGTGATGACCAAGGGAAGGAAATGGTGCGACTAGCATCTAAAAGAGGATTCATTGAATTGGCCGTCCTGGTGGCAGAGGAAAGTGATTGGGAGAAAGCATACGACGACGATACGATAAGTAGGTTAAGAGAGGTATGGACAATGAAGACTGATGTGTACTCCAATGAAGATGGGGCTGAGTGGGACGTTTCAATCCCTAACGGAGACTCAGACTCTGCAACTGAGGGTGAAAGCCAAACGGATGGCACCACCTCTATTGACGAAATCCAGTCCCACCTGGGCAATGCAGAATATTTCGAGGCCTCAGGAAATAGGAGACAAATGGGGGACGGAAAGGTGGGGGCGCCATGGTACTGTCGATGGAGGGAAAACCGCGAGTGCGGAAAATAGGAAGGAGGAGCGGGATGAGACTGTGGAACTTGCCGTCCAAAATGTTGTCCAGTCGATTTACCAACAGTACGAAGGAGTCGAACATCATGAGATGCCCTGCAAAGCTACGACAGAAGTTGAGGATCAGATAGACATTGCTTCTGTAAGTCTTGAAGATTTTTGCATTATCTTAATTGTGCAGTCGTTAAAACTGATGTGGAATTTCGACGTGGTCCAGGTGAAGACGGATAGAACTGTAGAGACCGACCAAGTACCTTCAAGGAGAGGCAGAGGAAGTGGAACCAAATGTGCTGCAAACCCAGGAAGGAATCCTACGATAAGGGGCAGAGCAAGCGGTACAGCTTCAAGTCCAAGAAACAGCAAAGCTACAACGTCGGATAGGGATACTGCTTCCAGTTCAGGAAAGAGTAAGGCATCGAATTCAGGAAGGGGCAGAGCTTCGAGTTCACGAAGCAGCGCAGTTTCGAGTACAGGAAGGGGAAGGGGTAGAGGTTCGACTTCAGGAGAGGGCGCAACTTTGAGTTCAGGAAGAGGGAGAGGTTCGAGTTCAAGAAAGGACACAACTAAAACGGGCTCAAATTTAAAATTAGGGATGGACAAAGGTTCAGGCTCGGCCGCAGCGGAGCCTAAGACGTCATCAAGGTCGTGATAAGAACAACAAGGTAATTTAACATGTTTAGTAGATGCGCAAATTATTCGGCGCCCACCCAAGCCATAGACAATGCATCATATATCTCCTTCCAAGAACCAATCTGCTGTCTCATTTCTGTCATAGTGGTTTCCGGTTCTTCTTTTCTGGCCTCTTCCATAGGCTTATTTCCGTTTTGTTAAGTTGTTTACTTATGGCTGCAAGAATAAATCCTATAAATTACCTTGCTCTGTTGCTGCATTCACTTCTTCTAAACTAGAAGGTTCACTCCATTCTTCTTTATTGCCACTCGCCTTTGATGATGATACTTCAGTGTTCTCCCCTATATTTATCCAACCACAGGAAAATGAATTTTCTTTGGGGTTTTCCATATGACTTAATTTAATTTGTATAATTTTTCCTGTTTTATTTATGCTTACTTGTTTTTCTCTATGTAGAAACCAATTGAAGAATATTTGATTTACTTTCTTTTTTGTTTATTTCGAGATCCCTTCTGGAAATAGTTGAAAAGTTTCATCATTTCCAATTAATGAAATTGTTTTTCCAACAATTTTAATTGCATAATCTATCCTATATTCAAAGATTCCTCTTTTCATATATTCATGATGCACTTTAGTTCGTGGTATATTCTAATTTTCTTAGCTTTTCTAATATCTATTATTACCATTTTATCATAATTGTTAAACTTATTTTGCATATCTTTCCTAGAACTAGAACCTATCCATGTAAAAAAACTGCCATTAAACAAATTTGCTAATATTAGTCTTGTCGTATATTATGTATAATCTGTCAAGACTTTTATGACCTTTTTTCGTCCTAACACAACTCTTAACTCCCCAAGCCCATGTCATGATCACCCAGAGCCTCTCCACCAGAAGCTTGAAGGCCTCCAAGTTATTGTTCTCGACGGCCATGAAATCGCCGTTCAACAGCCCCATCACATGCCGCGCTCAGCCTCTCTCAAAACCAATTCCTCAAGACGTCGGACGAACCCTTTCACGGCCGCAAGATGAAGAGGATTTCTACCTTACTGGTGAAAACTGCAACGCATATCTGCCTAACACTCAACAGCTTCTTCGCGTTTGTGAGTATCCCTGTAACTGCTATTTAGCAAGTTCGGGGTTTCGATCAAGAACTGTCTGAGCATTGCTGCTATCTGTTGATGAGTCTCGCCATGATAAGATTAATTAATCGAGAATTAGTGGATCGTCTTGGAGCAAGACCAACATGAAAGCTTTATCTCCTTTAACTCTCCTATTTGTAAAGTCCCCTATCCATTTTCGAACTCAAGGGATACCTGAGCTTCATTACAAGACTTGATTACCGAGTTGCTGTTTGTTGGTCCGTAATTCTTGGAGCTGCATGAGTTAAGTGATTTTCTTTTAACTTCTGCACTAGAATGTGAAATAATTCGCATTTTACATTCAGAACGGAGGCAGACTTGCTATCTGAGGAAGTCAACCAAGACTTTGAATCAAAACTTTTCTCCAGAATCTATGCACAGTCATTGCTGAAATGATTCATGAAAAACATGATATCACTGGTATGGTGGAACGAGCCTGTCATTTTTCTTCAGAAGTCTGCTCGTCCCGCTCCGTCTAGGACTCGACTTCACAAGTCCATTTTGGCTGTTGTTGCCATGTGTCATCCTATTTCAGCCAGCAAATCGCACAGATGACTAGAGCGATTTGGAAGACCATTGGCCTGAAAAAGTTGCATTGCCGTTGTCACTGTATGATCAAACCAGATCCGCAAGATACGTGAGAGAATATTACCAAGCGAATCCTAAACCTATCACCCGAAACACTATGCTTGTGTCACGGGCCTAAAGAGAGTCAACACAAGAGGTTCCCAAGGGGCGATCACGACTCACCCATGGACCTCCTGCTCTCACTCGGATTCCCACCAAGCCTGCTCCTCAAAGTTCCCAAGAGCGGGCGACACCGTCATTTCGCTTGATTTTAGAAGTTTTCCTTTCATTAATGTCGGTAGACAGTAATTGAATATTTATGTCGGTAGTTGAGGCAGTGCGATCTCGCCTGCCGGATGAAAAGTAGATCAACGGATGTAATCCGAGGCCCTCAACTATAAAAGGGGTGTCCTTCTTCATTTGTAATTATCCAATCAAATCCAATCCATTTTAGTAATATCAAAGCTGTCCCTTCCTTTTAGAGCTCCTCTCTCTAACTTTCTCTCTCAACGTTCCGGGTAAGCGAGCGGGTAAGCGTTCGATCGAACAAGGCTTGACTTGGGTGATCCAAAGTTGCTCGAGTCGCCATGCGGTCACGATCCCAATCGATCGGCCCATGACAAGTGGTATTAGAGCAAAAGAGAGATCTGTTCGAGAGACCAAGGAGCGCCAACTATTCGAAAGAATGTCGAGCCAAGAAGCTGTCATGGATGGAGAGGCCGTGCAAGTTAAAGAGACCCGCGGCCGATCAAAGAAAAGGGAAGCCTCGGTAGATGCTGCGGCTGCATTCGATGAGAAGATCGGGAAGGTCCGGAGCGCCGTGCTCGAACTCATGGAAGGTCTTGACGATGTGCGAGATCGGATCATGGAGGTTGAGACTTCGCTCCGTGAAGACTTCACGACAGGCCTCAACGAAGCTACCACACCATTACATGACAAGGACGAAGCCCTTGAAGCATCGATCGATGTGTTGAAGGAGCGCGTCCAAGTGGTCGAGGAAGAAGCTCTGCGTAGGGACGAGGTCGAAGCCATGAAGGCCGAGCTCGCCCTGTGCAAGCTGAGCATCACCAACAGTGCTATGCCTACCCAAGCGGTGCCCAAAATTGAGGTGCCGAAACCAAAAGAATTCAAAAGCGAACGATCCGCAAAGGAAGTGGACAACTTCGTCTAGAGCATGGAGCATTACTTTGGCACCGTCAACATACACGACGAGTCGATCAAGGTACGAACCGCTTCCATGTTCTTGTTTGATACGGCAATGCTTTGGTGGCGTAATAGGTCTGATGAGGTTAGACGCGGCGCCGATCCCGTGCGCACATGGGACGACTTCGTGAGAGAGTTCCAAGACTACTTTTTCCCCGAGTTCGCTCAGCAAGAAGCCTGTAGCAAGCTCCATCGCCTCGAGCAAAGAGGCGCAATCTGAGAGTACGTGAAGGAGTTCACGGAGCTCAAACTCCAAATTCGCAACCTAAGCGAAGAGGAGGCTTTTGGAGCGTTCATGGATGGGTTGAAGCCATGGGCACTTCTCGAGCTCAAGAGACGGGACGTGAGTAGTCTTGCGCGAGCGCTAAGCGTGGCCGAGTCGCTCGTCGACCTCACCAAGACAGAACCAAGGAGTTGAACAAGGGATTGGAGGTCGGATCGATCTTGCGAGGATGAAGCACGAAGCACTCCCCGGGGCGCACATGAGCAAAGTGGCCGAGCCAAAGCATGGGGAGAAGGAACTTCCAAGCCATCCTTCCAAAGGGGTCGACCACCGATGGACTACATGAGTAAGTTCGATCAACCCCCGCCTTCTCCTTACTTCATTTGTCATTGTCTGCATTGGACCCAAAAGTGCCCGAAGAAGGGTCGAATCAATGCCCTCCTTGCCATCAAGGAAGAAAAGGAGGAGCCCAAAGAAGAAAAGAGACAAATTCGACTTGGAGCCGTGAAGATGATCAACTCTGTCCAAGCTCAATCCCCAACCAAAGAAAAAGAAGCTGTGCCGGACTTAGAAATGTTCTTCCTGCAAGTCGACGTGTGCGGCCAACCGCTATATGCCTTGGTCGACACGGGTGCGTCGAACATGTTCATGTCAAAGGAAGTGGCAAAGGCCTTGAACCTTCGCGTGGAGCCAACCGGGAATACCTTCAAGCCGGTCAATTCGGAGGGTGTCCGTGGCGTAGGATCGACTTTGGATGTGGACGTCAAAATTGGTGATTGGAGGGGCAAGATGGATTTCAAGGTAATCCCTCTTGATGATTATGATCTCATCCTTGGTATGCAATTCTTCAATAGTGTGAGATCCTTGATCGACATGAGGACCAAGTGCCTCGTGATCCTCGATCCGGAGTACCCAACGACGATCCCCATGATCAAAGGGGTGGTCGACACCAAGACCATCGCGTCGATCCGACGCCTCGACAAGAGCTTGAAGGCCGTGATGCGCATCAACAAGCTGTCTGAGGTAAAGCCGAAGGTTAAGTTGGATCCTACTCCAACACATGCCATGCCTATCCAAGCGCTCTTTCCCGAAATTGAGTGTTCACTGCACGCCATGCCTAGGCCAAAGGTGGAGCCGCGTGCCAAGCCCGAGATGACCATAGAAGGATGTGGTCCTTCGTTCGCGAGCATCCGAGCGAAGCAAAAGAAGAACAAGAGAGCCCGTGCTAAAGCCCGCGCTCGTGCTAAGAAGGCTGACCGTCAAGCTGTGACTGACGAGGGCGTTGCTCGAATGAGTGGGGGAGAATGTCATGGGCCTAAAGAGAGTCAACCCGAGAGGTTCCCAAGGGGCGATCACGACTCCCCTGTGGACCTCCTGCTCTCACTCGAATTCCCACCAAGCCTGCTCCCCGAAGTTCCCAAGGAGGGCGACACCGTCATTTCGCCTGATTCTAGAAGTTTTCCTTTCATTAATGTCGGTAGACGGTAGTTGAATATTTATGTTGGTAGTTGAGGCAGTGCGATCTCGCCCACCGGATGAAAAGTAGATCAACAGATGTAATCCGAAGCCCTCAACTATAAAAGGGGTGTCCTCCTTCATTTGTAATCATCCAATCCAATCCAACCCATTTCAGTAATATCAAAGCTGCCCCTTCCTTTCAGAGCTCCTTTCTCTAACTTTCTCTCTTAACGATCTGGATAAGCGAGCGGGTAAGCATTTGATCGAGCAAAGCTTGGCATGGGTGATCCAAAGTTTCCCGAGTCACCGCACCATCACGATCCCAATCGATCGGCCCGTGACACTTGCATATGGGAACCCAACATTAGTTCCTAGGTGACGTTCAGGACTAGATCTCTAACGCCCGCGGTCGGGTCCATCAAGGCTGAGCCCAAGTTGCCAACACTAACGCCCGGAATTATTGAGGCCAGGCCCAAAGCCCTGGGACCTATCTTCATTCCCAGCGAGATCAGCCATTTATGTCACCATCTCCATCTTGACTCCCAGCAAGATCTCACAATCCATAACTTCAAAAACGAATCCTCAGGTCCATCTTCGATTTCCATCCGCCATGCTCAGAAAATCCATCCCTCTCCCTCCCTTCGCGTCATTCCACCACCGCCTCCCGGGACCCTCGCCACCATATTCTTGCTTGCGCTTCCCTTCCGTTTGCATGTATGAGGTAAAGCTGGCCCAAGACCCACCGCCTGGCCCGGAAATCACGCCTGAGAGGACCCTGCCAGAGTTCCAGCTGCTGTGGCCGCCCCCCAAGCTACGGGCCGGGCAACGCGCCCCAAGTTTTAATCAGAGTAGCTCGGGCACAATACAAGCCACGTTGAGGTACTGCGCGGCTGTCATATGTGGCCACAGCCACCCCCCTAGTCTTCGCCAACCGAGAACCGGCCACTGCAAAAACATGTCGCACGCCGAAAGAAACAACAACACAGGGGTATTCAATGCAAACGCTAGCGGTGGAAATTTACCGGAACACATTTGACAGACCACGAACAATAAAAACGGACGGAGGACTAAGAATAAACGCGTTCACTTCGGTCAGACATTTCGGTGAACATGCGGAGGGCGTCAGCTAAGAGTAAGCTTCAAACTTATCCGAGACACGTAATTTAGAACATAAAAATCTGGAACAGCAGGAAAATCTGAAAAATAAAAAAGAAATTCACTTTGGACAAATGCACGCCCCTCCATCTAAGGGAAATTTTGTACTGGTTTTTTGGATTGCATTCGTTTTGCCTAAAGACTGAATTCATTCTGCAATAAAACCAAAATAGTTTTTCGAAATTCATGAGATTTGTTTCCTTTTAGTTTTGCCTAATTAAACGATTGCACTCTTTGCTCAGTCCTCTCCACTCGCCGATGAAGCTCCTGGAGAAGCTACGAGGGCAACTGACCCTCATCTAAGATCTGAACGAGGACAAAAAAAAAGGTGTACAATTTAGGAACCCCAAAAAATTGAGGGACGTGATTGAACATTTTTTAATAATTTTTTTTAATAGTAATTAAGGACTCAACGCCTTCACCCCAAAAGGAAAAAGGAAAAATTCCAATTGGCCTTTATGGTCTCCTAAGGATTCTTTAAAAATTTCCAAAACTTGTTCAGAAGTCTTGAGGACACCTTCACCGGGCGAAAGCGGGCAAATAAACAATTAAATTTGATCTTAAAAGGAGCCAGCCAACATTGTTTCTTTTCTGAAACCACACTAGAAAAATCTCTCCGTGTGACTTTACGTATTCTAGTTTGCTAGGATAATACCATATAATAGATATCTAATTTCTTATTTTTCCTTTCATCCATCACCTTGATGTCCTCTGCAAACATATGCCAAATGCTAGAATCAATGGTTGTTGGGGAAAATTATTCAAAAAGTCCTAAACATATTACACTTTTGCTAATTCAGTCATAAATCTTTTTACTTTTTATCAATTGAGTCCATTCAGCTAATTTTGGCCGAAAATCGCTGACATAACACGGTTGGCGTCGAGTGAACAGAATTTATTAATTTTTTAATATTCTTTTCGATTTTTTTTTCCTTTTCTTCCTCTGGCCGAACGCCCAACATCCAACTACCAGCCAGAGGCTACTACTGGCGAGGGTCAACCTCACCGGCCTTGGGCGAATCTCACCCTTGCCAAATCTGGCGAGGTTCACCCATGTTGAAGGCTAGTGAGGATAACCTCACCGACCACAAGTGAGGCTCACCCTCACCAAATTCGGCAAGGGTGAGCCTCACTCAAGGCTAGCAAGGCCAGCGAGGCAAGGTTGACCCTCGTTGGCCTTTGGCGAGGATGATCCTTGCCTAAGGCCGGCAAGGATGCCCCTCCCTAGATCCCTGCGGCTGGCGAGGCTGACCCTCATCGGTTGTAGCCTTTGGCCGGTTGCTAGAGGTTGGGGGACCGATCAAAGGAAGAAGAGGGAAAAATGAAAGAAAAAAAACAAAAAAATAATTTAAAAACTAGAGAAAACGTTTAAAAATTAATAAATTTTATCCATGTCAGCATCAATCGTGTCGGTGTAAAACAGCCGGCATCCATGTTAGCAAAAATTGGTAAAAATTGGTTGGATTGACTCAATTGGCAAAAAGTGAAAAGATTTAGAACTATATTAACAAAAGTCCAATATATTTTGGACTTTATGGATAATTTTCCCGTTATTGTTGCTTAGTGAGGTTATTTATCTATAAAGATGTCTATAGAACGCTACATATAAATGTAAGAAAGTGGGACCCCAGGTTCATTTCCAAGAAATGCAACCCCGGACTCTCCGGCTGTACATATCTTATCAAGCCAAATAGGAAACAAAAACAAATGAAAAATTTATTTGAATTGCGGCGTATTTGCCTTCACGCTCTTGTAAGGAGTCCAAAAAAAATTTAAATTGTTGAAAAGTCCGAGGCACTTCATTCAAAATCGTCGTCAAAGTTAGTTAAATAGCCCAGATAACAATCCTCACGAGTTGCTGCTTGCCAATACACATCATTATCTGTAAAACTTTGATTTTAAAGTGAGCCGAACGTGTTCATGGGAATGCATTGGCTAGTTCACACCGATAACTTCAGCTCAGTTCTTAGTTTAAGCCACATCACATCCACGTTCTTCTTTTGGGGAGGGGAGAGAGAAAAAAAATTAAGAATGTTTTTATTTGGCAGAAAACTTCATAATAAATAAAAATTATTTTTCGAAAAATTATTTTTCAGAAAAACGGTAATAATAAGGGTCTCTCATCTTAAATCTGGGCAAGGGTCACCCTCCCACTGAAGATGTGCACGAGGAGCATAGCCATCTTTGCCAGTGCGAGGAGAGCCAGCGGCCCTTGCCGCTTGAATGCACTATCCTTCCCCTTCACCTCTTGATTTTTCTTTTTCTAAGATTTCTCTTTTTGATTTTTTTTAAAAACAACTTTTATATTATAATTATCCAATTAAGTGCAACGCAGTATATAATGGCTATATAAACGTCTCAATTTATAAATTAAATGAAAGGTCCAATTCGAACAAACAAATCTAACCCAATTACACAATTAAAAGTTCAGTAATGTAATTAAATATTTTGCTATAGTTTAAGAACATGGTGCCATTATCTCGGGGGTGAGTATGATGCGGATGGGCGGTTTCCACTTTAGAACTGGGATCGCCCGTTGATCCCATGAACCCACCTGGGAACCAGATTGATGCACTCAGTCCAACATTTTCCAGCAATCCAAAGTAAAGCAAAAAAACAGAAAAACTTATCTTTTCTTAATTGGAAGATCAGTTAAAAGATTAGGCTTATATTGAAAGTTAAGAGTCGATGGGTGTTGAACTTGAGAGTTGAGGTTATGAGTGAGAGATAGAGAGACAACTCATACAATATGAGAGTAAAATGAGATGAGCACTCAATTAATGGGTGTTGAGTTTCAGATTATGAATTTTAGGGATTTCACTTTTTTTAAAAAAAAATTTCTTTTTTGGTGAAATTTTTTTCTTATGTATTACTGATTTGGTCCAGGTGGACCGGAGGGATTCCACACCTAGAACTAGAAGCAGGACCGCTCCCCTTGGAAACCGCCAGTTTTGGTTCAGTTTTGGACAATTCCTAGTTCCTTTGCACACCTTAAGTTATCCCAAAGGGAAAAATATTGAAAAAAAGACACTAGAAATGTTATGATTTGTGTATGGTACTCATTTTAATATCAAAATTTTTCGTCGGCTCCTAGGAGAAAAGCGATCACTTTAGTGCCTCCAACAAAAAATTCCAGTCAGAGAAATTATGTGACATTTATATTTAAAATTTTTATTTGTGATGGCATTTTTTTAGCAGTGAAGTGATTAATTTTTCATTAAGATTAGTATTGAAGTAATCACTTTTTAACAACGACTATCATTGAAATGATCATTTTGTTAACCTACTACACAATGTTATTTAGAGGTTATATGCTGACTAAGCACGCAAGTAAACCACATAAGATCGAGAAATTAATAACATATTGACACGTCTGATTTTTGGTAGCTCCAATCGAAATTGGCACTTAAGTAATTGTTTTTCAAAAAAGTGACAGTTAAGTAATTCGAAAAAACTTTTGTTATGTAAGTGAGTGGTGTATACAACTTATAATATTTCTAGTGTCCTCCTCCCAAAAAAAAATCCGATTGGCTTTTATATTCTTCCCAAGAGTCATTAAAAATTTGCAAACCTTTTAAAAAGTTTCGTTCGCCTTCACCGGCGTCTACTTGCTAAAGTAGTGTGTTAGGTGGGAAAAGGACAATCAAATTCGACTTTAACGTGAGTCGGCAAGCTTTTTGGGTATTAGCACTTTCTTGCCGAGTTCATGTCCAAAACCTCAGCTCTTTTCTTACCTAGGCCACGTCACATCAAAAACTTATGTAACATCTACTTATAAGAACAAAGAAAAATTAAAACATGGTTCTTTCATGCTTTTACGTGTGATTAGCGGATATATTTTCCCACAACAAAGATATGCTATTATTTAGCATTTGAGCAAGCCTTTGCTTAAGATTGCAAATAAGGGTACTAGCAAATAAGAATTCTAAATAGAGTAAACTTATATTTTATACCTAAAAGAAACTATGTTGAGAGCCTAAACAGATGAGTAATTATTTGAGGCATACTAAGTTAAAAAATTTTGAATAAGAAGGGGATGGAATCCATCAAATGCAGGATTGCCAAATTGCCCATGCTCTAAGAAGAACTTCTCCATATCATAATCCGTAGGATAACAAATATGTGCAATTTTAGATGGCTTTAGAGAGAGAGGGGAGGGGAGGGGGGGGGGGGAACCTTTTTAAAATGAGCGCGTTGAACTTTCTCTTGGCATGTGTATTTTTTGGAGCATCAACTTCACTATGATGTGAAGAGAAAATGGAAAATGATGCTCCCATAGTTGGCAGGCACAACGTGTATCCGGATCAGTGAAGTCCTAATGGTTGTTTGAAGTTTTAATTAACTGGGGGGTTACAGATGAAATGTTGCGCCCAGTGAATTGCAAAACAAATGGGAATCAGAGTGAAAATCAGGTTGAATAGTTGCAACTATTCAAAAAAGGGTAAAAGACTAAGGGGTTACACAACCTTTCGGACTGAAGGGAATTTTTGGAGCAAAAACCGTTCAAAAACAAAACAGAGGAACTTCATAAATTTCATAGTGTTTAGATTACCAATTGATGAATATTCTAATCTCTATGATTAGATATGCATGCATGCATGCATGCATGTATGTATGTATGTATGTATGTATGTATGCAGAAAGCTTTCTTTACTTTTCCCCCGTTTCGTTTTTTATTCTGCAATTCACAGCGTGGTATAAAAAAAGTCTTGATTGAACATTTTGCAATAATTTACGGACCAGGCGCCTTTCCTTCCAAGGAGAAAAACAAAGAAAAAGAACGGAAACTTCTTATTGGCCTTTATGGTCTCGCAAGAATTCTTTAGAAATTCGCAATCTTATCTTGTTAGAAAGTCTTGGTCACCTCCACCGATGTCCACTTGCTAATGCAGAGCGTCAGATGGGAAATAGATAATCACGAGAAAAGGTTAATTTCGTGTGACTTTACGTAATAATACAATATAATAGTTGTCTAATTTTTTTTATTTTCCTTCCCTCTACCACATTGACGTCCTCTGCGAAAACATGCCAAACGCTAGAGCCAACGGTTGCGGCCAATGAGTTTGTTTTATCGACAGAGACATCTATAAAACCCTACATGATAATTCTAAGTAGGTGGGACCTCGGCTCATTTCCAAGAAATGCAACCGCAGACCTGCGGAGTTACATGTATATTATCACGTCAAAAAAGAAAATAATTGAAAACTTATGTGAGTAGCAGCAGATTTGCCTTTATATTTTACCGATCAAACATCTTAGTTAAATAGACCTGTACGGTTTGAAAATAGCAGACCTTCACCGGTTGCTACTAGCTAATATAGAGCCTTAGCTAGAGAAAAAAAAAAAAAACAGTGAACTTCGATTCTAAAGTAACAATTAACAACACGCTCACTGATTTAAAGACATCCATAGATAAGGCGAAATAGAGATGAAATCATATATAAAGTGTGTGACTGAGAGAGTGCTAGCAATCCGATAGTTATGACAATATGATTTGGTTGAGAAAATAAGTTTTCTAGACCATAAGGTTGTTGTGGTCGTTGTCATGTAATTACTAAATAGTATTTATGAATCTCTCCTCCTCAGGCACATAGTGTCTTGTCCCTATACTTCAAAAATTTTAGACACAAGTTTCCGGTGAGTGAAGTCCTAATGGCGCTTTTAAGTTTTTATAAAACTGTTCTAATGACGAGATATGCATGTAGGGGCTACAAATGAAAAGTTGCATCCCATGAAGTGTAAAAGCAAATAAAAATTAAAGTGAAAATTAGGTTGAGGAGTTGCAACTTTCTTAAAAAGGAGAAATGACTAAGATTCCGTTTGTTTCTCGTAAAATAAATGATTTAGAAAATATTTTCCCAAAACTAATCATTTATATCACTTGAAATATTAGTTGATGAAAAATATTTTCCTTATAAGTAAATAATTTATATCTAAATATTTTTTAGGATGCTCAAAATATTTTTTGTTCATTTGTTTTTTTAAGTGATACAAGCTTTTATTTTTAGGAAAATGTTTTTGTAAATCGTTCATTTTTCACGAAATAAATGAAGCCTAAGGGGTTACAACGTTTTGGTTCGAAGGGTATATTTGTGGACAGACGTTCAAAAACAAAAGGAGGAACTTCATATTTTTTATGTAGTGTTTAGATTAGAATTAGATCGGATTTAGACATAGAAAACTTTCTCAAATTTTCCCCATACCATTTTTTATTCCTATAATTTTAGCGATACTATGTTTCAAATGCAGACAATATGTAAACGAAATGACTTAGGTATACGATGTGTAAACTGCCAAATATCTTTCAAATGCCTATCATACCCATTTTCTCGCCCCTTTGGATGACTAAAGGCAATTTTATCTCTTTAGTGAGAATATGGTGGATTTAATCATATAGGAGTGGAAATGACTACTCTTTTGTATATTATGACTACATCTGATTGGACTTTAAAAGTTGGCCTTCACCCTCTAAAGGCTTTTGAGTCAAAACTAAAGTTTCGGCAAAAAAATTTCAAAGACTCTGAACCTAGCATTTCCAAAGTCTCATAATCCAATGCAAATTCTACCTAACTTTGATTTTGAGCACTTATGGAATGTTAATGAATTTTCTTCTATTCCAACTTTGCCCTTGCTAAATTTGGGAAATTCCAGTTTTACTCTCACCCACGTGCGATGGCGGCTAGATTCATGCCGCCGGTTGCTGTACTTCAATTTTCTTTTGTTTATTTGAAAAACATAGCTAAAGTCCTTTACAAGTGTAATTTTATCCAAACAACATAAAAATCAAAATTACTCCTCAATAGTTTTCAATTGCACTTTACTAAGTATTATTTGCATTTCGAAAAAACCATTATATCTAAAATCCTTTATATTTTCTCAAAGCTCTCCTAAATGCACCTTATAATCACCTCAGAAGGTGCAACATTAGAATTTAATGTCCCGTTTATGATTTCGATCGAATAACCAATCTGAATAAAGAAGTATATTGCTTGGGAACCCAAATCTTGTAAAATTTCTTTAGGGAGCTGATTAAACATTTTGCAATAGTATAAAGATCCAATGAATTTATTTTAAAGGAAAAGATAAAAAAAAAATTTGAAGAACTTCTTATTCGCCTCTGTGGTCTCCCAACGAGTCTTAAAAAATTTCGTAACTTGTTAAAAAGTCTTGATCACCTTCATCGGTGTCTACTTGCGGTGGGTTAGGTGGGAGATGACGAAGAAAAGAATTTATTTTAAAGTGAGCCGGCCAAGGATTTAAGGTATTGGCACCCACTCACTTCGTTCATATCGAAAACCTCAGCTCAGTTCTTAGCTAAAGCCACACAGACCAACCTTTTCTTTAGAGAGAGAGGAAGGGATAGATCCGGCAGTAATAAGCTCCCTAGCTAGGGCAAACTCAGAGGCCAGAATGACTACTAATGATGTTGCACGGGCATTCGGGGATGAGTACCAAATATTTTTGAGTTTTAGAGGACCTGATACTCGTTATGGATTCACAAACTTCCTCTATCATGACTTGGTAGATGCTGAAGTCCGCGTTTTCAGGGATGAAGATAAATTCCGTCGTGTTGGTAAAGTCATTGGTGAGAACCTTTTGCATGCTATCAATGGTTCTGAATAAACAAGTATATTACTTGGGAACCCAAATCGTGTAAAATTTTTTTAGGGAGCTGATTAAACATTTCGCAATAGTATAAAGATCCAATGACTTTATTTTAAAGGAAAAGATTAAAAAAAGAAAAAAAAAGAAATTGAAGAACTTCTGATTCGCCTCTGTGGTCTTCCAAGCAGTCTTAAAAAATTTCGTAACTTGTTAAAAAGTCTTGGTCACCTTCATCGGTGTCTACTTGCGGTGGGCTAGGTGGGAAATGACGAAAAAAAGAATTGATTTTAAAGTGAGCTGGCCAAGAATTTAAGGTATTGGCATCCACTCACTTGGTTCATATCGAAAACCTCAGCTCAGTTCTTAGCTAAAGCCACACAGACCAACCTTTTCTTTAGAGAGAGAGAGAAAGGGATAGATCCGATAGTAATAAGCTAAGTAGCACGGACACGCGACACGACACGACATGACACGCTGACACATCATTTCTCAAAAATAGAGAATTCCAAAATGTTAGAACACGTTATATATTAAATGAATATTTTATTTTTAATTAATTTGATTCAAATTTAAAAATAAATAAATAATAAAAAAGAGCTTACAATGAATTTGCACTAATAATATTAATCAATGTATTCATAGGAAATTTGGAAGACATATCAATAGTTAATGTGTATCCATATTTGAAAACATATTTCCAACTTTAATAAAAATTATAGATGAAACTAATGACTAACAAAACATTATAATTAACTTATTTAAAAAAATCTATGATCTTCTATAATAATTAAAATTTAATTAACTTTTAGTATTTTCATTGTTGAAAATTGTTTTTAGCTAATTTATTTATTTTTTTAACAAATATAACATCGCTATCCAAATATTATTTTCCTCTCTTTTTTTCCCAAACCCTCATTCCCCAAAATTTATTTCCCTCCCTCATTCCTCTCTACCCCCGAAGGAGCACATCGGAACAGCAGCCAACCCTCTTTCCTTTCATGTGCAATTTCGTTGTTTTCCAACGGATGGTGAGAGAGTGACGATGAAAGACAAGTTGAGAGAAAGGCTTCAATGCTATTTCTTGGATTCAAGATAGAATTTAAGGAGGCAGGTGGACTCACTTTAGTGAGAAGAAGGAGAGAGAGATTCTCTCTTAGAGTGCATTGGGAACTTCTCAATCCTGGCCTCCACGCCTCTTCTTGATAAAAAGAAGACAGAGAGGTTTTTCATCTTTTGCAGTGCACTAGGACGAAGGGTGGGTTGGGAACATGCCCCGCTTTTGCAGTGCATTGAGCTTTTCAAGTTGTCGTGCTATCATTTCCCTAGATTCTCTCTCCCACCCCAAGTTGAGAGAGAGGCTTTAATGCTATTTCTTGAATTCAAGGTAGAATTTATGGAGGCAGGTGGACTCACTTTAGTGAGAGGAAGGAGAGAGAGATTCTCTCTCAGAGTGCATCAGGATCTTCTCAATCCTAACCTCCATGCCTGTTCTCGATAAAAAGAAGACAGAGAGGTTTCAGTCTCGTCTCTTGCAATGCATTGGGACAGAGGGTGCGTTGCGAACACGCCCTGCTTTTGCATTGCATTGAGCTTTTCAGGTTGTCGTATTATCATTTCCCTAGATTCTCTCTCCCACCCCCATGCCACTCCTTTGATTTTTCTCCCTCATTCCCACCCACCCACCCACCCACCCACCCATCATCATTTCTCTCTTCCCCCTTCCCCTCATGCCACCCCCCCCCCCCTTGCCCCCCCCCCTTCATCAGTCACCTCACCCATTGTTTCTCTCTCTCCCCCCTCACCCCCACGCCACCCCAACCCCCAGCCCCCCCCCCCCTCCACCTCATTTCTTCCCCTTTCTTCCACCCCTCCCATCACCCATTATTTCTCCTCCCCCCTCCCTCCTCTCCACCTTCAGTTCTTTCCCTTCCTTCCCCCTCCCCCCCATCACCTGCTAACCACGACCTCCTCCTCCTCTTTCTCACACGATCCTCTCTGCCTCACCGCCTCTCCTCCAACCCTTCCTCCTTTGTAGCTGCAGCCTTAACCTCATCACCAGCCCTCCATCGTAGTAGGTCCTCCCTCACCGTCACAGCGTTGTCTTTGCTCCTTCGCCATCGTCTCTTGTCTCCACCCTCCATTGTCTTCTTCAACAAACTTTTCTCAAACATGCATGTCGGAACATGTCGAAAAAAGTTAACCAAGTGTTGAAAAGTCCAACATGCAGTCAACGCGTGTCCGAGCGTGTTGAACACGACACGGAAAGCTCGGAGCCTGTGTCCGTACTTCATAGGTAATAAGCTCCCTAGCTAAGGCAAACTTAGAGGCTAGAATGACTACTGAGCCAGAAAATGTTCATACAAACAATTATGCTCAGCATGTGTTCATAGCATCAAAACAATTCTTCACCATCGATGATATTCCTTATCTTAAATGGCCACAAAGACTTGAAGACTTTCATACATGGTTGAATACTCAGTCCATTACCAACCATGATATGAATGATGTTCTTTACAACTTCGTTACAAGGTTCACGAGCAGCCTCAAACTTTGGTGGCAATCAATTTCTGAACAGGACCAGATTCATTTCCTAATGTCACCAAATTTCGGCCATGCCATCACTCTCTTATACTATGTAGCACCGACACGCGACACGCGACACGCAACACGACATGACACGACACGCGACACGTCATTTCTCAAAAAATAGAGATTACCAACACGTTAAATATTAAATAAATATTTTTATATATACATATGATTATTTCAAAAATAAAGAGTAGAGTCAATTTATTTAAATAATTTATAATTTTTCATGGTGATCATAATTTATTATAATTCAACATTATTTATTTTTTTTCTTTTTTGAAATCACCCTCTACCCTCTCCCTCCTAAAAAGAAAAGAGAAAAAGGACAAATCCTGCCCAAGCATCCCATTTTAATTTTTTTTTTTTGGCTCTTCATGGCACCATCATTTTATATTTTTATTACTACCTATTATTTCTCCTAGGCGTGTCCTCCTTGCACACGGTAAATCATTTTTAAATTTTTTTTTGCCCTCCTTGGAAACCAAACCTAGCTGCCTCATCCTCCTTTGACTCCTCCTTTAAGGCACCCCCTTCCTTGGAAAACTAAATCGTAGCCTCCCTCCTTCTCCTCCTTTTGTGCTCATCCTCCTTGCACGACACCCATTCTTAATCTTTTAGAAACCCTTCAAGAGCAGGCTTGAAAACTCTCGGAAAATGACCGTTCCCTCCTACATTGCACGATCCTCTTCCTCTCAATCCCTACTGTCTCTTGGTCATCTCGTTGTAGTTGCTCGTTGCCTTGCCTCTGGTCCTCTCTCTTTTGCGGTCGTAGCCTTGTCTCTGATCCTCTATCGCGGCCATCTCGGTCACCTGGTTCTCTCTTCCTCCAGCCTTCTCTCACCGTCGCGGCCTCACTGCTGCTGCCTCACCTCCGCAGCCTTGCTTCCCCTCCCTCGCCTCGTCTTCACCCTCCATCGCCAACGATTCACTCTCCCTTCACGCTTGTGGATTTGCTCTAGAAACCCAGCCTCTTGCTCCGACTCGCGTGTCGAGAAAAGTTGACCACGTGTCGGAAAATCCGACATGCGTTGACCGCGTGTCTGAGCGTGTCCGACACGACACGGAAGATTCCCGAGCATGTCCATGCTTCATAGCTCTTATATCATGTCTTTGTGGGAAAACCCACTCATCTCATAGAGATAAAAAGAAGAGAATTTTTCGAAAGAAAATGCTGCTCCCTCCAGAAGAAGCATTTTGATAAGCATTATCAAGTGATGCTTCATCTTTTTTACCAAATTGGCACAGATCCAAATTTAAAACATGTTTTCCTTACTTCCATCCCTAAGGAACTATCCCAGATGGTTGAAAGATCCTTTTTTGGAAAACAAAGGAGAGTACAAGATATTCCCTTGGGAGAAATACAGCAAGAAGTCCATCTATGCCTAGAAGAATTATGCTTAAAGCGTCAGATGGTCTGTACATACATCACATATGACAAACGCCTTGAATTAGCTTGCTCTCGCCAGAAATTAAAAATCAAATGCTCCAAGCAAGACTATGATGATACTTGTGGTAAGTACTCTTGGAAAAAGAAACATTACAAGAATTTTTGGATAAACAAATCCAAACATGGTTCCAAGCATTTTCGGAAAAAGAAGAAATGGCGATACCTATACAAAAAGAAGGATCGCACAGGCCACAAGAAATCAAACCGTTGCTACATCTGCAACTAGAAAGGACATTTTGCCAAAAATTATCCTCAAGCAAGAAAAAGTTAGAATTGTCTAATCCATCACATTGAGAATGAAACAGGTATTTCTCTTGAAAATAATGATATTTAATCATTATTCTCTGCTGACGAAGAAACATCTAAACAAACTCTCTGTGTCATTCCCTCTTACCAAACTTCCAGTGAGACTGAGTCAGACTCAGAGTCTGAAGATATTTTTCATATAACATCTTCATCTCCAGAACCTAACTTTGACATATTTTCAAGTCAAACCCACTGTCCACATTTCCCTGTAAAAATCCTCACTTCAAAGTTTGCCAAACCCATCACTGTTATTGCCCTCATTGACACAGGAGCAAGTTGTTCAATATTGGACACCAAAGTTCTTCCTGAAGAATTCTAGACTCCTTACATTCGATATTTCAATTCTGCCTCATGAGATACTTTCTCCACAAATGTCAGAACCACTCCCGTAATAGTCAAGTTCTTTCCTCAATGTTCTATAATCACAAAAATCTTTGGATCAAGCCTCCCCAATAAAGACCTAATAATTGGGTGGGATATCATGACTCAAATCTCTCAACTTCGTATCATTCCTGGAAAAGGTCTTAGATATAAAGACCAATTCTCTGAGTTCGTCAATATTCAGAGACTCTTTTCCATTTAGATGAGTCTATTAGATCCAATCATGCAAAAGTTGTTAGAATCTTGTTCGCAATCCCATTCAGAATTCACTTAAAAATGTTCCCATCCTTTATGGAAAAATCCAGAGTTCTTTGTTCGACTTCCCTTCAAGAAGAATGAAGATATAAATCCAACTAAGGTGAGTCACATGGGAATGAAGCCAGAACATTTGGCGTTAGCTCAAAAGGAATGCTCAAAATTATTGCAACAAGACCTTATTGAAACCTCTGATTCTCAATAGGCTTGCGAAGCCTTTTACGTCAATAAGCATTCCGAGCAAAACAGGGGAAAAATGAGATTGGTAATCAACTACCAACCTCTCAAGCTTTTTCTCCAAGATGATAAATTCTCCTTACCATCCAGAGACTCTCTCTTTACTGGTCTAACCAAGGCCCATATCTACTCTAAATTCGACCTCAAAGCTGGATTTTGGCAACTGGGCATACATCCTGAAGACAGATCCAAGACAGGATTATGTATCTCAAACCAGCACTTCCAATGGAAAGTACTTCCTTTTGGCTTAAAGGTAGCACCATCCCTTTTCCAAAAGGCCATGTGTCGTATTTTCCAACCAATCTTATCAAGTGCAGCCGTATACATTGACGACATTCTGCTTCACAATCCTGACAAGCAGTCACACTGCCAACTCCTTGAGCAATTCACAGAAATCGTCAAAAAGCATGGCATTATGCTTTCTCAAAGGAAAATGAATATTACCCAAACATAGATTGAATTTCTTGGTATGCACCTCAACAAAGGTACGTACTACCCAGGGCCACATATTGCTTAAGAATTATTGAAATTTCCTGAAGATAAGTTCACTACAAAACAAGTTTAGCAATTTCTTGGGATAATTAATTATCTCAAGGATTTTGTCCCAAACATTGCAAAGCTCCTGATTCCTTTGCAATCCATGCTAAAGAAGAATCCCCCACCTTAGGGAAAAACCCAGACTAAAGCAGTTGCTGAGCTTAAGGAGATTATGCAGAATTTCCCACCATTGCAAATACCATCAACAGGAAAAAGAATCTTCAAACTGACGCCAGTGATGAATACTAGGCAATCATCATGTTCGAAGAAATTGATGGTAAGAGACACCTTTGTGCTCATAAAAGTGAAAATTTTTCTCCTGTTGAAATGCATTACCATTCCACTTTCAAAGAAATCTTAGCAATAAAAAATAGAATAAAAAAGCTTGAGTTTTATCTCATCGGCCATCACTTCCTGGTAGAATTAGATATGGCATCTTTCCCTCGATGACCAAGTTTAAACAGAAGCAGATTCCAAATTCCCAACTCCTTCGATGGGCTGAATGGTTCTTAAAATACTCATTTGAAACCAAACATATTCCTGGGAAGAAGAATGTGTTTGCTGACTTCTTATCAAGACCAAAAGCACCGGCCGAAATCAACATGTACATCAAGAGGCCTGCTTTCCATATGCTCAATTATGGAGTGAAATACAAGATTGAGAAGATCAAAGATTTGCAAAGCTGAAAATATCCCCAGGAGATTATTCAGCAAATCCAGAATAACAGCCTCGCTGAGAACTTGGAGAATCTCATATGGCAAAGCCACACAAACCTATTCAGATTCAATGGAAGTTCGATTCTTTATCCTTTTAGGTTAAATATGAATTATCCATTCATTCATCCTCTTATTTGGAAGGAAGATGATTTCCCTGAACAGCTCAAGACGTTATTGTGGTACTTAACCAATAAGTACTTGATAGCCACTGAAATTCCAATCAGAATGTTCATTGCCAACCTCACCAGGATATTCTTACTTGAAAAAAATGTTGAAAAAAAAAGTGATAAGAATCTCTTAGACTTTCTGAACGGGTTCTATTCTCCTACTTACTGGAAACAACTCTTGGAAAAGGAACTGAGAACCATGACACCGAATCCCGAAGTCCATACTATCCTATTTTTCTGACGTCCATGGCATTTTTTCACAAACAATGGAAGGATCATTGATGCCCCCACAACATCCGATGAACCTCACTTGAATAGCCGAGAAGCTCAGATTCACAAATCTTATCCAAGATTTGTTAGATTTTGTGAACACGAATACCGAGAACTCTAGAGAATCCTGTGCTAGGAAAACAAAACAATTCCCGAAGATGTTTGGAATAATGTACCAACTACATGGGATCATTATGTGTGGCATCCCAAAATTCAAGTCACCCTCTAGAGGAATTAAAGTCTATAATTAGGTAATGAAATTACCTATGGTTTATGTTTTAGCCATTAGTTTTCTTAAGGCTATGTGTTATTGTGCTTGTGATCGTAAGTTTTTAAATTAGTATTAAAGGATAAATTTATGAGGATGATTTATTCTTTGGCCATGTGAATTTTAAAATTTAAACTCTATAAAAGAAATGATTAAAGATAAATAATTGAGAGTGAAATTGTGAGTTTAATTAGGTTGGGCCTTAGGCCCATTGGCTTAAGCTTTAATGGGCCAAGCTAGTCGGCCCAATTAGAGCCGCGGATGGGGCTGCTATCGCCGGCCCATTGAGGCCCAAGGAGGAGTGGCCGTCAGCCACAAAGGAGGCCCAAACCCAAAGCCCAAGCCCATCATGCATGGGTGGTGACAAGTGGCAAGAAGGGTGGCATGCATTGGCCAATTGAAAGGCAAACTAATCATTGCAAATGATTAGGAAATGGAGGAATAAAAGGGAAGAGGAGAGAGAGAGAGGTGGCCGGTTGAGCTACCGCCCAAAGAGAGAAAAAGAGGGCATGATAAATGGGCTATTTTAAATTGTATCATGGTTGTTGGGGGGAGAGACGACGATGTTATATTTTGCTTCCGCTAATGAGTCGAGCTAGGACCGTTTTCAAAAAAAAAAAAATGTCTATGATTTACGACGCTTCAGTTAAGAAATGTAATTAGGTGTAACGCCAGGTGCTTGTGGCGACCTTAGGTGGTTCAGGGTGTCACAGTGCCCCTTTTTGGTATTAGAGCGAATGGTTATAGGTGGAGTGATAAGGAGCCTCATTTGGAAATTGAGGAACATGATGACAATGCACACCATAGGATCTAAAATGAAATAATTGAATAACGGGTGATGAGTATTTACTCGTAGATCCCTAGTAGTTAATTTTGAATTGCCTTTAGGTACCAGTAACATGTATGTGTTACTTATGTAGTAGTAGTGGTTGCTTTGAAAGGAGGCAGTGAGTCTCAGATTATTCTTGAGGCAATGCTTGGAAATTGCTGGAAAGTCATGATGCGAGCTGGAAGTGCTCATCCATCGAGGGCTGAAGCCTCTGCTGCAAGGGCTAAACCCCGGATGGAAGACATCCTGTAGGCATTGGCCAATATTGGAAATCTGATGGAAAGGCGGGCGCAGCAACAGCCCGGAGCAGAACGTCGTACTTAAGGACTAGTGGAGCAATTTCTAAAGTTGAAGCCACCTAAGTTCAATGGAATGGGAAGTCCTGAGGAGGCGGAGCAATGAATTGATGGGATGGAGCGAATTTTCCGACTGTTGGACTGCATTAATGCTGAGAAAATAGTTTTAGCAGAGTACTAGCTGGAGGGAAATGCAAAGTTTTGGTGGAGAGCTTCGAAGGACATAATCTTTCCACCATGTATTGATGTTAACTGGGAGGAGTTTGTGAGAGCTTTCAATAGAAAGCATTTTTCTGACTGTGCTAAGGATAGGAAGATTACAGAATTTGTTCAATTAGAACAAAAGGAGCTGACAGTAGATCAGTATGAGGCTAGATTTTTTGAACTGTCTAGATATGCTCCTAGATTGATTGAGGATCAGGAGGAAAAGGCTAAGAGGTTTCTGAAAGGGCTGAGAAATGACATCAGAAAGCAACTAATGCCTTTGAACATAAGAGATTATAATGAGATTTATGAAAGTGCGCAATTAGTGGAGCAGGAACTGTTAAGACAGCTGTCGGAGTTTAAGAAATCGTTGAATTTTAATGATGTGAGAAGGGGTAAGAGACCCTATTCTAGTCAAGGTCAGACTTGGAATGTGAAGAAGAAGGGTAATTTTGGAAATTTTGGGGGAGTAAGAAGTGGTCTGAATATAGTGAAAGCACCCTATCAGCCTGGTGTTTGTCAAAAGTATAATGGGCGACTTGGCCCAGGACCTTGTAATGGACGACTAAAATGTTTTGGTTGTGGACAAGTGGGTCATCTTAGGAGAAGTTACCCACAAGAAAGGTCGCGAGTGTTGGCTCGGTGCGACAGGGATATCGGAGTGTCGTTAGATCGAACTTACAAGGAAATCCTCAGAGACCACCAGCACAAGAAAGGGTGTATGCGGTCACCCAAGAGGAAGCGGAAGCTTCCAAGAATGTTATCTCAGGTACGATCCTTATCAATGGTGAAAAGGTATATGCATTGTTTGATACGGGTGCAACACATTCATTTGTGTCTGAGAGATATAGACATTTAAATAATATATAAGTTATGCCTCTTGAGACGCCTCTTTGTGTTTCCATGCCTTTAAGGATATGGTATTATCTACGCTGGTGTGTGAGAATTGTAATATATCAATAGAAGGAAAGGATATGGAAATAGACTTAGTTGTAATGGCCATGTATGATTTTGATGTTATTATAGGAATGGATTGGCTTTGTAAGTATCGGGCTAGAATGGATTGTTATAGGAGAGTGATCCAATTCGTTTTACCTTATCAGTCTAGTTGTGAATTTCTAGGAGGTCAGACCCATCTCCCTATAGCACTTATTTCGGCAGTAGAAGCCTGTAGGTTACTCGATGAAGGATGTCAAGGATACCTAGCCATAGTTAAAGATTATGCAAGGGAGGAGCCTAGACTTAAGGAAGTTCGTGTAGTTAACGAATTTCAAGATGTATTTCCTGAGGAATTGCTTGGATTGCCACTAGAGCGGGAAGTTGAATTTAAAATTGAGTTAATGCCTAGAACGGGACCAATATTAAAAGCCCCATATAGGATGGCCTTAGTCGAATTGAAGGAATTGAAAGTGCAACTGTAGGAGTTGCTTGACAAAGGATTCATTAGACCAAGTGCTTCACCTTGGGGTGCACTGGTCTTATTTGTGAAAAAGAAAGATGGATCGATGCGCTTGTGCATTGACTATAGGCAACTGAACCAGGTGACTATTAAAAATAAGTATCCTTTGCCTAGAATTGATGACCTATTTGACCAACTCCAAGAAAGTTCGGTCTTCTCTAAGATTGACTTAAGGTTAGGATACCATCAGTTGAGAATTAAGAAGGAGGACATTCCTAAGATTGCCTTTAGGACTCGTTATGGACACTACGAGTTTCTTGTTATGCCATTTGGATTGACTAACGCGCCGGCTGCATTTATGGATTTAATAAACAGGATATTTAAGCCTTATTTAGACCAGTTTGTGATTGTATTCATTGATGATATTCTAGTATATTCAAAAAGGCCTAAAGAGCATGAGCAACATTTGAAGATAGTTTTGCAGACCCTAAGAGCGCATAAGTTGTATGCCAAGTTTAGTAAGTGTGAGTTTTGGCTGGACCAGATAATATTTTTAGGGCATGTGGTATCAGGAGAAGGAATTGCAGTAGACTCGGCTAAAGTTGAGATGGTAATAAATTGGCTGAAACCAACGACACCTACTGAAATATGTAGTTTCTTAGGACTGGCTGGTTATTATAGGAGGTTCATTGAAGGATTTTCGCGACTGGTAGGACCTTTAACTAAGTTGACCCGAAAGAATGTGAAATTTGAATGGAATGGGGAAGGTGAAAGGAGTTTCCAGAAGCTCAAAAGGAAATTGACTTCAGCTCCAATCCTGACTATACCGACTGGACCTGATGGTTTTACAGTGTATAGTGATGCATCTCACAAAGGACTGGGATGTGTTTTGATGCAACATGGCAAGGTCGTAGCCTATGTATCTAGACAATTGAAATCCCATGAACTGAATTACCCGACGCATGATTTAGAGCTAGCAGCTATAGTGTTTGCCTTGAAGATATGGAGACACTATTTGTATAGGAAAAAGTTTGAAATTTATACAGATCATAAGAGTTTGAAATACCTGTTCTCACAAAAGGAGTTGAACATGAGACAAAGGAGGTGGATGGAACTACTAAAGGACTATGATTGTGAGATAAGATATCATCTAGGGAAAGCGAATAGGGTAGCGGATGCCCTTAGTCGTAAGTTGGCTATGGAGATGGCTAGTTTGAGGATGGCAAAATAGGGGTTGTTAAAGTCTGTAGCAGACTCAGAATTCAAACTGGAAATGGATTGTCTTACTGGTATGCTTAGTGCATCAAGAATAGAATCGGAAATTATTCAGAAAATTAAAATCTTGCAAGAATCTGACCCAGAGATTTTGAAAGTGAAGGATATGGTGTCTTTAGGAAAAAGACCGGAATTTCAAGTCTCTGATGATGGAATAGTAAAATGTCAAGGATGACTTTGTGTTCCCGACAATGAAGAATTGAGGAAGGAAATTCTGTTGGAGGCACATAAGAGTAATTATAGTATTCATCCGGGTAGTACAAAGATGTACATTAATTTGCATCAACAATTTTGGTGGAATGGTATGAAAGCAGATACAGCTAAGCATGTTTCTCAATGTTTGACATGCCAACAAGTAAAAGCAGAGCATCGTAAACCCGCGGGACTCTTGAGACCATTAGACATTCCATAATGGAAATGGGAGCATATAACGATGGACTTTGTGCAAGGATTGCAAAGGACATCAAGTGGCCATGATTCTATCTGGGTAATAGTGGATCATTTGACTAAATCGGCTCATTTCCTAGCGGTTTGCATAGACTACCCAATGGATAAATATGCGGATATGTATGTAACCCAAGTAGTATGCTTACATGGTGTTCTAGTGACTATTACTTCAGATCGGGATTCGAGGTTTACTTCGAACTTTTGGCAAAGTCTTCAAATTGCATTAGGGACCAAACTTCAATTTAGTACTGCTTTTCATCCCCAAACAGATGGTCAATCAGAAAGAGTAATCTAGACATTAGAGGATATGTTGAGGGCTTGTGTAATTGATTTCAAAGGAAATTGGGATGAAAGATTGCATTTGGTAGAGTTTGCCTATAATAATAGTTTCCAGAAAAGTATAGGCATGACTCCTTATGAAGCATTATATGGAAGGAGATTTATGATTCCTGTCTGTTGGAATGAAGTAGGTGAAAGGAAATTGACAGGACCTGAACTGGTACAAGTTACCACTGAAGTTATTGAAATTATCAGGAAAAAACTTAAAACAGCTCAGAGTAGGCAAAAGGACTACGCAGATAGGCGTAGAAGGCCTTTTGAATTTAGCATAGGAGATCATGTATTCCTTAAGGTATCTCCAATGAAAAGGATATCTCGATTTGGGATGAAGGGTAAGTTAAGCCCTAGATTTGTTGGACCTTTTGAAATACTCGAAAAGATAGGGGATGTAGCTTATCGCTTAGCGCTACCTTCTAAGTTGGGAAATTTGCATGATGTGTTTCATGTATCGATGTTGAGGAAGTACCAGCTGGATCCTGGTCACATACTCGATCATGAAGCCATCAAAGTGGATGAGAAAGTGAGGTACATTGAAGAGCCTGTGCAGATATTGGATCGAAAGGAACAAATTCTTAGGACTAAGAAGATTCCTCTGGTTAAGGTATTATGGCGACATCATGACATGGAGGAAGCCACATGGGAAAGTGAAGATCAGATGAAGGAAAAGTACCCTTACTTGTTTCAAGAAGGCACGAGTGGTGTCTAATTTCAAGGACAAAATTCTCTAAGGAGGGGAGAATTGTGGCATCCCAAAATTCAAGTCACCCTCTAGAGGAATTAAAGCCTATAATTAGGTAATGAAATTACCTATGGTTTATGTTTTAGCCATTAGTTTTCTTAAGGCTATGTGTTATTGTGCTTGTGATCGTAAGTTTTTAAATTAGTATTAAAGGATAAATTTATGAGGATGATTTATTCTTTGGCCATGTGAATTTTAAAATTTAAACTCTATATAAGAAATAATTGAAGATAAATAATTGAGAGTGAAATTATGGGTTTAATTAGGTTGGGCCTTAGGCCCATTGGCCTAAGCTTTAATGGGCCAAGCTAGTTGGCCCAATTAGAGTCGCGGATGGGGCTGTTGTCGCCGACCCATTGAGGCCCAAGGAGGAATGGCCGTCAGCCACAAAGGAGGCCCAAACCCAAAGCCCAAGCCCATCTTGCATGGGTGGTGACAAGTGGCAAGAAGGGTGGCATGCATTGGCCAATTGAAAGGCAAACTAATCATTGCAAATGATTAGGAAATAGGGGAATAAAATGGAAGAGGAGAGAGAGAGGTGGCCGGTTGAGCTACCGCCTAAAGAGAGAAAAAGAGGCCATGATAAATGGGCTATTTTAAATTGTATCATGGTTGTTTGAGGGAGAGACGACGATGTTATATTTTGCTTCCGCTAATGAGTCGCGCTGGGACCGTTTTCAAAAAAAAAAAGAAAAAAAATATGTCTATGATTTACGATGCTTCGGCTAAGAAATGTAATTAGGTGTAACGCCAGGCGCCTGTGGCAACCCTAGGTGGTTCGGGGTGTCACATTATGACCTGACACCAGAAGCTGAGGAAGCACTCGGGCAATACAGACAAGCTACATCGTCCCAAGAGCATGAAATGACAAGCGAAGATGACATTGTCCAATCCACCCAGGACCCTTATGCACGCTTTGGAGGCCCTCTATCCCAGGATCCCTACGAATAGGGACCTTCGTCTTTATTCCAAAGCATGAACACATCTTTCTATGAACAGCCATCCAACTGGCCTTAGCCAAGAATTCCTGCCGACACTCAAGAAAATGAAAACACAAACTAGGCTGAAGAAGAAGCATCACATTGGGCTCATGAAGAAACATCCTCATCACGAAGACTGAACCAAATCCTCTCACCTGAAGACCTTGAAGCCCTTGAACATAAATATGAGGCACATCTCCTAGAAGACAGCTCAGATGACTCAGTCTGTAGCTACAATGCTCATGACGAACAAGACCGCTGAATCCGTACAACTTCACTGTAGCAAGTTACTGTTCACTTTTACTGTAGCACTAGGCTAGGGAAGGTATTGTTTATAGTATAGTTGCTGTTCATAATGTGCGAATAATTCCCTCCCGGAAGTTTCCGGTGCCTCTGTTTGTATCTAGACCCGTGAGCTTGGTCCTTTTTTATTGCTTTGTGACCTCTAATCATCTATAAAAGGCGATGAGGATGTATTGTGTTGGGCAGAGTCCCTTGAAATAAAGTGTGTGCTTTGTGAAAAACCTCTCTATGGCTTTCTAAATTTCTCTTCTTCTCCAGCCTGGTAGGATCCTCCAAGAAATGCAGCTTGGGTAGGTTAGAAACGATTCCATCATGGAATGTTTGGGTGTCTCTAGACTTTGAACTAAAGGACTGAGTGATTTTCTGCTAAAAGGCTATCCCTAAACGGGGTTGTTCGCCCACTGTGGGATGCATACCTACAGGAAATTTACATGCATTAGGGGATGAGTACCAAATATTCCTGAGTTTTAGAGGACCTGATACTCGTCATGGATTCACAGACTTCCTCTATCATGACTTGGTAGATGTTGGAGTCCGTGTATTTAGGGACGAAGATGAACTCCGTGTTGGTGAAGTCATTGGTGAGAACCTTTTGCATGCTATCAATGGTTCTAGAATTTATATACCCACTTTTCTAGGACTTTTGCTTCTAGTAAATGGTGTCTCCGTGAGCTTGTCCACATTGTAGACAATTTGTCAAAGTCTAATGTTGGAAAAAGTATCCTTCCCATATTTTTTGATCTGGAACTTGAGGATATTAAACTTAAGACTCCACTATATGATGATGCTTTCTTGGAACACGAGAAGAGGTTTCCTCACGAAGTCCGGGCATGGAAAAAAGCTCTTGCACAAGTAGATGAAATCAAGGGATGGAATGTGAAAAATGATCAAAGATAATACTCTTTTAAGATCTTTACCTATTTTTTATTTTCTCTGTTATAGGGGATACAACATTGTCCTGTCAAATGATTCATTTTATTCCTTTTTTTAACAGAGCTATTGAAAATTACCTGCAATTGCTACTCTCATTGACCTTTACATCCTCTGCTTTTAACATCCTAAAATTTTCCCGTGCATGTCGATAGCTTCAATTTGATATGCATCCTCACTTATTTAAATTTGTAGTTTGCATCTGCAGAAAAATTTGAACCCAAAACATGCAATTTGCATCCTCAAGAAACACTAGTTACACGAGTAAACTAAGATTCGGTGAAGAAAAATCACGTCTAAATATTAATCGAGAGCATCCTGAGAACATGTAAAGAATGACCGGGCCATATCTCGGGGCCTCTAACTCTGCAAAGCTCGTGGAGAGTCCAAATCAAGGCCAGACAACCTCGATCTGGACCGGGCTGGAATGACCATTGCCGACCTCTTATCTGAGGTTTGTAATGGCGTGGAGACCTCCGAGTGGTGTGGCCTACTCACAGAGGGGTAAAGAGTAAGGGAGGGCCGCCCACACAAGGGTGGGGAGGGAGGGAGGGAAGGAGATAAGGGATACTTGGTGTAGGAGATGCTGGAACTTAGTGCTACATGAGCATACCAGCAGGCAGCGGCCGAGGACAGGCGGTGGCCAAAGGTCAATGGTGACAACCTGACGGGTCGAGGAGAGTGGCGAGGGCAATTTTGATTATAAAAAAAAAAACGGAAAGTGGATTAAAAAGTTCCAGCGACAGATGCAATTTAACAAAAAAAAAAAAAAGTGAAAATTAGGCATTCGATTTGTAAATTATAAAATGTGGAGATGCAAGTTGATACGTGTGGAAAATGGTTTTTGCAAACTGTCCTTATTTTCCTTTTCTCCTTTCCTGAGGGTTTTCTTAGGCAAACTAAAAAGCCTTGATATAGTAATCACCCGTATTATCTAATCCAATGTGATAAAGGTGGAAATGAATTCTTGGCCGTATGGCTCGAACATGAGGTAGTTTCGGGGCCCGGCAAAGAATTTGTATCTTGCTTTAAGATTAATCACTTGCATTTACATTAACAACTTTATATTTTATCATCATCAATAACAAAAACATAATTTGGCTATCAATTGATAAATTTGGAAAAACACATGGTGAATTAACCCCCATTACGCATGTGGGCGCCGATTGGCTTCTCCAATGCAAATGAGCTGTTTTTGCACAATTTGCTGGATTTTATTGCTTCTAATTTATGTAGTCAATGTGCTCAACACGCCGCTTGAGAAATTTTTTTTTTTGTGCCGCTTAATCCACGTACATATCCTCATTCCTTATCCACCAAGTTAATCCCACGGGAGTCGGATCTCTTGATTTTCAATTTTGAACATATCGTAAAGTGAGAAGCTCTTTAAAAACAATTATACTTGACATAATCAGATCCGTAGAAGAAATTTTGTATAAATCTCCTATTAAGAATGGTAGGCATTTTATCACCGGCCGCGGTGGCTCCACTGGATAAGACTCTGCTGATCCTCAACGAAGAGGTGAAGGGTTCAAAACCCAGGGGAGGCGCTAGGTGTATTAAGTGTGACTCGGGGGTGGTGGGTCCTCCTACTTAAGTGTCACTTGGGGGTTTATGGCGCGGCTGTTGACTGTAAGCCGATTCCTCCAATACCAAAAAAAAAAAAATAGTAAGCATTTTGTAACTTTGGCCATCATGTAAGCCAATTCTATAGTCTTCAGAATTTTCTCTAATCATATATGAAAAACATATCAAGTGAATTCTACTAAATTAGCCTATATTGATTATTCAATGTGTTTAAATGTTCGTGATTATTTCAATCTTTTCAAGTTAAGAATTTGATAATCCCACCGGTGATGCATGGACATGAAATTAATCTAGTCAACTAATGAAACCGCTTACATACATGGCAGCCAAGCGAAGATCATCAAATCTGTTGTTGAAAAATTATTGGAGATGATGGAGACAAAACACAAATTAATCACTAAACTTTTAGTTGGAGTTGATGGTCGGGTAAAAGAATTGACAAATTTATTATTTGTCAACCATGATGATGTGCGGCTAGTTGGAATTTACAGAATGGGTGGCATCGGTAAAACAACTCTTGCCAAACTCGTCTTCAATTAATTATCTTCCCACTTTGGAAAGTGTTGTAGCTTCCTTGAGAATGTTCGAGAAAACTCATTGACTGGAAAAAGGCATAGTCTATTTGCAGAAGAAATTATTATTTGACATTGTTGATTCTGGATTTGCGGAGAAATTTAAGGATATTAAAAAAGGAATGAGGAGTATTGGAAGAACACTCCCAATCAAGAAGGTCTTTGTTGTTCTAGATGATGTTGATAATAAAGAGCACATTAAGAAACTAATAGGAGATTCTCCATTACATTCAGGATCTAGGGTAATCATTACAATGAAAAACATAACTATTTTGCGAGCCGAAGGGTTCATAGGTGAAATTCTAGAGTATGAGATGTCAAAAATGGATGATGGTCATGCACTTCAGCTTTTTTGTCAACATGCCTTTGGTAATGACTCTCCTTGGGATGATTTTCATGGGCTTTCAAGTGAAGTTGTCTCATGCTTGGGAGCGCTTCCCTTGGCTATCGAAGTGGTAGGTTCATTACTTAATGGGAAAGACAAAGCATTTTGGAAAGAGACATCAGTCAAGTTAAGGGAAGTACCAGAGAAAAAGATTCTAGAGAAGTTGAGGATTAGCTATGACAGCCTAGACAAATATCAGTAACAAAATTTTCTTGATATAGCATGCTTCTTTTCCCATGAGAAGAAGACCGATGCAATTTACATGTGGACTGATTGTCAATTTTATCCCAGAAGGGGAATTGATGTCCTCACTAGTCGTTGCTTGATAAAGATATGTCATAGTGATGTGATTCGGATGCATGATCAACTAATAGACCTAGGAAGGTAAATTGTGCGTGAAGAAAGTTCAAGTGAGCTTAGAAAGCAAAGTAGGTTCTTTTTCTTTTTCTCTTTTTTCTTCTCCTCCCCTTTCCTCCAACCAGTCGCTGGACCTCGACAACTAGCCACTAGTGAGCCTCGCCAGCCACCTCGCCAATGGTTGCGAGGGCAGCCTTGAGCCAGGCTAGCGAGGGTCGAGCCTCATTGACCATGGGCAAGGCCAGCTTGGGCGGCAAGGGCAAGCCTTGCCGCCTAGCGCTAGGCTAGCTCGAGGCCACTCTCGCGACCACTAGCAAGGTGGCTAGCGAGGCTTGCCAGTGGTCGATCGTCGACCGGTGATCAACCGGAGGAAGGAGGAGGAGAAGGAAAAAAAAGAAAATTAAAATTAAAATATTAAAATATTAAAATATTAAATATTATTCAAAGTTATCAACGTCGGCGCCGATTAGGTCATGTTAGCTAGCCAATACCCAATCAGCAAAATTCAGCCAAAATTGACCACAAAGGACTGAATTGGTATAAAGTAAAAATATTTAGGACTAAATTATCACTAAAAAAAATATTTATAACTAAATTGAAACAAATGTAAAAGATTTATTATTTTACTTCTCTCCTTTCTTCAGCGTTATCTTAGGCAAGCTAGAAAGTCTTGATATGGTAATCACCTATATTATCTAATCCAATGGGATAAAGGTGAAAATGAATTCTGGAAGATATGGCTTGAACATGAGGTAGTTTCGTGGCGCCGCAAGGCATTTGTATCTTGTTTTAAGGGTAATCATTTGGCATTTATATTAACAACTTTATATTTTATCATAATTCGTCAATAACGATACATAATTCGGCTGTCAATTGATAAATTTGGATAAACATATGGTGAATTAACCCCTATTATGCATTACATAGCATGTGGGCGCCCATTAGCTTCTCCAATGCAAATGAGCTGTTTTTGCACGATTTGCTGGATTTGGCAATCTCTTATGCTTTTGGGTTATGTAGTCAATGTGCCCAACATGCTGCTCCAGAATTTTTTTTGGGTTGTGCACTTGATCCACGTACATATCTCCATTCCTCATCCACCAAGCTAATCCCATGGGAATCGAATCTCTCGATTTTCAATTTTAAACACATCGAAATGTGAGACAGCTCTTTAAATGCCATTATACTTTACATACTCAGATCCTTAGAAGAAATTTTGTATAAATCAACTATTATGAGCGCTCAATTTTTCTTCTAGATTTAGCTATAAATGTCGAAATTTTATGTATGCTCGATATAGTAGCCATGTTATACTTTGGCCATCAAATAAGCCAATACTATAGTCTTCAAAAATTTCTTTAATCATATATGGAAAAACATATGAAGTGAATTCTACTAAATTAGCCTATATTGATTATTCAGTGTATTTAAACGTTCGTGATTCATGGATATGAAATTAATCTAGTCAACTAATAAAAGCACTTATGTACATCGCAGCCAAGCGAAGATTGTCGGATCGGTTGTTGAAAAAGTAATGGAGATGCTAGAGATAAAACACAAACTAGTGACTGAAGTTTTAGTTGGAGTTGATGATCGAGTAAAAGAATTGACAAATTTATTATACATCAACCACAACGATGTGCGGCTTGTTGGAATTTACGGAATGGGTGGCATTGGTAAAACAACTCTTGCCAAACTTGTCTTCAATCAACTATCTTGCCACTTTGGAAAGTGTTGTAGCTTCCTTGAGAATGTTCGAGAAAACTCATTGACTGAAAAAGGCATTGTCCATTTGCAGAAGAAATTATTATCTGACATTGTTGGTTGTGGATTTGTAGAAAAATTTAAGGAAAAGGGATGAGGAGCATAGGAACACTCCCAACTAAGAAGGCCTGTCTAGTTCTAGATGATGTTGATAATAAAGAGCACATTAAGAAACTAATAGGAAATTTTTCATTACATTTAGGATCCAAGATAATCATTACAACAAGAAACACAACTATTCTGCAAGTTGAGGGGTTCAAAGGTGAAATTCTAGAGTATGAGATGCGAAAGATGGATTTTGATCATGCATTTCAGCTTTTCTGTCGGCATGCCTTTGGTGCAGACTTTGCTTGGGATGATTTTCATAGGCTTTCAACTGATATTGTCTCACATATGGGAGGGCTTCCTTTGGCCATTGAAGTGGTAGGTTCACTACTTAAAGGGAAAGACAAAACATTTTGGAAAGAGACATTAGTCAGGTTAAGGGAAGTACCAGAGAAAGAGATTCTAGAGAAGTTGAGGATTAGCTATGACAACCTAGACAAATATTAGCAACAATTTTTTCTTGATATAGCATGCTTCTTTTCTCATGAGAAGAAGACCGATGCAATTTACATGTTGGCCAATTGTCAGTTATATCCCCAAAGAGGAATTGATGTCCTTACTAGTTAGTGCTTGATAAAGATAGGGCACAACGATATGATCTAGATGCATGATCAACTAATAGACATGGGAAGGCAAATTGTGCGTGAAGAAAGTTCAAGTGACCTTGGAAGGCAAAGTAGGTTGTGGATTGCAAAAGAGGCCCTCGAAATCATAAAGATTGAAGAGGTAAGTAAGAAATATCCTAATGCTAGTAGAATTTCTTTTTTGTTAACGATTTTATCATTATATTTTTTTACTACCTATTCAAGTTGTAAACATAATGGCTAGAAGTAGACAAACTTCTTCAAATCATTGCAAAATTGATCTTGCAGAGGAAGGACAAGGTTCTAGCACTTAATATAAATGGATTGGATTACCCCATAGTGATCACAAATGATGAGTTTGAAAGGTTACGTAACCTAAGATCCCTCAAGTTAGGCACTGGAACTTTTGCTGGGGACTTTGTAAAATGTCGTTCAAAGTTGAGATGGATTTCTTGGCATTCTCCTCATCCGAATTTTAAGGCAGAAAATTTGTATTTGGATCATCTTGTCATTTTTAAACTTGACTTGAATGGCTTCAAGGATGATTCGAAAGCATGGGACTTGATCAAGGTACATCACATGTTTTAATTCTAGTCTAATATTCTCAGTTTATACTATGCAATGGTTCTTACACTTGACATGTCGTCCATTTTATTAGGGGGCTTGGAATTTGAAGTTCTATCTCTAACTAGGTGTTATGCCATAACGACAATCCCAGACTTCTCTAAATGCTTGGGTTTAGAGAGGTTGACTATTGCACACTGCTACAACCTAAAGAGAATTAAAAGTTTCATTGGAGATCTGCAATCGCTAATTGAATTGGAGGTTGAATGGTGCACGGGTCTTGTAGATTTGCCTAAAGAAGTGGGGCACTAGTGAAGCTTAAGTGCTTCTCATTGTGTGAATGTTTGAGGTTGAGGGAACTTCCAGACTCGGTTGGTAATTTAACCTCATTGACAGAGTTAAACTTAACAAGTAAGGGCATTGCCAAACTTCCAAACTCTATTAGAAAGTTAAAATCCAAATACATGTTATCTGAAACTTGAGATTTTTTTCTTTTAACAGACACAGGGATAAGGAAACTTCCCAACACTATCGGAAAATTAAAATCATTGTGTGTCTTGCATTTCCCAAGAGAACCAACTTTTCATGGGAAGCATCATGTTTGGCAATTACCTAGTGGCATCAACATGTTGGTAAATCTTATAGATTTGAATCTTGGTGGGCATTGCAAACTAGAAGGTGAAATTCCTATTGAAATTGGGGAATTGTCTCGTTTAAGATCCCTAGTTTTAAGTTGTTCTCGTATCTCCAAAATTCCAGAGACAATCAACAAGCTTCATCACCTTAACACACTAGATTTACTTGGTTGTCATGGTATTCAAATGTTGCCGGAGCTTCCCACAAGTTTGGCCTGTCTAAATCTTGCATCTAGATCATTGCTCTCAGTTCCTAATCTGTCAAATCTTACTAACTTGATTATATTGCAACTAAGTGATTGCTCTAAAATAACAGGCGAATCAACAATAATCACAGGATGTAACTTAAGGTGGATTGGGAGGTTATCTAGATTAAAATTTTTAAACTTAAATCTGTTAAACGTCCCTACACCTCTAGAGTTGACTTCTCTTCCTCATCTAAAAAAGCTTTGTTTGTCTCATCTAAATTTGCGAACCCTTCCACTCGATGGACTTCTACAACTAGGGCACTTACATGTTCACAGTTGAAAACTGCTTCGGAGATTATCCATTCCTTTGGAATTGAGGAAGCTAGAGTCGATGCATGTGTTAGATTGTCCAGACCTAGTTGAGATAAAATATTTGGGTCTTTTGGAATCATTGAAATCCATCATGGTTTCTAGTTGCAAATCTCTGAGAAGAATAAGTGGGTTATCATACTTGATGAAGCTAGAGCATTTGGAAATTACACTGTGCATGTCATTGATAAAATTGATTGATGCATCTTGCACAAACACATCCAATGATTGCATTGTCAAAATAGAGGAGTGTGGAGATTCAGTGCCGAGCATCCCATACAAAATGTCTGTGAAGTGCTACAGAGAAGAATTTCTCCTAGATACATTAGACATTAAATCCAAGTCAGATAAGGTATGTCTTCTTCATCAATATACGGTAGCCGCGCGTGTATGCACATGTTTAAAAATTGATTTGTTCTAATTTTATTATGACGCAATTCGGTAAAACTACACAATCTTATCAGAAACTTATATAGATGAAAATGTATTTGTTAATCAGATAAAGAAAATTTATCAAAAATGATCTTTCGATAATTTCAAATACTTTAGAGTTCATTATTTCTCTATTTAATTTGAAATTTTATCTTGTATAAATTAAATAAATACGCAAATAAAAGTATTGTGAATTGCCATCTTTTTTTCTTGTTATATAATCGAGTGTTGGATATATAGGGTGCTGTGAGATTTTATTATTTTGAAGTCATGATGTCCTTGGAACTTTGGAACTGCTGTGCCATACCATTCACCTTCGCCGTACCCAAAAAAAATATATATATTATGTTCTTATTTTTAAAAACATTAAGTTATGTTGCATCCATTTGTTTTTCAGTCTGCATAGCCACTAAGTATTTCCCATAACGGACTGATTCATTTTTCTTAAGCGAATTTTCTTAGCTAATTCTATTAACCGGGCATCAAATCCACGCATGTTAGAGGAAGCTGTGCTTCCTTTTTGGGCCAAATGTCCTCCTTTCTTTCGCCACCCAATAAAGTTGCCATTTTCTTTTTGCATGCGATTTCTTAGGTGTCTGATATTTTCGGTTCCTAATTTGAGGTTCCCATCTTCTGTTGTACTGTAGGCACTTTGGTTGCATATTCTTTTCTATTTTAGTCACTTTATTTCTACTCGCCTTTTTGATGTTGGACAGATTTGGTTCTTTAATAATGCCACTAAACTAATTTTATATCCTAACCAAAAGAAAAACTCATCTAATCATTCTTTAGGTATCACTTCATAAAAATAGGTTTCATAGATGAGATATATGATAATAAATTACAAATTGTCGATTTAAAAAGAAACATCATATGATGTCCTTTTCTACAAAACTCTTGTTTGCAATATGCATAATTAATGCACAAATTTAACATTTTATTCATATTATAATAGTTATCATGGAATATTTTATTCGATTATTGCTTTAATGAGCTTTGGGAAAAGTAATGTCGAATAATTTGATCATAGTTGTACAAAAGCAAACACAAAACCTCATTAGATTCAGTAACGTGTCTCCAAATGGAAAAATGAATGATGAAAAAGGGCAGCTAATTCGTGCATATGTTTGAAGTTGTGATGATTCATCTCTTCTGAATTTGTGTTGGCCTCTAAAGTAAAAATAAATAGAACGTTTGTTTTGCCTCTTTCTTGCAAGTTAAGCACTAACTGTGTCACATATTTGCTGTTTCACCGATGCAAGTGGGCTTGACTAGTTTTCCATTTTCGGCTACCTATGGGCTTAGACTAGTTGACTATGCCTTTTTAGTAGTAAAATAGACTGTGACCACGGGGAATTCACGTCTTTGCATAGTACTGGACCATTTCAAAGTGAATTACAGCACATATTACTTGAACAAATAGTCATATATTATGTGACAATGTAGCTCTTACACGAGTGAACATAATATTTCACTAAAAAGTGCTACTTATGATTGAAAGAGACACTAAATAATTCTTAAGCATTTTACTTTAGATTAAGAAAGAATACAACATCATATAGACTTTCATAAACTGATTTAAAACTATGTCTCCCATGGTTATGGATTTTTCACTTGAAAAGTGGATAATAAAACCTTCTTTGAGTTCCCTATTGCAAAACAATGGCACTTACGTTAGTATTGTAATTGAAATACATAAAAACCATTGAAATATAGTAGTACATGAACTACAATAAGGTTAATAGACTAATGTAATTAAAGTGAAAATAAGATTAAAAAATTAACGTTGGCTAAAAAAATAACATAAAAAGTAAAAAGATAAACGAAACTACATATGGAATTAGAATAGCAAGACTCTTACCTTCTTTTATTTTTCATGTTTTTAGTTTTTCTTTACTTGGTATGGAATGTAATAATTAGTGCGAGTAACTATTATTTTAAATAAATCAAATTAGTAAATCAATCTAATAATTAAACCATAAAGGTTGCAGTGGAACAAAGCAAGTTGAGCTATGAGCACTTTTATTCCTAACTAATGAATGATGTTTGTGCGGTATTGAATTTCGGGAAAATATGCAAAAAGGCTTGATATACATTCAATACATATGTTGTTTGACTCTTGCGTTGAATCTGTTACATAACAGATGGAACATCCCTTCACAATCAAATTCCGTTTTGGATCAAAGTCAAGTGATGGATCGCCTCAGTGGGGGGAGACGGAAATGAAAAATTTCACCCCTGATTCAGTGACATATGAGGGATTAATTGCTTGCATGAAAGATTTTCACTGTCGTGTGAAGAGAATGTGGTACGAGACTTGTTGGGAAGGCCATGAGGACATTTTTTGTGAAGAGAGCAACAAGGGAATAGAGATCAAGAGTGATGAGCAAGTGAAGGAGATGGCGCAACTAGCATCTAAAAGAGGCTTCATTATATTGGACGTCCTGGGGGCAGTTAACAGGACGGAATCATACGACGACGATACGATAAGTACGTTAAGAGAGGCATGGACAATGGAGACTGATGTGTATTCCAATGAAGATGGAGCTGAGTGGGACGTTTCAGGTCCTGAGGAAGACTTAGACTCTGCAAGTGAGGGTGAAAGCCAAACGGATAGCACCTCCTCTATTGATGATTTCGAGTCCGAGATGGGCAATGCAGAATATTTCGAGGCCACGGGAAATAGGAAGCAAATGACGGACGGAAAGGTTGGGCACCATGGTACTATCGATGAAGGGGAAACGGCGAGTATAGAAAATAGGAAGGAGAAGCGGGATGAGACTGTGGAACCTGCCGTCCAAAATGTTGTCCAGTCGACTTACCAACAGTGCGAAGGAGACGAACATCATGGGATGCCCTGCAAAGCTACAACTGAAGTTGAGGATCAGATGGAAATTGCTTCTGTAAGTACTGAAGATTTTTGCATTATCTTAATTGTAAGGTGGTTAAAAACTTATGTAGAATTTCGACGTGGTCCAGGTGAAGACGGATAGAACAGTGGAGACTGACCGAGTACCTGCAAAAAAGAGAAAGACGGAGTGGGACTAGATGTGCTTTAAACCCAAGAAGGGATCCTGCCACAAGAGGTAGAGCAAGTGGTACAGCTTCAAGTTCAAGAAACAGCGAAGCTACGAAGGCGGGTAGGGATGCAGCGTCCAATTCGAGAAAATGATATTTGTGTCCATTCAGTCTATTGGATTAACTTTGACTAGTCAATGCTAGTTATCTAATGGGTGCTAACATGGACATTTTTTTAATGATTTTTTAATTTTTCGTTGTCTTTTCCTTTTCTTATTTCTTTCCTTCCTTCCCGGTTGCTGGCGAGGCTCATGGGCCACTGGGCAAGGCCAGCCTCACTGGCCTTGGGCGAAGGCTATGAGTTTGCCGAATGCCTATTAAAGAAAGATGAGGCCAATATGAGTTAGCCAATGATGGGGACAATCCTGGAAGTTGCAATTCTGCTATGAGACGATGTTGGAGTTCGCAAATCACCCCCTAGTCATGACACTCTTAAATTTCATTTCTTGATCACCCAATCAAATTTAATTTCTTACTTCTACATATGAATGTCAAATTCAAAATCATTATTAATCTTAAAGTACAGTTTGTTGAGGTGATTTTTCACTTATAAAAAAAATTATAGAGGATTACACTTCATAAGGAAACATTACAACAATGGAAATAACAAAAGAAAACCAGCCGGTTCTTGAGAACCGGTCTGATCTCGAACCTCCTCAAGATCGACGCCATGATGTACTTCATCTGGATGAGGCCATCTCCTTCCCGAGGAACACCCTCGGACCGGCCTGAAACACCGGGTATTTGTATGGAATCACCGCTTTCAACTCCCCTCGGCGCCACCTTCCATTTCCGGTGCCACCAGCCACCGGTCCGATTTGAACTCGAGCCTGGCCTTCCCCCATAGCTCCTCCATCCTCCCCATCCCATAGGAAAAGTACGTCACTCTATTGCCCTTCCCCACTGGGGTCCCGTCCGGCAACACGTCGTCCACCGCAGCGTGTTTGGAGTCCCACGCGACCGGTAGGTACAGCCGCATTGATTCACAAAGGCATGCCTTCAGCAACTTCATCTCCTTCGAGGCTTCAAAGTCCAAGCACTTGTTGTAGCTCCAGTCATGAATCGAGTTGACTTCGTTCACGATCTCTTCCTCGGCAATTGAGTTCTGAGCAAGCAGCCAGAAGAGCCACGTCATCGCCGCCGATGTGGTGTCCCTTCTGTTGGAAATTAGATCCAGAGAATACACACTATTTGTTGTAGTCAGAACATCAATATAAAGAAGATGGTAACAACTTTATAATATTCTTCCTTTTACAAATCTTGGAGAAGAAGAAAATAATAGATCCTTGAAAAATAACATAAAATTGGAAGTGAGGTACGAATATCCGAATCTCCTTAAGGCGATTAGTTCCTGCCAATGGTGCTTCGCAAATTCACGAACTATGTCTCCCAAGATACAACAACTCGAACCTGTTTGGATTAGCACTATGCAAACAAGACTCAGTCGAACCGTTCAATTGAACTAGCACACTCAGGAAAAACAGAAGAGTAGAAAAGGACATCAAAGCTCTTTTAGGAATCGAATCGGGAAAACCAAAAACTCTTATGAAGCTCTATGCTCATATCTATTTATAGAGCTTTTTAGTTCATGTACTAAAGAGATACATGAATTGAATAGACGCGTGTATCCACGAGATTCATGAATAAAGAGATACGCGATACGCGAATCCAAGAGATTCATGTATTCAAAGATACGTGAATTCAAGAGATTCATGAACTCAATAAATACATGAACTAAACGATACATGAATCTAGGAAATTCATGAATTCAATAGATACGTGAACATAAAAATATAGGAAATTCAAGAATCCAAAAGGAGATACGTGAACAGAAAAAACATATCTTAATTTATTGGCCTCCGTTGATCCATTAACCATAATTATAACCATAATTACAACAATCCCCCACATTAATGGATCAACAAAACATTTTTTACTCGAAGGAATCTAAGCATGCCTATTGAAATAAACCGCATCAAGATAGGTAGCTTTCGCTTTGAACCTTCTTTAGTGAAAGCTTATCGGACTTACTTAACTAGTCGATGGACTAAGCCTTGAATCGCCAGTTGTTTGTGTAAGCCTAGACAATAAACCTCACACGGAGTATTTCCAATTCAAGATTGGTTCTCGGTTGTGTTCGTTCTTTCGACCCTAAACCTCTCGGGATTCATGCGTGCTTTAGAAAATCTAGCCTTTAAAGATTTTCATAGAGTCGGTCAGCTCCACGCATATAGGCGCATTCCTACTAAAGATATCCTACCATATCTTACTTGGATGTTATATTCCAAGTTATAGGAATCATTAAACGCATAGCGTACCCTTAATAACGCTGTAGGAAAGCACTGTTGCATCATAGGAATGGGAGACAATGCTTACACTAGAGTTTCCAAAATTTGCGTTGTCCTATTGAACCTAGTCCATGGGATCTCCAATCGCATAGATTAGGTTTCCACCCTGGAATCTCTTTATTGGGTTAAGGCTCTTAAGCCCATTCCCCTCAATGCGCAATTTATTTGCTCTTTTGACAAACCTTTTGTCAGCGAATCCGTAATATTTTCCTTTGACTTTACAAAGTCTAAAGAAATTATTCAATTTGAGAGCAACTGCTTACAGTATTGTGCCTACGACGAATGTGTCTAGACTTACCGTTATAAATCACATTATGCACCCCCACACTTTTAGAAAATTGTAGGGTGACAACTTTCATTCCATAACTCGTATGAAGTTTTATCTGTCTCTTTGTGGGGTATTTCATTAAGAATATAATTTGCAGTTAAAACTGCCTCCCCCCCCACAAGTTCTGAAGTAAACCTGAACTCAAAAGCATGGCGTTAGCCATCTCCTTTAATGTCCTGTTCAATCATTCAGCAACTCCATTTTGTTGTAGAGCATAAGGTGCAGTCGTTTGGAAAATTATTCCAAAATTGGCACAAAACTCCTTGAAATTGATTGAACTATATTCTCCTCCTCTATATTGAGGCGTAGAATGAGATCTTCAAAGCTCATTTCCTTATGTTTGTGCTTCAAATAATTTTGAAGTCTGACCAGCCCGGAGGCAATTTCTCAATCATAGCCGCCACTTGACATGATTCACTAAGTATCATTCCATCAGCAGAAATGTCGCTCAGAATTAATTGTAATTCTTGGACCTGACTCATGATAGATTTAGAATCCACCATTTTGTAGTCCAAGAATTTGGCAACCACAAATTTCTTGGTGCCAGCATCCTCAGTTTTGTATTTTTTTTTTCTAAGGACTCCCATAACTGTTTAACATATTCAATATTACAATAAACATTATATAGAGAATTCACTAAAAAGTTAAAAATATAATTTCGGCATAAGAAGTCCCCATGCTTCCAAGCCTCCAACGCACTGAGCGTCATGACATCTTGCTCATTTGGACTAATATCAGGCACACCTCCGATAAATATTTCGTCATATTGAGCATGGTCAGATAGAAGTACATCTTCAGCTGCCACTGTTTAAAGCCCACTCTGGTAAATTTCTTCGGTTTCTCATTAGTTGTAACTGGAGGTGTTGCCATCACGATAGGCAAGGTTCGTTGAACCATCCCTCCAGAAATAGAGCCTAAAGCCATTTGGCCTATACTGTTCTGAAAAACAGTCCGGGGCATACCAGTCGTATGACTTGTACCCGCACCACCAAAATTGGTGTTAGCCCAAGGGCCCGTAGTATTGACTGCTACAAATTCAGACCCCGAGGGTTGAACATCTTCCATAGCAACAGTCAAATCGACCATATGAACGTCTTCCGAAACATTCAAGACATTGAAAGGCACTTGGTTGTTGTTAGTCATCTCAATAATCTGATAAGAACAACAAACAGTGAGTAATTATAATCGCCTTAAGATTGTTGGAAATTAGATCCAGAGAATACACACTATTTGTTGTAATCGAACATCAATATAAAGAAGATGGTAACAACTTTATAATATTCTTCCTTTTACAAATCTTAGAGAAGAAGAAAATAATATATCATTGAAAAATAACATAAAATTGGAGGTGAGGTATGGATATACGAATCTCCTTAAGGAGATTAGTTCCTGCCAATGGTGCTTCGTAGATTTACGAACTATGCCTCCCAAGATACAACACCTCGAACTTATTTGGATTAGCACTATGCAAACAAGACTCTGTCGAACCGTTCAATTGAACCAGCACACTCAGGAAAAATAGAAGAGTAGAAAAGGACATCAAAGCTCTTTTAGGAATCGAATCGGGAAAACCAAAAACTCTTATGAAGCTCTATGCTCATATCTATTTATAGAGCTTTTTAGTTCATGTACTAAAGAGATACATGAATTGAATAGACGCGTGTATCCACGAGATTCATGAATAAAGAGATACGCGAATCCAAGAGATTCATGTATCCAAAGATACGTGAATTCAAGATATTCATGAACTCAATAAATACATGAACTAAACGATACATGAATCTAGGAAATTCATGAATTCAATAGATACGTGAACATAAAAATATAGGAAATTCAAGAATCCAAAAGGAGATACGTGAACAGAAAAAACGTATCTTAATTTATTGGCTTCCGTTGATCCATTAACCATAATTATAACCATAATTACAAAAATTTCTCTTAGCACTATGCAAACAAGACTCTGTCGAACCGTTCAATTGAACCAGTACACTCAGGAAAAACAGAAGAGTAGAAAAGGACATCAAAGCTCTTTTAGGAATTGAATCGGGAAAACCAAAAACTCTTATGAAGCTCTATGCTCATATCTATTTATAGAGCTTTCTAGTTCATGTACTAAAGAGATACATGAATTGAATAGATGCATGTATCCACGAGATTCATGAATAAAGAGATACGTGAATCCAAGAGATTCAGGTATCCAAAGATACGTGAATTCAAGAGATTCATGAACTCAATAAATACATGAACTAAACGATATATGAATCTAGGAAATTCATGGATTCAATAAATACGTGAACATAAAAATATAGGAAATTTATGAATCCAAAAGGAGATACATGAACAGAAAAAAACGTATCTTAATTTATTGGCTTCTGTTGATCCATTAACTATAAGTATAACCATAATTACAACACCTTCTGGCCATCACGAAGCTTATTACCATGTCCCGCACCATCTCTTCATTGTGCCCAGCCGCAAGGAACTGCGACAAGAGGTTGCCATTGTATTTTATCTACTGATCGTCATTCTCTTGGAGTAGCTTCTTCTTCCTGATCCGGATTATATCAAGTATATAATCATGCACGAGCTTGACAGCTTCGGCAAGCTTCTTTTAGGACCCGATGTTCGACGCTCTCTAATGTAGCAAAACTCAAGGTCACCAATCTAATGAGTCCAAGACCTCACCAACCTCTGGCGACCTTAGCCTTACCTGTGACCGGTCATTAGTCGTCGTCATGACCTAGCTAAGAAAAAAGAAAAAAAAAAAAAAAAAAAGGCCCTATCCATATATATTAGACGAAATCTCCCGCGTTCGAATCAAACGCTCGATTTCTTTAGTAAACCCAAAAACCGTAACCTAATTGTCATTTAGATAAGGTCCATGGAAACGAAACCGTGTCATCCCTTGACCGCCTCCTTGCAGCACGACCTGTCGAAATTTCCCCATGCAGGCAACAGGAGTCAAATTTCCCTTCCGCAAGAATCGGTCGACAATCGGCCATTTCTGTCACCATCTTCGTCTCCACTCCTAGAAAGATCACATCAATCCACAACTTCGAAAGAGAATCGTCAGCTCTCTGCCTTCGATTTCCATCCGCCATGCTCAGAAAATCCATTCCCCTCCCTCCCTTCGCGTCATTCCACCGCCACCTCTCGGGGCCCTCGCCACCGCGCTCTTGCCTGCACAAATAGCAATCCGACATTTGCTTTCAAGAATTTAAGTATGATTTTTTCTTTCTTTTAAGGATTTTTCACATATTTTAAGAAAAAACCACTCAAAGACTATTTTTAAGCTTTTCTTATGATTTTTAGAGAATATAAAATTTTTAGGAATTTTCTTTTTTTAATTTATAAAAACAATATTATATTATATTATATTATATTATATTATATTAAAGGGTGGGAACCGACCCGGGTCGGAAACGATCCGGATCGCCAATCCCGCGGCCGGACTAGGCCTGATACGCAGGCTCAGTTCGGTCCCTCCCAAAAAGGAAGGCCATCCGAGGAGGAATAAAAAAGAAGGCCATCCCAAAGCAAAGGAAGACCCCTAAGCCAGCCCAAATCTTTTCTCCCTTCTTAAACCACCACGGCTAAGCTCTCATTGAGCCCAAAAGAAGCCAAGTTTTTTCTAAATCAAACCAAAGACTCAAATCTTGTTGAGCCCAATAGATCCCTATCAACACACAAGCCCACTCTAACCATTGCCAGTCCCACGTCTTCCCACTCGCGGCTCCACAGAAGCATGTCCTTTGCCCGAACGCGAGCATCATTCTTTCCCAAGGACTGGGAAAAATGGCTGATGCAAACAGCTAAAGGGCCCAAGTTTTTGAAATATATGGGCTTTAAAACAAGAAAATAAAATTAAATTAAATTAAACTAAAGGGTTGAAAAGTCAAAAAGGGAGGCTGAAGGAAAGTGGAAGAAGCTTCGGCTAAGTTTAAAAAGAGAGAAAGAGGGAGAGAAAGAGAAGAGCAGAGGGCAGAAACAGGGGAAGACGCGAAACAGGGGAGGATAGAAAAAGAGAAAGGAAAAAGAGAAAAAGAAAAAAAAATTGGCGCGCTTGTGGTCCAGACGCCTCATCAAGCCGACTCAAGAGTGTCTTGCAAGGCCGGTAAGAAATTGAAGCCTTTAATCACTTACTCGAAGCAATCGCCGTAATTAGGGCTCGAAATTCGGATTTCTTGGGTATTTGTGTGGTGAAGCCCGATTTTTGAGTCGTTAAGCTGTATATTTTTCAGAAATGGTACTTTGGATATTGTGAAGCTATGGCATCTTACGGATTGTGATTTGAGCTTGCGGTTTGTTCGGAACGGAATTTTGAAGTTGGTGGCGCAATCTGGTACTGTAGCGATCAGTGACTTCGAGTCTCTTTTTTTGTCGTTTTCGGTACTGTTTTGGAGTGGCTGAGTTGGGGTTGTTGTTGTACATTAAGAGAGCTTTCTAAAGACTATAAGACGGCTTGAAACGGAATTTTGTGAAGGGAGTTATGGCGTGATGAAGTTGGCGCATGGGCCGCACCTAACTGAAAATGATGGGTTTCTGTTAAATTGTGAGCTTTTGGGGCGCGTATGTGTCGTTTTATTGACTAATAGGCCTAGTATAGGCGAATCGTTATAAGAATATTCTTTTTACTCGGCCTTTTGATATTTTTTTTTCCGTTAATTGTTAGGAATCCGAATGCGTTGGTTCATATGAGCGTCGTAGTTGATTTTTGGCTTTTCCTGTGTGAGTGACACTATTTCTTATTTGTATTTTAAACTCATGTTTTGATAAACGTGGTGGATTATATATTTCATGAGTTAATAAAAAGCATATTTTGTTGCATAAAACAGGATCGAGTTATTACTGCTATTTTTGTTGTTTGAAGGGAGTTATATTCTGACTTCGCTTTGAATGGTTGTTTGAAAAATGATTTGTGAAATTCTTTGTGAAAGAATCTTGAAATGTTGGAGAATGCTTTGATATTTATATATCAAATTTTGATTTGTGATATGACTTCCTTTCTGATGTTGGATTACTGGATATTGTGATTGGTGGTTGGTGCTCAATGTCGCTGTGAACCCTGAGGGGTGTGTGGGTATGCGCATACTATTCCAGGATATCCTTGTGGGCCGAGCCACCGGCTAATAATAAGTGGAGACCTTGCCAAGGGGGGAATCTTGGTCGTCTTGTCACGGGTGTTAAGCGTGACCATGGTTAGACATTTGAGCATGAATTGGTCAATGGAGTGGACTATTGACGTGCGATTTAAGTTTGATCGATGGAATGGACCATCAATGTGATTTGATGAAATTAATCAATGGAATAGACCATTGATACATGTTTTATGAGATTGACTAATGGATTGGACCATTGGTATTTTGGTATTTGAGTTATGATTATGTATTTGAGTTATGTTTTAAATGTGCATAGTGATTTCTCGATCCGCTTAGAAGAAATGTGTTACTCACTGAGTCGTAGTAGCTCACTCATTTCTTATACTTGTTTTTCAGGTTCTTCAGCGAGTCACAAATAGTCGTGAGCATTTGCTCGGGGAAGACTTTTGTGGTAGAACTTTTTGGTATGACTTGTGCATAATTAATAGGTTTATAAGTTAGTCCTTGTAGAAGATTTGTGTTTTGATTTTTTGTGGATTATAGATATACTCTAATATAGATATTGTAACCAAGTGCCCCTTTTTGTCAAATATATATATGTAGATGTATATATGTTGATATCGGGTTGAATTGTTGATTACGTTGAGGCTGCGTCCTTTGGTAAAAGGATGGCCGTGTCAGGTCCCTTTTTCTTGTAAATCGGGGTGTGACAATTTTAATCAGAGCAGTTCGGGCACAACAAAGGCCACGTCGAGGTACTGCGCGGCTGTCATATGTGGGCACACCACAACCACCACTACCCCTTGTCTTCGCCAACCAAGAACCGGCCACCGCGGTAACATGTCGCACGCCTAAAGAAACCACGACACAAGGGATTTCAAAGCAAAGGCTAGCGGTGGAAGTTTACCGGACCGCATTTGACAAGCTAGGAACGATAAAAACGGACGGAGGACTAAGAATGAACGCGTTCATTTCAGTCAGATATTTTGTCGAACACGTGGAGGGCGTCAGCTACGAGGAAGCTTCAAACCTATCCGAGACACGTAGTTTAAGAACATAGAAATTTTGGAACAGAAGGAAAATTCGAAAAATAAAAAAGAAATTCACTTTGGACAAATGCATGCGCCTCCATCAAAAGGAAATTTTGTACTGCTTCTTGGATTGCTTTCGTTTGGCCTAAAGACTGAATTCATTCTTCAATAAAACCAAAATAGTTTTTCGAAATTCGTGAGATGCATTTGTTTCCTTTTAGTTTTGCCTAATTAAACGATTGCACTCTTTGCTCAGTCCTCTCCGCTCGCTGATGAAGCTCCTGGAGAAGCTACGAGGGCAACTGACCCTCACCTAAGATCTGAACGAGGACCCAAAAAAAAAAAAAGTGTACAATTTAGGAACCCCAAAAAATTGAGGGACATGATTGAACATTTTTTAATAATTCTTTTTTATAATAAATTAAGGACTCAATGCCTTCACCCCCAAAAAGGACCAAAGGAAAATTTCCAATTGGCCTTTATGGTCTCCTAAGGATTCTTTAAAAATTTCCAAAACTTGTTCAGAAGTCTTGAGGACACCTTCACCGGGCGAAAGGGGGAAATAGACAATTAAATTTGACCTTAAAATGAGCCAGCCAACATTGTTTCTTTTCTGAAACCACACCAGAAAAGTCTCTCTGTGTGACTTTATGTATTCTAGTTTACTAGGATAATACCATAAAATAGATATCTAATTTCTTATTTTTCCTTTCATCCATCACCATGATTTCCTCTGTGAACATACAAATGCCAGAATCAATGGTTGTTGGGGAAAATTGTTCAAAAAGTCCTAAACATATTTCACTTTTGTCAATTCAATTCTAAACATTTTTACTTCTTGCCAGTTGAGTCCATATAGCTGACGTAATATGGTTGGTGCTAACGTAAACAAAATTTATTAATTTTTTCATATTCTTTTTTAATTTTTGAATTTTTGAATTTTTGAATTTTTTTCCTTTTCTTCCTTTGGTCGGTCGCCCAACATTTGACTACCATCCAGAGGCTACGACTGGCAAGGGTCGGCCTCACTGGCCTCAGGTGAGTCTCACCCTTGCCAAATCCGACGAGGTTCACCCACTTTGAAGGCTAGTGAGGGTGACCTCGTCGGCCACAAGCGAGGCTCGCCCTCACTAGATTCGGCAAGGGTAAGCCTCGCCCGAGGCCAACGAGGCGAGGCTAACCCTCGTTGGCCTTTGGCGAGGACAAGCCTCGATAGATCCCTGAGGTCTGCAAAGCCAACCCTTGTCGATCGTAGCCTTTGGCCAGTTGCTAGAGGTTGGGCGACCGACCAAAGGAAGAAGAGGGTTAAAAAAACATAAAAATTAATTTTAATCATTAGAGAAAAAGTTTAAAATTTAATAATTTTTGTCTACGTCAGCGTTAACTATGTCACGTAAAATAGTTAACATCCACATCAACAAAGTCAGGAAAAAATTGGCCAGATTAACGCAATTGGCAAAAAATTAAAAGATTTAGAATTGAATTAGCAAAATTATAATAAGTTTCGGACTTTATTGATAATTTTCCCGTGGTTGTTCCTTAGTGAGGTTTTTTATTTATAAAGTTGTCTATAGAACGCCACAAATAAATGTAAGAAAGTGGGACCCCAGGTTCATTTCCAAGAAATGCAACCCCGGACTCTGGGGCTGTACATATCTTATCAAGCCAAATAGGAAACAAAAACAAATGAAAAATTTATTTGAATTGCGGCATATTTGCCTTCACGCTCTTCTAAGGAGTCTAAAAAATAATTAAAATTGTTGAAAAGTCCGAGGCACTTCCTTTAAAATCATCATCAACGTTAGTTAAATAGACCAGATAACAACCTTCACGGGTTGCTGCTTGCCAATACACAGCATTATCTGGAAAACTTTGATTTTAAAGTGAGCCGAACGTGCTCGTGGGAATACATTGGCTAGTTCACACAGATAACTTCAGCTCAGTTCTTAGTTTAAGCCACATCACATCCACGTTCTTCTTTTGGGGGAGGGGAGAGAGAAAAAAAAAATTAAGAATATCTTTATTTGGCAGAAAACTTTATAGTAAAAGAAAATGCTTTTCAAAAAATTATTTTTCAGAAAAGCAGTAATAATAAGGGTTTCTCATATTAAATCTGGGCGAGGGCCATGCTCTCGCTGAAGATGTGCACGAGGAGCATAGCCATCTTTGCCAGCGCGAGGAGAGCCGGCGGCCCTTGCCGCTTGAATGCACGATCCTTCCTCTCCATCTCTTGATTTTTCTTTTTCTAAGATTTGCCTTTATGATTCTTTTTTTTTAAAAACAACTTTTATATTATGATTATCCAATTAAGCGCAACGTCAGTATACGATGGCTATATAAATATCTCTGTTTATAAATTAAATGAAAGGTCCAATTCGAACAAACAAATCTAGCCCAATTGCACAATTAAAAGTTCAGTAATCTAATTAAATATTTTGCTATAGTTTAAGAACATGGTGCCATTATCTCGGGGGTGAGCATGATGCGGGTGGGCGGTTTCCACTTTAGAACTGGGATCGCCTGTTGATTCCATGAACCCACATGGGAACCAAATCAATGCACTCAGTCCAACGTTTTCCAGCAATCCAAAGTAAAGCAAAAAAGCAAAAAAAAAATTCTCTTTTCTTAATTGGAAGATTAGTAAATAGATTAGGCTTATGTTGAATGTTAAGAGTCGATGGGTGTTGAACTTGAGAGTTGAGGTTATGAGTGAGAGATAGAGAGACGACTCATACAAGATGAGAGTAAGACGAGACGAGCACTCAATTAATTGGTGTTGAGTTTCAGAATATGAATTTTAGGGTTTTCACCTTTTTTTAAATTTCCTTTTTGGTCAAACATTTTTCTTATATATATTACAGATCTGGTTTGGGTGGATGGGAGCAATTCCACACCTAGAACTAGGAGTTGGACTACTCCCCTTGGAAACCGTCGGTTCTGGTCCGATTTCAGATAATTCCTAGTTCCTTTGCACGCCTTTAGTTATCCCAAAGGGGAAAAAATTTGGAAAAATGACACTAGAAATGCCATCATTTGTGTATGGCGCTAATTTTAGTGTCAAAATTTTTCATCGACTCACTTAAGTATCAAAATAGGAGAAAAACGATTACTTAAGTGCTTCCAGCGAGAAATTCCGACTAGAGAAATTATGTGACATTTATATTTAAAAATTTTATTTGTGATGGCATTTTTTTGATAGTGAAATGATTACTTTTTCATTAAGATTGATACTGAAGTGATCACTTTCTAACAACAATTGTCATCAAAATGATCATTTTTTTAACTTGCTACACAATGTTGTTAAGGGATGCTAATTAGGCATGCAAGTGATTCACTTAAGATCAAGAAATTAATAAAATATTGCCATGTTTGATTTCCAGTGGCTCCAATCAAAACTGGCACTTAAATAACCGTTTTTCAAAAAAGCGACAGTTAAGTAATTAGAAAAAACTTTTGTTACTAAAACGAGTATTGTATACAACTTATAATATTTTTAGTGTCCTTCTCTCAATAAAAAAACTCCAATTGGCTTTTATGGTCTTCCCAAGAGTCATTAAAAATTTGCAAACCTTTTAAAAAGTTTTGGTCACCTTCGCCGGTGTCTCCTTGATAAAGTAGTGTGTTAGGTGGGAAAACAATCAAATTCGACTTTAAAGTGAGTTGGCAAGCTTTTTAGGTATTAGCACTTTCTTGCCTAGTTCATGTCCGAAACCTTAGCTCTTTTTCTTAGCTAGGCCACCCACGTCACATCAAAAACTTATGTAACATCTACTTATAGGGAAAAGTGCCAAAAAATTCCTAAATCTTTTGTCTTTGTGCCGATTTAGTCCTAAATATTTTTACGTTGTGCTAATTTAGTCATTCCCGCCCAATTTTGGTCGGATTTTGCTGATTGGACGCCGTCCTACGTGGCCTAATTGGCATTGACGTGAACAACTTTTAATAATATTTTAATATTTTTTCTTTTTTTTTCTTTTTTTCTTCTCCTCTTCTTCCTCCAGCCAGCCGGCAATCGGCTAGAGGAAAAAGAGGAGAAGAGAAAAAGAAAATAAAAAATATTAAAATATTATTAAAAGTTGTTCATGTCAACCTAATTAGGCCATGTAGCCGACCGGCGTCTAGTCAGCAAAATCTGTCCAAAATTGGCCGGAAATGACTAAATTGGCACAACATAAAAAGGTTTAGGACTAAATCGACACAAATACAAAAGGTTTATGACTTTTTTGGCACTTTTCCCTCTACTTATAAGGACAAAAAAAAAAAAAAAAAACATGGTTCTTTCATGCTTTTACGTGTGATTAGTGGATATATTTTTCCACAACAAAGATATGCGATTATTTAGCATTTGAGCAAGCCTTTGCTTAAGATTTCAAATAAAGGTATTAGCAAATAAGAATTCTATGTAGAGTAAAATTATATTTTATACCTGAAAGAAACTATGTTGAAAGCCTAAACAGATGAGTAATTATTTGAAGCATACCAAGTTAAACAATTTTGAATAAGAAGGGGATGGAATCCACCAAATGCAGGATTGCCAAATTGCCCATGCTCTAAGAAGAACTTCTCCATATCATAATTCGTAGGGTAACAAATATGTGCAATTTTAGATGGATTTAGAGAGAAGGTTAGTTTAGATGAATTTAGAGAGAGAGAGGGGGGGGCGACCTTTTTCAAATGAGCGCATTGAACTTTCTCTTGACATGTGTATTTTTTGGAGCATTAACTTCACTATGATGTGAAGAGAAAATGGAAAATGATGCTTCCATAGTTGGCAAACACGTGTATCTGGTCAGTGAAGTCCTAATGGTTGTTTGAAGTTTTAATTAACTGGGGGTTATAGATGAAATGTTGCGCCTGATGAAGTGCAAAACAAATGGGAATCAAAGTGAAAATCAGGTTGAAGAGTTGCAACTATTCAAAAAAAAGGTAAAAGACTAAGGAATTACACAACCTTTCGGTCCGAAGGGAATTTTTGGAGCAAAAAACGTTCAAAAACAAAATAGAGGAACTTCATATATTTCATAGTGTTTAGATTACCAATTGATGAATATTCTAATCTCTATAATTAGATATGCATGCATGCATGTATGTAGGTATGTATGTAGAAAGCTTTCTTTACTTTTCCCCCGTTTCATTTTTTATTCTGCAATTCACAGCGTAGTATAAAAAACTTTGGGAAAATTGTCCAAAAATTCCTAAACCTATTGCACTTTTGCTAATTCAGTCATAAACATTTTAACTTTATCAATTGAGTCATAAAACTTTTCAATTTTTGCCAATTTAATCCATCCGGCCAATTTTGGCCAAAAAATGCTAAAATGGATGCCACGTAAGACTGTCGGTACGACGTGGATAATTTTTAATAATACTTTTGAATTATTATTATTATTATTATTATTATTATTATTATTATTATTATTATTATTATTATTATTATTATTATTATTATTTTCTTTTTTCCCTTTTTTCTTTTTAGCTTTTTCCTTGGCCTTTTCCAGTGGCCGGCCATCGATCACTGGCCACAGTCGGCCGACTGGTCTCGCCTGCCACAAGCGAGGCCCGGCCGAGCGAGGAGGAGCACCGGCAAGGGGAGCCCTCACCCAGGCGGCCCGGCAAGGGTCACCTGGGCAATGCCGACCCTCCCCCAGGCCAGGGAGGCCTCATCGGGCAAGGCCACCCTGGCCTCGGCAAGGGCCGACCTTGCCAAATCTGGCGAGGGGAGCCCTCGCCGGGGCTCACCCTCGCCTAGGTGAGCGTTGACCTCGCCCAAACCAAATCTAGCGAGGTTGACTCTTGCCCCTAGTCGAGCGAGCATCAGCCTATGGCCGATGGCCGGCCGTCACTTGCCCGATCAGGGGCGAGGCCGACGCTCGCCTGGGCGAGGGTGAGCCCCGATGAGGACTCCCCTCGCTGGTGCTCCTCCTCGCCCGGCCGAGCCTCCCTTGTGGCGAGCGAGGCCAGCTGGTCAGCTATGGCTAGTGGCCGGCCACCGGAAAAGGCCAAAAAGAAAAAAAAAATTCAAAAAAATTCAAAAAAATTCATTTTTAAAAAAAATAAACAAATAGTGAAATATTATTAAAAATTGTCCATGTCAAGCACTAGCAGTCCTATGTGGCACCGTCGGCGTCCATGTCAACATTTTCCGGCCAAACTTAGCCGATGGATTGAATCGGCAAGAAGTGAAAATATTTAAGATTCAATTGGCAAAGTTAAAAGGTTTAAGATTTAATTGGCAAAAGTGCAATAGGTTTAGGACTTTTTGGACAATTTTTCCAAAAATCTCTTGATTGAACATTTTGCAATAATTTATGGACCGGACGCCTTTCCTTCCAAGGAGAAAAACAAAGAAAAAGTGTGGAAACTTCTTTTTGACCTTTATGGTCTCCCAAGAACTCTTTAGAAATTCCCAATCTTATCTTGTTAGAAAGTCTTGGTCACCTTCACCGATGCCTACTTTCTAATGCAAAGCATCGGATGGGAAATAAACAATCACGAGGAAAGGTTGATTTCGTGTGACTTTACGTATTCTAGTTAGATAGAATAATACAATATAATAGTTGTCTAATCTTTTTATTTTCCTTTCCTCTATCACGTTGACGTCCTCTGCGAAAATATGCCAAACCTAGAGCCAACGATTGCAGCCAAAGAGTTTGTTTTATCAATAGAGACATCTATAAAAACCCTACATGATAATTCTAAGTGGGTGGGACCTATGAAGCACAGACACGCGTTCGGACACGTTGGGACACACTCGAACACGCGTTGGCGTTGACTGCATGTTGGACTTTTCGACACGTGGTTAACTTTTTTCGACATGTTCCGACACGCGTGTCTGAGAAAAGATTGTTGAAGAAGACGATGGAGGGTGGAGACAAGAGACGAGGGCGAAGGAGCGGAGGCAACACCGTGATGGTGAGGGAGGGCCTACTACGATGGACGACTGGCAATGAGGCTGAGGCTACGACTACGAAAGAGGAAGGGCCGGAGGAGAGGCAGTGAGGCAACTGAAAGAGAGTAGAGAGGATCGTGTGAGAAGGAGGAGAATGAGGTCTTGGTTAGCAAGTGATGGGGGGGAGTGTGACATCCTGAAAATTTAGATCTGTTTTCAATTGAATGAATCAGGCCTTTTATCGACACGCCTATAGTGTTATTCTCTGAATTGATCACTCATGAGATAACTAAACTATCTGGGGAAGTCATTAAGGGATTTTAACGTAATAGACTTGAGAATTCAAATAGGAATCGACTGCTCAACTGTGCTAATCTGCAAGGGTTATTATGGCATAGTCGAAGATCTATCGGAGACCAGAGATAGGTTGATTCGACTAAGGTATGTGATCAGAGTGTGGGTGATTTCACTAGAATGCAAAATTCTCATCGATCAACATTAGACCGATTTTTCTGTCATTTTGGTACCCTATGCTCGTATTTGAAACTACGAGATTTTCACAATAACCAAGAGTCGTCAATAAGTCGAAGATGTACCTTATGACTCGAGATAAATCGATCATGGGTCAATTGCACTAAAAATTCCTAAAAGCTACCCGGTATGTTAGGTCACGCTAAAATCGCGTCAGATTGAAATTAACTGCAAATTTGAACCCGATTTCAGAAATTGAAAGTTCTATCATGTCACGATTTATTTTAAGGATGTAGACTCATCATTCGAAGATTTTTCGGCGAGTTCAGGATTTTTATGAAAAATCAATTCGGACGATTCAGAAAAGAACGAAAATTCGAACGGGTCAAATTGAAGGGATTTTTGACTTCCAAACCGAGCTACTTGGTGAAAGGAAACTATAGAAATTGTGTGGGCTTTTTCTTCAACAAAATTGGACATCAAATTGAGGAATTTTATAAAGAAATTGAAGCTTAAGGTTGAGAAAATTCTTAGGCTTGATGGGGGGGTGCAACATTGGGCATCAAAAATTGTTATTTGTGAGAAATTTTAGGCAAAAAATTAATTGGGGACAAGAAGGATAAGCTTAGAGACTTTTGAGGCCAAAGAATGATGAAAATGAGATATTTTTTCCTTGACTTTTGACTCCCTCATCCTCAGCTTCTCCAGCACGCTTCAACCTGTTCCCTCCTCCTTTGTGCCTTCTACTTCTCCATTTTTTTTATTTGCTCATTCGGTCGTTGTTTTCCCTTCATTTCATTCTAGCGAATTCTTCCCCACATCCTCTCTCTCTCTCTCACCACCAACACATATGCACACCTGCATTTCCCTCCACTCACGTCAACCGATGCTCCCTCCACCATCGTTTATTCCCCCCCGAGTCAACTTCCCCAGCATATTTCGTTTGTTGACTCCCCTCACGCCAGCAAAGTCGTAGTTTGCCCATCTTCTCCACCAAAGACTCACGTTGCAGCTCCTTCATTGAATTAAGCAGCCCACCATATTTTGTTCCCTCAACCGAAGCAGTCCCCCTATCATTTCTCTCTCTCTCTCTCTCTCTCTCTCTCTCTCTCTCTACCAGTGTCCACGATTCAACCCCCCACTTGGTCAACACTCCATTGAAACCTCTTCTTGTTGACTCTAGCAGCCCTGTCCAAAGCAGCTTCATTTCATTCGATCGCTAAGTCAGCAAACCACTGAATTTCCTATAGCTGCCATGATGTCAAAGTCCACTGAAGCTGCTGGCTGCTTCTGCCTTTGACTCTGCCACGCGTCCTTCAAGCGTCCACTGCCCTTGCACGAAGCCGAGCCCAATAGCACGCAAATTATAGTTAGCTTTTGTGGCCAATTTCGGCCTTGGTTTGACTCCCGTTGGTGTCTCCACTTTGGAATTTATCACCCGCCATTGTGCCGTTGTCGCCGTGGACTCACCGACTCGCAAATCCGGTGAGTTTACCGACTAAACTTTGCTTAGAGAGTTAATTATGCTTAGAGGGTAATTAGTTTAAGTTAATTAAGGTTTATGTGGTTAGTTAGATTAGATTAGTAATTTAATTATCCAATTTTGCATGTTAGGTGGTTAGATTAGATTAATTAGAGACTAGACAGGTTGTATTAATTATCTAAATTGGTTCAAAAATTTTCCGGACCCATTTCAGTATTTAATTTAGCATTTCCGGCCTAAGTTTGTATTTTTGGCATTTAATGATATTTAATTAATTAATTTTTAAATTATTTAATTAATTATTATTTTCTGGAAATTAGACTAAGATAACCAAGGCCTGAAATTTTATGCTGATTACAATGATATGCATGGTTTATTTGATTGAATATATATTTGAGTGAAAGTTGTAATTTTAGATAATTATCCCCAAATTGAATAATTTCAGTAATTAATTAAAAATTATTGGAGCGTTGGTTTACAATGCAAAAAAATGTTTTTAGGCACTGTATAAATAGTGGGATTTTCTAAATTAAAGATATTATAGTTTTTGCTCAAGCCGACCGTATACCCACACATGCTTATTTTTATTTGGTACATTTTAACACGATGAAATTAGGCCAAGTTGGGTATTTAATTGGGGAATTGATGTGCAAAGTACAAGATCTTTGGTCAGGGGTAATTCATTATAGTTTAGCTTCGGTGAGCAAGATTATAGTAGCTTCGGTGAGCACTATAGATATCACCTTCGGCGAGCATTAAAGTTCTCTAGTAGCTTTGGTGAGCAATAATTGATATAACAGCTTCGGTGAGCAATATAGACATCAACTTTGGTGAGCAATGAGATATGGATATATTTATCAGCTTCGGTGAGTTAAACCATCTATTTCAGCTTAAGTGAGCATCAATGGAGTTTATGGATGATATCGATGGTATTGAGTCAAATGAGTCGACTGATTGATGATTGAATTAAATTGTAATGATTGGATGATTATATGAATTGTACTGACTTGTAGGAAGGATTTGAAGCAAAGCTAAGTCCTTTGACTTGTGTTTGTGCTTAAGTAACCCTTGAGGCGTATTTCCTTCATAATCGGAGTTTAGGGGATAAACTTGCTAAGACATTGTCTCACCCTATCGTGGGCTCAATATTTTTAGGTCCTTAGTTAGCGGTCATGGAGAACCTGAAGTCTCGGAGTCTGGGGAGGTGGAGATTGAAGGATCGATAAATGTGTCTAACTAATTGGTCATAGGACAATTCCCTTTTTGTTGAGCCGGTCTTCTGTAGATAGCCCGGTATTATATATAAACCTTGGATGTTTATTAAGGCTTGTTTTGGATGTGAATGATTTCCCGCTTTCCTATCCCAAGCTTTTGGTTTTCAGGGGATTTGTTTCGCTTACGCATGCACATTAAAATTGAATGGATTGGCGACGCGTCTTGGGACATCGCATATTTATCAACCACCGAGGAATGGATACATGCTCGAGGGTCGGGGCATGACATCCTCGCCCGAAGTGGTATCAGAGCTGGTTGATAGTTGGAGTAATAAGGTGCAATAGGTTCTTGGGATAATTAGTAGAAAATGCCTTTATTTCATGCTGGTGCATGTAATTGATAGTTGATTAGTAGATTGTTTGTGTGGATCACTCAGTTTTTAATTTTATATGGAATTGGGAACTAATTTTGTAGAAAGTCTACATCATGAGTGATTAGGAGCAAATGACTCCTAGAAAGAGAACCAGCGGACTGGTAACTCGGGGTAGGACACCGACAAGGATCAGTGCCCGAGGTAGTCGTGGTAGAATGCTGGCTCAGGCTAGCGCTAGTGGAGTAGCACCACCTCTAGTCGGTGCCTAAGTAATAGCCCCTAGTGATCCAAGAGTGGATAGGATCATACATATGCTAGAAACGATGGGAAATCGGATAGAGCAGCAAGCTTAGAATCAAGTTGCCACCACCACTACTTTAGCCACCGCTACAACCGCCACTACTATCGCCAATGCCGCCGTTGATATCGCTGCTGCTGCCGCAACTGTTGCCGCACCTGTTGCCGCTGCCGCACCTGCCGAAGTTCCACCTAGGAACGTGGTCGCTGGGAGACTAATGCATAAACTGGTGGAACGATTCCTGAAGTTTAACTCATCAAAGTTCATTGGTGTAGGAAATCTAGAGGCTGCAGCCCTCTGGATCCAGGAGTTGAAAACTTCCTTTGCATTGCTGATGTACACCAAGATAAAGAAGGTTGTCCTCGTAGTCTATCAACTTAAGGGAATTGCAAGCACATGGTAGAGAGCCACCAAAGGGATAGTGTTTTCGGAAGGTGTGGTCCTGAAGTGGAGCGCTTTTGTTGAAGTATTCAATGGCAAATACTTCTCTGACTATGCCAGAGAGCTGAAGATGGCGGAATTCCAGTGCCTTCGCCAAGGTATAATGCCTGTTGATCAGTACGAGGTGAAGTTTGCTGAACTGTTGCAGTATGCCCCTAAATTGGTCAAAGATCCGGTAGATCGAGTTAGGAGATTCAGAGATGGTCTTAGACAAGAGTTGAGAAGTTCAATAGTACCGTTCAATTTGAAAGATTACAACGACCTGTACAAACGAGCCTAGCTGATAGAGAGAAACCTAAACGAACAAGCTGCTGCATTTAGGTCGTGGTTTGGTTCTAACAAAGATGTAAATCAATTTGGAAAAAGACCTATTACCGAACGAAGATACCCTGTTCCGCCCAATAAGAAGGGTAGAATAGGAAAGTCAACACCAAGGCAGAATGATGCGTGCTGCTTTTGTGGAAGGCGATATGGATTAGCCCCATGTCCCTTAAGAATAGATGCTTGTTTTGAGTGTGGCCAACACGGTGACTTGGCCAGAGATTGTCCCAAAAGGTCGAGGGGACCAACGCAGTTATCCCGCCACCACCATTGGGTTATAATAGGGGGTTTGCGCCGCATATTGCACAGCAGGGTGGACTGAACAGACCTCCAACTCAGGGAAAGACATACGTTATCACGAGAGGATAGGCTGATGATGTGCCTAATGTGATTACAGGCACAGTCTCATTAAATGACCATGTTGCATATGCTTTGTTTGACCTTGGCGCCACTCATTCCTTTATAGCTGAGCAATTTGTTAAGCTGGTAGGATTAAGTCCTGAATTGTTGAAGTTAGTGGTTAACATATCTATATCGTTAAAAGATAAGATGTTAATTGCATTAGGTTATCCTGGTTGCGAGTTAGTGATTTGTGAGCAAGAGGTGATGATAGATTTATTAGTTCTAGCCATGTATGATTTTGATATAATAATTGGCATGGATTGACTTACTAAGCAAAGAGCTAAGATGGACTGCTATTGCAAAACGATTCAGTTTAACTCGTTAAGGGGTGAGAGCTTCGAGTTTGTTGGAAGTCGCGGAGAACCCTTGATTACCTTAATCTCGTCGCTAGAAGTAACCCATTTGTTAGATAGGTGTTGTCAAGGTTACTTGGCAACTATGGTGAATATGATAGTTGAGGAGCTGAAGATCGAGGACATATCAGTAGTCCAAGAATTCCCAGATATATTTCCGAAAGAATTGCCAAGTCTGTCACTAGAGAGGGAAATTGAGTTTGTGATCGAGTTAGCACCTGGGACAGAGCCAATCTCAAAAGCTCCTTACCGGATTGTGTTGTTTGAGTTGAAAGAACTGAATGTGCAGATGCATGAATTGTTGGATAAGGGATTTATATGTTCTAGTACATCACCTTAGGGAGCACTAGTTATGTTCGTGAAAAAGAAAGATGGTTCGTCGCGCTTATGCATTGACTATCGTCAACTTAATCAAGATACAATCAAGAACAAATATCCATTGCCAAGGATCGACGACTTGTTTGACCAATTGCAAGAAGCGTCAATATTTTTTAAGATCGACTTGAGGTCGGGACATCATCAATTGAGGATCAGAAAGGAGGACATACCAAAGTCAGTGTTTCGTACTCGATACGGTCATTATGAGTTCACTGTAATGCTGTTTGATTTGACGAATGCTCCAGCTACTTATGGATCTGATGAACTGTGTGTTTAAGGAATATTTGGATCAGTTCGTGATCGTGTTCATCAACGAAATCCTGCTATACTCAAAAAGTCCTAAGGAACACGAGAGTCATTTGAGGATGGTACTCTAGACTTTGAGGATTCACGAGCTATACACTAAATTCAGCAAATGCGAATTTTGGTTGACTCGTGTTGCTTTTCTATATCACGTGATTTCAGGCACAAGAATCTTTGTGAATCCGTCCAAGATAGAAGTAGTGATCAACTGGCCAAGATCAACTACAGTGAGAAAGATCAGAAGCTTTATGGGTTTAGCAGGGTATTACAGACGATTTGTGGAGGGATTTTCAGCATTAGCGTCGCCGTTGACTCGACTACCGAAGAAGGAAGAGAAATTTGTCTAGATAGACAAATGCATGTGTAGTTTCCAAGAGCTTAAGTAGAAGCTGATTACCGCACCTGTGCTGACTATTCCATTTGGTCCTGGAGGATACGAGATCTATAGTGATGCGTTTTTTAAAAGATTGGGTTGTGTGTTGATGTAACATGGTAGAGTTGTTGCATACGCATCCCGTTAGTTGAGACCTCATGACTTGAATTACTCGATGCATGACTTGGAACTCGTAGCGATCATTTTCACTCTGAAGATTTGGATATATTAATTATGTGGAGAAAGATTTCAGATTTTTATTGACCATCAAAGTCTCAAGTACTTATTCTCTCAAAAGAAGTTGAACATGAGACAACATCGCTAGATGGAACTCTTGAAGGATTACGATTGTGATATTTTGTATCACCCAGGAAAGGCAAATAAGGCCGCAATGTGCTGAGTCAAAAGTCCTTAGTTGCACAGATGATACTCAAGGAATGGACCTTACTTGAGAATAATCAAGATTTGGTTTTCAAATTTGAGATAGGCAATCTTTCAATTCTTATGGTTACCCTTAGATTTGAGCCGAAAGTGTAGATCACAATTAAGACACTTTAATAGACAGACCCAAAGATTCAAAAGATTCTGCTAGAGAATACTAAAAAGAAGAATGCTGACTTTCAGGTTTCTAAGGATGGAGCGCTGAGGTTCCGAGAACGATTATGTGTACGTGATGATGCAGCGCTTAAAGAAGAGATTTTATCAGAAGCTCATCGTAGCAGTTATAGCATTCATTTTGATAGTATGAAAATGTATCATAACCTATGTCAACATTATTGGTGGTCTGGTATGAAGGCGGATATTGCCAAGCATGTCACCAAGTGTCTGACATGTTAGCAAGTAAAGACACAACACTGTAAACCAAGAAGACTTTTGCAACCTTTCGAGATTCCCAAGTGAAAATGGGAACACATCACAATGGATTTTGTAACAGGCTTACCAAGGAGTTAGAGGGATAATGATTCAATTTGGGTAGTGGTCAATAGATTGACGAAATCAGCTCACTTCATCGCAATACGAAAGGACCTTGATTTAGACAGGCACGCCGAGTTGTACGTGCGTCAGATTGTTTGTCTGCATGGAGTGCTAGTGATGATTATCTCAAACTGAGACCCGAGATTTACAGCTACATTTCTGAAAAGATTGCAGAGTGTTTTAGGAACGAAATTGCAGTATAGTACGACATATCATCCTCAAACGGATGGCCAATCTAAGAGGACAATTCAAACCCTCGAAGACATGAGCTTGCATTTTGGATTTCAAGGGAAACTGAGAAGAACAATTTCATCTTACTGAATTTGCCTACAACAACAGCCACCAGCAGAGCATTCAGATGGCTTATTTCAAAGCGTTGTATGACAGAGTGTGTAGAACACCAGTGTGTTGGGATGAGGTCGAATAAAGAAAGACCATAAGTCTAGAGTTAGTCTAGCAATTAATGGATGCAGTTGCCATCATCAGAGACAAATTGAAGACCGCTCAGAGCCACCAGAAAAGCTATGCAGATAAGCATCGAAGGCCTTTGGAATTCAAAGCTGTTGGTCACGTTTTTCTAAAGGTGTCACCAATTAGGGATACTTCGTGCTTTGGCAAGAAAGGGAAACTGAGTCTGAGGTACGTAGGTCCATTTGAGATTCTTGAAAGAATCAGGATTCTAGCGTATCGTCTTCCATTACCACTGAGATTGACGCAAGTGCATGATGCCTTTCATGTGTTGATGTTGAGAAAGTATGAGCTTAACCCGACCCACGTGCTGAATTTTGAGGATTTAGACGTGAATGACAAAGTGTCGTACGTAAAAAGCCCGGTTTAGATTGTGGATCAGAAAGAACAGATTCTGTGCACCAAGACCATTCCATTGGTCAAAGTGGTCTGGCAACACCACAGCACTGAAGGAGCAACTTAGGAAAGTGAAGAGTCGATGAGATGACTATACCCCCACCTTTTTGTTTAAATATTGTAATGGTTTAAATTTCGAGTATGAAATTTTTATAAGAGGGGAAGAGTTGTGACATCCTGAAAATTTAGTTCTATTTTCAATTAAATGAATCGGGTCTTTCATCGATGTGCTTATAGTGTTATTCTCTAAGCTGATCATTCATGAAATAACTAGACTATCTAGGGAAGTCATTAGGGGATTTTAACGCAATAGACTTCATAATTCAACCATGAATTGACCGCTCAATTGTTCTAATCTACAAGGGTCATTATAGCATAGTCGAAAATCTATCAGAGATCGGAGATAGGTTAATTCGACTAAAGTGTGTGATTAGAGTATGTATGATTCCACTAGACTGCAAAATTCTCGTCGATCGGCACTAGACCAAATTTTCTGTCGTTTTGGTATCATGTGTCTGTATTTAAAATCTCAAGATTTTCACGACAACCGAAAACCACCAATAATTCGAAGATGTATCTTGTGACTCGAGATAGATCGATCACTGATCAATTACACTAAAAATTCCTAAAAGCTACCTAGTATGTTAGGTCAAGCTAAAATCGCGTCAGATTGAAGTTAACTACAAATTTGAACCCGATTTCAGAAATTGAAAGTTCTATCATGTTACGATTTATTTTAGGAACGTCGACTCATCCTTCAAAGATTTTTGGATGAGTTCGGGAATTTTATGAAAAATCGATTCAGATGATTCGGAAAAGAACGGAAATTCGAACGAGCCAAATCGAAGGGATTTTTGACTTCCAAACCGAGCTACTTGGTGAAAGGAAACTATAGAAATTGTGTGGGCTTTTTCTTTAACAAAATTGGACATCGAATTTGGGAATTTAATAAAGAAATTGAAGCCTAAGGTTGAGAAAATTCGTAGGCTTGATGGGGGTGTAGCATTGGGCATCAAAAATTGTTATTTGTGGGAAATTATAGGCAATAAAGTAATTTGGGATAATAATGATAAGCTTGAAGGCTTTTCAGGCCAAAGAATGATGAAAATAAGATATTTTTTCCTTGACTTTTGGCCTCCTCATCCTTAGCTTCTCTAGCACACTTCAAACGGTTCCCTCCTCCTTCATGGCTTCTACTTTTCCATTTTTTTTATTTGCTCATTCGGCCGTTGTTTTCCCTTCATTTTGTTCCCGTGAATTCTTCCCCACATCTTCCCTTTCTCACCACTAACACATACGCACACCTGCATCTCCCTCCACTCACACCAATTGTTGCTCCCTCCACCATCGTTTGTTCCCCCATTAGTCAACTTCCCCAACAAATTTCGTTTGTTGACTCCCCTCACGCTAGGAAGCCGCAGTCTGCCCATCTTCTCCACCGAAGACTCACGCTGCAGCTCCTTCATCAAATTCGACAGCCCACCATATTGTGTTCCCTCAACCGAAACAATCCTCAATCGTTTCTCTCTCTCTGCCGCTACCAGCATCCACAATTCAACCCCCCACTCGGTCAACACTCCATCGAAACCTCTTCTTGTTGACTCTAGTAGCCCTGTCTGAAGTAGCTTCATTTCATTTGGCCACTGAGTTAGCAAATCACTGAATTTCCTATAGCTGCCATGACATCGAAGTCCATTGAAGCTGCTCGCTACTTCTGCCTTTAACTCTGCCGCACGTCTCTCAAGTGTCCACCACCCTTACATAAAGCCAATCCCAACAACCCGCAAATTCCAACTAGCTTTGTGACTACTTTCGGCCTCGGTTTGACTCTCATTGCCGTCTCCGCTTTGGAGTTTATCGCCCGTTGTTGCGCCACAGTCGCCGTGGACTCACCGGCCCGCAAATCCGGTGAGTTTATCGACTAAACTCTGCTTATGGAGTTAATTATACTTAGAGGGTAATTAGTTTAAGTTAATTAATGTTTATGTGGTTAGTTAGATTAGATTAGTAATTTAATTATCCAATTTTGCATGTTAGGTTGTTAGATTAGATTAATTAGAGACTAGACAGGTTGTATTAATTATCTAAATTGGTTCAGAAATTTTCTGGACTCGTTTCGGTATTTAATTTAGCATTTCCGGCCTAGGTTTGTATTTTTGGCATTTATTGGTATTTAATTAATTAATTTTTTAATTATTGAATTAATTATTATTTTCTGAAAATTAGACCAGGATAGTTGATGATCGAAATTTTGTGTTGATTGCAATGATATGCATGGTTTATTTAATTGAATGCCATATTGTGCAATTTGAGTGAAAGTAATTATCCAAAAATTGAATAATATTAGTAATTAATTAAAAATTATCGGAGCATCAGTTGACAACGCCAAAAATGTTTTTAGAGACTATATAAATAGTGGGATTTTTTAAATTAAAGATATTATAGTTTTTGCTCAAGCTATCCTTGTACCCAAACACAATTATTTTTATCGAGTACATTTTAACATGATGAAATTATGCCAAGTTGGGTATTTAATTGAGGAATTGAGTGCAAAGCACAAGATCCTTAGCCAGGAGTAATTCATCATAGTTTAGCTTTGGTGAGCAAGATTATAGCAGTTTCGGTGAGCATTATAGATATCAACTTCGGTGAGCATTATAGTTATCTAGCAGCTTTGATGAACAAACAACTTTGATGAGCAATAATTGATATAACAGTTTCGGTGAGTAATATAGACATCAGCTTTGGTGAGCAATGAGGTATGGATATACCTGTCAGCTTCGGTAAGTTAGACCATCTATTTCAGCTTAGGTGAGCAGTATTCAAATCAATAGTGTTTATGGATGGTATCGGTGGTATGGAGTTGAATGAGTCGACTGATTGATGGTTGAATTGAATTGTAATGATTTGATGATTATATAAATTGTACTGACTTGTAGGAAGAATCTGAGACAAAGGTAAATCCTCTAACTTGTGTTTGTGTTTAGGTAGCCATTGGGGCATATTTCCTTCTTAATTGGAGTTTAGGGGGTGAACTTATTGAGACATTATCTCACCTCATCGTTGGCTTAACATTTTCAGGACCTTAAATGGTGGTTGTGGAGAACCTGAAGCTCCAAAGTCTGGGGAGGTGGAGATTGAAGGATCGGCGAACATGTCTAACTAGTTGGTTATAGGACAATTCTCTTTTTGTTGAGCCGGTCTTCTGTAGATAGCCTAGTATTGTATATAAACCTTGTGTGTTTATAAAAGGTTTGTTTTGGATGTGAATGATTTCATGCTTTCCTATCCCGAGCTTTTGGTTGTCAGGGGATTTGTTTCGCTTTTGCATGTGCATTTAAATTGAATAAATTGGTGACGCGTCCTAGGACATTGTATATTTATCAACCACCGAGAAATGGGCACGCACTCAAGGATCGGGGCGTGATAGGGAGGGGGAAGGAAGTGAAAGAACCGAAGGCGGAGAGGAGGGAAGGGGAAGGAGAAACAAATGGATAATGGGAAGGGTGGAAGAAAGGGGAAGAAATGAGGCCCCGGGGAAGGGGGCGTTGGGGGTTGGGGTGGCATGGGGGTGGGGGGGGGAGAGAGAAACAACAGGTGAGGTGATTGATGAAGGAGGGCAAGGGGTGGGGGCTGGCGTGAGGGGAAAGGGGGAAGAGAGAAATGATGACAGGGGGGGACAAGGGAAAAAAATCATAGTGTCGTGGGGTGGGAGTAGCATGACAACCTGAAAAGGGTGGGGGTGGGGGGGGAGAACGAGGGAAAAAAATCAGAGGAGTGGCGTGGGGTGAGAGAGAGAATCTAGGGAAATGATAGCACGACAACTTGAAAAGGGTGGGTAGGGGGGCACGAGGGAAAAAATCAGAGGAGTGGTGTGGGGTGGGAGAGAGAATCTAGGGAAATGATAGCAAGACAACTTGAAAAAAATTAGAGGAGTGGGTGGGTAGGTAGGGGGTGAGAACGAGGGAAAACAATCAAAGGAGTAGCATGGGTAAGAGAAAGAATCTAAGGAAATAATAGCATGACGACTTGAAAATGGTGGGTGGGTGGGTGGGTGGGTAATGGGGAATGAGGGAAAAAAAATCAGAGTGGTGTGAGGTGGGAGAGAGAATCTAGGGAAATGATAGCACGACAACCTGAAAAAGCTCAATGCACTGCAAAAGCGAGGCATGTTCCCAACACACCCTCAGTTCCAATGCACTGTAAGAGACGAGAGTGAAAACCTCTCTATCTTTTTTTTTTTTCTTGAGAACAGGCATGGATGCCCGGATTGGAAAGTTCTGGATACACTTTGAGAGAGAATCTCTCTCTCCTTCCTCTCATTAAAGTGAATCCACCCGCCTCCTTAAATTCTATCTTGAATTCAAGAAACAGCATTGAAGCCTCTCTCTCAACTTGGGGTGGGAGAGAAAATTTAGGGAAATGATAGCACAACAACCTGAAAAGCTCAATGCACTGCAAAATCGAGGCATGTTCCCAACGCACCCTCCGTCCTAGTGCACTACAAGAGACAAGAGCGAAAACCTCTCTATCTTCTTTTTATCGAGAACAGGCGTGGAAGCTAGGATCAGGAAGTTCCCAATGCACTCTAAGAGAGAATCTCTCTCTCATTCCTCTCACTAAAGTGAATCCACCTGCCTCCTTAAATTCTATCTTAAATTCAAGAAATAGCATTGAAGCCTCTCTCTCTCAACTTGGGGCAGGAGAGAGAATCTAGGAATATGATAGCATGACAACCTAGAAAGCTCAATGCACTACAAAAGCGGGGCGTGTTCCCAATGCACCCTCCGTCTCAGTGCACTGCAAGAGACGAGAGTGAAAACCTCTGTCTTCTTTTTATCAAGAACAGGCATGGAGGCCACGATCAGGAAGTTCCCGATGCACTCCGAGAGAGAATCTCTCTCTCTCTCCTTCCTCTCACTAAAGTGAGTCCACCTGCCTCCTTAAATTCTATCTTGAATTCAAGAAACAACATTGAAGCCTCTCTCTCAACTTGTCTTTCATCATCACTCTCTCACCATCTATCGCAAAACGACGAAATTACAAATGAAAGGAAAGAGGGTTGGCTGTCGTTCCAATGTGCTCCTATGGGGGTAGAGAGGAATGAGGGAGGGAAATAAATTTTGGGGAATGAAGGTTTGGGAAAAAAAAAAAGAGAGGAAAATAATTTTTGGACAGGGAAGTTATATTTGTTAAAAAAATAAATAAATTAGCTAAAAATAATTTTCAACAATGATAATACTAAAAGTTAAAAAATGATCAATTTTAATTATTATAGAAGATCATAATTTTTTTAAATAAGTTAATTATAATTTTTTTGTTAGTCTTTAGTTTTTATCTATAATTTTTGTTAAAGTTAGAAATATGTTCTCAAATATGGATACGCATTAACTATTGATATGTCTTTCAAATTTCTTATGAATACATTTATTAATATTATTAGTGCAAATTCATTGTAAGCTCCTTTTTATTATTTATTTATTTGTGAATTTGAATCAAATTAATTAAAAATAAAAATATTCATTTAGTATATAATGTGTTCCAACGTGTTGGAATTCTCTATTTTTGATAAATGACGTATTGGTGTGTCGTGTCACGTGTCCCGTGTCCGTGCTACTTAAGGTGGAACCTCGGCTCATTTCCAAGAAATGCAACCGCGGACCTGCAGAGTTGCATGTATATTATCACGTCAAAAAAGGAAAAAAAAAAAGTGAAAACTTATGTGATTAGCAGCAGATTTGCCTTTCTAGTCTACCGATCATCGATCTTAGTTAAATAGACCTGTACGGTTTGAAAATAGCAGACATTCACCGATTGCTACTAGCTAATATAGAGCATTATCTGGAGAAAAAAAAATAGTGAACTTCGATTCTAGAGTAACAATTAGCAACACGTTCACTGATTTAAAGACATCCATAGACTAGGCGAAATAGAGATGAAGTCATATATAAAGCATGTGACTGAGAGAGTGCTAGCAATCCGATAGTTAAGACAATATGATTTGGTTGAGATAATAAGTTTTCTAGACCATAAGGTTGTCGTGGTCGTCATGCAATTACTAAACACTATTTATGAAGTCCTAATGGCTCCTTTAGGTTTTAATAAAACTGTTCTAATGACGAGATATGCATGTAGGGGCTACAAATGAAAAGTTGCATCCCATGAAGTGTAAAACAAATGGAAATTAGAGTGACAATTATGTTGAGAAGTTGCAACTTTTTAAAAAAGGAGAAATGACTAAGGCTCTGTTTGTTTATCGTAAAATAAATGATTTAGAAAATATTTTCCTAAAACTAATTGTTTATATCGCTTGAAATAATTAGTTGATGAAAAATATTTTCATTATGAATAATTAATTTATATCTAAATATTTTCGAGGACGGTGAAAATAGTTTTTGTTAATTTGTTTTTTTAAGTGATACAAGCTTTTATTTTTAAGAAAATATTTTCAAAATTATTCATTTTCTATGAAATAAATGATGCCTAAGGGTTACGACATTTTGGTTTGAAGGGTATATTTGTAAAAAAACGTTCAGAAACAAAAGGAGGAACTTCATATTTTTTATGTAGTGTTTAGATTAGAATTAGATCGGATTTAGATATAGAAAACTTTCTCAAATTTTCCCCATTCCATTTTTTATTCCTATAATATTAGCGATACTATATTTCAAATGCGGACAATATGTAAACAAAATGACTTAGGTATATAATGTGTAAACTGTCGTATCTTTCAAATACCTATCATACCCATTATCTCACCCGTTTGGATGACTAAAGGTAATTTTATCTCTTTAGTGAGAATATTGTGGATTTAATCATATAGGATGGAAATGACTCTACTCTTTTGTATATTATGACTACATCTTATTGGACTTTAAAAGTTGGCCTTCACCCTCTAAAGGCTTTTGAGTCAAAACTAAGGTTTTCGGCAAAAAAAATTTCAAAGACTTTGAACCTAGCATTTTCAAAGTCTCATATCCCAATGCAAGTTCTACCTAACTTTGATTTTGAGCATTTATGGAATGTTAATGAATTTTCTTCTATTCCAACTTTGCCCTCGCTAGATTTGTGAAATTCCAGTTTTACCCTCACCCATGTGCAACGGCGGCTAGATTCATGTGGCTGGTTGCTGTGCTTCAATTTTCTTTTATTTATTTGAAAAACATAGCTAAGGTCTTTTACAAGTGTAATTTTATCCAAACAACAAAAAAATCAAAATTGTTCCTTGATACACTTTTCAATTGCACTTTACTAAGTATTATTTGCATTTTGAAAAAACCGTTAAATGTAAAATCCTTTACATTTTCTCAAAGGCTTTCCTAAACACACCTTATAATCGCCTCATAAGGTGCAATATTAGAATTCAATGTCCCATTTATTTCGATCCAATAACCAATAAAGATCCAATGACTTTATTTTAAAGGAAAAGATAAAAAAAAAAGAAAAAAGAAAAAGAAATTGAAGAACTTCTGATTCGCCTCTGTGGTCTCCCAAGCAGTCTTAAAAAATTTCGTAACTTGTTAAAAAGTCTTGGTCACCTTCCTCGGTGTCTGCTTGCGATGGGTTAGGTGGGAAATTAAAAAAAGAAATGATTTTAAAGTGAGTTGGCCAAGGATTTAAGGTATTGGCACCCACTCACTTTGTTCATATCGAAAACCTCGGCTCAGTTCTTAGCTAAAGCCACACAGACCAACCTTTTCTTTAGAGAGAGAGAAAGGGATAGATCCGGGAGTAATAAGCTAGGTAACATGGACACGTGACACGACACGACACGAAACACCGACACGTCATTTTTCAAAAAAAGAGAATTCCGATATGTTGTGATACGTTATATATTAAATGAATATTTTTATTTTTACTTAATTTGATTCAAATAAAAAAATAAATAAATAATAAAAAAAGAGCTTACAATGAATTTGCACTAATAATATTAATAAATGTATCCATAGGAAATTTGAAAGACATATCAATAGTTAATGTGTATCCATATTTGAAAACATATTTCTAACTTTAACAAAAATTATAGATGAAACTAATGAAAAAAAAAAATTATAATTAACTTATTTAAAAAAATCTATGATCTTTTATGATAATTAAAATTTATCATTATTTAACTTTTAGTATTTTCATTGTTGAAAATTGTTTTTAGCTAATTTTTTTAAACAAATATAACATTGATGTCCAAAAATTATTTTCCTCTTCTTCTTTTTTCCCAAACTCTCATTCCCCAAAATTTATTTCCCTCCCTTATTCCTCTCTACCCTCGAAGGAGCACATCGGAACGACAGCCAGCCCTCTTTCCTTTCATGTGCAATTTCGTCGTTTTGCGACGGATGGTGAGAGAGGATGATGAAAGACAAGTTGAGAGAGAGACTTCAATGTTGTTTCTTGAATTCAAGATAGAATTTAAGGAGGCAGGTGGACTCACTTTAGTGAGAGAAATGAAAGAGAGATTCTCTCTCAGAGTGCATCGGGAACTTCCCAATCCTAGCCTCCATGTATGTTCTCGATAAAAAGAAGACAGAGAGGTTTTCACTCTCGTTTCTTGCAATGCATTGGGATAGAGGGTGCGCTGGGAACACACCTCGCTTTTGCAATGCATTGAGCTTTTCAAGTTGTCGTGCTATCATTTCCCTAAATTCTCTCTCCCTCCCTATGCCACTCCTCTGATTTTTTTCCCTCGTTCCCCTTGCCCCCATTCCTATGGTTTTCACTCTTGTCTCTTGCAATGCACTGGGACGAAGGGTGCGTTGGGAACACGCCCCGCTTTTGCAGTGCATTGAGCTTTTTAGGTTGTCCTTCTATCATTTCCCTAGATTCTCTCTCCCTCCCTACGCCACTCCTCTGATTTTTTTCCCTCGTCCCCACCCACCCACCCACCCACTTGTCATCATTTCTCTATTCCCCCTTTCCCTTACCCACCCCTTGCAGTGCATTGAGCTTTTAGGTTGTCCTTCTATCATTTCCCTAGATTCTCTCTCCTCCCTACGCCACTCCTCTGATTTTTTTTTTCCCTCATCCCCACCCACCCACCCACCCACCCACTTGTCATCATTTCTCTATTCCCCCTTTCCCTTACCCACCCCTTGCACACCCCCCCCCCCCCGCGCCTTCATCAGTCACCTCACCTGTTATTTCTCTCTACCCCCTCACCCCCACGCCACCCCAACCCCTAGCCCCCCCCTCCCTCCCTCCTCTCCACCTTTGGTTCTTTCCCTTCCTTCCCCCTCCCCACCATCACCTGTTAACCACAACCTCCTCCTCCTCCTTCTCACACGATCCTCTCTGCTCTCTTTTAGTCGCCTTACCGCCTCTCCTCTGGCCCTTCCTCCTTTGTAGCCGCAGCCTTAGCCTCATCGCCAGCCCTCCATTGCAGCAGGTCCTCCCTCACCATCACGGTGTTGCCTCCGCTCCTTCGCCCTTGTCTCTCGTCTCCACCCTCATCGTCTTCTTCAACAATCTTTTCTCGGACACGCGTGTCGGAACGTGTCGAAAAAAGTTGACCAAAAGTTAAAAAGTTCAACACGCAGTCAATGCATGTTTGAGCGTGTCCCAACATGTCTGAGTGTGACGGACACATCGACACATGTCAGACACAACACGGAAGCTTGAAGCGCATGTCCGTGCTTCATAGGTAATAAGCTCCCTAGTTAAGGCAAACTCAAAGGCCAGAATGACTACTGATGATGCTGCACAGGCATTAGGGGATGAGTACCAAATATTCCTAAGTTTTAGAGGACCTGATACTCGTCATGGATTCACAGACTTCCTCTATCATGACTTGGTAGATAATGGAGTCCGTGTATTCAGGGACGAAGATGAACTCCGTGTTGGTGAAGTCATTGGTGAGAACCTTTTGCATGCTATCAATGGTTCTAGAATTTATATACCCATCTTTTCTAGGACTTATGCTTCCAGTAAATGGTGTCTCCGTGAGCTTGTCCACATAGTAGACAATTTGTCGAAGTCTGATGTTGAAAAGAGTATCCTTCCCATATTTTTTGATGTGGAACCTGAGGATATTAAACTTAAGACTCCACTATATGACGATGCTTTCTTGGAACACGAGAAGAGGTTTCCTCACGAAGTCCAAGCATGGAAAAAAGCTCTTGCACAAGTAGATGAAATCAAGGGATGGAATGTGAAAAATGATCAAAGGTAATACTCTTTTAAGATCTCTACCTTTTTTTTTTCTCTGTTATAGAGTATATAACATTGTCTTGTCAAATGATTCATTTTATTCCTATTTTTTAACAGAGCTATTGAAAATTACCAGCAATTGCTGCTCTCATTGACCTTTACATCCTCTGCTTTTAACATCCTAAAATTTTCCCCTGCATGTCGATAGCTTCAATTTGATATGCATCCTCACTTATCTAAATTTGTAGTTTGCATCTACAGAAAAATTTCAACCCAAAACATGCAATTTTCATCCTCAAGAAACACCAGTTACACGAGTAAACTAAGATTCGGTGAAAAAAAATCACGTTTAAATATTTAATCAAGAGCATCTTGAGAACATGTAAAGAATGACCGGGCCATCATCTTGGGGCCTCTAACTCTGCAAAGCTCGTGGAGAGTCCAAATCAAGGCCAGGCAACCTTGATCTGGACCGGGCTGGAATGACCATTGCCGACCTCTGATCTGAGGTTGGTAATGGCGTGGAGGCCTCCGAGTGGTGTGGCCGTACTCACAGAGGGATAAAGAGTAAGGGAGGGCCGCCCACACGGGGGTGGGGAGGGAGGGAGGGAAGGAGATAAGGGGATACTTGGTGTAGGAGATGCTGGAACTTAGCGCTGCATGAGCATACCAGCAGGCAGCGGCCGAGGACAGGCGGTGGCCAAAGGTCAATGGTGACAGCCTGACAGGTCGAGGAGAGTGGCGAGGGCAATTTTGATTAAAAAAAAGGAAAGTGGGTTAAAAAGTTACGGCGACAGATGCAATTTAACAAAAAAAAAAAGTGAAAATTAGGCATTCAATTTGTAAATTATAAAATGTGGAGATGCAAGTTGATACGTGTGGAAAATGGTTTTTGCAAACTGTCCTTATTTTCCTTTTCTCCTTTCTTGAGGGTTTTCTTAGGCTAACTAAAAAGCCTTGATATAGTAATCACCCGTATTATCTAATCCAATGTGATAAAGGTGGAAATGAATTCTTGGCCGTATGGCTCGAACATCAGGTAGTTTCGGGCCCCGCAAAGAATTTGTATCTTGCTTTAAGATAAATCACTTAGCATTTACATTAACAACTTTATATTTTATCATCATCAATAACAAAAACATAATTTGCTATCAATTGATAAATTTGGATAAACGCATGGTGAATTAACCCCCATTACACATGTGGGCGCCGATTGGCTTCTCCAATGCAAATGAGCTATTTTTGCACAATTTGCCGGATTTGGCAATCTCTAATGCTTCTAATTTATGTAGTCAATGTGCCCGACATGCCGCTTGAGAATTTTTTTTGTTGTTGTGCCGCTTAATCCACGTACATATCATCATTCCTTATCCACCAAGTTAATCCCATGGGAGTCGGATCTCTTGATTTTCAATTTTGAACACATTGTAACGTGAGACAGCTCTTTAAATACAACTATACTTGACATAATCAGATCCGTAGAAGAAATTTTGTATAAATTTCCTATTATGGATAGTAGTCATTTTGTAACTTTGGCCATCATGTAAGCCAATTCTATAGTCTTCAGAAATTTCTCTAATCATATATGAAAAACATACCGAGTGAATTCTACTAAATTAGCCTATATTGATTATTCAGTGTGTTTAAATGTTCGTGATTATTTCAATCTTTTCAAGTTAAGAATTTGATAATCCCACCGGTGATGCATAGACATGAAATTAATCTAGTCAACTAATGAAACCGCTTGCATACATGAAATGAGCCAGGCTAGCGAGTGTCGAGCCTCACTAACCATGGGCAAGGCCAGCTTGGGCAGCAAGGGCGAGCCTTGCTGTCTAGCACCAGGCTAGCTTAAGGCCGCTCTCGCGACCACTAGCAAGGTGGCCGGCGAGGCTCGCTAGTGGTTGGTTGCCAACTAGCAACCGACTGGAGGAAGGAGGAGGAGAAGGAAATAAAAATAAAAATAAAATCAAAAATAAAATCAAAAATGAAATCAAAAATAAAATTAAAAATATTAAAATATTATTAAAAGTTGTCTATGTCAACACCGATTAGGCCACATTAGCCAGCCAATGCCCAATCAGCAAAATTCGGCCAAAATTGACCACAATGGACTAAATTTGTATAAAGTAAAAATATTTAGGACTAAATTGTCACTAAAAAAATATATATAACTAAATTGACACAAATGTAGAAGGTTTATGACTTTTTTAACACTTCTCCCCATGGAAAATGGTTTTTGCAAATTGTCCTTATTATTTTCCTTTTCTCCTTTCTTCAGGGTTATCTTAGGCAAACTAGAAAGTCTTGATATGGTAATCACCCGTATTATCTAATCCAATGGGATAAAGGTGAAAATGAATAATGGGAGATATGGCTCGAACATGAGGTAGTTTCGTGGCCCTGCAAGGCATTTGTATCTTGTTTTAAGGATAATCATTTGGCATTTATATTCACAACTTTATATTTTATCATCATTCGTCAATAACAATACATAATTTGGCTGTCAATTGATAAATTTGGATAAACATATGGTGAATTAACCCCTATCATGCATGACATAGCATGTGGGCGTCCATTAGCTTCTCCAATGCAAATGAGCTGTTTTTGCACGATTTGCTGGATTTGGCAATCTCTTATGCTTTTGGGTTATGTAGTCAATGTGCCCAACATGCCGCTCCAGAATTTTTTTTGTAGTGCACTTGATCCACGTACAGATCTCCATTCCTCATCCACCAAGCTAATCCCATGGGGATCGAATCTCTCGATTTTCAATTTTTAACACATCGAAATGTGAGACAGCTCTTTAAATGCCGTTACACTTTACATACTCAGATCCTTAGAAGAAATTTTGTATAAATCTCCTATTATGAGCGCTCAATTTTTCTTCTAGGTTTAGCTATAAATGTCGAAATTTTATGTATGCTTGATATAGTAGCCATTTTGTACTTTGTCTTCAAAAATTTCTTTAATCATATATGAAAAAACATATGGAGTGAATTCTACTAAATTAGCCTATATTGATTATTCAGTGTATTTAAACGTTTGTGATGCATGGATATAAATTTAATCTAGTCAACTAATAAAAGTACTTATGTACATCACAGCCAAGCGAAGATTGTCAGATTGGTTGTTGAAAAAGTATTGGAGATGCTGGAGATAAAACACAAATCAGTGACTGAACTTTTAGTTGGAGTTGATGATCGGGTAAAAGAATTGACAAATTTATTATATGTCAACCACGACGATGTGCGGCTTGTTGGAATTTATGGAATGGGTGGCATTGGTAAAACAACTCTTGCCAAACTCGTCTTCAATCAACTATCTTGCCACTTTGGAAAGTGTTGTAGCTTCCTTGAGAATGTTCGAGAAAACTCGTTGACTGAAAAAGGCATTGTCCATTTGCAGAAGAAATTATTATTTGACATTGTTGGTTGTGGATTTGTGGAAAAATTCAAGGATATTGAAAAAGGGATGAGGAGTATAGGAAGAACACTCCCAACTAAGAAGGCCTTTTTGGTTCTGGATGATGTTGATAATAAAGAGCACATTAAGAAACTAATAGGAAATTTTTCATTACATTCAGGATCCAGGATAATCATTACAACAAGAAATACAACTATTCTGCAAGTTGAGGGGTTCAAAGGTGAAATTCTAGAGTATGAGATGCGAAAGATGGATTATGGTCATGCATTTCAACTTTTTTGTCGGCATGCCTTTGGTGCAAACTTTGCTTGGGATGACTTTCATAGGCTTTCAAGTGATATTGTCTCACATATGGGAGGGCTTCCTTTGGCCATTGAAGTGGTAGGTTCGCTACTTAAAGGGAAAGACAAAGCATTTTGGAAAGAGACATCAGGCAGGTTAAAGGAAATACCAGAGAAAGAGATTCTAGAGAAGTTGAGGATTAGCTATGACAACCTAGACAAATATCAGCAACAAATTTTTCTTGATATAGCATGCTTCTTTTCCCATGAGAAGAAGACCGATGCAATTTACATGTGGGCCGATTGTCAGTTATATCCCCAAAGAGGAATTGATGTCCTTACTAATCAATGCTTGATAAAGATAGGGCACAACGATGTGATCCAGATGCATGATCAACTAATAGACATGGGAAGGCAAATTGTGCGTGAAGAAAGTTCAAGTGACCTTGGAAGGCAAAGTAGATTGTGGATTGCAAAAGAGGCCCTTGAAATCATAAAGACTGAAGAGGTAAGTAAGAAATGTCCCATTGCTAGTAGAATTTCTTTTTTGTTAAGGATTTTATCATTTTTTTCTTTACTTCCTATTCTAGTTGTAAACATAATGGCTAGAAGTAGACAAACTTCTTCACATCATTGCAAAATTGATCTTGCAGAGGAAGGACAAGGTTCTAGCGCTTGATATAAATGGATTGGATTACCCCATAGTGATCGCAAATGATGAGTTTGAAAGGTTACGTAACCTAAGATCCCTCAAGTTAGGCTCCGGAACTTTTGCTGGGGACTTTGTAAAATGTCGTTCAAAGTTGAGATGGATTTCTTGGCATTCTCCTCATCCGAATTTTAAGGCAGAAAATTTGTATTTAGATCATCTTGTCGTTTTTAAACTTGACTTGAATGGCTTCAAGGATGATTCGAAAGCATGGGACTTGATCAAGGTACATCACATGTTTTAATTCTAGTCTAATATTATCAGTTTATACTATGCAATGGTTCTTATACTTGACATGTCATCCATTTTATCAGGGGGCTCGGAATTTGAAAGTTCTATCTCTAACTAGGTGTTATGCCATAACAACAATCCCAAACTTCTCTAAATGCTTGGGTTTAGAGAGGTTGACTATTGCACATTGCTACAACCTAAAGAGAATTAAAAGTTTCATTGGAGATCTACAGTCGCTAATTGAGTTAGAGGTTGAATGGTGCACAGATCTTGTACATTTGCCTAATGAAGTGGGGGCACTGGTGAAGCTTAAGCGCTTCTCATTGTGTAGATGTTTGAGGTTGAGGGAACTTCCGGACTCAGTTGGTAATTTAACCTCATTGACGGAGTTAAACTTATCAGGTAAGGGCATTACCAAACTTCCAAACTCTATTGGAAAGTTAAAATCCAAATACATGTGATCTGAAACTTGAGATTTTTTCTTTTGACAGACACGGGGATAAGGAAACTTCCCAACACTATCGGAAAATTAAAATCATTGTGTGTCTTGCGTTTCCCAAGAGGACCACTTTTTCATCGGAAGCATCATGTTTGGCAATTACCTAGTGGCATTAGCATGTTGGTAGATCTTATAGATTTGGATCTTAGTGGGCATTCCAAACTGGAAGGTGAAATTCCTGTTGAAATTGGGGAACTGTCACGTTTAAGATCCCTAGGTTTAAGTTGTTCTTGTATCTCTAAAATTCCAGAGACAATCAACAAGCTTCATCACCTCCGCACACTAAATTTAGTTGGTTGTCATGGTATTCAAATGTTGCCGGAGCTTCCCACAAGTTTGACCTGTTTAAATCTTCTATCTGCATCATTGCTCTCAGTTCCTAATCTATCAAATCTTACTAACTTGATTATATTGCAACTAAGTGATTGCTCTAAAATAACAGGCAAATCAAAAATAATCACAGGATGCAACTTAAGGTGGATTGGGAGGTTATCTAGATTGAAATTTTTAGACTTGAAGTTGCTAAACGTCCCTGCACCTCCAGAGTTGACTTCTCTTCCTCATCTGAAAAGGCTTTGTTTGTCTCATCTAAATTTGCAAACCCTTCCACTCGATGGACTTCCGCAACTAGAGTCCTTACATGTTCGCGGTTGTAAACTACTTCAGAGATTATCCATTCCTTTGGAATTGAAGAAGCTAGAGTCTATGCATGTGTCAGATTGTCTAGACCTAGTTGAGATAAAATATTTGGGTCTTTCGGAATCATTGAAATCCATCATGGTTTTTGGTTGCAAATCTCTGAGCAGAATGAGTGGGTTATCATACTTGACGAAGCTAGAGCATTTGAAAATCAGACGGTGCATGTCATTGATAAAATTGATCGATGCATCTTGCACAAACACACTCGATGATTGCATTGTCGAAATAGAGGAGTGTGGAGATTTAGTGCCGAGCACCCCATATGAAATGTCTATGAAGTGTTACAGAGAAGAATTTCTCCTGGATACATCAAACATTGAATCCAAGTCAGATAAGGTATGATGTCTTCTTCATCGATATATGGTAGCCGTGCGTGTATGCACATGTTTAAAAATCGATTTGTTCTAATTTTATTTTGATGTAATTCGGTAAAACTACACAACCCTATCAGAAACTTACATAGATGAAAATGTATTTGTTAATAAAATAAAGAAAATTTATCAAAAATGATCTTTCGATAATTTCAAATACTTTAGTGTTCCTTCATTATGTCTCTTTTTAATTTGAAATTTTATCTTGTATAAATTTAATAAATACGCAAATAAAAGTACTGTGAATTGCCATTTTTTTTCTTGTTATATAATGGAGTGCTGGATATATAGGGTGATGTGATATTTGCTTATTTTGAAGTCATGATGTCCTTGGAAATTTGGAACTGCTGTGCCATACCATCCACCTTCGCCGCACCCAAAAAAAAAATATATTTAAGTTCTTATTTTTTAAAACATTAAGTTATGTTGCATCCATTAGTTTTTCAGTCTGCATAGCCAATAAGTATTCCCCATAACGGACTGATTCATTTTTCTTAAGCGAATTTTCTTACCTAATTCTACCGGGCATCAAATCCACGCATATTAGAGGAAGCTTTGCTTCCTTTTTGGGCCAAATGTCCTCCTTTCTTTCGCCACCCAATAAAGTTGACATTTTCTTTTTGCATGCGATTTCTTAGGTGTCTGATATTTTCAGTTCCTAATTGGAGGTTCCCATCTTCTGTTGTACTGTAGGCACTTTGGTTGCATATTATTTTCTATTTTAGTCACTTTATTTCTACTCGCCTTTTTCATGTTGGACAGATTTGGTTCATTAATAATGCCACTAAACTAATTTTATATTCTAACCAAAAGAAAAACTCTTCTAATCATTCTTTAGGTATCACTTCATGAAAATAGATTTCATAGATGAGATATAGGATAATAGATTACAAATTGTCGATTTAAAAAGAAACATCATATGATGTCATTTTCTACAAAACTCTTGTTTGCAATATGCATAATTAATGCACAAATTTAACATTTTATTCATATTATAATAGTTATCATGGAATATTTTATTCGATTATTGCATTCATGAGCTTTGGGAAAAGTAATGTCGAATAATTTGATCATAGTTGTACAAAAGCAAACACAAAACCTCACTAGATTCAGCAACGTGTCTCCAAATGGAAAAAATGAATGATGAACAAGGGGCAGCTAATTCGTGCATAAGTTTGAAGTTGTGATGATTCATCTCTTCTGAATTTGTGTTGGCCTCTAAAGTAAAAGTAAATAGAACGTTTGTTTTGCCTCTTTCTTGCAAGTTAAGCACTAACTGTGTCACATATTTGCCGTTTCACTGATGCAAGTGGGCTTGACTAGTTTTCCATTTTCGGCTACCTATGGGCTTAGACTAGTTGACTATGCCTTTTTAGTAGTAAAATAGACTGACCACGGGGAATTCACGTCTTTGCATAGTCATATATTATGTGACAATATAACTCTTACACGAGTGAACATATTATTTCACTAAAAAGCGCTACTTATGATTGAAAGAGACACTAAATAATTCTTAAGCATTTTACTTTAGATTAAGAAAGAATACAACATCATATAGACTTTCATAAACTGATTTAAAACTATGTCTCCCATGGTTATGGATTTTTCACTTGAAAAGTGGATAATAAAACCTTTTTTGAGTTCCATATTGCAAAACAATTGCACTTACGTTAGTATTGTAATTGAAATACATAATCATTGAAAGATAGTAGTACATGAACTACAATAAGGTTAATAGATTAATGTAATTAAAGTGAAAATAAGATAAAAAAATTAACGTTGGCTAAAAAATAACATAAAAAGTAAAAAGATAAACGAAACTACATATGGAATTAGAATAGCAAGACTCTTACCTTCTTTTATTTTTCATGTTTTTAGTTTTTCTTTACTTGGTATGGAATGTAATAATTAGTGCGAGTAACTATTATTTTAAATAAATCAAATTAGTAAATCAATTTAATAATTAACCCATAAAGGTTGCAGTGGAACAAAGCAAGTTGAGCTATGAGCACTTTTATTCCTAACTAATGAATGATGTTTGTGCGGTATTGAATTTCGGGAAAATATGCAAAAAGGCTTGATATACATTCAATACATATGTTGTTTGACTCTTGCGTTGAATCTGTTACATAACAGATGGAACATCCCTTCACAATCAAATTCCGTTTTGGATCAAAAACAAGAGCTGATGGATCGCCTGGGTGGGGGTGGACGGAAAGGAAAAATTTCACCCCTGATTCAGTGACATATGAGGGATTAATTGCTTGCATGAAAGATTTCGGCTGTCGTGTGAAGAGAATGTGGTACGAGACTCATTGGGGCCATGAGGACATTTTTTGTGAAGAGAGCAACAAGGGCATAGAGATCAAGAGTGATGAGCAAGTGAAGGAGATGGCGCAACTAGCATCTAAAAGAGGCTTCATTATATTGGACGTCCTGGGGGCAGTTAACCGTACAACAGGATACGACGACGATACGATAAGTAGGTTAAGAGAGGTGTGGACAATGAAGACTGATGTGTATTCCAATGAAGATGGAGCTGAGTGGGACGTTTCAGGTCCGAACGAAGACTTAGACTCTGCAACTAAGGGTGAAAGCCAAACGGATAGCACCTCCCCTATTGATGATTTCGAGGCCACGCGAAATAGGAGGCAAATGACGGACGGAAAGGTTGGGCACCATGGTACTGTCGATGAAGGGAAAACGGCGAGTATAGAAAATAGGAAGGAGAAGCGGGATGAGACTGTGGAACCTGCCGTCCAAAATGTTGTCCAGTCGACTTACCAACACTGCGAAGGAGACGAACATCATGAGATGCCCTGCAAAGCTACAACTGAAGTTGAGGATCAGATGGAAATTTCTTCTGTAAGTACTGAAGATTTTTGCATTATCTTAATTGTCCGGTGGTTAAAAACTTACGTGGAATTTCGACGTGGTCCAGGTGAAGACGGATAGAACAGTGGAGACTGACCGAGTACCTGCAAAAAAGAGAGAGGTAAGTGGGACAAGATGTGCTTTAAACCCAGGAAGGATTCCTGCCATAAGAGCTAGAGCAAGGGGTACAGCTTCAAGTTCGAAAAACAGCAAAGCTACGGGATCGGGTAGGAATGCAGCTTTCAAGGTTGAGCACCATGGTACTGTCGATGAAGGGAAAACAGCGAGTATGGAAAATAGGAAGGAGAAGCGGGATGAGACTGTGGAACCTGCCGTCCAAAATGTTGTCCAGTCGATTTACCAACAGTGCAAAGGAGACGAACATCATGAGATGTCCTGCAAAGCTACAACCGAAGTTGAGGATCAGATAGAAATTGCTTTCGTAAGTACTGAAGATTTTTGCATTATCTTAATTGTGTGGTAGTTAAAAACTTATGTGGAATTTCGACACGGTCCAGGTGAAGACTGATAGAACAGTGGAGACTGATAGAGTACCTGCAAAAAGGAGAAAGGTAAGTGGGACTAGATGTGCTTCAAACCCAGGAAGGGATCCTGCCATAAGAGCTAGAGCAAGGGGTACAGCTTCAAGTTCAAGAAACAGCAAAGCTACGGGGTCGGGTGGGGATGCAGCTTCCAAACTAGGAAAGAGTAAGGCATTGGATTCAGGAAGGGGCAGAGCTTCGAGTTCACGAAGCATCGCAGTTTTGAGTACGGGAAGGGGAAGGGGCAGAGGTTCAGCTTCAGGAGAGGGCGCAACTTCGAGTTCAGGAAGGGGGAGAGGTTCGAGTTCAAGAAAGCACACAACTAAAACGGGCTCGAGTTTAAGGTTAGGGACAGACAAAGGTTCAACTTCAGCCACGGCTGAGCCTAAGAGATGAAGGTCGTGGTAAGAACAACAAAGTAATTTAACATATTTACTAGATAAGCAAATTATTCGGCGTCCGACTAAACTTTATTCTTTGTCTCATTTCTGTTACAGTAGTTTCCAGTTCTTCTCTTCTGGCCTATTCAATAGGTTTATTTCCATTCTGTTAGGTTGTTTACCTAATGACTGCAAGAATAATTACTATAATTACCTTGTTCTATTACCGCATTCACTGCTTCTAAACTAGCAGGTTTACTCCATTCTTCTTTATTGCCACTCACCTTTTATGGTGATACTTTAGTGCTCCCTCCTAAAATTATCCAACCACAGAAAAATGAATTTTCTTTGGAATTTTCCATATGCCATAGTATAAGTTGCATTAATTTTTCCTTTTGTTTTTATTTATTTAAACTTGTTTTATTTTTACACAGAAACCAATTGAAGAATTTCTGATCTACTTTTTCTTTGTTTATTTCGACATCCCTCTCGGAAATAGTTGAAAAGTCCCATCATTTCCAATTAAAGAAATTGTTTTTCCAACGATTTTAATTGCACAATCTATCCTATATTCAAATATTCCTCTTTTCTTATATTCATGATGCACATTAGTTTGTGGTATATTCTAATTTCCTTAACTTTTCTAACAGCTTTTATTATCCTTTTTTCATAATTCTCAAACTTATATTGCATATCTTTCCTAGAACTAGAACCTATCCATGTAAAAATCTGTCATTAAACTTTGCTAATATTAGTCTTGTCGTATATTATCCATTATCTGTCGAGACTTCTATGACCTTTTTTTTGTCCTGACACAACTCTTTAACTACCTAAACCCATGTCATGATCTCCCAGAGGCTCTCCACCAGAAGCTTCAAAGCCTCCAAGTTATTGTTCTCGACGGCCATGAAATCGCCGTTCAACAACCCTACCGCATGCCGCGCTCAGCCTCTCTCGAACCAATTCCTCAAAACGTCAGACCGACCCTTTCACGGCCGCAAGATGAAGAGGATTGCTACCTTACTGGTGAAAACTGCAACACATATCCGCCACAACACTCAACAGCTTCTTCGCAGTTTGTGAGTACCCTTTAACTGCTATTTAGCAAGTTTGGGGTTTCGATCAAGAACTGTGTCTGAGCATTGCTGCTATTTGTTGATGAGTCTCGCCATGATAAGATTAATCGATCAAGAATTAGCGGATTGTCTCGGAGCAAGACCAACATGAAAGCTTTATCTCCTTTAACTCTCCTATTTGTAAAGTCTCCTATCCATTTTCGAACTTGAGGCATACCTGAGCTTCATTACAAGACTTGATTACCGAGTTGCTGTTTGTTGGTCCGTAATTCTTGGAGCTGCATGAGTTAAGTGATTTTCTTTTAACTTCTGCACTAGAATGTGAAATAATTCGCATTGTACATTCAGAATGGAGGCAGACTTGCTATCTGAGGAAGTCAACCAAGACTTTGAATCAAAACTTATCTCCAGAATCTATGGACAGTCATTGCTTAAATGATTCATGAGAAACATGATATCACTGGTATGATGGAACGAGCCTGTCATTTTTCTTCAGAAGTCTGCTCGTCCCGCTCCGTCTAGGACTCGACTTCACAGGTCCATTTTGGCTGTTGTTGCCGTGTATCATCCTATTTCAGCCAGCAAATCGCACAGATGACGAGCGATTTGGAAGACCATTGACCTGGAAAAGTTGCATTGCCGTTTGAGTCACTGTATGATCAAACCAGATCCGCAAGATACGTGAGAGAATATTACCAATCGAGTCCTAAACCTATCACCCGAAACTCTATGCTTGCATATGGGAACCCAATGTTGGTTCCTAGGCGATGTTCAGGACTAGATCTCCGATGCCAGGGGTCGGGTCTATCAAGGACGAGCCCACGTTGCCAACAGCGACGCCTGGAATTATTGAGGCCAGGCCCGAAGCCCTGGTACCTATCTTCACTCCCAGCAAGATCAGCCATTTATGTCACCATCTCCATCTTGACTCCCAGCAAGATCTCATCAATCCGTAACTTCGAAAACGAATCCTCAGGTCCATTTTCGATTTCCATCCGCCATGCTCAGAAAATCCATTCCTCTGCCTCCCTTCGAGTCATTCCACCACCGCCTCCCAGGGCCCTCGCCACCACACTCACGCTTGTGCTTCCCTTCCGTCCGCACGTACGAGGTAAAGCTGGCCCAAGACCCACCGCCTGGCCCGGAAATCGCACCCGAGAGGACCCTGCAGGAGTTCCCGCTGCTGTGGCCGCCCCCCAAGCTATGGGCCGGGCGACGCGCCCAAGTTTTAATCAGAGTAGTTCGGGCACAATACAAGCCACGTCGAGGTACTGAGCGGCTGTCATATGTGGCCACACCACAACCACCACAAACCCTTGTCTTCGCCAACCAAAGAACCGGCCACTGCAAAAACATGTCGCAGGCCCAAAGAAACCACAACACAGGGTTATTCAATGCAAAGGCTAGCGGTGGAAATTTACCGGAACACATTTGACAAACCACGAACAATAAAAACGGACGGAGGACTAAGAATAAACGCGTTAACTTCAATCAGACATTTCGGCGAACATGCGGAGGGCGTCAGCTAAGAGGAAGCTTCAAACTTATCCGAGACACGTAATTTAGAACATAAAAATCTGGAACAGCAGGAAAATCTGAAAAATAAAAAAGAAATTCACTTTGGACAAATGCATGCGCCTCCATCAAAAGGGAATTTTGTACTGCTTTTTGGATTGCATTCGTTTTGCCTAAAGACTGAATTCATTCTGCAATAAAACCAAATTAATTTACGAAATTCATGAGATGCATTTGTTTCCTTTTAGTTTTGTTTAATTGAACGATTGCACTCTTTGCTCAGTCCTCTCCTCTCGCTGATGTAGCTCCTGGAGAAGCAATGAGGACAACTGACCCTCGCCTAAGATCTAAACGGAGGCCAAAAAAAAAAAAAAAAAAACGTACAGTTTAGGAACCCAAAAAAATTGAGGGGCATGATTGAACATTTTTTAATAATTTTTTTGTAATAATATGGACTCAATGCCTTCACCCCAAAAGGATTTTAATTTAAAAAAAAAAAAAAAAAAAAAAAAACTTCCAGTTGGCCATTATGGTCTCCCAAGGATTTTATTTTATTTTATTTTAAATTTCCAAAACTTGTTGAAAAGTCTTGGACACCTTCACCGGGCGTAGACAATTAAATTTGATTTTAAAAGGAGCCGGCCAACTTTGTTTCTTTCCTGAAACCACACTAGAAAAATCTCTTTTATTCTTTTGTGAAAGATTCCGACTTGAATGTCGCTGGGTGCCCCCTCAGTAATCTACCCCCAGTGAAAAAAATGGATAAGTCTATATGTATTCTAGTTAACAATAATAAGACGATATAATAAATGTCTAATTTCTTATTTTTCCTTTCATCTATCACCTTGATATCCTCTATGAATATATGTCAAACGCTAGAATCAATGGTTGTTGCTTAGTGAGGTTATGTATCTATAGAGATGTCTATAGAACGCCACATATAAATTTAAGAAAGTGGGACCTCAGATTCATTTTCAAGAAATGCAACACCGGACTATGGGGTTGTACATATCTTATCAAGCCAAAATGGAATCAAATTGAAAATTATTTGAATTGCAGCATATTTTCCTTTTACGCTCTTCTAAGGAGTAAAAAAAAAAAAAATTAAAATTATTGAAAAGTCTGAGACACTCCATTTAAAGTCATCATCAACATTAGTTAAATAGACCTAAAAACAACATTCACGGGTTGCTACTTGCTAATACAGAGCATTAGCTGGAAAACTTTGATTTTAAAGTGAGCCGAAGCTGTTCATGGGACGATAACTTCAGCTCAGTTTTAGTTTAAGCCACATCACATCTACATTCTTCTTTGAGGGAGGGGAGAGAGAAAGAAACTAAGGGTGCATTTATTTAGCAGAATACTTCATAATAAAGGAAAATAGTTTTCAAGAAATCACTTTTCAGCAAAGTGGTAGTGATGGGGGCCACCCCTTACTAAAAATGTGAATGAGGAGCACAACCCTCATTGCTAGAGCGAGGAGAGCCAGTGATCCTTGCCGCTTGACTGCATATCCTTCCTCTTCACCTCCTGATTTTTCTTTGGGAAAAAAGTCAGAAAAAACCAAAAATTTGTCCAATATGACAAATTTATCCTCCAAAATTTTTTGTAACACAAAATATCCTAAACTTTGTTAACTTCAACACCATTTACCAAACTCTATGGCCGAATGGCATTTTCGTCTTTTAATTTTAATTCTTTTTATTTTTCTTTTTTTTCCTTTTTCTTTTCTTTTGTTTTTCTTCTTCTCTCTTCCCTCCACTAGCTATAGTGGAGGGAGGCTAGACTCAAGCGAGGGCCGTCATCGTCGGCGTTGAGCAAAGTTTGCCCTCGCCTAGGCAAGCGAGGACAACCCTTCCTAGATCCAACAAGGGTGACCCTCACCCAACGCAAGCAAGAGCGGCCCTCGCCCAGGTCAAATCTAGTGGGGAATGCCCTCACCTGATGTTGAAGAAGGCAACTCTCACCCAACGCCAACAAGGACGGCCCTTGCCTAAGTTCGGCCATGGTGGATGGAAGAGAGAAAAAGAAAAAAGAAAAAAAGAAAAAAAATTAAAAAGTAAAAGACGACAATGACTTTAATTTGGGGAAAGTCACATTGATACAAGTTTTGAGTTTTTTATGTTACAAAAAAATTTGAGTAAATGTGTCATAGTTGCAAATTTTAAGATTTTTTGTGTCATAAAAAAAGTTTTAGATAAATTTGTCACATTGAATAAATTTTGAGGTTTTTTGTGACTTTTTCCTTTTTTTTCTTAAGATTTTTGTCTTTTTGAACTTTGAAAACAGCTTTTATATTATAATTATCCATTAAGTGCAACGTCAACATGTAATGGCTATATAAAAATCTCTGTTTACAGTTTGATGAATGGACCAATTGAAACAAAAAAAAAATATAACCCAGTTGCATAATTAAAAGTTCAAAGATCTGATTAAATATTTTGCATTAGTTTAAGAACATGGTGCCGTCATCCCAAAGGAAAAAAAGGATTCTGATTGGCCTTTATGATCTCCCAAAGCGTCTTTAAAAATTTGCCAACTTGTTAAAAAGTTTCGGTCACCTTCGCCGGCATCTACTTGATATACTAGTGTGTTAGGTGGGAAATGGAAAATCAAATACAAAAGTTTCGGTCACCTTTGCCGGCATCTACTTGCTAAAGTAATGTGTTAGGTGGGAAATGGAAAATCAAATTGGACTTTGAGTGAGCCGGCAAGCTTTTTAGGTATTAACACTTTCATATCCTAAACCTTAGCTTATTTCTTAGCTCGGCCACATCACATCAAAAACATATATAACATCTATTTATAAAGACATTATATATAAACACAGTTCTTTCATGCTTTTACATGTGGTTAATGGATATATTTTCCACAACAAAGACATGCGATTATTTAGCATCTGAGCAAGCCTTTGCTTAAGATTTCAAATTAGGGTATTAGCAAATAAGAACAATACGTAGAGTAAACTTATATTTTATATCTGAGAAATGATTATGTGACAGTTTTTAATCTATTATGAGAATAACGATATATTTTGGACCATAAAAAACTAAATATCAAATAATTATAAATTGTTATGGGATTCATTATTTCAAGAATTTGTAACTCATAGTAACAAGCTGTTATTCTCACAGTAGTGCAAAAGCTATTATGCTAGCAAAACTCTTATACTTAAAAGAAACTATTTTAAAGCCTAAACAGACAAGTAATTATTTAAAGTGTAATAATTTTTTTTTTTTTTGAATAAGAACGGAATGGTCCACCAAATGTAGGATTGCCGAAATGCCCAAACTATAAGAACTTCTCCATATCATAATTCGTAGGACAACAAATATGGGCATTAAACATTATTTTAGATGGATTTACGAGAGAGAGAGAGAGAGAGAGAGAGAGAGCTTTTTCAAATAAGCACATTAAAGTTTCTCTTGACATGTGTTTTTTCTGGAGTATCAACTTCACAATGACGTGAAGAGAAAATGAAAACTGGTGCTTTCCATAGTTTGCAGATACAACGTGTATCCGGTGAGTGAAGTCCTAATGGTTGTTTTTAATTTTAATTGACTGGGGATTACAGATGAAATGTTGCACGCTGTGAAGTGCAAAACAAATGGGAATAAGAGTGAAAATCAGGTTGAAGAGTTGCAACTATTCAAAAAAGGGTGAAGGGCTATGGGTTACAACCTTTCGGTCTGAAGGGAATTTGTGGAGGAAAAACGTTCAAAAACAAAACAGAGGAACTTCATATTTTACATAGTGTTTAGATTACCGATTGATGAATATTCTTATTTCTATAATTATATATATATATATATATATATATATATATATATATATATATATATATATCATGTATGTAAGCATGCATGCATGCAGAAATTTTTTTTTCTCTATTTTCTCTCCATTTTTATTCTACAATTCACAGCGTAGCATAAAAAAGTCTTGTTTTAACATTTTGCAATAATTTATGGACCTAGTGCCTTGAATCCTAAGGAGGAAAAGAAAAAGGAACAGAAACTTAGAGTGCGTATAATAACCATTTTATTCTTGAAAACAGTTTCTGCTCAAAATTGATTTTCTTTGATTTTATTTCCTAAACAAGTTTTGAACATTTGAAGGTATTTGATAACTGTATAAAATTTCTATCCCTAGAATAAAATTGCTTTTGGTACAACCTTCAAATTTTTTTATGACTTAGAAGTTTATTTAATTATTAAATAATTTCAGTACATTTTTTTCTTTTTTCATTTTTCTTCTCTTCTTCTTCCTCCTCTAGTCGGCAGTTGGCCACAACGATGCAAAAGATAAAATAATAAATATATATCCCAAGGAATCTTTCAAAATTTCCTAACTTGTTAAAATGTCTTGGTCACCTTCATCGATGTCTACTTGCAGAGGGGCTAGGTAGGAAATAACAAGTAAAAAATTGATTTTAAAGTGAGCCGGCCAAGGATTTATGGTATGGACACTCACTCACTTCGTTTATATTGAATACCTCAGCTCAGTTTTTAGATAAAGCCACACACGCCAACCTTTTCTTTAGAGAGAGAGAGAGAGATCTTCCTAGCGATGGCAAACTCAGGGGTCATAATGACTACTGATAATGCTGCACAAGCATTAGGGGGTGAGTACCAAGTATTCCTTAGTTTCAGAGGACCCGATACTCGTCATGGATTCACAGACTTCCTCTACAATGACTTGGTAGATGCTGGAGTCCACGTATTCAGGGACGAAGATGAACTCCGCATTGGTGAAGTTATTGATGAGAACCTGCTATGTGCTATCAATAGCTCCAAAATCTACATACCCATCTTCTCTAAGACTTATGCTTCTAGTAAATGGTGCTTTCGTGAGCTTGCCCACATAGTAGACAACGTGTCAAAGTCAGATGTTGAAAAAAGTATCCTTCCCATATTTTTTAATGTGGAACCTGAGGATGTTAAACTCAAGACTCCACTATACAATGATGCTTTTTTGGAACACGAGAAGAGGTTTCCTGAGGAAGTCGAGGCGTGGAAAAAGGCTCTTGGGCAGGTAGACGAAATCAAGGGATGGAATGTCAAAAAGGATCAAAGGTAAATTTGTAAGATCTCTACCTATTTTTTTTCTCTGTTATAGGGGATACAACTCTGCCCTGTCAAATGATTCATTTTATTCCTTGTTTTAACAGAACTATTGAAAACTACCTGCAATTGCTGCTCTCACTCTCATTCACATTTGCATCCTCACTTATCTAAATTTGTAGTTTGCATCTATAGAGAAATTTCAACCCAAAACATACAATTTGCATCCTCAAGAAACACCAGTTACACCAATAAAATTAAGATTCAGTGAAGAAAAATCACGTCTAAATATTTGATGGAGAACATCCTGAGAACATGTAAAGACTGACTGGGCCATCATCTTGGGGACGCTTAACTCTGCAAAAATCGTGGATAGGTTCAAATCGAGGCCAGACAACCTCGATCTGGACCGTGTCGAAATGACTGTTGCCGAACTCTGAGCATGGAGGCCTCCTAGTGCTGTGGAGATATATATATATATAGACTCTCGGCGTAGGGGATGCCAAAACTTAGTGCTGTACGGGCGGCTGAGGACAGGCGGCGTCCACATGTCGATGGTGGCAAGTCAAGCAGAAAGGTGAGGGTAATTTTGATAAGAAAATGGAAATTAAATTAATATGTTCAGGTAACAAATGCAATTTGAAAAAAAAAAATGAGGTGAAAATTGGGGATTCAATTTGTAAATTATAAATTGTGGAGATGCAAGTGGATAAGCATGGAAAATAGGAGAAGTGTTAAAAAGTCCATAAATTTTTATATTTGTGTCAATTTAGTCATAAACATTTTATTAGTGTCAATTTAGTCTTAAAAATTTTTACTTGATACCGATTCAGTCATTTTCAACTAATTTTGGCATGATTTTGCTGATTGGGTGCCAGCCAACTAAGGTGGCCCAATCGATTCTAACGTGAACAATTTTTAATAATATTTTTTAATATTTTTTTTTTTTTTTTTTTTTTTCTCCTCCCCTTCCTCCAGCCGGTTGCTAGACCTCGATGACCAACCACTGACGAGCCTCACCGGCCACCTCACTAATGGCCGTGAGGGTGGCCTTAAGCTAGGCTAGCAAGGGTTGAGCCTCACCGCATGAGTAAGGCCGGCTTGGGTGTGAGGGCAAGCCTGGCCACCCAACACCAAGCCAGCTCAAGGCCGCCCTCGCACCCATTAGCAAGGTGGCCGGCAAGGCTCGCTAGTGGTCGATCGTTGATCGACGATCAACTAGAGGAAGGAGGAGGAGAAGGGGAAAAAAAAAAAGAAAATCAAAAATAAAAAAATAAAAAAATATTATTAAAAATTGTCCACGTCAGCACCAATCAGGCCACATTAGTCGGCCGATGCCTAGTCAGCAAAATTTCGGCCAAAATTGACTGCAAATGACTAAATTGGCATAAAGTAAAAATGTTTAGAACTAAATTGCCACTAAAAAAATGTTTATGACTAAATTGAAACAAATACAAAATGTTTAAGAATTTTTTTAACACTTCTCCCCGTGGAAAATGGTTTTTGCAAATTGTCCTTATTATTTTCCTTTTCTCCTTTCTTCAGCGTTATCTTAGGCAAACTAGAAAGTTTTGATATGGTAATTACCTGTACTATCTAATCCAATGCGATAAAGATGAAAATGAATTCTGGGAGATATGGCTCGAACATGAGGTAGTTTCGTGGCCCCACAAGGCATTTGTATATTGTTTTAAGGATAATTGTTTGGCATTTATATTAACAACTTTATATTTTATCATCATTCGTCAATAACGACACATAATTTGGCTGTCAATTGATAAATTTGGATAAACATATGGTGAATTAACCCCTATTATGCATTACATAGCATGTGGGCGCCCATTAGCTTCTCCAATGCAAATGAGCTGTTTTTGCACGATTTGCTGGATTTGGCAATCTCTTATGCTTCCGGGTTATGTAGTCAATGTGCCCAACATGCCGCTCCAGAATTTTTTTTTTTTTGTTGTGCGCTTGATCCACGTACATATCTCCATTCCTCATCCACCAAGCTAATCCCATGGGAATCGAATCTCTCGGTTTTCAATTTTGAACACATCGAAATGTGAAAATGCCACTATACTTGACATACTCCGATCCTTAGAAGAAATTTTGTATAAATCTCCTATTACAAGCGCTCAATTTTTCTTCTAGGTTTACCTATAAATGTCGAAATTTTATGTATGCTCGATATAGTACCCATTTTGTACTTTGGCCATCAAATAAGCCAATACTATAATAGTCTTCAAAAATTTCTTTAATCATATATGGAAAAACATATGGAGTGAATTCTACTAAATTAGCCTATATTGATTATTCAGTGTATTTAAACGTTTGTGATGCATGGATATGAAATTAATCTAGTCAACTAATGAAAGCACTTATGTACATGGCAGCCAAGCGAAGATTGTCAGATCTGTTGTTGAAAAAGTATTGGAGATGCTGGAGATAAAACACAAATCAGTGACTGAACTTTTAGTTGGAGTTGATGATCGGGTAAAAGAATTGACAGATTTATTATATGTCAACCATGATGATGTGCGGCTTGTTGGAATTTACGGAATGGGTGGCATTGGTAAAACAACTCTTGCCAAACTTGTCTTCAATCAACTATCCTCCCACTTTGGAAAGTGTTGTAGCTTCCAGGAGAATGTTCAAGAAAACTCGTTGACTGAAAAAGGCATTGTCCATTTGCAGAAGAAATTATTATTTGACATTGTTGGTTGTGGATTTGTGGAAAAATTTAAGGATATTGAAAAAGGAATGAGGAGCATAGGAAGAACACTCCCAACTAAGAAGGTCTTTTTGGTTCTGGATGATGTTGATAATAAAGAGCACATTAAGAAACTAATAGGAAAATTCTCATTACATTCAGGATCTAGGATAATCATTACAACAAGAAACACAACTATTCTACAAGTTGAGAGGTTCAAAGGTGAAATTCGAGAGTATGAGATGCGAAAGATGGATTGTTGTCATGCATTTCAGCTCTTTTGTCGGCATGCCTTTGGTGCAGACTTTGCTTGGGATGATTTTCATAAGCTTTCAAGTGATATTGTCTCACATATGGGAGGGCTTCCTTTGGCCATTGAAGTGGTAGGTTCCCTACTTAAAGGGAAAGACAAAGCATTTTGGAAAGAGACATCAGTCAGGTTAAGGGAAGTACCAGAGAAAGAGATTCTAGAGAAGTTGAGGATTAGCTATAACAACCTAGACGAATATCAACAACGAATTTTTCTTGATATAGCATGCTTCTTTTCCCATGAGAAGAAGACCGATGCAATTTACATGTGGGCTGATTGTCAGTTATATCCCCAAAGAGGAATTGATGTCCTTACTAGTCGGTGCTTGATAAAGATAGGGCACAACAATATGATCTAGATGCATGATCAACTAATAGACATGGGAAGGCAAATTGTGCGTGAAGAAAGTTCAAGTGACCTTGGAAGGCAAAGTAGGTTGTGGATTGCAAAAGAGGCCCTTGAAATCATAAAGACTGAAGAGGTAAGTAAGAAATGTCCCATTGCTAGTAGAATTTCTTTTTTGTTAAGGATTTTATTTTATTTTTTTTTACTACCTATTCAAGTTGTAAACATAATGGCTAGAAGTAGACAAACTTCTTCACATCATTGCAAAATTGATCTTGCAGAGGAAGGACAAGGTTCTAGCGCTTGATATAAATGGATTCGGATTACCCCATAGTGATCGCAAATGATGAGTTTGAAAGGTTACGTAACCTAAGATCCCTCAAGTTAGGCACCGGAACTTTTGCTGGGGACTTTGTAAAATGTCATTCGAAGTTGAGATGGATTTCTTGGCATTCTCCTCATCCGAATTTTAAGGCAGAAAATTTGTATTTGGATCATCTTGTCGTTTTTAAACTTGACTTGAATGGCTTCAAGGATGATTCGAAAGCATGGGACTTGATCAAGGTACATCACATGTTTTAATTCTAGTTTAATAATCTCAGTTTATACTATGCAATGGTTCTTATACTTGACATGTCATCCATTTTATTAGGGGGCTCGGAATTTGAAAGTTCTATCTCTAACTAGGTGTTATGCCATAACAACAATCCCGGACTTCTCTAAATGCTTGGGTTTAGAGAGGTTGACTCTTGCACACTGCTACAACCTAAAGAGAATTAAAAGTTTCATTGGAGATCTACAGTCGCTAATTGAGTTAGAGGTTGAATGGTGCACGGGTCTTGTAGATTTGCCTAAAGAAGTGGGGGCACTAGTGAAGCTTAAGCGCTTCTCATTGTGTAGATGTTTGAGGTTGAGGGAACTTCCAGACTCAGCTGGTAATTTAACCTCATTGACAAAGTTAAACTTATCAGGTAAGGGCATTGCCAAACTTCCAAACTCTATTGGAAAGTTAAAATCCAAATACATGTTATCTGAAACTTGAGATTTTTTCTTTTCACAAACACGGGGATAAGGAAACTTCCCAACACTATCGGAAAATTAAAATCATTGTGTGTCTTACATTTCCCAAGAGAACCAACTTTTCATCGGAAGCATCATGTTTGGCAATTACCTAGTGGCATTAGCATGTTGGTAGATCTTATAGATTTGAATCTTAGTGGGCATTACAAACTGGAAGGTGAAATTCCTGTTGAAATTGGGGAATTGTCACATTTAAGATCCCTAGATTTAAGTTGTTCTTGTATCTCTAAAATTCCAGAGACAATCAACAAGCTTCATCACCTCCGCACACTAAATTTAGTTGGTTGTCATGGTATTCAAATGTTGCCGGAGCTTCCCACAAGTTTGGTTTGTCTACAACTTCTTTCTGCATCATTGCTCTCAATTCCTAATCTGTCAAATCTTACTAACTTGATTACATTGCTACTAAGTGATGACTCTGAAATAACAGGCGAATCTAAAATAATCACAGGATGCAACTTAAGGTGGATTGGGAGGTTATCTAGATTGAAATGTTTAGACTTGAATCTGCTGAACGTCCCTACACCTCTAGAGTTGACTTCTCTTCCTCATCTGGAAAGGCTTCGTTTGTCTTGTCTAAATTTGCAAACCCTTCCACTCGATGGACTTCCACAACTAGGGCACTTACATGTTCACGGTTGTAAACTGCTTAGGAGATTATCCATTCCTTTGGAATTGAGGAAGCTAGAGTCTATGCATGTGTTAGATTGTCTAGACCTAGTTGAGATAAAATATTTGGGTCTTTTGGAATCATTGAAATCCATCTTGGTTTCTGGTTGCAAATCTTTAAGAAGAATAAGTGGGTTATCATACTTGACGAAGCTAGAGCATTTGGAAATCACACAGTGCATGTCATTGATAAAATTGATTGATGCATCTTGCACAAACACAGCCAATGATTGCATTGTCAAAATAGAGGAGTGTGGAGATTCAGTGCCGAGCATCCCATATGAAATGTCTATGAAGTGTTACAGAGAAGAATTTCTTCTAGATACATCAGACATTGAATCCAAGTCAGATAAGGTATGATGTCTTCTTCATCGATATACGGTAGCCATGTGTGTATGCACATGTTTAAATATTGATTTGTTCTAATTTTATTTGCTGCGATTCAATAAAACTACACAACCCTATCAAAAACTTACATAGATGAAAATGTATTTGTTAATCAAATAAAGAAAATTTATCAAAAATGATCTTTAAATAATTTCAAATACTTTAGTGTTCCTTCATTATGTCTCTTTTTAATTTGAAATTTTATCTTGTATAAATTAAATAAATACGCAAATAAAAGTATTGTGAATTGCCATTTTTTTGTTCTTGTTATATAATCGAGTGTTGGATATAGGGTGATGTGATATTTGCTTATTTTGAAGTCATGATGTCCTTGGAACTTTGGAACTGCTGTGCCATACCATTCACCTTCGCCGTACCCAAAAAAAAAAAAATAAATAAGTTCTTATTTTTTAAAACATTAAGTTATGTTGCATCCATTAGCTTTTCAGTCTGCATAGCCATTAAGAATTTCCCATAACGGACTGATTCATTTTTCTTAACCGAATTTTCTTAGCTAATTCTATTAACCAGGCATCATATCCACTCATGTTAGAGGAAGCTTTGCTTTCTTTTTTGGCCAAATGTCCTCCTTTCTTTAGCCACCCAATAAAGTTGCCATTTTCGTTTTGCATGCGATTTCTTAGGTGTCTGATATTTTCAGTTCCTAATTTGAGATTCCCATCTTCTGTTGTAATGACGGTACTTTGGTTGCATATTCTTTTCTATTTTAGTTCCTTTATTTCTACTCGCCTTTTTGATGTTGGACAGATTTGGTTCTCTAATAATGCCACTAAACTAATTTTATATTCTGACCATAAGAAAAACTCATCTAATCATTCTTTAGGTATTACTTCATAAAAATAGGTTTAGATGAGATATAAGAGAATAGATTACAAAATTGAAGATTTAAAAAGACATCATATGATGTCCTTTTCTACAAAACTCTTGTTTGCAATATGCATAATTAATGCACAAATTTAACATTTTATTCATATTATAATAGTTATCATGGAATATTTTATTCGATTATTGCTTTCATGAGCTTTGGGACAAGTAATGTCGTATAATTTGATCATAGTTGTACAAAAGCAAACACAAAACCTCATTAGATTCAGCAACGTGTCTCCAAATGGAAAAATGAACGATGAACAAGGGGCAGCAAATTCGTGCATATGTTTGAAGTTGTGATGATTCTCCTCTTCTGAATTTGTGTTGGCCTCTAAAGTATAAGTAAATAGAACGTTTGTTTTGTCTCTTTCTTGCAAGTTAAGCACTAACTGTGTCACATATTTGCTGTTTCGCTGATGCAAGTGGGCTTGACTAGTTTTCCATTTTTGGCTACCTATGGGCTTAGACTAGTTGACTATGCCTTGTTAGCATTAAAATAGGATGTGACCACGGGGAATTCACGTCTTTGCATAGTACTGGACCATTTCAAAGTGAATTAGAGCACATATTACTTGAACAAGTAGTCATATATCATGTGGCAATGTAACTTTTACACAATTGAACATATTATTTCACTAAAAAGCGCTACTTATGATTGAAAGAGACACTAAATAATTCTTAAGCATTTTACTTTAGATTAAGAAAGAATACAACATCATATAGACTTTCATAAACTGATTTAAAACAATGTCTCCCATGGTTATGGATTTTTCACTTGAAAAGTGGAAAATAAAACCTTTTTTGAGTTCCATATTGCAAAACAATTGCACTTATGCTAGTATTGTAATTGAAATACATAAAAACCATTGAAAGATAGTAGTACATGAACTACAATAAGGTTAATAGATTAATGTAATTAAAGTGAAAATAAGATAAAAAATTAACGTTGGCTAAAAAAATAACATAAAAAGTAAAAAGAAACGAAACTACATATGGAATTAGAATAGCAAGACTGTTACCTTCTTTTATTTTTTATGTTTTTAGTTTTTCTTTACTTGGTATGGAATGTAATAATTAGTGCGAGTAACTATTATTTTAAATAAATCAAATTAATAAATCAATCTAATAATTAAACCATAAAGGTTGCAGTGGAACTTGAGCTATGAGCACTTTTATTCCAAACTAATGAATGATGTTTGTGCGGTATTGAATTTCGGTCAAATATGCAAAAAGGCTTGATATACATCCAATACATATGTTGTTTGACTCTTGCGTTGAATCTGTTACATAACAGATGGAACATCCCTTCACAATCAAATTCCGTTATGGATCAAAGTCAAGTGATGGATCGGCTTGGTGTGGGTGGTGGGAGACGGAAATGAAAAATTTCACCCCTGATTCAGTGACATATGAGGGATTAATTGCTTGCATGAAAGATTTCGGCTGTCGTGTGAAGAGAATGTGGTACGAGACTCTTTGGGAAGGCCATGAGGACATTTTTTGTGAAGAGAGCAACAAGGGCATAGAGATCAAGAGTGATGAGCAAGTGAAGGAGATGGCGCAACTAGCATCTAAAAGAGGCTTCATTATATTGGACGTCCTGGGGGCAGTTAACAGGACGGAATCATACGACGACGATACGATAACTATGTTAAGAGAGGTATGGACAATGAAGACTGATGTGTATTCCAATGAAGATGAAGCTGAGTGGGACGTTTCAGGTCCTGAGGAAGACTTAGACTCTGCAAGTGAGGGTGAAAGCCAAACAGATAGCACCTCCTCTATTGATGATTTCGAGGCCACGGGAAATAGGAAGCAAATGACGGACGGAAAGGTTGGGCACTATGATACTGTCGATGAAGGGAAAACGGCGAGTACGGAAAATAAGAAGGAGAAGCGGGATGAGAATGTGGAACCTGCCGTCCAAAATGTTGTCCAGTCGACTTACCAACAGTGCGAAGGAGACGAACGTCATGAGATGCCCTGCAAAGCTACAACTGAAGTTGAGGATCAGATGGAAATTGCTTCTGTAAGTACTGAAGATTTTTGCATTATCTTAATTGTAAGGTGGTTAAAAACTTATGCAGAATTTCGACGTGGTCCAGGTGAAGACGGATAGAACAGTGGAGACTGACCGAGTACCTGCAAAAAAGAGAAAGACGGAGTGGGACAAGATGTGCTTTAAACCCAGGAAGGGATCCTGCCACAAGAGGTAGAGCAAGGGGTAGGGATGCAGCGTCCAATTCGGGAAAATGATATTTGTGTCAATTCAGTCTATCGGATTAACTTTAACTAGTTAACGCTAACTATCCAACTGGTGCTAACATTGACAATTTTTAATGAATTTTTAATTTTTCGTTGCCTTTTCCTTTTCTTTTTTCTTTCCTTCCTTCTCGGTTGCTGACGAGGCTCACCGGCCCTGGGCGAAGGCTGTGAGTTTGCCGAATGCCTATTAAAGAAAGATGAGGCCAATATGAGTTAGCCAGTGTTGGGGACAATCCTGGAAGTTGCAATTCTGCTGCGGGACGATGTTGGAGTTCGCAAATCACCCCTAGTCATGACATTCTTGAATTTCACTTCTTGATCACCCCAATCAAATTCAAAATCATTATTAATCTCAATGCACAGTTTGTTGAGGTAATTTTTCACTTATAAAAATATTATAGAGGATTACACTTCATAAGGAAACATTACAACAATGGAAATAACAAAAGAAAACCGGCCGGTTCTTGAGGACCGATCTGATCTCGAACCTCCTCAAGATCGACGCCATGACGTACTTCATCTGGATGAAGGCCATCTCCTTCCTGAGGCACACCCTCGGACCGGCCTGAAACACCGGGTGTTTGTATGGAATCACCGCTCTCAACTCCCCCTCGGCGCCACCTTCCATCCCCGGTGCCACCAGCCACCGGTCCGGTTTGAACTCGAGCCTGGCCTTCCCCCACAGCTCCTCCATCCTCCCCATCCCGTAGGGGAAAGTACGTCACTCTATCGCCCTTCCTCACTGGGGTCCCGTCCGGCAACACGTCGTCCACCGTAGCGTGTTTGGAGTCCCACGCGACCGGCGGGTACAGCCGCATCGATTCACAAAGGCATGCCTTCAGCAACTTCATCTCCTTCAAGGCTTCGAAGTCCAAGCACTTGTTGTAGCTCCGGTCAAGAATCGAGTTAACTTCGCTCACGATCTCTTCCTCGGCATTCGAGTTCTGAGCAAGCAGCCAGAAGAGCCACGTCATCGCCGCCGATGTGGTGTCCCTTCCGGCCATCACGAAGCTTATCACCATGTCCCGCACCATCTCTTCACTGTGCCCGGCCGCAAGGAACCGCGACAAGAGGTCGCCATCGTATTTTATCTGCCGATCGTCATTCTCTTGGAGCAGCTTCTTCTTCCTGTTCCGGATTATATCAAGTATATCATCATGCACGAGCTTGACAGCTTCGGCAAGCTTCTTTTAGGACCCGATGTTCAAGGCTCTCTAATGTAGCAAAACTCAAAGTCACCAATCTAATGAGTCCAAGACCTCACTGACCTCTGGAGACCTTATCCTTACTTGTGACTGGTCGCTAGCCGTCGTCATGACCTAGCTAAGAGAAAAGAAAAAAGAAAAAAGAAAATTGCCCTATCCATATATATGAGACGAAATCTCCCGCGTTCGAATCAAACGCTAGATTTCTTTAGTAAAACCCAAAAACCGTAACCTAATCATCGTTTAAATAAGGTCCACGAAAACGAAACCGGTCGCGCGATACTTCCTCTCGGAGCACCACGTGTCCGAACCTCGCATGCCCCTGTCCCCCGTGCGAGCCCACGCATGAGGCGCACGTGTCGTCCCGCGACCGCCTCCTTGCAGCACGACCTATCGAAATTTCCCCATGCAGGCAACGGGAGTCAAATTTCCCTTCCGCAAGAATCGCCCGACGATCGGCCATTTCCGTCACCATCTCCGTCTCCACTCCCAGAAAGATCACATCAATCCACAACTTCGAAAGAGAATCGTCAGCTCTCTTTCTTCGATTTCCATCCGCCATGCTCAGAAAATCCATTCCCCTCCCTCCCTTCGCGTCGTTCCACCGCCGCCTCCCGGGGCCCTCGCCGCCGTGCTCCCGCCTGCACAAATAGCAATCCGACATTTGCTTTCAAGAATTTAAGCATGGTTTTTTTTTTTTTAAAAGTATTTTTCACATGTTTTAAGAAAAAACCACTCAAAGACTATTTTTAAGCTTTTTCTTTTATATAATTTTTAGAGAATATAAAAATTTTAGGGATTTTCATTTTTTAATTTATAAAAAAAATATTATATTATATTATATTATATTATACTAAAGGGTGGGGACCGACCTGGGTCGGAAACGATCCGGATCGCCAATCCCGCGGCCGGACTGGGCCTGATACGCCCCGATCCCACCCAAAATGAAGCCCATCCGAGGAGGAATAAAAAAAGAAGGCCATCCCAAAGCAAAGGAAGACCCCTAAACCAGCCCAAATCTTTTCTCCCTTCTTAAACCACTACGGCTAAGCTCTCTTTGAGCCCGACAGAAGCCAAGTTTTTTCTAAACCAAAACCAAAAACTCAAATCTTGTTGAGCCCAATAGACCCCTATCAACACACAAGCCCACTCTATCCATTGCCAATCCCACGTCTTCCCACTCGCTGATCCACATAAGCATTTCCTTTGCTGGAACACGCGCATCGTTCTTTCCCAAGGACCAGGAGCAATGTGTCACGGGCCGAGAGTTTCCTTGGCCTCGGAAACGACCCGTGGGCGCCTAGCGAGCGGAATTCGCCAGGCCAACCCTTTCTTTAGCTGTTCCATGAACGATACGGTGAATGATTCTTCGTACGAGATCCTACCATGCCCAGCTTTGCTCGGACGTCTGGTCCATCAAGTAAGGCAGAAGTTCTTTTTAGGCACAACAACTGGTTTCGGCCTGCCATGACCTCATCAAGAGAGCGGCATTAGCTCCCGACCAGTTTGTGCACGGGAGGCCTACCCCATCTTCAGAGCTCCTAAGTGATATAATCCTTCTATCCTAGAACGTCCGTGAATCCTCCCGTACTCGTGACACTTGTGAGTGGCGCTTAGGGTTATCTGGTGAAGAGTATGAGGCAGAAGGATAGAACACAACTGGTCTGTGGGAGTGGCATCAAGACGGTTGGTGCTAGGAGTTCTAGGATATAAGGATTATATCACTTAGGAGCTCTGAAGACAGGGTAGGCCTCCCGTGCACAAACTGGTCGGGAGCTTATGCCGCTCTCCTGATGAGGCCATGGCAGGCCGAAACCAGTTGTTTTGCCTAAAGAGAACTGCTGCCTTACTTGATGGACCAGACGCTTGAGCAAAGTTGGGCATGGTAGGATCTCGTACGAAGAATCATTCACCGTATCGTTCGTGGAATAGCTAAAGAAAGGGTTAGCCTGGCGAATTCCGCTCGCTAGGCGCCCACGGGTCGTTTCCGAGGCCAAGGAAACTCTCGGCCCGTGACAAATGGCTGACGCAAACAGCTAAAGGGCCCCCAAGTTTTAATCAGAGTAGTTCGGGCACAACACAGGCCACGTCGAGGTACTGCGCGGCTGTCATATGTGGCCACACCACAACCACCACTACCCCTTGTCTTCGCCAACCGAGAACTGGCCGCCGCCAAAACATGTCGCTCGCCGAAAGAAACCACGAAACAAGGGATTTCAAAGCAAAGGCTAGCGGTGGAAGTTTACCGGAACGCATCTGACAAGCCAGGAACGCTAAAAATGGACGGAGGACCAAGAATGAACGCGTTCATTTCAGTCAAGACATTTTGTCGAACATGCGGAGGGCGTCAGCTAAGAGGAAGCTTCAAACCTATCCGAGACACGTAATTTAAGAACATAAAAATTTTGGAACAGAAGGAAAATCCGAAAAGTAAAAAAGATATTCACTTTGGACAAATGCATGCGCCTCCATCAAAACGAAATTTTGTACTGCTTCTTGGATTGCATTCGTTTTGCCTAAAGACTGAATTCATTTTGCAATAAAACTAAAATAGTTTTTCGAAATTCATGAGAAGCATTTGTTTCCTTTTAGTTTTGCCTAATTAAACGATTGCACTCTTTGCTCAGTCTCTCCACTCGCTGATGAAGCTCCTGGAGAAGCTACGAGGGCAACTGACCCTCACCTAAGATCTGAACGAGGACCAAAAAAAAAAAAAAAAGTACACAATTTAGGAACCCCAAAAAATTGAGGGACGTGATTGAACATTTTTTAATAATTTAAAAAAATAATAATTTAAGGACTCAATGCCTTCCCCACAAAAGGAAAAAGGAAAAATTCCAATTGGCCTTTACGGTCTCCTAAGGATTCTTTAAAAAATTCTAAAACTTGTTCAGAAGTCTTGAGGACACCTTCACCGGGCGAAAGCGGGGAAATAGACAATTAAATTTGATCTTAAAAGGAGCCCGCCAACGTTGTTTCTTTTCTGAAACCACACCAGAAAAATCTCTCCGTGTGACTTAATGTATTCTAGTTTACTAGGATAATACCATATAATAGATATCTAATTTCTTATTTTTCCTTTCATACATCACATTGATGTCCTCTGCAAACATATGCCAAATGCTAGAATCAATGGTTGTTGGGGAAAATTGTTCAAAAAATCATAAACATATTGCACTTTTGCTAATTCAGTCCTAAACTTTTTTACTTCTTGCCAATTGAGTCTATTCAGCTAATTTTGATCGAAAATCGCTGATATAACACGGTTGGCACCGAGTGAACAACATTTAATAAATTTTTAAATATTTTTTTGAATTTTTTTTTTTTTCTTTTTCTTCCTCTGGCTAGTCACCCAACATTCGACTACCGATTAGAGGCTACTACTGGCGCTAGTCAACCTCACCGGCCTCGGGCGAGTCTCACCCTTACCAAATTTTGCGAGGTTCACCCATGTTGAAGGCTAGTGAGGGCAACCTCACCGGCCACAAGTGAGGCCCGCCCTCACCAGATTCAGCAAGGGTGAGCCTCGCTCGAGGCCAGCAAGGCCAACAAGGCGAGGTGAGTTGCCCCTCCCCAAATCCCTGAGGTTGATGAGGCTGACCCTCGTCGGTTGTAGCCTTTGGCTAGTCACCGGAGGTTGGGCGACCGACCAGAGGAAGAAGAGGGGGAAAAACATAAAATATAATTTTAAAACTTAAGGAAAACATTTAAAATTTAATAAATTTTGTCCACATCAGCGTCGACCTTGCCATGTAAAACAACCGGCATCTATATCAACAAATTTCAGCAAAAATTGGCCGGATTGACTCAATTGGCAAAAAATGAAAAGATTTAGAACTAAGACCCCGTTTGGTTCGACTTTGGGGAAATGCCATTGGGAGAATGCAAATACTTTGAGAGAAAGGGGCTTTCAAAAATGTTAGACCGTTTGGTAAATTATAGCTTTGAAATGCAACTTAGTATAAACACCGTTTGGCAAAATTCACATTTGTAAGTAGATTTTGTTATTTTTTATTTTTTTTTTAAGTCTGAAATCAAATTCCGGCGGCCGGCCACCGCCGGACGGCCAGATCTGGCCGTCGCCGGACCGCCAGATCTGGCCGCCGGATGGCCAGATCTGGCCTCAAGACCGCCAGATCTGGCCTCGCTTGGTCGCCTGGGTCGCGCGACTAGGCGACGCCACCTGAGGTCGCTCAACCTCAGGCGCCCGACCTCAGGCCACCTCGCCTGAGGTGGTGCGACCTCAAGCGAGGCTTTCCGGCGGCCAGATCTGGCCGCCGGGGGGCCAGATCTGGCCGCTCGCGGCTAAGAGCCGCCCACCGCACAAAGAAGACGAATGGCGAAGGAGACGATGAACAGTAACTCGATGAACAGTAAAATTGCATCTCCGGAATGCCCGATGCTCAAAGTTGGTCCTCTCCGGCTTTCGGCTTTCAGCATCTAAAATGCTCGCATTTTGCAAATGGGCATTTAAAAGCTCAACCAAACACACAAAATTTTCCCCAAAGGGCTTTGGGGCCCTAAAGTCCCTTGGGAAAGCCCAACCAAACGGGCCTAAATTGGCAAAAGTACAATATGTTTGATAATTTTCCCATTGTTGTTGCTTAGTGAGGTTATTTATCTATAAAGATGTCTATAGAACACTACATATAAATGTAAGAAAGTAGGACCCCAGGTTCATTTCCAAGAAATGCAACCCCGGACTCTAGGGCTGTACATATCTTATCAAGTCAATTAGGAAACAAAAACAAATGAAAAATTTATTTGAATTGCGGCATATTTGCCTTCACGCTCTTCTAAGGAGTCTAAAAAAAATTAAAATGATTGAAAAGTCCGAGGCACTTCATTCAAAATCATCATCAACGTTAGTTAAATAGTCCAGATAACAATACTCACAGGTCGCTGCTTGTCAATACACATCATTATCTGGAAAACTTTGATTTTAAAGTGAGCCGAACGTGTTCATGGGAATACATTGGCTAGTTCACACCGATAACTTCAGCTTAGTTCTTAGTTTAAGCCACATCACATCACATTCTTCTTTTGGCGGAGGGGAGAGAGAAAAAAAAAATTAAGAATGTTTTTATTTGGCAGAAAACTTCATAATAAAAGAAAATACTTTTTGAAAGATCATTTTTCAAAAAAGCGGTAATAATAAGGGTCTCTCATCTTAAATCTGGGCAAGGGCCACCCTCCCGCTGAAGATGTGCACGAGGAGCATAGCCATCTTTGCCAGCGCGAGGAGAGCCAGTGGCCCTTGCCGCTTGAATGCACTATCCTTCTCCTTCACCTCTTGATTTTTCTTTTTCTAAGATTTGTCTTTTTGATTTTTTTTAAATTTATATTATAATTATCCAATTAAGTGCAACGTCAGTATATAATGGCTATATAAAATCTCTGTTTATTAATTAAATGAAAGGTCCAATTCGAACAAACAAATCTAACCCAATTGCACAATTAAAAGTTCAATAATGTAATTAAATATTTTGCTATAGTTTAAGAACATGGTGCCATTATCTCAGAGGTGAGCATGATGCAGGTGGGCGGTTTCCACTTTAGAACTGGAATTGCCCGTTGATCCCATGAACCCACCTGGGAACAGATCAACACACTCAGTCCAACGTTTACTAGCAATCCAAAGTAAAGCAAAAAAGCAACCGAACTTCTCTTTTTTTAATTGGAAGATCAATAAAAAGATTAGGCTTATATTGAAAGTTGAGAGTCAAGGTTATGAGCGAAAGATAGAGAGATGACTCATACAAGATGAGAGTAAGATGAGACGAGCACTCAATTAATGGGTGTTGAGTTTTAGATTATGAATTTTAGGGTTTTCACTTTTCTTTTAAAAAAAAATATTTTTTGGTCAAAAATTTTTCTTAAAAGTTATATATATATATATATATCTATTACTAATTTGGTTCAGGTAGACGGGAGTGATTCCACACCTAGAACCGGGAGTTGGACCACTCCCCTTGGAAACTGCTGGTTCTGGTCCAGTTTCGAACCCTTTGCACACCTTTAGTTATCCCAAAGGGAAAAAAAATTTGGAAAAAAGGACAGTAGAAATGCCATAATTTGTGTACAGTGCTAATTTTAGTGTCAAAATTTTTCGTTAGCTCACTTAAGTATCAAAATAGGATAAAAAGGATCATTTAAGTGCTTTCAACGAGAAATTCCGGCCAGAGAAATTATGTGACATTTATATTTAAAAATTTTATTTGTGATGGCACTTTTATGGCGAAGTGATTACTTTTTCATTAAGATTATTACTGAATCAATAACTTTTTTATAATAATTGTCATTGAAATGATCATTTTTTTAACTGCTACACAATGTTGTTTAAGGGTTATATGCTAACTAGACACACAAGTAAACCACATAAGATAGAGAAATTAATAAAATATTTCTAGACGGCTCTAATCAAAATTGACACTTAAATAATCGTTTTTCAAAAAAGTGACAGCTAAGTGATTCGAAAAAAAATTATTATTAAAGTGAGCGTTGTATACAACTTATAATATTTCTAGTGTCCTTCTCTCAAGAAAAAATTTGATTGGCTTTTATGGTCTTCCCAAGAGTCATTAAAAATTTGCAAACCTTTTAAAAAGTTTCGGTCACCTTCGCAGGTGTCTACTTGCTAAAGTAGTGTGTTAGGTGGGAAACGAACAATCAAATTCAACTTTAAAGTAAGTCAGCAAGCTTTTTAGGTATTAGCACTTTCTTGCCTAGTTCATGTCCAAAATCTTTGCTCTTTTCTTAGCTAGGCCACGTCCGCCACTAGAGTCCCTTCCAAGGACTCAGAACCTTCATTGAAGAGGTTTAGCCTTGAATTTAATCGGTCAGCCTCCTCTTCTCAGGCTAGGGGTTAGGGTACCTCTTAAAGAGGTCCCTTGGCGGACCCCCTGTGGGAAGGAAATCTTTTTTGAGCCTCATTCCTGGCTCTACCCAGACTTTCCTAGTGGTCATAACCTTTTAAGGTCTTGCTCAGGACCAAGTCGGCAACTTTCCTAGTGGTCATAGTTTTTAAGGTCTTGCTCAGGACCAAGTCGGCAAGCTTTTTAGGTATTAGCACTTTCTTGCCTAGTTCATGTCCAAAACCTCAGCTCTTTTCTTAGCTAGGCCACGTCACATCAAAAACTTATGTAACATCTACTTTTAAGGACCAAAAAACAAAAAAACAAAAATTAAAACATGGTTCTTTCATGCTTTTACGTGTGATTAGTGGATATATTTTTCCACAACAAAGATATGCGATTATTTAGCATTTAAGCAAGCCTTTGCTTAAGATTTCAAATAAGGGTATTAGCAAATAAGAATTCTACGTAGAGCAAACTTATATTTTATACCTAAAAAAAAACTATGTTGAAAGCCTAAACAGACGAGTGATTATTTAAAGCATACTAAGTTAAAAAATTTTGAATAAGAAGGGGATGCAATCCACCAAATGCAGGATTGCCAAATTGCCCCATGCTCTAGGAAGAACTTCTCCTTATCATAATTCGTAGGATAACAAATATGTGCAATTTTAGATGGATTTAGAGAGAGAGAGAGAGAGAGAGAGAGAGAGAAGATTATTTTAGATGAAGTTAGAGAGAGGGGGAGGGGGCGGGGGCGACCTTTTTCAAATGAGCGCATTGAACTTTCTCTTGACATGTGTATTTTTTGGAGCATCAACTTCACTGTGATGTGAAGAGAAAATGGAAAATGATGCTCCCATAGTTGGCAGACACAACGTGTATCCGGTCAGTGAAGTCCTAATGGTTGTTTGAAGTTTTAATTAACTGGGGTTACAGATGAAATGTTGCGCCCGGTGAAGTGCAAAACAAATGGGAATCAGAGTGAAAATCAGGTTGAAGAGTTGCAACTATTCCAAAAAAAGGGTAAAAGACTAAGGGGTTACACAACCCTTCGGTCTGAAGGGAATTTTTGGAGCAAAAACCGTTCAAAAACAAACCAGAGGAACTTCATATATTTCATAGTGTTTAGATTACCAATTGATGAATATTATAATCTCTACGATTAGATATGCATGCATGCATGCATGTATGTATGTATGCAGAAAGCTTTCTTTACTTTTCCCCCGTTTCATTTTTTATTCTGCAATTCACAGCGTAGTATAAAAAAGTCTTGATTGAACATTTTCCAAGAATTTACGGACCAGATGCCTTTCCTTCGAAGGAGAAAAACAAAGAAAAAGAACGGAAACTTCTTATTGGCCTTTATGGTCTCCCAAGAATTCTTTAGAAATTCCCAATCTTATCTTGTTAGAAAGTCTTGGTCACCTCCACCGATGTCTACTTGCTAATGCAGAGCGTCGGATGGGAAATAGATAATCACGAGAAAAAGGTTGATTTCGTGTGACTTTACGTATTCTAGTTAGATAGGATAATACAATATAATAGTGTGTCTTAAACAAGACCTTAGAAGGCTCTGACCACCAGAAAAGTCTGGGTAGAGGCTGGGACTCCAGTCGGTTTCCCGGTTTAGGCCTCTTCATTTCCCTGAATCTTGCTGGGAATTTAACCCGGGATCGGCTTCACGGGGATCCAAGGGGCCGTGGCACTCCCTAAAAGGGGGTTGTGCTCGCACGGGCCAATGGGCTAGAATATTTTTCGAGGCCTGGATCTCGGCCTCTACCCAGACTTTTCTGGTGGTCAAAGCCTTTTAAGGTCTTGCTTAGGACCTGTCTTATGGGATATCATCCCAGTCACTATATTTTTCGAGGCGTGGGAGCTGACTCTTTCTTATTGGCCTTTATGGTCTCCCAAGAATTCAATAGAAATTCCCAATCTTATCTTGTTAGAAAGTCTTGGTCACCTCCACCGATGTCTACTTGCTAATGCAGAGTGTCAGATGGGAAATAGATAATCACAAGAAAAGGTTGATTTCGTGTGACTTTACGTATTCTAGTTAGATAGAATAATACAATACAATAATTGTCTTTTTTTTTTTGTTTTCCTTCCCTCTATCACATTGACGTCCTCTGCGAAAACATGCCAAACGCTAAAGCCAACGGCTGCGGCCAATGAGTTTGTTTTATCGATAGAGACATCTATAAAACCCTACATGACAATTCTAAGTAGGTGGGACCTCGGCTCATTTCCAAGAAATGCAACCACAGACCTGCGGAGTAACATGTATTATCACGTCAAAAAAGAAAAAAAAAATTGAAAACTTATGTGATTAGCAGCAGATTTGCCTTTATAGTCTACCGATCATCGATCTTAGTTAAATAGACCTGTACGGTTTGAAAATAGCAGACCTTCACCGGTTTAGCTAGAGAAAAAGAAAACAATGAACTTCGATTCTAAAGTAACAATTAACAAGACGTTCACTGATTTAAAGACATCCATAAATAAGGCGAAATAGAGATGAATCATATATAAAGCGTGTGACTGAGAGAGTGCTAGCAATCCGATAGTTATGACAATATGATTTGGTTGAGATAATAAGTTTTATACACTATAAGGTTGTCGTGGTCGTTATGCAATTACTAAACAGTATTTATGAATCTCTCCTGCTCAGCCACAGTGTCTTGTCCCTATACTTCCAAAATTTTAGACACAAGTTTGGGTGAGCGAAGTCCTAATGGCTCTTTTAAGTTTTCATAAAATTGTTCTAATGACGAGATATGCATGTAGGGGCTACAAATGAAAAGTTGCATCCCATGAAGTGTAAAACAAATGGAAATTTAGAGTGAAAATTAGGTTGAGGAGTTGCAACTTTCTTAAAAAGGAGAAACAACTAAGGTTCCGTTTGTTTCTCACAAAATAAATGATTTAGAAAAAAAATTTCCTAAAACTAATTGTTTATATCGCTTGAAATAATTAGTTGATGAAAAATATTTTCATTATAGATAAATAATTTATATCTAAATATTTTCGAGGATGCTGAAAATATTTTTTGTTCATTTGTTTTTTTAAGTGATACAAGCTTTTATTTTTAGGAAAATGTTTTCAAAATTATTCATTTTCCACGAAATAAATGAAGCATAAGGGTTACAACGTTTTGGTTCGAAGGGTATATTTGTGAAAAGACGTTCAGAAACAAAAGGAGGAACTTCATATTTTTTATGTAGTGTTTAGATTAGAATTAGATCGGATTTAGATATAGAAAACTTTCTCAAATTTTCCCCATTCCATTTTTTATTCCTATAATATTAGTGATACTATGTTTCAAATGCAGACAATATGTAAACGAAATGACTTAGGTATACAAGGTGTAAACTGTCATATCTTTCAAATGCCTATCATACCCATTGTCTCGCCCGTTTGGATGACTAAAGGTAATTTTATCTCTTTAGTGAGAATATGGTGGATTTAATCATATAGGGATAGAAATTACTCTACTCTTTTGTATATTATGACTACATCTGATTGGACTTTAAAAGTTGGCCTTCACCCTCTAAAGGCTTTTGAGTTAAAACTAAGGTTTTCGGCAAAAAAATTTCAAAGACTTTGAACCTAGCATTTCCAAAGTCTCATAACCCAATGCAAGTTCTACCTAACTTTGATTTTGAGCATTTATGGAATGTTAATGAATTTTCTTCTATTCCAACTTTGCCCACGCTAAATTTGGGAAATTTCTGTTTTACCCTCACCCACGTGCAACAGCGGCTGGATTCATGTGGCCCGTTGCTGTGCTTCAATTTTCTTTTATGTTGTTTGGATAAAATTACATTCCTAAACGCACTTTATAATCACCTCATAAGGTGCAACATTAGAATTTAATGTCCCGTTTATGATTTCGATCGAATAACCAATCTGAATAAAGAAGTATATTGATTGGGAACCCAAATCGCGTAAAAAAAATTTTAGGAAGCTGATTAGACATTTCGCAATAGTATAAATATCCAATGACTTTATTTTAAAGGAAAAGATGAAAAAAGAAATTGAAGAACTTCTGATTCGCCTATGTGGTCTCCCAAGGAGTCTTAAAAAATTTCGTAACTTATTAAAAAGTCTTGGTCACCTTTATCGGTGTCAACTTGCGCGGGGTTAGGTGGGAAATGGCGAAAAAAAGAATTGATTTTAAATTGAGCCGGGCAAGGATTTAAGGTATTGGCACCCACTCACTTCGTTCATATCGAAAACCTCAGCTCAGTTCTTAGCTAAAGCCACACAGACCAATCTTTTCTTTAGAGAGAGAGAGAGAGAGAGAAAGAAAGGGATAGATCGGGTAGTACCAAGCTCCCTCGCTAGGGCAAACTCAGAGGCCAGAATGACTACTGATGATGCTGCACGGGCATTAGGGGATGAGTACCAAATATTCCTGAATTTTAGAGGAGCTGATACTCGTTATGGATTCACAGACTTCCTCTATCATGACTTGGTAGATGCTGGAGTCCACGTATTCAGGGATGAAGATGAACTCCGTGTTGGTGAAGTCATTGGTGAGAACCTTTTGCATGCTATCAATGGTTCTAGAATTTATATACCCATCTTTTCTAGGACTTATGCTTCCAGTAAATGGTGCCTCCGTGAGCTTGTCCACATAGTAGACAATTTGTCCAAGTCTGATGTTGAAAAAAGCATCCCTCCCATATTTTTTGATGTGGAACCTGAGGATATTAAACTTAAGACTCCACTATATGACGATGCTTTCTTGGAACACGAGAAGAAGTTTCCTCACGAAGTCCAAGCATGGAAAAAAGCTCTTGCACAAGTAGATAAAATCAAGGGATGGAATGTAAAAAATGATCAAAGGTAATACTCTTTTAAGATCTCTACCTATTTTTTCTTCTCTTTATAGGGGATACAACGTTGTCCTGTCAAATGATTCATTTTATTCCTTTTTTTAACAGAGCTATTGAAAATTACCTGCAATTGCTGCTCTCATTGACCTTTACATCCTCTGCTTCCCCTGCATGTCGATAGCTTCAATTTGATATGCATCCTCACTTCTCTAAATTAGTAGTTTGCATCTACAGAAAAATTTCAACCCAAAACATGCAATTTGCATCCTCAAGAAACACCAGTTACACGAGTAAACTAAGATTCGGTGAAGAAAAATCACGTCTAAATATTTAATCGAGAACATCCTGAGAACATGTAAAGACTGACTGGGTCATCATCTTGGGGACGCTTAACTCTGCAAAAATCGTGGATAGGTTCAAACAACCTCGATCTGGACCGTGCCGAAATGACTATTGCCGAACTCTGAGCATGGAGGCCTCCTAGTGCTGTGGAGATATATATACATATATAGACTCTCGGCGTAGGGGATGCCAAAACTTAGTGCTGTACGGGCGGCTGAGGACCGGCGGCGTCTACATGTCGATGGTGGCAAGTCAAGCAGAAAGGTGAGGGTAATTTTGATAAGAAAATGGAAATTAAATTAATAAGTTCGGGTAACAAATGCAATTTGAAAAAAATAAGGTGAAAATTGGGGATTCAATTTGTAAATTATAAATTGTGGAGATGCAAGTGGATATGCGTGGAAAATGGGAGAAGTGTTAAAAAAAAAAAATCATAAAAATTTTGTATTTGTGTCAATTTAGTCCTAAATCTTTTTTTAGTGCTAATTTAGTTCCCAATCTTTTTTTAGTGCCAATTTAGTCCTAAACATTTTTACTTGGTGACGATTTAGTCATTTCCAACCAATTTTTGTCTAATTTTGCTTACTTGCCCGGGTCTTTGGTCGGTTAATATGGCTCAATCGGTGTTGACGTGAACAACTTTTAATAATATTGTAGTATTTTTAGAATTTTTTACTTTCTTTTTTTTTTTTTTTTTTTTTCTTCTCCTCCCCTTCCTCCAGCCGATCGCCGGACTTGACGACTGGCCACTGGCGAGCCTCACTAACCACTCACTAGTGGCCACGAGGGCGGCCTTGAGCCAGGCTGGCAAGGGTCGAGCCTCACCGACCATGGGTGAGACTGGCTTGGGTGGCAAGGGCAAACCTAGCCCCCTAGTGCCGGGCTAGCTCGAGGCCACCCTTGTGGGCATTGGCAAGGTGGCCAATGAGGCTTGCCAATGGCCGGTTGTTGACCGATAATCGGTCGGAAGAAGGAGGAGAAGGAAAAAAAATAAAAATAAAAAATTCAAATAAATTCAAAAAAATTTAAATATTATTAAAAGTTGTCTACATCAACACCGATCAAGCCACATTAACTGGCCGATGCCTAGTCAGTAAAATTCAGCCAAAGTTAATCACAAAGGACTGAATTTGCATAAAGCAAAAATGTTTAAGACTAAATTGTCACTAAAAGAAAGTTTATGACTAAATTGACACGAATGTAAAAGGTTTAGAACTTTTTTAAGACTTCTCCCGTGGAAAATGGTTTTTGCAAATTGTCCTTATTATTTTCATTTTCTCCTTTCTTTAGCGTTATCTTAGGCAAACTAGAAAGTCTTGATATGGTAATCACCTGTGTTATCTAATCCAATGCGATAAAGGTGAAAATGAATTCTAGGAGATATGGCTCGAACATGAGGTAGTTTCGTGGCCCTGCAAGGCATTTGTATCTTGTTTTAAGGCTAATCATTTGGCATTTATATCAACAACTTTATATTTTATCATCATTCATCAATAACGATACATAATTTGGCTGTCAATTGATAAATTTGGATAGACATATGGTGAATTAACCCCTATTATGCATTACATAGCATGTGGGCGCCCATTAGCTTCTCCAATGCAAATGAGTTGTTTTTTCACGATTTGCTGGATTTGGTAATCTCTTATGCTTTTGGGTTATGTAGTCAATGTGCCCAACATGCCACTCCAGAATTTTTTTTTTTTTTTTTTTTTGTGCGCTTGATGCACGTACATATCTCCATTCCTCATACACCAACCTAATCCCATGGGAATCGAATCTCTAGATTTTCAATTTTGAACACATCGAAATGTGAGACAGCTCTTTAAATGCCATTATACTTGACATACTCAGATCCTTAGAATAAATTTTGTATAAATCTCCTATTATGAGCGCTCAATTTTTCTTCTAGGTTTAGCTATAAATGTTGAAATTTTATGTATGCTCGATATAGTAGCCATTTTGTACATTGGCCATCAAATAAGCCAATACTGCCTTCAAAATTTTCTTTAATCATATATGGAAAACATATGGAGTGAATTCTACTAAGTTAGCCTATATTGATTATTCAGTGTATTTAAACGTTCATGATGCATGGAGATGAATTTAATCTAGTCATCTAATGAAAGCACTTATGTACATCGCAGCCAAGCAAAGATTGTTAGATCCGTTGTTGAAAAAGTATTGGAGATGCTGGAGATAAAACACAAATCAATGACTGAACTTTTAGTTGGAGTTGATGATCGAGTAAAAGAATTGACAGATTTATTATATGTCAACCATGATGATGTGCGGCTTGTTGGAATTTACGGAATGGGTGGCATTGGTAAAACAACTCTTGCCAAACTCGTCTTCAATCAACTATATTCCCACTTTGGAAAGTGTTGTAGCTTCCTTGAGAATGTTCGAGAAAACTCGTTGACTAAAAAAGGCTTCGTCGATTTGCAAAAGAAATTATTATTTGACATTGTTGGTTGTGGATTTGTGGAAAATTTTAAGGATATTGAAAAAGGGATGAGGAGCATAGGAAGAACACTCCCAACTAAGAAGGTCTTTCTGGTTCTGGATGATGTTGATAATAAAGAGCACATTAAGAAACTAATAGGAAATTTTTCATTACATTCAGGATCCAGGATAATCATTACAACAAGAAACACAACTATTCTACAAGTTGAGGGGTTCAAAGGTGAAATTCTAGAGTATGAGGTGCGAGAGATGGATTATGGTCATGCATTTCGGCTTTTTTGTCGGCATGCCTTTGGTGCAGACTTTGCTTGGGATGATTTTCATAGGCTTTCAAGTGATATTGTCTCACATATGGGAGGGCTTCCTTTGGCCATTGAAGTGGTAGGTTCACTACTTAAAGGGAAAGACAAAGCATTTTGGAAAGAGACATCAGTCAGGTTAAGGGAAGTACCAGAGAAAGAGATTCTAGAGAAGTTGAGGATTAGCTATGACAACCTAGACAAATATCAGCAACAAATTTTTCTTGATATAGCATGCTTCTTTTCCCATGAGAAGAAGACTGATGCAATTTACATGTGGGCCGATTGTCAGTTATATCCCCAAAGAGGAATTGATTTCCTTACTAGGTGGTGCTTGATAAAGATAGGGCACAACGATACGATCCAGATGCATGATCAACTAATAGACATGGGAAGGCAAATTGTGCGTGAAGAAAGTTCAAGTGACATTGGAAGGCAAAGTAGGTTGTGGATTGCAAAAGAGGCCCTCGAAATCATAAAGACTGAAGAGGTAAGTAAGAAATGTCCCATTGCTAGTAGAATTTCTTTTTTGTTAAGGATTTTATTTTTTTTTTTTTTTTTAACTACCTCTTCAAGGTGTAAACATAATGGCTAGAAGTAGACAAACTTCTTCACATCATTGCAAAATTGATCTTGTAGAGGAAGGACAAGGTTCTAGCGCTTGATATAAATGGATTGGATTACCCCATAGTGATCACAAATGATGAGTTTGAAAGGTTAGGTAACCTAAGATCCCTCAAGTTAGGCACTGGAACTTTTGTTGGGGACTTTGTAAAATGTCGTTCGAGGTTGAGATGGATTTCTTGGCATTCTCCTCATCCGAATTTTAAGGCAAAAAATTTGTATTTGGATCATCTTGTTGTTTTTAAACTTGACTTGAATGGCTTCAAGGATGACTCGAAAGCATGGGACTTGATCAAGGTACATCACATGTTTTAATTCTAGTATAATATTCTCATTTTATACTATGCAATGGTTCTTACACTTGACATGTCATCCATTTTATTAGGGGGCTCGGAATTTGAAAGTTCTATCACTAACTAGGTGTTATGCCATAACAACAATCCCAGACTTCTCTAATTGCTTGGGTTTAGAGAGGTTGACTCTTGCACATTGCTACAACCTGAAGAGAATTAAAAGTTTCATTGGAGATCTACAGTCACTAATTGAGTTAAAGGTGGAATGGTGCACGGGTCTTACAGATTTGCCTAAAGAAGTGGGGGCACTGGTGAAGCTTAAGCACTTCTCATTGTATAGATGTTTGAGGTTGAGAGAACTTCCAGACTCACTTGGTAATTTAACCTCATTGACAGAGTTAGACTTATCAGGTAAGGGTATTGCCAAACTTCCAAACTCTATTTAAAATCCAAATATATGTTATCTGAAACTTGAGATTTTTTCTTTTGACAGACACAAGGATAAGGAAACTTCCCAACACTATTGAAAAATTAAAATCATTGTGTGTCTTGCGTTTCCTAAGCGTAGCATCTATTCATCGGAAGCATCATGTTTGGCAATTACCCAGTGGCATCGGCATGTTGGTAAATCTTATAGAATTGGATCTTTATTGCCATTACAAACTGGAAGGTGAAATTCCTGTTGAAATTGGGGAATTGTCATGTTTAAGATTCCTAGATTTAAGTTGCACTAGTATCTCCAGAATTCCAGAGACAATCAACAAGCTTCATCACCTCGACACACTACATTTAGCTAGTTGTCATCGTATTCAAATGTTGCCGGAGCTTCCCACAAGTTTGACTAGTCTAATTCTTACATCTAAATCATTGTTATCAGTTCCTAATCTGTCAAATCTTACTAACTTGTCTAAATTAGATCTAGGGGATGGTCGTGGCAGAACGGGCAAATCAAACCTAGTCACAGGATGCAACTTAAGGTGGATTGGGAGGTTATCTAAATTGAAACATTTAGGCTTGCATCTGCTAAACGTCTCTGCACCTCTAGAGTTGGCTTCTCTTCCTCATCTGGAACAACTAAATATGTCTCACCTAAATCTGCAAACACTACTACAGCTTCCGTCCTCCTACTTGAGTTTCAGAAATTTGAATACTTTACATTTCTATCATTGTGAAGTGGAAAACATTCCACTTGATGGACTTCCACAACTATGGCTCTTAAATGTTTGCGATTGTAAACTGCTTCGGAGTTTATCTATTCCTTTGGAATTAAGGAAGCTAGAGTCTATGTATGTGTTAGATTGTCCTGACCTAGTTGAGATAAAATATTCGGGTCTTTTGGAATCATTGAAATCCATCTCAGTTTGTGGTTGCAAATCTCTGAGAAGAATAAGTGGGTTATCATACTTGACGAAGCTAAGGCATTTGAAAATCACACGGTGCATGTCATTGATAAAATTGATTGATGCATCTTGCATAAATACACTCGATGATTGCATTGTCAAAATAAAGGAGTGTGGAGATTCAGTGCCGAGCATCCCATATGAAATGTCTATGAAGCGTTATAGAGAAGAATTTCTTCTGGACACATCAGACATCGAATCCAAGTCAAATAAGGTATGATGTCTTCTTCATCGATATACGGTAGCCGTGTGTGTATCCACATGTTTAAAAATTGATTTGTTCTAATTTCATTTTGATGCAATTCGGTAAAACTACACAACCCTATCAGAAACTTACATAGATGAAAAAGTATTTGTTAATCAATAAAAGAAAATTGATCAAAATGGCCTTCAGATAATTTCAAATACTTTAGTGCTCCTTCATCATGTCTCTTTTTAATTTGAAATTTTATCTTGTATAAATTAAATAAATACGCAAATAAAAGTATTGTGAATTGCCTTTTTTTTTTTTCTTGTTATATAATCGAGTGTTGGATATAGGGTGATGTGATATTTATTTATTTTGAAGTCATGATGTTCTTAACCGAATTTTTCAGTCTGCATAGCCATTAAGTATTTCCCATAACGGACTGATTCATTTTTCTTAACCGAATTTTCTTAGCTAATTCTATTAACCAGGCATCATATCCACGCATGTTAGAGGAAGCTTTGCTTCCTTTTTTGGGCCAAATGTCCTCCTTTCTTTAGCCACCCAATAAAGTTGCCATTTTCTTTTTGCATATAATTTCTTAGGTGTCTGATATTTTTTCGGTTCCTAATTTGAGGTTCCCATCTTCTGTTGTACTGTAGGCACTTTGGTTGCATATTATTTTCTATTTTAGTCACTTTATTTCTACTCGCCTTTTTGATGTTGGACAGATTTGGTTCTTTAATAATGCCACTGAACTAATTTTACATTCTAACCAAAAGAAAAACTCATCTAATCATTCTTTAGGTATCACTTCATAAAAGTAGGTTTCATAGATGAGATATAAGATAATAGATTACAAATTGTCGATTTAAAAAAACATCATATGATGTCCTTTTCTACAAAACTCTTGTTTGCAATATGCATAATTAATGCACAAATTTAACATTTTATTCATATTATAATAGTTATCATGGAATATTTTATTCGATTATTGCTTTAATGAGCTTTGGGAAAAGTAATGTCGAATAATTTGATCATAGTTGTACAAAAGCAAACACAAAACCTCATTAGATTCAGCAACGTGTCTCCAAATGGAAAAATGAATGATGAACAAGGGGTGGCTAATTCATGCATATATTTGAAGTTGTGATGATTTATCTCCTCTGAATTTGTGTTGGCCTCTAAAGTAAAATTAAATAGAACGTTTGTTTCGCCTCTTTCTTTAATAATTCTGTTAGAATGTCCATGCAATTTAATCAAGGATAATCTATCCACTTGCAAGTTAAGCACTAACTGTGTCACATATTTGCTGTTTCGCTGATGCAAGTGGGCTTGACTAGTTTTCCATTTTTGGCTACCTATGGGCTTAGATTAGTTGACTATGCCTTTTTAGTAGTAAAATAGATTGTGACCACGGGGAATTCACATCCTTGCATAGTACTTGACTATTTCAAAGTGAATTAGAGCACATATTACTTGAACAAATAGTCATATATTATGTGACAATTTAACGTTTACATGAGTGAACATATTATTTCACTAAAAAGCGCTACTTATGATTGAAAGAGACACTAAATAATTCTTACGCATTTTACTGTAGATTAAGAAAGAATACAACATCATATAGACTTTCATAAACTGATTTAAAACTATGTCTCCCATGGTTATGGAGTTTTCACTTGAAAAGTAGAAAATAAAACCTTTTTTGAGTTCCGTATTGCAAAACAATTGCTCTTATGTTAGTATTGTAATCAAAATACATAATTACCATTGAAAGATAGTAGTACATGAACTACAATAAGGTTAATAAATTAATGTAATTAAAATGAAAATAAGATGAAGAGTTAACGTTGGCTAAAAAAATAACATAAGAAGTAAAAAGAGAAACGAAACTACATATGGAATTAGAATAGCAAGACTCTTACCTTCTTTTATTTTTTATGTCTGTAGTTTTTCTTTACTTGGTATGGAATGTAATAATTAGTGCGAGTAACTATTATTTTAAATAAATCAAATTAGTAAATCAATCTAATAATTAAACCATAAAGGATGCAGTAGAGCAAAGCAAGTTGAGCTATGAGCACTTTTATTTGTAACTAATGAATGATGTTTGTGCGGTATTGAATTTCGGGAAAACATGCAAAAAGGCTTAATATATATTCAACATATGTTGTTTGACTCTTGCGTTGAATCTGTTACATAACAGATGGAACATCCCCTCACAATCAAATTCCGTTGTGGATCAAGGTCAAGTGATGGATCGGCTTATTGGCAGGAGAGGGTAATGGTAGATGTCACCCCTGATTCAGTGACATATAAGGGATTAATTGCTTGCGTGAAAGATTTCGGCCATCGTGTGAAGAGAATGTGGTACAAGACTCGTTGTGAAGGCCATGAGCGGTACATTTTTTGTGAAGAGAGCAACGAGAGCATAGAGATGAAGAGTGATGAGCAAGTGAGGGAGATGGTGCAACTAGCATCTAAAAGAGGCTTCATTATGTTGGACGTCCAGGTGGCAGTTAACAGTACGGAAGCATACGACGACGATACGATAAGTACGTTAAGACAGGTATGGAGAATGGAGACTGATGTGTATTCCAATGAAGATGGGGCTGAGTGGGACGTTTCAGGTCCGAACGAAGACTTAGACTCTGCAACTAAGGGTGAAAGCCAAACGGATGGCACCTCCTATATTGATGATTTCCGGTCCGAGATGGGCAATGCAGAATATTTCGAGGCCACGGGAAATAGGAGGCAAATGACGGACGGAAAGGTCGGGTACCATGGTACTGTCGATGAAGGGAAAACGAAGAGTATGGAAAATAGGAAGGAGAAGCGAGATGAGACTGTGGAACCTGCCGTCCAAAATGTTGTCCAGTCGATTCACCAACAGTGTGAAGGAGTTGAACATCATGAGATGCCCTGCAAAGCCACAACTGAAGTTGAGGATCAGATAGAAATTGCTTCTGTAAGTACTGAAGATTTTTGCATTATCTTAATTGTGCGGTGGTTAAAAACTTATGTGGAATTTCGACGTGGTCCAGGTGAAGACGGATAGAACAGTGGAGACTGACCGAGTACCTGCAAAAAAGAGAAAGACGGAGTGGGACTAGATGTGCTTTAAACCCAAGAAGGGATCCTGCCACAAGAGGTAGAGCAAGGGGCACAGCTTCAAGTTCAAGAAACAGCAAAGCTACGAAGGCGGGTACGGATGCAGCGTCCAGTTCGGGAAAGAGTAAGGCATCAGATTCAGGAAGGGGCAGAGCTTCGAGTTCATGAAGCAGCACAGCTTCAAGTACAGGAAGGGGAAGGGGCAGAGGTTCAACTTCAGGAGAGGGCACAACTTCGAGTTCAGGAAGGGTAAGAGGTTCAAGTTCAAGAAAGGGCACAACTGAAATGGGGTTGAATTTAAGATTAGGGACTGACAACGGTTCAAGCCCGGCCGTGGCTGAGCCTAAGACATCAAGGTCGTGATAAGAACAACAAGGTAATTTATCATATTTAGTAGATGTGCAAATCATTCGGCGCCCGAGTAAACTTTGTTCTCTGTCTCATTTCTCTTACAGTAGCTTCCGGTTCTTCTTTTCTGGCCCTCCCATAGGTTTATTTCTATTCTGTCAAGTTGTTTACCTAGGGCGCGTTTGTTTGCAACTTGTTTCTGTTCCCAGGAACAAAAATTTCTGTTTTTTGTTCCTGGAAACAAAAAAGGAACAGAAACGCGTTTGTTTGCGTTTTTGTTCCAAAACTATTTTTTTGTTCCCAGAAACATATTTGGAACAGAAACAAGAAACAAAAAAAAATTGTTTCTTGTTTCGGAACAAAATCTAGAAACACTTCTTTTTCTTTTTTTTTTTTTCTTTTCTTCTTCTTTTTCTTTCTTTTTTTTCTTTGGCCGGTCGCGGCCTTGGCCATGGCCGGTGATCGGCCGACGAGGGCCGGCGGCCTCGCCCAGCCACGGCGAGGCTCACCGGCCCCCGACGAGGCCGAGCCTCGTCGTGGCTGGGCGAGGCTCGGCGCCGCCAAGCCACCGCCAGCGACGCCGACTGGCGGTGGCCCGAAGAATGCCAAGCTTCGCCGGCCCGCTGGTGAGCTCGGCCTCGCCGGATCGGGCGAGCTCGATCTCGCCCAGATCCGGCGAGGCCGAGCTCGCCCGGCCTAAGGCGAGGCCACCGGCCAAAAGAAGAAAAAAAAAAAAAAGAAAAAAGAAAAAAGGAAAAATAAATAAGAAAAATAAGAAAGAAAATTAAAAAATAAAATTAAAAAATTAAAAAATTAAAAGAAATAAAAAAAATTATACAAATTTACCAAACGTGTTTCTATTCTTTTTATATTTCTGGAACAGATTTACCAAACGCGTTTTTTTGTTCAAAAATTGTTCCCTGGAACAGAAACACTTTTTTCTATTTCTGTTCCCAGAAACAATTTTTAAACAGAAACGTTACCAAACGCACCCCTAATGACTGCAAGAATAATTACTATAATTACCTTGTTCTGTTGCTGCATTCACTTCTTCTAAACTAGCAGGTTTACTCCATTCTTCTTTATTGCCAGTCGCCCTTTATGATGATACTTCAGTGTTCTCTCCTAAATTCATCCAACCAAAGGAAAATTAATCTTATCTGGGGTTTTCCATATGCCAATTTTTCTTATTTTATTTATACTTCCTTGTTTTACTCTACGTAGAAACCAATTGAAGAATTTCTAACTTACTTCTTTTTTGTTTATTTTGATATCCCTTCTGGAAATAATTGAAAAGTTCCATCAATTCCAATTACCGAAATTGTTATTCCAACGATTTTAATTGCATAATCTATCATATATTCAACGATACTATTTTCTTATATACATGATGCACATAAGTCTGTAGTACATTCTAATTTTCTTAACTTTTCTCAACATCTATTATTATCATTTTCTCATAATTTTTTTACTTATTTTGCGTATCTTTCCTAGAACTAGTACGTATCCATGTGAAAAAAAACCTGACATTAAACAAATTTGCTAATATTAGTCTTGTCGTAAATTGTCTATTATCTGTCAAGACTTCTATGACCTTGTTTTTTGTCCTAACTCAACTGTTAAACTTCCTAAGCCCGTGCCATGATCTCCCAGAGGCTGCCCACCAGAAGCTTCAAAGCCTCCAAGTTATTGTTCTCGACGGCCATGAAACCACCGTTCAACGACCCCATCGCACGCTGCGCTCAGCCTCTCTCGAACCAATTCCTCAAAACGTCAGACCGACCCTTTCACGGCCACGAGATGAAAAGGATTTCTACTTTACTGGTGAAAACTGCAACATACACCTACCTCAACACTCAACAGCTTCTTCGCAGTTTGTGAGTACCCTTTAACTGCTATTTAGCAAGTTCAGGGTTTCGATCAAGAACCGTGTCTGAGCATTGCTGCTCTCTGTTGAGAGTCTCACCATGATAAGATTAAGACTCCCACCGTGAATCGATCAAGAATCAGCAGATCATCTCGTAGCAAGGCCAGGAAGAAAGCTTTATCTCCTTTAACCTTTGATTTGTAAAGTCTCCTCTCCATTTTCGAACTCGAGACAGAGCTGAGCTTCATTACAAGACTAAAATCATTGGTTACCGAGTTGCTGTTTGTTGGTCTGTAATTCTCGGGGCTGCATGATTTAAGTGATTTTCTTATAAATTCTGCACTAGAATGTGAAATAATTCGCATTGTACATTCAGAATGGAAGCAGACTTCGCTATCTGAGGAAGTCAACCAAGACTTTGCATCAAACTTATCTCCAGAATCTATGCACATTCATTGTTTAAATGATTCATGAGAAACATATCACTGTATGACCGAACCAAGGCTGTCATTTTTCTTCAGAAGTCTGCAGCCTAAACCTCGTCCCGCTCCGTCTAGGACTCGACTTTACACGGATGACTAGAGCGATTTGGAAGGCCATTGGCCTGGAAAAGTTGCATTGCTGTTCAAGACGCTAAACGATCAAACTGGGTGCACTAGAATATTACCAATAGAGTCCTAAATCTATTGAAATTGTGTCAATTCAATTCTAATTTTTTTTCTCTAATTCAGTCCTTAATATTTTGCATTTGTGTCAATTTAGTCTATCAGACTAATTTTGACTAGTCGACGCTAGCCCTCCAACAGGTGCTGACGTGGACAATTTTTAATAATTTTTTATTTTTTTAAAAAGTTTTTGTTGCTTTTTCCTTTTCTTTTTTCATTCCTTCCTTGCTGGTTGCCGGCAAGGCTCATATAGGCCACTGGGCAAGGCCAGCCTCACTGGCCCTGGGTGAAGGCTGTGAGTTTGCCGAATGCCTAGTAAAGAAAGATGAGGCCAATATGAGTTAGCCAGTGTTGGGGACGATCTTGGAAGTTGCAATTCTGCTGCGGGACAACGTTGGAGTTCGCAAATCACCCCCTAGTCATGACACTCTTGAATTTCATTTCTTGATCACCCCAATCAAATTTAATTTCTTACTTCTGCATATGAATGTCAAATTCAAAATCATTATTAATCTCAATGTACAGTTTGTTGAGGTGATTTTTCACTTATAAAAAAATTATAGAGGATTACACTTCATTAAGGAAACATTACAACAATGGAACCGGCCGGTTCTTGAGAACCGGTCTGATCTCGAACCTCCTCAAGATCGACGCCACGACGTACTTCATCTGGATGAAGGCCATCTCCTTCCCGAGGCACACCCTCGGACCGGCCTGAAACACCGGGTATTTGTATGGAATCACCGCTCTCAATTCCCCCTCGGCGCCACCTCCATTCCCGGTGCCACCAGCCACGGGTCCGGTTTGAACTCGAGCCTGGCCTTCCCCCACAGCTCCTCCATCCTCCCCATCCTGTAGGGAAAGTACGTCACTCTATCGCCCTTCCTCACTGGGGTCCCGTCCGGCAACACGTCGTCCACCGCAGCGTGTTTGGAGTCCCACGTGACCAGCGGGTACAGCCGCATCGATTCACAAAGGCATGCCTTCAGCAACTTCATCTCCTTCAAGGCTTCGAAGTCCAAGCACTAGTTGTAGCTCCGGTCAAGAATCGAGTTAACTTCGCTCACGATATCTTCCTCAGCATTCGAGTTCTGAGCAAGCAGCCAGAAGAGCCACGTCATCGCCACCGATGTGGTGTCCCTTCCGGCCATCACGAAGCTTATCACCATGTCCCGCACCATCTCTTCACTGTGCCCGGCCGCAAGGAACCGTGACAAGAGGCTCCATTTTATCTGCTGATCGTCATTCTCTTGGAGCAGCTTCTTCTTCCTGTTCAGGATTATATCAAGTATATCATCATGCACGACCTTGACAGCTTCGGCAGCGCATCAAGAAAGCGTTGAACATCGGGTCCCAAGATGAAGAGGATTGCTACCTTACTGGTGAAAACTGCAAGACGTATCCGCCACAAAACTCGAGCTTCTTCGCAGTTTGTGAGTACCCTTTAACTGCTATTTAGCAAGTGCGGGGTTTCGAACAAGAACCGTGTCTGAGCATTGCTGCTATCTGTTGAGGAGTCTCACCATGATAAGATTAAGACCCCCGCGTGAATCGGTCAAGAATCAACAGATCATCGCGGAAGAAGGCTAGCAAGAAAGCTTCATCTCCTTTAATTTCCTATCTAAAAGTCTCCTCTGCATTTTCAAACTCGAGACCGACCTGAGTTCATTACAATACTAAAATCATTGATTACCGAGTTGCCGTTTGTTGGTCCATCATTCTTGGAGCTGCATGAGTTAACTGATTTTTTATAAATTCTGTACTAGAATGTGAAATAATTCGCATCGTACATTCAGAATGGAGGCAAAATTTGCTATCTGACGAAGTCAACCAAGACTTTGAATCAAAACTTATCTCCAGAATCTATGCACAGTCATTGCTTAAATGATTCATGAGAAACATATCACTGGTGTGATTAAAGAAGCCTGTCATTTTTCTTCAGAAGTCTGCTCGTCCCGCTCCGTCTAGGACTCGACTTCACAAGTCCATTCTGGCTGTTGTTGCCGTGAATCTTCCCACTTCAGCTAGCAAATCACACAGATGACGAGCGATTTGGAAGACCATTGACCTGGAAAAGTTGCATTGCTGTTTGAGTCACTGTATGATCAAACCAGATCGCGCAAGATATGTGACGGAATATTACCAAGCGAGTCCTACACCTATCACCGGAAACTCTGCTTGCATATGGGAAACCCAATGTCGGTTCCTAGGCGACGTTCAGGACTAGATCTCCAACGCCCAGGGTCGGGTCTATTGAGGCCGAGCACAAGTTGCCGACACTGACGCCGGAAATTATTGAAGCCAGGCTTGAAGCCCTGGTACCCATGCCCAATGCCCTAGCACCCAAAATCAGGTCCTCAAAGCTCAAACTCTAGTCCCCAGCATATACGTTCAAGTCCACAAAGGCCATGTGCGGATCTCGGCACACCGTTTGGGTTCTTAGTAAATGAAATGTCCATCCTCATAAAAATAATTTTAAAAGAACAAATTTTTATTTTTATTTCTTTTATTTCTAATTCCTTCTTCATTGGCCGGTGGCCGACCACAACCACGAAATGAGCTCACTAATTTAGCAAGACTCATGGTCACCAATCTAACGAGGCCGAGACCTCACTGACCTATCCTCACTTATGACCGGTCGCCAACCGTCACCATGACCTAGCTGAGGAAAAAGAAAAAAGAAAATATCCCTATCCATATATATTAGACGAAATCTCCCGCATTCGAATCAAACGCTCGATTTCTTTAGTAAACCAAAAAACGGTAACCTAATCATCGTTTAGATAAGGTCCACGAAAACGAAACCGGTCGCGCGATACTTCCTCCCACAACACCACGTGTCCGAACCTCGCATCCCCTTGTCTGCAATCCCCCGTTCGAGCCCACGCATGAGGCGCACGTGTCGTCCCCCGACCGCCTCCTTGCAGCACGACCTGTCGAAATTTCCCCATGCAAGCAAAGGGAGTCAAATTTCCCTCCCGCAAAAATCGCCCGACGATTGGCCATTTCCGTCACCGTCTCCATCTTCACTCCCAGCAAGATCTCATCAATCCATAACTTCGAAAAAGAAATCGTCAGCTTTCTGCCTTCGAGTTCCATCCGCCATGCTCAGAAAATCCATTCCCCTCCCTCCCTTCGCGTCGTTCCACCGCCGCCTCCCGGGGCCCTCGCCGCCGCGCTCCCGCCTGCGCTTCCCTTCCGCCCGCACGCACGAGGTAAAGCTGGCCCGAGACCAAGAACCGCCCACCGGCCCGGAAATCTCGCCCGGAAAGGCCCCGCCGGAGTTCCCGCCGCCGCCGCCGCCCCCGAGCTACCGGCCCGGCGACGCGCCCCCGGAGATACCGGAGGCACCGCCGCCGGCATTCGAACCGGTCCCCCTGGAGGTCCCCAGCGATCCTCCCCCAGGGAGCCCCGGGCCGAACCCGGGGCCCGAGATCCCGCGCCCGCCGCTGCCGTCGCCTCCGACGCCCGATATTCCCATCCCCAAGCCCGAGGTGCCGCCGCCGCAGCGGCCGGACGTCGTGCCCCCGTGGCCGCCGACCATCGATCCGCCCCCGACGGGTCCGCCGGACATCGTGCCGCCGCCTTCACTGCCGCCGGAGATCACGCCGCCGGCTGGTCCGATCGGGGGGTTCGTGTTTTGAGTAGTGAGGTGGGAGTGGGAATCGCGAGCTGTACACAATGTTTCGTATTTTACGGGAATAATTCCCTCTTAAGAATTACTGCTTTCCGTATTTTATTATGTATTTCCATTTTGTTAATTCCTGTATTTCGCTTGAAGAAATAGATCGGATACCCGCATGCGAGCTTGTGTATGAAATATTTTATATATATTAAAAGATGGGGTCGCAAAGCTGGAGTAGCTCAGTTGGTTAGAGCGTGTGGCTGTTAACCACAAGGTCGAAGGTTCAAGCCCTTCCTCTAGCGAATTCTCCCTTTTTTCTTTCTTCCCTCGAGTCCTTAAGCAATTCTTGCAGTGTAAAGTATGCGTTTAGTACAGTGAAAATAAGAATAACAAATAATTTTTTATTGATATTTTTAAACATCTCTCTTTTAAGTTTTTGTTATAAAATGAAAAAGAAAAGTAAGCTTTACCAGTGGATAAATGACTTTTTGAATGACAACAAATAATGATATTTTAATATATTCATGCCTATCACGTGGTTATTGTATTAATTAAGAGAAATGTATGACTTACTTCTTCTTTTTTTCATGTTTCAATATGTATTTGTCCATAGGAAAACTCAATTGTAGAATATGTGAACATATACGCCAATGTTTTTCATTGTGATGTGATATTAGTTTTCAATATACTTGGGCTATTCTTCAAATTATTCATTATGATTGGTACAAGCCTTTTTAATATATAACTTAGAGGCACTAAGGCATAATCTACTCCAATCCAAAATGTGACAAACTATAGGTCCATCTTTTTTAGGGTATGTTTATTTAAGTGATAGAATATTTCACGAATGAGTTTTTTTGGATTTTCTAGTTTGCTGAAAATGAAAATAATTTAGAGTCAAATAAAATGTGTATGTTTAAAGTAAGAAAACATGAATTCCTTAATTTGAAAAGGAATAAATATTTTCCTTGAAAGATGATTTTAGTGCAAAGTACTTTTTTAATTATTAAGTTTTCTCTTTTTATCTCACAAAGAGGGATGATTTAAAAGAAATATTATTCTAAGAAAAATAATAATTACCTGGAGGTGCTGGACAAACGCATCATTCAATGTATTTTTTAATGCAGTTCCAAAGTACGAACCCCCTGAGCTCACGTGAGCGAGATCCACGCACGGGAATCCCGCCACGTCATCCGGCGCCGTCCACACGCTTCCCGCGCGACCGAAAACCATCTCCGCCGTCGATCTCCCGCCACGTCACGCGACCCCCGCTCCCCCTCCTCGACACGTGTCGCCAACCCAAGTCCTCTCCTTTTTCCCATCATCCTCTCTCTCTCACTCTCTCTCTCTCTCTCTCTCTCTCTTTCTTTCTTTGAGAAAGTCGAAGGAAGACTGGATTCGGATTCGCGGAAATCCAGGGCACCTGACTCCAAGAATCCAAAGCCGCAGCAGCAGCAGTGGAGTGAAGTAGACAGCGGACACACCTTCCAGTTCCATCGCACGAGAATCCCTCCACCGCCACTCATCCAAAAAAGGCAAAAAGCGCACTGCGTTCACACTGCAACTCTGCAACGCACTTTCCCCCCCTCGAGTTCCTTAACTCCTGCGCACGCCAATGTCGCGCCATCTCCCTACAACCGCACCTCCCGCGCTCCTCCACCGCCATTTCCGCCTCTGAACCTTCCCTTCTCTCTCGCCCCGAAGCTCTCTGCCCCGCAACATGGCTTCCCAGCTCGGCTTGTGCTCCCCCGCCGCCGCCGCCTGCTACCGTCGCCAGTACCGCGCGGCGCCCCGGAGCAGGCCCCCCCGTCCGCAGCTCGCGTGGACGCGGTGGGGCGCGCCGAGCCGAGCCGGGTGGAGGGTTCGGGCCTCGTCGGATGGAGGAGGGGGATCGTACCTGGACATGTGGCAGAAGGCGGTGGAGCGCGAGCGGAAGTCCATCGAGTTCCAGCAGATGGCGGAGGGGGGCCACGGAGATGGCGCAGAAGGTGGCGGCGGGGTGGAGGATTTGGAGAAGAAGAGCGAGGAGTTTAGGAGGATTTTGGAGGTGCCGAAGGAGGAGAGGGACAGGGTCCAGAGGATGCAGGTCATCGATCGGGCGGCCGCGGCCATCGCGGCGGCGCGCTCGATCGTTCAGGAGAATGCGAGGTCGGAGAGAGGGAGCGGAAGCGAAACCGGAAGCGGCAAGGGTGGTGGTGGGGATTTGGAGGATGAGCAAAGAGGTAACTCTTGATTGATTTGTGTGCTATTACATTTCTGAACCTGTTCTGCAAATTAGTAATTGACGAATTGCGTAGGATCTTAGATCATAGATTTTCATTGTAATCCTAAGATTATGTGAACGAGTATTTCCTGTTTATGATGTTGCTGGCCAATGAGTAGTTTCGGAGACTCGCAATCAAAGGAGAGATTTTTGCGGGACTTGGGGTAAGGATGATCTTCTGGGAATGTATGGAAAGAGCAGCATACTGTTTGCTTTGTGTTCTCTGTTATTGATTTAGTTCCTAAATTTCAGTATTGGTTCTTGCTTGTTTTAATTTGAAGTGCATGGTTTCGTTTTGCCCGCAAAGTTTTTCGATGTGATGGTGTGATACGGTAGTGACCGAGTTGGTCCATTTCTATTAACCATTCGGTGTTGTTTTTTGTGCAGCATATGTTTCCCTGAGTTGTAATTCCAGTCATAGCTTTTCTTCTTTTATTGCAGCAGTAGTGCCGACCAATCATTAGTCAATTTATTTTGTCGATTGTCGTTTTTTGTTATCATAAACGATGGTAATTGTTCATGCTTTGTTACATTTGCATCTGCGACTGAGTTTATCGCCACTGAACTTTGCCAGAAAATGAGATGACTGTATCCGTGCCTATCTCTGAAACTTCGGGCAGTGCCACACCAGGTCCTGATTTTTGGTCCTGGACACCCCCTCCGAATAGTGAAGAGAGCTCAGATGGGATGGATCTGCCGAAGCTGCAGAAATCTTCTTCATCCATGGGTCCGGTGCCTTCAGTTGTTGAGAAAGAACAATCGGTTGATTTTCTTCCAATTCCTTTTGAGAGTAAACTGTTCTCCCCACTTCTCCCACCTCTTCAGTCACTGGTGGATGTTGAAAAGCTGGATTCTGACACAAGTCAAGAGGAGTCAACCTTAAGAGAGGATCATGAGCTTGACCACTTATTTACATCACATGCTGCTGAAGCAGCCAATGCACTGGATGAAGTGGATGTACGAACATCATCAGGAGTGAATTTAGATGGATCGAGGTGGTGGAAAGAGACGGGATTGGAGAGGAGACCTGATGGCGTGCTTTGTAGGTGGACAATGACCAGGGGTGTTAGTGCTGATCAAGTCACTGAGTGGCAGGAGAAATTTTGGGAGGCTGCTGATGAGCTTGGTTACAAGGAACTTGGTTCTGAGAAATCTGGGCGTAATGCACATGGAAATGTTTGGCGTGAGCATTGGAAGGAGTCTATGTGGCAGGTAGATGATAAACTGCACAGTTCATCTATTGTTTACATTTGTTCTTTTGAAGTGGTATCTCCCCTCACAATGACTTTTTGTAGGGATTAGTACTCTGATGAAGGTCTATCTATATGAGAAGAAACAAATAAACAGATTTTAGGATTTTTCAAGGAGTTCTGTGGTTCTTTATTTTGACATTCTCTTCTTATGTCTTTGAGAAGACTACTGATCAAAAAGGTTTAGCAGTTGATGTTTCCGACACTATACACATTAATGTTTTTATCCGCACCTGAACCAAGATGTTCTTCTTTGCACTTCAGTTCACTATGTCAACAGAACAGAGGATTTTCATATGATGTACCAGTATACATAGACGTCCTCTTCTGCTCCTTAGGAGCAACTTTAGTATTTACTTATAGAATCACATTTATTTGCTAACAAGCTTGTGTGGTCCATCCTTGTGTTAAGGGAGATGTCTGAAGGAAAAGCTTCCGGTTCTGTTGACAGGATTCAGGTATTCTACATCTCGAGAAAATTGCTGACAAGTGGGGCAAAAACGGAAAAGACGAAGAGTGGCAAGAGAAATGGAATGAACATTATGATGCTTCAGGCAAGGCGGAGAAATGGGCAGACAAGTGGTGCAGTATTGACCCAACAACAGAACTTGAGGCTGGACATGCTCACGTTTGGCATGAAAGGTTAGAAAGCAGAGACTGTGAAGGTCCTATATCCTATGTGATTTATTTGGATATAAACCATACTTGCCTTTTAATCATCACCTTTCATGTGTTGACCAGTTGAATTCCTCTTCGGTCCTGCTTGATAAAGGAGATTTTGCCAATGCTTTAGTTGGACTTAACGGAGATTCTCTCCTTTCTTCTTTTTCCAAGTGATAATAACCTCCTAAATTTGTTGTGATTCTTCTGAATCACTGGATTTTCCGTGCATGCGTGCCTGGGGTTGTGTGCATGTAGAGAAGAGGAGGAGGGGGTTCAGTGCCAAACTATTCTCTCATCTTTAGGATCACTGAGCTTATGAAGCATACATAATTCAGTTGGTAAAGATACTCTAGTTTGACGTGATTGTACGAGTTGTGGAGTAATCAGTAAACTGGAGACAACAACGAAAATTCTTGCTCTAACTCGATGAAACAGGGTTTACCATTGTATACTTGTAGCGTGGACACTGTTTGTTTACCAAGAACAGATTAGTGTTTTTACCATGTCCTGGTGTCTTATGAAATTTGGAGCTGCATGTTTGAATCACACTATAGAAACCACGAGTGTCTTCACTTCCAAGCAATTTCGTAATATGTTTATTCTGTTTTCTTCTGTCGGGGCCTTACCAGGTGGGGAGAGAAGTATGATGGACATGGGGGCAGCATCAAATACACTGACAAATGGGCAGAGAGGTGTGAAGGCGAGGGGTGGTCGAAGTGGGGCGACAAATGGGACGAGAATTTTGATCCTAATGGCCATGGCGTGAAGCAAGGGGAGACATGGTGGGAAGGCAAGCATGGAGAGAGATGGAACCGCACCTGGGGCGAACAGCATAATGGCTCCGGGTGGATCCACAAGTACGGCAAGAGCAGCTGCGGAGAGCACTGGGACACGCATGTTCAGGAAGAAACGTGGTACGAGAGATTCCCACACTTCGGTTTTTATCACTGTTATGATCATTCCGTCCAGCTCAGGGAAGTCCGCAAGCCGTCTGAGATGTCGTAATCAATTATAAATCCTCCCTAAGCACCTGGAGAGGCTTTTTTACTTGCAGCCGAGAACGCATCTGCGCACGCCCACTGCCCACTTACAAGCAGCAAAATCTGTGTTTTTTGTCAACTCAAAATCCTGTTTTTGAGCATTGCTCTATCGATACATATACAATAACTTTGTATCTGCTATACTGCTATAGATCTGGATGGTATTCATATTCTTTGATTTGATGCACCAATCATTCTCCTCCTCTTCTTCTATCTTAAGCAACACGGTTACTCCCTATTACTCTTCTCTCCGCTGCAATTGAAAGTGCAACTGGGTCATTTCAGCCATCTGAAGAAAAGGGATGGCTGGTAAACTGGAAAACTGCGTATTTTCACTCTTTTAAGAACAACAAAAAGAGGGATCTCAATTGTTTTTAAGACAAACACCGGGCTTACATGATATTGTCATTAACCTCATGATCCATCAAGTGAGACACGAATTAGAATTTGTCCGAATAAATCACATTTTTCAATATCATCTAAACCATCAATTATGTGGATCTCATCATGATTAATAGTCCAAATGACTTTGATTCGCATTATTTATAAGATTGTACAATATTTTTTTTCCACTTCAGTTACGTGAACTAAACAAATTGTACCGTTTTTTTTTTTTTTTTCATATTTGTTTAGTGATGATCCGGAAATGATTTGACAGGAGATTGGTCCACGTTCACAGACCATGGACCCTTCCTAGAATCATTCACCGTTCAAGAAGTCCAAATAAAATGGACATAATCAAAAGCACTCGACTAAACAATCGAATGATTAATTCATCACTCAACCCTCTCCCAAATTACTTACCCGTTATACCAAATACTACTCTCGATTCATTGACTCCACTTGAGATCCTTTTGTTGGATTATTAGATTACCCATACACACCATATTTCCGATTTTCATACTATTTTTATGCATCATATTTTCATGGCAATAAATTGAGCCAACCTACACCCTTCAATTGAAATTGTCATTTTTGAGAAAAAATTACCGAAAAAGTCCTAAATTTATTGTAATTTTTTAAAAATTTAGTTCTAAATATGTTTTTTTTTTTTTGTCAATTCAATCATAAACCTTTTGCAATTATATCAATTCAGTTCATTCGGCCAAATTAGCCTACCGATGCTGACGGTAAGTGAGGCAAACTTGGATGGTGATGGTCAAGTCGATTTTGAAGAGTTTGCGAAGTTGATGAGCACCATTGGATGAGTTTCTAATTCTTTTATCCAAACGTACAATTTGCCCAAAAAAGAAAGAAAGAAAGAAAGAAATCATTGCCTTATCGCATTTGCCCTTTTGGCTCCCTTTAATAGGTTTGCCTATGATAGGAGTATGACTTTCTTCTTTTCATTCATCTTGTCTGTCTTTGTACTCTACTAATGTAAATTTATGGAGATTTTTCTCACCTTTCTTCTGTTCTTCTATAACGATTGTATGTATGAACCTGTGTCGCTCGACAGAGTATAGTCAAAAACTAGAGTGAATTCAAGCAATCTAAGTATAGTAAAAAACTAGAGTGAATTCAAGCAATCTAAGAGTGCACAATACCGATAAAGCCGAAAGTGTCGTGTTGTCGCAAAGAAGACAGAATGTGTTGGAAAGAGCGACTGACGGTACCCAACCATCTAGGTGACTGGAGAGTTAGAAATTGGTCCAGTCCTATTGCAAAAGGCTATAGAAACACTAGTCCCAAGATGACCCAGAACCAGCAAAAGATCAAGCTTAAGGTAGCCATACTCAAAACTCGTCGACATTAAAACTCCAAGACATAATGAAAAGACACAAATAGATCAGGATTGAAACTGCACCTAAACAGATGCCCGCAGAATTTTTCTTAACACTAGCTCTGATTAATAATATGAAGATGTCATCAAGAGTAAAATTTTATGAACATAACATGCATTGCGTGAAGGATGATCCTCGACCAAATAAGGAGATCGAAATTGAAGCTAGGAAGCTTCTGCAGTTGTGGGTGAATGTGTGGGTCATTATAAGACTTCAATCCTGTGCTTAGGCTACCCAAAATTTTCTCCAGTTTGATATCGCCACCAGGAGTCCTGGGGATTTGGCATTGTTGTGATTCACTGTTGCATTGATCCCCCGAAGCTTTAGTCTCTGATACGGGATGTGCGATCATTACAGGGCAGTCAAAGGACGAGAAAGAATCGCGGATACGTGGAGAATGTACTGGGATGAATTGCTCTAAGGTAACTTTCTGCTTGTATCATCTGCTATAGCCTGTGAAAGCTCTGTTTCCACATGTTTGTCTTCTATCATTTGCTTTTCAGTCGGTTCATTCTCGTCATGATTGGTATCTCCAGCTTCTGGTTCTATCGAAACTGGCATGGAAATAGTCTTCTCCTTCTATGTATTCACCGAAGTCCTCAAATGCCTCAGCAGATATCTCATCCCAGAATCAATTTTCCATAACATCGGTCGCCTTGCCCTTACATTCCTTGTCAGCTGGGCAATCAAAGGCGCTTCAACTGTGCTTCCTACATCGTTGGTTATGGTTTCATGTCCAACAACCATTTCAGAGACATCCTTCGCCTCGGTCATTTCAGGTTGAATCTCGCACGGTTCATCTGAATGCTGACCGGGCCATCATCACACTTGTTGATGGATGTTTTCTGTATTGATGGGCCTGAGTTGGCCCGTCCACCCATGTTGGGCCTAAAAGCCCGGCCCACTAGATTAGGGCCCATGGATGAAGGGATACGATTCCTTTTTGGAGGAACGTATATAAAGGGAGGAGAGAGAGGGAGAAGGCACCCTTTGGCATAAGAACGTACGTACGTTCCTCTCCCTCTCTCCCTCCAAGAAAAAGAAGAAAAACGCTTACGGCGACACCGTCTTCCCTTCAAGGCAAATTGGCATCATCGGATCAGAATTTCTTCCTCGATCTTCGGTATTAGTGTTTAATCTGTGGCTAACAAGGTACGCTCGAATCCGTGGTGTGCTTTAGGATCGGTGATACGCGATTTTCTCGGGCTTTGCTTCCGCATTGATTTAGGGGTTCGATTTAGTGTTGAATCCGGTTTTCGGGGATCCGTTATTCCCAACATTGGTATCAGAGCCCTAGTTCACGTTTTCCCGACCTGTTTTGATGTTTTTGATTGATTTTTCGCGAAAGAAATTCGGCCGTACGGATCGAGGCGAGAAATCCCGACACCCAAGCACTGTTCGTCCTTTTTTCTGAGTTTCCGTAAGTCGAAATCAATTTTTGAAGGTACTGGGTGAAAGAGGTCGCCGAGACGAGTCCGGCGACATGTCGCTCGCCGCCGAGAGACGCCGCACGCGCCCACACGCGCGGCCAGAAGCCACTGTGCGTGGGCGCGACGCGCCCGGAAGCGTTGGCTTCGCCAGCACGTGCGCCACACGCGCCGGTGGCAAACCGGCACGTGCGCGCCGGCGGCTGGCGAACCGGCGCGTGCTGACGTCACGGTAACCGCCGGGATGACGTCATCGCCGACGACCAATGGTTGGCCGGTCACCGGCCGGCGACCCGACCCGACTCGACGACGACCCGACCCGAACCGCGATGCCCGCACGTGCGCGGCACGTGCCGGATGACGTCTGCGTGACGTCATCCCGCGCATGCGCGCGGCACGTGCCAGCTGACGTCTGCATGACGTCAGCCCGCGCACGCGCGCGGCACGTGCGGTCGGTTTACCTGAACCGGCCCGACCAGTTCGACCGGTCCGACGTCCGACGACCGTTGACCGTTGATCGTTGACCGACGACCGTTGACCGTTGACTTTGACCGTTGATCGTTGATTGAAAAAAAAAAAGAATTTGTTTCTTTTTCATGTATGCCTATATGGTTTATATGTAATCAATTACATATTCTGCATTTGTTGCATGAATTTTGGAAAATTATGTATTTTCCCTTTTGTAAATTATGGATTATGAGTAATCCATTTTAAGTTCTGCATTTGTTGCAGGAACTATGATGCGTTATGCACGGATACCTACAATCTTGAGAACAGACGAGGGAAATGCAAGACTTAAAAGGCTGATGTTAGATTTAGCTAATTATCGGTGGCATAACGGTGATTTAGTATCACATGTAGTCAAGGTTGATTAGATGATACAAGAAATCATCAGTAATGGTTATCTTATGCCGAATTTTGAGAAGGTGCCGGCTTTGATGAACACTCTTCCACATGAATGGTAAGGAGTGTTATATCGGCTATGGGAGGTCAATGTGGTCCCGGGTTATAGGAGGCTGGTGGAAGCTTTTGTAAGAGAGTGCTATAGGATTGAGTTAACCAAAACTTCAACCCTTAGGTTGAGTGCCACATGGCGCGGAGTGAATGCGCCTTGGTGGCGACATGAATGCTCTCCAAAAGTTTTTCCATGATTGGCAAATGTGCCTTCAGTTTTCTCAGATGTTTTGACTGATAGATTAGAATGGACATTCCCTATTTAATTCTTTGATTAATTATGTAAAGTTTACTACCTGATTGTTGTTGATGTAGCAACCGATATGTTAGTTGTATCATGTGAAAGCATTATTATTTTATTGGATGTTAGATTTTATTTGTTTTCTATTATTGCTGGTTGCTGTGGGTAATTAGCTGTGGGTAGTAATATAAGTTTTTGTAACTTCATAGAATTTATTTGCATAAGACAATTATATTAATAATAATTTTGAGTTAGGATTTTTGGAGGATGATTGGAAACATAATGACCTTTTGATTCTGAAACCTTACTTGAAATTGTTCATTGATATGATGGGTCTATGCAAAGAGGATGCATAAATGATAGACATTAATTATTCGTGCATGTATGTCTGATGTGTTCAGATCGATGGTTCAACAACTAAGAATGTAATTGCTGATATGAACGGCAACAATTGTGAAATATTGAATATGAAGATTCAATATGTGCTGGAAAAGCAAGAAGCACTAGAAGCTCTTGACCATGTTATGGAAGATCTTGAGGATGCCGTGCGCCACCTTGAGCTAGCTGAGGACCGCCTAACGGCATTTGAGCCGAAAATAGATATTTTCAATGCTGATTCTAGCTCAGAAAGGGCTTTGAACTCTAAGCGCAAGCGTATTGATTCGTTCAATATGTGGGAATGCAAAGGATCAAGTTCTTGTTGCAAGAAATCAAGAGTTAACCAACACAAGAGAGGAAAACGTCCTCAAGAGAAGAAAATATCAAAGGTGAGGTGTTACAATTGTGACAAAAAAGGTCACTATACTAGCAACTGTTGTGAGCTGAAAAAGGTCAACACCTCTTGTACATTTGAGAACTTTGCTTATGTGTCAAGTTCTGAATTATAGGCTTAATCAAATCCTTTGTGGAATGTAAATTCAGGAGCGGCAGACCATGTAGCAAAGGATAGAGGATCCTTCGTGGAATTCCGGCGAGTACCAACTAGAACTAAGTGGATCTATGTAGGAAATAACTCCAGAGATGAAGTTAAAAGGATTGGCACCTGCCAATTAAACATGCGTGGTGGACGCACCTTGTTCCTACATGATGTTCCATATGCACCAGAGATTCGTTGAAATTTAATGTCTGTTTTGGTGTTGGTCAAGCTTGGTTTTTATATGAACTTCCATAATAAATATGTAGATTTGTATTTGGATACAAACTACTATGGTTGTGGTCACTTTCTGGATGGTTTTATTGTACTAAATGTTAACTGTGGTGATGTCAATATGTTATTCCCTTATTTCACGTCTTTTACCTTATATGATAATGATGTGAATATGGTGGCATGCTAGACTTGGTCATATGGGCCAACAACTTATGAATAGACTAGCCAAAGTGGGCTTGTTGGGCAATATTGAAAAAATCAATTTGTCCATATGTGAGCATTGCCTAGTAGGGAAAATGACAAGGAAACCATTTGGAAAAGGTAAAAGAGCTGAATTTCCTCTGCATTTAATCCATTTGGACGTCTGTGGTTCAATGAATGTGAGAGGAAGGCAAGGGGCTGTTTATTTCATCACTTTTTTATAGATGATTATACCCGAGTTGGATATGTCTATTTGATTTCTCATAAATCTGAAGCATAAGTTGTTTCAGAATGTTTATGAACCTGGCAGAAAATCAATTATACAAGAAAATAAAGGTATTTAGATCCGATCGAGGTTGAGAATATTTATCTGATAAGTTCAGAAAATTATGTGATGAAAAAGGAATAGAAAGATAGTTTTCTATTCCATATACTCCTCAACAAAACAGTGTTGCAGAGAGAATAAACAGAACCCTACTGGAATGGTTAGGTCCAAGATGGCGCATGCTAACTTACCTATCACTTTTTGGAGTGATGCGTTGTTAACTGCTGCCAATATACTTAACCGGATGCCTTCCAAATAAGTTATTTCCACTTCATATGAGTTATGGACAGTTAGAAAACCGGACTTAAGTTTTCTTAAGCCATGGGGTTGTGCTGCCTATATTCATGAGTCCTCTCATAAGTTTGGGAAATTGGGCCCCAAAGAAAATAAGAGTATTTTCATGAGATACTGCGAACACTCAAAAGGGTATGTGTTCATAGGTGAGAAGAAAAGTGGGAGTGTAATTGAATTTGAATCACGGGATGTCACATCCTTAGTGGATGAATTTCCTAAGAATGGCGAAATAAGGGAAAATTACTCCCTATTTGAAACCTTGGATCAAGATAATGATGTCAGTTGAGTTCGTCCAAGTGGGAGTAATATGAGATGTGATGAATTGAATTCAACTCATTCTCAATTGCAACCACATGATGTGACGACATCATCATTACCTAATCCAAGTGGGAGCATGATGGGGAATGATGTGCTAAGTGTACAATCTCCCATACGGTGAACAAGTCACCAAAGTATTTCCCGTCGATGTTTTGACATTGAAAGGGAAACTTTTATGGTTGCTCCACAAGATAAGGATGAGTTAAGAAATATTAATGAGGCTCTGAATTGCCCTAATAAGGAAAAATGGATTCATGCATTGAAAGAGAAAATGTAGTCAATAAAATCAAACCAAGTCTGAGAACTGGTTGATCTTCCAAAAGGACACAAAGCTATTGGGAACAAGTGGGTTCTCAAAATAAAGCGAAAGGCTGATGGCTCGATAGAAAGGCATAGGGCTCGCCTTGTGGCGAAGGGGTATAATCAACAGGAAGAAATTGATTATGAAGATACATTTTCTCCTGTAGTGAGATTTACCTCGATTCGCATTATTCTGGCAATAATGGCAAGTATGGATCTTGAGTTACATCAAATGGATGTAAAGACTGCTTTCCTCAATGGAGAATTAGAGGAAGGAACATATATGGAACAACCTGCTGGTTTCATAGTGAAAGCCAAGAAGAAAAGGTATGTCGACTTTAGGGGTCGATATATGGCCTTAAGCAGTCGTCAAGATAATGGTATATACGTTTTCATAATGCCATAATGGCATATAACTTTACAATGATAGATGATGATCATTGTGTATATATCAAAATATCCGATGATCAATTTGTAATCATATCATTATATGTTGATGATATACTAATCGCCGGAAGTAATATGGAGTTTGTCAATACTATCAAAAGTTGGTTGTCTTCCAATTTTGAATTGAAGGATATGGGATTGTAAACCCATAGACACTCCTATTGCAAAAGGTGAAGGATTGAGCCATAAACTATGTCCAAGGACTCCATAAGAGAAGGAACAAACGAAATATGTTCCTTATGCTAGTGCTATTGGGAGCTTGATGTACGCCATGATGTGTACAAGACCTGTCTTATGTTTTGCAGTTAGAATGGTGAGTAGATACCAACACAATCCAGGTCAAGCACGTTGGAAAGCCGTTAAATGAATACTAAGGTATCTAAAGGGAACTGCTGATTATACGCTGAGTCATTAAGGAAAGGATTTGCGACTCAAAGGCTATTCTAATACTAATTGGGGAGGAGATTTAGATGAAAGAAAATCTACCTCTGGCTTTGTTTTTCTTACCAAATAATGACACTATATGTTGAAGCAGTAAAAAACAAAAGTGTATAACCTTGTCCACGATGTAAGTTGAGTTCGTGGCATTATCAGCAGCAGTGTAAGAAAGTGTTTGGCTTAAAAAAAAAATTTAGATCATTTATGTGTTATTAGAAGTGCTGCAGATTAATTGTTGGTTAACTATGATAGCCAAGCAGCAAAAGCGTACACCAAAGATCCAAAATATCATGACAAGACCAAACATATAGATACCAAGTATAATCTTATCAAGGATATGGTTGCACGAAAAGATATGAACTTAGAGTACATACTACGCATAGAATGGTAGCAGATCCTATGATAAAGCCAATACCTAGAGATATGTTTTGTGGCCATATGAAATCTCTAGGATTGCGTAGAGACTAATGTACCGAATATTGTAATTTCCCTAAGTGTTCACATTTGATGAATTTGTGTTTTCATCATTAATGCCTATGAATCTTTGTTTGATCTTTATGCATTTTAATGCTTAGTGCATTACTTTAAGTTGAAAAGTATGTCGAACAGATATAAGATTAGCCCACTTACACGAGTAATCACCTCTATTTACTGTATTATAAATAGAGATGAGACTGTTTTTAAGCTTATTATCTAGGTGATAATCGAGAGCTCAAGCTTAAAACACATAAGTCGCCTTAACTAGGTGTTAAGATGAGGACATAATACTTACGATGTCCAAAAGTAAAATACCCAACATATTTTACTTTATTTGTCTAAAATGCCATATGTGAGTTCTGATGAATTTTGTGAATGAGTAGATACGTGAACTCAAATTAGACATTGGGTATGTCTGAACTATCATCTGTACGGTATTGAAAGGTGTAGACATACGCTCCATGGGAAATGAGTTAATACCATAATACGTATTTCATACTACGTATGCATGAAACGACCAATAAGAGTGGCAAAAGTTTGATCTCAACTTTTATGTCGTGTGATACTCTTGAGGAAAAGAGTTCCTCAATTTTTAGTCCCCTCATGACTCTTACTTATTTTCAAGATTTCTATTTAGTGTTTGCTATCTTAAGATGTTGCTAATGGTCATGAGTTTGATTCAATCTAATGGGGCATTTTTAGAAAAGCAAGCTGAATTGAAATTGAGAGTTTAAAGGAAAGAGGAAGATCGATTTTGGAAAATCACATTGTAGTTTTGTATTCACCGGTTAACCAATTATGACTGTCTTTGTGATAATCATAATTGTGAATACAATATATATGTATATATATCATTGTTTAAAAGAGATCAAAAGAGATATAAATGTGATCGATCGATCTAGGGTACTGCATACTAAATCTACTCAGGATGTGATGCCTATTATGAGCTGCTATATATTCCTAACAGATGTATGGCAACGAGCTCTCAAAGTATGCTGGTCGCACGGATTATTCACCGGTATGAATGTTGAAGAGAGGAAAAGAGGATTCTGTTCGGCCCACCATGTTAAGTGAGAGTCTATGATGGATTTTTTTCTGATGGGGCTGAGTAGGGAATGTCCGCCCATGTTGGTTTTGGACCACCATGTGCAAGTGGGAGATGATGGATTTTTTCTTTAATGATGGGCCTGAGTTGGCCCGTCCGCCCATGTTGGGCCTAAAAGCCCGGCCCACTAGATTAGGGCCCATGGATGAAGGGATACGATTCCTTTTTGGAGGAACGTATATAAAGGGAGGAGAGAGAGGGAGAAGGCACCCTTTGGCATAAGAACGTACGTACGTTCCTCTCCCTCTCTCCCTCCAAGAAAAAGAAGAAAAATGCTTACGGCGACACCGTCTTCCCTTCAAGGCAAATTGGCATCATCGGATCAGAATTTCTTCCTCGATCTTCGGTATTGGTGTTTAATCTGTGGCTAACAAGGTACGCTCGAATCCGTGGTGTGCTTTAGGATCGGTGATACGTGATTTTCTCGGGCTTCGCTTCCGCATTGATTTAGGGGTTCGATTTAGTGTTGAATCCGGTTTTCGGGGATCCGTTATTCCCAACACTTGTTATTTTCATTTACAAGTCTACTGCCTGTAAACTCAATTTCTTCCATGACAAGACCGCTTTGGTAAAGATTCCGATTCTCTAGTTCAAGACAATTGTATGAGTCTCAGAGTAATCAGTAAACCAGAGTCAACGACCAAAATTGTTGCTCTAACTTGATGGAAACAAGGTTTTTGTTATTGGACACTTGTAGGTGTGGACATTTTTTTTTTTTTGCCAAAAAAGGATTTTGTGTTTTTATCATGTTCTGCTGTCTTTTGAAATTTAGAGCTACATGTTTGAATCACACTGGAGAAACTGCGAGTGGCTTGACTTCCAAGCAATTTCGTGATCCATTTATTCTATTTTCTTTTGTCAGGGCCTTAGCAGGTGGGGAGAGAGGTACTATGTGTTAAGAAAACTCGGTAAAATATTTTGAAACCGACAAAACTATCAATGATTTATATCGATCTTGACAAATACAAGAATTGTTTGCGTTTCGGGTAATATTCACATTAAAAGGACATTTGGAATGATTAGTGAAAAGATTCTAAATGACTAGAAAAATCTCTAGGGAGTTCATATAAACTTGGAAATATCAAGGTTTTAAGTCTATAGAATCTACATATTATTGTTGTTAAAGTCTCTTGAGAAGAATAGTCTAATATAACCGGGAAGCTGGTCACAACCAATGTTTGGATATCAACAGAAGCCTACATAAGCTGGATATGGATATTAGCAGCAACATACTATGAAAGTTGAACATGAGCAAAAGCCTGGTGAAAGTTTGCTATCATAACGGGAGAGGTAGATATAACTAATGACTGAGAACATTAGTGGAACACTTATACTATTGGCAACTTTACAATCTTCTCACGATCTTCAAGATTATTATTTCGAGATATTTTATATCATCCTTTAAAAGTTTGTGATCTTGTATCGATTCCCTAACTTAGAATATTTTGATTTTCTATCAACTTTAAAGATTATCTTTGCAAAATATTCCATCCGATTGTCTTAATTGACTGAATACTTCCATCCTTTTTATAATATTAAATTTTGAGAAAAAATTATATACTTTTTGTTAAATTATGTCTCGAGTTTGAGTTTATATACGATACTCGATCTGTACAAAACATTTACACGCCGAAATGAGATAGAACATTGGCGGAGCATTTGATGAGAAATGGCGCATGATGGGAGCCAAAAGGATCCAACCTAGATATGAGCTTCGCGTTGGAAATGAAGGGGCAAAAATATAGCTCAAATGCCATAACTTGGCACAAAGAGACACTTAAGTGCCATAACTTATGAAATGTACACTTAAGTGCTACATCCGAAGAAAAACGGATCACTTAAATGCCACTCCGGCCAAAATCCGGCCAAAACGCTGACGTGGTATTTTTCCGGTGAAGCAAGTGCAAAACGACGCCATTTTGCATGCTGACGTGGCCACATAATGCAAAAATGACATTTTTTGGGCTAACGTGGTAAAATAATAATATAAAAATTAATTAAATTTAATTTAAAATTAAATTTAGTTAAAATATTAAAAAATAATAATTTTAAAATTTAAAAAAAAAATTAAAAAGAAAAAAGAAAAGGTGGGGTGGCTCAAGGCACCGCTGCCGCCTCCCCACCGTCGCCGGGAAGGGTCAATGACGGAGGGGGGAGGGTCGGCCGGGGTCACCGGACCTTGGCCAGGGGCCAGCCGACCCTGCCCAAATTTGTGGCGAGGGGTCACGGCCCTCGCCCAGATTTGTGGCGAGTGGCGAGGGGTCACGGCCCTCACTCAGTCGAGCCAAGGGCCGCTGACCCTTGCTAGATTTGGGCCCTCACTTGAGTGCATAAGTGATTGTAATCCTATAATTCTCTAATTTATAGTGGATTATTTTGATGGCTCTCCTCATAGACGTAGGTTTCGACATTTGGACCGAATCACGTAAATTTATGGTATTCTTTTATTATTCCTCGTTTTATTTCTGTCGATTTTATAATTGCAAAATTTCGATCTGCTTCCGCTGCGCCGCCGATTACCAACACTTTTTATTGTCTTTTGTGAGCCTCATATTATAATCTTTTTAGAAGAGTTGGTAGTGTAATGGTTCGTGCTCAAATGTGAGATAGTAAGATCTATTTGCTTGGACATAAGCAATAGTAGTTTTGAGAAGATGTGCTTAAATACAAGAGCACTTACTATTGTAACTTCTCAACGATTATTTAGTGAAATCCAACTAATAGATTGTCAATTTGGGAGAGTGGATATAAACTTATATCAAACCGAACCAATATAAGCTCTGAGTGCATTGTTTTCTATCTCTCTACTCATATTAATTTACCACTTGATAGAAGCACATTGCACAGCTTGACATAATCAAAACAATATTTGTATCAATATTTTGTTTTCCTTGATCATGCTTATATTTAACTTGGCACCTTCAATTTTGCGATATTTTGTCAAGTTTATTGAAAACGCCTATTCACTCCTTTTTAGGTGTTACTATTAGCCAACATCACGATGGACACCGTGGCAAACATCAAATACCCTAACCAATGGGCAGTGAGGCAACGAGTGGTCGAAACAAATGGGATGAGAATTTTGATCCTAATGAGCACAGTGTAAAGCTAGGGGAGACATGTTGGGAAGGCAAGCATGGAGAGGGATGGAACCGCACCTGTTTTAGGAAGAAACGTGGTCTGAGAGATTCCCACACTTCGGGTTTCTTTTCCCTGTTATGATAACTCGGTCCAGGTCAGGGAAGTCCGCAAGCCATATGAGATGTCCTAATCAATTAAAAATCCTCCCTAAGTGCCTTCTGGATAGACTTTTTGGCGGCAGCTGAGAACGCTCATGCACACAGCCAACTTCCAGACAGCATAATATGTGCATTTGCCAACTCAAGATCCCGTGTTTGAGCAGCACTGTATTAAAATATTCAATAATTTTGCATCAGCTATAGTGCTACAGATCCAGATCGTATTCCTATACATTGATTTGATGCACAAATCATTCATTATACCTAGTACACTGGGCTTTGTTTAGATTGACCTTAACAATTGTATATCTCGAAACCTCGGAGGTCAAGGATGTCTTTTGGATAATATTGTAGATCTTTTTTTGCGAAGCCTGTTTTTATAGGCATGATGAAGAACCGTATGCTCTAGCTGCTTAGCTTTCCCTTCACATTCTATAACAATGGATACTTACCTATGTCAGCTTAAGCATCCTTCATCAGGGAGTGCAAAGAGAACAGGGAAGTGGAGGATGTTGGGTTGCTAAGCCTGTGATCGAACTTTGGTTTATGAGCTTTTAATTTATTTAATGTAATATCCGAACTTTGGTTCAATATTCAATATAATCCTTGAATTTAGTCCTTGAACTATACGAAAATGTAGTTCTTGAATTTAGTCCTTGAACTATATCCTTGAATTTTTTCAATGTAGTTCTTAAACATTAAACATTTGTATATAGTTCATAAAGTACATTGAATATATACTAAAAATTCAAAGACCACATTAAATAAATTAAAATTTTATGGATTATATTGAATAAATTAAAAGTTTATGAACAATATTACACATTGAATTAAAATATTTATGAACCATTTTTGTTATTATCTATGATCACGGAAAAAAGAGCCCTCACGTGACGGCAAAGGACTAGTCAAATTTCTTCCGCGGCAAAACAAATTAGGTCACTTAAATAAATATACTTACATTTGAATTAAAAAAAAAACTTAGAAATTTCCTTGGTCTCGAAAAAGGGGGAAAACGGGGAGGCAATCAGAGACTCGAACGCGAAGAGGGGGAAAGGCCAAGTCAACTTCGCTCTTTTGGAGCGTTCACACGTGTTGATGCCGGGCCACATCCTTCAGGTTTTTTGACCACGAACGCACGCGCACGTGAAGACCTCGTCCTCGTCCTCGTCCCCATCCCGTAGTTGGTCGCGCTTACGGTCCGATTCCAAACGTTGATATATTCCACGCGCTATTCTCGAATCATGCATAATCTTTTCTTCTTGTTTTTTCTTTTTCTTTTTCTCTTTTCTTTCTGTTTTAGCAAAATCATGATCACCAAGTTTGAACCTCGATCTCATCCTTGAATTTCATTACTTATCGAATTAATCTTGAACCATTTGCTCAAACAAAAAGACTCCTTTTCATGACCAAAAAAACCTATATCATAAAATAGATTCATGAGTCGCACGATATTGTTATTGACTTCGTGAAGAATTAAGTAAGACACAATTCACAATTCATCTGAATAATTCACATATGGAACTATTTACACTTTAGCTTCGATGAATGTCATGATCCTCTCCTAATGTGTGGCAATTCATTAAAGCCAAATCCCACAGGATTTAGAGTGGAGAGCATTCTTTTTGTTGTGTTCACCTCCGATTGGAGCATGAGCCAAATCTTGGCTTACACTAGAAACCTTAGAGCTGTACTCCTTGAACTAGATGGAAGTCAAGATCACTAAGTTCATGGAAATTCACTCCACACGAAACCTTATTCAGGCAAGTCTTGCACCGCATTTTGGAAAACGGGGGCACCACTTTCAATTAAACCCAATCGCGAGTCTGATGAGCCACAAACCCGCTTAGAACCTGCCCAGGTTTGATGGAGCCCGAGCTAATCCCGTCTTGCTGGCATGGTCGTCAAATATGTTTTTGGGACAAGCCCGTCTAGGCAATTTTTTAGACCCGATATCAAGGCTCCACCCGAGCTAACTCATTGATCATCTCTCCATCCAATGTAGTCGTGTAGGAGGTAACTACATATTTTTGGCCATCAAAGGGTACACAATCGTGTTGAAATTTTCCTATAATATTGGCTTACATTAATTAATTGATTTTCTATTTTAAATAATCGGGATAATGAATATTTCAATATTTGTTAAACCTTGATCTTATTGAATTGGGTATTAACACCTATTAATAACAGGCCTAGTTGAGCAGCAAAGAATAGACAATTGTGTTTAACTGAAGCTCGTAATGGGAATGGCCCAGTTGACACGCTATTAATTAGAGTTTGCTAGGTCCCCTCTCTAGCCTATAAAAGGGTAGGTTTTACCTATAAGTTGTTTTAATCACATTGAAAGCTACTATACTGAAATAAGTTATAGAGAGGAAAATCTAGCATTTTGATAGATCACTGACTCAAACAAGTACGCTTTAATTCCGCTATGTTTATTGATCTTGGTGTTTTACAATCATATATGGATCTGTTTCTTCTTGATTGATTAGTTGTTTATGTGAATAAATTTTCTACAAATCGCCCCAAGAATTTAGGGCTACAGCAACGAAACTTTTTGGTGATGAAAATAATACCGCCGCCATAGATACCCTACAACAATGAAAAACAAACTTAGGCGCCATCTTTCAGCCAATGGCGGCGAGACGGCGTTTCGTCGCCATTGAGGGACCAACCACGGCTAAAAATTTCATTGCCATAGTCATTGTAGACTAGAACAGACCTCAGGCGCTGTAGCATTAAGAACCAATGGAATTATATTTCCGTCATCGTTGCATTGATAAACATCGACGAAATCTTATCTTATTTATATAAGACTAGGAACTTACCAGACGCGATGGACCTAATATTTCGTCGCTATCGCTCCTATAAAGCGCGATGAAAGTAGATTTCTTGTCGGACTGTGGTCACGACATGATGCGACGAAAGCAAATTTGGCTGCTGTTCTTTTTTTATTATTTTGAGCAATAGCGACGAATTTTTATTTTCCGCGTTGCCTTTTGTCAAAGCAAACGCGGCGAAATGAATTTTTTTAAGCCACCTTCGATCAGGGAAAAAAAACGAGCCTAAGGTGACGAAACTTAATATTCTAGTCGCCACGAATCAGCGAGCTTTTCGCGACGATATCTTTGATGATGAAAACGTATCTCCACCGCCATAAAATAAGTTTTTTCTTTTTTTATTTTCTAATGCATCTTTGAGGGTCGGATCTGAAAAGTATTTGCCAGCTCTATAGCAAAGATGGATGGATTACCTGTTCATTAGTAGAGGCAATTAGGGATAGCTTGGTCGGGTTAGGCCAAACCGGCATCTAACTTAGGACTAATCCGCACATTGTTAGTTCCCAATTATTGGGATCGATGGTTAATCCCGGACCAACTCTATTGGTCAAGTTTGAATGGGATCGACTAATTGATTATTTTTTATTTTATTTTTTGTATTTCTTAAAAGGACAAATATACTATTTCAAATTACATATCCATTTGAGATGTTTTTGGGACAGGGAACAAAGACCAGACAATTTTGAATAAACAACTCTATTGGTCAAGTTTGAATCCATGGTCAACTTAGGACTAACTGATTATTTTTTATTTTATTTTTTGTATTTCTTGAAAGGAAAAATATATTATTTCAAATTACATATCCATTAACAATGCAACATTGAGTAACCAAACTATAAACATCAATACATATCAAATATAAATATAAGATAAGGTAATAACAAAGATTTACACTAACTAAAAGCAACAAACCATATAAACAAACACACAAGGCGGGGGAATGGAGGCGAGCACTAGGCAAGCGTGGAGACGAGAGAGGTGACCACGAGGCAAGTGTGAGGCGAGGAAGTGAGTGAGGCCAACACATGCGAGCGAGGCCAAGTTGAGAGAAGAGAGTTTCTTTTTTTTTTTTTTTTTTTTCTTTTTTGGTCGAATGAGAGCTAAGCTTTCTTTCTACTTTCTAATTTACACAACAAACTAATTGCAAAAAAAAACAGAGAAGGAGGCGATAGAATTTAGAGTAGACAAAAGCATATAATATATAATATAAATTATATACCGAACCAACCCTAAACTCTTAGGACTAAGGACGAATCACACAGTGCAAGGTTTAGGAGTTTCAAGACCAAGGACCAACCCAATCTCCCTATGAGTCGGACTAGATTGGCCGTGTTGGGCCACCCTGGATTGATGCTCAACCCTAAGGGCAATTGCCCCACTTGCTTTGGTTGATATACATCGACATTGTTTTTTTCATTATTACTATTAAAAGAACGGTTTATTTATTACTCAAAAAAAGAAATACATGAGATATACATACACTTTGTTAGAAAGCTAATCGAAGTAAAGCAAGGCACAAAATACCATAATCAAAGCCAAATTCAAAGGACAAGGAGGATTCACATATCACCAGTAAGGTCAAGCACATACTCTTTCCACAAAAATAGTTCTGTCAAGCAAAAAAAATCGATGGTCGATCATTGGCTCTCATATCTTCATCGGTGATGAGTATATACCAGAAATTCATTCCCTAGTAACTATGACACTACTAATTTACAATGCATGCCTAGATTCAATTTCCTCTATACTATTGTCATATAGAGACAACCAAAACAAGTTGAATATACACATTCTAACATTTGGAAGAGCAAGTTTTCGTTATTCAGTGAAATGTTAGAATTCCTGCAATTACCATTGAAGCCGGAGACCAAGTATCTCTACACGAACAAAGCATAGAGGTATCAATCTATGAAAGTATATTTATTAAATTCTTATAACTAGATCGAAAGAGGATAGCTCCCAAATCTATAATTAAATTGAGAAAGTTCAAATTCTCATATTTAAAACTAGATTGGGAGAAGAGAGCTCCCATATTTAGACCAGGAGAGAAAAAAGAAAAGAACAAAAAAAAAGACAAACAAAATTAATAAAGAAGGAGGGGAGGGGAGGCAAGCTCAACCTTCCCCATGACTGAAGGTTGAAGAAGACAATGAGAAAGAAGAAAGATGGAGAGAAAATGACTTTTCGGCTCCATTATTCAGCATTGTTCACAAGTTGGCTCCATCAAATGTTGAAAAATGGACATTTAAAGAATCAATTGTACACATAGACACATGCAATCAAGTTTACCATTATGAATGGTAACTTACCTATCTAATAACTAAGCATTAAACTATAGAATTTATGCTTAAAATCAATATCCTTGGCACAACTCGACTTGTGCAATAAGTTTGCACTACCGCACAAAATTTTTAGACCAGTGCCTTGCCTACAGAATACTACCTAAACCATTAATTATTCATCGTAAGTTCAATGTTATTGATAGTAGGGATGACTTTGATTTACATGATTCATAAAACCATACAATATTTTTCCACTTCAGCTACCCAACTTAAGCAAATTGTACCACTTTTTTTAGGGAAAAAAAAAGGGGGCCTCAAACGTCCTTATTTTCTCAAATAAGGGATCAAAGTGAATCTTTTTTTTAAATAAGAGCCCGAAATGGCTATGATTGTTTCAATTAAGGACTTAAAGTGACCATAATTGTTTCAAATTAGAGCCTTATCTCACCTATTACCGGCCAGCTAAATTTTCCAATCGTTCAAGGGTGTCTTCATCTAAATCTTTTTTTTTTTCTCTTTTCTTCTTTTTCTTTTCTAGCATTGGCCGACATTTGTTGGCAAAGGTTAGCGAGGGCTCAACGACCCTCGCTAGCTGCTGGTAAGGGTTGGTGAGGGCCTACAAGCACTTGTCGACAGTGGGTGAGGGCCTACAAACCCTCATCGGTCACAAGCAAGGCCACCCTTACCTGGGACTTTGCCTAGGGCTAGCGAGGGCTCGATGACCATCGCCGACAGTAGGCAAGGGCCATCAAGCTCTTGTTGGTCACAAGTGAAGGCTTGTAGGCCAATCCTCCACACATCTAGCAAAGACTTGCAGGCCTTCACCAACCTATACTAATAGCCAGAGAGGTCGGTGAGCCCTCGCTGATCACGAGCAAAGCCACCTTGCCAGTTAGTGAGGGCCGACCTCGCTATGAAGCTACCCCTCGCTTGTTGCCGTCGAGGCAACCCTCACCTAGCCCTCTAAAAGAATTGCCCATGGTCAGCTGGCCACCAATGAAGAAGGAAGAAGAAGCAGAAATAAGGAAAGATAGAGAAAATGATGAAAATGTCATTGACCACTGAAAAGTTGAGTCCGTATTTGAAACAAACATAATCACTCCATGCTCTTATTTGAAATAAGATTCATTTTAGGCCCTTATTTGAGAAATTGATGGCACTTCAAGCTCTTATTTAAAATAAGATCGATTCCGGGCTATTTTTTAAAAAAATGAGGACAATTGGAGCCCTTTTTTGAAAATTTCCCTTTTCTTATATATTTAGTAATGATCTAGACATGATTTGACAGGAGATTAATCAACGTTCAGACCCATGCCTTCTCTAGAAGCGTTCCCCGTTCAAGAATCCCAAATAAAATGGATATAATCAAAAGGATTCGATCAAACAATTAAATGATTGATTAATCACTCAACGCTCTCCCAACCTACTTATACCAAATACTACTCTCGATTCATTTGACTCAATTTGAGATCCTATACCATCCGTTTTCACACTATCTTTGCCTCACATAAGCAATGCAGAGCAACAAATCGAGTCAATCTCGCCCCCTTCAATTGAATTCGTCATTTTGGCAAAAACTAAAAAGAAGGATAAGAGGGTCGTGCCACTTTCTCCTATATATTAGTTGGTTTGATGCGACTTTTGGTTTTTTTTATTTTTCTTTAACGTCTAAAATTTGAAATTAGACTAAAGTTGAACACATCCAAATGTTTCAGAAATACGGGGCTAATTAATACCACTGTAATTCTTAAATTCATATATCCTGTCACACATTTACTTTGAAACTAATTTTCGCGTTGTAAAATATCATAGACACTTGTGGCAAATCTATCATTTGTCGGTTAATGCCTAGTTTCCCCTTTAAAATTGCTGACATGAAAATTCACATGGCAAGGAGACTCATTTGATGTGAATCCAACCTGAAATTTCAGCTTAAATGGCTCTATAAGCAACATTTTAGTTCGGCAGTCAAATTTGAAGAAGATAAAGTTCCTATATATTTTTTTTATGCACGATTTCTTTGAGTTTTTTTTTTTTTTTTTTTTTTTTTTAATTTCAAGGAGAAATTGAAAACCTAAACTTTCCTTTTGGCTTGCCTTGAAGGCCAAACCCCATGCCTTCTAGATTAGCAATAACTAAATATTCAAAGTTGGAAAAAAGCTGTCTTTGACAAAACCACGCGTGCGGTACGTAACCTTAAAAGTACGCAAGTAGCCCAATACGAAAAAACTAAAAAATCAACTATCCGTCCGTACAATAATATGGTCAGACGCGTTGCTATTCTGCTACTGTATTAAGATACTTAAAATCCTGCAAATGCAAGCAATCTAAGTTGTATGTTTACTCTGGATTTCGGCGACTTATCGTAAATTTTATGTTTGCGTGATCTCACTTATGAGTCATCATGACAACCCTTCCTGAGGAAGATGAGCTTATCACAACAGCCTTTTTGCCATCCCAACATGAAGAGTGCCCTCTCCCAAGATGGCTGATTGGAAGCGTACCATGCTTCAAGCTTCTTAATCCTGCGTGTTCTTCTAGATACTGGGGGTGAGTATACTTTTCAGACAGTTGATACAACATGCCTATATGTTATTGACCTTTATAATGCACAGTAAGGGTGCAAAAACTCCAAAAATCTCCAAAAAGAATGACAAATTGCTTCAACAAAAACTCAAAATGGTTAACGCAGTGATCACGTGCAGAAATACCGAATCAATCACTTTGTGATTCATTTGCAGGTGTGTAGGGAAGAGACTGATGAACTCAGAAAAGATCGAGAGATTTGGGGTTGAGTTTGGCCTTTGAGAGAGGGAGTGAGGAGTGTATGCCATTTTCTCTATTTAAATAACCTTACCCAAACCAACCAAACCGAATAGTGTTTTCGGTTCAGTCCTATACAGTTCAAGTTACCATAAACATTCTTCCTTCTTGTTCGGTTTGGGTCAGGTTCTAGGAAACCCGACCTAAACCAAACTGAACCAAACCGTTAACACCCTAATAAGGACAACAGAAGAGTCTTATGTGGTTATGTAGTAGGCTATTAGTGTCACTACAAACAAATTAAAGACCAACGTCAAGAGAAGGATATCAATAATTAATAACAATAATAGAAAGACACAAGATTCGATGTTTGCACTCAGTGTACGCTCAGCCAGTGCACCATCCCTTCAGGATCGCTTAAGAGATATTTGTGTAATAACTAAATATTTTGACGCATTTCAATATATCTTGATGAAGAGTATGTGATCATCTAAGATAATAAGATAAACATAGTATCAATTGCAATCAATCAAGGATGTGCATGATTAAAGAAGATACATATATGATCCCGAGGGATATAGAGAATTTACGGTAAATATCATAATGTCGCTAACAACACAATTCATAATCATGTCTTGAATATTTGCTGGAGTCTGCAATCAAACATCGGTCCAAATATTTCTTTGAATTCCCGATTTCTCCATTCTATCCGCAATCCATTAGAAAAGTTACAGTTTTCAATAGAAGGGGTTTGAAAAATTAGAAACGAGTACAATGGAATTTATTAAGATCGTCCATGTTGATTTTTCTAATTTCCATTACATTCAAAGACTTTTGAAGACCACATTCTTTATGATCGCTTTTTCGGGAGACAAAGTCCTCGTAAAAGGAGCTGTCATCATGCCATCATGGTCAGAGAGAGACGGTGGCCTTTTTTAATGCAAGGCCCTTGCCTCAATACCCAAAATGAAATCTTGTCTAGTCTGACATCCGACTCATCAACAAATGCAGCATGCATTCCCCAGTACTCTTCTGTTTTCATTGACTTTCCGCATATATAAACCAACACAACGTGGGCTTGGGGGTATACAATTCATCTTCCTCTTCTCTCTCTCTCTCTCTCTCTCTCTCTCTCTCTCTCTGAAGATTGATAAGTGTTCTGTTCAGACCAGCAACGTGAGTATGGTTGGTGAACTGACAAAAGAACAGATTCTTGAGTTCAAAGAAGCTTTCTGTCTATCTGAAAAGGATAATGATGGTGAGTTTTACTGTAGTGTGCACATTTGCCATATCTTGTATCAATTGAAACTTCAAACACTTCAAGGACCTTATTTGCCAGCAACTTCTTTTATTCATCAGCAGTTTGTGGATGTAAATTTGCAGTTTGCATGACGTTGGAAGAATTTGCAGCGATTATCCAATCGCTAGACCATAGCCCCTCAAAGAAAGAACTGCAGGACATGATTGACAAGGCCGCCGCTGCTGATGGCAATGGGGCGATCGAGTTTGCAAAGTTCTTGGGGTTGATGGCCTATAACATCAAGGTGAAAACACACAAGAAAATGCGAAGAGCTAGCCCTCTTCTTGATACAAACGATTGAACATGCAGTCATACGATCTTGAACTAATGTTCTGTGAGTCTGAAACGTTCTCATTGATTGTGGATGTGTATTAGGAGGCCGCTGATGAGGAGGAGGAGCTCAAGGAGGCTTTCAAGGTCTTTGACAAGGATCAGGATGGCTACATATCTCCTAGTGAGGTAAGTTTATTTTTATCTCCTGCATATACAACGTCTTGATTTCTCGCTGTATGTCGTCCAAATGCTTTTCTTTAATCCAAGCGAGGACATGGATAACCTTGCATGCGCACTCAACATGCACTCGATCAACTCTCAAATTCTCCCGGGAGATTCACCCAATTCGATTCAAATGTGTTGTTTTTCGTACTTTGTCATCACTCATCACCATTCCAAAGAACATCACCAATTCAAGAAAGTTCTTCAGTTTGTGGATGACAATGGCCCTTCTTAACTCAGAAAAAATAGAAGGCAGTTTTGGTTGATAATTTTGTTTCTCTTTGGCAGTTGAGGCATGTGATGATCAACTTAGGGGAGAAGCTGACAGAGGAAGAAGTGCAGCAGATGATAAGTGAGGCAGACTTGGATGGTGATGGTCAAGTTGGTTTTGAAGAATTTGTGAAGTTGATGAGCACCATTGGATGAGTTCTTGAAGTAAATTACAATATCAATTAATGTAGTCCACATTAGGAAAACTCTTACACTTGATTCCTTTATCCAAAATTGCAATTTGCAGAAAAAAAAAATATAAAAAATCGTCATTACCTTGTAAAAATTGCATTTGTCCTTTTGCCTCCCTTCAATTTGTTTACCTATCATAGGAGTTTAACATTCTTCTTCTTATTCATCTTGTTGATCTTTTGTACATTTTTCCTTTTCCAATGCAAATTTATGGACATCTTGTTTCTTTCCTTTCTTTTGTTCTTTTATAACGATTGTAAGTGAATGTAATTCTATTCCTGTCAATTTAAATTATGAGGAGTTTTTTGCCAAACAAATAAAAGGAAAATGTAGGTGTGAACTTGTGGCAATTGACAAAATGAACATCTAAAGTGAATTAAAGAAATCTAGAAGTGGACGATACAGATAAGGCCAAAGTGTCGTGTCATTGCCCAGAAGGATGGGAAAGCTAGAAATTGGTCCATGGTCAATCTGTCAAAGTCCTATTGCAAAACGTTTCAAGGACACGGCACTAGAATGACCCAAAACCAGCAAAAAGCTTAAGCTTAAGATGGGTTCTATGAGGATTACTCAATAATCGCCAAATTAAAACTCTCAAACATATCTTGAAATTGACATGAACAAATCGGGATCAAAACTGTGTCTAGACAGATGCCGCAAAAATTTTCCTAACACTAGCTTTGATCAATAATATGGAAATGTTGTTACGAGCAAATTTGCTCAACATGACAGTCTATGGCCTATAATGTCATGCGTTAGGTGACTGATGTTCCAAGCACGGAAAGTCTTAGAATATTACGTGACAGACTCAAGATAAAAACCAAAGGAAAAAAAATTATCTGCACGCAGTCATAAAATTCTTTAACAGGTAGACAAAGTCAAAAATCATACCAAAACATGTACAATAGTCTATATGGAGTTCTTTTAATGAGACCAAATATAGATTCACAGGGTCTTGAATCTTCATTAGCTTGAGTATTCATTAACTAGGTAATACAAAGCTCATTGGTTCGTTATTTGAAGAAGTCTGTCAAAATAGCACAAGAAAACATCATGTACAGACGCATGTAAAGCTGCAGAAGGTCCCCTCTTTGAATTGATAAAATAGAATTAACATGAAGACTCATTCAGTTTCACATAAGATGGAGAAACTTCTTCAACATTTGGTCAAAATCTTGGACTCTGACCAAAATAATGTTTTGGGCGAGAGAGTTGTAATTGAAACAAGAGACTTTCCCCAGAGGTTTTGTCTCGGAAGCCTCACACAGGAAACAGTCATCTTCGCTTTTTGCAAGAAACGTTTTTATGGTCCGTTTCACACTAATGATTTTGTGATCTCTTGTCTCTTTCTCGCCCTCATGCCTCGACATGAGAGTAGGAAATAGGAATCGGGAAGTTCTGGTTGGGTTCACATTAGAAAGTCACTTTCTCTTCTATATTGATGATGTTGAGAAGGTCAAGCATCAAAATTTTGGTTCCTGAATTTTTGACCCCGTCTCGATAAATGAAATAGGCTTTTTACCGACACACCTATGATCCATTTTCTCTGAGTTGATCACTCATGAGTTAACTAAGAAGCTGTTAAGGGATATAATTGCGATAAAATCCATAAAAGCTATCAAGTAGGTTGGATTGTACCAAAATCGCGTCCGATCGATTTGAACCACAAAATTGAATTTGATTTTGGGAATCGAACGTTCGAGCGTGTCGCAATTTATTTTTAGGATCTCATCTCATCTTTTGAAGAAATTTTGTCAAGTTGGGAATTTTGCAAAAAAATCAATTCGGCAAAATTAAAATGGAAGAAATTCGGAGAGGCACCTTTAGTGGGAATTTTGACCACCTATTTGAGTTGATTTGTGGAGAATAAAAGGGAAATTCGTATGGCAGCTTCAAGAGGATAAAGTGACCACCAAAATGACTTGATTTGGTGAAGAAATTGATGCAAATTTGTATAGGCAGCAGGGGAGCCATTTTTGGCTGTCAATTGGGTTGGTTTTGTGAGGAAATTGGTGGAAAATAGCCATTGGAGGGCCTAAGGACTTTTGTGGTTGAAGACTTTGGAGGCCATGGCACTCAAGTGGCTAGATGTTTCAAGGGGAAGGCCATTGGCTGCAACATCGACTTCTTGGCCTCTTGTCCCCCTTGTCCCCCCTCTCTCTCCCCCCTTCTCCTCCTTATGCGACCAAGCAAAACCATGCTTCTTCTTCTTCTTCTTCTTCTTCTTCTTCTTCAGCTTCTTCTTCATTTCAACATCTGCATTCTCCATTTTTCCTCAGGGTTGTTGCTGCCGCCTCATCAAGAAAACCAATTTAGCCTTCATGCGATCCCACCATCTTCTCCACCTGCACCAGCAGTCCAGCAAGCCCCTGCCAGCCCCGGCTTCGAGCGACCTCACTAACTTGAACCGCTGCTCGCCAACCCAGCTTGGTCGCTTGCAGCCTACTTGACCAGCTTTGCCTTAGTCAACTTGCCATCCCCAAGCAGCCACCACCACCACCAGCTCCGCCATCCCTCGCACCTAGCTCGCCATTCAACCCTTGGTCCAGCAACTGCATAACCAAGCGAAACCAAAACAACTAGCTCAAGTTGTGAGCTTGTGGGCCGTTTTTTAGCCTCTTCTAGCCCTCCATTGGAGACATCGTAGGCCCAAGTCTTGGTCGCCTTCATGCCACCGTCACCGTGGACCCATCGGCTCACCAATCTAGTGAGTCAACTCCATAATCCTTGATTAGGTTGTTAATTACACTTAAGGAGTTAGATTAGTGCTAATTAGCTTAATTAAATTAGTATTAGCCTTAATATGGATTAATATTAATTTATTTTGGTTAGATTAGCCTTAATATAGATTAGTGTTAATCTAATTGGTTAGATTAACACTAATGAGGGTGGTTTAGCCTAATTTAGTGGATTTCTCTTGAATCAGTTTATTGGACACTCACCGTTTGCCATTTTTGTGGATCGAAATATGCTGTGATTTTGAGGTTGATTCATTCTTGAGAAATATTTTAGACATCTTCAGTTATGACATATATTTTATTCAAGAATTCAGGGATTTAAAAGAATAAGATTTCAACTTTGTTAAAAACAAAATAGAACCTCTATGTGCTAGAAATAGTGACATTTTGGTGTTGTAATGATTTTTATCAACTCTTAGGGTTAGATTTTCAAAATATTTTCTTCACAAATTTTTTTTTTTCACATCTTGTAGTTTAACATATTAAAATTTTAGATAAAACGGACAAGTTTTGGACCTTGAACCAAACTAACTTTGGAAAACATGATTTCTAGTCGCGAACACAGTTTTTGTAACAATTTGGGCTATTTACTTCTCTTAATCTAGAAAGATCTGGGCTAAGGTGTCTTCATGAAAAGTGTTCTTTTATGTGTTCTTTACAATATATTCAAATTTGAGAATTTTCTAAACTTGTTTATTAGGTTTCTAGATTTAAACTTAGAGTCACACGAGTGGCCCAGTTTCTGTCAATTAGGACTGGTAGTGATTTTGGGATAGTTCTTGATGTGGTGATGTAATTAACCTTTTGGCATCCTTAGAGCTTATGCTTGATAATATGTTAAATTAATTGCTTAATTATGCAATTGGGTGCTTGGTTGTTGTTATGAATTATCATTGTGAAAATTGGATTTTGGTATTTATATAGAAAAATACTAAGTTTCGGTTTTTTACGCCAAAAATATTTTATGTACTATATAAAATCATGAGATTTTGAAATGGGGAGTACTATGTTTTATGGTTCAATTTGAATGTGTGACCATGCACAAGTATTTTATCGAGATGATTTTTAATACGAAGAAAATGGGCAAAGTCCATTATTTGAAATGGAAGTATATAAGTGCAAAGCATGATGTTCTTGGTCGAGTTTGGTGTGCGTGTGATCACTATCAAAACCCATCACTTGATGAAAGTCATGGAGGCAATGCTCCTATGTGGAATGCTCTTGACAATAGATGTCGGTCATAGTGGAAGCTAAACCGATGCTCTTTTTGTGGAATGCCGTCTAGATGTAAACATTATCGTGCCCGATGAAGCGAGACAATGCCCAGTTATGCTGGATGATCGTCGACTATTGAGTTGGCTGTGGCCATTGAATTGTAATTAATTGGGACATGCTTGAATAATTGAAATAGTCGCGCCTAATTATGGACAAAATTGTGTTGCACGAAATGGGACGTGTCATAACGGTTTGGCCTTATAATCGGGACCCCTATGATCAATTGGTATTGATATGAGGTGTTCCAATTAATGGTTTGCACTTACTGCGTTCATATATGATATATGTGATGTACTAATGTGTAGGGAGGAGCTAAGACGAGGTAAGTTTTATTTGGTGCATGTTTAAGCTACCTCTAGGTGAATCCTTGCCCTAGTCGGGGCTTAGGGTTTAACTCGCTGAAATTTTTATCTCATCCTGTCTAGGTTACCATTTTCAAGGCCGTAACGTGGAAGATCTAAAGCCCGAGGCTGAAAGGTCCAAAGTATAGATGGCCTAATGGTTTCTTTTTTAGTTAGACCTTTTGTATATGAACCTATAGGTTGAACTTGATATGTTTATAAAGCGTGTTTTGTGAAAATTGGTTGTCCTGCTTTTCTATCCCATGTTCGTTGTTGTCCAGGTATATGTTTTAAATTTCACTTCTGCATGTGCATAAAAATAAAGGGTTGTGTTTAAAGCTTCTTTATTTAGTTGACTAGTTTTGTGTTTCCAGCTTCTTCCTTTAATAAGTTCATGAGTCTTATATCAATTATAGGACCTTCGCATGATGCAACTAATAAAGCTGAACCTTTTTATCGATCTTACAAGAGACTTCTTATAATACAACTTTTCCAATTTCTTAAAATGTAAAAGCAATACAGTCACAGAAGACAAAGAATTATATCAACTTATACTTGCTTTAGATACCACAAGAGATTTTACCCATAAATAGGAAGGAAAATGAAATTAACAAAAATAAATAAATAAAACAAAAGAAACTTGCAACTTGCCATTGTTGCAACACTCACTATCCATTGGTTTATCCCAAATACTGACCAACCGACAAACTTGAACACCCTCTCTTCATCAATCTTCATATCTGAATTTACTGTTTCTTCGTAAACTTATTATAAAAAAAAAAAAAAAAAAAAAGTCCCCCCAAAACAAAGTAAAAACAATTGAGTAATGGAGATCCCCAAAGTTTTTTTTTTTTTTTTTTTTTTTTGCAATGATGGTGAATGAATCTTCAATTGATGACAGTTGCGTAGCACACGCAGTTGCCAAAGAGGGAGGACCTGAACTTCCTCTTCTCTTTACTTTTTGGAAAGGTTGATCCGACTTCTTCTATAGGAACCACCCACATTGCCTTGCTTGCCTTAGTGTCAGCTTCTCTGGCTGCTTGTTTATGGGAAGTGGCGACAAGATGGGCTTCTTGTTTTTCATCATCTTCTTGTTCTTTCTTTGACAAGACTAGAAATGGGATTTTCTATCTCTTGGAATCACTTCTGTCAATCCAAACAGTCTTCTCTTCCTAACACTCCACTTGCTCGGCTCGATCACATCAACCTTTAACTAACATAAATCATAATGTTCTTCCATTAGGGAAGAGCAATGGCATCTGATCTGACTCTTTGATCCTTGACCCATTAAGGAGATCGAAATCGAAGCGAGGAAATTTCTACAAAAGAGGATGTATGTGTGTCTCATTGTAAGACTTTAATCCTGTGCTTAGGCTACAGGAAAATTTCTCCAATTTGGTGTTGCCACCAGGAGTCACGGGCATTTGGCATTGTTGTGATACACTATTGCATTGATCCCCTTAATCTTTGGTCTCTGTACAGGATGCGTGATCATTACAAGGTAATGGAAGGACGAGAAAGAATATTGGATATGTAGAGAATGTACTAGGATGAATTGCTTGAAGATTACTCTTCTGCTTGTATCATCTGCAATAGCCTGTGATAGCTTTGTTTCCACAAGTTTGTCTTCTATCATTTCATTCTCAGTCGGTTCTTTCTTGACGTGATTGCTATCTCCAGCTACCGGGCCTGTTAAAACTGGAATAGAGTAGTCTTCTACTTCTATTTAGTCACCGAAGTCCTCAAATGCCTCAGTAGATATCTCATCCTGAAAACCATTTTCTAGAACATCGGTCACCTTTACTTTCCTTGTCAATTGGGCAATTTAAAGGCGCTTCAATTGTGTTTCCAACATCATCAGTTATGTTTTCAAGTCAAAAAACCATTTCAGAGGAACATTCTTTGCCTCAGTCATTTCGGCTTAAACGCGGTGCGACTCATCTGAATGCCAACCAGGCCATCCTCACACTTATTATTTTCATTCGTGAGTCTACTGCTTGTGAACTCGATTTCTTCCATGACTAGACCACTTTGGCAAAGATATAATTCTCTAGTTCAACACAATCTTATGAGTCTCAGAGTAATCAGTAAACTAGAGAAAAACGACCGAAATTCCTGCTCTAACTTGATGAAACAGGGTTTACCATTGTACACTTGTAAGCGTGGACATTGTTTGAATCACACTAGAGAAACTGCGAGTGGCTTGACTTCGAAGCAATTTCATGATTCATTTATCCTATTTTCTTCTGTTGCGGCCTTAGCAGGTGGACAGAGAACCATGATGTGTTAAGGAAACCAGTAACATATTTTGAACTTGACAAAACTATCCATGATCTATATCAATCTTGATAAATGCACCAGTTGTTTATGTTTCACGTAGTATCCACCTTAAAAGCACCTTGAAATGATCAGTGAAAAGATTATAAATGACTAGAAATATCTATGGGAAGTTCATATAGACTCGAAAATATCAAGGTTTTAAGTCTACAAAATCTACATTATTATCGTTGTTAAAGTTTCTTGAGAAGAACAGTTGAGTATAACAGGAAGCTACTTACAACCAAAGTTGGATATCAATAGAAGCCTGCGTAAGCTGGATATTGGCAGTGTAATTCGTGGATATTAACAGTAACATACATAGTATGAAAGCTGAATATAATCCGAAGCTTGGTAAAAGTCTGATATCATTAGACAATAGGAGAGTTTGATATAACCGATGACTAAGAACATAAGTGGAACATTTATACTACTGGTTACAACAATCTTGTCGCAATCTTCAAGATTGTTAATTTAAGATATTTTATCTCATCCCTTGATAGCTTATGATCTTATATGAAATCCTAACATAGAAAATTTTGATATTCTATCAATCTTAAAGATTATCTTCGTGAATATTCAATCACACGAGATATGTTGATTGATAGAAAATCATCCCAAAGGAAAAATAATTTTCATAGCCAAATCACTCAATTTTTAGGAACTAGGATTTGATTATATGAGCAACCAAATCTACGGGAATTTTGATTGATTAACCTCAAGGGCTACCCAAATCTTCTCAACAACTTTCCAACAACTAGATTGGACATTGATCCTTTTCAAGATTGTCCAATGGAAAGATGGGATTCTCAGGAGTATAAAAGAAGACCAAGGCGCCAAAGATAAAGACAGATCAAGAGTTTTATTTTTTATTTTTTTGGTGACTCGGGAACCGCCGTACAACCGATAGCCGACGGTGTAAACCTAGGGCGAACCAAGCCCACCCATCTGACCCGGCTGCAAGTGAGTCGCGCAATGGGGGTGAGGAGTTTTGAACCCCCTCCCTTTCCAGATGAGGGGGTAGAGCTTGAACCAGCTCGTCCACCGCGGGGATCAAGAGTTCATAATTCCAAATTTCAAAAAAATATTGCATATTTTATTGTCTTTTGTGAGCCTTATATTATAATCTTGTAAGAAGTGTTGGCAGTGTAATAGCTTGTATTTAAGTGTCCGATAGTGAGATCTGTTTGCTTAGATGCAAGCAGCACTAACTTCGAGAGATAGTGCTTAAATATAAACAGCACTTATTAGTATAAATTCTCAATGATTGACTAATAAAATCCAACTAATAGGTCGTCAATCTAAGAAAGTTGTTTATGCCAAGCTGAACCAATTTAAGCTCTAAATGCATTGTTCCCCTCCATCTTTGATTGATTATGCTTACTATTGGTTGCCCCCCCCCCCCCTTTTTCTTCCTCGGCCTGATGGTTGGTGAAGATGTCTTTTGCTACATTGCTGCCCATCTCGCTATTACTGGTTGATGCTTCTAATGGATCTCTCTCGAATCTCTCCTGATGATGCGGCCTATGTTCCCATCTTGGTGTCTCTCCTACTCTTCTCCTCTGTGTCTTTTCCTTGTGCAAGCCACAGTGTTGTGTGCTCTTTGCCCTTGTCTCCTTTGTTGGCCATTGTTTGGCCTTCTTTTGCTGTTGCTTTTATCTGAAATATATCTCTCTCGTAGCTCTTCCCTCCCCTTTTCCCCCCTGGCCCCGGCCCCCTTCCACTCGTTTGGATTTTCTATCCTTCTGAGTGTGAGCTAGTGTCGGGGCCCCCCTTGCTGTACAACTGTATAGCTTTTTGTGCAAAAGTCTATATACCTCTTATCTTTTACCAAAAAAAAAAAAAAAAAAAAACCAATTTAAGCTCTAAATGCATTGTTCTTTATTTCTATATTTATATTGACTTATTACTTGATAAAAGCACATTGTACTACTTGATATAATCAAAACAATGCTTATATCAATACTTTGTTTTTCTTGGATCACGCTTAGATTTAACTTGGCATCTTCAATTCGATAATTTGTCAAGTTTATTGAAAACACCTATTCACCCCTTTTAGGTTAGCCAACATCACAATGGACATGGAAGCAACATCAAATACATTAACCAATGGGCAGAGAGGCGACGGATGGTCAAAACAAATGGGATGAGAATTTCGATCCTAATGGGCACAGTGTAAAGCTAGGGGAGACATGTTGGGAAGGCAAGCATGGAGAGAGATGGAACCGCACTATAGCAGCTCTAGGTGTCACGCCTCGAACCTCGAGCGCGCGAACATCCCTCGATGGTCAATAGAAATGCAACATCCCAGGACGCGTCGCCAACCCATTCATTTTATGTACATGCGTAAGCGAACTAATAATCACCAAATCAACAAGCAAACACAGGGATAGTAAAAGACAAGCCATTTATTTGCACAAATTACTATTCACATATACACTAGGTCAACCCCACAAATGTATACACATGAGTCTAGTCCGAAAAGAACTACTAGGCCACCTAGATTCCTGACCCATTCACCTCGGACCTTGAGTTCTCCATGATATCATCCAATATATCAATGTCCATGGGGTGAAGTACCTCTTCATCCTCGGTTTCGACAGCAAGCCTATCAAAACCCTCAAAAGGACTCTCTCAAACCCCATTAGGCTCGTTAAGGAACCAAGCTTTGAAGCGATGAGGTACCAAGTGAGATAGGCCCTCATCAACCCAAATAGTGGTCACCACGAGGTCACAATTCCAGGTGGAAAAGGTAGACTTGGACTCCACCTTCCATGGGCACTCAAAACAGATGTGATGTCTCTCCATCTAAGAACCTAAAAAATATTTAACCACAACAGGATGAGATAAATCTCAGTGAGTCAAAACCCTAAATCTCGATTAGGAAGAGAATTCACCTAGAGGCAACCTAAACAAGCGTCACACACAAACTTCCCTCACCTCAGCACCTCCCTACATATTAGTACATCACATACATCATATCAATATAGCAAGCGTATTCAATAACTGGAACACCTTATATCATTCATCAAATATTCACAGGGGTCCCGATTATAAGGTAAAACCTTTATGACAAATCTCATTCTGTGCCACACAATTTTGCCTCATAATCAAGCGCAGCTATCTCAACCACTCAAATGTGTCCTAGTTATTTACGACCCATCGGCCACGGCCAACTCAATAGTCGACGGTCATCCAGCATAACCAAGCATCATCCCACTCTGTCGGGCACAGCAACGTCTACATCTAGACGGCATTCCACATAGGAGCATCAGTCCAGCCTCCACTACGATTAGCATCCATTAACATGAGGCATCCAAACTTAATCAAGCATCAACTCCCCAACTCCCGTTGGGTGACGGGTTCCAATAGCGATCACACGCACACCCATACTCGGCCAAAAATACCGTGCTTTACACTTAAATACTTCCATTTCAAATAATGGACTTGGCCAATTTTCTTCGTATTAAAATTCCCGATAAAATAATTGTGTGTGGTCACATATTTAAATCGAACCATAAAACGCGGTACTCTCCCATTTCAAAATTCAACTATTTTATATAATACATAAAATATTTTTGCGTCAAAAATCGACACTTTATATTTTTCTAATTAAATACCCATAAAATCAATTTTTGCAATAATAACCAATAATCATCACCAAGTACTCAATTGCACAAATAAGCAATCAATTTCACATATAAACTCAACCACGATGATCAGCGTAAAATTCTGATAAACGGCTATCCCGTCATAATTTACACTAATTATAATTAATTAAATAATTTACAATTTAATTAAATAAATTTAATTTAATTAAACTAACCACAGTTAATTAAATTAACCATGGTCAACTAACCATAGTTAACTAACTAACCCTAGTCAACTAAACTAACCTAGGGTAGTTAATCCTAACCAAACTAACTCCTAACTAAACTAATTGAACTTTCTAGTTCATCCAACTAAACTAACCAACTAACTAGTTACACTAACTAAATTGACACTAATCATAATTAAGCCTAAACTAATATAACTAAGTGCAATTAACTTCCTAATCTAATATTAGGGCGTTAACTCATTGGATTAAGGTGGCAATGGGTTCATGGCAATGACGGAGCGACGGCGGTGAGATCCCGTGACTACGGCGCCACCAAAGAGTATTGACCGGGGCTAAAATCAACCCTCAAGACTCATAGCTTGGGCTGGAATCCGACTCTGTGGAAGGGCTGGTCTTAGCTTGGTTGGCTGGGCTATGTGGACTAAAGGGTGGTGGCGCAACAAGGAAGAAGTGAAGGAGAGGAAGCAAAAGGGGGAGATGGTTGTTCTGCAAGGGACTCACACGCGTGGAAGAAGAGGAAGAAGTGGGAGGGAAAGAGAGAGAGAATGGAAGGGAAAGGAGGTCAAGGCTTTGGCCACTCACATGGCTTGCAAAATATCCCATGCACTTGAGTGTTTTGCCTCTAAAGTCTTCAGCCAAGAAGTCCATTGCTCCTCCAATAGCATTTTTCCTTCAATTCTTCACCAACAAATGCATTTTGGAGACCAAAATGCTTAATAAGGCAGCCCATCCGAATTTCCTTATTTTCTTTTTGCTAAATTCAATTTTTCTGCAATTTTTCGGGTTCAACAAAAATTTCCCGAAAGAGGAGATGAGATCCTAAAAATAAATTGTGACACACTCAAATGTTTGATTCCCGAAACCAAATTCAATTTCGTGGTTAAAATTGACCGGACGCGATTTTTGCACGACCTAACCCACCATGCAACTTTTAGGGATTTTAGCGCGTTTGACCCGTGGTCGATAAATTTCGATCCACATTTGTGCATCTTCGACTCGTTGATGACTCTCGGTTGTCGTAAAAATCTCAAGGTTTTAATTAAAGGTATTGAGTACAAAATCGACAGAAAATTGGGTTAATGCCGTTCAACGCGAATTTTGCAATCATATGGAATCACTTGCAATTCAATTACATGTTTCCGTCGAATCGACTTATATCCGATCACTAATCGATTATAACGGTGTTGTATTGACCATTGTCAATCATCACGGTCGAGTAATCGATTTCCGATCGAATTCTCAAGTTTGTCGCGTTTATATCTCTTAACGGCTTCACTTGATAGATTAGTTAACTCGTGAGTGGCCAACTCAGAGAAAAATGACCATAGGCGCATCGACAAAATGCCTATTTCATATCATCAAGACGGGTCGAAATTCAAGATGTCATACTAGGTGGATCCACAAGTATGGCAAGAGCAACAGCAAGGAGAATTGGGATGCGCATGTTCAGGAAGAAACGTGGTACGAGAGTTCCCGTACTTGGTTTTTATCACTGTTTTGATAACTCAACCCAAACTCAGGGAAGTTCGCAAGCCATCCAAGATGTCCTAATCAATTTATAAATCTTCTTTAAGTGCCTTCTGGATAGGCTTTTTGGCGGCAGCTTAGAACACTCATGCACACGACCAATTTCCAAATAGCAAAATCTGTGTATTTGTCAACTCAAGATCCTATGTTTGAGCATCACGACATTAAGATGTTCAATAACTCTATATCCGCTATATTGCTACAGATCCAGATCCTATTCATATTCACTGATTTGATGCACAAATCATTCTCCTTTTCTTCTTACACGTGCAACACATTTACTCCATAATACTCTCCTCTCTACTGAAACTAAAAGCTCTGTATCCACATGTTTGTCTTCTATCATTTCCTTTTCAGTTGGTTCTTTCTCGTCATGATTGGTATCTCCAGCTTCTAGTTCTATTGAAATTGAAATGGACCTTTCTTCTCCTTCTATGTATTCACCAAAGTCCTCAAATGCCTCAACAGATATCTCATCCCGAAAACCATTTTCCGAAACATCTGTCACTTTGACTTTACATTCCTTGTTAGCTGGGCAATCCAAAGGCGCTTCAACTATACATCATCCGCTGTGGTTTCAAGTCAAACAACCATTTCAGCGAGACATTCTTTGCCTCGCTCATTTCGATTTGAACATCGCACGGTTCATTTGAAGGCCAACCAGGCAATTGTCACACTTATTATATTCATTCACGAGTCTATTGCTTGTGAACTCAATTTATTCCAGGGAAAATTCCAAAATGGGACCCAAAGTGTCCTATTTTTCTCAAATAAGGACCCGAATTATATATTATTTCAAATAGGGACCTGAAGTGACATCACTTTCTCAAATAAGAGCTTGAAGTGGATTTTGTTTCAAATGAGGACCTAAAGTGGTTATGTTTGTTTCAAATAAGGACCTGACTTTTCGGCGATCAAAGTATTTTCGTCATTTGCCATTTTCCAACTTTTGTTCCTTCACTTTTTTCTTTCCTCTTTTTTTTTTCTTTTTTTGGTTCTTCTTCTTCCTCTTCGCCGGTGGTCGACCGACCACCGGTGATGCCCACAGAGGGCTGGGCGAGAGCCACCCACGTTGGCCAGGTGAAGGATGTCCTCGCCGGCCCTTTATAGTAGCTAGCGAGGGCCGACCTCGTAGATGGCCCCTAGGTGAGGGTCACCACGCCCAAGCGACGCCGTCTCTCACCTATGGCTGGCGTGGGTGGCCCTCACCGGCGAAGGCGACCCTCACCCAGCCCTTTATGGGGGCATCACTAATGGCCAACAGCCATTGACAAAGAGGAAGAAGAAGAACCATAAAAAAAAAAGGAAAAAAATGGGAAAATGCCAAATGACGAAAATACCCTTGACCAATCGAAAAATTTAGTTGGTCAACAACCGGCGAGGTCAGGTCATTATTTTGAAACAACTAAAGCCACTTCATGCCCTTATTTGAAACAAAGTCTACTCCGGGCCCTTATTTGAGAAAATAAGGGCACTTCAAGTCCTTTTTTGAAATTTTCCCTTTATTCCATGATAAGACCACTTTGGTAAAGGTTCTAATTCTCTAGTTCAACACAATTGTATGAATCTCAAGAGTAATCAGTAAACTAGAGCCGATAACCAAAATTCTTGCTCTAAATTGATGGAATAGGATTTATGACTAGACACTTGTAGGTGTGGAGATTGTTTGTTTACCATGAATGGATTTTTTTTATCATGTCCTGCAATCTCTTGAAATTCATAGCTGCATGTTTGAATCACACGAGAAACCGTGAGTGGCTTGACTTCCAAGCAATTTCGCGATTCATTTATTCTATCTTCTTCTATCGAGGCCTTAGTAGGTGGAGAGAGATGTGCAATGTGTTGAGAAAAATTAGTAACATATTTTGAAACTGACAAAATTACCCATGGTTTATATCGATTTTAATGAATGCAAGAGTATTTGTGTTTTAGATAGTATCCGCGTTAAAAGGACATTTGAAATGATCAGTGAAAAGATTTGGAAATGATCAGTAAATGACTGGAAAAACCTATGGGGAGCTCATATAGACTTGAAAATTATCAAGGTTTTGGGTCTACAGGATTTACTTCACTATAGTTATTATAATGTCTTGAGAAGAATATTTGAATAAAACCAGGCAGCTAGCTACAACCAAAATTGGATATCAGCGGAAACCTGCATAAGCTAGATATCAACAGTGTACTATGAAAGTCAAATATAAGAAAAAGCCTGACGAAAGTCTGATATCATCAGGTAATGGGAGAGCTGGATATAACTAGTGACTAAGAACATAAGTGGAACACTTATGATACCTGTGACAACGATCTTGTCACGATCTTCAAGATTATTATTTCAATATACTTTATCTCATCCCTTGATAGTTTGTGATTTTGTATGGATTCTTAACTCAGAATCTTTTGATTTTCTATCAACCTTAAAGATTATCTTCCCGAAATATCAATTACTTGAAATATCTTGATTGATTGACAATCATCCCAAAATGCAAAGTACTTTCCATAGCCAGATTTAATTGTATGGACAATCAAATCTGTCGGGATTCTAATTAATTGACCTCAATGGCTACCCAAATCTTCTCAGTAATTGCCCAACGGTTAGATTGGAGATCTTGAAAATTGTCCAATAGGAAGTTTCAATGCTGAAAAGTTTCCTGCGTTTGAGCATCACTGTATTAATATATTCGATAACTTTGTATCTGCTATATTGCTACAGATCCGGATCGTGTTCATATTCATATTTGTTGATTTGATGCACAAATCATTCATTCTTTTCTTCTTACTCATGCAACGCATTTAGTCCCTGTTATTGTCCTCTCTACTAAAATTGAAAGTGTAACCGAATCACTTCAGCTACTGGAAAGGTGAAATAGTGTTGAGATCTTTGAAAATGGTAAAAATGTATAGGTAGTGAACTAGGTTTTGTTTTGGATTGGCCGTAACAATTCCATGCCTCAGAAACTCGAAGTTCAAGGATATCTTATGGATAGAATGCAGATCTTTCCCTTTGAAGCCTGCTTTAGTAGGCATGATGATGAACCATTTGCTCTAGCTGCTCTTAGCCTTCCCATTCGCACTCTATAACAAAGGATACTTACTTACATATGCCAGGTTAAGTATCATTCATCAGTAAACCAGTCGAGATGGATCATAAACTCATTTTTTAACTCATATTTGATAAACTGAGTTGTTACATGAGTTAGTTATATGTAGTAAATTGACCATAAATGAGTTTAGACTCAGCTCTATGGCTCATAAATGATCTTCATATGGGTGTTAAATTTGTTAACAATTTATTTATAGACCCAACCCATCTCTATAACTCTTTCCACCATCTTTCAATCCCACTCTCACTTCGTGCTTTCACCTTAGTTTTGGTATGAATTTTCTTAGATTTGATTCAAATTAGAAGTGTTACATGGATCGGGTCACATATGATTTGGGTATAAATAATTAGAATTGCATTGTATGAAAACGGATCAATTTGGATCAGGTTAGTTTCGACTTGACCCAAATCTGAGGAAACTCAACCCTTCCGTCCCACAGTTCTATTCATCAAGGAGTGAAAAGAGAAGAGGGAAGTGGAGGATGCTGGGCTGCCAGAGCCCTCGCGTGGCGGCAAACAACCTGTCGAATTTCTTCCGTCACGAAACAAATTAGGTCACTTAGATAGATAAATAAATAACATATAATTTTTCCTTGGCCCCGAAGAAGGGTGTAAACAGGAAGAAAATCAGAGACTCGAATGGGAAAAGGGGGAAAAGCCAAGTCAACTTCTTCCTTTCGGAGTGTCCACACGTGTTGATGCCAGACGCAATCCATCAGGTTTTTGACCACGACCGCACGCGCAAGTGAAGACCTCCTCCTTCTCCTCCTCGTCCCGTAGTTGGTCGCGCGTACGGTCCGATTCCTAACATCCATGTATTCCTCACGCTACTCTCCAATCATGTATGTTCTTTTCTTTTCTTTTCTCAATTTCTTTCTGTTTTTAGCAAAATCATGATCACCAATTTTGAACTTTGACGTCATCCTTAAATTTCATTACTTATTGAATTCATCTCGAACCATTTACTTGAATCAGAAGAGTGATATTGCTTCTTTTCCGTGATAAGAAACCCCACGTTGTAAGATAAATCCATAGCTCGCAAGATATTGTTATTAATTTAATGATGAATCAAGTAAGACACGACTCACAATCCATCCGCATACTCCATGTATGGAACTATTTACACTTGGGGCATTGACGAATGCTATGATCCTCTCCCAGTGCATGTTAATTCATTAAATCATTAAGCCAAGCCCCATAGGATTTAGAATGGATAGCGTTCTTTTGGTTTTATTCACCTCTGAATGGAGCATGAGCCGAATCTTGGCTTGACTAGAAACCCTAAAGCTATGTTCATCCAACTACATCAAAGTCATGATCATCAAGTTCATGAAAGTTCACTCCATATGAAACCTTATTCAGGCAAGTCTTGAACTTTATTTTGGAAAATGGAGAGCACTACGTTCAATTAAACCAAGTCGCAAGTCTCATAGGCCACAAACATGTCTAGAACTCACCCAAGTCCAATGGAGCTGAGCTCGTCCCATCCAATCGGCATGGTCATTAAATATGTTCTCTCGACGGGCAGGTCTAGGCAATACTTTAGACCCGATGTGAGGGCCCGCTCGAGCTCACCCTTGATCATCTCTGCATCCAATGTAGTCGGATAGGAGGTACTCCATGCCTTTGGCCATCGAAGGGTACTCAATCACCACAAGAAATTAGGGCTACAGCAATGAAATCATTTGGTGACGAAAATAATACCGTCGCCATAGATACCCTACAGCAACGAAAAACAAACTCAGCCGCCATTGCTCAGGCGAGACGCGTTTCAAGGCCATTGACGAACCAGACACGGCTAAAAATTTCTTTGTCATTCTCAAGGTAGGCTAGAACAGACATCGGGCACTGTAGCATTAAGAAACAATGGAACTCTATTTCCGTCATCGTTGCATTGACAAACACATCGCCGAAATTTTATTTATATAGACAGTAGGAACTTATCGGGCGCGATGGACCTAATATTTCGTCGTTATCGCTCCTATAAAGCGCGACCAAAGTAGACTTTTGTCGGGATTTTGGTCACGACATAGCGCGACGAAAGTAAATCTCGTTGCTGTTCTTTTGATTATTCTAAGCAATAGCGACGAATTTTTTAACTTTCCGCGTCGCCTTTGGTCAAAGAAAACGCGACGAAATGAATTCTTTTTTAGCCACCTTCGATCAGAAAAAAAGCGAGCCTAAGGTGACGAAACTTATTATATTAGTCGCCACGAATCGGCGAGCTTTTCCCGACGAAAGCTTTGATGATGGAAATTATCTCCGCCGCCATAAAATAAGATTATTTTTGTCTGATGGATCTTAGACAGGTCGGATCTGAAAAGTATTTGCCTGAGCTATGGCAAAGACCGATGTATTGCCTTTTCATTGGTAGGGGGCAATTAGGGATAGTATGGTCCAGATTGGGCCGGACTAGTACCTAACTCATGAACCAATCTACATAATATTGGTCCCTAATTTTTAGGATCGATGGCCAACTCTGTTAAATTTGGGATCGAGGACTGATCCGACATATAGGTAAGGTTCAAATCCAAGGTCAACTTGGGACTAATTGATTGTTTTTTTTTTTTTTTTAGTTTTGTATTTCTTAAAAAAACAAATATGCTATTTCAAATTATATATCCATCAACAATACACCATTGAGTAACTAAATTATGAATACCAATATATATCAAACATACATATAAGATAAGGTAATAATAGAAATTTACACTTACTAAAAGCAACAGACCATGCAAACGAATACGCAAGGCAATGGATCAAAGGGGAGCAGCTAGGCAAGTGACAAGATGAGTGGGGCAAGCAAAAGAGAGGTGAGCCGCAAGGCGACTAGTGAGCATGGCAAACAAGTGAGTGAGGCCAAGGCGTGCAAGCGAGGCCGAGTTGAGTGAAGAGAGTTTCTCTCTGTTTTTTTTTTTTTTTTTTTTTTGGTCGAATTAAGGCTGAGTTCCTTTCTACTTTCTAATTTACACGACAAACTAAATTGCGAAGAAAACAAATGAGGAGACGATAGAATTTAGAGTAGACAAAATAATATATTAGATATATAATATAATATAATATGCACCAAATCAACCCAAAACTCTTAGAACCGATGATCAACCACATAATGCAAGGTCCAAGGATCCCAAGACCAAGGACTAACTCAATCCCCACGGGAGTTGAAACAGAATCGGCTAGGTTGGGTCGATCTAGAGTTGACCCTAGACCGATGCTCATCTTTAAAGGCAATTGCCCCACTTGCTTTAGTTGAAATACACTGATATTTTTTTTCTTTAATTAGGGGAAAATTTTATTCATTACTCAAAAAGATACATGAGATATACATACACTTCGTTAGAAAGCTAATCAAAGTAAAGCAAAGCACAATATACCGTAAATCAAAGCCAAATTCAGAAGACAATGAGGATTCACATATCACCAATAAGGTTAAGCACATACTCTTTCAACAAAAATGGATCTGTCAAGTAAAATAATCGATAGTCAATCACTAGATTCCACATCTTTATCAGTGATGGATACATGTTAGAAATTTCTTCCCTAGTAACTACGGCATTACTAGTTGACAGCGCCTACCTTGGTTTAGTTTCCTCTATACTATTATCGTATCAAGACAACCAAAACAAGTTGAATATACACATTCTAACATTTGGAAGAGCAAATTTTCATTATTCAGCGAAATGTTATAGTTCTTGTGATTACCATTGAAGCTAGAGACCAAGTATCTATACACGAATAGAGCACAAAGGTATCAAATCTACGAAAGTGTATTTATTAAACTCTTATATCTAGATCGATAAAGGATAGCTCCCAAATCTAGAATTAGATTAAGAAAGTTCAAATTCTCAAATTTGAAACTAGATTGGGAGGAGAGCTCCCATATCTAGATAAGGAGAGAAAGAAGAAAAGAAAAGAAAAGAACCAAAAATAAATAAATAAATAAACAAACAAAAATTCAATAAAGAGGGAGGGGAGGGTGAAACGAGCTCAACCTTCCCTATAACTGAAGGTTGAAGAAGAGAATGAGAAAGAATAGAGAGGGAGAGAAAAAGACTTTTCGGCTCCCTTATTCAGCATTGTTCACAAGTTCAAATATTACTCCCTTAAAGAATCAATTGTACGACATAGACACATCCAATCAAGTTTAAATTATGAATAGTAACTTACCTATCTAATATCTAAGCATTAAACTAAAGAATTTATGCTTAAAATCAATATCCTTGGCACATCTCGACTTGTGCAATAAGTTTGTGCTACCGTACAAAATTTTTGGATCCATGCCTCGTCTATAGATTACATTTTCGAATATTACCTAAATCATTAATTATTCATCGTAAGTTCAATGTCATTGATAGTCGGGATGTCTTTGATTCACATGACTTATAAAACCATACAATATTTTTCCGCTTCAGCTACCCAACTTAAGCAAATTGTACCGTTTTTCTTATATATTTAGAAATGATCTGGACATCATTTGACAGGAGATTGGTCAACGTTCAGGGACCCATGACTTCTCTAGAAGCGTTCCCCTTCAAGAATCCCAAATAAAATGGATATAATCAAAAGCATTCGACTAAACAATTGAATGATTGATTAATCACTCAAGGCTCTCCCAACCTACTTATACCAAATACTACTCTCGATTCATTTGACTCAACTTGAGATCCTGTACCATCCGTTTTCACACTTTTTTTGCCTCATATAAACAATGTAGAGCAACAAATTGAGTCAATTCTGCACCCCTTCAACTGAAATCTTCATTTTGGCAAAAATTAAAAAGAGGGTTTAGAGGGTCGTGCCACTTTCTCTTATATATTAGCTGGTTTGATGCGACTTTTGGTTTTTTTTATTTTTCTTTAACATCTAAAATTTGAAATTAGACTAATGTTGAAAACGTCCAAATGTTTCAGAAATACGGGGGCTAACTAATACCACTGAAATTCTTAAATCCATATATCTTGTCACACATTTACTTCGAAACAAATTTTTACGTCGTAAAATGTCACAGACACTCACGACAAATCTATCATTTGTTGACTTATGCCTAGCTCCCCCTTAAAATAGCTTACATGAGTATTCACATGGTAAGCAAACTCGTTTGATGTGACTCCAACATAAAAGTTCAACATTAATGGCTCTATAAGCAACATTTTAGTTTGGAAGTCAAATTTAAAGAAAACAAAGTTACTATAATTTTTTTTGCATGATTTCTTTGAAGTTGTTTCTTTTTTAAAAAATTTCAAGGAGAAATTGAGAGCCCAAACTTGCCTTTTGGCTTGCCTTGAAGACCAGACACCATGCCTTCTAGATTCTAAATATTCAAAGTTGGAAAAAAAGCTCTCTTTGACAAAACCACGCGTGCGATGGGCAATCTTAAAGATACGCAAGTAGCCCAAGACAAACAGAAAAAACCAAAACATCAACATCCGTCTGTACAATAATTGTGGTCAGACGCGTTGGTATGCAGCAACTTTATTAAGATACGGAAAACCCTTCGAGTGCAAGCAATCTGAGTTGTATGTTTACCCTGGATTTCTCGTGACTTATCGCAAAGATGTTACCGAAAAAACTTTAAAAAAATTTACGTTCGTGTGATCTCACTTGTGAGTCATCATAACAACCCTTCTTGAAGAGTGCCCTCTCCCAGAACGGCTGATCGGAAGCATATAACGCTTCAAGCTTCTTAACCTCCCGAACTACCGTAGGAGCTTTCGGACCCTTAGCCAGTAGGCTACCACACTCGGATTAGGCGGTGGTATGTGACCCCGTTCACAAGAAGTTAACCCTGCGCGTTCTTTTAAATACTGTGGTTTCAGTATACTTATCATACCGTTGGCACAATGTCCCTATATATTATTGACCTTTATAATGCACACTAAGGGTGCAAAAACTCCAAAAATCTCCCCAAAAAATGACAAATTATTTATTAAAAAAAATTGAGATGGTTGATGCAGTGATCACGTACATGCAACGAGAACCATCTGAACCAGGAATCGCCTGGACTAGACCGGACCGACCGATTTTGGGCGGTTCCCATGGTTGGCGGTCCAATTCCCGATTCCTAATCTTGGAATCGGTGACCGGTCGGTCCGATTCCCACCTTGGAACCGAGAACCGAACCAATTTTTTTAATATGAATTATATTATTATATATAGCAACCTATTATGTGGCCAAGAGACCACCAAAACTCTTTTTGTTACTCTTTATTTATAGAGAAAACCTACTTGTTAGTTTCATCTTCTACTCGATGTGGGACTAAAGCTCCAACAGACCCTCATTTCTCATGCTCACACTCTCTTTCTCTCTCTTGCTCTCCTCACTTGCAGAAGACAAGGCACTTCAAGTCTCCGAGAGTCTCACATAAACTAAACATTCAAAGCATAGAAGAGAGATTGTCTATAAAACCTAAGCCAAGCACGTCCTTTAGCCAAATTGCTCATGGCTTTTATGGTTAAGATTAAGCGTGAAACATACAAAGTGTGATTGATATTCATGCAAGTGAAGTTTGAATATTTTGCACGTGGAAACATGTTTGATTAGTTTTATTGGATCATCCGAGAACCGAATTGGATTGATTGGTCCGGAGCAAGGTCACTTTTTAGTGAAAAAAAAAAAAAGTGCCAATTTTGTTAGACTGGACTAGACCAGAATTGATGATCCGGTCTGGTTCCGGATCCTAGGACCAAACGGTCTAGTCCACGATTCCCAATTTTGGGAACCGATTCTCCCGGTGCGGTTCCCGGTTCTACCTTGGAATTGGACCGAACCGAAAACCGATCACCCCTAATAAAAAAATCAAGAGATTTGGGGTTGGAGTTTGCCCTTTGAGATGAGAGGGATTGGGTAGTGTATGCCATGTTTTTTACTCCAATAAGCTAACCCAAACCGAACCAAATCAAACCAAACTAAATAATGCTTTCGATTTAGGTCCTATACAATTTGGGTCATGACTTGGGTTACCATAAACATTTTCTCTTTATGTTCGATTCAGGTCGAGTATTAGTGGAACCTAACTCGACCCAAATGATTAATACCCTTTACAGGGACAACAGATGAGATTGGCATGGCTGTGCAGTAGACTATTAATGTCACCCCAAACAAGTTGCAGAACAACATCCAGAGAGGGATATTAATAGTTAATTAAAAAAAAAAGAAAAAGAAATAAGATGCAATGTATGCACTCGGGTTTATAATCACCTAGCGCAATCAGAAATTCCTCAAGATTGCTTAAGAGAGATTTGTGTACTAACTACATATTTTGATGTGTTTCGAGTTTTGACATATCTGATGAAGAGTGCATGATTAGCTAAGATAAAAAGATAAATATAATATCAATTAAAGATATACACGATAAATTTTTACCAAAAAAAAAAAAAAAAAAAAAAAAAAAGATATACATGATAAAGATATACACAATAAAGATATATATAATCTCAAAAGATATAGAGAATTTTAGGTAAATATCATAATATTGCTACACTGCAATTCATAATTATGTCTCCAATATATGCTAGAGTCTACAATCAAACATTCATCAAAATATATCTTTGAATTCCCCATTTCATTCTATCCGCAATCCATAGAAAAGTAAATGTTTTCAATAGAAGGGGTTTGAAAATTCAGACACGAGTACAATTGAAATTTATCGAGATCATTGATGTTGATCTTCTTATGTCCAGTACATTCAAAGACTTTTAAACACCACATTCTTTCCAACTGCTTTTTCAGGAGACAAAGTCCGCGTTAAAGGAGCTGTCATCATGGTCAGAGAGAGACCGTGGGTTTTTTTATGCCTAGCCATTGCCTCGATTCCCGAAACGAAATCTTGTCAAGTTTGACATCTGTTTCATCAACAAATGCAGCATGAATTCTCCAATACACTTCCCTTTTCATTCACTTTCACATATATAAACCAACCCAACGTGGGCCTGGGCGTGTACAATTTATTTTCCTCTCTCTCTCTCTCTCTCTCTCTCTCTCTCTCTCTGTGAAGATTGGTAAGTGTTCTGTTCAGACCAGAAACGTGAGTATGGTTGGCGAACTGACAAAAGAACAGATTCTTGAGTTGCAAGAAGCTTTCTGTCTATTTGACGAGGATGGTTATGGTGAGCGTTACTTTAGTCCTGCACATTTTCCATCTCTTGTATTGATTGAAACTTCAAGCCCTTCAATGACTTTATTTGCCAGCAACTTCTTTTATTCATGAGCAGTCCTTATGGATGTAAATTTGCAGGTTGCATGACGTTGGAAGAATTTGCGACGATTATCCAATCGTTAGACCATAGACCCTCCAAGAAAGAACTGCAGGACATGATTGACAAGGCCGCCGCTGCTGATGGCAACCGGGTGATTGAGTTTGCAAAGTTCTTGGGGTTGATGGCTCATGACGTCAAGGTTAAAACACACAAGAAAATGCAAAGAGCTAGCCCTCTTCTTGATACATATGATTGAACATGCAATCATATGATCTCAATCTAATGTTATATGAGTCTGAAACGTTCTCATTGACTGTGGATGTGTATTAGGAGGCCACTGATGAGGAGGAGGAGCTCAAGGAGGCTTTCAAGGTCTTTGACAAGGATCAGGATGGTTACATATCTCCTAATGAGGTGAGCTCAATTTTATCTCCTGCATATACAATGTCTTGATTTCTCGCTGTACGTCATCCAAATGCATTTCTTTAATCCAAGTGAGGATGTAGATAACCTTGCATGTGCACTCAACATGCACTCAACCAACCCTCAAATTCTCCCGTGAGATTCACCCGATTCGATTCAAATGTGTTGTTTTTCATACTTTGTCATCACTCATCACCATTCGAAAGAACATCACCAATTCAAGAAAGTTCTTCACTTTGTGCATGACAATGGCCCTTCTTAACTCAGAAAAAATAGAAGGCAGTTTTGGTTGATAATTTTGTTTCTCTTTGTCAGTTGAGGCATGTGATGATCAACTTAGGGGAGAAGCTGACAGAGGAAGAAGTGCAGCAGATGATAAGGGAGGCAGACTTGGATGGTGATGGTCAAGTTGGTTTTGAAGAATTTGTGAAGTTGATGAGCACCATTGGATGAGTTCTCGATTCCTTTATCCAAAATTGCAATTTGCAGGAGAAAAAAATATAAAAAATCGTCATTACCCTGTAAAAATTGCATTTGCCCTTTTGCCGCCCTTCAATTTGTTTACCTATCATAGGAGTTTAACATTCTTCTTCTTATCCATCTCGCTGATCTTTTGTACATTCTTCCATTTCTAATGCAAAATCATAGACATCTTTTTTCTTTTCTTTCTTCTGTTCTTTTAGAACGATTGAAAAGTGAACGTAATTTTGTTCCTATGTCAATTAAATTTTGAGCGATTTTTATTGCCAAACAAATAAAAGGAAAATTTAGGTATGAACTTGTGGCAATTGACAAAGGAAACAGCTAAAGTGAATAAAAGAAATCTAGGAGTGGACGATAGGGGTGTGCAAAATACCCGGAAACCGCCCGGACCGCCCGGAACCGGCGGTTCTTGGGGGAACCGGTCCGATTCCCGGTTCCAGTTTTTGGGAACCGGTGGGAACCGGTCCAGTTCCCGGTTCCATGGGCGGATCCGCCCGCCCGCTTACCCGAACCGGACCGGTTCCCTTTTAATATTAAAAAAAAAATTATTAAAACAAACCTAGGTCTCACGCTCACCGTCTCATCTCACTTCTCTTCAGTTTCTACCGCTGCCTCTCTCCCTCTGTCTCTTCCACTTCTCTTCAATTTCTACGGTTGCCTCTCTCTCTCTCTGTCTCTTCCTCGGTTCCTCTCGCTATTTCGATTCCGAGGACCTATGCGTCTGCCTCACCACCCGAGCCGCGAAGCTGCTATAGCCCAGTCGTCCGCCACCCTCCTGCCAGCGCCGCTCTGATCTCATACCCGCGCGCCCGCCAACCTGCGATAGCTCCGCACCTCCACCATCGTCGTCCTGCTAGATCCGCCTTCCCCCCGACGTGTAGCACCACAACCGCCGCTCGTTTCTTCACGCCGGTGGCCGCAACTCCAGCAACCCACGAGACCCATCCGCAACCAACGCTCGGCATCCCCTGCTTCAGCTGCACTGATCTCGCTCGACAACTACAGATCTGAGCTCATCTCAGCCCTGACGCCGTCGCCGTTCAGCCGCCCAACGACCCGCGATCTAGTTCAGCGACCCGCGACCCAGCTCCGCCGCTGCCTCTCGCCAAAGCAACCCTTCTGCAGATCCCAAAGAACCAGTGTCGCCCGCGTCAAGATCGGTTACATAGATCCACCCGGGAACCCGACCGGACCGGCGGTCCGGTTCCCGGGTGGATCCATGCAACAAACGGGTGGATCCCGGTTCCAATTTTTCGGAACCGGTACTTAGCGGATGGTTCCCGGTTCTAGGTCGGGAACCGCCCGCTCGGACCATGCACACCCCTAGTGGACGATACTAATAAAGCCGGAAGTGTTGTGTCGTCGCTCAGAAGATTTGGAAAGTTTGAAAATGGTCCATGGTAAATCTGTCGAAGTCCTGTGGCAAAAGGTTACAAGGACACGGCACTAGAATGGCCCAAAGCCATCAAAAAGCAAATTTATGGACATCTTTTTTCTTTCCTTTCTTCTGTTCTTTTATAATGATTGTAAGTGAATGTAATTCTATTCCTGTCAATTTAAATTATGAGGAGTTTTTTGCCAAACAAATCAAAGGAAAATGTAGGTGTGAACTTGTGGCAATTGACAAAATGAACAGCTAAAGTGAATTAAAGAAATCTAGGAGTGGACGATACAGATAAAGCCGAAGTGTCGTGTCATCGCCCAGAAGGATGGGAAAGCTGGAAATTGGTCCATGGTCAATCTGTCAAAGTCCTATTGCAAAACGTTTCAAGGACACGGCACTAGAATGACCCAAAACCAGTAAAAAGCTTAAGCTTAAGATGGGTTCTATGAGGATTACTGAATACTCGCCAAATTAAAACTCTCAAACATATCTTGAAATCGACATGAACAAATCGGGATCAAAACTGTGTCTAGACAGATGCTGCAAAAATTTTCCTAACACTAGCTTTGATCAATAATATGGAGATGTTGTCACGAGCAAATTTGCTCAACATGACAGTCTATGGCCTATAATGTCATGCATTAGGTGACTGATGTTCCAAGCACGGAAAGTCTTAGAATATTACGTGACAGACTCAAGATAAAAACCTAGGAAAAAAAAATTTCTCTGCACGCAGTCATAAAATTCTTTAACAGGTAGACAAAGTCAAAAATCATACCAAAACATGAACAATAGTCTATATGGAGTTCTTTCTATGAGACCAACTACAGATTCACAGGGTCTCGAATCTTCATTAGCTTGAGTCTTCATTAACTAGGTAATACAAAGCTCATTGGTTCGTTATTTGAAGAAGTCTGTCAAAATAGCACAAGAAAACATCATGTACAGACGCATGTAAAGCTGCAGACGGTCCCCTCTTTGAATTGATAAAATAGAATTAACATTAAGACTCCTTCAGTTTCACATAAGATGGAGAAAATTCTTCAACATTTGGTTAAAATCTTGGACTCTGACCAAAATAATGTTTTGGGCGAGAGAGTTGTAATTGAAACAAGAGACTTTCCCCAGAAGTTTTGTCTCGGAAACCTCATACAGGAAACAGTCATCTTCGCTTTTTGCAAGAAGAAACGTTTTTACGGTCCGTTTCACACTAATGATTTTGTGATCTCTTGTCTCTTTCTCGCCCTCATGCCTCGACATGAGAGTAGGAAATAGGAATCGGGAAATTCTGGTTGGGTTCACATTAGAAAGTCACTTTCTCTTCTATATTGATGATGTTGAGAAGGTCAAGCATCAAAATTTTGGTTAAAGATGATTTAGCATCCATGTGACATCCTGAATTTTCAATCCCGTCTCGATAAAATGAAATGGGCTTTACACTGACTCGCCTAATGGTCCATTTTCCTTGAGCTAATCACTCATAAGTTAACTAAGAAGCTATTAAGGGATATAATCGTGATAAAATCCCTAAAAGCTACTCGGTAGGTTGGATTGTACCAAAATCGCGTCCCGTCGATTCGGGAATCGAACGTTCGAGTATGTCACAATTTATTTTTAGGACCTCGTCTCATCTTTTGAAGAAATTCCGTCAAGCCAGGAATTTTGTGAAAAAATCAATTCGGCAAAATTAAAATGGAAGAAATTCGGAGGGGCACCTTTAGTGGGAATTTTGACCACCTATTTGAGTTGATTTGCAGAGAATAAAAGGAAAATTCGTATGGCAGCTTCAAAGGGGTAAAGTGACCACCAAAATGACTTGATTTGGTGAAGAATGGAGAAGAAATTGATGCAAATTCGTATGGGCAGTAGGGGAGCCATTTTTGGCTGCCAATTGGGTTGGTTTTGTAAGGAAATTGGTGGAAAATAGCCATTGGAGGGCCTAAGGACTTTTGTGGCTGAAGACTTTGGAGGCCATGGCACTCAAGTGGCTAGATATTTCAAGGGGAAGGCCATTGGCTGCAGCATGGACTTCTTGGCCCCTTGTCCCCCTTGTCCCCCTCTCTCTCTCCCCCTTTCTCCTCCTTATGCGACCAAACCCCCCCTCTAGCAAAACCTCGCTTCTTATTCTTCTTCTTCATTTCAACCTCTACGTTCTCTATTTTTCCTCTGTGTTGTTGCTTCTGCCTCATCTAGAAAACCAATTCAGCCTTCACACTAGCCCGCCATCTTCTCCACCCGCGCCAGCAGTCTAGCAAGCCCCTGCTAGCCCCAACTTCGAGCAACCTCACTAGCTCGACCAGCTGTCGCTCGCCAACCTAGCCTGGTCACTTGCAGCTCGCTCGACCAGCTTCGCCTTAGTCAACTCACTGTCCTCGAGCAGCCATCGAACCACCAGCAGCTTCACCGTCCCCCACACCTAGCTCGTCATTCAGCCCTTGGTCCAGCAACCGCAAAACTAAGCAGAACCAAAACAACTAGCTCAAGCTGTGAGCTTGTGGGCTATTTTTCAGCCTCTTCCGGCCCTCCGTTGGAGACGCCATAGTCCCGGGTCTTGGTCGCCTTTGCGCCGCCGTCGCTGTGGACCTATCGGCTGGCTAATTCGGTGAATTAACTCCCTAATCCTTGATTAAGTTGTTAATTACACTTATTAGGTTAGATTAGTGCTAATTAGCTTAGTTAAATTAGTATTAAGTGAGATTAACCTTAAGATGGATTAGTGTTAATCCAATTGAATAGATTAGCACTATTGAGGGTGGTTTAGCCTAATTTAATGGATTTCTCTCGGATCAGTTTACTAGACGCTCGCCGTTTGCTATTTTTGTAAATCAAAATGTGCTACGATTTTGAGGTTGATTCCTTCTTGAGAAATATTTTAGACATTTTCAGATATGACATATATTTTATTCAAGATTTTAGGGATTTAAACGAATGAAATTTTAACTTCGTTAAAAACAAAACAGAACCTCTATTTATGCTGGAAACAGTGATTTTGGGATTGTTCTTGATGTTATGCTTTCTGGGCAATGCATATTTCGTGATGTAATTAAATTTTGGCATGCTTAGAGCTTATGCTTAATAATATGTGAAATTGATTGCTTAATTATGCAATTGGGTGCTTGGTTGTTGTTATGAACTATTATAGCGAAAATTGGATTTTGGTATTTAAATAGAAAAATACCGAATGTCGGTTTTTGACGCCAAAAATATTTTATGTACTATATAAAATCGTGAGATTTTGAAATGTGAGAGTACCTTGTTTTATGGTTCAATTTGAATGTGTGATCACGCACAAGTATTTTATCTTGACGATTTTTTATACGAAGAAAATGGGCAAAGTCCATTATTTGAAATAGAAGTATTTGAGTGCAAAACATGATGTTCTTGGCGAGTTTGGGTGTGCGTTTGATCTCTATCAGAACCCGTCACCCGATGAAAGTCGGGGAGGCAATGCTCTTGTGTGGAATGCCCTTGACAATGGATGCCAGTCGTAGTGGAGGTTAGACCGATTCTCCTTTATAAAATGCCGTCTAGATGTAGACGTTGTCGTATCCGACAAAGCAGGATGACACCTGGTATGCCGGATGATCGCCGACTACTGAGTTGGCCGTGGCCGTTGGGTCATAATTAATTGGGACACGCTCGAGTGATTGAAATAGTCACGCCTGATTATGAGGTAAAATTATGTGGCACGGAATGGAACGTATCATAATGGTTTGGCCTTATAATCGGGACCCATGTGATCGATTGATATATGATATAAGGTGTTCCAATTAATGGTTTACGGTTACTGCATTCATATATGATATATGCGATGTACTAATGTGCAAGGAGGAGCTAAGACGAGGTAAGTCTTATGTGGTGCATGTTTAAGTTGCCTCTAGGTGAATCCTCGCCCTAGTCGGGGCTTAAAGTTTAACTCGCTGAGATTTTTATCTCACCCCGTCATAGGTTACCATTTTTAGGGCCATAGCGTGGAAGATCCAGAGCCCGAGGCTAAAAGGTCCAAAGTGTAGATAACCTAGTGGTTTCTTTTTGAGTCAAACCTTCTGTATATGAATCTGTAGGTTGAACTTAATATGTTTATAAAGCGCGTTTTGTGAGAATTAGTTGTCTTGTTTTTCTATCCCACGTTCGTTGTTGTCCGCGTATATGTTTTAAATTTCACTTTCGCATATGCATAAAAAGAAAGGGTCGGCGACGAGTCCTGGGAACGTTGCAATTTAATCAACCGCCGAGGGATGTGCGCATGCCCGGGGTTCGAGGCGTGACAATCCATGCCTTGAAAAGGGGAGAAGTATACTATCAGTGCCATAAGTTGTGTACGTTGTTCACTTTAGTGTCAAAAGTTTCTGTCAGATCATTTAAGTGCCAAAAAGTTTGAAAAACAATCATTTTAGTGCCAACTCCGATTAGATTGACCGAAAATATGACGTTGCACTTTTTTATTAATTTTTGACACTAATGTGGCTCGCCGGAGAGTACAGTTAACATGTAAACCACAAAACAACGTTGTTTGGTTTCTCTCCCCCAAGTCAAAACCCTAAACCCTAAATCTGCCGGATAATCTTGGCCACCGCCGCCCTCTTTGTCCTCTTCTCCTCCCTTGCCATGCTCTCCGACGCTACCCATGGCGCTACCAAGCACCGCCACCTCCTCCACTACCTCGATGAGTTTGGCGACCGTGACAAGCAAGTTGCCATCGACCCCTCCGCCTCCTTCGAGAACCCGCGCCTCCGCAACGCCTTCGTCACCCTCCAGGCCTTGAAGCAGGCCATCCTCTCCAACCCCAACAACTTCACCGCCAACTGGGTCAGCCCCAACGTTTGTGGCTACTCCAATGTCTTCTGCTCCCCCGCCCCCAACGACCCCGGCATCCGCACCGTCGCCGGCGTCGACCTCAACCACGACGACATTGCCGGTGATGGGCCAATCGCCGTTTTTTATGGCCTCCACACTCGGCGGCCACAACTCCGACCCTGACCCTGACCTTGACTTAGCTACTCGGCAGCCAAGTCAAAGGCCGTGATCTCACTCAAATGTGAACCTCACGTTGCCTAGCGACAGCAGCCGAGTGAGCTAGGTCAACGACCGAGCGACGACGGCCGAGCGAGCTTGGTCGGTAGCCAACAATGATCGAAACCCTAATTTCAATCTCCAAATAAAATAAAATAAAAAATCCCAAAATGAGTTGTGTGGCGTCGTTTTTGTGAGGCCATCCACTTAAGACGGAAAAACAACGTCATTTCTCAAGCCATGTCGATTTTTTTTTTTTTTAAATATAAAAGCCACGTAATCATTTTAGACAAAATCTCTCACCGGTAGCACAAAAGTGATCGTTTTTCCTCCAATTTGGCACTTAAGTGATCCGATTAAAACTTTTGGCATCAAAGTGAGCACCGTATACAACTTATGACACTGATATTATACTTCTCCCCTTTGAAAAGATAGCTAGTAGCTTGTGATTTTCTAGAAAACGTCTTGTGTTTAAAGCTTCTTTATTTAGTTCACTAGTTTTGTGTTTCCAACTTATTCCTTTAATTAGTTCATGAGTCTAGTATCAATTATAGGACATTCGCATGATGCAGCTAATAAAGCTTAACCTTTTTATCAATCTTACAGGAGACTTCTTACAATACAACTTTTTCAATTTCTTAAAAAGTAAAAGCAATACAGTCAGAGAAGACAAAGAATTATATCAACTTATACTTGCTTTAGATACCACAAGAGATTTTACCCATAAATAGGAAGGAAAATGAAATTAACAAAAGTAAATAAATAAAACAAAAGAAACTTGCAACTTGCCATTGTTGCAAAACCCACTATCCATTGGTTTATCCCAAATATTGACCAACCGACAAACTTGAACACCCTCTCTTCATAAATCTTCATATCTGAATTTACTATTTCTCTTTACTTCGTAAACTTATTTTAAAAAAAGGTCCCCCTAAAACAAAGTAAAAACAATCAAGCAATGGAAATCCCAAAAAAAAATATAAAAAATTCCAATAATAGTGAATGAATCTTCAGTTGATCCGACTTCTTCTATAGGAACCACCCACATTGCCTTGCTTGCCTTAATGTTAGCTTCTCTGACCACTTGTTTCTGGGAAGTGGCGATAAGATAGGCTTCTTGCTTTTCATAATCTTCTTGTTCTTTCTTTGACAAGCCTAGAAATGGGATTTTCTATCTCTCGGAATCACTTCTGTCAATCCAAACAGTCGTCTCTTCCTAACACTCCACTTTCGGCTCAATCACATCAACCTTTAACTGACATACATCAAAATGTTCTTCAATTAGGGAAGAACAGTGGCGTCTAATCTGACTCTTCGCTCCTTGACCCATTAAAGAGATTGAAATGAAAGTGAGGAAATTTCTACAATGGAGGATGCATGTCTCATTGTAAGACTTCAATCCTATGCTTAGGCTACGAGAAATTTTCTCCAATCTAGTGTTGCCATTAGGAGTCACAGGCATTTGGCATTGTTGTGATTCACTGTTGCATTGATCCCCTTAATCTTTGGTCTCTGTACAAGATGCGTGATCATTACAGGGTAATGGAAGGACAAGAAAGAATCTTGGATATGTAGAGAATGTACTGGAATGAATTGCTTGAAGATTACTTTTATGCTTGTATCATCGACAATAGCCTGTGAAAGCTTGTTTCCACAAGTTTGTCTTCTATCATTTCCTTCTTAGTTGGTTCTTTCTCATCGTGATTGCTATCTCCAGCTATTAGGCCTGTTGAAACTGGCATGGAGCAGTCTTTTACTTCTATTTAGTCACCGAAGTCCTCAAATGCCTCAGCAGATATCTCATCTTGAAAACCATTTTCTAGATATTAGAAGAAAGTCAGTGGAAGATGACTTACCTTTATCCGATGCGCAGTCAACAATTTACCTGGGAACGAATATTGAATTGTGGATGAATCACGAACAATATTACTTCAGTTTGGTCTTAATGTAGTCACGAGAAAAACATCCGACTTCCACAACGTAAATGCTAATTGTTCTCATAAAGAAGAAATGTAACACTTTCTTTCTCTTTGATGGAAAGGGGATAAGAAAATGAGAGCTTTCTTTTTTAGCATGCGTTCTGCCAACTATCCCAACGGTTGTCTTCAGGAGTATTTTGTATAACTCCCTCACACCCGTTCAAAAGGCGTCTTTCCATCATAGCGTATCAAGACGAAACGGTGGGTTCTCGTCGCACCCCATCATGGACGTATTAATTAAGTACAACATCTCCCATTTGGACATGATGGACTTGATAGCGCTCTATCAAGAATATAAGACATTCAACATTTATCAACTTTACAAAACAATTCATACTGGTAAGTAAGCCGTGCGATCAGTGAGTACACCTACACTTGGGAGCTCAAATTATGCACCCGTTAGGGATGACATAATGGCTACAACTCTAAATAGAAATAAACAATTGATGTCCTACAGTGCCCTAGACATATTTTGTTACATCAATCCAAGTATACATATTGGACTATCATGTTCGGTCTTATTATAAACAAATCATAAACCTCATTTTGACTCTAATCAAGGCGACATATTATTTTATGTACTAAACTTGCTCTTCAGTATTTATTTGTACATAACATCTCATTTCAACGTTCTAACTATAACACTTGAGGTGATTGCTTGTGTGAGTGGGTCAATTATTATCTGTTATCATACTTTTCAATAATATATGTGTGTATATGCTAGTCTCATAATGGATTTGTACTTATTGATAAAACATAAAAGTCACTAATAAACAAATAAGTACAATAAACCAATGATCCTTTACAATAACACATATCACATTCTACGCAATCCTAATGACATCCTATGGGTCAAGAATATATCTCTAGGAATAGCCTTCGTAAATGGATCAGTAATCATTCTATTGGTTGAAATGTATTGTAGGATCACGTCTTTCTACACTATTATATCTCTTATGAAGTTGTTCTTTATGTCAATGTGTTTCTTCCTTCCATGATACTTGTGATTTTTCACATAGGCAATGGTGGCTTGACTATCACAATAAACTATTACCGGTCTTGGAACCTTGGTAATAGTGGCTAAATTTTCCAAAAAACATTTTAGCCATACTACTTCTTGCACTGCGGAAGAACATGCAATAAATTATGCCTCCATCGTAAACAAAGTCGTGCATGTCTGCTTCTTGCTATTCCAAGAAATTGCACCTCCATTAAGCAAGAACGCATATCTAGAAGTTGATTTACGCTCATCCAAGTCTCCACCCCAATCAACATCTGTATAGCCTAATAGGCGTAAATCATTCCCTTGGTAACAAAGTCGATAGTCCATTGTACCTTTAAGTATCTTAGGATCCTCTTCACTACTTTCCAGTGTGCTTGACTTGGATTTAATTAATATCGACTCACCAATCTCACAGTATAACATATGTCGGGTCGAGTACACATCATAGCATTTATCAAACTTTCAACCGCACTTGCATAAGGAACAGTTTCCATTACTTTATTTTCTTTTGGAGTCTTAGGACATATCTCAGTACTTAGGCCTTCACCTTGCATAACAGGGGTATCAATGAGATTATAATGTTGCATATTAAAACACTCAAGAATCTTCATTATATAAGACTCTTGTGATAAAGTAAAGAGTTTCCTTGATCGATCTCTTTCGATCTTAACTCCTAATATATAAGCAGTTTCTCTCATGTCTTTCATTTCGAAATTAGAAGACAACCATTCTTTTATGGTGATAACCAAAACCTTATCATTTCCAGTCAATAAAATATCGTTCTCATAAAGTGATAAAATTATAAATTTATCTTCGAACCGCTTGACATAAACACTGTGATCTTCTTCGATCATCGTGAAACGAAAAGTGGTTATTGCTCAATGAAAACGAAGATACCACTATTTAGATGATTGCTTAAAGACATATATTGAGCGATAAAGCTTGCAAACTTTATGCTATTGACATTTAGTTATGAAATCTATTGGTTACTTCATATAGATTTCCCCATCTAGTTCTCCATTGAGAAATGCCATATTACATCCATTTGATGTAATTCAAGGTCCAAATGTGCAACGATTGCTAAGATATGGCATATTGAGGCAAACCTTACAACTGGTGAAAAAGTTTCCTCATAGTCTATACCATCTTGTTAAGTATAACATTTCTCCACAAGAAGAGTCTTATACTTTTTGATGAATCCATCCGCCCTTCGCTTAATCTTAAAGACTCATTTGTTTCCAATGGCCTTACAATTGGATGGTAGATCAACCGAGTCCTAGACATGATTTGCCCTTATTAACTCAATTTCATCTTCTAAAGCTTTTATCCATTCTTCCTTATCAGAGGATGAGAGAGCCTCTTGAACAGTCTTTGGCTCAGCATCGTCTTTCTGAGCAATCATAAATACTTCTCCTTCACTCTCAAAATGATAACGAGGGATACTTTTACAATTATTTTTACGCAACTGAATTTCTCTTGAATTCAGTTCGCCAGACCATGCAACACTTCCACCATGTCTTGCATGTTGAGGTAAATCTTCATTTCCCTCTACAACATTAGTGAGTGTATTATTAAGATCTTCTATCTTATATAATTGGAAGTCCTTATTAATCTCACCTCTACTAGAAAAAACGTTCTCCAAGAAGGTGATATCTCGTGACTCCATTTCAGTCACACTTCCATCAGCTTGTTCACCTATGAACACATACCATTTTGAGTATTCTGAATATCTTATAAAGATATATCTCTTTCCTCTAAGACTTAATTTGCCATATTTATAAGAAGAATCATGAACATAAGCTACAAATCCCCATAAACGTAGAATACTCAAGTCTGGTTTCCTACCAGTCCATAATTTATAAAAGGTGGAAGTGACTGATTTTAAGGGCACTCGGTTACGTACATAGGTAGCAGTCAATAACGCATTTCTCCAATACGAGATAGGTAAATTTGCTTGCACCATCATAGACCTAACCATTTTCAATAGGGTTTCATTCCTTCTCTCAGCAACCCCATTTTGTTGTGGAGTACTAAGAATAGTCAATTATCGTACAATTCCATTTTCATCACAAAGAGTCTTGAATTATTCCGATAGATACTCATGTCCGCGATCGGTTCTCAATGCCTTTATTGTTTTGTTCAACTGATTCTCTACCAGCATTATATATCGTCTAAAGCAATCTAATACTTCTGACTTATGGGAGATCAGAAAGACATAACCGTGCCTCGCCCTCATAGTCAAAGGATCACAAAAGTTAGAATGTATGAGTTACAATGGAAATTCAACTCTAGTCCATTTACCGAATGGTTTTTTAGTTGCTTTTCCCGCTAGACAATGTTCACATTTGGGTAGATTAACATTAGTGAGTGACCCTAAAAGGCATTCTCTAGCTAATCTTTGCATTCTTTGTAACCTGATGTGACCTAATCTAGCATGCCAAGTACTTGCATCAATCTCAATTATGCGCAATATCATCAAAAGTAACAATATTCTTATTATGCGTCATATCGATCTTCCTATGCTCCTAATTGTTAGGAAGAAATCTTATAACAGCCCGAACTTAATGTTCATTACTAAGGGAGTAACCTGTCAACTTCAGCTCACAAATCATGTTTGACATCTCCCGAAGATGCTGCCTCATCGTTATATTTGGGTGCTTTCGATATATGTCAAACTCGATGGTGAGTCTCATCAACTTAGTGGCAGATGTACCCCCAAACTTATCTTTTAAGGCAACCCACATAACTTGAGCTTTGTCATAACTTTCAAACTCACACATGAAATCATCTTGCATACAGCTTAGCAATGTTATGCGAGCATGCTATTTTTCTTTTTTCAAACTTGATAAGCTTCTAAAATTGAGCTGAAGTTCCATACTCAAGTTCATCCATAGTGTGGTTGAGGGTTTCCAAAACTTCTTGCTCCTTAAAAATATACTGAACATTTCTGTGCCAAATATCATAATTGTCACCGTTCAGCTTCTCACCCTTATTGAGGTCAACCACAATGGTCTTAGATGCCGAAGTCATATTCAATTGTTATAACACATTGATATAATAAACGTAGAATCAATACTAGCACACTTTTCAGAGTAACACACATATTTAATTTGTAACAAAAACAAATTAAATTAATGAAAATTTAACAAAAGACATAGAAACGAAAGTTCACAATGTTCTAAATCAGCTCGTGTATGATTATTCTATTATCATTAATTAATTTAATTTGCACAAATTTTAAATTCTAGATAAGAACCCCTTCGAATTCTACCAACTTACGAACTCCCACTAGGAAAAATAATTGCATGTCCTCATGTAATTTCTACATTTTTCCATTAACACAAAAGTATAGTATGATTTGAACCAACGTACAAAAAACAATCATGCTTAAACTGCAATCAAAATCGCAATTCAACATGTAACGGAAAAACAATGATTTCCTACCATTATTTAAATTTTCTTGGAACTAGAAAATTCCAAGTATATTAAATTATATACATGCTACCATTGAATCAAGCTCTACACATCATATATGATATCATTTTCATATAGGCAGGCTATTGTATTTCCAAAACCACAAGAAAATACAAGCCAAAAAGTATAAACAGTGCATTTAGACCCCAAAAATATGCGTACTTAGGGTTCCCTACACATTTTTATACATTTATAAAAATATAAAATATAAAATAATTATACCACAGTGTATATCACATCCATACGAACCAAACGCCACTGATCACGCTCCAATCGGAGCTTCCACATGCCCACACACACCGCCTGAGTGTGCGGCACGTGTGGGGCATGCGCCAGTGAGCCAAACGACTCTTCCAGTCCGACCAGTTCAACCAATAACCAATCCGATCGATTTAACCACCAGACCGGTCGACCGGTCTGACCAGTGGACTGGTCAACGATCAGGTCGGGTCTCGAGTAAGGTCAAGCCTTGGGTCCGGTCGAGTCGCGGGTTCAATCGTCGGCCGGTGACCGACCGGCCAACTGCCACCGACGGTGACGTCATCTAGAGGTTAACGACCATTAGATGACGTCACAGATGACGTCAGCATACATCGATTCACCGACGCACACGTAATGGTCACATGCTAGGCTTGCCCAGCAAGTTTGGCGCGTGGTGACCATGCGCAATGGCTTCTAGCCATGCGTGTGGGTGCGTCCGACATCCTCCGGCGACGCTCAACCCATCGACGAACTCGTCTCGACACATGCTTTCACCCTATATATTTAAAAATTGATTTTGTCCGAAAAAATATTCTGAAAAATGGCCAAAAACCATACGGATGTACGCGACCCCAAACCCGTTCTTCGCTTCAGTTCGTTTTCGACGATTCAGATAGTAATTCCAAGCAATAAACATCCAAATAGTATAGATTTCATACTCTTGATCTTGATATCTAATGGTAAACGAGAAAATTCGATGAAAAACAAGGCATAAATCACAATCGGGCTCTGATATCAATGTTGGAAGAAAGTCAACGAAAGACGACTTACCTCTATCTGATGCGTAGTCAACAATTTACCCGGGAATGAACGTTGAATTGTGGATGAATCACGAATAATATTACCTCACGTTGGTCTGAATGTAGTCACGAGGAAAACATCCGATTTTCACAGCGTAAATGCCAATTGTTCTCTTAAAGAAGAAATTGAACACTTTCTTTCTCTTTGATGGAGGGGACAAGAAAAGGAGAGCTTCTTTCTGAACGTACATTCTGCCAACTGTCCTAACGATTGTCTTCAGGAGTATTTTATATGACTCCCTCACACCCTTTCAAAGGGTGTTTTTTCATCGTAGCGTATCAAGATGAAACAGTGCATTCTCCTCGCACCCCATCATGGATGTACTAATTAAGTACAACACTAGAACATCGGTCGCCTCTACTTTCCTTGTCAGTTGAGCAATCCAAAGGCACTTCAACTGTGTTTCCAACATCACCGGTTATGTTTTCAAGTCAAAAAACCATTTCAGAGGGACATTCTTTGCCTCAGTCATTTCGGGTTGAACGTGGTGCAACTCATCTGAATGCCAACCGGGCCATCCTCACATTGATTATTTTCATTCGTGAGTCTACTGCTTGTGAACTCGATTTCTTCTAGGACTAGACCACTTTGGCAAAGATCTAATTCTCTAGTTCTAACACAATCGTATGAGTCTCCGAGTAATCAGTAAACTAGAGAAAACGACCGAAATTCCTACTCTAACTTGATGAAACGGGGTTTACCATTGGACACTTGTAAGCGCCGACATTGTTTTGAATCACACTAGAGAAACTGCGAGTGGCTTGACTTCGAAGCAATTTCGTGATTCATTTATCCTATTTTCTTCAATCGCGGCCTTAGCAGGTGGAGAGAGAACCGCGATGTGTTAAGGAAACCCAGTAACATATTTTGAACTTGACAAAACTATCCATAATCTATATCGATCTTGACAAATGCACTAGTTGTTTATGTTTCACGTAGTATCCACCTTAAAAGGACCTTGAAATGATCAGTGAAAAGATTCTAAATGACTAGAAATATCTATGGAGAGTTCATATAGACTTGGAAATATCAAGGTTTTAAGTCTACAAAATCTACATTATTATCGTTGTTAAAGTTTCTTGAGAAGAACAGTTGAATATAACGGGAAGCTAGGTACAACCGAAGTTGGATATCAATAGAAGCCTACATAAGCTGGATATCAGCAGTGTAATGCGTGGATATTAACAGTAACATACTATGAAAGCTGAATATAATCCAAAGCTTGGTGAAAGTCTGATATCGTTAGACAATGGGAGAGTTTGATATAACCGATGACTAAGAACATAAGTGGAACATTTATACTACTAGTTACAACAATCTTGTCACGATCTTCAAGAGTGTTAATTTAAGATATTTTATCTCATCCCTTGATAGCTTATAATCTTATATGGAATCCTAACATAGAAAATTTTGATATTCTATCAATCTTAAAGATCATCTTCGTGAATATTCAATCACGTGAGATATGTTGTTTGATAGAAAATCATTTCAAAGGCAAAATAATTTTCATAGCCAAATCCCTCAATTTTTGGGAACTAGGATTTGATTATATGAGCAACCAAATCTATGGGAATTTTGATTGATTAACCTCAAGGTCTACCCTGGACCCAAAAAAAAAAAAAAAAACCTCAAGGGCTACCCAAATCTTCTCAACAACTTTCCAACAACTAGATTGGACATTGATCTTTTTCAAAATTGTCCAATGGAAAGATGGGATTCTCATGAGTATAAAAGAAGACCAAAGCGCCAAAGATAAAGACAGATCAAGAGTTCATAATTCCAAATTTCAAAAATAAAAAATTGCATATTTTATTGTCTTTTGTGAGCCTTATATTATAATCTTGTCAGAAGTGTTGGCAGTGTAATAGCTTGTATTTAAGCGTGCAATAGTGAGATCTATCTGCTTAGATGCAAGCAATACTAGCTTCGAGAGAAAGTGCTTAATATCAACAGCACTTATTAGTGTAAATTCTCCAGGATTGACTAGTAAAATTCAACTAATAGGTCGTCAATCTAAGAAAGTGGGCTTATACCAAGCTGAACCAATTTAAGCTATGAATGCATTGTTCTCTATTTCTATATTTATATTCACTTATTACTTGATAAAAGCACATTGTACTACTTGATATAATCAAAGTAATACTTATATCAATATTTTGTTTTTCTTGGATCACCCTTAAATTTAACTTGGCATCTTCAATTCTAAGATATTTTTCGTAAGTTTATTGAAAACACCTATTCACCCCTTTTAGGTTAGCCAACATCACGATGGACATGGTGACAACATCAAATACATTAACCAATGGGCAGAGAGGCGACGGATGGTCGAAACAAATGGGATGAGAATTTCAATCTTAATGGGCACGGTGTAAAGCTAGGGAGACATGTTGGGAAGGCAAGCATGGAGAGAGATGGAACCGCACTTGGGGCGAACAGCATAGCGGCTCTGGGTGGATCCACAAGTACGGCAAGAGCAGCAGCGGGGAGAACTGGGATGCGCATGTTCACGAAGAAATGTGGTACGAGAGTTCCTGTACTTGGTTTTTATCACTGTTTTGATAACTCGACCTAAACTCAGGGAAGTCCGCAAGCCATCTGAGATGTCTAGTAAAATTATAAATCTTCTTTAAGTGCCTTCTGGATAGGCTTTTTGGAGGCAGCTTAGAACGCTCATGCACATGGCCAATTTCCAAATAGCAAAATTTGTGTATTTGTCCACTCAAGATCCTGTGTTTGAGCATCACATGGCAAATTTCCAAATAGCAAAATTTGTGTATTTGTCCACTCAAGATCCTGTGTTTGAGCATCACGACATTAAGATGTTCAATAACTCTGTATCCGCTATATTGCTACAGATCCAGATCCTGTGATTTGATGCACGAATCATTCTCCTTTTCTTCTTACACGTGCAACACATTTACTCCATATTACTCTCCTCTCTGCTGAAAATCCACATGTTTGTCTTCTATCATTTCCTTTTCAGTCGGTTCTTTCTCGTCATGATTGGTATCTCCAGCTTCTGGTTCTATTGAAATTGGAATGGACCTTTCTTCTCCTTCTATGTATTCACCAAAGTCCTCAAATGCCTCAACAGATATCTCATCCCGAAGACCATTTTCCGAAACATCGGTCACTTTGACTTTACATTCCTTGTTAGCTGGGCAATCCAAAGGCTCTTCAACTATACATCGTCCGTTGTGGTTTCAAGTCAAACAACCATTTCAGCAAGACATTCTTTGCTTCGCTCATTTCGATTTGAACGTCGCACGGTTCATCTGAAGGCCAACCAGGCAATTGTCACACTTATTATATTCATTCACGAGTCTATTGCTTGTGAACTCAATTTATTCCATGATATGACCACTTTGGTAAAGGTTCCGATTCTCTAGTTCATCACGATTGTATGAATCTCAAGAGTAATCAGTAAACTAGAGCCAATAACCAAAATTCTTGCTCTAACTTGATGAAATAGGATTTATGACTGGACACTTGTAGGTGTGGAGATTGTTTGTTGACCATTAATGGATTTTTTTTTTTTATCATGTCCTGCAATCTCTTGAAATTCAGAGCTGCATGTTTGAATCACACAAGAGAAACCGCGACTGGCTTGACTTCCAAGCAATTTCGCAATTCATTTATTCTATCTTCTTCTATCGGGGCCTTAGCAGGTGGAGAGAGATGTGCAATGTGTTGAGAAAAATTAGTAACATATTTTGAAACTGACAAAATTACCCATGGTTTATATCGATTTTAATGAATGCAAGAGTTATTTGTGTTTTAGATAGTATCCGCCTTAAAAGCACATTTGAAATGATTAGTGAAAAGATTTGGAAATGATCAGTAAATGGCTGGAAAAACCTATGGGGAGCTCATATAGACTTGAAAATATCAAGGTTTTGCGTCTACAGGATTTACTTCACTATAGTTATTATAATGTCTTGAGAAGAACATTTGAATAAAACCAGGAAGCTAGCTACAACCAAAGTTGGATATCAGCGGAAACCTGCATAATCTAGATATCAACAGTGTACTATGAAAGTCAAATATAAGAAAAAGCCTGACGAAAGTCTGATATCATCAGGTAATGGGAGAGCTGGATATAACTAGTGACTAAGAACATAAGCGGAACACTCATGCTACCTGTGACAACGATCTTGTCACAATCTTCAAGATTATTATTTCAATATACTTTATCTCATCCCTTGATAGCTTGTGATTTTGTATGGATTCTTAACTTAGAATCTTTTGATTTTCTATCAACCTTAAAGATTATCTTCATGAAATACCAATTACTTGAAATATCTTGATTGATTGACAATCATCCCAAAATGCAAAGTACTTTCCATAGCCAAAATTTAATTGTATGGGCGATCAAATCTATCGGGATTCTAATTAATTGACCTCAATGGCTACCCAAATCTTCTTAGTAATTGCCCAACCGTTCGATTGGAGATTGATACTCTTGAAAATTGTCAAATAGGAAGTTTCAATGCTGAAAAGTATAAAGAATACCAAGGCACAGAAGAGAGAGACAAATCAAGAGTTCATAATTTCAAATTTTGAGAAAAACTTTGCGTACTTTATATTGTCTTTTGTGAGCCTCATATTATAATCTTTTGAGAAGTGTAAGCAATGTAATAGCTTGTGCTTAGTTGTGCGATAGTGAGATCTCACTTGAAGATTTTCTGCAAGACCAAAGTCGATGGGAGATACCAACCATTGCTACATTTGACTCCACAAAACAAAACATAAGTAACGCCTTAGTGGAATCCAATCAACAGGTTGTCAATCTAGGAGAGTGGACATAGGTTTATACCAAGCCAAACCAATATAAGCTCTAAGTGCATTCTTCTCTATCAACTTGGCCATATTCACTTATTACTTGACAGAAGCACCTTGCACTGCTTCATATAGTCAAAACAATGTTTATATGAACACTTTGCTTTTCCTGGTCAGGCTTATATTTAAATTGGCACCTTCAATTCCGCAATAGTTTGTTGAGTTTATCGAAAACACCTATTCATCCCGTATCTATGTGTTACTTTTAGCCGACATCATGATGAACACGATGCCAACATCAAATACACCGACAAACGGGCAGAGAGGTGTGATGGCGACGGGCGGTCGAAGTGGGGCGACAAATGGGACGAGAATTTCGATCCTAATGGACATGGCATGAAGGTGGGAGGCAAGCACGGAGGGAGATGGAACCGCACCTGGGGCGAACAGCATAACGGTTCCGGGTGGATCCACAAGTAAGAGGAGCAGTGGGGAGCACTAGGATACCTTGTTCGCTAAGAAATGTAGTACAAGAAATCCCGCACTTCGGTTTTTTATCACTGTTTTGAACTCGGTCCAGCCCAGGGAAGTCCACAAGCCATCTGAGTTGTCCTAATCAATTATAAATCTCCCTTAGTGCTTCGATATACTTTTTGGCCGCAATTGAGAGCGCTCACGCACACCCGTGCACACAGCCCACTTCCAAACAGCAAAATATGTGCTTTTTGTCAACTCAAGATCCTGCGTTTGAGCATCACTGTATTAATATATTCAATAACTTTGTATCTGCTATATTGCTACAGATCCGGATCGTGTTCATATTCATATTTATTGATTTGATGCACAAATCATCCATTCTTTTCCTCTTACTCATGCAATGCATTTACTCCCTATTATTGTCCTCTCTATTGAAATTGAAAGTGCAACCGAATCACTTCTGCTACTGGAAAGGTGAAATAGTGTTGAGATCTTTGAAAATGTTAAAAATGTATAGGTAGTGAACTCGGTTTTGTTTTGGATTTGCCGTAACAATTCCATACCTCAGAAACTCGAAGTTCAAGGATATCTTATGGATAGAATGTAGATCCTTCCCTTTGAAGCCTGATTTAGTAGGCATGATGGCGAACCATTTGCTCTAGCTGCTCTTAGCCTTCCCATTCACACCCTATAACAAAGGATACTTACTTACATATGCCAAATTAAGTATCATTCATCAGTAGACCTGTCAAAATAGATCACAAACTCATTTTTTAACTCATATTTGATGAGCTGAGTTATTATATGAGTTAGTTATATATAATAAATTGACCATAAATGAGTCTAGACTCAGCTCTATGGCTCATAAATGATCTTCATATGGATGTTAAATTTGTTAACAATTTATATATAAACCCAACCCATCTCTATGACTCTCTTTTCACAATCATTCAATCTCGCACTCACTTCATGATTTCACCTTAGTTTTGGTATGAATTTTCCTAGATTTGATTAAAATTAGAAGTGTTACATGAATTGGGTCGGATATGATTTGGGTATAAATAATTAGAATTGCATTGTATGAAAATGGATCGATTTGGGTCATGTTAGTTTCGACTTGACCCAAATCTGAGGAAACTCAACCCTTCCGTCCCACAGTTCTATTCATCAAGGAGTGAAAAGAGAAGAGGGAAGTGGACGATGCTGGGCTGCTAGAGCCCATGATCGTAGAAGAAAGAGCCCTCGCGTGGCGGCAAACAACCTGTCGAATTTCTTCCGTCACGAAACAAATTAGGTCACTTAGATAGATAAATAAATAACATATAATTTTCCTTGGCCCCGAAGAAGGGTGTAAACAGGAAGAAAATCAGAGACTCGAATGGGAAAAGGGGGAAAAGCCAAGTCAATTTCTTCCTTTCGGAGTGTCCACACGTGTTGATGCCAGACGCAATCCATCAGGTTTTTGACCACGACCGCACGCGCAAGTGAAGACCTCCTCCTCCTCCTCCTCCTCCTCCTCCTCCTCCTCCTCGTCCCGTAGTTGGTCGCGCGGACGGTCCGATTCCTAACATCCATGTATTCCTCACGCTACTCTCCAATCACGTATGTTCTTTTCTTTTTTCTTTTTCTCAATTTCTTTCTGTTTTTAGCAAAATCATGATCACCAATTTTGAACTTTGATGTCGTCCTTAAATTTCATTACTTATTGAATTCATCTCGAACCATTTACTCGAATCAGAAGAGTGGTATTGCTTCTTTTCCGTGATAAGAAACCCCACGTTACAAGATAAATCCATAGCTCGCGAGATATTGTTATTAATTTAATGATGAATCAAGTAAGACACGACTCACAATCCATCCGCATACTCCATGTATGGAACTATTTACACTTGGGGCATTGACGAATGCTATGATCCTCTCCCAGTGCATGTTAATTCATTAAATCATTAAGCCAAGCCCCATAGGATTTAGAATGGATGGCGTTCTTTTGGTTTTATTCACCTCTGAATGGAGCATGAACCGAATCTTGGCTTGACTAGAAACCCTAAAGCTATGCTCATCGAACTACATCAAAGTCATGATCATCAAGTTCACCGAAGTTCACTCATATGAAACCTTATTCAGGCAAGTCTTGAACTTTATTTTGGAAAATGGAGAGCACTACGTTCAATTAAACCCAGTCGCAAGTCTCATAGGCCACAAACATGTCTAGAACTCACCCAAGTCCAATGGAGCTGAGCTAGTCCCATCCAATCGGCATGGTCATTAAATATGTTTTCTCGACGGGTAGGTCTAGGCAATATTTTCTCGAGCTCGCCCTTGATCATCTCTGCATCCAATGTAGTCGGATAGGAGGTACTCCATGCCTTTGGCCATCGAAGGGTACTCAATCACCACAAGAAATTAGGGCTACAGCGATGAAATCATTTGGTGACGAAAATAATACCGTCGCCATAGATACCCTACAGCAACGAAAAACAAACTCAGCCGCCATTGCTCAGGCGAGACACGCGTTTCAAGGCCATTGACGAACCAGCCACGGCTAAAAATTTCTTTGTCATTCTCAAGGTAGGCTAGAACAGACATCGGGCACTGTAGCATTAAGAAACAATCGAACTCTATTTCCGTCATCGTTGCATTGACAAACACATCAACGAAATTTTATTTATATAGACAGTGGGAACTTATCGGACGCGACGGACCTAATATTTCGTCGTTATCGCTCCTATAAAGCGCGACCAAAGTAGACTTTTGTCGGGATTTTGGTCACGACATAGTGCGACGAAAGTAAATCTCGTTGCTGTTCTTTTGATTATTCTAAGCAATAGCGACGAATTTTTTAACTTTCCGCGTCGCCTTTGGTCAAAGAAAACGCGACGAAATGAATTCTTTTTTAGCCACCTTCGATCAGAAAAAAAGCGAGCCTAAGGTGACGAAACTTATTATATAAGTCGCCACGAATCGGCGAGCTTTTCCCGACGAAATCTTTGATGATGGAAATTATCTCCGCCGCCATAAAATAAGATTATTTTTGTCTGATGGATCTTAGACAGGTCGGATCTGAAAAGTATTTGCCTGAGCTATGGCAAAGACCGATGTATTGCCTTTTCATTGGTAGGGGGCAATTAGGGATAGTATGGTCCAGATTGGGCCGGACCAGTACCTAACTAATGAACCAATCTACATAATATTGGTCCCTAATTTTTAGGATCGATGGCCAACTCTGTTAAACTTGGGACAGAGGGCTGATCCAACATATAGGTTAGGTTCAAATCCAAGGTCAACTTGGGACTAATTGATTGTTTTTTTTTTATTATTTTAGTTTTGTATTTCTTAAAAAACAAATATGCTATTTCAAATTATATATCCATCAACAATGCAACATTGAGTAACCAAACTATGAACACCAATATATATCAAACATACATATAAGATAAGCTAATAATAGAAATTTACACTTACTAAAAGCAACAGACCATGAAAACGAATACGCAAGGCGATGGATCAAAGGGGAGCAGCTAGGCAAGTGACAAGATGAGTGGGGCAAGCAAAAGAGAGGTGAGCCGCAAGGCAACTGGTGAGCATGGCAAACAAGTGAGTGAAGCCAAGGCGTGCAAGCGAGTCCGAGTTGAGTGAAGAGAGTTTCTCTCTGTTTTTTTTTTTTTTTTTTTTTTTTGGTCGAATTAAGGCTGAGTTCCTTTCTACTTTCTAATTTACACGACAAACTAAATTGCGAAGAAAACAAATGAGGAGATGTTAGAATTTAGAGTAGACAAAATAATATATTAGATATATAATATAATGTAATATAATGTAATATAATATAATATAATATAATATAATATAATATAATATAATATAATATGCACCAAATCAACCCAAAACTCTTAGAACCGATGATCAACCGCATAATGCAAGGTCCAAGGATCCCAAGACCAAGGACTGACTCAATCCCCACGAGAGTTGAAACAGAATCGGCTAGGTTGGGTCGATCTAGAGTTGACCCTAGACCGATGCTCATCTTTAAGGGCAATTGCCCCACTTGCTTTAGTTGAAATACACTGCTATTGTTTTTTCTTTAATTAAGGGAAAATTTTATTCATCACTCAAAAAGATACATGAGATATACATACACTTCGATAGAAAGCTAATCAAAGTAAAGCAAAGCACAATATACCGTAAATCAAAGCCAAATTCAGAAGACAATGAGGATTCACATATCACCAATAAGGTTAAGCACATACTCTTTCAACAAAAATGGATTCGTCAAGTAAAATAATCGATAGTCGATCACTAGATTCCACATCTTTATCAGTGATGGGTACATGTTAGAAATTCTTTCCCTAGTAACTATGGCATTACTAGTTGACAGCGCCTACCTAGGTTTAGTTTCCTCTATACTATTATCATATCAAGACAACCAAAACAGGTTGAATATACACATTCTAACATTTGGAAGAGCAAATTTTCATTATTCAGCGAAATGTTATAGTTCTTGTGATTACCATTGAAGCTAGAGACCAAGTATCTATACATGAATAGAGCACAAAGGTATCAAATCTACGAAAGTGTATTTATTAAACTCTTATATCTAGATCGATAAAGGATAGCTCCTAAATCTAGAATTAGATTAAGAAAGTTCAAATTCTCAAATTTGAAACTAGATTGGAAGGAGAGCTCCCATATCTAGATAAGGAGAGAAAGAAGAAAAGAAAAGAAAAGAACCAAAAATAAATAAATAAACAAAAAAAAAATTCAATAAAGAGGGAGGGAGGGTGAAACAAGCTCAACCTTCCCTATAACTTAAGGTTGAAGAAGAGAATGAGAAAGAATAGAGAGGGAGAGAAAAAGACTTTTTGGCTCCCTTATTCAGCATTGTTCACAAGTTCAAATATTACTCCCTTAAAAGAATCAATCGTACGACATAGACACATGCAATCAAGTTTAAATTATGAATAGTAACTTACCTATCTAATATCTAAGCATTAAACTAAAGAATTTATGCTTAAAATCAATATCCTTGGCACATCTCGACTTGTGCAATAAGTTTGTGCTACCGAACAAATTTTTTTGATCCATGCCTCGTCTATAGATTACATTTTTGAATATTACCTAAACCATTAATTATTCATCGTAAGTTCAATGTCATTGATAGTCGGGATGACTTCGATTCACATGACTTATAAAACCATACAATATTTTTCCGCTTCAGCTACCCAACTTAAGCAAATTGTACCGTTTTTCCTATATATTTAGTAATGATCTGGACATCATTTGACAGGAGATTGGTCAACGTTCAGGGACCCATGACTTCTCTAGAAGCGTTCCCCTTCAAGAATCCCAAATAAAATGGATATAATCAAAAGCATTCGACTAAACAATTGAATGATTGATTAATCACTCAAGGCTCTCCCAACCTACTTATACCAAATACTACTCTCGATTCATTTAACTCAACTTGAGATCCTGTACCATCCGTTTTCACAATTTTTTTGCCTCATATAACAATGTAGAGCAACAAATCGAGTCAATTCTGCACCCCTTCAACTGAAATCTTCGTTTTGGCAAAAATTAAAAAGAGGGATAAGAGGGTCGTGCCACTTTCTCTTATATATTAGCTGGTTTGATGCGACTTTTGGTTTTTTTATTTTTCTTTAACATCTAAAATTTGAAATTAGACTAATGTTGAAAACGTCCAAATATTTCAGAAATACGGGGGCTAACTAATACCACTGAAATTCTTAAATCCATATATCTTGTCACACATTTACTTCGAAACAAATTGTTGCGTCCTAAAATGTCACAAACACTCGCAACAAATCTATCATTTGTTGACTTATGCCTAGTTCCCCTTTTAAAATTGCTGACGTGAGTATTCACATGGTAAGCAAACTCGTTTAACGTGACTCCAACATAAAAGTTCAACATTAATGGCTCTATAACCAACATTTTAGTTTGGAAGTCAAATTTAAAGAAAACAAAGTTACTATAATTTTTTTTGCATGATTTCTTTGAAGTTGTTTCTTTTTTTTTTTTTTTAATTTCAAGGAGAAATTGAGAACCTAAACTTGCCTTTTGGCTTGCCTTGAAGACCAGACACCATGCCTTCTAGATTAGCAATAACTAAATATTTAAAGTTGGAAAAAAGCTCTCTTTGACAAAACCACGCGTGCGATGGGCAATCTTAAAGATGGCGCAAGTAGCCCAAGACAACAAGAAAAAACCAAAAAAATCAACATCCGTCCGTACAATAATTGTGGTCGGACGCGTTGTTATGCAGCAACTGTATTAAGATACGGATAACCCTTCGAGTGCAAGCTATCTGAGTTGTATGTTTACTCTGGATTTCTCGTGACTTATCGCAAAGATGTTACCAAAAAACTTTTTAAAAAATTTACGTTCGTGTGATCTCACTTGTGAGTCATCATAACAACCCTTCTTGAGGAAGACAAGCTCGTCACAACAGCCTCGTTGCCATCCCAACATGAAGAGTGCCCTCTCCCAGAACGGCTGATCGGAAGCATATAATGCTTCAAGCTTCTTAACCTCCCGAACTACCGTAGGAGCTTTCGGGCCCTCGGCCACTAGGCTACCACACTCGGATTAGTCGGTGGTATGTGACCCCGTTCACAAGAACTTAACCCTGCGAATTCTTTTAAATGCTTATCATACCGTTGGCACAATGTGCCTATATATTATTGATCTTTATAATGTCACAATAAGGCTGCAAAAACTCGAAAAATCTCCCAAAAAAATGACAAATTATTTAAAAGAAAAATTGAAATGGTTGATGTAGTGATCGCTTACAGAGATTTCGAATCAATCATGTCGTGATTTAATTGCAGGTGTGTAAGGAAGAAACTGAGAACCTCATAAAAAATCAAGAGATTTGGGGCTGGAGTTTGCCCTTTGAGATGAAAGGGATTGGGGAGTGTATGCTGTGTTCTTTACTCCAATAATCTGATCCAAACCGAACCAAATCAAACCAAACCGAATAATGTTTTCAATTCAGGTCCTATACAGTTTGGGTCATGACTTGGGTTACCATAAACATTTTCTCTTCATGTTCAATTCGGGTCTGGTATTAGTGGAACCTAACTCGACCCAAACGATTAATGCCCTTTACAGGGACAACAGATGAGGTTGACATGGCTGTGCAGTAGGCTACTAGTGTCACCCCAAACAAGTTACAGAACAACGTCCAGAGAGGGATATTCATAGTTAATTAAAAAGAAAAGATACAGTGTATGCACTCGGGTTTATACTCACCCAACGCAAGCAGAAACCCCTCGAGATTGCTTAAGAGAGATTTGTGTACTAACTACATATTTTGATGTGTTTCAAGTTTCGACATATCTCGATGAAGAGTGCATGATTAGCTAAGATAATAAGATAAATATAATATTAATTGTAATCAATCAAAGATATATACGATAAAGATATGTATAATCCCAAAAGATATAGAGAATTTAAGGTAAATATCATAATATTGCTACACCGCAATTCATAATTATGTCTCCAATATATGCTAGAGTCTACAATCAAACATTCATTCAAATATTTCTTTGAATTCCCCATTTCATTCTATCCGCAATCCATAGAAAAGTAAATGTTTTCAGTAGAAGGGGTTTGAAAATTCAGACACGAGTACAATTGAAATTTATCGAGATCATTGACGTTGATTTTCTTATGTCCATTAACATTCAAAGGCTTTTAAATACCACATTCTTTCCAACTGCTTTTTCAGGTGACAAAGTCCGCGTTAAAGGAGTTGCATCATGGTCAGAGAGAGACGGTGGGTTTTTTTATTCCTAGCCATTGCCTCGATTCACGAAACGAAATCTTGTCAAGTTTGACATCTGTTTCATCAACAAATGCAGCATGAATTCCCCAATACACTTTCGTTTTCATTGACTTTCACATATATAAACCAACCCAACGAGGGCCTGGGGGTGTACAATTTATTTTCCTCTTTCTCTCTCTCTCTCTCTCTCTCTCTCTCTCTCTCTCTCTGTGAAGATTGGTAAGTGTTCTGTTCAGACCCGAAACGTGAGTATGGTTGGCGAACTGACAAAAGAACAGATTCTTGAGTTCCAAGAAGCTTTCTGTCTATTTGACGAGGATGGTTATGGTGAGCGTTACTTTAGTCCTGCACATTTTCCATCTCTTGTATTGATTGAAACTTCAAGCTCTTCAATGACTTTATTTGCCAGCAACTTCTTTTATTCATGAGCAGTCCTTATGAATGTAAATTTGCAGGTTGCATGACGTTGGAAGAATTTGCGACGATTATCCAATCGTTAGACTATAGACCCTCCAAGAAAGAACTGCAGGACATGATTGACAAGGCCGCTGCTGCTGATGGCAACGGGGTGATTGAGTTTGCAAAGTTCTTGGGGTTGATGGCTCATGACATCAAGGTTAGAACACACAAGAAAATGCAAAGAGCTAGCCCTCTTCTTGATACATATGATTGAACATGCAATCATATGATCTCAATCTAATGTTCTATGAGTCTGAAACGTATTGACTGTGGATGTGTAATAGGAGGCCACTAATGAGGAGGAGGAGCTCAAGGAGGCTTTCAAGGTCTTTGACAAGGATCAGGATGGTTACATATCTCCTAGTGAGGTGAGCTCAATTTTATCTCCTGCGTATACAATGTCTTGATTTCTCGCTGTACGTCATCCAAATGCATTTCTTTAACCCAAGTGAGGATGTAGATAACCTTGCATGTGCACTCAACATGCACTCAACCAACCCTCAAATTCTCCCGTGAGATTCACCCGATTCGATTCAAATGTGTTGTTTGTCATACTTTGTCATCACTCATCACCATTCGAAAGAACATCACCAATTCCAGAAAGTTCTTCAGTTTGTGCATGAAAATGACCCTTTTTAACTCAGAAAAAATAGAAGGCAGTTTTTGTTAATAATTTTGTTTCTCTTTGGCAGTTGAGGCATGTGATGATCAACTTAGGGGAGAAGCTGACAGAGGAAGAAGCGCAGCAGATGATAAGTGAGGCAGACTTGGATGGTGATGGTCAAGTTGATTTTGAAGAATTTGTGAAGTTGATGAGCACCACTGGATGAGTTCTTGATTCCTTCATCCAAAATTGCAATTTGCAGGAAATAGAAAAGAAAAGAAAATCGTCACTACCCTGTAAAAATTGCATTTGCCATTTTTCTCCTTTCAATTTGTGTACCTATCATAGGAGTTTAACATTCTTCTTCGTATTCATCTCGTTGATCTTTTGTACATTCTTCCACTTCTAATGCAAAATCATAGACATCTTTTTTTCTTTTCTTTCTTCTGTTCTTTTATAACGATTGTAAAGTGAACGTAATTCTGTTCCTATGTCAATTAAATTTTGAGCGATTTTTATTGCCAAACAAATAAAAGGAAAATTTAGGTATGAACTTGTGGCAATTGACAAAGGAAACAGCTAAAGTGAACAAAAGAAATCTAGGAGTGGACGATACTAATAAAGCCGGAAGTGTTGTGTCGTCGCCCAGAAGATTTGGAAAGTTTGAAAATGGTCCAGGGTAAATCTGTCGAAGTCCTGTTGCAAAAGGTTACAAGGACACGGCACTAGAATGGCCCAAAGCCAGCAAAAGCTTAAGCTTAAGATGGGCCCTATGCGGATTACTCAATACTTGCCAAATTAAAACTCTCAAGCATATCCTGAAATCGACATGAATAGATCGGGACCGAAACTCCATCTAAACAGATGCCCACAGAATCTTTCCTAACACTAGCTTTGATCAATAATATGGAGATGTTGTCACGAGCAAATTTGATCAACATGAGAATCTATGACTCCAAGCATGGGAAGTCTTAGAATATTACGTGACAGACTCAAGATAAAAACCAAAGGGGGAAAAAAGGTTCTCTGCATGCAGTCATAAAATTCTTTAGCAGGTAGACAAAGTCAAAAATCATACCAAAAACACGTAATAGTCTATTTGGAGTTCTTTCAATTAGACCAACTATAGATTCACAGGGTCTTGAATCTTGAATAGCTTGAGCCTTCATTAACTAGTTAATACAAAGCTCATTGGTTCGTTATTTGAAGATGTCTGTCAATATAGCACAAGCAAACATCATGTGCGGAAGGTCCGTCTTTGAATTGATGAATAGAATTAACATCAAGACTCCTTCAGTTTCACGTAAGATGGAGAAACTTCTTCGACATCTGGTCAAAATGTTGGACTCTGACCAAACTAATGTTTTGTGCGAGAGAGATGTACTTGAAACAAGAGACTTACCCACGAAGTTTTGTCTCGTAAGCCTCATACAGGAAACAGTCATTTTCGCTTTTTGCAAGAAGAAACGCTCTTACGTTCTGGTTCACAATAATGATTTTGTGATCTCTTGTCTCTTTCTCGCCCTCGTGCCTCGACATGAGAGTAGGAATAGGAATGTGGAAGTTCTGGTTTGGTTCACATTAAAAAGTCACTTTCTCTTCTATATTGATGATGTTGAGAAGGTCAAGCATTAAAGTTTTGGTTAAAGATGGTGTAGCAACCATGCCTTGAAAAGATAGCTAGTAGCTTGCGAATTTCTGGAAAACATCTTGCGTTTAAAGCTTCTTTATTTAGTTCACTAATTTTGTGTTTACAGCTTCTTCCTATTATTGGTTCGTGAGTCTTGTATCAATTGTGGGACCTTTGCACGATGCAACTAAGAAAGCTAAACCTTTTTATCAATCTTACAGGAGACTTATTACAATATCTCCAACTTTTCCAATTTCTTAAAAAGTAAAAGCAATACATTCACAGAAGACAAAGAATTATATCAACTTATGCCGGCTTTAGATACCACAAGAGATTTTACCCATAACAAGGAAGGAAAATGAAATTAACCAAAAAAAAAAAAAAAAAAAAAGAGAAACTTGCAACTTGCCATTGTTGCAACACTCACTGTCCATTGGTTTATCCCAAATACTGACCAACCAACGAACTTGAACACCCTCTCTTCATCAATCCTCGTATCTCTGATTTTACTGTTTCTCCGTAAACTGAAAAATAAAAAAAAAAATCCCCCCAGAACAAAGTAAAAACAATCGAGTAATGGAAATCCCCAAAAAGCTTGGTTTTTTTTTTTTTTTTTCCATAATGGTGAATGAATCATCAGTTGATGACAGTTGCACAGCACATGCAGTTGCCAAAGAGGGAGGACCTGAACTTCCTCTTCTCTTTACCTTTCGGAGAGGTTGATCCAACTTCTTCCGTAGGAACCACCCACATTGCCTTGCTTGCCTTAGTGTCAGTCTCTTTGACCACTTGCTTCTGGGGAGTGGCAACAAGACAGGCTTCTTGCTTTTCATCATCTTCTTGTTCTTTCTTTGACAAGCCTAGAAATGGGGTTTTCGATCTGTCGGAATCACTTCTGTCAATCCAAACAGTCTTCTCTTCCAAACACTCCCTTTGCTCTGCTCGATCACAACGACCTTTCATTGACATACTCCTGAATGTGCTTCTATCGGGGAAGAGCAGCGGCGTCTGATCTGACTCTTCGTTCCTCGACCCATTGAGGAGATCAAAATCAAAGCTAGGAAATTTCTGCAGCTGAGGATGGATGTGTGTGTCATTGTAAGACTTCAATTCTGTGCTTAGGCTACCGGAAATCTTCTCCAGTTTGGTATTGCCACCAGGAGTCAGAGGCATTTGGCACTGTTGTGATCTACTGTTGCATTGATCCCCTGAAGCTTTGGTCTCTGATACAGGATGCGCAATCATTACAGGGTAGTCAAAGGACGAGAGAGACTCTTGGATATGTGGAGAATGTATTGGGATGAATTGTTTCATGATATCTTTTCTGCTTGTATCATCTGCAATGGCCTGTGAAAGCTCTGTTTCAACACGTTTGTCTTCTATCATTTCCTTTTCAGCCGGGTCATTCTTGTCATGATTGGTATCTCCAGCTTCTGGCTCTACCGAAATTGGCATGGAACAGTCTTCTCCTTCCATGTACTCATGAAAGTCCTTGGATGCCTTGGCACATATCTCATCCTGAAAACCATTTTCTGCAACATGGGTCACCTTGACTTTACATTCCTTGGCACTTGGGCAATCCAAAGGCACCTCAACTGTGTTTCCTACATCATCAGTTATGGTTTCAAGTCCAACAACCATTTCAGAGACATCCTTTGCCTCAGCCTGTTCAGGTCGAATGTTCCACAGTTCATCAGAATGCCCACCAAAGCCATCATCACACTTGATGTTATTTTCATTCACGGGTGTACTGCTTGTGAACTCAATTTCTTCCATGACAAGACTACTTTGGTCCTCGAGCTCCAAAACTTCTGGATGAGAATATGGGGAGTGATCTACCACAGAATCTTCAGATTGCAATGTGGAACCACTTACCGTGGTCGCCTCATTGAGTTTTTCTTCATGGCCAAAATTCAGAAAGTTTGATTCCGTTCTGGCTTCTGATTGATTTTCATTGTTCATCATTACCACCTCAACATTGGATGCTTTATCACCTTCTACTTGTTCTTGTTCCAATTTTAAGTGTGTACATTCAAAATTGGCATCGGAGAGGAAAGTAACATTCATGCCGCTTGGTATTTCGATCCCTTGTGTTGGATCATTGCCCTCAGCTAGGAATGTTGAAGGTGATCCTACAAAGTCCTCTCCTGATACTTCCGATCCACATGCATCTGACACCAACGTATTGCCCCCAGCTAGGAATGTTGAAGGTGATCCTAGAAAGTCCTCTCTTGATACTTCCAATCCACATGCATCTGACACCAACATGCTAACATCTACCTTATCTAATCCAAGTGGATCAGTTTTAACTCCCTCAGATGTTTGAGTTTCCAAATCACCCAATGCAGTAAGACTGGAATTTGTTTCTCCGTTTTCAACTGTTGAAGTAAGCCATAAGCTAGTGAGACTGTGAGTCTAGTCCCATACTCCTACTTATTAATGTAATACAATAAAAGCTAGTTTCGCATATGGGAAGTGAAGAAGCTATTATGGTGCTGCTAAACTAGTAGATCACATTACTAACCTTCTATACTAGCTGCCTCAATATTTAGCTGACTGTCATTTTTGTCACGCTTGCCCACATCTGATTCCATTGAAGTCTCTGTGTCCTCCGCATTCAGCAACAAAACTTCCGGCCGGTCTTCTACATAGTGATCTCCTTCATTTACTTCATACGTGGCTTGAGAAAGAAGTTGAGGGTCTGTAACAAAGGTTCAAATTATAGGTTTTAAAACTTCACTGAGAAGAAAATAGTTGGCTTAACCAATGTAACATAGACTAGGAATGATAAAATACATCCATTCTTGATGTTTCAAGCAAGGATTATCCTGCATAATTTGCCTGAGAGACAATGATCACAACAGAAATTTTCAACTATAAGTACCACAGAAACTAGTAATTACTTATTTCACCTGATATCAATTATTTTGATCTTTAGCATTGGATCATTGCCCTCTGCTAGGAATTGAAGGTGATCCTAAAAAAACCTCTCTTGATACTTCTGATCCACACACATCTGATGCCAACGTGCCAACATCGACCTTATCTAGTCCAAGTGGATCAGTTATAACTTCCTCAGATGTTGAAGTTTCTGAATCACCCAATACAGTAAGACTGCAATTTGTTTCTCAGTTTTCAACTGTTAAATAAGTGAGTGATAAGCTAGTGAGACTGTGAGTCTAGTCCTATAATCCTACTTTTTAATGGAATACAATTAAAGCTAGTTTCACACATGGGAAGAGAAGTACCTATTATGGTGCTGCTAAACTAGTAGATCACATTACTAACCTTCTATATTAGCTGCCTCAATATTTAGCTGACCGTCGCTTTTGTCATGCTTGCCCACATCTGATTCCACTGAAGGGTCTGTATCCTCCAGATTCACTGATGAAAGTTCTGGCTGGTCTTCTACATGTCTATCTCCTTCATTTACTTCATGCGTAGCTTGAGAAAGAACTTGAGGGTCTGTAACAAAGGTTCAAACTGTTGGTTTGGCTTAACCAACGTAACATAGACTAAGAATGATAAAATACATCCCATTCCTGATGTTCCAAGCGAGGATTATCCCGTGTAATTTGCCCGAGAGACAATTATCGCAACAGAACTTTTCAACTGTCAGTACTACAGAAACTAGTAATTACATTTTTCACCTGATATTGATTGTTTTGACCTCTAGCATTGGATCATTGCCCTCAGCTCGGAATGCTGAAGGTGATCCTAGAAAATCCTCTCTTGATACTTCCAATCCACATGCATCTGACAACGACGTACTAACATTGACCTTATCTAATCCAAGTGGATCAGTTTTAACTCAGATGCTTGAGTTTCCAAATTACCCAAGACAGTAAGACTGCAATTTGTTTCTCTGTTTTCAACTGTCGAATTAGTAAGCGATAAGCTAGTGAGACTGTAAGTCTAGTCCCATACTCCTACTTTTTAATAGAATACAATTAATTCGAAGCTAGTTTCACATGGGAAGTGAAGTAGCTATTATGGTGCTGCTAAACCAGTAGATCACATTACTAACCTTCTATATCAGCTGCCTCAATATTAAGCTGACTGTCACTTTTCTCACGCTCGCCCACATCTGATTCCATTGAAGGCTCTGTATCCTCCAGATTCACTGGCGAAAGTTCTGGCTGGTCTTCTACATGTCTATCTCCTTCATTTACTTCATGCGTGGCTTGAGAAAGAACTTGAGGGTCTGTAACAAAGGTTCAAACTGCAGGTTTTAAATCTTCACTGAGGAGAAAATAATTGGCTTAACCAATGTAACATAGACTAGGAATGATAAAATACATCCCATTCCTGATGTTTCAAGCGAGGATTATCCTGTGTAATTTGCCCGAGAGACAATTATCACAACAGAATTTTCAACTGTAAGTACTGCAGAAACTAGTAATTACTTTCTTCACTTGAAATCAATTGGTCAACATGATTATCTCCTGTGATTGCACAGTGGAAAGCCAAGTCTTCAGCTTTTTCATCGGAGTCCTTGCTGTCATCTTCTGCAATCAGATGATCTCCTTTCACATCATTTTCCTTGACAGTCTCGTGTAAAGATCCATTTGGAGCATCGACCCTCGCTCTCTCCTCCTCAGCTTCTGTGGAAGGTAAATGATTTAAGTGAATATAGTCAATGCATGAACACAGAAGGTACACGACATAAAGAGCTAAACATCGACATAATACCTTTGAGAGAAGATGTGTTGTTGTTGCCCATCTCATTCCCCATGTTCAATTCCTGACATCCTGCAATATAAACTAAGATGGTTTAGTGTAACAGTCAACCAGATGAGTGGAATATTTCCAATTGTAGGTTCTTGATAAAAAAATTAAAAAAAAAAAAAAAGAACTTTTTCCGGCTTCAATCAGACCATATGAACTTCCTACCATTAAGTCGATAATGATAATCGCATGTGAATAGCCAGGGAGCTTTGAGGACATCTTCATTTCTTATGAAACCGACTGAGTTTATTAAAGTGGCAGCTACACTAATGTTTGCTTAAAAGATAAGCCTCAATTCGGGTCACCCGACAGCTGAGCTGATGAAACTGCTAAAAGCATCGTATATTGCCGCCTTCCTTTTTTACTCTCTGCACCTTCTCTGATATTGACACTCCCTAGATGTTGAATCATTAGATGCTAGGCATCCACCAAGGCATCGTTAACTTAATTAAAAGGTTCAGATTCATCAGGTTGGTATTGCCTTTTGCATTCTAACTTTGGCCTGGGCATATCATTGTGTCCCTGCCAACTTTTTCAAGAGGAATATCCAGGCAACTCTCAGTCTGAGTAGCCCCCTACTTTTGGCCCATAGACACCACGTTCAAAGAAAGTTTATGTGGTATTATCACTCGAATTCAGGCTCACTAAAACTTTTGTGTACAGTGAGTTCGCATTATGTAAACGGATTTAAAGAGACATGTTTTGGACATAATTTCTGGTATTCAGACAATAAAGCTGGTCCGTATGAGCCCCCCAAAAACTGGAAGAATCTTGTGGCTGCACATGATTGAAGCATTTTTTTTTTTTTTTGGTAAAATGTGATTGAAGCATTTTGTTATACAACAACACTAATATGATAATCAATTAGTCCATTATATCTTAAAGAGTGGTCGGAAAACATTTCCATAGGTAAAGTAGAGAACAAGGAAGCTTTTTAATACGGGAGTGGGAGATTAATGTATAGGCTATACAGTGCTTTTTTAGCTGTCAATGGGGTATGAGAAATCATTCCCCTGATCTGGCCTTGAAATGGTGGGTCTTCTGTTCAAGATTTCTTGGTGGTAAAGCCTCAGTTCTGAATGCAGGGCCGCTAGATCGGATGCTTTAGCTCATCATAACAGTGCTTTGCTATTGGAAAAGGCTCAATTTGTTAAAGAGAAAAGTTTAACTGGACCCTCCCAATATTCTTCTTATTTATTAGTCTGGATTGAGTCCCTACAGTACTTTGCTTCGCACATTAAATTAAACACTCTAAATGATTACACCATTTCACCTCCATCAGGACCAGATTCTCCCTCAGTTCATCCGATTGATTTTGCGGCAACTTGAAAGAGCAGACATTTTACTGTTGAAATGTGGATTCAAGGAGCTAAAGTTTTCAGTCAGGCAGAAATTCCATAGCAAATATCAAAAGGCTTTTTGGGGTGAGTTTCAAGTGTTTACTGCAAGATTCGAATCGTACACGGTCACTCGGTTCGCCTGAGTGCTGCAGAAGTACTCATTACAGATGTAAGGAGTATGCCAAGAAGAGCATGCCCTTTTCATGCCCAACATCAGATGCAAAAGACGGCAAATCAACTTCCAGTCTTCGAAATTGGACTCAATCTTCCCCCCATGTCATGGAACATGATCCATTGGATGGGATCTCATTACTGATTGTCAGTAGCTGATCTATGTCGGATGCATTGGCAATATGCTACTGTGCATAACCCTCTTGTGCTAAACGTTACGACAGCTCAAAAAGAGGGACTGGTCGTTAGGGAACAATTACTGGACCCAAGCTGCCTTTTTCGGGCCTGCTGCAATGCTTCCATATGGAAAGCCTAATTTCTCTCCTTGCTAGTTTATGAGCATTATATAGCTCCATTAAAGTGGGTCATAAACCCATTTATTAAGTGTTAAATGGGTTAGTTATATTGACTAGATGAGTCATAAATAAGTTTAAAAACAATATGAGTGCTATATAAGTCATAAATGACTTATAAATGGATCAAAATGGGTTAACAATTTACTTAGGCTCCATTCGTTTTACAGAAAATAACTTCTGAAAAACATTTTCTGAATTTTCTAGCGCTTGTCTCACAAAAAATAAACAAGTCAAGAAAAATGTTTTCCGCTATTGAAAAAGAACTTTCTGGGAAAATATTTTCCATTTCACTTATACCACCTTATATTCTTTCACCAAACACATTTTCCTTTTATTTTTATGTTTTCTTTTTCCTTTTTTATATTTTCTTTTTTTCTGAAAATTTGAGTTTTTAATTTTTCTTCTTTTTCTTCTTTTTCTTCCCTTTTCTTTTTCATCTTCCTTGGCTAGTCACTGGCCACGACGGCCGTCGACAACCAGCCGTAGGCCAACTCCAACCTCGCCACAGGCCAATGAGCTCCTCACCAGCCTATGGTGAGGTTGGTGAGGATTTGCCTTGCCCAAGGCCAAATCCGGCAAGGGCAAGGGGGATTGGGCGAGTTGCGCGCTCATCAACCTTGACGAAACTCAAGCTCACAAAATCTGGTGATCCACATCTTGGTCCATTGCCAGGCAATCGGCCATCATCAAGGTGCATGGTAGCAAAGGATGGAGGATGAAGGAACAAAAAAAAAAAAAGGAAACAAAGAAAAAGAAAAATAATAATAATAATAATTCGATTTAAAAAATCAAAAATTCATTTAAAAAATAAATTTAAATTTAAATATATTTGGCCAATCAAAAAAAAATTGATAATTTTTCCAAAAAATCAAATAAAATAAGAACATTAAAAAATATTCTCCACTCAATTCTCAAATTTCAACCGGAATACCAGAAAATATTATCATTTTCTTGGTTTCTAGAAAACATTTTTCAGAAATATGATATTTTTCACGAAATGAACAAACCCTTAAACGCAATTCATGCTTATAACTCTTTTCAATCTCTCTTATCTCCATTTTTATGACTCTTTTTATTCTCTTTCGTCTTCACTTCATCGATCACTTACTCACCCCAATTTGGCTATGAAATTTTGTAAATCTAATTAAATAAATAAGTATTTTATTAATATAAATCGGGTCAAATTGTCATGCCCCGATCTTCGAGCACATGCACATCCCTCGGTGGTCGATAAATTTGCGACGTCTTAAGACGCGTCGTTAACCCATTCGTTTTAATACGCATGCGGAAGCGAACAAATACCCCTGACAACAAAAGCTTGAGATATAAATAAAAAAATAAAAAAAAAAATAAAAAAAAAACAACAACAACAACAACAACAATTCACAACCAAAACAAACCTTTTATAAACACACAGGTTTATATATAATACTAGACTGTTTACAAAAGATCGACTCAACAAAAAGGAAACTATCCTATGACCCGCTAGTTAAACACGTTTGTCGATTCTTCGGTCTCCTCTTCCTTAAACTCCGGAGCTTTGGGTCATCCACAACTGCCATCTAAGGAATTGAAAATATTGAGCTCACGACGGGGTGAAAAAATGTTTCAGCAAATTAACCCCCTAAACTCCGACTAGGAAGAAAATACACCTAGAGGCCTAACTACACAAGTCAAAAGACTTACCTTGCTTCAATTCATTCATTCATAATCAATCATTGCTCGCACAAGCATGAACTACCAATACACATCGGTCTATCAAATCAATTAATCACTGCTCACACAAGCATGAACTACAGACACACATCGGTCTATCAAATCAATTAATCACTACTCACACAAGCATGAACTACGGACGCACATCGATATATCAATTCAATAAATCACCGCTCACACAAGCTAAGATATATTAATGCTCACACAAGCTGACTATTATACATTTTGCTCACACAAGCTGACTGATCAATGCTCTCACAAGCTAACTCAGATTAATGCTCACACAAGCTAACAATTCAATACTTCCATAAGCTATTGTACAATAAGGCTCACACAAGCTGTCATACAATAAGACTCACGGTATTTTTAAGTTAAATACCAAAACTTCACTAACATCACACAATTTCACAATTTAACAATCAATTTGTACAAACTAACCACACCATTGTAATCAATATGAAATTCTAAAGAACGGCTCTCTTGGCATAATTTACGGAAAATACTTAATTAATTAATTAAATGGTTAATACCCGAAAAAACCCTAAACCGATACACTTATGATAAATTTACCCCAATTGACCATAAAAAATCATAAACTGGTATATTTATGACAAATTTATCACAAACTAATTTATTTGATCGAAAAAAAATCCCAAATTAGTAAATTTGTGACAAATATACTAAATTGGATTAATATTACAAAAAAAAATTACAAAAATTGTAAATTGTGACAAACGGAGCATAAAATCCAAATTGATATCCGTCAACTATCACGTATCATTTAACTTAATAATTTGACAATAACATTTAATGAAAATTAACAGAGGGTAAATTTGTTATAAGTGTACCAATTTGGAGTAAATTTGTCAAAGGTATACCAATTTGGGATTTTTGGTAATCAAAAAAATAGTTTTTGGTAAATTTGTCACAAATATACCAGGTTGAAGTTTTTCAGGGGTATTAACCCTTAATTAAATTTGGAAAATTTAATTAATTAAATATAAAATGATTTAATTTAATAATATTCAATTTAAATAATTAATTAAAATTCTAATCATGCTTACACTAATCTAATTACATAATTAGACTAATTAAATTATCTACTAAGCTAATCATTCATCTAATATAATTAACATTTAAATAAACTAATCTAACCACCTAAACATATTTAGCATAATCTAATCACCCTTGAACATCATTAACTCCTAAGCTTAGAGTTTAGATTGGTTTAGTGCAAAAATCGGTTCACCGCGACAACGGCGCGATAGCGGCCGAAACTCGAGCCTACGGCAACACCGAGGGGAGCTTGGATTGGGCCAAAAAAGTCCACGAGGTCTGCAGATGGGCTGCTCGGTTCTGGACTTGGGTTGGACTGGCCTTGCGCGAGGAGAGCGAGCAGCTGGCGTTGGCTGCTACAGTGGCAAGAGGAGGGCAGGGTCAACGCTTGGGGCTTCGACGGAGGGAGGTTGACTCGGTGGGGCTGTCTTCAGATGGGTGGCAGCGCCGCAGAAGCTGGGGAAATCGGTGGAAGTGGGACGCTGCTAGAGTCCACGCCAAGGGATTCGATGGGGCGTCGATGCTGGTGGTTAACCGAGCGGGGAAGAAGACATGGACGTGGCGCTGGACTGAAGGATTCGATGGAGATGGCAGCGCGAGTGGAGCGTTGGGGGAGACCAAAGATGGTGGAGTAGCAGGCGGTGGAATTGCGAGCAGTGAGGGAGGAAAGAAGGTGATCGAATAGCAGGGAAAAAAATGAAAGAGGAGCCACGGAGGGGGAGTTGGCGAAGCTGTCGTGCGAAGGAGAGACCGAACGAGGGAATGGATGAGGGAAAGGAAAAAGTCAAATAAAATATCTTCACAATTAATGTTTGATCCCCAAAGTCTCCATGCCTATCCCTTGTGTCCCCCAAATACTTTATAGCACTTAATTTCCCATAATTAACTCAATTTGGTGCCAAATGTTGCAGCCCCTTGTATATTATATTATATTATTTATAATTTTTTTATATATTCAAACATAAGTAAAATTTCTATTATATTATACTATTTATAATTCTTTTATATATTCAAACCTAAGTAAAATGTCTATTCCTAAGTAAAATGATGTTAAAGCTATTGACTGTCTAATTTTGCGTAAAGTTTACACCGTAAAGGTCTTCACGGTCAGTCCAAGTCGTTCTTCACCGTGAGGACCAAGGACTCCTCACAATCATGGACTCGCGACGTCCAAAACGGCGTGAAGTTTACACCGTAAATCTCCTCACGGCTTCCTTCCCCAAAGTAAGTTCTCTTCCATTCTGTCTTCTTTGTTCTTCAATTTGCCAAAATCAAAAATAGCAACATCCCGCTCGCCGCATTGTGGACCCTATCTTGTCCCATATCTCGATGAGCAGTTAGCAGGTACAAAATTTCTATTATTGTGTCATCTTAAATTTGTTGAATATGTATTGATATTTATAGTTTAGTTACAAATAGCATTGTGGATGGATGTGTAATTTGAATTTGTAGGTTTACCAAGATGAAAAAAAATCGATCGATCCTTCGAAATTGGCCCATCTCTTGGTTGGGCTTAATTTTTTCGTTTCCGTTTGTATCGTTGAAGGTTGATTTTTCGTAAAAATCCTAAACTCGCCTTTATCAAAAAATATTTCTAAAGAGAAAGCCCACAAAATTTCTGCAAGTCCTCTTCACCAAATAGCTTGCTTTGGAAACAAAAAATAAATCGTGACATATTGATTTTTCATAAAAAGAACTTTCATTTTTTTCTAAAATCGTAACATAATAAAACTTTTAAAATCGACGATTAATTTCAATCGACGCGATTTTAACGTAACCTAATCTACCGGATAGCTTTTAGGAATTGTTAACGCTTTTGACCTGTGGTCAATCATTTTCAAGCCACAAAGTGCATCTTTCAACACATTGGCGACTCTCGGTTATCATAGAAATCTCGAGGACACAGAGTACCAAAACGACTGAGAAATCGATCTAGTGCCAATCAACAAGAATTGGGCAATTATGTGAAATCATCAACATTTAATCACATACATTTGTCAGTCAACTTATTTCCGATCTCTAATCGGTCTGTGCTTGATCCTTACAGATTAACACAGTCGAGCAGTCGATTCCTAATCGAATTCTCAAGTTTATTGCGTTTAGATTCATTAACGGCTTTTCCGATAGGCTAATTATCTCGTGAATGATCAACTCAGAGAAAAGAATTATACGCGTCGATGAAAAGCCCGACCCATTCAATTAAAAACAGAATTGATTCATTCAATTGAAAAAAGAATTGAAAAATCAAGATGTCACACAAATATTAATCACTAGATTTGCATTATGTAAAAATAGGTCAAAACGAGTTAAATGAATTATGAACCAACTTGCCGTACCGTTTGACAGGTCTAGTTATTGGGTTATGATGGATTCAAACTACATGTTGGGGGCAGAAAGGACACAACTACTCTGGTCCTGGAATTCATTCATCTAAGCAAATAGAAACTATCAACGTAACAATCCGCTGTACCACTTCTATGCCTTTTCCTAAATTAGCCTAAAAATAGGCTATGAGTGATGCTCTATGCCTAAAAACGCGATGATCCTTTGACCGATGGCGCCATGTGACATGAGAGCGAATCCAGTTCTTCGATCAGGTTTCAACATAAGCAGGGCCATTCGGGTATCAATGAGAGCATTCGACCCTCTACCTGCCCCAACCCAAAATAACAAGAAACAGGAATACACAAGACACCATCTGCGCACTTCATTAAACACCAACACCATATGTTACAAACGGGCTCGCATGCACGCAACAACGAGCACTCCCAATAACGATTCCAAGCAAGTCTTGCATATATCTATAGCTGTACCAGTGACCTGCTTGGTTTTTATTTCGAGAAGTCGACGAGTGACTCTTGGATCTGGAGCACACAGGAGTCAAGTTTTTAGGTTTCTTCCAAACAAATCTAGTGCACAATCATACAGCAAGTCGTGTCTCAAGCTGGAACAGCTTCGGGGACTTTGCCGTTGTCTGCAGGCGCCAGGCTGTCATAGTAGTCGACCAACACTTCCCACCCACCGGGGCACATGAAGCCATCAGGTGGGTTCTCTTTGTTCTTCGCAAGTGTTCGCATCTGAGGATGGAAGCAAGCTATGTAAGTACAATTTCTAACGGATGAGAGCAAAAATAATGTAAGGACCCTCTTTTTATACAGTTTTGTGAACCGCTGTTAACTGTAGGATTATCGTCTGAGAGATTATCCTTACATCAAAATTTAGTTGAAAGAAAACATTTCCATAATCACTGCTGATCGAGGACAAACATATCTACAGTTGAATTGATGGGTTTATCATCCCATATATATCCATCAAGTATATAGATCTTCTTTCTTGCCCCAGTTATGACATATTAACTATTTTCTGAAGCAGAAATGATAAAAGTCCATCTTTATCGGTTCATGGGTACGAAAGATACCTTGGTGCCTGAAATGAAGAGGAAATCTTGGGGCCTAGAAGGATCGAAAAAGGCCATTTTCCCTTGTGTTTTGTCATAAGCAGCAACCTGAAAGTCGATAAAACCGATTGTCCTCAGCAATATCAACACACAGAGTAGGAATCAACAATGACAGCAAAAACAAGGAAATGCCATATCTCCAAAAGATCACAAATACAACTTGAGGACATCAGTATGCAAGCAGGTTTAATTACCTTAAATGGCAGAATGTTTAGCCTCTCCAGTCCAGGAGCCATGCTCAACACCTTCTTCCCATGGTCAGCATCATACAAGTCTCGTTTCTCAAGTGGATGGCCCATACCAGCCGGGTCTCGACCGACAATATAGAAGTTAGCCCCAGCATTGATCCTAGCCTTTGCATGCCACTGCACCTCAGTTGGGCCAGCATAGTGCATGGGAGAAGGGAATATTGAGACAACAGTTGTCTCAGGATCAAGAACACCATCCTCAAGCACCTGCGCAGGCATGTTTGCCTAGTGTTAGAGCATGCTCCCAGAAATCTCAATGGAGTTGTGATGTTTTGGGCAAGGGAACCAAATCAGTAGCAAGAATGAGAGAACATGAGAAAACTGTATTTAGGCTCTGTCATTGCAATTATAATGTAACCACGATGACAATTCATCTTTTCCATCCACAGTGGAGAGAAAGTCAGTGAAGGAAATTACAAATGTTAAAACTCACCCACCTCTTATAAGCATGTTGACTCATTCATGTATGCAATAACCCCAGCATGAACAACATGTAACTCATTTAACTCCTTTTTAATTTTGCTTGAACTCTTTGTTGAACGAAAATGCAGAGTATGTTATTTCTAAGTCCATTTTTCTTCTCTAAAGAACTAATAGAGATGATTATCCTCCATCAAGGAGAATTATTGGCACGATGACTTGTTTTTTGAGATGGTAAGTTGTTGAGATAACAAAAAAGGCAACAGTCATCTATGTATCTACACATCCACTGAAGACAAAATGGATTAAATTATATCATCCATCATTTTCTAAGGATTTTAAGCTTTTAAAGAAGACAGTTTTGCACTCAACTAATTCTTTATCAACTACAAAGTACCTTCTCATGTTGCTTCATTCGCCAGCTAAGGGGAACATCATCAGCCTTTGTGAAGCCTCCCAGGGGATGAAGAAGAAGGATGGGATTCTTGTAGCCCATCTCGAGAAGCCGACGACGTGTGTCAGTCATCAGTAGGGCATGCCCATTGTGGACTGGGTTCCTTAGCTGGAAAGCAAACACCGCATCCGCATTCCGCCGAGTGAATTCCTCGCGGAGAGCTGCAGGTGAGAGTCGGAATCGATCTAGACCATCATTGTACTTGATCGGTTCCAACACCTCTAAGTCGCCCCAATCAACCAGTTCCCTGCATTGGTTATGGCTTCTTCGACATATGGCAGACCCGATGCAGTGGTTCCCCATGTCCTTGCAATCCGTTCTTCTTTAGGGTGCTTGTATATCTCAATGCTGAAATGACGCATCAGAGTGAGAAAATATAATTAGTTATTCCAATCTGGAATGAGAAAACTCAAAGACATGGCATGCTACAATGGAGATATTAAGAATCACAAAATATCGATTCTAGCAGTTGCAGCAAAGAGTCATAAGCTCATAGCAGCCCATCAATCAAAATGCAAAATGCCAATGAGAAAAATGCAGGCAAACAAGACTATTCAAATGTTCCGGTCGATGAAAGCTATCCTGTGATATTGTCAAAAGTGGATTCCACCAACCATACATCATGAGTCATTTAGTCAAGATCCATTACAAGGATGTTCGGAAGGTCCTACACACAGAGTTTCTTATTTAGCTAAGCCAATGATCAGGATCACTATAACTAACAAAAATGGAGGGAGGTATGAAGAAGCCAAAGCCCTTAGTGAGCTCGAGTCAATCACCCCGAAGTTGTGCTTCAATTTCAATCATCTGCCCAGCTGAAGCAATTTTCGACAGTTTAAGATGTTCATCTCAAAGTCAACACCAAGTACACGTGGAGGCATATTATATTTAGTGGAGAGCCAAATTTCGAAGAATTTCGGTGAAAAGCCCATGCCGGCGAGCTGAATTGGATATCTGAACTTGGTCACCTAACAAGGAGGCACTTGGACTGTTTTCTGTCCAAGTTCATGACAAACATGTTCCAACATTTTTATATAGCAATGACTGTTATATTTTATAAGCAGGCATAAGGGAAAAAAATATCTTACAGATGCATATTTTCTATGTTATATTTCTTTTCTTCAGTCGAACATCTACGTTATACTCATATACGTAAAAGTATATATATTAGGAACTAGACACATAATTGAGAGAGAGAGAGAGAGAGAGGAGGGGGATTTGAGGGAAGTAGACTGATTTTCCAACACTCCAATTAAAACGATTGTTTATGCAAAGCCTATGGAAGATTTTTCCGAAAAATCATTTGCCCAACGACTAATCAAATCGGACGGCTCTCAATCGTGGTCCTGAAGTACCATCAACGGAGTCGACGCAAAACAAGCAATTTATCGGTCCTGATTCGACATAACCTTAAAATATATACCATGTCGACAGAGTCGTCTCGAGCAGGGTATTATTTCGTTCGAAGGCAATTTCACGTCCACAGACAGGAGGTCGTGTCATTGTACATGACAGCGTCACCGAATCATCTATTCTTTCTTAATCAGCATCAGCATCAGCATCATGAATATCCATTTTTTCCTAATTAGTCCTGCAATCCAATTTCTATATTCTCACTTGTACAGATACCGCGAGTTCCTGTACATCAAGTAAACTTCCACCAATCGGACCCTTTCAAAGGCCGGCCTCATCAACTCGGCCAAGCATGAGACAAGCAACAGAACAAACATATGTCCCTGCATCTAAATAAACTTCAATTTTCATGATCCAAAACCACCAATTTAGCTTTTCAACTTCTCAAAGCCCCAAAACTCTTCAACTAAAAACCCATCAATCACTAGCAAAATACAAAAACCCCATTATCCATTATTCACCTAAAAACTCTCAACGAAAGTGCCAAAAAATTCCAATCTCAAACAGAGCCATAACACCACAAAGTCTACATTAACAGTACTAATGTAATGATGATGCTCAGAAAAAAATAAATAAGTGACGAGAAGCTCATGCATATGATATTCTCACTCTTACGAACTTCAAAATCTAATCAAAAAAAGACGAACCAAATTCAAAGAAAACAGCAAAGCTAAGCTCATGAAACGAAAGAAGCCCACTCACTCGTTGAGGATGGCGACGGGATTGTCGTCGGCGTCGAAGAGCGCGACCTTGCGGGACTCGCCGATGCGGTGCCGGTCGGCGTCGTCGACGGCCAGCACGATCGGCACGGACATGTTCACGACCGAACCGTCGTCGAGACGGAGGGCGTTGAAATGAAGAGTTTGGAGGAACTCGGACTCGCGCATGAACCCGCGGAGCGGACTGGCCCACCCCTCGCTCAGCACGTGGACCCACTCGAGGTCGATCCGCGACAGCTTCACCCGCGGCAGCTCCAGGCTCTCCCGCGCCCGCGCCCGCCGCAGCGGCTCCCCCACCACCAGCTCCGCCAGCCGCCCCCCGTCCGGCTCGATCAGCGCCGACCGCACCCGGAGCCCCGGGCGGCCGCGGACGCGGGGCGGGGCCAAATGTGGTGCTCAGGGGGAGGCGCGGCGGGCCGCGGCGGAGGCGGTGGGCCGCGGCGGCGGGGGCGGCGGCGGCGGCGAAGGCCATGGAAGCCATGATTGGAATGGGGGTAAGGTCAAGATCAAATTTTTCGGTGGGGGCTGAGCTTTATGCAGGATAGTGGATCACCATCAATGATTCATCTACCAACCCAATAAATTAAACAAAGGGGGACAAAATCTTAGGCAGTAAAAATGAAAGAATTTTGGTATGAAAAAGACAATGAAATTTGGGGGAAAAAGGGGAGGGAGAGATGGTGGAGAAGGATGGGTGGATAAAAGGAGAGATTTTTCTTCTTTTTGTTTAATTGGAGTTGGAGTAGTGTTGGCCCTGTTGGGTGGAAGTTGAGTTGGACAAGAAAATACAGAGAGAGAGAGAGAGAGATGGGGGGATGAGTGTCCTGCCTGGGGAGTTTTATAAAGAGAGAGAAAGCAAAGATGGTGGTGGTGGTGGCGATGATGATGATGGTGTGGAGGTCTTTCTGGGGAGGATGAACCTGGACATCCTTCGGTTCCGGTGCTTTGCTGCGGTCTTTCATTTCGATTTCGATTAATGCTTTAATTCACTGCTTAATTATTACCGCCTTTTCTGAACGGTGCTGACCACGTGCTCTCCATCTTTTTCACTGTATCTAGTGAGATGAATTTTAGGATGAATTGACTTTCGCTTTAGGATCTGAATCGGTCAAATCAATCCTTTACTTGTGAAATTAGGAATTGTCCATCTAATCTGATTTTGGGTCAACCTTAAAACCAGTGATATCATTTCATTTCTTATAAAAAGTTTTCTAATGATAAAAAAGTAATTTATTAGTTAAGATTTCTTAAAAGGAAGATTAAGGAATCATAGATTCAATCCGATTTCCTACATGGAATTGAGAATTGTCTAGAATCATTTTGGTTTTGATTTGATCCGATTCGATTTTAGAAAATCGGACCGAGACCAATGCACACGTTCAACTGTATCTGGTGTCGTTGTTGCTCGACATCCTCCGTGTCGGCATGATGGTCTTTTGCCCCGGTCGCTTGGATGTCACCTCAGTCGCTGCTGACTCGTGTTTCTCCCTGTCTGAAAAAAGTGAAATGTCGAAAGTGCTCTCGTCCGAAGCGTTTCCTTCTGCCTCCTCCCTCTCGCCGTGTGACAAATTCAGGAGCACGTGCGGTTTTTGAGGTTTTCGATTTTCCTCCCCTCCATTTCTTAATTTATTTTTCATTTAGGCCCCTGTATTTTGCATCCGTGACTATTACCTTTAGAGCTATATGCCTTTTTTATCATTTTGTTAACCTGGCAGACTGTTCTCTGGCATTTCGCCCGTTTTTTTAATTTCTGGTGTCGTTTTGGCATTTATTAGTGGGGCGGGATTATTATTTTAATATCTATAATTTCAGCTTTCGATATTTGAATATATTTTAATCTCTCAGATAGGGCAAAGGTATGGAAATGTTAGCCTTTATTCTTAAACTTAAAGGATTTAGATTACCGAGTATGAAAAGAGTCACTGATAAAACATCATGGCATCACTGAATTGAATGTCCTATGTAAAATGGATTAAATTTTCAAATTTTGTCCGAGTTGATTATTTTGACAAAGATTCATAACTTGCTATTGTTCGATTTTACTGCATTTTTGCTCTCCGATATTAGATTTTTCATCAGATTAAGTGATTTTGGTTAAATTTGTTGATTAGCAATAATGAATGCATTTTCTCCAGTGTGCTTTAACAGTTTAGTTACATCTACTAAACTTTGACAAATTAACAATTAGCGTTTCAAATATTCAAATCTATTTAGAGCGATTTTTTTTTCCAAATTTACAGCTCACATAATTTGACTTTCACAAAACACCCGAACTTTTTTTAAAAATATACAAACGTTAACATGTATAGCCATATTCATTTGCTCAGGATTTTTGAAAAATTAAATTATTTCAAGGAGCCATCATATTTTTGAAGCTAAAGAGTTTAAAAAAAAAAAAAAGTATTTTCCTTTTTCCTGGTCAAAAAAAAAAAAAACTCCCATAGTGTCATAATAACAATTATCAACCCTAAAAATAGTGAGACCAAACCTATAAAAGTGCATTTATGATTGAATTACTAGCTAATTAACAAACATTGGGGACAAGACGGTCACTTCATGCAAAGGTTAAGCTTTCCTCGTAGTGGCATCTAGTGCTAAAATCAGAGAGGCCACCATCTTTTTTATTGCACAAAAAAAGGGATTTTTAGATATTTATTTTTATTCTTATTTTTCCCCAATTTATTTATTTCCCTAAATTAAGAAAAGATAATAGTGGCGTGTCAGCCTGACCTGTTTCGATATGCTTTCCGGGAATCTTCTTGATTTTGAATTCTAAGACATCCGCCAAAAGAGACAGCGATTCCTCCTCTCTTTTTTCAACCCCGCGTGTCCCTCCCTTTTTCTCCAAGTGAATCTCGCCCGCTTTTCAGTCCATGTTCGAGGTCGGCTGAGAATTCAAAGACTAAAAAAGCACATTCTCTCTTCTCTTCGATCGTGACATATTTCAATCGCCCTCCTTTGTCTTATTTTAAATCGATATGTTTTTGGTGTTCTAACGTCGCCACGGACGTCAGCACGTTTTGTCGTGGCAACGATCGTCCGATTACACAGTTCCATTACGAATTTGATTACCCGTTTATAATATTTTCTTGCGCCAATAACTGGCGTGACTCCTATCATGACCAAAACTGTGATATCTATTGTAGTTAATTCTCTCGGACATATTTAATTTTGTAATGAATATTCGGGAAGATACCTAAGACATGGATCAATGACCATTTGCATGCCTCTATTTTAATATGTCTAAGCAAAACTCCGTATTGAAAAAGACTGCATTACTTCTCCTTGCAAACCCATTTAGCTTATTGCTTAGCAATTAAGTGATTTGATTTTTTGATTGATTTTCAGTGATTCGGGTGGCTATGAAAATTTGGAATTTGGAGATGGGTAATCTAGAAAGAGAATTTTTTTTTTTTTAATAGGGACAAAAGAATAATTGATGTAAAGGTATAAAATGAAATGATTAATATAAGCTTTATATATAAAATATATAAACTCAGGTATGTATTTAGTATTTCTTAAAATGGAGATATGTAAATGGTTATTGATTGGTAAACGAGATATGTTTTTGATACTTTACCTAAAATATAATTCTTCGATATCATCGCAAATTATGGTTACATTTAAATCGTATTTAATTAACAAATAATACGTAAAACTTTATGTATTGAATTGTAAAATCTTCATAATATATGTGAGGTACTAGACTCATTAGTAGTTATCGAAGTGATAATTACTGTAAATGAAATATTTATTTTCATGTAATCACATCCGTGCATTGCTTTAAATAATAGTCATGAGCACATAATTAAAATAAATAAAAAAATTAGTTGATGTAATAACCATATCTCGTTATATACATAGTGTTAAACTCACTAATCATGATTTACTTTTATAATGGTAAATATTATAATCCCTATAATTCTAATTTTAGGTGTGCTTTCAAAATTCTTATGCCGTATTACACATGCCATTCACGAAACAAAAGAATATGATAATTATTACATTACTTAAATTAAAGAGCCTCGTAATTATTACAGTTTTATCATACCACCACATGTATTCCCGATTTTGACTAATGACTCTGATTTATTTCCGGGTTTATTATTTTAGATGGGAACACATTAAATCTATATTATGCACCTCAAATCACTCAAATCAAACAAGAGCTAGGGGGTATTCTTGTCATAATCATTAAGAAAATAACTACAAATGGTTAGAACAAACCTCACAATCACAGTTCACTCAAATTACTCATTCTTTAATAATATATATATAAATATATATCTAGATGTAATCTCTAAAGTACAAAAATAATAAAAATAAAAGAGCACGTTAGGTCATAGCTTGATTAAGCCTAAGTTGATGAAAGAGACTTATCCATATCAAATTAACCACTCCATTCGATTTACTGATTTCCTCGAAAGTCACCTCCTTTTCCGTGTGTTAAGGAACGAAGATTCTCTGTCTCAATTCGTCAAAATCCTAGCACCTACTCGGGTCCCTATCTCGGGCCAATCGCATATTGCCTCGAAGCTCTCTGACCATCCATCGGTTCTTGCCACCATATTTCGACATCATATCCTAGCATGCTCCCGCACGATATTCCAACAACAATTGGGTCAACATTGTATTTTTTTTCTTTTCTTTTCTTTTCCAACCAAAGATTTTGTCGCACGCGGTAACCCAAGCAGAAGTCCTAATCACGAGAAAAGTGGGGTACTCATTTTTCTGACGTTAGTCAACATAGGTTTCTTCGGAAGAAACGTTTAATTTAATATCCAACGTGAATTTGGTAGGGCTACTCGAATATCATGTGTTTCTCGCTCACTTCGTTACCACCATGGCGAGTGTCTATCATTATCTAAAGTTGGAGGGATTTTTTTAGGGGAAAATTATAAAAAGGAAAAAGTCCTAAATTTGTTGCCAATTTAGTAATAAATATTTCAATAAGACTAAGACTAATTGAGTCATCTATATTTTTGTGTTGATACCAATTGAGTTCATTTTCCAATTTAGGCTGAAAATTACTAATATTGATGCCGATTATCCTATTGAGCGTTGATGTTGATATTTTGTTTAATTTTTAAATATTTTTCAAATTTTTTTATTAATTTTTCTTCTCTTTTCCTTCTTTTTTTATTTCTTTTTTCTTTTCTCCTTTTTCCTCCACTAGTCGCCACCCTCCATGATGATGGTGGAGGTTGACAAATACTAGTGAAGCAAGGCCGAGATGCCCTCGTCAGCCATAGGCAAGGGCTGCGTGAGGCCACCCCTCATTAAAGGCCTTTGGGGAGGGCATCTAGGCCTTCACCCTCGTTGACCATCATGGAGGCAGGCATTTGAAATAGGGAAATAAAAAAAAAAAAAAAAAAAAAGGAAAGAACAAAGAAAATCAAAGAAAAAAAAGTAAAAATAATTGAATTTTTTTAAAATTAAATAAAATATTCATGTTAGCAATTTCCATTATATATTGGCTAGTTTGATACTAATGTAAAAATATTTAGGATTAAATTTGTCCAATCAAAAGTTTTAAAACCAAATTAATACAAACGCAATAAGTTTACGATTTTTTTTTTTTACTTTTCTCATTTATTACGGGTGTAGACCGTCCACTAGACGTTGCTTAGCTTGCCTCTTTCGTGCGTGCTCTTAATTGAAGTAGACTTGCCTAATCATAGGCAGTTCCACGGCCCTCCTCAACCAAAATTCTATGAACATTATTACATGCTAGCCATTATTGCTGGCCACTACTTATAAAACTACCAACTAAGCTAGACTATGGATCCACAAATCGACAAGATACATATGCCTATTGACATCCGTATAAATGCACAAAAATTTCTTGACAATGCGTATCAGCGTCTATACCAAATCGACCGTGAAACGACATTGACTCGACTGGAGAAAGAAGAAGTAGGAGGAAGAAAGATCCTTCAGAAATGGCTGGCATAAAAAGACGGGATCTCCAAGCATTGGACCCACGCAATCTTTCGTTTAAGTCGGATGTCGAGTGAACCTAGGACAGGGGGCCTAGCTACATCCCTGGCTATAATGCTGGATTGAAAGGTGTGGTTCTGGCAAAACTTGAGTAGGTTTGAGATGTGGATCACGATCTCCGACTCTGTCCTTAACTCATGAAACACGATGCACCTGGTAAGGTCAATTGTGGCATACCAATAATGGTGATCGTCGATGCACGAAACACTGCTATCCATGACGTGTTCTGAAATTATTAAAAGCGTAGAAAAGGAAGTCTTCACATTTTGTAATCGGAGGCTCTACCGCATCTTAATTTCTTATCTTTTTTCATGTTGAATATCTGGAAATTACAAGGTTACTAGTATCTAGTTAGGCACATCGCCCTCGGATTTCTAGTAATGTAGCAATAGAATTGAGTGTTCAATATCGTGATCCGGTCTTAACGGTTAATGGAGCCGAAAAGCTTTGCACATCAAACCATGACCGAATATGAAATAAAATACCCTCTTGCTTTCCGGCATACAACAATTAATCACAAGATCAAATTGGTTTACCAATAATCCGAGCAAGAGCAAGTGCCATCCCTAAAGCAATGGAAGCGAGTTCTATCTCTAACTATGATTTCTCTACCGTATATCAGGGAAATAAGCTTGGTACTCGCATGGCAGTCGCTACAGACCCGGAGGTTCTTTATGACCCGGATGGGAACACGGGAATCGGATGTGATTAGAGCAAAAGCAATCGCAAGCCGCTCGCTATGATAAGATAGTGCATCTTCCTTCTCCTCTTCCTCAATGTCGAACAGAACATCTCCTGTACCTGGCTTATGACCATAGCTCGTAATGCTCTATTTATATCATCAAGCTTGGAATGGACCTCCTCTAAACGTGGGTGTGTTCGATCACCAGTAAGGAACTCGTGCAGGGCACCGTTGATCTCCACCAAGCTGCTTCCGGGGAATTTGTCGATAGTATGATCTTTCATGAGTCTCCTAACCTTATTCACATCTTCCCATCTGTTCATTCTGGCATACAGATTAGATAAGAGGACATAGTTCCCGCTGGTCCCGGGTTCTAACTGCAATAACTTTTTGAGTGCAACTTCTCCTATCTCCAAATTGCCATGAACTCTAGCTGCCCCAAGTAAAGATCTCCAAACAACAGCATTTGGCTTCATGGGCATGTCCCTAACTATTTCTTCAGCTTCCATTAGTTGTCCAGCTCGACCAAGAAGATCAACCAAGCAACTATAATGCTCAAGCTTGGGCTCGATCTTGAAAATCTCTTCCATAGAATTAAAAACTCTCCGACCCTCTTCTACCAACCCAACATGTGAGCAAGCAGAGATTGTAACTATGAAAGTCACATCATCAGGAATTAAGCCCTCAACTTTGATTTTGTTGAACAAGTCAAGCGCCTGATGCCCAAAACCGTGGAATCCAAACCCACCAATCATTGCATTGTAGCAGAATACATCCCTTTGAGGCAACAGACTGAACAATTGATATGCCAAATCCAAACATCCGCACTTGGAGTACATATCTATGAGTGCAGTCGCTACAAAGATATTCAACTGAAGATTGTGCTTTCTAAGATATGCATGCACCCAGACACCTTGAGCTAGAGCACCCAAATTAGCACAAGCACTAACGACAGCCACAAGGGTAACTTCGTTAGGCCTTAATTTAGAGCCTTGCAATTCTCTAAACAAATTAAGGCATTCTAAGGACAATGTAGCATCCCCATCAGTTAGGATTCCAGCACAGGCGGAGCCATTACTACGTGCATAAGCAGTTAAAATAGAGTTCCAGGTAGCTAAATCTGGATTACTGATCTCATTAAACAAATATCTAGAGGTACCCACCTGCCCTAGTTTGGCATAAAAAACAAGCAAGGAAGACTGTACATAGTGATCATAAGGCAGCTCAAGGAACTTCAAGACATGAGTGTGTAAGGCTCGACCATGCTCTGCCCACTCAGAAGATCCACAGGCCTTAAACAGAGATGGATAAGTGAAGCTATTTGGTACAAGTGTCTTGTTACTGAGAATACGGTTGTAAAGAGAGAAGGCTATGCGAGTGTGATACTTGCGGTTGACTACTGAAGAGATGAGTGTGTTGAATAAGAAGATTGTTGGGTTTGGAATTTGATTAAATATGGAGAGTGCATAACTTAAGGATAGAGCTGACGATATGAGAAGGATACGGCTGAGAGGGTATGTGTGGACTGCCAGACCAGTTGTTATGGCTTGCGCATGAACTTGCTTAAAGGTCCTCAAGGTAATACATTTATCTAGAAGTTGAATAACTGGATGAGTGGATAAACAGGTTAGGGAGAACATGAACTCTTAATTCTCAATAATGGTCTCAACATGTCAATTTGATAGACGGCAGCTGCATTTCAATTTGCATCTTTAGGAGGAGAGAAAAGCAGAAGTGAGGCAAGTAAATGCTAACAGACAATGCCTCCTCAAATTTTGAGCACTTGCCTAATTGCTTTTATTTGCCAGACCTTCCAGAAAGTGGAGGACATAGTGGACTTTTCAGAGATCTGTGCGCAACTTCTCCAGTGTAATGTTGCGGATAGAAAACCTGGAAAACAAAGATAATTAGTTTATCAAATTATATCATAAAACGAGACCATGAACCACTCAAGTGACACCCACCATTGACCAATGATACCAGTATTATCCATCTGTGTATGACAGTCAAAAGGTGAAGAAACTCTAACAGAGGATGCCTTACATGTAGCTTAGCATTCCATTAGCAACCCTCAAATTAGTCATCTTCAATTCAAGACAACCATCAACTTAAAGCAAATATGATACTGACACAAGAAAAACACAGCAATTAATCTTCATCCTGAAGCAATCATTCTACTTTCTGCTCATTTTTCCTGATTTTCATTGCAAAATGTGGAACAAAAAGAGATCAAATGGAAAATAAGACATTGTTAAAGTTATAGAATTAAAATTACTTCTTTACTCTGAAAAGCCCACAGAACTGTGCAGACTACAAACAGATTAACGGACAAGGGCCAGTCATTTCAAAACGGACATCCTACTAAAAATAAAAGAGCCCTGCCTTTTGGAATCCAGTCTTTAGCAGGGTACAAAGGGACTGCCGGCAAAGGAGAAGTACAAGAAGAAGAGTGGCTGCAATAATGCAGTACTACACATTTATATAAGTGTCTGTCTAACAGCATCAGTTAAACTTTGCTCAGCTTTGCCAACCACTGTTGCTTATTTTCAGGGTAAATAATCCAAAAATTGCATACCAAAGAAAATGCTAATTTGCATAACTGGATCCAAAGAACGAAAAGAAAAAAGAAAAAGGTCATGCTCACATGGTTCAGGTCTAATCCTACTTCACTTCTAATTACTGTTAAATAAAACGGAAAAATTGTCACTTATTGCAGCTCAACTATGACAATGGGGCTTAGCAGCAAGCGAAAGAAATTCATTTGATAAACCACTATATAATTAAAAATGAACATTTTCTGTTTGTTTCAGAGGAGATACTCTACTGTATCATATATGTCAAGCTCCATATTCACAAATTTCAGCCATTTCTCTAGGAATTTTCACTGTCCCCAAAAAAGATTACAACTGTTAGGTCAAACGTGCCCCATTTGAAAGAGAAAAACATTTGCTTCTCTGAATACACACACAGACTGATTATTCTCATCAATGACTTCATATCTCAGATAAAGATCTTCAATGTGATCTCTGATCATGTGAGATTACAAGTACATGGTGCAACAAGAAAACTCCAATAGGATGACCCCAGTATTGATAGAAAAAAGGGCATGCAATAATGGACAGGGGGTTATCAAAGTAAGCTGACGAATTCAGAAGCAACTCCCAAATACAATCTAGGCAACAGAGAATTTTATGAAGTACTCAAATTCATTATAACTCCTTTTCCAAATTGAAAAACACCATTCTAGTAACCAATCGAGATGGATGTTTTCTTTCAGATTTAGACAAGTACCTGCGCATTTGAATACAGATTTTTAGTGTCTCTTGAGCATTTCATACAGCAAATGTATTATATTCAGTAAACAAGTGAAGATTATTATCAAGGCACGAATAACAACAACCTGCTAACCAGAGCATTCATTCGCCACTCAGGCATTTTCGCAAGCAGTTTACATGCACGACAAAAAGCATTTGGAGACCGCGCGATTACCACACTGTGACCGTGCCTTTTTACAGAGACCAAGTTCAAGGGCACCAGTTAAACGACCCATCAACGCCACCCATCAAACGAACACAACCGCAGCATACTCAAAAACTTCCACCCCAGCCCACCAAATGCGTACGAGGAAGCAAGAAACATGGAACGGCGCAACAAATAGTCAGCTGTCAAAACAATTTATGCAAGAGAAACGAATGCTTATAGATTGACATACCCATTTGGAATTAGCGACGAAACGAGCAGCGTCCACATGCTGCTGGAATTCATCGCTGCGGGTGATTCATTGGAGTTGCGGTATCATCTTCACTTGCAACGCGAGAGAACATTGGAATGACAGTTGCCCTGCAACTTTCAACTATTACGCAATACAACTTTATTTTTATTTTTTTTTATTTTTATTTTTATTTTTATTTTTTGCTACAGGAGTCGACGTACACATAACTTTTATAAGGGATAAAAAAGAGAAAGAAATTTATTTTTACCCTTTTTTTTTTTGGGAATTTATTTTTACCCTTTGATAATGAGAATTTGTCAAAATTTGATAAGTACGACTGCTTTAATGAAAGCTTAAGTAACTGAACTTTGGAATTATAGGGCGTGTTTGATAAAATTTCGTTTAAAAATTGTTTAAAATAGAAAAAAAAAAAAATATTTATCTTTAGGAAACAATTTTTGAACAAAAAATGTGTTTGGTAAATCTATTCTAAAAATATAAAAAGAATAAAAACACGTTTGGTAAATTTATATATATTTTTTAATTTTTTAAATATTTTTATTTTATTTTTCTATTTTATTTCTTATTTTTCTTATTTTCTTATTTATTTTTTTTTTTTTTTCTTTTTTCTTCTTTTGGCCAGCGGCTTTGCCAACGGTGAGGCTCAGCAACCTCGGCGAGGCCGGCAATAGCTAGGCGAGGCCGAGCCTCACCCTCGACGGCAATCGGCCGGCCATGGCCGGTAACGCTCTAGCGAGGTCGGCGGGCCAAAAGAAAAAATAAGAAGAAAAAGAAGAAGAAAAAAAAAGAATAAAATGGAAGAGAGAGAAAAAGTGTTCCTAAATTTTGTTCCAGAAATAAGAAACAATTTTTTTTTCTTGTTTCTGGAACAGATATATTTTTAGGAACAAAAAAATAGATTTGGAAAAAAAAACGCAAACAAACCATTTATGTTAGGGAATTTTTATTCCTAAACAGAAAAAAGAAGTGAAAACAAACAAACCCTTAGTTGCTCCAGAACTTTCGACTATCATGCAATAAATCTATAAAACTTAATTTGTTACTGCAGTTTTTTTTTTTTTGGTCTGAAATATAGAATCTTCATTCAAGTAGGAATGTTAAGTGGACCCATAAAATGGGCTTCAATAGATAAAATGTGTAAAAGATACTAAGGAGGTGAAACGACCCAATTTGAAGATAAAAAAATTGCATCCATGGGCTTTGATGACCCAACGATAAAATTAGCCTCTCTTCTACGGTGTTGGATGTGGAGCTTCGGGAATAAAGGAAGCAGTCCAGCGTTAAGCAGTCTAACTCAATGACATACACATAACTTTTAAGGAATAAGAAGAAAGAAGAGGTAATTTGTTTTTTACATTTGGATAATGAGAATTTTTCAAAATTTGATAAATACGACCACTTTAATAAAAGCTTTAGTCTTCAAAACAGGGATTATACACTTTGAAAACTTTGGGATTAACGACGGCTATTGTAAAAATTTAATCTATTAAATAAATGACATTATGATTTGATGTCATGAAAATTTGGTGGGCTCACTATTAATTATTCAAAAAACTTAACTTGTTAGATGGATGAGTGATTTAATATTTTAATATTCTTACACGATTCACTACAATAGTCAACTGTTAATATTGTAATGTTTATTTAGTCAGTCATTTAACAAGTGGTGTGGAGGTATTTGTTAAAATTTTTCAGATTACATAGGTGTTTATTCGGAATTAGATTTGTTAGCAATATTAGTGATATTAGGATATTTACTTGATTCTACATCTCTCAGGATTATACATATATCTTATTTAATAGTGCACATCATTGATTGATTGGATTTGGTATTATGTTTTTCTTATGTTCTAAAATAGTTATCCAACAAAATTTATAAAGAAATTCATGTACTATTCATCAATATATATCAAATTATACCAAAAATTCTTTGTTTCTCTCTTCCCCTTTATCATTATCAACTTGGTATTAAAGCCGCTGATCCTTAGGAAATTCTAAGTGCACCGGGTGCACGTCACACCCGATGCACCCTATAGCAAAATGAATCCATCACGCCACTCAATAGTTTTCACTTCGTGTGCACAAGTCTAATTTGAGGAAGCACTTCATTCCACAATAGTCATGTTTTGACACCAATCGAAATGACCACGTTCCCTCGTCAAGTTTTTTTTTTTTTTTTTTTTTTTTTTTCACGGATTTGACTTTTTCTTTCAATGCTAATCGCATAGGCCACATCGCTCAATAACTATTTTCATAAACTAGCCGTATAAGCTGTATAAGCTACTTGATGTTTTGATGCTAGTATAGGCTACATTGCTCAATTACTATTCGCAAGCTAGCCACATCAACCACTTGCTGTTTCCCCTTCGATTCTTTACTGTTGGCTTCTCGTTTGGAGAAACCAACACCACCACACCAACTAAATCTAGATGTTTGGCCATGAACAGTGCCAAAAGCCGCCTCATCTACCACATCTCAACTGCTACACTTATTTGACTTGATTTCTTGAAGCCAACTTAGTCACCTTGAGTTTGAGAGGATATTAGCCATATTAAGATATTTACTTGATTCTCCATATCTCTTTATCTCATTTGATAGTGCATATCCTTGGTTGATTAAATTTGGTATTATGTTTATTTTGTTACCTTAAATAGTTATACAGTGAAGGAAGCTGTTTTGCCGAAATTTCTCCCATGATGAAATATCCTCCACTAAAATTAGTTCTTTTCCTTTTAAGCTAATTCTAGATGGAGAATATCTCATGCTAAAGGAGATTGATTTCTTCAATTCAAATGGCATCAGGTAATTCCAAATCAAGTTGGAATTTAATTGATGGCTAGATTCAGAAATCATAAACTCAATGACGCAATAAGATGTAAACAAATTATGTAGGAATTTAATCGACAACATAGCTTGAGAATGTAAGAGTACAATGTTGAAATTTAATCGACGATGCAGCATCAAGATAAAGATACATGCCGAAATCATGCGGATTGGAAAGCTACAATTGAGGAAATTTAAAGTATAACGCAAGAAAGAAAATTAAAGATGAAATTTTGTTTGATTCGTGCAGGAGGCTTGTTGGTGGATGACTGATGGTATTTATGATGATTTATGGTAACTGCTTTTCAATAGTTCCCAGCAATTATAATCTCCTGAGTAACTCTTGCCAATTATCTCCATGTTCGTAGATTCCACGTGTGCAAACTGCTTCATTAGTGTTCACTCCACAATCTTTCTTCTAGGCAATAACTTCTCGTTTCTCAAAAGGTGTTTTTAATTTCAACCGTCCCATTGGATAATTTGATTTTCAAACCACAATTGTTCCCTTCAAAATTGTGCCTCTAGTCCCAATAGTTCTATTGGACGACTTGGTCTTTGAATAATAACTAGTCCCTTGAAAATTGTATGCCTCTAGTCTTAATGATCTCAAATTTCAAAACAGCTTGTTGACATTCCTTTAATGAATATTGCTAACATCCATATTAGCAACTATTTGTGATTCGTCATCATACTTCGATAGCTAAATGTACAGTGTTAATGGGTATTACTGTCAATCGATATATACCAATCCTCACACTCATCACTTGTATTAATACTCCCATTATACGCATGATCATCTATAAAAGTCTCAAGTGATGCTCATGTGCTTATGCTAGACAAGTCATATATTGAGTGTCAAAAGAGGCTTATGTACTATTTAACAATACATATCGAATTAGAGAGAAAATTCTCTATTTCTCTTTTCCGCTTCATCATTCTCACCTAAACTATGTTTGATTAATGGGAAGAGGGTGAGTGGGAGTTTGGGTTTGTTCCCCTAAAATTTTCAAGAGATAAGCCATTTGCAACTGTTTCAAGTTCAAGCACAAACTTAACAAGAGAAAATGACACAAATAATCCCCAAATTTTATTCAATGTGCAATGTAATCCCTAAATTTTTAATTTGTTTAATGTGGTTTATGAACTTTGGTATAATGTACAATGTTGTTATGAAATTTTGAACTTCGGTCCAATATTCAATGTAGTTCTTGAACTTAATAGTTCAATGATCATATTGAACAATTAAAATTCTAGAGATTACATTGCACATTAGGCCAAAATTCAAAAAACACATTATACAAATTAAAAGTTTAGGGACGACATTACACATTGGCCAAAGTTGAAAGACTATTTATATTATTATCCTGGTCAAAAACTAAATGCTTGCTTACCTAGAAAGATAAGGAAGTATTACTGAAAAGTTAAAATACCCAAATATACATGATCTATTAATACTCTAATAGACATAAATGTCACTCACAACGAGCGAGTCAGAAGGCATATAAATCCCGCAAAGCATTTTTATCCTATGATGGTTAATCAATTTACAGCTGAAAATTCAAGGCCACGGTCAAATGCCACAACCACCCCCAAAATATAATCCTCTTAAAGATTATAAATTTACAGTTCTAACAGATATCTAAATTTAAAACTCTTCTATCGATATTTCTTTTAATGACCAGAAAACCCATCTTAAATAAGTAACCTATGCCCCCTAAATTTATTGCATTAGCTGTTCGAGGGTTTAAATCATGGCCCATCACTAATTAAGGCCCGGTTTAGAATAGCATAGGAAACGAACTCAGCTTAGCGAAATATGACCAACAATAGAGCTCGACCAGAGGAGAGGAGAGAGTGCATTTGGTTCAGTTTTGGGCAAAGTCTTTAGATAAATGTAAAGGTCCGTAGTTTAGAGGTTTTTTAAAAAGCAAATACTATTTGATAAAATGTAATTTAAAAGTGTATTGGAGAATAATTTTAGTTTAAGTGGCGTTGGGAAAAATTACACCTTTGTTTAAGAAAAAAAAACTGAAAACTAGAGAAGAACTCAGCGGCCAATGGATGGCCAGCAAGCCTTCGATGAGACTCCAATGAAGCCAAATCTGGTGCGGCAAGCCAAATTTGGCATCGACAACCTCACATGAGGTCGCCCAAACCTAGGTTGTTGTCACCTTGGTCACACGACCTCAAGTCAAGTCACTTGGGTTGCGTGACACAAACAAGTTTGTCGGCACCAAATCTGGTTTGTTAGTAACTAGATTTACACTCATGGGTAGCCTGAACCTTTGCTGGTGAGGTTGATTGAGGTAAAAACATTTATGAAATTATGAAAATGTAGTGAGGACAAAGTTGGAAGAAAAAAATGTATTCACATTTCGGAATTACTCAAAGTTCAAAACACCTCTGGATCTACCTTAAGTTAAAGGTCTTTAGAGACATTTAGAAAAGCAATTGCATCTTTCTAATGCTCTCAAAAAATTTGCCAAGCGTTTTTTGCATTTGCCGATGGGACTTTTGAACCCAAAGTCTCTTACCAAAGCAGTTTCCAAACGGAGCAGAAATTCATCCTGACTAGTTCTCGATTTAGAAGGTAATTACAAAGTTAGGTCGATTGTGTACAATTTCCTTCGCAATGATGTTGTTATGGGCTGATGATGGTGAAGAAAAGTCAAAAGAGAAGTTAGTAGTAATCAGCAAATGGACATGTGGTAATTGAGTCGTCCACCAGCCCAGAACAAACGCACGCACTCAACTCTCCTGGAGTTCTCGCAGTTTCATTCCCACGTAACTGATGTCCTTGCGATTTCACATAATTCCTCTCGATGCAATTTCCGTTTCCTCGCACTTAGATTCTTGTCGATTCAACATCCCATCAGAGCCCCATACGCACACTTTGAGCTCGAGTGAGGAATTGCGTAGCGATCCCGGTTGCTTCCCAATGGAATGGAGTTCGGATTGCCTCGGCGCATATTAATTTCGTCTAACACCAATCCGATAAGATGCAATCAACTTCCAAGTGAATGGACAGGAACATAAGGACAGAAAAAAGCACAAAATCCAACTTAGGACAAAGTTAAGTTGTCTACGAGAAAGAGGGAGATCACAATAGTGGCAACTTCTCCTTTCTTCATGTAAGCTAGGTCTTTTCACGAGAGTGATGAGGTACATCAAGTGAGAGTATGACTACACTAGTACACTAGAAAAGAGAAGGCTAAACGACAGCTACTCTCAAAACATCAAACATCGTCTCCTCTCAACGTGTGCTCATTCACGGCTATGTCTCTTTCAAGGTCTCAAACCTCTGCCTAGCCCGAGCTCCAAACCCTCAGGACAAATTTGGAATGATCCCGGTTGCGTCCTTATCGATACCGGCACAATTAGGATACACAAAAATGGCATGCTGAAGGACATGGTTCGGAATGTGCGAACCACCCGCTTGATCGACTGCAAGGAGATGCCAAAAAGCTTCACAAGAATCCCGCACGCCAAGTTTTTGTTAGAGGGGTTGCATTAGATGCATTGTTGGTGTCAAAGAATCTTGTACGATTTTACCGAATCTTCGCACATGTTATCAATCCAATTTGCTTTCATGTACAATTTCCTTCGCGATGATGCTAGCACCAAACAAAAATTTCCTTGACGCTATTGACGTCCTAGAAACAGAAGGAAAGGCTCATTGGAATATAACCCGAATGGAGCTTGATACAAAAGAAAGGAGGGGTCCAGAAAAGATCGTGAAAACTGAATGTTGGTGTAGTACCACAAATCGTGAAGGGTGTAGATAAGCCAAAAGAAGTTTCGTGTGGGAGAGGAGGTGATAGTACAAACTGCGAAGGAGAGATCCTTAGTTTCTGCTCGAAAAGACTTGTAATTGGACAAGCTTAGATCGATTGGTTACCAGAAATATCTCCTATGATGTACAATTTGTATCTCAATAGGCTTAATCTTGTACCATACAATAAGATTTGATAGCCCAAAAAAGTGTATATTGCATGTTTAAGCATTTAAATTAGCACACAGAAAAAAAGAGCTCACTTTCTTCTTCGAAGAGTACTTTTGGGTTTGTACACGTTTTAATTTAGTCACTCCTGCGACAGTACACATTTTCATCAAGTATGTAAAAGTTTGCACTATATGCTGATCATAGTTGGAAATTTGAAGAGTCACGGTAACCATAGACAATTTGTGCGGAGTTAGCTGTGCAAATGGAGCCGCAACAATCTGTAATTAACATCTATTAGTTGTTTAACATGTGAAAATAGCTAATTAAGATTGCCCTAGATCACCAAAATGCACAGACCAGGCGCTGCTTAGCAGTCAAACTTCAGAAGTAAGAGAAGGCGAAACCCTTGATCAAATCACTGGTTAAAAGCATGTGATACTTCATTGCAACCAAGGTCCATGAGACATAAGTCTCACGTGTTTGAGATATTGCTTGTAGAGTAAAAACAAGTAACAATCATCAAAGCATTATGAATTGCATTTCGCTAGTATGATACGCATCTGCTAACACGTATGGACGATTTTTTTATGTGTGGAATCATACCAACTTGGCAAACAAGAAACCATTTACTGTTGCAGAAGTGAAGTTTGCAGTGAAAAGACGTTCATTGTCCATTGGAAAACGGCGTCTTTTTTGGGTAGCGCTCACTATTTATTATAGTAAAGCAACCATACAATCTTGAAGTGAGATAAAGGAGTCCATAGGGCTCTTAATCATGTCCGCGAGAATTTGATTCTATTGTTGACATAGAGAGGCGTTACAGTCAATGCAATGTCTAGAGCGTCCGACTGAAGGAGTTGAAGTTCAAGAAGGGAGAGAAGAAGCATATAGGTGCTTTCATTTACACCTAAAAATAATTTGGGGGGTTTGTTGAGTGTTGGTGACACCTATAGCCGTCTGAATCTAATGAACTGCAGCATCAGAAAATGAAAAGCATGTCGTAGTCTCTTTCTCTCTCTCTCTCTCTCTCTCGCCTGCCTAAATTCAGCCAAAATGGTTGTGCAGTCTGTCATGAACGGAGGAGTAGCAGAACTTAAAGAGATTGCATGAAAAGGATTACCCATCAGTCTTTTTCGCTCCCATCATCTCTCCTTAACTTTTTTTCCACAAGAGAAAGAATGAAAGAGAACACTCGATTCTCTCGGAATTTTGGGAAGTGCAAGCACTTCTAAGGTCTTTGTTCCTGTTCACTGAGCAGATGCTTGGGATTTGCTCTATGGCAGCAAAAGAGGGAGGCTTTTTCTTCCCATTGTGATCCCGAAATTTAAACTTCTGTTTTCAATTCTGAACTTCCGAGTCTCTTCAGAGGATACACTTAACAAAAAACTCAAGAGTCAAAATCCAGACTGGGGTTTGTATGTTTTCGCTAAGGTTAAAAATGGAACTGAAGAGTTACAGATAAGTCTTAACAATAGCAAAACCAAGAACATATGTGAGAGAGAGAGACATGGAGAGAAATGGAGAAGAAGAGAATGTTGATACAGTCATAGAGATGAAAATGGCGACCAAAAACATTCTTTTCAGGGGCACATAATTTCTTTCACAAATGTCATGTTATGTCCTGTCCACTACACATCAAAACTCATTTAATATGAGTACCAAAGTCAGTTCGAAGAAAAATCCTAACCAGCAACTACTGGAGTACGTCTTTGATTGTTCCACTGATCGGACATCAAGAAATTATATCTTGCCTTGTTGAAAAGGGTTTTAAATAAAAGAAGGCACTGATACAGATGTAATCTCTCTCTTTTTCTGAAGCACCCTCTTCATTTCAGGGTCAGGTTTACTGAAAATTTAACCCTCTGTATGATACTTTGGGAGTATGGGCAAGAGTAAGCAGAAAACTGTTCTACCTCTCAAAAGCAAAGAAACCTGATATGAGCTCGAGAAACCCTAAATCACCTGTTTCATATATCACCATTACTACAGAAACCAGCGAAAGTGAAAAGGCTTGGATCTGCAAAAAAAGAAACTCGGGACCTGAGACACAGCATAACGTGAGATGAGATTAATCAAGTACAGTTGGAGAAGGAAGATGCGTATCTAAGCATGTTAACTAACTCCAAAAAGGGAGCTCACTCATCAAAGCCCTAGAAAACAGATCTCAAAATCATCATTGGACCGCCCCGAGACCCAAAAAAGACATTCTTGTGCCACAAAAAACCCGAACTCATCAACACTGCATAGAAAACTGAGAACCCATGAGTCCATGACTGAATCTAATCACAAATATGGCAAGCAAGAACAGAAATGACAAAAACCCTTCTGTCTAGCACTAATATCCATGGCAGCCTCAAAAAGAATGCCCCTAAAATAGTTTAATGCACATAATGAAGAAGTTTTTACCTTTTCTTTTTCCTATCTAGGGTTCTGAAATGACCAAAACCCTAGAAAAACTGCGACAAATTCTTCAACCGAGCCATGTGTGTGATTCTAGGGTTTCTGGAGATGCCAGCAACAGGTGAAGATGCCACATGATCTGATCCATCCTCAAGTCAAAGAGGGAGGTTGAGATCATGCTGGCAGCTTCAACCGATGCTGGTCTCTCAATATCATCAAGGTCTTCATATCTCTCTCTACACAGATCTTTTGCGATGGTGCTTTGCTTCTTCCTAATGGAGTCGGAATGAGGAGTGAAGGGATAAAGGGGGTTTATATAGAAAGGGTGCAGGAAGAAATTGGGAGAATAATCCTCCAAAGGAGAAATATTATTGAAAAAGAGATTTTTATTCCATCCATGGTGGATTTAGAATATTTTATCAAGATTCTTTCTAACTAAAATATACAGACTCGTAATATGGATATTGTGAAAGGCAAAATCATGTATAATGGAGGAAATTTGCGGAAACTACATGTATGAGTTTTGGAGCTCCTTCGTTTCCTTGCATGTAATTGGCTCATCTGCTTAGAATAAAGTCTAGACAAATAATTTTCTAATATTCTACATGGACGTTTATATTATTCATGAAATGCTAGATAATTAAGTTTTGTGTCAATATATATTCATAAATGAGCATGAAAAAAAATATCAAGACTAGAGGTGAGATGACCATACATATTTAAAGATAAGACAAGTTGCTTCATATATATGACAGATTTTTAGAGCGTTATAAATGGTAATGAATTCTTCCCATTAGCTCAAGCAAAATTAAATAATAAAAAATCTATATCAGGTGCTAGATGAGAATTGAAATATTGAGTTTGTGAAACTTACAATTAAAGTGAAATCAAATAAGAAGAAAGCCCAGTTGAAACAAAGGAAGGAAGGGTGGTCCCCAAGTGAGATGCATATTGAATATTGTCACGCCCCAGGACTAATGCAGACAGGTTTATGAGTGTTCCTATATTTTGTAAGAGCATTAATAACTTTTAGGTCGGACCTGAAAGGAGAGGGGACCCTTTAGCATGCATCTCTCTCTCTCTCTCTCTCTCTCTCTCTCTCTCTCTCTCTCTCTCTCTCTCTCTCTCTCTCTCTCTCTCTCTCTCTCTCTCTCTCTAAACGTGACTTAGGGGGAGATAGTGTAGAAGCTACAAGCATATGTTGGGGGACCATCTTTTGTCATTTTGATTTTTGTTGGTTTTTGGCATGTTTTCACATATTTTGCATTATGCTCACAGCTTCTCACAAAAAGAAGAAAGGGCAAGAGCATCTCTGCCTTAGATAACAAGTGCCATGCAACAACATTCTCTCTCTCTCTCTCTCCCTCTCTCTCTCTCTCTCTCTCTCTTCACAGGTGCATTTAATTTCATATTCTATTTAAGCCCTCTTTTCTTGGTTCAGTGGAGATGCCTTTTCTTGGTAAGTTATATTCTATCAGGTAAATTTCTTTGGGTGCCTTTTGCTTCTTCTGCAATCTGATTGGGGGGGTGCCAGCTGCATAGTAAATGCTTACAGAGACATTTGATGAAGACAACCCTAGAAAATGACTGATTGTGTATTTCTCAGAACAGAATATTAAATTTCTTTGCACTTGCTTGATGTCGATTACACACCAAAGTCAGGCGTGCGACGATGTAGAGAGAAACCCTAAGATGCCCAGCGTGAAAAGTATATTTATTGTCTCTGTTCTATATGGTCTCTATCTACATGCCAAGACTAACAGCTCATCATTAATTTTATTAGAATTAAATTGGTGCATCATGATAAAGTTACTGGCTGTACGATGTCAATTTTGCATGGACAGCATAGTTTTAAAGTTCAACAAGAATGTTTCACATGTTATTTTCATTCTCTTTGAGATCTTGTATCATTCCTGTAGTGAACATGGAGTTGTAAGTCGAGCGCTATCTAATCTACTTAAATATATGTAAAGTGGCGCTTCAAAGCACCTCCAATATGGCACTCTCCCACTAATTTATATATCTTAAGTTCTTTTTATTTTTCGATTTTTTTTCTTATCCAAAAAAAAAAATTCCATTTAATATTTCGTATTCAATTGGAACAGACATATATGTCTATACACCATCCTTTCTTGCCACCCTATTTGAATTCTATTGGTAAATGTTAAGTTAATTGTTTAGAAAAAATGGACTGAACAAGTCAGTCTTTCATTCTAATGCTAAAGCATGTTAACCTATTCAGATATTTAATTAAAGTGACTAAAGGAGCCATTAATTAACTCGAAGAAGCTAACTTGTAGATTGATTACACTAAAATGAAACTTAAATTTCCAATGAATTTGAATCAAAGTGAAATTCTAAAATGTTGAATAATTAATAGTTGACACTAAGCGAAGTTTTGGCAAAAAAAAAAAAAACTAAGAATAATATTAATAGACTAATAGACCAAAGTTTGTTCTAATAGACTAAGGGAAGTTCAATCTTAGTTAATATTAAGTGAAGTTTGTTTCAAGAATCACCATAAGAAAGGCACCCTCAAGTGACACAATTTTTTGCAACTGTGACCGTAGGTGACACATTTTTAAGTTTGCCACCTAAGCCTTAGGTCATACCTTAAGGCAGTTGTCGCCATTGATTCTATCAAAGAAGGAACAATCTTGAACATAAGGTGACGAATTATGGAGACAAACATGAAATTTTGTCACCTTAGGCTAGACCTAAAGCGGCAAAATCATGGTTATATCACCTTAGGTTTGACATAAAGCGATGAAGTTATGGTTTTGTTGCCTCGCCTTGGGCCTAAACCGCAAAATTCAAATTTTATCCCCATTGAGGAGGGAAATCTAACCTACAGTGTCAAAAGTAAAATGTTGTCGTCTTGGGGTAGATCTAAAGTGACAAAATAATTTTGTTCGTTGCCTTTGGATATGATATAAGGCGATTAAGTGACGAAGATATTTATTTGTTACCTTTGGTTGACCCTAAGATGACAAATCTAAGAATTTGCCACCTCTAGTTTATCGCAAGGCGACAGAAATCATTTTCTTAATTTACTTTTGAGAGTGTGCCTAAGGCAACAAAAGTAAGTTTTGTCGCCATTGACTGCAATTTAAGGCGACAAGAATAATGTTTTTATCACAGTTGGTAAGGACTGCAAAAATATGTCACCTCTGTCTAAGGCTTTTTGCAGTGAATTTCAAATTGTAGGATTATGTTGTGGATTATTTCTTAAATGTATGTTCTGCAAAAGAAAAACACACATCACTCATCCAATTATAAAAATATAAAAAATAAAAAAAAAAAAAAAATTCTACGTTGACAATGAACCTAATAATAATCCTATATAATATAGAAAAAAAGGTACAATGATTTGATATCAAGTGAGAGAAATTCTATCACAATGATTAACTGAATTTCCAAATAAGTCATTTGCACAGAAAGTTTCTACTCATAATGATCCATAGACTAAATATACTATTTTTTTCGTACTTTTTATTTTTTTAAAAAGTTCATATTACAGAAAATGTCACACTATCGATCTAGTTAGGAGGAACTTTCAATAGACAATATTAATAAATTTAAAGATTATATCATGCTAATCAAAAAGTTATCACATTAATGGCATCAGCTTTATTCTTGACATAATCTCCCATGCATGTGAAAATTTTCTTCAATATATATTTACCGGGTATGGCTCCACACAATCACCATATTCACAAAAATCGGTGAAAAAATAAAAGAAACGGCGGGAATAAAGCTATCTCACTAACCATGATACAAACTTTAGTAAATAATGCAATTTATATAATTCTTTTTCTCCTACTTTTTATTTTCTCAAGAGTTCATAGGCAATGATATATTGAAAAGGCCCACTGGCAGCTTTTGCTGCCACATCATTTAGCAAGAGACTTAATAGTAAGATTTTCTAGTATTTCTAGCATTACTCAATGACTAAGATTTTATGGTAAATAAGATCGCTTTAAATGTAGAGATCGACCTAGTTTGGGATGACTTTCAGCATTCATATTTGATAAATTGACAAGATTATGCTACTTGCAAAGTTATCATGGTAATGAAATAAGCTTTATCAGACTCTAGATGAATTGTTCATGCATATGAAAATTTTCTTCAAGATTTTGTATACTTGTTACTCTCATGGTCCCTGCATATAAATCACCATGTTAAAACTTTTGCAATAAGGCAAAGTTGTAATTGAATATACCTTTCGATTGAGTTGATATAGTGGGTCGATCCTCTTACCAAGAAACAATTATAGTACTTAGTATAATATATGTATATATGGAAATTTAGTGGCTATAGCCTCACTCTAAAAACGCATGTTCATTTGGAAATGAGTGGGGGTGGCATTGTCATAGACAAAATTCAAATTAAAGTCCAAACTCTAAGACCATGAAACCAAATCTTACATGCAATGTTATTCCTAGATATAAAACAAGATAGTGATTCAAAAAATCCTAAACCTAATATACAATGGCCAATATAGTCATAAGATTTTAATTTGGCCACTTTTAGTCTTAAACATTTTGATGATTTTTTAATATGGTTATTTCAGCCAATTTTGGTCCCATACAAGGCTACGTCAACAACATAATTGGCATTCATTTAGACTAAATTGGCCGCCATACAGTAAATTTAAGACTTTTTGAACAATTTTCGTGTACAAAGCTATGTCAACAACATAATTAGCATCGGCAAACATTTTTTCCTCCTCATCTTAAGACTATCCTTCATAATCTTTTCAAGGAAAATAATTATCTTTTAAGATGATTATCCTAGAGGATGCCTTCATAAATTCAAAATTGGCAAGGCATGAGAAGCCACCTCAAAAGTAACACTATTGACCCTAGAAAAGTGTCACACACTAAAACATCCGCAAGTGGTCCAATTTCTACGCATTTAGACATGCTCCACAGTATAATTAGACCCACAAAAAGGTCCCAAAAGGGAACTGATTTTAACATATCCTAGGAATTGTCTTAAGATTTGGTGCGGACCATGCAAGATATGGCCGAATTCAAACGAGCAATTTCTAAGGGCCAAAGAAAAGTTGGGTTACCGTATCGAACCGTAAAATATGGAAGATTTTTCAGAGTGAGCTGACACGTGAGTATGGTTGCAATGGAGAATTAAGGAATCTTGGGGCGAATTGGTTGCTTTAAAGCCTACATGGATAGGTATAGATGAGTAGCTATCCTTTCCTTGGAAGGCATACTTAATTGATTGAGATTGAAAGCATCTTGGTGTTCATGATTCCACCTGCAAAAGGGGCGTTCAAATTAGAGTAAAAATTCGTAGTTCATGAAAACTGATTTTAGTCTCCAATTTAAAAAATAGAGAGAGAGAGAGAGACAAATAAGTTGTGGATAACAAAAAGAGTATAGCAATTTGAGTTGGATATGATGGAAATTCCAAACACAGCATAATAACACAACTCAAATGTGATATAAATTCAAAATTGGCATAAATTAACACGTTTCGTCGATAAGAAAAATAAAAGTTCCAGACAATCCTGTTGGAACGCTTTTACAAGGACACGAGTATAACTGACGCAATATGATGACACCCGAAATGCCAGCACCCTTTAATGATTGTTGCGGTTCCCTCCTTATTGTACTGATTGGAGCTCTTAGGGTGGTAGAAACTGTTTCCTTGGTTGATTCAAATGCTTTTAAGCTGTCAAGTGTGGATATTAAATGCTTATCACACAGTACCCTTTCTTTCTTGTAAGTTGAACCCTCACACACAAAAGCATTTAACCACATGAAACCAGAGAAAAAGAAAAGAACCCTAGAACAAGAACAGCAATGAACAAGAGTCACGACAGAACTCTAATAGTGTACCACAGTAAAACTGCCCTACCTTCCTCAGCTTTCAGCAACCTTGATTCCCTGAGAGCAAACCCTTTTGGCGGTAGCATGATAGTGATCACATGAGAGCTTCAATAAGAGTGTCAAAAAGAAGTAAAAGAAAGCCATGTTATCTCTTCAGCACTCGTTGTTCCTAGTGCGAACCCTATCTTGTAGAGATCTAGTAAAAGCTCTGGCCCTTTTGCAGGATGACAGGGTTTAAAGGGAAGTCGAGTGTTAGAGACCTAGAGTGGTCCATTGCGTAATCTCTATGCGCAAGTTTTTGCATATAAAAGACTTTTTGCAGTTAGAGCCGTGAACTGGACAGAAGTTCGAAACCCCCCCACCTTCTTCTTCTTCCTCCCTGTGAAAAAAAGCTATTTCTGTGGGTTTCTCCAGAGCCCCAGTGCAGTCCATGAGATTTTGGTTAGATCGAGACAAAAAGGTTCCATGTCTTGCCAATTTTCAGAGGGAAGAAATCGTTCTTCACATCGATAAGTGATCCACTACACAACGTTATCCATCCTGAAAATATTCGTTCTATTTACTATTAGTGATGATAAACACCTAATCATATTTTGAAGAGATAATCATTCATACCATTTTTAAGTGTTTAAAAGAATTAAAAAGGGGCATATTTTCACACCCAAAAATGGCCAAAGCTCAAATTTGGGGCACATTTTAATAATTTCCATCTTGGCTCGGTGTTTAAGCCAAGTTATAATTATTTCAATCATTTCAGTAAAATCTTATCTCCATTGCTACTCTTCTATAGCCCCTCGTGGCTCAAATGTCACGTAGATATTCCAAAGAAAAACCGTTTGAAATGAGAGGTGTTAAGATCAGACTCTATGTATCCTACATTTGAAATTAAATTATGCTGTAATCAAATTTTAACACCATTTGTCGAAGTTTGGGGTTTCACCGCAGTGGCAATGGATAAAAATCAAATGTCAGGAGAATTGCCGAAATTAAAGAGCAAAAAGTAGAAATTTTAACTCTCAAAATGCAAAATTTGCAAACTTGAAAACGAAAAGGTACAAAATTTTAGGTTGGAAACCAAGGGGGTATCCGACCAAAAGAGAAAAATCAAGTGGGGAAACTTGCAGCTAAGGTGGAATCGATAAATGATTTGTGTACTCTTGCCCCTATCTTTAATAATACAAGTGCAAGTATAAAAGTGCCTACTTTTGGTGAACGATTTTAGTCTCCACCTCAAATCTTTTTCTCATCTTTAAAACAAATAGTCTGCATATAGTTTGTTTCAACTATAAAAAAATATTACTCCAGATTTTAGAATTTTACCTTTCATTTTGAATTATTAAATAAGATTAAAAAAAAAAGTGGAGTGGTAAAAAAAGTTACGTAGTATATACTACCCAAAATCACTCTAATATGATCAAATCAACACTCACCCCCATACAAAAAAGAAAATCAATGAAACATAAACCACACATTTGATAGATAAGCCTTATCCGGCCAAACGGGTCGGGCCGGTCATTTATAATATGTGAAATCCATTCGATTACTCAAGGTGCAGCACCATCATAGGTAAGTCATCTGTTTTTTTTTTAAAAGTGTTCTAGCTCAAAATGCACGAGACAAACTCTCGACATCACAACTGGAAAGGAGAATTGTCAAGGACGGCATTTACTTTATTGTTGGAAGGTTCATCCTTGATATGATGCACATACTTCATAGGAACGAGCATCAATTCAAGATAGATTCTAGGACTAGATCGAACCGACTATACCTGATCAATTCCGATTCTGATTCTATAGTGTACAGAATGGATTCTAGATTCCATTTCGGGTTCTATATCTAAAACCTATCCACCCTAAAACCGTTCATGCCTATTACTAGGACGCGTAGCTGATGCAAAGGACTAAAGCCAGCCAATCCGATGGCAATTAGGTGTAACGTTTCCTCCTTCCATCTAGATTAGAATTTCAATTTCCAGGAAGTATCGGCCGATGTCCTGATGCAAAGCAACTAGAATTCGAAGTCTTCCGCGTAGATAACAAGGCATTGTACCTTTCTTACCTTTCACCAAAAAAAAAACAAGGCATGGTAACGTCTGGTGTCTTGGACTGAGTTGCAGCTGAAAAAGTCATACCATGACATCAGAATATTTCGTGTCGACTAAGCTAGGACAATTCCTCATTCTGATTATGCTAGTTTCCCCACCCCAAATCTCGTTCTCGGCAATTGTTTCCGCACCAACTACCGAGAAGTGGGCTTCAGATGGAGAATCTCCATCGAATGGGGTGTAGGTATAATCCAAGAGAAGATTCCCTCGTGATGGAGACTCTTGATCATGAGAACCACTCGCATCGAATGCACTTTTCAAGCCGAATTTACCTCGCACCATACACTGAAGAAAAAATCATGTAAACACTAAATCAAGAAAATGACACAATAGGTGACATGACTATATCTACACTGCTCGTTTGAGTATCACAACTTTTCAATCGACCATTTGCGCAGTAATTTTTCAATCCCATAACTTGAGCAACAAAACTCAAGGCACTTTGTGACCAAGTTGGTATCCTTATCCCCGAAGTTGCGTTCCTTGATATCTCTCCCTTTGTAAGTGAGTTCTAGGCTATGGACTGGATTCTTGGTTAAAAGCAAGAAAATGGCCTTCCCAGAAGAAACAGAAGGGACATCATCATATTCCCCCGTGGAAAATTATACAATGAATTAGAATTCAGGTGACCATGCTTATTCATTACATAAGGTGTATATCTCTCTTGTTCATGACCCCTACGGTAGCTCGGCTCAACAAGTATCCCAGACATATGAACAGAAAAGAATGACAAGAATACAGGTAACTATTTTCTCTTGTATGTACACATTCTCTATTTATAAGATTAAAAGATCTGTGCCGATCAGCAGTGGTTTTGGTCTGTACTTGTAGTAGGGGAATCCACTAGGGTTCAAGATCAATCCCGTTCGCCTTCAGCTCCCCAACTTGGGGCTTGTTAGCATCTTCCGCGTTGCTTTCTCTTGGTGGCTAAAAGTCAAAAGCATCAGCAGTAAAGAGAGATGTCAGCTATGGGAAATTAGACGATGAAGAAGCAGCAAGAAACCTAAGGCATGAAAAATCATTTATGCGAAACAGAAAAAGATAACGGAGTTGGAACACCTATTGGCAGCTCAAAATAGAAACAAGCATCAAGTCAGCTTCTCTGCAAATGCAAATGCAGGCAGAGAAGATATAAATACACATCCCCTTCCTAACTGGCTACAATGTGTATTTCCTGGTGGAGCCTCATTCGAACCAAGTATAATCTATACAATCCTTGTATATTTTAAGCACATTATGCTCCTGCTTGAACTGCCATAGAATGCATGAAAGAAAAGATGATACTAACAGACAAGTGATAAACAATAGTTAGCGTCCCTCCACCCCAAAGAAAGAAGAATGGTAACCGGTCAAAGGAAAGGACAAATCCCTGTAAGTATTTGCTATGTCCCAAAATTTATAGCCGCAATAATTCATACAACATCATTGTGAGGCTTACAAACGCCAAAACTTCAATGCGTTCATCATAGGTATCTTATCGCCAAACTAGAGTCATATTTACTGTTTCACAAATTGAGTAACCAAAGCAAGACTCAGGTTACCAATGAAAATCAACTCCTGTAAAGAATTTCCCAAATATCAAATACTTACTTCTCCAGAGAGATCCCCTGGAAACAAAGTGATTGCACTGGGATCAAAACTGAATCCACTGACAAAAGAAAAATCAGCATGATATTAGCAACTGGCCATAACTGGAAGATGAAGAATATTATCAAACAATGAGATGAATATCGAAAAGATAACTCTGAAAAATCAGCATACTTGACTAGACATTTTTTATACGTGACTAACAACATGCTGGCAACCAGAATCAGCAGAGTCTAATTAAAGCAACAGCACATAGTATTTTATTACCAGCGAGGTAGAACTAGCCGCCAGACATAGGGAATGAAAAACTCCTCAGATTGACTTTCTTGCTCATATGTGAAGCGTAATTGGGTGAACATCTGTCAAATAATATCGCTTGTGTCATATGACATTCATAGGAATCTCCACGTGCACTACATGGCATCCAAAAAAATCACGATAACAAACTTGAAAATGGCACATTATACCTTCATCCCGTCACCACGCCAAGATCGACAATTATTAATAATTACTTGAAGAACTTTCTCCACTGACCATTCACCATCCACCCTCTGCGCATCCATACGGCTATTGAAAAAATCTAATACCTGTAAAACAATTGTACATGTCAAAGAAAGAAAAAACATAATGAAAGCATGAATACCATTGCACAAAAGTTGTTAGCTAGGGATGCTTTGAAGCATACTGTGTAAATATTTTCGAGAAGCTCATTAAACCGGGGATGATTCTTAAATGGCTGAAAGACTTCCTGCCTGTGCATTATTGCATATACAACCTGCCAAAGACCAGTGACCGCGAGTTATGAGTCATTGATTAGAGAGAGGGTATGAAAGGTAAGGTGCTGCATCATATAAAAAATATTGCTACTGGACTCACCTCAGGATTCCGAGGCAGCGCATATGTCAAAATCTCATTTAAGATTTCAAGGACAATCCTTAAAAAGTCAGTATATATATAGAACTCCGTTGACTGCAACGACATCCAACTCATATTAGAAGCAGGGATATAAAAGGAAGGGAATGATCAAAAGGCACCAGAGAGTGTAATAACAGATAAATCAGAAACAATCTGTAACTACTGCAATTGTACCATGTCTTCAGCAAGGCCTTCGTCTTCTTGTGAGCTGCCTTTATTTGTGTGAATCTTCCCATCTCGTTGTTCTGCCAATTTATTATACCTATATCCAGCAAAACAATGCAAGTCTAAATCTTGATACGATAAATGATCTAGAACTGGAAAATTGAGACCTTAACAAAAACAATGGAACAGGTAACTGTACTTTCTTGAGAGCATATCAAAAAGGCTGATCAGACGCTCCGATGCATATGCACTCAATCGATGACAATGAGGAGCCATGTTTGCCAATGTAGCTAGGCAGTTTGTATGCAAATAAACATCCTGCAACCAACTTGCATGGTAAATGTACTGGTCCAAAATATCTATAGGAGTCACTATCCTCTAGAGACTATTCATAATACAACAAAATAATAGACATACATATACATGACTGCTATTAAGCAGGTTCGTTCAGTAGGCAACATGGTTGCAGAATGGAATTTTCAGGAAACACTTGCAACAAGTCCCTCCACGAAGATTGAACCATATCTGTTCCAATTTAATTTACACCATTTTGAAATAAAGCTTCACCATGGGCAAGATACTCGTGAAGATTGACATACCTTCATACTATACATACATTAGGATTTTCAAGAAAACATTATTATGAGAAGAAAGCCCACCCCCAATAGTCATCATGATGATTTACCATAAGATGGATTGCAAAAACGAATCGCTGAAGCTTCCTAATGAATCATTTAAAATTCGGATTAAGATTAGTTCACTAGCTGTTTGCTATAACCTCTGGGTACTATACATTTCAGAAAGATAAACAGCATTCATTACAACAGAAGCTGATCCATTGATAGTCATACCCGTAGCTTTGATAGATTGTACTTCACTGTCCTTATGAGAATAATGACCATTAAGGAACCAAGAGATGTCTGATGAAGGCGGCGTTCCTGGTACCATGGAACACTTGGCAGTATCTGCCCAGGAAAATTGTAATTGCATAAATAACAGGATCAATTGAGCTAATTCTTAGACAATAAAAGCACAACTTACCAGTTTGTGAATGCTGGCATTAAAAGAAGAGTCCTGACTAAGTATGAGGAGTATGATCAGAAGCATGTAGATATGATTGGAGCTCCTCCTTGATGCATTATATAATGTCTCCAGGATGGGCATCAACTGTTATTCAACCACAGTCCAATAATCATATAAGAGCTGAAACTCTCACAAATCGGGAGAAAAAATAATATGCCAAATATATGCTCATATAGGTCTTTAAAACGTTTCTAATCTCTAGGTAGACTACAAAAATAAACCGTCCAAAGCAAAACTCACACAAAACAAAGCGTGTGCCCTCTACTACTATCACCAAATCAGAACACTTTTCAAGAACACAACTACCTAAATCCAGATACACATGACACACTGCAATATTCTCAAAAGAATCTTCCATGCTACTTCTGATGTCCTCTCAAACACAAATATAACATTATTCTTACAAGGATCATCAAACTACTGTTCTTACCAGTGTATCAATATCAGTTCGCACCAAAACATATTCCAGAAAGCCAGAATTCCCTTGAACCAGTGAGTATAGCAAGAGAACAGCAGTCTCATCAGCCAAGCACCTGCAGAGGCCCAAAAAAGGTTTCCCTAAGACACTAGAAGGAAAATGACAGGCACATGGAATTTTTTTACTTAAATTTTGACTTTTCATGGAAGGGGAGTGGGGGCAAAGAGATACGGAGAACCCAGAATTTTAAGTTTTATCCCACACAAACGAACTAACAGAAAGCCAACTAAGTATATTGCTTTTTAAATTCAGGACAACCTTACGGACCACTCTAAACTCAAAGTTAGTGAGACAGAAGTAACTGCGAAAGGTAAAGATTTTATATGCTAAGAGAAGATAAAACTGGTAGTCAACTTCAGGAGACCAGTGCCATTACCTCTCCTTTCATCTTCTTTAACTATGAGATTATCTTCACTCTTCAACCCCATAAGAGCAGAAGCTATTTGCTTGCAGTACTACCCATATATTTTAACATAAATTCATCAGGAACCGTTTGCATCATGCAGTCGGAGACTACAATAATATTAATTAAACACCCCAAAAAAAAAAAAAAATTCCGAGGCCCCCAAAATAAAAATAAAAAAATAAAAAATAAAATAAAAATGAAAACACCATGGGATTCCAAACCATGATGATCAACAAAGGTATTTTTGATTTTCTCTCCAGCATGGCTGAGGACCAAACCGGAACAATTTATCCTCATAAGTGAAACCTTACTTATTGTGTTTCTAAAGAAAATCTGACAGAAGGACATGCTTCCAAAATCTTAAACTTAGAGCTGGAATAACAACTGATAAATATTGAAGAAGTGCAAAGCACAATACAGCTCTTAACCCTCGTCCATTATGAGTACCCATCAAGTGAAAAGAATGACAGAATCTTCACAGTATCCAGATGCCAGAACTCATCGCACAATTTGATCTACTCATAAACTAGGTTAATCATGTTGGGAACAGAACAGGCTCAACATCTTTGTTAACCAAAGAAAGCATCCCATCACACAAAACAAATTCAATCAGTATCTTCAGAATAACTAGCCAGTTTTACTTCCCAAAAACTGAAAACTCCCAGCCTGATAATGGGTTTAAAATATTGTAGCAAAGCAAGTTTCCAAATAATAAGAGCATCTAATGCACAAGGGTAAAATTATGTGAAGAAAGAAGAACATCAATTTACTCACGTCCCAAGAGTGTCAAACAGAGAAGCAAATGGAATCCTCACAAGCGGACCATTGAATGCATTTCCCTCAACATCCACTGAGCGATCAACTGCAAGAAAAGGTTTACTTCACCACCAAGATAGATACATAACTAGCATAAAGTACAAAAGGGGAGTACAATTACATTCCACATCTCTTGCATTTTCTAAGGCCTTGCAATAATGGTTGTCGCATAAATATGTATTTTCCTTTGACAAAGTATCAGTAGTGGCACTGTCATCGCTTCTGTCTGTTATGGACTCATCAACCAGAAGGCATTTACGGTAATGGATGAGAACAAGCAGCACAAGGAGACTACATTCTGCCAAAGGGCTTCTTGGTACCTCATCCCTTGAAGGGACCAAATAGCTAAATGGAAACAGGACAATGTTTGCTGCAAATAGAGAATAAAAGATTCATTAAGTGGTTCTCACTTGTATAACAGGAAGAAAATCACCTTCACAATAATCATATTGCAGAAATTGCAAAAACCTGACTTTCACAAAATTATGTGATAAAGACATAAATCAACACTAGAAATTTTAGCTCAAATAAGCAGTACACAGAGTCAACAAGGGCAGATATACCCGGACACTTAGCATCATAAAGTTCAAGTAAATGTTATGCTCAACCAGCTGAGGCAAAGCATTCCTCCAAAAACGGTTTTTTAGACATACAGTGACATATCAGACACCTAGAGTGTAGCTTGTTTTGATAATATCACAAAACTTACAGTCTATGACCCATGTGGAAACGTATAATGAAAGTTTGATAGACACGTTCATGGTGGGATCGACCCATGCACACATTCCATAGCATTTCCAATCTGTCTGCTGGTTTACCATTGTCAATTAGGTTGCTTGTTCACTTTCTAGGAAACTACACCCAGATGGGCCATTTCTCCTCCTTTAGATGAACAGAGATCTCATTCACAATAAGTACAGATGACACACTGAAAGTACAAACCAACAGATAAAAAAAGCAGGTGCCTAAATTCTAAGATTCAGGAGCAGTCCAATATTCTATGGAAATTGGTAAAAAAGGCAGTGCTGCATTGTGTCCTAGTCCCCTAGCTGCATAAATATATCACACGGTATCTGCAGTGACTTCTTGAGAGAAATTCCATATAATGGTCATAAGTCATAGAAGAGGAAATTAAAATCATGAACATCAAAAGGATAATAGTCAGAGCACAATGATGCCAAAGCAACCAGATTACTAACATCGTATGAAGAGAAAATGCCTACTTGTTGTATTATGGCCACAAATCATATTTGTTACCCGCAAACTAATTATCTCATGCACATGGATGATTCTTTTCTGATGACGAGGAAGCCCATTTAAGAGGTACACACTAGAATGTGCTAAGATACTACGTACACTAATAAAAAAGATGCATCCTAGCAAAATTAAAGAAACATGACTAGACTAGCAAGAACAAGAGACAATCAAGGGGAACACATGTTTTGAAGAGAAAATTAGCCACTTAAAAGAGAAAATGTTAAAACACACCACATAGGATGAAAATTATATAAACAAATAAGCACTTAGTGAGCATAAGAGGGATATGTATCGAATAAAACAAAGATTAAATTAATGAATTAGCAAGGCCAAACAACTATACCAGCTGCAGAGCCGACCCTCTGAAGAACGCCAGCCTCACTATCATCAGATGTTGGATTAGATGCTCCCCCAAAGGGAGCACGTGGCCATATCATGTAGTTGAGGAGCAGTCTTTGGACCACCGATGAAACTAAAGAACTTTCCTGCAAATGGAAAAATGAAGATGTTTGTGATATGAAGAATGCAGACAATTGACCTATGCAATATTTACTAACCTGAGTCATTGCTGCATCAAGGAATGGGTTTGCATCTTTTGGTCCTGGAGATGGCCCAGCAAGAAGTTGAGTTGACATTGCAACCAGCATGAACCTTAGCAGCTCCTGGTGTAGGAGGTATGTGCTGGGACTGTGACATAAATACAGAGTAAGATGACGACAAGTCGATGACCCAAAAAGGAAAAAAAAAAAAAAAAAAAGCAGCAACAGTAGTGGCAAAAAAAGACATGAATGATTACAGTTTACACATACATACCTTACATCCACTGTGCCAATGAAACTGAGCACACTGTGCATGACAAGACTTTCTATGTTTTGATCTGCAAAGAACCCAGATAGTTTATTCACTTCTCTAATGATTGAAAAGCAGCAACCAAAATCACTACTATCAAACAAGGTGGAGAAAAAGCAATAAATCTATTAAGGTGAATATCACTGAAACTGCACCAATATAGAAAGTCAGGTAAGTAGGCCTCATGACAACTTGAATTGAATCTGGATTTACACAAAGATTAGCCCCCTGTTCTGGAATGTTAAAATGTGAACTTAAAAGGAATTACGGACCAAGTCAGATTTCTTTGAATTTGGAGATTCCCAATAACCCAAACATCATATGTAGACATTCAAAGGAGAGATACAACAAGCACCACCCATCTAAAATCCAACCTCAAAGAAACTCCAAAGAAGTGCTTGACTACTTAGACAAGGATTAGACAATCCAAAACCTTCAAAAAAGCCCTCAGTAGACAATGCATACAAGACCAAACATAGAACTATCATTTCTAGAGAACCCACTGTACAGGAAGAAATGTCGTAAAAGCTCAGAATTTATACCTCTGGTAAACTGCGATGGAATAGGTTCACTTTCAACAAGTGATAGACAAAGCTCTCCAAGATTGTCACTCTTAGCATTTTCAATCACGTGTTTCAAGAAAACCGATGAAATGAACAGTGCATTAGCGGCCTTTAGAGAAACTGAGGACGTTATTCCAGAAGCGGATGTACACTCTTGCAAACCCCACGCCAGATGAATCAAAATCTTCGCCAGATGCCTGGTATAGCAATTGTTTTGCGCTGCACGAATAAAGAAGACAGGGAGAAAGCACAATGCACAGAGTCAAATGCCAAAGCTTATAGGGAGAACATCATCACGCCCTTGATGGGCCAGTACAAACAACAAAGAAGTAGAACTCGGAACGAGAGCAAGAGCGCTGCAAACGGGTGAAACTGTACCAGGTGCCTCATCACTGCAACTCCAAGTATCGAGACATTAAAAAAAAAAAAATTAAAAAAAAAAATGTTATACATGTGGCTCGCAAGCTCCTATTGCGCCACACGTTGCAGCTGCTTTCTTCCTTAACTACTTCTTTGTCATCTCTTGAGAAGAACATCCCACGAAGTCTTACTAATGGATAATTCAAAGCACAGAAATCCAACGACCAAGTTGACAGCCAAGGTCGTATCTATGTCCATGAAGCTAAAAGGGGAATTCAAATAGCATGCAATTCATTCATCAAATCCATAGTCAGCGGAAGAATCTTGTAATCGCGAATCAGTACGACGACCGCGTGCAGAGTGCACGGGTCGCAAGAAATCTAGATAGCGAGAATCACGCACGGAATCGACGATTCAAAACCGCGCGACGCTCGATTACCGAAAGCCACGGCAAGAACTTAACCGCCGTTCGCTAAACGAGAACGGAATCGCGACGAGAACACCGCGCAATCGCCTCTCCCGCTTTCCCCGATTAAGCAACAACCGAAAAACGACCGTTCCGCAAAACGACGCGGATCGGCCACCGACAGCTCAACCGTCGTCGCCGACACGGCACCAACTCACCTAAAAGCTCGCAGGCCTGATCGACGCGCCGGGCGGGCCACCGCAGGTCGAGCGGGAGCTCCAGGAGCTTCTGCCAGAAGTCGGAGCCCAGCGGGAACGACTTCTCGCCGACGAACGTCCCGATCAGGTACTCCGCGGCCTCCTGCGGCCGGGCGGCGGCGGCGTCCCGCGGCGTCGAGGGCGCCGCTCCCATTGCCGCTGCTGGAGGAGGAAGGAAGGAAGGAAGGAAGGAAGGGAGAACGAGGAGGAGGTCGCGTCGGTGCGGGCCGCCGGGTCGGGTCAACTCCGATCAGGGGGCCGAGGCGGAGGGCGGCGGCGGCGGCATTGTGGGGGGCGGGGATCTGCGCGGGGAAATGGGGAGGGGCGAAGGCGAGCGGCGGATTGGGAGAGCTTTTCGAGTCGAGGAAAGTGGAGAGAGAGAGAGAGAGAGAGAGCTTGGAGATGAAGGTTTCAAGGAGTGCAGAGAGAGAGAGAGAGAGAGAGAGAGATCGGGGGAGAAGGGGATGATGACGTGAGCTAATTTGGGTTTGGGTTTAGAGGGGGGCGATAAATGTGTACGTTGAGGCGTCGTTTTTTCGTTCGTTTCTCTGTTTGACGGAATTGCCCCTGGACTTTCTGCGTTCGGTTTTATAGGGTGATTGGTGTCCGGTCCGATCCATTCTGATTCCAAAGTGGGACCGGGAACCCGATTGGGAGAACCGGTTGCTCCTAGATATGGGAGCTGAACCGGGCCACCAGTTTGATCCTGTTCCGGTCCGATCGAATGGAACTAGTTTGATCCCACTACTTGATGATATGTTATAAAGAAATTAAAAAAAAATGGTCACTTTTATTTTTTGAAGAAAATTTAAGAAAAAGTATACATAATTGGTTTGTCCTAGTTTGATTCCCCCTTGGAATAGAAAACCCAACCAATCAATTGGTTTGATCCAATCTAGACAATTCTCAATTCGAGCGATCTGTTTTGCATACCCGTTTTGCATACCCCTATTTGCTTATATATACAATGAGATAATGATGCAAATAGTCTTTTAACTTTAGCTAAATGTGCGATGGGCTATCTAAATTTTTAATTTGTTCGATGTGACTATTAGATTTTTTTTTTATATATTCAATGCGGTCCATTAACTGCATGAAAATATTCAATGTAATCCTTTAATTAATTTAAGATCATGGATGATATTGAACATTTTCATATAGTTAAGAGATTAAATTAAATATTTACTAAAATTTAAAAATTATATTGAATAAATTAAAAGTTCAGGATCATATTGCGTGTCATTTTCCCAATATATATTATATATCTTGTACTTTTGTCTTTCCTCTTTTTCCCTTTTCTAAGATGGGGGATTTTTATATTTTTTTTTTTAGTAGGACTAATTTGTACTTATCTTTTGTTTTGTTCTCTTTGATGGATTGTGATTTGTTATTCTTTTAATCATCCCATTCGTTCTATCTGTAAGAGAAATGTTATGACTTCAGTTCTTGATCATATCAATTGTCGTATATGTCTATAATTTCGCATCATCTGCTGGTCTGAGAAATAAGATTTGTATCGAAGCGCATCTTTCAATATAGCTAGGCACACGGAACTTATGAAAGGACTCGAGCTTTTATAGTGTACGAAAATAATAAGGTGCATAACAAAAGAGCCGCAAGTTGCCGATTCGTCGCGGCGTAGTGTTGGTGCATAAAGATGCTTGAGTCCAAAAGAGAACCTGCCTGAGCTGGGCAATTCACACACGGGGAAGAAATTGATTGCAATGCACATGTAAAGATATGAAGCAAAATGAGTATCGCATCGAAACATTTGAGTAATGTGAATATATTAACACATTTTAATTGGAACATAGCTAATTGATTTATGGGTACATTGGTTTCACCGAAAAATTCATGATAAAAGAAAATATTTTCCTTGAAGATCATTCTTCAAGGAGAATAGATTTGTTTAGTGGTTGACTCTTGCTGGAAAGGAAAGTCATTTTACTTTATCTAAGCTTGTCATTTTCAATATATGAAATATATTTGTCATAGATCGGTTGGTTTCCCATCGTTCAAATGACAAAAAATGGAAAATTAATTTTTCTAAAAATAATTTTCTCTCAAACAAATGGATCCTAAATTTTTAATAAACGGGGATCTAACTAAATAAGTTAACTTCCTAGCGGCCTTTCCAAAATAAAGGTGTTGAATTTGTGCTGACGTCGACCCACCGCTCTTGGATGACGAAGGTTATTAAAACCGTCAAAATTGCTCAGACGGCAATCGTTGACTTAGGCCAAATTTGGACGTGTGGCCCGGGAGAAACTATGGACTCGTTTGGGCTGAGTCCTGAGAACCTACTAATTCATAACCATCGGCGGCGGTCGGTTTGGATTCGGCAGCAGGCATTAATGACTATAAAAGAAACAGAAATAAGTTAACACGAAACCACATGTTTTGAAATTAAGGTGGTGCTAGATAAATAAATAAATAAAAATTAAAACCACAAAAAACTGTAAATTGATACACTCGTGAAAAATTTACTCTAAATTAATTTTTTACTATTAAAAAAATACCAAAATGATATATTTGTAACAAATTTACCTCAAATTAATTTTTTAACCACAAAAAATCTCAAATCGGTACTCATTTGACAAATTTATTTGGTTTCTATTAAATTAGATTAATGTCACAAAAATTCACAAATTGATACGCTTGTGATAAATCGAGGGTAAAACTCCAAACTAGTATATACATCAACTCCCATATATCATCAAACTAAGCAATTTGACGGTCATTTAATTTAACATAAACTAACGAAAGACAAATTTAGCACAAGTTCTACCAATTCAAGATTTTTTTGTGATCAAAAAATTAATTTAGATGAAATTTGTCTAAGGTGTACCGAGTTTAGAGTTTATCATAATATTAACAATATATATATGTTAACTTGACCTTGATCACTAGTATAGCAATGACATTAAATCTAAAGCCAACAACAATAAAAAAAAAAAAGTTCTAAATTTATTGTATGAAAATCTCAATTTTTTCAATTTAACCAATTTACTCTTAAACCTTTTAGCGATTTGCTAAAATAGTCTTTCTAGTTAATTTTGAACATAACTCAGTGATATGAACATCTGCCGTCCTATGTAGCTACTAGGATAATGTTAGCAAATCATCAAAAGATTTAAAATTAAATTGGCTAAATTGAAGTTTAAATCCATGCGATATATTTAGGACTCATTGGGTAAATATCCCCGTGGGAGTACAATTCACAGCTGTTTCTAATCAAAAAATTTAATCGTGGCAGGGATAAGGCTTGAAACCTTAATTGTTCTTGTCGGTTGGGTTTTAAGCCCAAGTCAATACTGCGATTTAGGTCTCGGATGTTAATCACCATGGAACTAGAGTTTCCAATTGCCATTTTGTGTGGGATTAGGGTTTTGAAATATTAACCCAAGTGAGGGTCTCGGATGAGGCTTTTGGACTAAGAATTTGTAGTAGTGATTTTGTAACCCTAATTATTGTTGGTTGGGGCTAGGTTGACCCTCACCTCTCCATCACTGGCCCTTCTTGATGATGGTGGGGCAATGGTGGTGAGGGTCCCGCTGTTTAATACATTTAATGTTGTTTATTTTTTAATTAGTTTATTAATTAATTTAACTTGATTAATATTATTATTAAAAATCAAATTTAGACTGAAACGACATTGTTTTGGGCTTATGTTGCTTGTTAAGCCAAGACAATGTTTTCCGTTATCCAAATTGTATGGAATTAACGAAAAGACTCGATTAAATCAATTTGATAAATTTTATGACTTGATTGCTCTTTTTGAAAATTTTAAGACTCAATTGCATTATATGACAAGTTTTAGGATTTGTTGATAACATATTTTATTTTAATAGGACAAATTTATGCTTATTTTTTATCCGTTCTTTTTGACAAATTGTGATTTGTTATTCTTTATATCATCCTATTCGTTCTGTTTGAGAGCGGAAGAGTCATGGCTTCAGTTCTTGATCATATCAATTCTCGTATATGTTCATAATTTCACTTTATCTGCTAGGTCAAGTGATGACATTGGTATTGAAGCACATCTTTAAAATCAAGAATGTAGGTAGACACACAAAACTCACGAAAGGCCTTGAGCTTTTGTAGTGTACGAAAAGAACAAAATGCATAACAAAAATGCCCATGACACTTTGATTTGTCATGGCATAGTGTTGGTGCATAAAGTGCACACATGACAAAATTTCTGAAATAGAAATCAATTTTAGCAAGAAATTAATTTTTTCAATTTCTATTCCATGAATGAGTTTTTCAACAAAGAAACGTGTTTAATAACAATTCAAAATTTCTATTTCTAGAGTAAAAATTCGTTTGATAAGAAATTAAAATTTCTATTTCTAGGAGTAGTGACGGTCGATATTCGGTGGCCAAAGTCTAACGTCCGATGATTGACATTCGACATTCGGTGATCAATGGCGAGTGGTTGAAGTCCAACATCTGGAGGCTGACATATGAAGTCTAGCATCCAACGCCCGACATTCGGTGGCCAATAGCAAGTGACCAACAGCCAAAGTTTGGTGGCTAGTAGCAGGGGGCCAACAGTCGAAGTTCAATGGTCGACATCCGACGGCCGATGGTGATCGACGGGCGGTCGACGGGGGACATTCAGTGGTCAACGATGGGCCTTCAATGTCCGGTGGTTGGCGATGAGCAGTCAACAACTAACGAGCATCCAACATTCGACGATCGACAGTCGATGACAAGCAGATAGAGTTCGGTGGTTGACGACCAGCATTCAATGGCCGACGGTCGGTGGCGAGAGGCTAATGGCCAGGGCCGAAGACGGGCAGTCAACAATTGACGGCAGGCATTTGGCATCCCATGGGCAGCGGGTGGGTGGCGAGTGATAACAAAAGTGAATGATGAAGAAAGTTTTGATTTCTCATTTCTTTTCCAGAAATGGAAAAGCTAAAAATTTTAACTTCTGATTTCTACTCCAAATTTATTTTTGGAATAGAAATTTGTTCTAGAAATAGAAAAATGAAATTGTGTTACCAAACAGATTTCTGTTCCAAATCTGTTCCGGAGAATAAAGAGACAGAAAAATAGAAAAATAGAAACGTTGTCATGCGCGCCCAAAGATGCTTTAGTTAATAAAGAACAATATCTTTTTTTTTTTTTTTTTTTTTTTGTGGGATCAGTTTTAACATACTCCTACTCTAACTCTTACTCTCAAACCCTTTTCATGCCTCCTTGTAAGGTGTGGGTATCGAAATTCATACCTTAAACTAAATCGTCCCCACCCTAACCTCCATGAGAAGGTGATGATTCAAATCCCCCCTTCCCATGCGGGAAGGGGGGCCATTGAGGCAACCTCAGTGGTTAGAGAGAATGAGCTTGATGTGGATGGTTTGCATGCGAGGAAGAAATTGGTTAAGATGCACATGCAAATGTGTGAGGGGAAAGGGATACCACATTGAAACGTGCAAGTGGTGCGGAGCTGTTAATATATCTTAATCAAAACTTAGCTGATTGATTTAATGGTGCGTTTGTTCATTGAAAATTTCGTGATAGAGGAAAATAATTTTTCGTAGAAATCACTTTCAAGGAGAATAATTGCTCATCATTTATTTGGTAGTTCAGGGCAAGTCATTTCTTTCTTACTAGAAGGGGGAGTTGTTTTCCCTCTATCTAAGCTTATTGTTTTCAATCCATATGATATGTTTTTCATAGATCGATTAGTTTTCTGCCGTCCAAGTAATAGCAAATTGAAAAACAGTTTCTCTGGAGAATAGTTATCTCTTAAACAAAGAAATTACAATTTTTTTTTTTAGCAAACGGAAGTTTGACCGAATAAGTTAACATATTCGGATCTGCATTTTCTCTTAGCGACCTTAGCGACCTCATCAAATGGAGGTATTGAATTTCTGCCGACCTTTGCCCACCGCTCTTCGATAACGAAGGTTATTAAAACCGTCAAATTTGCTCAAATGGCAATTGCCGACTTCGTCAAAATCGGACGTGTGGCTTGGGAGAAACAATGGACTAAATTTGGGCTGAGCCTTGAAAACCTACTAAATAACAACTTTTGGTGGCACTTGATTAGGATTAGGCAGAAAACATTAATGACCATAAAAGAAACAGATATAAGTTAACATGAAGAATTAGAAATTGTCAAAACATTTATCACTAAACTAGACAAATTGAAAGGGAACCAAATGAGCTTCTGTATAATAAATTTATGACTTTTTTGGTAAACATCCCTATGGGAGTGCAATCCGTAATAGGTGTATTGTCAAAACTTCAACTGTGGCAGCGGTAAGGCTTGAAACCCTAATTGTTCTTGTCAATCAGGTTTCAAGCCCAAATCAATACCATGATTAGGTCTCGAGTATCAATCAACATAGAACTAGATTTTCCAATTGCCATTTTGTGCGTGATTAGGGTTTTGAAATTTTAATTGAGGCAAGGATCTCGAATGAGGCTTTTGGACTAAGAACTTGTAGTAGTTTTGAAATTTTAATTGAGGCAAGGATCTCGAATGAGGCTTTTGGACTAAGAACTTGTAGTAGTGATTGCATAAACCTAGCTGTTGCTAAACATGATTTTTTGAACTCCGACATGTAATGAGAAGGGTCTAGTGAACATTGACCCTCCGAGAAAATCACCAAGAGACATTGAGATTCCAACAATTGTAACCGATGCTGAATTTCGAAATCTTCAAGCCTCGTGATCTTAATTCCAATGTCTAAATCATTCCAATCCAAAATGAACGAGCCAAACTCGACCCGTTCCATGTGAACCATCCCATTGTGCACTAGTCTTTCTCTTCCCTCTCGGCCTTAAGTACAATCTCAATTTCCTGTCCCCTCCGGTTCGACAAACTTTAGGTGAACCTCATGGAGTGTGCTTGTGCAATGTACTTATGCAAATCACAACCTAGACCCATCACTGTCGGCCCTGAAAATTGAAACATCAAATGGTCTATTAATCTCACCGACACTTCATGTGTTAGCATACGGCGATCTTGCCCATAGCTTCTTCAATGTCCAATCTAAAATTACGGAGAAAAGTCAGATTATTTATTACCCATTGAAAACGAATTAGTGCTTGGCTTCTTGACTACTTCAAGTTGTCGCTGATGTTGGGTTAGTCTTGCACTAGGCGCCAGTTTCGTGCGTTGAAGTCAGTTACTTCGGGCTCTCGCCAATCGAGTTCGGTCAAAGCCCGGTTCTTAAAGCAAACCCGCCTTTTCTTCAACTCAAAGAAAAATCTCTCAACTCTGAAGAGAGAGGAAAAACAAGAAAACAAGAGGATTTGTGATGGGGGTTTCGCTTATTTCTCCCTCTAATTGGGGGAGAAATTCAATGATACGCCTGCGATGCACGTGAGCCTGTCGAGAGAGGAGCACTCGTCGTCTAATTATGTGGATTCAAGTGATATAATCGAGTCGAGTTAAGTCATTACCTTAGTCCTCTAGTCACTTCAAATCGGGGCAAATCCTCTGATTGGGTCTTTTATAAACGAGTTTCACATATGATATCAATGTTGAAATTCTTCATCATATGAAGCATGGTGTTTGGATATAAAGCTATAATTTAAATGGGTTCAACTTCATTTTATTAAGCATAATGTCTTGGTAGCTAGGGGCTAGCTTGTGGGTAAAATTTTGTCAGCTGCTATAGCTTGATTTTGTTTGCTATATAGTTTCAGTGGGCTTGTAAATTGTTATGGAGTGTCATTTTCTGGACTTGTATTGGACTTTGATGGGCTTTTATTGGGTTTAGTCCACCCATTTCCTTGGTTTTGACTTAAATAAATCTTGCTTTGAGCTTCTAATCTTCTTCCTAATAGCTTCACTAGTGACTCTTATCCCGGACCCTTATTATAAACTTCAAATATAATCTTTCTCATGTAACCACTTTGATGTTGCACTCATGCGCTTCTCATAAGACAAAATTTTCATATCAGTGTCATTTTATTGGAGTGCTATAAATAAAAATTTATAATTGTCAACAACTAAACAAATTGAAAGGAAATCAACAAAACGACCCTTAATAATGTTACTTTGATCAAAATAGATCTAGCAAGAACTTTTGACGAGTATGCCATAGCAAGAGCAGTTCTTTTTTTTTTTTAGGACAAGTACAAATGAGATGACATAAGACAAAACGAAATGAAATTCTTAAACTCTTCAAAATGACACAGAAAATGGTGATTAAGGACGAAAAGGTGCTCCCCCTTATCTATAAGGACGAAAAGGTGCTCCCCCTTATCTCTATGTACTTACTGCTTCTATATAATTTATGATTTTATGATTGATGACTTGTCAACCCTTTATTGGTCTTCAATAAAATCGTACAATACACACCTCTCGATGTGCCAAACCCCACTTCTGGAATGTGGTAGATCCTAACCAAAACACAATCATGGTTCGACAAGACAAATTTCGTCTTTCGCTCAGCCCACAATTCTTTTGGAAATTATTAAAAGCTGGAAGTCTCCAAAAGCGTAAAGGCAACAGTGATGTATGATTTGAACCTTACATCAATCTAGCGCCACGCCAACCCCATAAATAAACAAATAAAAAGTTATTATTGTCTTCAATGAGATTTTAAAAAATTATATTTTTCATGATACAAAAGATTCAGACATTTGTCCATTGAAAATATTTTTTTTAATGATCACACTTTATGTTAATAATCACATCAAGATAGTACTTGTGCAATTCGAACATAATATTTACTAAACAGTGCAGCATTCTAGAGAATAATATAATGCCATAAAAGTTCAATTCAAATTGCCAATACAACCCAATTGCAATTTATCTAACAGTTCTATCTCAGCAAACATATCCAATATATTCAATAGCAAGAATCTATTATATCAATGTGATTTATCAAGGGTGTAGTACTCATGCAAATCAATTTTTTTTTTTTTACCAAGAGGACTTAATGTCTACTCAAAAAGTGCAGGATTCTAGAGGTAGATACAATGCAATGAAAGTTCAATTCTAATTGCCAAGACAATCCGGTTGCAATTTGTCCACTGAGTTCTACTTCAGCAAAACATGTCCAGCATGTTCAAATAACTTAAAGCTTTCAGAGAAGATAGCTGCACCCTCATCTCTAAATTGCTTTAAAACAAGGGGTCTCCATTTTGATATGAGATTATATGCTTATCGGACTATATGCGCGCTCAAATCTAAGAGATAAGAATGATCTGCCAGTTATAATTTGCTGAAGACAGCACATACCTAGCACTACTACATATAGGCAGTATGCTCAAGATAAATCACACAAGGACACAATGAAAACTGGATAACAAGTTGGACCTGCAGCTTGCACGCTCAGTTGAAAAGAGACAGATGATGGAACAACGTTGGTCAGCAAAATGACGATGAACATAACCATTTCCAGTTGCAAGACCACATCGAGTCGATGCTCCTGCCTTTGTTCCATAGGCTGACCTCGTTCTCAAATTGCAGTAGACTCCGCCCCACCTTGTTCTCTAAAACTGAGGATCTTGTCCAAAGAGTAGTTAAGTAACATGAGCACTGCTTACTTCGCATGCACTTTAGAAATCTCATCTATCAAGTTCGCGAGTAATCTGCAGTCAGTAAATAGAAAATCGACACTTCCATCGAAAGGTCCTTGTAGTTGTACCCAGTGGAAAGTCGACAGATAGAAGCCGGCATACGTCTTTGTTTCCTCAAATCGGGTAAATCATCGGTGCAAGGATCACAGTCGCTCGAGCTTTTGGAGTAGAGCTAAAGTATCCCAATCGCTCAGCCAAGACATCCACGGCTTCCCCCGTCCTCCTCGCCCCCAACACCGAGCAAGCCAATTTGTTCAAAGCCCTCGTTCAACAAATCTTACCCGAAAGACCTCATCAAGTGCTTTGTAGTTCTATAGTATATGGAACTGGAAATGGGTATGGCTTAAGTTGGGGTTTCACAGGATAAGAAGCAAAGACGATACATTTGGCATCAGTAGAAAGATGCACTCCCAAATTCCAAATTGGAGTTCATTCCCATGTTCATTGAGGAGATGTTTTCATTGCGGTCCAAAAATGAGAGACAAGTCATTAATCATAAAACCATAAAAATCATATAATATGTAGAAGTAGTAGGTACATTGCCAATTTGTCCAAAACTGGACATGACTTGGCACAAAAATGGATATGTTTCCAATTATTATACCATCTTTCTCTATATATTCTATGGTTTTAGGATTAATGACTTGTCTCACATTTACTGGTCCTTCAGTAGATGATCACAAAACACAACTTTCCATGCTTGTTGCCCACTGTTGAGTCTGGAATGTGGTAGATCCTAAGCCTACCATAATCATGTTCTCGACATGACAAATCCGGTTTTGACACAACCCACGAGTCTTTGGAAATGATTAAGAACTGGAAGTCTCTAAAAGTGTAAGAGCAACAGTAATACAAGAAAATGAAGTTTGGGTCAATCGAAGAGACATTCCCATCATAAGTAAAAATATATATATAAAAAATCAGTTATTATGTGTTGTGCATTCAGAAAGAGTTATTTATATTCAATGTATTATAGAAATTCAAACATTTATTCATTCGAAATTTACTAATAAAGTAATCATATTTCAAGATGTTAATTGGATCATAACGGTAATGCAGCTTTCTTAAAAATACAACACAATGAAAATTTAATTCTAATTGCCAATATAATCCGTTACAATTTATCTAACAGTTCTACTTCGATGAACATATACATAATATTCTAATAGCTTAAGCACATAAGAAATCGAATTTTTAGGTCCAATGTTATTGAAAAGAAAGTTATACTCGTGTGATTTAGAGATTCAGACATTTGTTCATTTAAGATCCACTTATAAAATAACCACATCTCAAGATACTAATTAGATCTTGACAATACTAGTGCAAATCATTTTTTTTTTCACCAAAAGGACATAATATTTTACTCAAAAAGTGAAACATTCTAGAGAAAGATACAATGCAATGAAAGTTCAGTTCCTAATTGCCAAGACAATCCAATTGCCATATCTATGAGTTCTACTTCAGCAAACATATCCAACACATTCTAATAGCTTAAAATTTCAGATAAGATAATTGAAAACTCAATTCTAAATTGGTTTTAAAATCCGGGGTCCCGATTTTGTTCGGAGATTATACACTCATCAAATTGCATGCTTTAGGCTGATAAGCCTTCATGTGGCAAGATGTTTAGTTGGAAAATATATCAGGCAACTTATTTTAATAGCTTAAGAGAGAACGATTGTGCACTTTAACATGAGAAATAAGAATGATATGGCAGTTATAATTTTCTGGAGACAGCACATATCTAAGACTACCATATATGGACAGTATGCTCAAGATAAATCACACAAGGCACAATGAGAATTGGATAACAAGTTGGAAATACAGCTTGCACGCTCAGTTGGAAAAAGTCAGATGATGGAACAACGTTGGTGAAGAAAAATAACAATGAACATTAGCCATTTCAGTTGCGAGACCATGGCGAGTCAACGCTTGGGCATTTTTTCATGAACTTGGAACGTACAAGCCGATCTCGTTCCTAAATTGTGATAGACTCCACCCACCTTGTTCTCTAAAACTGGGGATCTTGTCCAAAGAGTAACTAAGTGATATGAGCACCTTCGCATACACTTTAGAAGCTGATCTGTGAAGTCTGTCATTAATCTCCAGTCAAAAGAATTGGCACTTCCATCGAAAGGCCTTGTAGTTATGACTGTTATTTTTCAACACATACTTAATCCATAAAGCCCAAGAAAAGGTTAACTATCCACCAATGCACTAAACCAACAACGTAAGAGCTGGCATATAGCTTGGTTTCCTCAAATCGGATCAATCATTTATGGAAGGATCACTCAAACAAAGCTTTATGCTTCGCTCAAGTTATGGAATATAGCTCAAGTATCCCAGTTGCCCAGCCAAGATATTCATGTCTTCCCCATCCTCTTCATCTCCAACACCAAGTAAGCCGGTTTGTTCAATGCCCTCATGGAACAAATCTTCCCAAAAGACTTCATCAAGTGCTTTATTACCTCTATTTTCATTCTCTTCTACTAATCCTATTTGATCCTCCTCTATGTTATTACATCGACTTGCACCGACTCCTCCATCCATGTCCACAACAATTTTCTCAAGCTCAAACCTTTCAGATTCACCGATGTCTCCATAATTTTGAGGTTCAACCTTAGCAAAAGTGCCAATACTTGGTTCATTATCATGGACAGGTTGATCATCATCATCGCAAAGGCTCACATTACTTGGCCCTTGATCGATGGAGCGGTTCCTCTTGTTCTTCCCTAACACTTCCTCAAGCTCCTTCCTACTGTCCTTCTGTTGGACCAATTGCTGTAGAAAATCAGGATTCTTCATTGCTCTCGCCAAGAAGTTCATCATCTGGTGTTGCTTCATTTCCGTCTTCTTGAGCCTTTGTTCCATCACTTGGAGACAACTCTTGGAGGTCTGCTGTTGCTGCCTAAGCTTGATCAGCTCCATCATCAAGACCTGCTTGTCACGCTTCAACCGGTTGATCTCTCGGTCGAGCCCAAATCTGCCTACTTCAACACACGGGTCGAGCACTTGCTGTGAATTGTGGGGTGCTAGATGAGTTGTTCTTCTCCTCCTAATGTTTTTAAGGAGATATTTTTGCCCCCTTAGGAACCCTTCGTTAGCAAACTCCCACTTATCTGGATCAACCTTTCTAAAGCCCTAAACAATCCAAAAATAGTATAGTCCAGTGTTTGAAATTTCATGGAGAGACTAAAATGTCAATATGCTATTGTCATGTCTAGAACTTCCAGGAAGAGCTTCACATATGATAACAATTACTGAATTTAACTTTCGATATGAGAAAGTCTGTTATTAATTGTGTAGCTGGGTGCACGGCTTATATATGATGAGAGAAGCTAACATAAATGAAAGGCACGAAAAGTCTGGATCTTTCTGCTTTTTACTCAATTAATTAAAGACAAACAGTTCAATTGGAGGGCAAAAGGGCTTCACTTAATCAATAAAATATTCTGAAAAGTAGAAATTAATGCTGTGTTCCAGGAGCTTCATGAACATCAATGAACAGCGGGGGGAATCTCTATGTACCATCTAAAACAAACCCTACACACTACACAGGCTTATAAAAACACCCTATATCGCTTCATTTAAATCTTAAATGAAGTAGATTAGATTAATAAACTTACATAGGTGTTGAGCTGCCTGATGAAGCTAGAGAAGTTGTTGTGCTTGAAGTATCTGGGCAAGAGGGACATGGCGAAGGCCTGAGCATCCCACACCACAAAGCTGTTATTGCCTTTGCTCCAAGAGACTATGTGGTTGGTGGCTGGGTCGTCCACGATCTCATACGTCTTGGTGAGGAATGGAGGCGGGCCCAAGTCATGGAGGCCCTCAATCGGCTGAGGAATTGCATTCACAGTGACCGGAGAAGAAGATGAAGAGAAAACGGCTCCTCCTAAATGCTCCTCCTTCGCCTGAACTGGAAGGTTATTCATAATTGATCTGTCTGCTAGTGTGCTGATTGCATGAGCTGATGGAATTTCGTCTACGAGGGGGCTTGATTTTTTCAGCACCCAAGAAGGAATAACAGTAGCTTCGGCTCAAGATCTTGCGCTTCTTCGGGGGGGCCGTTCTCAGATCCTCTCAAATGGGTGCTCGGAAATGCAGAAAAAGATCAGGAACAAGGACTGCATGTGGAAGATCTCGATGGATGAGTCGAGCCAGAACAAGAACATACTAACGGATTGACGAGCTATTTCTTTCCATCTCTCTTCAGGCTAAAACAAGAATCTTGCCAGATTGTATAGGAAGCGAAGATGAAGAGAAGCGAGATTAGGGACAAGGTGAGCTTGAGATGCTGGAATGAGCTCTTGAGCCAGAAGTGGAAGGGGAAGAAGAGATTGAGCTGCTGAGGCTTAGAGCAATGGCTGTGTTGGAGAAGAAAGGCAAGCTGAGAAGGGGAAACAGAAAAGAGACCAAAAATGAGGGAGCCGGTGGGTGCTTATAACAGCATACATATATATACCCAAAGCTTCCCTTCTTTTTCTCTCTCTCTTCTTTTTTTTTTTTTTTTTAATCATTTATTTCCTGCCCTAGTCAAGAAAAGTGTTTGGCTCCTTTGTTTTGCTTTGTAAAAATTGCTTTGGAAATCTTTCATAAGTTTTTACTCAATGATTTTTTGGCTCTCTTTTTTTTGGGTGATCGCTTGATAGCAGATTTTAAAGTTATCACTGAAATATAGTCTGACAGGAAAATAAATAGGTAACTGAGTTTTTGCAAGATGCTCATATGCAAATTATGAGAGGAAATTTCCCTTTTCCTAGTCTCCTATTCGATGAAAAATTCGAAAAATTATCCATTACAAAAGCTCTTACAAGTGAAATTGTTTTAGAAAAATACCAAAAAATAGGTATAAGATAGGACGTGTTCAGAATATGTTGAACACCGACTAGAACCTAGTTTCTTGATAGACTTTCACTTTTTACTTAATTTAAAACTTGCAATGGAAGAACTTTGACCTTTCTTAAATCGAAATGCCCGAAATTTTCATGACTTGCAAATATGACACGTAAAATTCGTGTGTGAATTCTCACAATTATTATAAACTCAACCGATAATTGACACATTTTGACGAGAAAGCGGAAAAGGGTTCCCACCCTACCTCCTCACGAAAATCAATTATTAATTTCTGCGCTTTATACAATCACAATATCTAGAATTATAGATGGAATGCGTGGCAACAGTGATGGAGGGTCCATATGTTTGGGATTCTCTTTAATTACTATTTATGATGATGATCTCACTAAAGTTTAGATCTTTAGTGCAAGCAGAAGACAAAGAGACATTTCGGTCTTTCTCCTTTGAGGAAAGCAAGTTGGATGCCTGGCCTTTGACGTCCAATCCAAACACGAGATTTAGCCAAAGGCTTATGTGGAGACTCTTGATTTGCCAATGCACATGGTCCTTCGACAGATAGACAAGTGTCCATTCTTGCCATTAAAATAATTAATTTTTTTCTCTTCCACAAGATTATGAGACATGACATCCATTTCTTTTTCAATCCCTTTTCTCTCCCCCACGTAAGCAAAGGGAGCTAAAGAAAAAAAAATTCCCCATTTTGGGGACATACCATTGCATGTAATCTTGGTTGGATTAGTCAATCACGGTGGTTTCATAAACAGAAACCGGACATACAAAAGTTTGATCCCCAAACGCGCTTTGCATGGAGAGACTCCTCCATCGGGTTATTTATCTCGATATAATCTTTGGGGTTTTAAAGAAAGCATACAAAATGAACGCGCTTTTTTAATAATCTAATCCTTGAAACTTATAAAATTTTTGCAAATGCGCTCCTTCATTTGATTTTAAAAAAACTACAATTGACTTGTCTATTAGTACTTTGGAAGTTCAGATACTAAATTGCAAAAGTTACGAATTTATGAAATCTCATTTGAGAAAACAATGTGAGTTCAAGAGATTAAATGCACACCTTTTTTTTCTTACAAAAATATATACTTAATAGAATGAGTTTCTGGGTAATATTATGATTTGCTCGTTTCACTGAAAAATTTATGATAAAATAAGATATTTTTCATAAAAAATCATTTTCGAGGTAAATTGTCAAATTTTACTTATTTGATGGATTAGAGAAGTGATTTCCTTCTTTCTTTTTTTTTTTTTTATCATTCTTCTCCAATTTAATTTTATTGTTTGCAATCCATAGAAAATGTTTTCCCACAGATCGATTAGTACTTCATTATCAAAGCACTAGAAAAGTCTAAAGGCAAATTCTTAGAAAATAATTTCCCTTTAAACGAGCGCAACCCTTAGTCAGCTCAATCTATCTCGTGACCAACGGATTCAGAGTCTAGTCATGACACTAATTTATTCTTATTCTACTTTAGGCGACAAAAAAAAAAATAGAATTGATTAATTCAACGTGGGATTCGAACTTTGTGGAATGCAGCACAAATGGGTCCCTTTCAAATTTTTTTATTTTTATTTGTCGTTCTTTCCAATAATAGGCCACTTGGAAATATCTGGGGCAGCCAAAATTGTTATTTTTATGCTAAAAGAGGAAGGCACTTGAGAGGCACGGTACTTTATGTCGTGGCACCGTTTGATTGGGAGCAGATTTTCTTTTTTCAGACACAATCAGCCTCTTAAGTTCGGACACGTGTCGCAACGTCACCCTCCTCAATAACAAAATACTACAATACCAAGATTAACTTATGATGTCGGTAGCCCTAACTTTAGAGGCGTGCCCGGAGCTCATTTGCTGTGGAGCGTTTAGTAGGCACCCATCGGTCCATTCAAAATTGAATGTGTATTTGACCTCTAATGCATTATGGACACTCTTTTTTTTTTTTTGTCTTTTCCGTACAAAACAAGTTGTCGGAATTCTTCAATCGAACTTGACTGTATTACTAGATCTATCAAAATAGATCATAAACCCTTTATTTTTTTTTTTTCAAATTTTAATTTGATTGGTTGAGTTACTATATGAATTATTTATATTCAATAAAGGGTCATAAATGGATTTAAAATGATAAAACCTAAAATTATATGGAGGTTGTAAGTCTATCCCATCTCTACAACTTTCTATCTCCTTCATTTGATTTCACACTCACTCCTTGCTCTTACCTTAATTTAGATATGACTTTTGCCCTATCTTAGCTATATGGGATGGTCAGGTATTTATCAGCCAAATTTGTATTGAACAAATATGGGTAAAAAATTTGGGTTAGACCATTTTTTGCCCGACCCTCTTGTTTTAATGTGTTTATGTATCGCTCTTTTCCCTAGAACAATTAAAAGGTAGAAAAGCAAGTTTGTAACTCCATGAGTACGACTAATAAAAAAAAGCCATTTATGTCGGTACTCATCTACCAATTTGGCTAGTAAAGCCCAGTTCGAGAAAAAGGCTATGAAGGTGATAGCCGAAAGTTTGGGGGGGGCATCTGGAATCGGTCGGGTCAGCTAGTCGAACCGGCTAGAATGATTTCTGGAAAACGTAATATTAACGGCAGATGATAAACTACGATTTTTGATCTGGTGATTCTTGTGCTTATTTAATTGATATCCGCAAAGATATTTATGCACTTTACAGGAAAAAAGAAATGCCAAGCGGGCCAAAAAGCAAAGGGCGCATGGGGCCCCTACCAGCCAAACTGACAAGTGGCATTGTCCGAAAGGAAAAATAATGGTGGACGCGTGTGAGCAGATGCGGTCCGACATGGGAAGGAGCGGCCTGGTCAGTAGTCATTTATATTTCATGCACGTGGGTCCCAATCAATCCATCACCCCCACGGCAGTGCCAAAGAAAACCCAATAAAAGAATAAGAAAAAATTCCAAATAAATGTCTCAATTATCATATTTGTATGAAATGAACTTTATATCAAATAAGAGTTTAAAATGACTTTATTTGTATTAAATAAAAGTTAAGTTTGAAATACCGTGACAGTTTCAAATAAAGATCTAACCTTACCAATCGCAAATTGATCAAGAGTATTTTCATCAAAAGATAATTTTTTTTTATCTTTTTAATTCTTTTATTCTCATTTTTGTTCCTTGCCGGCGAGGTCACAAAGGCCTTGCCAGTCACGCATGTGAGTAGATCCGATCGACATGTGGAAGGAGCACATTGGTCAGTGATCACCCACCTTTCATGCATGTGGGTCCTAGTCAATCCATCACCCCCAAGGTAGGCCCAAAGAAAGCCCAATAAAAAAAGAAGGGAAATTTTCAAATAAAGATATGAAGTACTTTTATTTTCTCAAATAAAAGTTTATAATGGACTTTATGTTAAATAAGGGTTTAAAATGACCATGATAATTTTAAATAAAAACCTGACCTTGCCAATTAAATATTTCAATCAATAAATGGCAATTTTTTTTGTCAAAAAGGTAATTTTAATTTATTTTTTATTCTTTTCTATCTTTTTTTTTCCTTCCTAGTAACCCTCGTCGATCATTGGGCAAGGGCTTGTAAGCCCTCACCAGCCGTTGGGGAGGGCTTGCAAGACCTCACCTCATCTAGCCAAGGTGACTTTCATCAGATCTGACAAGGGCTGATGGCCCTTACTTATGACTTTTGACAATGGCTTTGCCCAACGTGAGGATTGCCATGGTGAGGCCATCCCTCACCAATCGCTAGCAAGGCAACCCTTACCTAGATGCCGCGAGGACTAACCTCACCTATGATTAGTGAGGGCACCTCACCCAGAGCGAGGCACAACCTCACTTGTGGCCAACGAGGGTGACCCTCACCAAATCGGGAGAAGGTAACCCTCACCTAGCCCTTTCCGGGCACCATTGATGCCCTGCCATCCCTGAGACTGACCATTGACAAAAAAGAAAGAACAAATTAAAAATAAGAAAAAAGAAAAGGAAAAGGAAAAAGAAGAAAAAAAAAGGGAAAAAAATTCAAAAAAAGGATAAAAGACAAAAATGTCCTTAACAAATCATAAGGTCAGGCCCTTTTTTGAAACTGAAATAACCATTTCAAAACCTTATTTAAAATGAAATCCACTTCAATCCCTTATTTGAGAAAATGAGGACATTTCAGTCTTCATTTGAAACAAAATTCATTTTAGACCTTTATTTGGAATTTTTCCAAAGTGGAAGAAAACTAAAAAAAAAAATAATTACATGGACAATTCTTGAATATTAGCTCAATGTGTGACATCGCCTATAAATTTTTAATTTATTTAATATAATTCTTGAAATATAGTATGATCGATTTGTAATTTATTTTATGAATTTTTAATTTATTCAGTGCAATTATTGAACTTATGATAGATGTTCAAACTAATCTCTAAATCATATAAAAATATCAAATGTCATTCTCGATTTATTCAAGTTCAAAGATAGCATTGAACATTTCATATGGTCCTAGAATTAAATTGAACATGTAAAAGTTCAAGAACCACCTTGAAAGAATTAAAAGTTAGGGATAATATTAAACATTTGTTATAGTTCAAATATTATATTAAATAAATTAAAATTTTAGAAAGATATTGTATCAAAATTCTCGGCTCATTTGCGTGAGTTGTCCAAGAAAAGAAAAGACAAAAGAGGATAGGACTCGCCATTCAATGATGTAATGGAGGACCAACCCACAGAGGACCAAAGGCGTAGAAGGCGACAGCAAGTCCGAGACATAAGGTCAAAAGTCCACAAAAATCCAAAGTAGGTTTGAAAATTGATACAGAAAGCGTTCACATTGTAGTATGGACAGATAATCTCGAGCTCTCTTGTCAAGAAGAGGATAAAGAAGCTATTTGATTCAATGAAACTGGTGCGACACTGCCTACACGAGGCTAGGAGTCCGAGCGATCGACTGTGGTTCGTGGAGAGGGTCAAAATGCCGATGCGATGTTGAAGTATGGACACAGGTGCATTTGGGAAAACTTTTGGGGAAAGTCCTTGAGAAAATATAAAAAGCCCTTAAGTTAAAAGAGTTTTTCAAAATGTAAATTGTGTTTGGTAAATCGTACTTATAAAAGTCCATTGTGAAGTATCCGAGTAAAATAGCATTTGGATAAATTAAATTTGCTGCACCGCTTGCCCTTCGCTAGACCACCTATCCTTTGTTGGCGACCTCGCGTAAGTGCTAGCCGTGTTCTCAATAGAGAGAAAGGGAAGGATGAAGATGATGAATAGTTGTTGGGGTAAAGCCGGAAAAACGAAAAATTAACAAGGACAATTTCAGAAGAAAAATTTTATTACCTTCAAAGCCAGCATGCCTGAGAATGCCCAAGGCAGCCCCAACCTCGCTTGAGCTTTCAACCTTGGGAAGGCTTGCCTTTGACAAAGGCAAGTGAAAAAAAGATTGCCAAATACTAAGGGTGCGTTTGGTAACGATTACGTTCCGGAAGGCGATTTCGACGAGAAATGATTATTTCGATTACATTTAACCGATTCGAGTAAAAAAACGCGTTTGGTAACAAATAAAATTTCGATTACGGAATAAAAAAAGAATAGAAACGCGTTTGATAACTATATAAAATTTCTATTCCAATTCTTTTTTAATTACCTTTTTAGATTAAAATAAATTTGATATTGAATTTTCATAAACCATTCAGCGATTAATTATATTTTTATACTAAGTAATAAAAATATTAACTAATCAATTTTTATTATATAGTAAATAATAAACCATAGTATAAACTATACTAATATCCCTACAATATGTAATAAATAAAAATACTAAATTATAACATAAAATTAAATATGTATTCTATATACAACAAATATATATTTCATACTAGGAAGAAATAAAAATAAAATATAGAAATAATTTTTTTTTGATTCGGCACTTTTGATTCTCTTTTTTGATTCTCGGACGGAGAATCATATTTTTTTTCGATTCTGAATTCTTGTCCAAAATCGATTACGGGAGTAAATTTGTTCCGAGAATCGGTTTTGGACAAAAAATTTACCAAACGCGATTATGTTCCCAAACCGATTCTAAGAACAAAAAATAAGAATCGTTTGTTTGGATGGTTGCCAAACACTAAATATTTAGCCCAAAGGCCTTTAGTCCCCCAAAGACCCTTGGGAAAGCAGTGCCAAACGGAGCCGAAATTCCATAGAAAAACCGCAAAGCCGGGAGTGCAAGCATACTCAATCAGTCTCCACACACGTTATGACGGAACCAAATGTTCATTCCAGATCAAAAAGTAATGACCATAGACGTAGACAAGATCAAGATCGAGTTAAAGAAGACAAATAGGCGAGGGGCGACCCAGATGCGGATGCCCTATGATACGGTCGGTACATTTATTTGAGTCGTTATCGAAGGGTCTCTCTTGTTTGTCACCCTGTCGTGCTCCGTCTCATGCTGCAGCATCACCAGCGTGATAACTCACTTCCTTCCGGCCAAAAGCCTCCAGGTACGCCTTTCTGCACCGTGGAAGATACCGTGTTTAGAACGTGCTAGTTAGTGAAAAATGCACTTCATGTTACGAGAATAAAGACCGGCGTAGCGCACCTAGCAAGCAGATGATCTTGAGGACGATAGTAGGGGGTCCAAATGGGGCTGCCGGCAAACAATCGCATCGCCTGCACGAACATAGTTCTCAGACACCGATCTTGATATAACTCGAGTAATAACCTAACTATTGCAGACACTGAAGTACCTTCATGTAGTTGTCCGAGTCAAGGGTGAAACGGTGGTAGATTCCTGCGGGGAAAACTATCATTCCTCCCTTCTTCACCCAAACCCGAATCCAAACATTATCCTGATCCCTTATGTCAAAGTAACCTGTAGCAGAAGCAAACATTAGAAGGAGTAAGTCGGTTGCGGAAGTTGCATCTGACAAAACCTCATGAAGACCAGCAAGCTCACCGCTTCCAGCCAGACAATAGCGGATCTCCTCATCAGAGTGAAGATGTTCTGTGAAGAAGTTCTTGATCATCTCCTCATAATTCGGCAGCTTCTCTGGACAAACTTCACAGATGTCCTGAAGACAATTTATTAAAGGAATTTGAGAATAAGTTAGAACAGAAAAGAATGGGTTTGTACATGCTTGCAGTTGCAATGCATAGCAACATATACCAAGCAGAGCTTTTGGTTACATAGGGCAAACAGAAAATCAGGAAAGAATAGTGACCCTGAGTAGTCCTAAAAGAAGTCAAATTCAGAGATTTCACAGAGATCGTGATGAACCATGTATGAATATCCGCGCTCTTCACGTATTTTCTTCAATTCTTCATCTGTTTCGTGGTTATCTGCATTGAGTCTCCAGCTAAGTACTCCAAGTTCTGCAAATCAACATGTTCACACAATCGGGTTAATACACCGAACAACCCATTTCAATAGTCCCAATCATGGAGGAAAAAAGGAATTTTCTCTAAATCCGACCAGCAAGTTGGTCCAGGGAAATGAATTCCTTGGGCTCACGATGATGCGGGAGTCTTTGGTCCTCGTTGCTCTCGTCTATGTACCATGCTTGAATGACTTCCTCTCTTGGATCCTACAAAGAGTTGCGAAAGAGATGCTTTTGTTGAACATCATTATTCTAAGTATTCAACGTGCTGGAAAAGTAAACAGAGCAAAACATCCATCTGAGGTCAGACACATAGATTACTCACTTAGAAAAAGCAAACTGATCATTGCATAAACCTTGCAATATCAGATATCTACAATTGATGCCAAATTACAATGGCAAGGGATTATACTGCCAGATATATGAATTCGCATTCTCCATATGAATCCGAAACCGATTCTGCCGATCCATCAAAATCTTAAATGAATTCTTCCTGATATTCGTAATCCAGTAGCTATCTCGATGTCACGGTTCTCAGACCTTAACACCTTTGGAGGTGCCCAATGCTAGAACGATATAATCACAAAGATATTTCGTCTTCAGTAACTCAGTAGCTTGCAGCAACTATACAGTTTTAGAACGGTTCAAGCAGTGAGAAGAGTCATTCGAGCAAAAGATTCCACGTGCAAATGTCACAGAAGAACAGAACATTGAAAACTAGAATCGTGGGCACGACATCCACATTCCATCCAGACAGCAGTCAGAAACTACGCTGGATCTAGGAATGTTCAAGCAGAAAGAAGGATAATTCAAGCCAAGAATTCCACAAATATCAGAGAACAACAAAGGCAGCTACAAACTAGGGTGCTGGCGGTCTCGAGTGGCAACATCTTTTTTTCTTGATGCTTTCTTGATTCCTTTTCAATTTGGACTCAAAAAATCTAAGAGATCTTCATGTATCATCTATCCAATTGAATGAAGTCCCTTGCACTTACATCACATATTGCCTGTACAAAAGTTTTCACACCTGCTTCAAAAACTAGAGTCATTTTAGTTGCCTGTTGAGTTTGACATATTATTCTGTGGGCTAAGAACCCAATGGGCTCAAGCCTGATACCGCTTGACTCGAGCAACCCTTGATAAGAATTGGAAAAAAAAAGTCTTTGGCCTTTCCCGATCACTGACGAAGGATTCCTCGGAAAGTTGAGGATTCATAGTCGAATCCCTTCTAATCAAGTTAAGCTCAACCATTCGTAATACTCGACCCGACCTCCTTGCAAGCGTAATTGACAGAACTATATCAACTTTTGGGGTCGGTATGAAAAACTATTTTTGGGAAATTGTTTTTGGAATTTCCAGCGTTCAAGCGATGAAAATTATAATGGATTGACGGAAAGCTTTTTCCATAGACAAAAAAACAACTAATTTAGATTGGGGAAGATGACCTTCACCTTTTGGCAATAAGAAAATCGATGTCCTTGATTTCTTGTTGCGCTTCCAAGTGAAAAGAATAAGTGTCTCTTTCCTATCTCTCATCATTTTTTTTCTTTTTTCTTTTTGTTGTTAGTGTCATGTGTTTTTTTTTTTTCATTGAAGCTCTGCGTTCTTCTCTATTTCCAAAATAAGCACTATCATATATAATAATTTGCAAACATGATTTCGTAATATATTTACTAGTTTCATTGTAACTCTTGTTATTTTGATGGATTACTGAATAAATAAATAAAAGATTTTGATTCCAATTTATTAGTCATGACATATTATTTTAAATGACATAAGCTGCCTTTAGCAGATTTACTTGTTATTAAAGATCATATAATCAATTTTTTCAACTTGTTTTCAGCACCAATAGCAGAAAATGGTATAATTTTTGGCAACAAGAATCCGGTGAAACTAATGGACGCAAAACTACATACAATTTGCACTCTTTTTTTGGGCTTCAAAAACTCGAGATGGACAAGAACTTGAGTTTTAACTTGACCCTCGTTCTTTTGATGAGTGTGTCAAGTAAGTCATAAACCCAATCACATAGAATACCATATTAAAACAAGGTCAAGATCAATAAAGTCCATTGTTCAAGTAGCACATCATGTAGACTTGACTCAACTTGACTCGATTGCACCGCTATTCCCTAATAAAGCTCTTTCTTCTGTCGTCCCTCGTTGACAAATCCGTTCGAGCTCTGTCCTAGCTCCGCATACATTGTCTAAACAAATAGCAAACTAGGATCTTTCTTATGATCCCACCTCAAGATCACCAGCTCCTATCCAAAACCATCCCCATGCAGCAGAAGAACACAACAAAACACGTGCATGACCGAGGGATAAGAGTACTAGTCTTGCCACTACCTTGGGCGCCATTTCTTTGCCTCCGGTTAGCGGACTTGGACGGTGCTTCGCCGATGGAGGAGACGAGGCGTGGCGGACAAAGGCAAAGAGGAGCCCCCTGGCAAAAGAGTCGAGGAAATCTCCCTTGATTAGTGCACTATGGTCTTTTGATGAACCTTTGCTGCGAGATGATTTACTTTATATAAGGGTCGAAGCCAGCGGGACTAGCAAGTAGCAAGTGCATCTTTTCGCTTGAGGACAAAGCCCCAGCAGTTGGAAAGAGCGCTCAACTCTTTCAAATCGTGGAATTATGCAAGAAAGTGGAGAAGTAGCATACAAGGCCACACCAGTTTGAAAAAGATATTCCGTTCTTTCTCCAAAACGTGGAACTTTGCAAAAAGGTTGAGAAGCATAAAATGCTAGAGCAGATAGGAAAGCTTATTCAATTCGTCCAATTGGGAATTTCCTAAAGATTTTAAGATTAGGGTTGGCCATAGACAACTCCAACAGGGGAAAAGAGAGAGGCTTGTACCTTCTCCCCCAAAAAAGAGAGACAAATTGGTGTGTGAATTAACCGTCACGGTTCGGTTACATCGCCTCTCATATAAAAATCTTTTGATATTCAAATGTGGAATTTGTAAATAAGATATTGTGATTGACTTGAATACATCGTGTCGTGTCTTTGTTTAGTATTCAAATTTAGAAGCATTGTGATTAACTTGGTTGCATCGATTACGTTGCATCTCGTGAAAGATCTTTCAGTATTCTTTTTCTTTCCTTCTTTTTTTGGACGGTGATCTTTCAGTATTCAAATGTAGAATTTATAGGGATACGTGTCCCCGCGAACATTGTTATTGACTTGCCACGCCACCTCAATTGCCTCATCTATACGTGTGAAGTTCCTTTTTCACAATGCGAGACCCGGTTTTATGGTAATTTTACTCGGTAACGTGGGAAAATAAGCGCATGCGTACGTTAAATCAAAAGTTCTGATGAGAAATATCAGTTCTAATCTTGAAAGGTTCTCAGGCAGCTGGTTTTGTACCATCTCCCTGATTTTTTTTTTTTGGGCCGGCTGGTTTGTCAAAACAGGGGGCCGTCTACGGTTTCTACGGTGCTCTCTGAGGGCGCTACGAAGAAAGCAACAATGTCCGACACCGATGGGGGAGGAGGCAAAGCCTAGAAATGGTCAGAATCAGAATTCCAAGAAACTTTCCTGGCTAAGAACTTGCAAGAAAAGCTTTAAAAAACCAAAAAGAGGTCAAGAGAAAACCGGGCTGTCTCGACAATCTCAAGCCCTGCCCCACTAATCTTTCTTTTCCTTTCCCCACTGGGGTCCAATGCAGAAGGCCCCTCCTCTCCGAGTCAATAAAAATGTGGAGAAGTCAAGGCCACATCCTTCGTTAAAAAGGTTGAGTTTAATTAATCTTTGGGCTCCAAACCCCACACAATGCTAGGCTAGAGTATTCGTCAAGTGGATCTGTTTTGACCATAAGGGTCTTTATTTAAGGTTTTTTGGATAAAGAAAGCAAGCGAAATCAGTGCCCATCTTGGCCTACACGGTCCAAGATGACTAGATTTCCCACCACCAAGTTAAGCCAAATCCTAACTACTCCTTGGCCTACAAAAGAAGATAACAAGAATCCAAAAGGATTCCAATTTGAGCGATGAAATAGCCTTTTTTGTTCGGCATCTTCGGCTTCATGACAATTGCTCCGACAGCTCAACAGCCCTCAACTTAGTAATTCTGAGAAAAGGAGTACACTCATTGAGCTAAACCCTACACTAGCATACCCAGCTATTCCGATACCAGCAGATGGCTAGCTATTCCGATACCAGCAAATGGCGGAGCGCATCTTTACATATGCATATCCCGTGCCTCATGGCATCTTAAGTGGGGGAGAGAGCATGGAAAAGCTCTCTTGGTTCCCTAACCTCAGCATCGTTAATCAAGATAGCCTCGAAGATAAACATTAAGCTTCTAGAATATACAAAATTTGATCCCACGACGAGTGATCCAAAGCTGGTCCTCTTCTAGAGATCTCTAACGAGAACGGGCAGAGATATGTCAGCAGACGAAGAACACGTTGACTGCAGTAAGACCAGTTCCGTCATTTTGCCATTTATTCGTGGTATAGCTATTATCTCAATGAAACTACCATCATCGGCTCCCGGGGCCACCCCCTTACATAATGTCTCCATATTAGGGACCTGCATTAAAGACGACAAATGGCAAAATATAAGTTATGAACATAACAGTTGAAGATATGAAAGTCACCAAAAGAGCAGAGTTGAAGGTCCAAAAAGCTGTCTCAGCTAAATAAAATCTTATCTTTGAATTATTGGTCGACCCATCAATGCATCTTAACAGGAAAAAAAGTTCAATCAAGTCTGTAGTCCCAGACAGATCAATGGTAAAAATAAAATTTTGAACCCTCGTATAATGAGCAATGATAGAAGAATAAATGACAGAACAATTGTGTTGTCTTTTTAATGAGCAATAATAGAAGTATGAATGACAGAGCAATTGTGTTGTCTTTTTAATCAGAACATCAATAATGGAACTCATGGACAAAAAATAGACCAAATACATTTTATAAAGGAAGAACTGTGTGAAGAATATGACCCGGTAAAAAGCAATGAACTATGGATAGCTGCAAACATTTTCCGGCAAAACTTGTAACTCAGGAAGTTGTCTCATCGTTTATGGATTCAACTGATAGCCTGTGTTGTTGAAATGACTAAACTTCCAAAAAGTTGACATATATGCAGAGGAAATGTCAAAGTACCAGTAAGTGGGAAAAGGCAGCAGGACTTGTGTTTGTGCACACGCCAGACTTCTTTACAATCTAACAACAATAGCTATATTAGGTTTATCAAAACTTTATGAACCTAGTGGTGAGCAGGGTACCCCAATATAACAGAACAATTAACCTTTGTACTAAAGATCAACAGAAAGACTGACTATTTTTGCCGTGTGCCATCCCAGGTTGTGGTGCACAGGTTATCGCATTTTTACTCAATTGTCCATCTGGAACAGGCACCCTTATTTGGTTCATCAAGAACATCTCCAAGCCTGAAGAGGCTGGTCCAGCATCTTTCCTTGACTTAAATCTCCCCCTGACAAAATTCCAAGCCAAGGAAGAAAACCAAAATGAACGCATCTTGAAATCTATCATTTGAGAGGACTCTAAACAGAAAGAAAGTAGAGATGTAAAGCAATCATGTCACTAACCTGTCCTTTCGCTTGTCAAAGTACTTCTGCAGCCGAACTCTTCGATTCATATGACCTTCCATGTCTGAAGAAATAAAATCATTAACTTCATACTGATGGACAACAATCACAAAAGAAAGTCATAAAACTGAAACAAGGGCAAGGGATGACTCCTTAATTCGCAATGCCTTTATGGTTTTCAAGGAATGGGGAATTATCTGGTTTGACAAAAATCTAACTTCCATATGAAGAGAGTAAGGAGGTTAAGGTCACTTTTTTAACTCAAGGTGCTCAATATTTTTTTTTTTTTTGGTAAGTATCAAGGTGCTCAATTTTATTTTATTTTTTTTTTTTTTGTGGTAAGAACAAGGTGCTCAATGTTCATCTATTAATAAGGTAACAATTCAAAATAAACAAGTTATCAGTTAGTTCAAACCAGTTTAGTACCAGAAAAGGTTAGTTTCACTAACCCCACATGACATAATGCTCGTTCTTTCATCGGAAATCCTAGAAAATTAGTTTTACTGCTCTAAATATTTAATATTGGATGCCAAAACAAATATAGTGCAAAATTTTGACTTTGTTTGATGAGCTGCCCTTTTTTTGCATCTTCACCCTTAAGTCCATTAGAGGACGATGGAAGTAAGTTGTACAATTTCACACTACCAAAAGTGTCATTGCCAAACCCAAGAATTTTAAGAATGCAACCAATCACCCCCAAGTTCCTTCTAGGTTTAATCACAGTCTATCTTTCCTGCTTGGCAACCTAAGCACTGTGCATGAGGGTAAAATTAGCAAGCATCTACCTATATATTTCCCATAATAGATAGATCCCCTGTGAACTTCATGCAATACAGAATATACTGCAGATTCGACCTGTATAGGACTTCTCCATTTCATTGAGGAAATTCAAACTTCTTGATTAAAATAAACCACAATTAACATCTGAGAAGGCTCCCAAAGCATGCAATTTCACCAACTGCTTGAAGAATATTATTCATGAACAGATACCAGTACTACTTTGTTCCGGTTTAGTCTGTTGAGAGCAAAAAATGGACTTTCAAATCTTCATTCTAAAACACAGTGCTTCCATATTTGACATTTCTAGCTTTTCCTCCCTTATGAAGCCCAAGTTTCACAGAAATAATTAAATCCACTTACGATCATTTTTAGCTTTTGAAATAGTACTACCATATCAGTGACACTCCCTCATCAGTTGGAATGAGAGGCAATTAGAAGAGGAATCTGGTTTTACAGACAGCAACACCACTGATGCTCTATGAACGGGAAAATATCCGTATCAAGAATATTCCTTATTCCTAGAACTCACTAAATCACGCTGCAGGTTTGCACACATATATTGAGTACATTAAGCTGAAGCAAGATGAATAAATAAGGTTAATCAGATTAACCATCTTGATATACTGTTAAGGTCAATCACACCTGTTTGTGTGGTATGAGAGACCATTGCTCTTGGAGGTAATAGACACAAGTTGTCAGTTGTGGCCGGCATGTGACAAGGGAATGACCAAATTGCTGCACTTCCATTTGATGAATCATCCAGCGGCAAAGGGATTGGACTAGATGCAAGTTGCATGATTGTCCTCGCCTGCAAGAGCATGCATGAATGTGTCGACAGGCCATCAGCTGTGCAGGTAAGACTTGAGAGGAGATATCTGTGCATTGCCGAATCTTTGTTACCTTGTCAGGAGACACTCTGTCATAAACATTCACCTTGCCACAGTAGAAAATTGTCATTTGCCCCAGTGTAACCTCTCCGGCACCAACATTTCTGCAAAATGTTGTCAAGCATTGCCCGTTAAAAACTCAAACTGAACCTTACTCTCGAGCTTGGAGCTATGTCTCAATCCATGCTCCCAGCGTGTAAGGTAAATTCCTTTTTATACACTACATGAGACAATGAGATATCACCTCAAGGAACAGAATGACTAGCCAATTGCCAACCCTGCAAAAGCATATCCTACACCAGAACAGCACTCATACCTACGATTGCTGTCGACATATCAAAGAAGAACAAATTCATCTGTATGCATTTCCAAGTTTAGACACTTGCGGCATATAAACAGGCAGCTACATCAACATTTGACAAAAAACAGACTGCTCTATCCATAATTCAGCAGAAAGACTCCTCCCGACACATCTCGATCGGTTCATCTATGCAGGAGGAGAAGGACTAGGCTAATATGTCCCAACTCCGCACCAATTTACACCCTATGAGATACAGTCCTTCTCTACAATGGCTAAAAAGCCTAACCTGAATTTCGCAAACACACAAATGCTCGCCTTTAATCGAACCAGTCGGCGACATCACAGCAACAACCAGAATGCAACAAACCGACCAACGGTGAAAACACCAACTCAACCACCAACCTGGGACTAACCGCATTTCTCTCCGGGTCGGCCCCAGCCGAAGCCGCCGCATCTCCATGAGGCGCCGGCGCCGGCTCCGGCGGATCCTTCCGCCGATACGGCGCGGCCTCGTCCGCGAATTCCGACACGCTGGCGCCGGGGCTCACCTCCTTCGCCGAGTCGGGCGAGTTTGAGTTCGAGTTAGCCTGCAATTGCCGGAATTAACCCACCGCTAACCCCCGCGCGAAAGGAGCGGAGAAAAAAAAAAAGAACTCCGTCGGTTACCCGCGGCGGCGGATTCTCCGCGGACGAGACGACGATCTTCCGCAGCGTCCTGGCGCCGGAATCGTCGTCCTCGGGGCCCTCGAGCAGCGCCTTGAGCGAGATGACCTGCTGGATCGCCTGGGATTTGTTCCACGACGGCCTCCTCATCCCTGCACAACCGCCACGCGTCAGCTCCCCGAGCGGGAACCGGAGGGAAAATCCCGCCCGCCGCCGCCCGCCGGCCGGCCGGTCGCCGGAAATCGCGGCGGCAGCGCGGGGGGGACGGAAGGCGGGAAATCGAGGCAGACGGAGAGAGGGAGAGGGAGAGACCTTTGTCCTTGAGGAATTTGCGGCAATCCTCGCGGGTGAGCTGCGAGATGTCGTCCTCCGTGAGCTGGTTGAGGGGTTTGTCGAGGATGCAGCGGAGCGACGTCATCCCGGCGGCCGATTGCGCCGGCTCCCGGCGGCGGAGCGTCTCCGGCGACGTCGGGCTAGAGAGAGAGAGGCAGGGAGGGAGGGAGAGAGGAGAGAGAGTGTGGTGGTGGGAGTGAGAGTAGAGAGAGAGAGGGAGAACCTTTTTTTTTTTTCAATTTTTACTTTTTTTTTTTGGGTTGGGGAGGAGGGGGGTTTAAGGAGCTGAAATGCACCCTAAGCTGCCACGTAAGCACGCGCCCGGAATTATTAGTGTGCGCCAAATCACCTGCACTTCTCTCCTCGATTAGGTGTAGGTGCAGGAGGAGTTAACTGAACTTGGCCCCCTTCCCTTATTTTTTTATTATTTAATCGCAGATCTTTTGCTCTTTTTTCCTCCTCCCCCATACGTGGCCACAAAAGATTATTTCTCTTTCTTTCCTTTTTCATCATTTTTTTTTCTTTTAATTTATTTACCCTTTTTTTTTCCTAATCGTATGCTTCTAAGGGCAACAAAATTAGAAATAAATCATTAATTCGCTGGCAAGAAGTAAGTACACCGATTACCCATATTGTTTAATATGATCTTTAAACTCGTGATCTTTGAACTCATTGGAATTCGCTACATGTTAGATGGTGATTGATTCCTTCCACCCCACTAACAAGTGTTTTCTTATATACATGTGTCACGGGTCAATCGATTGGGATCATGACCATGTGGCGATTCAAGCACTTCTGGACCGACTTGGATCGTCGGGCACTTAAGCCAAGCCTTGCTCGATCGATCGTACACTCACTTGCTTCATCCGGATCATAAAGAGAAAAAATTTTAGAGAGAGAAGCTTTGGAAAAAAATTAATATTTGTATTACTGAAACATTTGGATGGTTACAAATGAGGGGGACGACACCCTTCTTATACCAGAGGCCTTCTGATTACATCCATTGATCGAGAATTCATCCAGTGGACAAGATTGCCTCGCCAAACCTATCAACTACCGACACTAATGACTGGAAAGTTCTAGAATTTGGCGTAATAGCCGTACCGCCCGCCCTTGGAAAATTTTGGAAGAAGTCTTGTCAGGAATTCTAGCGATCACAAGAGGTCCTCCTCAGAAAGGCATGGCCCTTTAGCTATAGAAACCTCTTGGTCGTGACATTCTCCCTCACTCATTTGAGTGACGCCCTCATTAGTCACAGCTTAGAGAGTGGCCTTCTTGGCACGAGCACAGGCTCTCTTCTTCCGATTCCACTTTGTTCGGACTTGCTCATACGATGGACCACACCCTTCCAACTTCAACTCAGGCATGGCACGCGGCGAGCACTCAACCTCGGGGAAGAGCACTTGGATTGGCATGGTGTGTATTGGAGTAGGATCCAACTCTTCCTTCGGTTTCTCAATGGTTGGCGGCTTGTTCATGTGCTTCTCGACCTTTAAGCTCTTGTCGAGACGTTGGATTGTCGCAATGGTCTTGGTGTCGATTACCCCTTTCGTCATGGGGATCATTGCAAGGTATTTTGGATCGAGGATCATGATGCACTTGGTCCTCATGTTGATCATGGACCTCAAGCTATGGAAGAATTGCATATCGAGAATGAGATCATAATCGTCAAGAGGAATTACCTCAAATAACAGCTTGCCCTTCCATTTGCTGATTTGGATGTCCTCATCAGGAGTGGATCCTACGTCATCAAGTCCATCTGAGTTGATGGTCTTGAAGGACCTCTCGGTTGGCTCTACGTGAAGTCTCAAGGCCTTTGCCACTTCGGTTGACAAGAACATGTTTGAAGCTCCAACGTAAACCAAGGCATATAGTGCTTGGCCGCACACTTCGACCTCCATGAAGAACACGTCCGAGTTTGGGGCAGCTTTCTTTTCTTTGGATGGTGATTGAGCTTGGACGGTGTTGACAACCTACATGCCTCCAAGTTGGATATGCCGCTTCTCTTCTTTGGGCAACTCCTCCTCCTCCTCTTCTTTGATGGCAAGGAGAGCGTCGATCTTGCCCTTCTTTGGGCACTTTTGGGTCCAATGCGGACCTTTGCAAATGAAGCAAGGAGAAGGTAGGGGTTGATCGAACTTACTTGTCGTGTAGTTCATTTGTGGTCATCCCCTTTGGAAGGACGGCTTGGAAGTTCCTTCCCCCCATGTCTTGACTCAGCCACCTTGATCTTTCGGCCCATGGGGAGAGTCTCCAGTTTCGTCTTTGGAGGATCGATCCGACCTCCAATCCCTTGCTTGGTTCTTTGGCTTAGCTTTGGTGAGGTCGACGAGGGACTCGACCACACTTACGCTCTCATGAGACTTTGCACAACCCGTCGCTTGAGCTCAAACTGTGCCCATAGCTTTAGTCCATCCATGAACGCTTCGAGAGCCTCCTCTTCTCATAGGTTGCGGATTTGGGTTTGAGCTCGTGAATTCGTTCGCGTACTCTCGAATCATGCCCTTTTGTTCGAGGCGATAGAGCTTGCTACGGGCTTCTTGTTGAGCAGACTCGGGAAAGAAATAATCTCGAAACTCCCTCACGAAGTCATCCCATGTGTCCACAAGATCGGCATCGCACTTGGTCTCGTTGCACCTATTGCGCCACTAAAGCATTACAGTATCGGTAAGGAACATCAAAGCAGTTCTTACCTTGATCGACTCGTCTTGGATGTTGACAGCGCCAAAGTTTTGCTCCATGCTCTAAACAAAATTGTCCACCTCTTTGGCAAATCGGTTGCCTTTGAATTCTTTAGGCTTTGGCACTACTTGTGTAGGCATCGATCCATTAGTGATGCTCAATTTGCATAAGGCAAGCTTAGTCTTGAGCTCTTGGATCTCCACTTTCATGACTTCGACCTCATCCCTACAAGGGCTTTCTTCCTCGATCATTTGGACACACTCCTTCAATACATTAATCAATGCTTTATGGGCTTCGTCCTTGTCGTGCAACGGAGTCATCACTTGGTTGACGTCGGTCGTGAAGTCTTCACGAAGCGAGACCTCAACCTCCATGATATGGTCTCTCACGTCGTCGATTCCTTCCATGAACTCGACCATCGCACTCCGAACCTTCCCCAGCTTCTCATCTAATGCAGCTACGACGTCCATTGAGGCTTCTCTTTTCTTTGTTCAACCGCAAGTCTCCTTGACTTGAACGGCCTCTCCATCCATGACAACTTCTTGGCTCGACATTCTCTCGAACAGTTGGTGCTTCTCAATCTCTCGAAACAGATCCCTTCTTTGCTCTGATACCACTTGTCACGAGCCGATCGATTGGGATTGTGACTGTGCGGCAACTATGGTACTTCTAGACCGACTTGGATCATCGGGCGCCTAAGCCAAGCCTTGCTCGATCGATCGCACACTTGCTTGCCTCACTTGAATCATAGAGAGAGAAAGTTTCTAGAGAGAGAAGCTCTGAAAAGAAATGAGCCTTTTGTATTGTTGAAATGTTTGGCTAGTTATGAATGAGGGAGAGGACAACCCTTCTTATACTAGAGACCCTTAGATTACATCCATTGGTCAAGAATTCATTCGGTGGACAAGATCGCCTCGCCAAACCTACCAATTACCAACACTAATGACAGGAGAGTTTTAGAATTTGGCATAATGGCTGTATCGCCCATCCTTGGAAAGTTCTGGAAGAAGTCTTGTCGAGAATCCTAGTGATTATAGAAAGTCCTCCTCGAAAAGGCATGGCCCTTTAGCTATAGAAACCTCTTGGCTATGACACATGCATGTGACACGGCTCGATAGATGGACACGATCTAGAAGATTCCCAACGCTAAGTCGTGGCCCGTACAAGAACAAGCCCACAACCTTTGAGCTATTGGCCCATCCATGGGTGGGCAATCCTTCGATTCCCCCAGACGAACAACCCTTGGGCTTTCTACAGCCATAGGGGCTTCTTGAGTGTCCCATTGTATATCTATGTAATGATTATGGAGATTCAAGCTCCACCATTAGATTGAAGGGGAGATCGATGGCCAAAAATAGTCTCATACTCATATAAATGGGGCCCTCCCCTAAGCTATATCATCTCGTTCATTAGTGCAAGTATACTCTTGAGCTTCTCTTTTAAAGTTCTTTGTACGACCCTTGAGGAACAAAATGTGAGTGAGACTGATTTGGGAGAAATCCTAAGGCCGCATGAGTTATGGAATATTAGATCGATCAATTCGTGACCCATGCATATGGAATATTGCGATAAGATGGAGCATGTTATCAATGTTGCTTACATTGATTGCTATGGCAAATTAGCACATACACTTTCTAGTGTTAGCCAAAACCCACAGTGCCGCCTCCGCCTTGCTAATTGCCGTTTGCCTTGGACATGCCGCCTCGGCCATTAAAGAGCTCGCCATGGGGATTTCTGTTTCAAATGGGGGGTGTCTAAGATAGAGAAGAGCTGAAGAGGATGCATATCGCATTTCTCATTCAAATGTAGATTTATCCAAATGTTTGCAGGCCGCAGTTTGGATTCTAGTTCTCAACTAAAAATTCGAATTAAACCGGAGACTTTTCTCTTTCCCTTTTGGTTATATGACTTGAAATTGGGAATGCAATGAATTCAGTTCGATTTGAATTTCGAAAATTAATTTGGCCAAGCAGTTCCAATCGGGTTTTTTAGCCTTTCGGGTTCTTTTGACAGTCCCATCGGATGTTGCTAATACCACCCACAAGACCCTCTCTCATCACGTCCGCTGTGTTGCAATCTCCCCTTTGACCCTCCGCCTCGGCTGCTACCAATATCACATCAAGACCCCTCTGACCAACTCTCTCTCTTACTCTAGACTTTTTTTGACTATGATACTCAACAGAAAACTAGGTGTCCAATCGAAATCATAGATTACCACGTGTGATATCGATGCACAGGGTATAGGAGTTGAATTACTTCCGTCCTAGAAACAGTTCAGATTTGAACTATTCCTTAGAGAAGACCTTTCATGTATCTTCTTAAGTCAATATAATGCATCTTCTAAGAACATGTCGATTTATGTAGAATTATCTAACCCTAACGAATGACAATAACAGCTCTCGAAGACCAAAATTAGGAACTGCCATAATCCGTGTTACAATCGCAACTTAACTCGACTCGTTTGTGCATGGTTGACGTCAAGACTTCATTCCGCTCGATCGTGATGTACCCACATCATCTTTCTTCTAACATCCCCACCTAAGAAAATAAGTTTTTCCTATCCATAGAGTATAGTACAGAAGAGAGAGAGAGAGAGAGAGGGCTATTGCAACACAAATAAAGTCACATTACAACTATGTCTATGCCGGGCCTCCCTATTTCTCGTGGGGTTGGCGTTTCTTGAATTCAAACCGAGGCAAACGCCTCTCGATTCTTTTTCCTTCGGTCGGCCCACGAATTCTCATGCTTCTTGCCCCCACGGTCCGAACCGCGGGAGGGGGAAAATTCCTCCCACCAGATCGACCGAACTGCGCACACATGCGTTCCTCTGCCGCGGATGCAGAGCGCAGTACGATGACGTCGAACGATTCAATGAGGGTTTCCAGCTCAGGTGCAACGAGACACGCTGTTCTTGCAGAGGCCACCTGATAGAATCCTCCCTCTAGATCTATATACTCTTATCTCTTTCCACTGCAATCTTCTTCCATGGCGGAGCCTCGAGGAGCCATCAACACGCGCGCATCGAAGCGAAGTACTTCGCGAGCTCGGCTTCTTCGCCATAAGGAAAGCGAGAACTCAGTCTTGAGAACTTAAAACCCTAGCATGCAAGTTTCGTTTTCCTCCTGCATTATCTCTGGAACTTCATACCCACCCCTCTGGAAAACACCCTCGCGCGTTTGGCGTATTCCGTGGACGGGCCTGGGGCTCGCCCCCCACCGCTCGAGATCCACTGCTTGCCCACACGAGCTGCTTGCTGAGAACAAGATTCGTCGTCTTGCTTTCTTTTCCCTTCTTCTTTATTTGACTATTCTGTCAGAAACCTAATTCTTGCCCTTCCGCATTATTGCCCGAGAACGAATGAATACCGACACGCATTTCTCACCGTGTGTCTCGACCGACTAGCGACTAGCACCAGCACTAGGCCATATTATTCCCCCTCTGAAATGAATTCTCGCGCAATTTCTTTTTGATTTTCTTGCCCTTTTCTTTTGCCCTTGATTTGGGTAGGTGGTGGTGACAGCTGCTGCGTCGTTATCTTTTGAGAATTTTGTCTGCGTGACAAGCACGGGAATAGCAAGAAGGAACAATGAAATGATAGTAGCTTTTCCCCCTTTCTCTCTCTCTCTCTCTTTCTCTCGCTTTTCCTATTCTGTGGATTTCTAGCATGGGCATTGAAAGCTCTCTCTCTCTCTCTCTCTCTCTCTCTCTCTCTCTGTTCCTCATCGATTTCTGGTGTTGCGTTTCTGGTTTCCTTTTCCCTTCAGTTACTGTTGCACCGTGCGCAAGCAATCATGAGAGCTTTTGCGTAGTGCGCGGAAGCAAAAACCTAAGCATAGCATGCGTATCATTGGCATAGGTTCCTGTTCGTCAGCACAATTGTACAAGGACAAAGAAAATAAAGTTTCAAATTCGAATTCACATTCACTTTTCCCCGGGGTTCACTGTTGAAGTATTTGGTCATTTTAATAAAGTGAAGTAGGACGAGCAAGATGAATTGACTGCATCAAGAATCATCCGGACCTTCAATTCGATATGTGGTTCTTTAAGATGGAACCAATGTCCAAGTGATATATATATATTCTTTTCATCTGCATCCATGAGGCCTTTATTATCTATATGGAGGCACAAACTTGAATGAGGGAATACTAGCTGCTGTAGCGGGCATTTTAAAATTGAAGAATTTTCTTTTTTCTGTTAATGAGAGAGGAAGATCAACTAGTATATGAAATGCACGCTAATCTCACGCATCGAAAAAATTTACAATTCGAATTGGTAGTCTAAGCATGATTTTTTTTCTATCGATATTTTCAGCAAGAAAATTAAAGAGGTGCTTGAAATAAACCTTTCTTTCAATTTTTCTGAAGCAAGTGAACGAAAAAGTCAGATCGTCACCGTGATGCTATCATGATGTTGGGTCATGAAATTCAGCAAAGGATGGGACAATTATTGGATAAACACTAGCGATTTTCAGTCGCAAAAATCGGTATTATCAACGAAATATTGAGTCTTCCCGTAATGATTAATGCCTATATATCTACAAACTAGCGGTCATATTGAGTCTTCCCATAATGATCAATGCCTATATATCTACAAACTAGCGACCCTTTTAAATTACCCTATATCCATTAACTTTTTCCCCCACATCTTTTATGTGGAAATGAATTCTCAAATTTTTTATGACATTACAAAATACGATGCATTTTCTTGATTAGTCGCTCCTTCCCCGGTTAAAACGTCGATAAGACATTACTATCGCAACTACTCGACGATCAACATGTACGTCGGATTGATGCCTACGAGTCATGCCGACAACCCGCTAAAAGATAAGAACTGACGAGAGATCAATCTCGCCACCGCGTGCTCATTTGTCGAGGAGAAACCGGAGCCCGATCAGATTAGGAGTCGTTGTCGTTCATACCGATCCGCCAAATATTGTCGAAACTCAATTGAATCGAGGGCCATTTTCCCGTGAGGTGAATCTAAGCAGATGGATCAGAGTTCAAGTAAATTCCGGATGCGTGCACGCGTGTGTACTGCACAGCCCTCGCTCGCTCGCTCGCTCGATCGATATAAGCAACTTCTGCTTTATAGGCTTCGCGTTCTGCGATCTTTGCCGAGCGGATTCCGGGAAACCAAGGCCAGGGGGCCTCTCATGTCATCTCAGCTCCCTGCCATCTTTTGGAACCCTCCTCCTTACCTCTTTCCTCGCAGAGGAAACTGCGAAATTCTCCTTTTCCGAACCTTGTTACTATTCCTCATTTGACCCAACCGAAACCCCTTTTTCTCTCGGTCTTCATCAATGCTCCGACGAGTCCCTCAACCATTAAATGCCACCAGACCCTTTTCCTACCCGAGGGAAATGGACGAAGATGTAAGTCCAAAAGATGCATCATTGCTCCTTTTCGATGGAATACTATTCTCCTTTGCTAATGACATAAGTGAATAGCTCATCGTTTCCTTTGCTGGACTACCTACAAAAAAAGTTACCATTCGATCTGCTAAATGTGCATACTAATAGCATGAGACAGTGAAATATTGGCCGTGGGTCGTGTCCAATCTGCATAAGGAACTACGACATCAATTATATTTTTTAGGCTTAATTGCTCGAAACCTCCCTGACCTTTGGCGACATTGCACAATAACCTCTATATTCAAAAGCTAGAAATTACTCAAAAACTTTGAAATCATCACATGATAAGTCCCAAGATAACTCCCGAGCATTAAATAGTCAAATTACAGATTAACTTTCCCATTAACTTTCATTTGTATGGTAATAACTAGTTTTTTGATCAACATAACCATTCGTGTTACCTGAAAATGGAGTAAGTTTTTTTATTTTATTTACTAAAATAACCTCTGCTGAACTTTTTTTGACTTCATCAACCATGCATTCTCTCTTATCTTTCTTTAACTTTATTAGGTAATTTTTCACACCTATACATTTTTAGATAACTTTTCACGGCTATGCATACAGAAAACTCAACAACCGCAACAAAAATCAAAGTTTCATCTGTGTAATCGATAACTTATGTAACGGTGTCGAAATTCACCAGAATAATCTATGATAGCTCGAAATTTGGGAATCATTGTGCAAATGCGTCAAGGTTGGAGCACCTCAAGCAATAATTTCTTCTTTCTTTTCCCCTAAAATGAAAAAGGAATTCGCTAGGTGATATAACAGGAGACCATGCAAGGAAAGAAAGATCATGGTGGTGGGGTTCATTAAAAATGGGAACTGATGGAACCCCCTGTTCGCCAAACTCTCATCATGTGGCGCCTCGCACGATCGAATCGTCGCCCCTTTCGCGAGCGAGAGACATCGCATATCTCTCTACTCACCTTTTTAGATGTTCGTGTCGTGTTGGGTTTTCTTCGGGAGGGGTCTTGATCTGTCCCTCGCCCTCTCCGTCCCACGCACGTGTCGTGTCTCTTCCTACCTGATGAAAGGCCCCCCGGCCGGACCCCACGCCTTCGAAAAGGGTCTTGGAGGGGTCTTTGGATTGACCATCGCCATCGCCGGTCAAAACCCGAATTAAAGTCGACGTTGTACTTCGAGTCCTTTGTAGTTAGGCAAGCCCCGCAGAGGACGCGGACGGATGGAATGGAGATGTCTTGGCGTGAGAGGTGAAAATCGGGCAGAGGTTTGTGAAAATGATCCATCGATCGCCTCGAAGAAAGAATGGCAGTTGGATCAGGAAGCCTTTCCAACACTATCATCGCTTTTTTGAAATGGAAAATGATGCAAATGATTCAAAAATTTTCAAGCCAATATATAATTTCGTCTTTAAATTTTTAATTTGTTCGATATGATTTTAAAACTGTTAGTTTACTATGCAATATCATGTTTGAACTTTCAATTTGTTCAATATTATTTTAAGATTAGACATTGTTTTTGAACTTTTAAATATTTTCATACAATTTAGTAACTATAATGAGTATTTACCAATAGTTCAGGACATGGAAGGGATGAAAGGGAGATGTGTCGGCTTGAGAGGTGAAAATGGGCAAAGGTTTGTGAAAATGATCTATTGATTGCCTCAAAGAAAGAATGGTAATTGGACCAGGAAGCCTTTCAAACACCATTGTTGCCTTTTTAAAATGGGAAAGTGATACAAATAACACTTAAACTTTTAATTTAATGTATAACTTTGTCTTTAAACTTTTGATTTGTTCAATATGATTTTTGAGCTATTAATCCAATACATAATGTCGTTTCTAAACTTTGAATTTGTACGATGTGATCTCTGAGATGTCATCCTTAAACTTTTAAGCATTTTTGTATAGTTTAACGACTTTATTGAGCATATAAATAAAAGTCTAAGGATGATGTAATAAATTCCACCAAAGTTCAAAGACAGTATTGCATCTAATTAAAATTTAATGACCATTTATGTTATTATCCTTTTTGAAAATTATGAGATCAAACTCTTGGATGAAAACAGGACAATTTAATCCTTGAACACTTGACTTTCGAATCAATGGTCATGGACAGACTTAAGATTATTGTGTTGTTTTGGGAGAATCTAAAAATCATTGTTCATGGCAATCGCTACACTAAGCCGAATTAGCTATTTGTATCCTCACTCAATCAATATTTACATTTCTCACGGCTGAAGCGTATGAACTTCATATTATCACTTTTTCAACTGTTGAAATATATGTCATGTCCTCTGTATATGGAAATTATAACGGGTTTATATATATGTAGTCACCAGCCATCCGCTTGTTGTCCGAGCTTGGTTATTTATTGTATGACCAATAGGGCATCTACATTTTCTTTTTATTTTTTATTTATTTATTTTATTCTTTGTTCTCTTCCTAATTGATTTTCCAAGTTCGAGAATATGTATGTTTGGTACGAGGCAGACAGCAGCATCCGAATCTTTTCGTTTCGTGGGGGGATCGACACGCTCGTGCAAGCACTGTTGCTCTTGCACCTTAAACCAAATTCTTATGTGTGTAAAAAAGGGGGTAATTCCTTAGATTAAAAAAAAAAAAAAAAAAACCAATTTTAGGTGCAATCACAATTATGTGCCTACTTATTTTTGTCCAAAAAATCCTCAATTTTCATTGTAAGTACAAATCTATCCACGTGTCCAAAAATCACCACTGATTTCTTTGAGATTATTAATATTATGAGGTTGATGTTGCTCTATACAAATGTGAGACTATTGATGAAAACATGGGTTTGATAAAGAACCTCTAATCAACCCTAATGTTGGTTGTTTTGAAAAGAAAATTGTGGTGATTTTTGGATGTGTGGACATATTTGAAACTATAGTGATCGCTAGGGATATTTTTAGACAATAAAAAGTTCAAGATAGAATTGAGCTTTTGTAACCTTACAAGCAATGCAATGGGGAACGAAACGATTGTCTATTAAGCCCCTTAAAGTTCCTGTATTTTTGCAATTATTGGAATACTGAATAATCACTGAATTGGTTGTTCAAAATCCTAATATTCGCACAGCTTAATTCCTCAAAAAAGGATCACTGAAAATCGAGCTTTCGTAACCCTACAAGCAATGCAACGGGGAGCGAAATGATTGTCTATTAATTTCATGGTGTTTCTTTAAGAAAACGTGCATGAGCTTACTAACAATACGTAATTAATATTGAATTGAGGGGGAAAAAAAGGAAATGTGTGCATGTTGAAACCAAAATTTGACAAAAAGAAGAAATACATTGTTGATGTGGGTCGGACCAATGACTATTTAGTTAATAGGAGGGACTCTAAGGTAGACATTGAATGAAAATCTATGCAAAGTAATGCACGATGACCATTAACTTTAACCAAAGGAATTAGAAATTACTTAGACTCCATTCATTTTGAGGAAAATAAATAATTTGAAAAATATTTTTCTAAAAATAATAGTTTGTAACTCTTGAAATGATTAATGAATGAAAGTATTTTCATTATGACAATAATTTATGTCCAAACATTTTTGTGGGTAATAAATTTATTTTTCAATTATTTAGTGTTGTTATTTTTAGGAAAATGTTTTCCAAATCATTCATTTTTTGCAAATAAACAAGGTTATAGATAATTGGATATTCACAAAATCTATAACCAAATAGTTACTTGGGATGAACTTTGCGTTGGCACGTTTGTATTCGGAATAGTGCAAGTATGTCTATATTCGCAATGACCAAAAATCCTAATAGTAAATGATAATAAGAGGTAAGCTAAGGGCTTTGTATGATAAATACTCATAAAAAGGAGATGCCGTAAGGTCATGGACCATCAACAAATTCAGGTAACAGTTATTCAAATATTCTTTTAAATTGTCACGAACATAAAAGTTAGAAAGCTTTTCATTTAATTTGAAAATGGAATATTGATTGACTTTGTTGGATCATGAAAGCTATATTGAAAAGAATGTTTGAACATGATGCACTAAAATCATAGAAAACATACATATGGTACAATGATAGGCCTCATAGTGGCTCCCTTGGAGTTTTGGTCAGGCTTCGGATGCTCTATTCGCGTAAAATTTCAAATTTCAAATTGCATATATCATAATTTTTATCGTTGGACTCTAAAAATTCACAATTTTTGCATCATCTACTTTCAAGACACTAATCTTGAAATTTCTTGTAGAAAGTTGAGAATGATTGATGTAATTGTGTCGAAAGAATTCTAGTGAGGAAACAAGTATTGCAATCTTCAAGGGGTAAAGCATGTATTTTTTTCCCAAATCTATAATTTGAAGTGAAGAAAATGATGCCATAATTAACTTATCAATTCTGCTTTTGGTAAATATAAATAGTCTAACCAATCTATATTTTAATTGCCAAGCCCAAAAAAGAATCTGGCCAATTGAGAGGAGAGGTAATTTAATATTTCAATTCGGTTTTCTAGTTCGGTTCTAACATAGCTATATCCCTATTTTATGAAACTCCAATATTCTTCATTTTCATGGTTAGTAGAAGTAATAAATTTCACATAGAATAATAGGGTGCGAATGGTAACATTTATGTTCTTTTTTTGTTCCAGGGAACAGAAACAAAAAAAAGTGTTTTTGTTCCGGGGAACAATTTTTGAACAAAAGAACGCGTTTGGTAACGTTTATTTCGGGAATAAAAAATGAATAGAAAAACGTTTGGTAAATTTTATTCTTTTTTTGTTTCTTTTAATTTTTAAAACATTTTTATTTTATTTTTCATTTTTTCCTTTCTTTTTTATTTTTTCTTTTTTCGGCCGGTCACTGGCCTTCGGCAACCGGCCGACGGGGCCGATAGCCTCGCCCAACCACGGCGAGGCTCGCCGTGGTTGGGCGAGGCTCGGCCTCGCCCAGATCCGGCGAGGTCAAGCGTCGCCAACCCCCGGCACGGGCGAGGCCGAGCCTCGCCGGATTTGGGCGAGGTCGAGCTCGCCCAACCAAGGCGAGGCTTGGCCTCGCCGGCATGGGCGAGGCTCGGCCTCACCGGGGGCCGGCGAGGCTCCGGTGAGGTCGCTAACCCTCGACGGCGTCGCCGGCCCTCGGCCGGGCTCGGCCATGGCCATGGCCGGCGCGACAAAACGAAAGAAAAAAAAAGAAGAAAAGAAGAAGAAGAAAAGAATAAGAGAAGAAGAAGAGAGAGAAGAGAAACGTTTCTTCATTTTTGTTTCTGGAACAAGAAACAATAATTTGTTGTTTCTTTTTTTTGTTTTTATTTTGTTCCGGAAACAAAAAAACAAAAAAAGAACAGAAACGCAACCAAACGCGTTTCTGTTCTTTTTTTGTTCCCGGGAACAAAAAAACAAAAAAATTGTTCAGAAACAGAAATAAAGAGTGTTTCCATGCACACCCATAGTGTTTTATAAACTTCAATATTGCTAACCTCTTTGAAAATGTCGAGAAGAGACTAGTCCAAATCAAATTATTCTTGATAATAGGTAGGAAAATATTATTTTGTAATGTCTAGCAAATATAAAATAAGTGATCAAGTAGCATTTCGAGTCCATGAGAATAAGAAAACTCTATCTCATGAATTGTGCTATTTTTTTTTTTTTTTGGTCGAACATGAAATTTTTTATTACAGGATAATCGAATCTTAAATTTGTCATGGTAAGCATAATATCACTTTTTTTGATTTTCTCATGCATGATAATCACGATAGCCTTTTCTAGTTGTCGTGTCAGACATGTCTCGTCCACAAGAAATGCAAAAGATGATTATTTCTTGAAAAATATGAAAAGAGAGCTACTTGACACTTAATTTTATCAGTTGTACTTTTATTTTTTGGTTGAATTATCAGTTGTACTTTGAAAGTTTAAAATTTGCTATTTGATTTTTTTTATTGTAGTTACCTGAAGATACGGATTTATTAATTCATGTAATTCTTTCTATTTTTAAAATGTCTAAAAAAAATATTATTTTTACTCTTTAGTTAACTCAATCACTGTCTTAGAAATACTCGTTAAAAAGATCCTTACTAATTTACTACTATAGCATGCTATGGCAACCAAGGTAGCATCCTCACGAGTATATAGAGTTAACCCTTTTTTGTGTAAGTGCACCTAAGTTGAATTTTACAAATGATTCTTTGTTTAAAAGGAATTTGTCGTTCGTGCATATTGATTTTTTTCCATTGGAAAGCATTTAAAACTTATATGAGTTATAAGCATTGACGGCCTGACACATTTATTTATATATAATTTTTCAAAATTCTTTAAAATTCGATGAAATTAGAAGTTTTGATGGAAAAGCAAAAAAGTAAATTTTACTTCTCAAGTGATAATTAGTGTTGATAAGGAAAATATTTTTCATCGATTCATTATTATGAACGATACGAGTAATCTTTTTACCAAAAAAAAACGATACGAGTAATTTTTTCGAATTTTTTTAATAAATTATTTATTTTTGGTGAATTAAACCAAGCAACAGAGACTAAGAGGGGGAGAAAATAAGTTTTTGTTTTGGTCGATGGGGAGAAAAGAAGTTATCAACATAAAAAGGAAGGGAAAAGAGAAAACTAATAGAAGTTTATTTATTTATTTTTTTAATTTGGTCTAAACTAATAGAATATTAGAGAGGCACAAAATGAAGAATAGGCACAAAAAAGAATGTGGGATGGGAATGGCACTGTGAGTAAAAATAAGGAAAAATCACCGAGGACAAGATTCAACCCAATCAATCAGGTCTCCCCGTAGGCCCCACTCACCCAGCTATTATCATGGCATCCGTCTTTTCAAAGATCACAACACAAGAATTAGATCTCTCCCTCTCTCTCTCTCTAAATTTTTAGGGTCTTGTCTTTCCTTTCTCGTTTCTTGATCAGCATTTCTTTATATTATATCATATATTTCATCAGATCTCTGATGATGATGATGATGGTGGTAGTGCTGCGTCTCCTCTTCTTCTTCCTCTTCTTGCTGTCTTTGACTTCAATCCCCACAACACACAAGCGCACGCTCACCCTGCAATAGTACTACTTTCCCTCTCTCTCTCTCTCTCTCTCTCTCTTATTTACTTCAAGAACCTCCGACGGTCTCCTCCCTCCCTCCTTCCTCTCTCTCTCTCTCTCCGCCGCTTACCGGGGCACCTCCGCTCCGGCAATGAGCGCGCCGCGCCACCGCCGGCATCCCTCGACGGCCGCCCTCACGGCCCTCGCCTTCCTGCTGTTCGCCTCCGCGTCCGCCGCCATCTCCGTCACGCGACAGGCCATGACGGCGGCAAGGATCCCGAGGGCCGCCGCCGCCTCCGCCGCCGGTAACCGCAAGATCGCCCACAATTCTTGGCCGCTGGCGGAGCCGCCGTCCCCGAGGCGGCTCCTGGCGGGGCCGGGGTCCTCGCCGCCGACGTGCAGGGGCAAATGCGGGCGGTGCTTGCCGTGCAAGGCGGTGCACGTGCCGATCCACCCCGGCCTGAGCCTGCCGCTCGAGTACTACCCCGAGGCCTGGCGCTGCAAGTGCGGGAACAAGCTCTTCAACCCTTGATCAGTTTCCCAAGAAAATCAAGGAAGAAGATGACGAAGCCGATGGTAATGATGATGTTGTGGAAAACAGACGATGTCGTCTCGATGTCCTCGTTCTTCTCCTGCTTCGGATTACGATTTGGCGGTCAGTTTCTTTTAGGTCTCTTTTCTTGGGTTTCGCCTGCTTGTGTATAGGATGATGATTGATTTTTTTGGGGGATGGGGATGATTATGAGGAAAGCAAAGCTGGGCGTGTCGTTGGGATTATAGCTTATTTAGCTCTCTCACTCTCAGTCTCATGTGAAGTGGAGAGAGACTCTCTCAGTCTCTCTCAATCATAGTTTCTCTCTCTTTTGTTTCCTTTTGTTTCTTTGTTTTTTTTTTTTTTTTTTGGTGGAAGTGGTTCTGACTTTGCATTAAAGATGGGGTGCGAGGTTATTATGGGGACAAGATGGGAAGCACACAGACATGTAGTTATAACATGAGCTTCTCTCTTTCTCTCTCATATATTCACTAATTTCCATATGGAAATATATGGGAAGCTGTCATCTAAGATTTTCCTGTATATGCTATCTTCCTTTCTTCTTCCTCACCTTCTTTCTTCTGATTGTTCTTACCGCCAAAATCCGCTGATGGGGAAAAGCGTCCATGTCCCATTTTGCTTTTCTTCCTTTGAGGAATGAAGTGTTAATCTACTAAACATCTTCCAACTATTGTCATCTGAGTAAAGCTGATCAGTCTTTTATGCTGCATATTTCTAAACCATTGACGACCATCATGATAACTCGGCTGCAAATTGGTTCTCCCTAATCATTTCATGCTTCGGCATTAGCACACCATCGACTGCGTAAGCGCCATTTCTTTTTTTTTTTTTTTTCGCTTAACAGCGTTCATCAATTTGGATGTCGTGCGATAGGTTATATACTCTTGCGCAGAAAATTGTTTTTTTCCCTCCATAAATAGCTCTCTCTCTCTCTCTCTCTGGTTATGTGAGATGAGGGAGAGGGGAGAGATGAAAAAATTGAATATGAGAAAAAGCATGGAAACGGGAAGGGATTGGAGACTCTGGACGGGGGGTGTCACTATGACTAAAGAATTGGAGAGGAGACTGTGTGAATGGATTGATCAGAGAGATAGGTTTCCATTTGACTTTGGATCTTGGAAGAACGATGGAGGAGAGCTTTTGAAAGGAAGCAGAGAGAGAGAGAGAGAGAGAGAGGGAGAGAGAGAGGTTGTTTTGTTTCGGAATGTGTGGCGTTTTCTTTCCACTGTCTTTTTATCTTTTATAATAATAATTTGTAGGAGAAGAGCCCTGTGCTTGGCCAATACGACAGCATTCATTTCTCTACGGACTTTACCCTTTTCCTTTGCATCGTACCCTCTGAAACTTTCAGAACGGCTCCATTTCCAGATGTGCCCCTTTCGTTTCCAGATCTTTAATTTAGTTTTTGGTCAGATTTTCCCTTCTCTTTCCGCAGGATTTTTCATATGTCACTGTTCTCTAGGGGGTAGGTTTTCTGATAGATTGTGGCAGAAGCACTGCCAAGTGGAAAATGCAAACAGAAAAGAACTATGCACAAAAATTATCCCAAACTCCTAAAAGATGGCATTGCTAATCAGTTCTTACGGGATGCCTGTAGAGCTATCATTATCAAGCGCTTGAATTGCAGTAAATTTTCACATTTGAATTACAGTGCCTGTAACTCGTGCTTAGCCTTTTGATGTCGTGCCAGTGGGGAGGCGATTTGCGCATGTGTGAAGAACTTGTTAGATTTTGAGTGCTCGGATTTCACATATTAAACAATAATTATAAGATTACCTACCAAGAAATTTTTGAATTTGAAAAGGAAAGAGGAACCCTCACGGTCGGTGCAATTTTGGGTCGGTGGAAGATTTGTAATTCAAGAACCGGAGGTCAACTGTTAGAATCCTACTAATTGTATACAAATTGTTTTAGGTCAAGACTATTTACATATATCAGCGGTCTAGATATAACCGATTTAGGGAACTTACGTGGTGTTCCATGAGCCTGTATAGCCGGATCTCTATGCTCACGCCCTTGATTCATAACATAATAAATGAAAAATCAACTCATTATTATGAAAATTGCTCTTTAAATTATATTATGAGAGAGAAAATAGAGATTTGGTTAGTGTGGGCTCATATTCCTACACACCCTTCCCCGCTTCACTTTGCCTTAAACCTTTCCTTTGTAAAAGAGAATGGTCTTTTATATGTAATTAGTCTTTAATTTTCGAATTATTTTCATCCTCCAATGGAAAAGAAATTAATAAAGATTTTAGATTCTTTAGAGTCTGCCTCTCAAAATTTTTTGAACTCCTATCCTTGTGGATAAACTCTTCTTAATTTGCCTCCCTCGAGATTATGGGAATGCTTTACTGTGTGCTTTACAAAATGCTAACTCCAACCAAATGCTGACTTAATTTTCAGCACAAGACTTTTTACTCTACATTCGGTTCTTTAATTAGCAACATTTACCATCTTCCTCGACGCTCTACACTCATTAAATCCCAAACAATACCTATTTGTAACTTTAAAAGCATCATTTTATTAATACCAAATTTAAGAATTTTAAGAAAACTTACTTTCATCGATGAAGCCTGAAAGAAATCCCATGACGAGTGAATGGTGGTAGTCTCTCTCATTGAATTTGAACTTAAAATCATCAAAATGTTAATAAGTGATCACAACAAAGTAATTAAGTGTGAATTCTCTAATTCTCTAACATTAAACTGTCGAAGCAGGTGAGTCAAGTGACCAAATTGATCAATTTTCATGCAATTCAAATTTCGTGACTCATATTAGACCGAACTCATATTACTAAAGTACATCCATATTTAATCTAATCTAAGCAAACTCGTTCTTGAATTAAGGTGAAAGTGCGAAATCAAGTGAGGGTGACAGAAGTGCGAAATCGAGTGATGAGAGAAAGTGAAGAGAGAGTAATGAATGTGATGTTGGTCTAAATAAGTTGTGAACCATTTAATACCCATATTATTTTGGATTCTACCAATTTAAACCCATTTATACTTATTTACTGATTATAAGAATCTAGCTCATTAAATATAGGCTAAGAAATTAGCTTATAACCATTTATTTGACACGAATGGATAGAGAAGGTAGATTTAATCCGGCGCCCAAAGATTAGTTCCTATACCTAGTCACTAAAAAAATACCTCCTCCTCGGTCCATAGGGGACTCGAACACTGTCCTCATGACACGAACTGGAAGAAAGACCGAGAAGGAAGCTTGCTAGGAATTGATAGAGCAGCAGTCACGCATTTGATTATATTAGATGTCTTCTTTAGAAAAAGAAAGTCATTCCACCAGAGTCATTAAAAAACTATAATCACTTCTGATGCAATCGAAAAAGAAAATTTATGGTTTTCAATGAGTTGCCTTATGCGCGCTGAAGATGTAATCAACGTTGTGGAATCAAAACACATTCTATCTGAAATAACTCGAACTTCAGTACCTTACGAAGGCGCGTTATAAAACCCTAACCCCTCTCTACCTGTATATTTTCCCGAACGTCGCGGTTCAAGTCAAGAAACAGAGGTCAACGGAGGGGTCGTCGCGGCCATTCCTCTCCCACTTATCTCCATGGAAATCTGTATAAAAATCCTGAAATCCTTTCCGCACGAGACAGTACACGAAGGAGGACCCTCTGGTCTTGCTCCTGTCTACTTGCATGTATAATGTTTTCTTAGCAAAGTAACCGTGAGAGAGAGAGAAACCTACAGTTCTGCGGATCCATGTGGCAGTGTTCTTTTCCATTAAATGAGGTAGCAGAAGGGCTGTACGTACGCAAGAGAAGCCCCCACATTCACATACACATACTCCCGTTACTTCGACGTCGGAAGAGGGCGATATCACGACTTTATCGTTCACGGATATTTTGCACAGAGAGTTTTACCTCTCCAAAGATAAATTACCCAGCATCGGCCCCCGTCGCTACCGATGCAGCCGTCCTTTCACCTGACCTGACGTTTTCATTGCTCAAGAAACCAAGACACCGTTTTCATATTTTGACCGAGGAATGATGGACTTTTTTTACAGTTTTCTTTCTGTTACTTACTTTCATCTTTCGAGGTTAAAAAAATGATTGATTTTCCTGGATCAGGCGAGACAGATTGACCGTGGGGTGAGCTGGTCGGGCCGGTGGATTCTGCATCTTCACTTTCAAGGAAAGAGAAATGAAAAAGAAAGAAGAAGAGGGGTCTGGTCATCTGCCCCCACCTCCTCCTTCCCTAACTTGGATTTTCATGAAGAGGGAAATTAGAGAGAGAAAAGAAAGAAAGGAAAAAGAAAAAGTGGGTTTCGAAGTGATCTTTGATTTGACGTAGTTGTTGGGTTTGCTGGCGACTAGGTGGTATGGTCGATATTTCTCGAGATCTCTTCCCCCCGACTTGCTTCCACTCCCTCAACCCTAAATCAAATCCTTCCTTTCGCAGTTGCCTCTTTCTCGCGCATTATTGATCTCTCCTTTTCAGCTTTGAGCCTTTGGGGAAAGTGGTACCTAACGTGTACCTTACCTACATAGGGTTTCGATTTGATGTAAAGGGCGTTAGGCTAAAAAACGACGTACGTTTTACCAACTTATCAAAAGATGTGAAATTCTTGATCGGGTGTGGGGAATAAACCGGCAGTTCTTGCCCCTGCTGCCGATGGTGAGGTAATGAGTTGCGCAGCATTCCATTTATTGTACATGCAGTTCTCTCGATTTGCGCAGATTTGCGCAGATAAATTTCATGCTGATCCGGGCAATAGCTTGAGTTATAACAATGATTGCTGTTGCTGATTTTGAAGGATATTAGTGATCTCATTTGGAGGAAAATAGATAGGTAGGGGGAAAGAATATAAATGAAAATGCTGATAAAGATGACAAGAAAAAGAAAAAGGACAAACATTGACTGAAAAAAAAGGAGAAGATGCCGGATACATGCCCAAGTTTCTTTCTTCTTTTCCTAAATAACAAAAGACATTCTATTTTTATAAACACAAACTCACTTACCTCAATTTAGCAAAATTATGCGCTTTATTTGCAAGATTTCCATTCGTTGTTTCCCTACAAAATGACTTTTTTTTGTTGGTAAAAGCAATAAATAAATGACCCTTCAAAAAGATTATTTATCCAGATGGACATTATGACATCCTTGGAACGAAGACCCTTCTCTTTCTCCATGGCTATGACATCCAACCTCAATTTGAGGTTGCCCATGGTGTGATGCGACCTCGTGATCTCAAGGAGAACAGTTGCATTGATGTCCCATGGCATGATGTCCCATTCGGCGTTTGAATTGGTGGAGTTAGGGGTGAGGTCGCGACCGCCAAGGCTATGAGAAAAAGAACATCGGAGAATTTGAGAGCCTCCTCCTCTTCATCCACCTCTCCTCATTTTATTAAAAATAAAAATAAAAAGAAATATAGTCATTTTATTCATTTAAAAATAAAAATAAATTTATTAAAAATTTATGAAAAATAAATAAATTATTTTTATTTATCATTTTATTTTTTAGTTTATTAAAAATAAATTTAATAAAATTTATTTTTATTTGCCTTGAGTGTTTTGCCAAATAATTTTTTTTATTCATTTTAAAATAAATTTATTCGTAAAATAAAATAAAATAAAATAAATTTATTTGTAAGGATATTTTTATTTTAAAATTAAATGATGTTTTTATTTTATTTTATTCTTTTTTTTGTTATTAAATCATTTTTATTTTTATTTTTTATATTAAGGATGAAGAGAAGAAAGTGGGGAATTTCTATTTTTGTGATGATGTCCGCGGCATTGGCTAGAAATAGAAAAATCTATTTTTGTTTGAATTGGCGGAGGTAGTGGCCGATGGTGGGGGAAGGTTGCAGTTGAGAAGGTTGGGAGTTTGAGCATGTATGAGGCTATGGTTTTCATAATGGTTACACGAGGAAGGATAATTAGGTCTTTTAGCGGAATAGAGATATATAGTAAAATTGTAAACATGGATATGTTTTTGTCAAGGATAAAAATTGAGACATGTTTTCTTTTTTTGTATTTCTCCGAATATAATCTACAATAAAATGAGCACCATCATAAAGAAAATATAAATTAAATGGTGATCATCTAGACCATGTTAGCAATGCCAATCTTTCTTACCAAAGTTCCTTAGGAACATTTAAATACATGAGATTCATGCATAGTATGATTCATGTGTCTAAACAACCCCCGACGTTTTGTCAAATTACTTACCCAAAAGTAGTCTCTTTGACATTTCTTATCATGCATCGTCATCCTTCTATCTATCGAATAATCATTCAACTCTGGACAAAAATGCTTGCAATCATTGAATTATTGTGTAACATGCACGATTGTCGCAGCAAAGTTAAGATGGAATTTCCCATACTAGTTAGTAGAAAATTCAAATTTTCCCCAAAGAGATTGATTTTCATGTTGCGAAAAATAATTCGATAACAAAAAGAACAGAAACAATAGAGCAAAGACATAGGGAGCCACCTCCCGACCTAAGTACCACGGTGCATGGTTGGCATGAAAAAATAAATCTGGAGCATCACTAGAAGCAATATTAAATTAAAACAGTGCTGTAAAAAATGGAATCTATCTCACCATTTGTTTCAAAAAAAAAAAAACGAATAAACCATTGTTTTTATTAAAAAAATCTCAGGAATTAAAATCTCCAGAAAAAAAAACAAAAGGAAAAGAAAATAGGGAATGGTTTTTTCGTGACAGTCTGGTGAAAGTGTTTCCAACTAGCAATGTTTTGTTGACAGGCCCCCACCGTCTGTTTCATGTGAAAACATGTCCCTTGAACTGGAATGGACATGGCCAGACGGACGGTCACATGATTCTCAAAAAGGGCACGAAAGCTTCCCCTCATGGTGTCCCTCCCTTCCTCCATTGTCTATAATCCAATCCAGAAATTACCAACAGGGGACATTAGGACCCTCCTAATTTATTATTATATTATTTTTTGGACTCTGTTTGGAACATGCATGAAATTAGGCATGCGATGAAAATTCGCGTGGAAAATCTTGAGAATTGTTACAAAACTAAAGGGAGGGAAGACTTAAAATTTCGAATGTTTTAAAGTTCTCCACACATAAAAGTAGATGCCATGTTGGTCATCATTGAAAGTAAATGCTCCGTTAGGATTGTAGCGACATAAATAACCTACTATAGCATAATATGACAGGCAAGACTCACTGTTTAATCACTATACAAACAATGTATGATCATAAGCAACTTTAACCATTCACCTTCTTGGCTTTTGCTCTCTCACTTGAAGGTGGAATATCATAGTATGCCCTTAATAATTCTAGAAGAAATACCCTTCTCTATTACCTATTTTAGTTAGAACTGTAACGGCATGAGTAACCTACTCTAGCAGTACATGAGAGACAAGAAACACATTTCAATCCTCATGCGAACGCTGATTAATCACGAGGGACCTTGGCCATCCACCCTATAAAATAACTCCCGGTTCTCGCTCTGTCACTTCAAGGCAGAACATCTTATAATACTCTTTATAATTTTATAAGAGAAACCCTTCTCTCCGGACTTGTGTCTCCTGTTCCGACAAGGGAAACTTTTCCTCTCTCTTTATTTACTATATAATATATGTATAGGGAAAGAATTATTTGCCTGTAGATTAAGTATGGGTTTGATAGTGGAGGATAGCATGGGCATCCTTGTAGTCTCGGTTGGGACGTTTGGAATCTGGAAAATGTCAGCAAAGGTGCAAAAATAATTGAGGACTGCAAATCGCTGCCGAGATGATGAGGAGCACGTAGATTTTGTACCCTTCGCGCTTATATGCTAGCCTTTAGAGCAGATCAGATACAAACCATGCCACCGTCACTAATGGGTTTCAGAGATCTAGCATGATCAATTACAGAACATCATCATGCACAAAAGCAAGACCAGTCCTCCCTATGATCTTTCATTGCACCCGAAACACGATCCTTCAAATTGCATCCCCGCATTCTCAAGCCGCAAATTTCTTCTCATCCATCACGCCATTTTGCAAGACCTCTTCCAAGCCTAATCGACCATATTTTGGTTTTCTCATTCGTTATTGATTCAATCGAGGCTAGAATCACTGCTCATCCATTCTAGGCCGCCTTGCTCCGCAAACCGGAGATTTCGAGTTCAGGAATGTTTAATTGCATTAGTTTCACTTAATGCCGGTTCCCGGTACCTTTTCTTATTTTTATTAGGTTATGTAATGTGGTCCTTTTTCATATTCATTCCTAAACAAGTAAATGAAAGAATCGACGCCACCACTTCGAGGCCTTGGAGCGTCCTAGCCGTGCCTTGGCGGCGACCCCAGCACGGCCCTCCAATAGCCACCGATTGGATTACTAAAAGGTATGGAAACATGGTCAAATCAGGATTCAAATGAATGAAACGAATCGAAGCAAATATTACTACAGACTAATGTGCTTCCCCCAATGATCGCATCAAGACAGATTCTACACATCAAGTCTTATCCGTATCGGAAACGTCTAATCTGTCATGATGTTTTCTGATGGGTTTCACAATATTGTCGACGCATAAGCATACCGAACAAATGGCAAGAATCGTTTGGTGGGCTCACATCGTAAATTTACAGCCCAACTTTATGAAGTGCGTGATCTCCTTATGTCCCTACCATCTCCCTTTTAGTTCTTATTGCTTTCCTAAGGGAAAATTGTCTAATATTATTTAAAAGTTCTTAAATCTATTATACAATCACCAATTCATTTCTAAACCTTTTCAATTTTCATAAAAAATAACTAACATGATGATCTATTCAGCACCGGTATTTTTTATGCGACACAACTAATATGGATAAATTTTGATCGATATCGACATGGATAAATTTTGCTAATTTTTTAAAAAATATAACTGGTGAATTGTAAAGAAGCTTAAGATTGAATTATCACAATTAAAAGATTTAAGATCTAGGATCAATTGATTGCTATATAATAAGTTAAGGATTTTCTGAAAAATTATCCCGCTTTTCTAACATTACTGTTTTCCTCGTGCAAATAGTCCCACGATATGACTAGGCATGGAATATGCAATTCCCACTATATATACTCAACATGCTAATGAACAAGTTTGACCAGTGTCGAGAAAAAGTGCCAATACAGTCCCAAAAAACCGAACAGAGGAAAAAAAGGAGAGAGTTAATGGCAGTACAAAGCTAAAGTTAAGTTCAGCTCGTCTCCAAATGAAAAAAGTAAGATGTGATGTGGATTTTTTTTGTCAAGGGTAGACGAATTCTACTCCTAATTTTCTTTAAAATGCAGTAAGGCCTTTTGGGCGAAAAATTTTAGGTGATCAGCATCGTGCATCTTCGCGGTCCTTTCAAGCATCAAACATCATTTGCCTGAGGAAGACCCTCTTCGGACTGCGGTTCCTCTGGAGGTGGCGATACCTCGGCCACTATGTCCGCGAGATCTTGGGCTCCTTCTTCTCCCAATCGGGCATCGCATTTCTCAACAATCTGAAAATAGCAGCAGTACATTATGAGCGATAAACCCACATAATCACACCAACATTCAGAGTAAAAAGGAACTGCCCAGAGGGCTCGAATCCAAGAAGGAATGGACAACTTGCAGCAACAAAACCTCAATGATAAGTTGATCCACCGTACAGTTCAAATGGCAACCATATTCGCATGCTCGGAAATCTTTCTATCATGTTTATTTTTTATAAAGAAAAACACCACTGGGAACATACACATGTAAATACTGATCCAAGCTTGATATCTACAATTCTATGTACTACATACGGTCACCCTTATTTGTCTTAAGAAGCCTAACTACAGCTAGAACCAGTATTTTGTCATCATGCAATCTAAGTGTAGGTAGTCTGGAGGCATATATGAGCATTTAAGAGAGTTACTTCTTCTCTGCAAGCATGTATGTAAGTGTATGACCATGCACGTTAAGCCTATAAGAAAAAAAGTGGTCCCTAATGCATGCATGCAAGTTTTCATCCTAGCAGTCCAATATGCTCTTCCACTACACTACATAATTTTGAAGGCCCAATTAATCAACGCATTCTGTATCACTGAACTGTATTCTCAGATAGAATACTCAGTTCCCCAAAAACGGCTTTCTGAAGTTTGGCTTTGAAGTGAAGGTATTATTCCGCTCAGGCACACTACATTTTTCAATAAGATTATTTTGAAAGAGCACTAAGGGAGCATGATTTACCAATAACCTAGAAAAGAGGAGCTCAAAAACAGTTCACACAACACTATCCTGATCATTCCTGCCAAGTTTCTTGTACAAGGCCAGAGCGTCCCACAAAAGAAGACCTAAAAGTATTTTGGTGCAACAAAGTGATTCTCAACTATTACCATATCCAAATTACTTCAAGGGTAAAGGTTTGTAGATATAATACGTTGATCCTGTTTTGCACAAGAAGCTTTCATATTTTAAAAATGAGCAACGTTACCAAGGATCCATTGCATCATGCCAGGCACTAACACTTCAGCAGAGTTATATTTAGATCCTAATTATATTCAAATTGTCTGATATATCTACAATGGTTAAGAAAACTGTGCAAAGAATGGTGCAAAGATGATACTAGTTCTCCATTTGAATAAAGATTCTTTTTGATGACATAGCTCTTGATATAAGGGAAAAGTACAAATTTAAATAACTCAGTATTACATATAACTTTCTGTGCCAATTCAACACCAAACACTCTTCCAACTTATGCTTGAGGAGATGATACTCCTTTCAGCGACAATCTACAATACATTAAGGCATCTCATAGAAGCACAGGGAACTTGAAATCAGTAAGCATAAGAATAGTTCAGTCAGTTGATATAAATATTGACCACTTAACTTCAAATGACTATCTAAAAATCAAATCATTGACTACAAGATAAAGACTGGTAAAGATGAAAAGGACCGGAAACATATTGAAGTAGACTCACTGTATAAATACCAACAGCTGAAGTTGGTCTAAGGTTGATAATGTTAAGCACCTCCGCTTTTGCAAGGTCATACTTTTTCACCTTCCCCAAAAGGTCAGAAACACTCTCTTTTGTTTGCTTGTCCACAGCGGTGTCGACTAAGTACTGGAAAACTTTGTATTCTGATGGTGCAACTGTTGCAGCCACTTCCTTTGAAGCGCCTCTAGACTGTAAGAAACTCAGGACCTCAAAGTTTGTTAGAGCACCATCATTGGCATTCTTTCTGCAAAATGCATAAAAGAGAAACATCAATCTAGAAATGCAAATTGGAAAACAAGAAAGAGAAACAAAAAAGAACAAAAAAAAAAAGGGAAAGGGGCACATCAACAGAAAATGGCAAGTACATACATCTTCATTTCCAATAAAATCAGATGCCAAGAGTAACCTCCAGGGAAATTCTTTCAATTAGCAGAGTCGCCTTAAACCGCTATGAGTCTCACTCCACTTTTATCAGCCGAGCCATAAAATGGCCAAACTTATATTTAGAATCAGAAGAATGAGCAATCAGTGCATGCCCTGCACACACCAGACATAGGATTAAAGTCAATAATCATTCTCAATCAGCGCAAAGGGAGTATGCCACAGAACTGCATTTAGGCTTTTAGCTAATGGGACACTCCAAGCAAAATGTCTTGCAGACATTACCTTTCACATTGAATTTCACAAATGGAACCAGATTCATCAACCGCTTAAATAAACTCAATACAACAAGATTCATCAACCCATTTAGGCAGTAAACTCAATACAACATCAGGACACGAGGTTGTTCGAATGATCAATATAATTTGATTTTTCACAGGATCATCTGCAATACCGGCTGCGAATACTCCAACAGTATTAAGAACATAAGCATATCATGCCTCTATCGATGGGCTTGAATTTCTAGAAAAGCATCCACTACCGTCAATCAGAAAGCATTCGACTTTTCCCTGAACAATTAGATGCTCCGTCGAACCCCACAAACAGCGGAGACGGTTACCCCTAAGGAGAAGAAACGACCAGCCTCAAAAGCAGAGAAAGTTCTGGAATTTCGTCGAACAGTCGGCACGCCAACTCAAAAGACGCGCTTAAATATTCATGGGTTCTACGGGCATCACTCTTCCTCGCGCCGAGTCCGCATTAAACTCGCTCCCTCCCCAAGAAAAGCACAAAGAGAGAGAGAGAGGGGCTACGGAATCTGGACCTGAAATCGTCGAGCTCGGTGGGGAGAAACGGCCTTCCAAGACCCAAGCAGGAACCGCTTCGATCAGGCGTCTCCGATGATCGAGACGCCACTGACTTCACGGAGACTCGGCAGGACTTCGAGAAGCGAAAGCAGAAAATCGCCAAATGGTCGACGAGGGAAACGTCAATCGCAAGATACCCAGAGAGAGAGAGAGAATTGCGAGGGAGAAATCCTTAGTACCCTCTCTCGACCCGCCCGGCCCGGCCCGGCCCAGTTCCCGGGCTTATCCGACACCCACCGCACTCTCTCTCTTCCACGAACAACCCAGGCGCGAACAGAGCGCGTCCCCCGCGCGATCGCCGGGCCGCCGCCGCCCGATCAGCCCCGCCGCGCCGCCCAGTGGCCCGTCTCTCTCTCTCTTCCCTCTCTCCCGCCCTCCGTGCACGGCGGCTCGTCCGCGACTCACCCACGCTTGCGACCCCTCGATCGGGTCTCGCTCGCGGGCGACTACCCTTATCGGGTTCGCGAGCACCGGGCGAGCCCCGTCCGGGCCGCCGTGCACGGAGGAGGGAGGTGGATAGAGAGAGAGGAGGGGCGGGGTATTTAAGGCCCCCTGGAGCTGAGAGCGCTCGATCGGGTGAATCCCGCAAAGGAGGATGGGCAATTTGGTCATTCCGCGGCGACGTAGCGTGAGTTTCGGGGCAACCTTGTCTGGCGGCCCGGTCGAACCGTTGGACCCGGTTCGACCGGCATTGTAGCTTGGAAGAAAAGAATTTTGCTGTTTCCATCACGCGGGTCCTACTTCTCTCTGCTTGAGCTTGAAGCTATCTCGGAGGTGCTCTATGGTACACACCGTGGGACACAAATATTGTTTTGCAATAGCAGCTCTGATCTTGAGTTACTTTTCCATCGGGTGTTTGCATAGATTGTTATATGATTCCTATCTTGATATCATCTGAGTCGATTTACAAGTCAATGCACAAATGCACTTGTAGTTATTGAGTTCCTTTCTCCAGCTAGAGATATGATCAAGAATTTTACATTCTTGACCATTGGTTATGTACTTGTGAATGAGGCAATCTTTTCAGGAGTGCGTAGATGGCATGGCTTTTTTCAGACGATTTCCTGTGTAATTGATGCCTTCCCTAGCAGCATATCACTCCCTATTGGAATTTAGTTTACCTGCAGAAAATGTAATCTTGTCTGTGAAGGTTGCTGCTCTTACTCTTTTATGGGAGGACATTAAGCTTCAAAACGAAGGAAAAGTAATTCCTACAACTATGATACTGAACAGAACCTAGGAAACTTTTGAAAGAGCAAAGGAGTAGGCAACAAACTCGCATTAAAATCTCGTCGACACTTAGGCTGGTGTTAGCAAATCCTCCTCTTTGCAACTCCACTTGCGTATGTATGTGCTCACTGAACCCACCATCTTCTAATGCACTGTTATCTGGTAAAGTTTGTTGGATCACTATAATCTATTTTAAAGCTCAATTTGTTATAAAAAGGGTGATTTACTTATTTGAATATTTTAATAAAATTGGTTAAAAAAGTATCTCTCTTAAAGGGATGTCAAGATTAGTTTATGTATAACTCACTCCAATAAATTATCCAATTATAGTACCCTTCGAGTTCTAATCTCCAAATTTGCTTGACACTATATTGCTATTGAAGAAAATTCCCTAATAGATTTTGAAGATCGACAAAATTTTTCTTAATTTTCTTTTGATTTTAATAATAAGTTTTTCGAGATGAAAACTCTGATGTGTATCATCACCCCCTTTAGGTGATAGATCTATCCTTACAATTGGTATTAGAGCTCAGTTGCTCATTATTTTTGAAGTGTTATATTGCTTTTGAGCTAACGATCTTTCAATGGTTAGCAATATTGCACTAGGACTTATGGAAGGATAGAGCAGCATAAGGCCTCCATACTTTGATAACTAAGACTATAATATCTGGAAAAACAAGATGAAATCATTCATTAGATTCAATGATCCCTTATAATGGGACGTAATTCTAAAAGGGATAAGGCTTGAAGCCTTATAATCCAAAAAGGAGACAATAGTAAAAAGTTGGAAATCGAAACTCTGTCTGATAAGGATATAACTAAAAGAGAAGCATTAGATGTTAATTTAGTTTACTCTTTATACTGTGGTCTATCTCATATAGAGTATAGTTGCATTTCTTCATGTTGAATAGTTAAGGAAGTTTGGGATAAGTTGCACATCATATATGAAGGAATTGATTGAGTCAAGGAGACAAAGATAAACATTTTCCTAGGGTAGTACGAATTCTTCAAAGTGAAACTAGATGAATTAGTTTCTAACATATTCAGTAAATTCATTGAGATTGTTAATAGCTTGGCACATTAGGGACAACCAGTACTAGATTCCATGAAAGTAAACAAAATCCTTTATGGGTTGCCTAAGAAATAGAATAATATCAAAACATCCATTTGTGAAGCTCCAAGGATTGCACCATTATCCATAGACAAACTTGTGGGAACACTTCAATCATATGAAGTGGAAAGTCTAAATGAAGAAGGAGACTCAATGTCATGCCTTGAACTCCTAGCACATGAACATCCCTTAAAGGTCGATTAGAAATTTGCGATGTCTTAGGACACATCACAGTCCCATTCGTTTTATCTTTTGATTAAATGCATGCAGAAGCAAGTTAAATAAACACTTAGTCAACCAACAAATAACATGAATAACAAAGCACAACAAACAATTTCCAAAAGCAACGATTTATTTATTGATTTGTTAATCTTAGGAGTTTATGTATAGGCCTACAACAAAAGGTCCTATACAACCTATGAGCAAAAAGGGTAAGAAAAGTCAAGATTAACTTTAACTTCACTAACTCCAAGCATCGACCCTAGTGTCTTGAGGTAGAGTTGGGCTCGTAGTTAGAGGGGAACTTCTATAGGGGCTCATAGTCCAGATCGGATTCTAGGTCCGAAATGACACCATCAGTGATGTTGGTATCCATGGAGTCCCACAATTGCCTTCTCATGATCCCGGAGGGTGGTCCATCAAAGCCATGAATTGGAATGGTATGATCGCCATTTGTGTCTCTAATAAACCACGCCTTGAGCTTGTAGGGCACCTAAACAGCTAGCCCCTCGTCTATCCACATGGTTATGATCACCAACTTGTTGTTGATACCTAATTTTTAGTTGATGAGTCGAAAAAAGAAAGAAAGTCAAGATTTGAGTTTCTGATTGCAACATAGCCCATTTCTTGGCAAAAAAAAAAAAAAAATTGTTTTTTTAATTTCTTTTTGTTGCATTGTCACTATCAAATGATTTTCAAGTCATTTTCAATAAAAATTCGAAAAGTCAAACGGTTGACTTTTGGGTTGGCTTTTTTTGGTTAACCCTATGATTAAAAGTCACTATTGGGTCAGAAATTGACTTTTTACCTCAAAAGATTTTATTTAGTTTTAATTTTATATTTATTGGATCTCCAAAAATTCAAAGATTTAGTAAAAAAAAAAATCAACATTTTAGAAAGGATCAACTAAATGGTTGACTTTTTATCAACCTTTTGACTAAAAAAAATTTGAAAAAAAAAAAAGTGCACAAATATATTTCTTTTGATGTCAATTTGACTTTTGTGTCAAAAATTTCACAAAATTTAATTAAGAACCTCGATTTCCGAATTTTTTAGTTTTAGGTTCTAAATTGACCAAAAATAAAATTACTTTTATTTTAGTTAGAACTTGGTGTAGTTCCTTCTTCGACATTTGGTTTAGGGACTATTTTAAACCCATTCGTGCATTCATTTTTGCGAATTGCTGAGTCAAAATATGAATTGCTATTTTGAGCTCCAATTAGGGAACTAAAATCGATTCTTTATGAATTGTGAAATGACAGTCGTTCTTCTCTTATTTTCTTAAAATAACTCTAAATCCAAAATCGATTTTGAAAAATTCACATCAAAACTTCTCAATTTGAAGAATTTTACTCTCCCAAGAATAAAAAAGTTGAGCAATTAAGCTTCAATTGGCAAAATTTTAGTTAACCCATTCATGGTTATGGTTAATTTCATAAATCTAGATTCAATTTCAATATTATATCTATATTCATTTTTGACATAAGCTCGAACACTTCAATTCGAGGTCAATTTGAATGCGATAAATGATCTTATATACGGGTGGTTAATTAGATAAGACAATTGTGGCATTAATTGAACTCAATTTCAATCAATTTATAATTTTGCTCATTGAATTGCAAATTTGATCATTTTAGCCATTTAGCCTCAATTCAAAGCACCCATGGTTTTGACCCATTATCTTTCACGAGAATCATCAAGTAGGTCAATAAAAGATCCCTAGATCACATTCATAATGTTTGATTAGCTTAATTAAATCTTAATCGGTCATTTTCTTCTTAAATATGATAAATTTCCTTTTCAAGAACCAAATTGCATAAATTTGAACCCATAGAGGTCTCAAGTGAGTGAAATAGCCAAAACTGAACTAAACCGGTCAAGAACTAGTAAAAAATTGGCCAAACCGAACCGAACCAATTTGATCGATCTAATTGACCGCCGGCAGTGCTGGCCGATTCAACCGTTTACCTGCCAGCTTTGGACCTCTGGTGATCGATTCTGGGTCTTTTCGATGTCACTTTCACTTCTACACCTTCAATTTCTCAAAATTTTACAAGTAGATCTTTGAATTTTATCAAATTGCAAATTAACCCCTAATTGGACATTTTGATGCAATTCTCGATTTTAACTTAGGTTTTTGCAAATCAAAACTATTGGATAGATTACCCGACACCTCAAGATCATGATCCAACGTTCGAAATGAAATTTGAATAGTTGAATTGAAATTTCGATTGTTGAATCGAATCAACGGACGTAATTACATGGTTTGGGGGTAGTATATAAGCCCATTTTTCCTCCATGTTTTTTAGGGGCCTAATTTGTGCATGAAGTGTCTTCTCTCTAAAACAAAATTCTCTCTCTTCCGTCTGAACTTTTCGGCCCAAACCATCTTCTCTCTTTCCATTATGCATTGAGTTTCTGCCGCCAATCCTTTGGCCAGTGTTGGTAGTCCACACCTCCCTCAGCTTTCCCTCTCTACAATCGCAAGTCTTGCCCAATACTAAGGCTATTGGAGTTTCTAATCCGGCAAGCTCTTCCTCTTGGATCGATCACTAGCGCGTGTGCCGTTGTTGTGATTGGCGGGCTCTTCCGCGTCAATCGGCCTTCATCGGCCATCCATTGGAGATTCAATCACTCTCGATTGGATCCTTGAAGATTCATTGACCTTACCATGGTCGAGGATTAGTTGATTAATTGCCAAATCAGCATCGGTAATTTGATCTACTCTGGCAACATCAAAATCGATTTGAATTTGGATTGGTTCTGGTTTTGTTTGTTGCAAGCGGTTTAGTTGGCTTTGTGGCGGTTCGTGGCAGCCTGATTGTCATCCTACAGATTGAGGATCGATCCAGAGGATTCGACTCAATCAATTGCGATCAAAATCGACAAAAACAGATCAAAAAAGGTAACGATCTTGATCTCGAATCTCGTGAAGTGAGATCGGATTAATCGATTAGGACTAGGGTTTAATTTTAGGTTAATATGCTATGTTTAGATGTTAGATCGAAGGATTTGGATGTTGATTTGATGTTCTTGATTGTTCTTAAATGATATGGTTGATTGAACTTGATTTGACAATAATCTGCATTTTCGTGGTTTTGTAATAGGCTTACTATTTGGTCAAAATGAGGTTTGAAATGACTATGAGTCCTTATAAACTTTGATAATACACATCACGAGCTTCAAATTGATAGGTTGCACGCTTTGATCAAGCGACGTTTGACCCCCCAAAAACACCTCTAAAGATGAGTGATTCTACAGTAGTGTAAGTTTTCAGTTCTGTTCTAATTCCGAATTATGCTTTTTCTATTTTTGTGTAGCTTTATATGTTGATTTTTTTTTTTGGGAATACTCGAACATAATTAGCTAAGTCAAAACCATTCAGATTAAAGCCTAGGTCATTCTGTTTTGTGTTGATTCCTGATTTTTTCAATTTTGTATTGATCTTCGTGTTGATTTTTGGAGAAAATTTTCTTCATAAAAGTTGTTCATAATTATGTGGAGAATACCCCGTAATAGTTTTGGAATTTTTGGATGTGTTTAAGTAGGTTAAAATCGCCTGATATGAACATAAGACAATCTGCCCTGCATTGATTCGGATTGTATTTTGATGAAATTGAGTCCATATATGAGTTTGTTTGGTCTCAAATCCTTCATAAAAAATGAAATGGATGCTGTTTGTGTTCATTTGACGCATGATTTGCAAAGTTTTGATGTTGTTTAGTGTGTCAATTGGATGAGTTAATATGAAAAGGTGTTACGGTAACATATGACTTAGATATGCATGTCTATTTTGCCATGACTCATCTAAGTTCATTTAGATCCCAAACTCTTAACAAAAAATATCTCTCATTGTATGTTTTGTAAGTGTGATTTTTTGTAAGATTTTTGTATGTCATTCGATAGTCGAAATCATGCTCGTTCTGTGATATTAGCGCGGTATCGCATATGTATCTACTTTATATTTTCTAGGAGGCAGTCTCCTAGGAGGAGGCAATAACATCGAGCTAGGGCTTGAGATGGAACGACACTCGAACTCTATGAAGCAACTCAGGCTGGAGTGACGCTTGGACTCTACAGAGCGTCATCTCCTAGGAGGAGTCGATGCTGTCAGGTTGGGGCTAGAGTCGAAGTTTAGAAGATGCTGTTGGGAATCTGTTTATTTATTTATTTATCAGTTCTACTTTAATTCTACTCTAACAATCACTCTTAGACTTTTGCCATACCTCTTTGCAGGGCGTGGGAGTTGAAACCCACTCCTGAAATGAAATCGTCCCTACCCCAATCCCCCCTGAGAAGGTGGGGATTTGAACCCCCCACTCTCCCTTTCCAAGTTGGAAGGGTGGCCACTAGGGCGAACCCCCAGTGGTTTCCATTGGGAATTAGTTTGATGTTTGATGTTTTGCTCAAATCCAGCTCGAGCCCTAGCCCAATGGCGTCGCCTCCTTCTAGGAGACAGTGCTTCGTAGAGTCCGAGCGTCACCTCCTAGAAAATACCAATGAGCTACCTATATGCGTTACCGCTATAATTTTTAATATAATATACGCCATTGATTCACTTAAGTATCTCTGCAGATATCAATGAACACCAACCCTTTTGCCACTGAGATAACATATGACATTTCATGTGCCATTGGAGGTCTCCATTGCCCTCATGTTATTGGATTTTGGTGAGTCCCCACCCTCCTCTGCTTATCTCAAACCATTTAGCCAGAATAATAGGGCGTGTCTTTTTCATTTCTAATTTTTCAATTTCATTTATATTGATACGATTATTATAAATAATAATGCCATTGGAATAAGATAAATGTTCTGGAGGAATGATTTCAATAGGTGGATCATTATGTGTCTCACTCTCAATCTCTACATTATGTATATCCCCTACATCTATAATGTGCTTCTCCTCAGTCAATGCATCATTCTCTGTCCTTATCTCCTAGTTTAGAGTATTCTTGGCAAACTCTTTTTCAATTCTTATTTCCTTATTAGGAATATTTATGCAATCATTTTCTTTAGAGAGAGGATTAGGCAAGATTTGCTTTGTAATATACACGATATCCAATAAATCACCAAGCTGAGCGCTCCCTTCTTGTTATATCAATGATAGGGTTCTCTAGTCTAAAAGATTAGGAACATTTGTCAAGGACTGGTAGTTGCCTATATATAGTGTAGACAATTTAGAGGGAAGTTAAATAAACGATTGCAGATCTACACAGGACAATACCGGTTTCTCAAGTCTATAAAGCGAACCCATAGTAGCAGTAATGTCATGATTTCCGAAAGTGAAAGTTGCAATCTCTCCAATTTGATAAACATTCGAAGACACATGGGTTAGGATCTTGGACCAACTTGGTTGGATCATTGGTGGGAAAGGAAACCTTAATTCGGCATCAAACAAAATGTGGTATTGAATTCCCAAGCAATACACTTCACAAGCAATACATACTCCTCTATATAACTGACGCTACATTTAAATGATCACTAATAAACAAAAAACCCATTATTGCCAAATACCTTAATAGTGATGGATTCAGTGATGAGCATGATGGAAGATTATCGGATGGATTATCGCCGACATTAACGCTGATTACTAAGCTTCCCTCCATCAACGATGAGTTCGCAAATGTAATCCTCAAGTAGTCATAGTGTGCTTCAATAAGCACACTTTGGGAGCCCCCCTTAAACCACGAGCCAAACTCGTTTGTGCCCAGCATCCGCAAGCCCAACCTGACCACCATTGTCCCTTGAGACCTCCACTTTAGATCCATCTTCCTAATCACCGACCCCTCCGCCTCCTCCTTGGACCTCTTTATCCTCATGGTTGCCTTTATCACAATCTTGCTAGGTGTCGGCATCATGAGTGGCTCCACCGATGCCACTGCCAAGGGTCTTGTGTCTCAATTGTAATATAGGAAGCACTCTACTCGATTAAACAGGTAGGTCTCGTGGCTGTTCGGTCTCTCCGCCAACAGTGCGGCTTCCCAGGTGGTGTTGGACAATGTCAGCCCAGCAACCTTCAGGGTGGGGTATGTAAGTTTGATCGGTGGCATATATAGTATAACAAATTTACAATGGTGGCGCCTATAGGTGCCTCCTGGATATTTTCAATTGGGCAACGATCGGACTCGATGGAACGTTGTCTCTTAGGAAGAGGCGAGCCATCAGGTTAAGGCTGGAGTAGAAAGTGGAAAATACCATTGAGAATCAGCTTGGTGTTTGGTGTTTCGCTTAGCTCCTATTGCAAGAATTAATATAGGTGGCTTTCAAGAGTTTGTTGAGGAATTTCCGAAGTTAATTGATAGGTAAAGCTTGAAAAATCTTTAAGAGAGAAGGATAAAGCTTTGACCAGGCTTCATCCTTCTATGGTTTGCTTTGTGAAGGGTTTCTAGTTTATCGGTCCCTAGACCACAATCTTTGGCAATCGATTGGATGCTATGCATACTTCAGAGCAAATTTTACCTAGTCCTCTCTTTGAAGAAGATGATTGCATAAACATTCATGATAAGGAAATAAGAATTAAAAAAAAAAACGTTTGTCATTGATATTCTTATTGCTGAGGATACTTTGAACTAGGAGATATCGGACAGCCGTGGGACCTACTTGTTTAACCAAGTAGAGTGCTTCCTATATTACAATTGGGACGTGACGCGGCCCTTGGCAGTGGCGTCGGTGGAGCCACTCATGATGCTGACACTCGTCAAGATTGTGATAAAGGCGACCATGAGGATAAAGAGGTCCAAGGAGGAGGTCGAGGGGTTAGTGATCAGGAAGATGTATCTAGAGCGGAGGTCTCAAGGTATGGTGGTGGTGGGTTAGGCCTGCGGATGTTGGGCACGAATGAGTTTGACTCGTGGTTTAAGGTGGGCTCCCACAACATGCTTATTGAAGCACATTGTAACTACTTGAGGATTGCATTTGTGAACTCATCGTCGATGGAGGGAAGCTTAGTAACCGGCGTTAATGTTGGCGGTAATCCATATGATAATCTTCCATCGTGCTCATATCACAAAATTTATCACTATTAAGGTATTTGGCCATAATGGTTTTTTTTTTTTGTTTATTAGTGTTCATTTAAATGTAGCGTTAGTTATATAGAGGAGTATATATTGCTTATGAAGTGTATTGCTTGGGAATTCAATACCACATTTTGTTTGATGTCGGATTAAGGTTTCCTTTCCCACCAATGATCCAACCAAGCTGGTCTAAGATCCTAACCCATGTGGCTTGGAATATTTATCAAATTGGAGAGATTGCAGCTTTCACTTTTGGAAATCACGACATTACTGCTACTGTGGGTTCGTTTTATAGACTTGAGAAACTGGTATTGTCTTGTGTAGATCTACAATCGTTTATTCAACTTCCCTCTAGCTTGTCTACACTATATATAGGCAACTGCCGGTCCATGACAAATGTTCCCGATCTTTCAGACTAGTGAACTCTGTCATTGATATAACAAGAAGGGAGCACTCAGTACCTTAGGTCGAGAAAGTTTTATATCAGGTAGAAGGGAAATTAGCATTTCGACTTGCTTGTGAAGAGAGCTTTTAGTGTTTTGATAGGGTGCCAAGTGGGGTTATGAGATGAATTGGAGCTGAAAGCGGTGAAGCTCTTTGAGGAGCTGATTGTATCTGGTAGATAGAGGTTGTAGTGATTGCACATAATTGTTTTAGTCTGCATCAAAAGATCAGGTAGATTCTTGCTGCTCATCTTTTTTCCATGGCCTTGAGTGCAAATTGGAAGTATGTTGTCATAGTCATCCATTGTAAAACACGCACATCCACCTGGGTTGCTACATACCTTCCTTTGTTCAGGATTGGATGTTTCCTTGAATGGGAAAAGCAAGGCACACTAGGCCAATTGGCAGATTAGCGGATTCATTTTTAAATACTGTGGATCACAGAAGATGTTTAGGGGGTCACATCTACATTTTCATATGTTGTACAAGACTTTTTCCAATTGCATCCACGAAGCAAGCAGTATGTCTCCATCTAAAATAACATATGCCATTTCATGTGCCATTGGAGTTTCCATTGCCCTTATGTTTTCGATTTTGGTGAGTCCTCACCCCACTCCTCTTCTTGTCTCGAACCATCGAACCGGAAAAATAGGGCACATCTTTTTCATTTCTAATTTTTCAATTTCATTTATATTGGTACGATAAATATAATAATACTACCACTGAAATCAGATGAATGTTCTAGATGAGGAATGATTTCAGTAGGTGGATCATTATCTATCTCACCCTCAGTCTTTACATTCTCTACATCCTCTACATCTATAATGTGTTCCCTCTCAGTCAATGCATCCTTCTCTATCCTTATCTCTTAGTCTCATCGATCATGTTGTCTAGATTATCCTCCTAATCTTTCGACTGATCAAAGTATAAATCTTCAAAGGATTCTTCAGTCAATTTTTGCATAAAAGTCTAAGACTCACCTTTCTAATAATGAGTCTTTCTCCTTTTTGATGGTGGTGAAGCAAGATCATTCAACTTGCGAAACACTTTTTATGCAAGTGATGATAGATTTGCATCGCAGAAAATGCAAGTGAGAACAGAGTGACTCTTCATTATATAGGCTATCAATTTGAATTTCACACTCCCATAGTAGTTTGCCATTTGTCCTTTCATGGCTTGTGTGGTTTTTGTGCATAAGAAGCGATTGCTATCACAATTTGAGTTCTAGAGTTCTTTAACCTATGTTCCAAAGAGGAACAAAATATCCTCATCTTTAAGGGTTAAGCAAACAAGAAACTAGATTCGACTTCTAAACCTAATTGCTCTTTCTTATTTTAGCAACATTTAACAGAAAACGAGCAATCAGTTTTCCAAAAGGAGATCCTCCCTCAGCAACCCAACCTCCCAAGACAAAAAAGAAGTCTATCGATTCAGATGTCCGTCTAATATTAATTAAATTCTTTCTTTGATGTCCTACAAGGACTATCACAGGCTTATGAACCTCCACTTCTACGAACCCCCCCCCCCAAAAAAAAAAAAAAAAAAAACACCCCACCCCAAACCAAAAAGAAAAAAACAAACGCTCCAACTGCTTTCCAAATTTAAAGCTCCGGGAAACGCAGTATTCCGAATGCCTTCCACCCCAATGTTATACCATTATAGAATGGATTTTTAAAATGGAGATCCGCTCGGCAAAATACCCTACCTGTGCAAACTAGTCCTGATATAAATTTTTTTCTAATAAACCACAAGTCAACAAGATATATCATTTCAAACGAACTACACAGGCACGAAAAGGCAGTCACACTTTAGCGTGTGTTCCACTGCACAAACGCGAAATCGGTAAAGTAACGAGTGCATGATATTGCTAGGCGGGCAAATCTCCACCTGCTCAAAAATCAACGTTGTACGTATCGAATGCACAACCACATGGCTACGAGCATTCGAACACACGACAGATAACCCAGTAAACTATGATCAAAAGCATGTCAAACTGAATACGAGCACCGCTTGCATAGCTTTTGCCCAAAGATCTAATTCTAATAAACTATTAGCCATCACAAAACACGGGATTACAGCCAATTCGCAATCACAAGTTCACAACCTCTCCCCCGCTGAATTCATGATTAATTAGATACCCGAAAAAAGCCGCACCTAATCACTAGTTGGGAGTACGAACTCGGCCCCGGGAGACGAAGAAACCATTGTAAACACGCCCCATGCACGACGCGTTCGGCTCGGCCAACAATAAAAAGAAAAACCTAAAAAAAAAAAAAAGTGCAGCAGAAAAAATGGGGGGCGGGGGGCGCAAAATAAAGCAACGACAGTAAGGCATGGCCAGAAACCAGCATTCACTCACCGCCGGGAATCGAGTGTCGAGCTTCTTCCTCATGTCGCCACCAGCGAAGGAGCCAAAAGAAAACCCTAAAAAAAAAAAAAAAAAAAAAACGAGGGGATGAGCGATTGCAAGCTCTCCGCTCTATGCCCTAGCGCAGCCTCTCCTCGCACGAAGAGAGAGAAAGACATAGAGAGAGAAAGGGAGCCCTTTCCCCGAGCCAGGACGAGTGCAGGAACCACGACGCGAGCCGTTCTCGAAGAAGAAGAAGAATAAGAAGAAGCGGCAGAAGAGGAGTTGGGACTTCGCTTTTTTCTCTGAGAGGAAAAATAGGAGAAAAACCTCCCCCAATTTCGTGGCTTTTGTTTATTTAATTGTTTAATTAATTAATTCTTTTTTCTTAAACCCCGGGCTAACTGGGGATTAAGTTGGGCTCGAATCTTTAGACCGTTTTTGTTGGGTTGGGGGGCGCGGTTTTCTCTCGCCATTAAATCACGGCGACCATAAGCCGGACGTTAATTGAACCATGAAGGGTCGATTATAATATTTTAAGCACCTACCTATAAGGAGGATGTTATTTAAAAAGATAATCCAATAATTGAAATCAAATAATAGAATTAAGTAAAAGATATTGATAAAGGGGGAAAATTTTCAAAATATAACTAGAAAATTTGCATAACATGTAGAAATCAAGAAAAATGCATCCAAAATCTTTGACGTATCGGAAATCAAGAAAAGCGTGTGAATTTGAGATCAAATATCGTAACAAATTTGTAACTTCGAAAATCCCACAATCTTCCTTAATTTGTGTGAATGCTGCTCTCCTGATGCTCTAAGATTTCCAGATAAGCATTTGCTCGTTATTCTATGTCAGTTTGATGAACAAATCTTCTTTCCTCTAAGGAAGTTATCCACAATGATATTCGGCTGCGTGAGAGCGGTCATATTCGCCGGCTACATCGTCTACGACATCAACAACTTGGTGGAGCGCTTTAGCCATGATCAGGGCATTTGGGCCGCAGTTTCCCTGTATCTCGACATCATCAACATCTTCCTCAGCTTTATAGATTGTTATATGATTCCTATCTTGATATCATCGGGACTCGATTTACAAGTCAATGTACAGATGCACTAGTAGTTATTGAGTTCCTTTCTCCAGCTAGAGATATGGTAAAGAATTTTACAATCTTGACCATTGGTTACATACCTGTGAATGAGGCAATCTTTAAAGGAGTGCGTAGGGGGTATGGCTTTTTTCAAATGATTTACTGCGTAATTTATACCTTCCATAGCAGCGTATCACTCCCTATTGGAATTTAGTTTACCTGCAGAAACGCAATCCTGTCAGTGAAGCTTGCTCTTACTCTCATGGGAGGACATGATATCTCAAATCGAAGGAAGAGTAATTCCTACAACCACGGCACTGAACAGAACCTAGGAACTCGGCTCCCATGAACGTGTTCATTGAACCCACCGTCTTGTAATGCACCATCATCTAGTAAAGTTTGTGGATCACCGTCATCTATTTTAAAGCTTAACCTGTAATAAAAATGGATAATTTAATATTGAAATATTTTAACAAAATTGGTTAGAAAGGTATTTCTCTTGTAGAGATGTCAAGATTAGTTTATGTATAACTCACGCAAATAAATTATCCAATTATAGTACCCTTTGAGTTCCAATGCGTTAGATATGGCCCCCAAATTTGCTTTACACGGTGTTGCGATCACTTATAATGGCCATTCAAAAGTTTCAAAGTACGTGAAAATTAGTTAAAAAGTGCTCAGTCCCGCTTTTTCCTTAAATGGAATTCCCCACTAATTGCCTGCGTAATCAATATGCTAACCCTTGATTAAGCCATGCACTAATTAGGGTTGATGCCCATCCTAGAATAGAGAACCACTTGCTAAGGATTAGTTCCACAAAATGGGAACCGGTGGTCTAGCTCTCCCACAAAACTGGTCTAATTCTTAGGAACTATGATTCGGTGAATTTTGAAGTACCAGTAATATGACCACTGCTACGAGGACTGACCTTAAATTAAGGAGCAACAAATCAATCGAACAAAGCAAGAAGCAACGATGAGAAGGATGAGCAATATTCTCATTGTAGTTTTTTTTTTTGATATCCAGGGAACCCTGTCGGCTTACGCCGGCAGGTAAACCCTGGAATGACGCTAGCGGAGAACCCACCATCTCGAGCATCACACTTAAGACGCCGATGCTTTCACTAGGGTTTGACCCCCTCACATTTCCCCCGAGGCAAGGGATTCTTATCCAGCGGAGCCACCAAGGCCGGTGGTATATTTTCATTGTAGTTCCACTACATATATTCCAGAATATGCTTGGTGATGAAAATTGTGAGCCGAGTTTGAACAAACCTAAACAGCTCAAGTAAATAGCTTGAACTAGAACAGAGAGCTGGAAACTTGAGAGGGCTAGGGTTTTGGTTTTTTCGAGAGAGAGCTGGCGCCGCGCATAAGGAGGTGGAGGACTGAGGTGAGGAGTCAGGAATGGAACGATGAGTAAAAGGTAGGCTGACTTCTTTTACTAAAGGGGGAGCTGAAATTATTTAAATATATATATGAAGTACTAATTTGGTCTGGATGGTATAGTAAGCGGTTTCACACCTGAGAATGGGTTCCCATGGGTATCACCCACGACTAGCCGATTTAGGTGGTTCCTGGTTCTTTTACATAAGGCTGTTGATTAACGCGGCAAGACTATTGTTGATGGCCAAGTATAACTCCCTCAAATAAATCATCCAATTATAGTACCCTTTGAGTCCTAGCACATTAGACATGGCCCCCGAATTTGCTCACTAGCGTATTACAATCACTTAGAGTGGCCATTCGAAAGTCTTGAATTACGTGAAATTACGCAAAAAGCACTTGACCCCACCTTTTCCTAAAATGGAATTCGCCACTAATCGCCCCGTGATTACTACGCTAACCCACGATGAATCCACGCACTAGTATTAATAGAGACTCATTGCCTTCGTGCGAGACTTGGAGAATATTTACTCGCAATCTCGGCCTTTGGTCGTAGGATTCACTTGCTTGTTCAGTAAATCCCACCGACAGACAAGTTTCCGCATACATAAACGCCCCCCTACACCTCCCTCGTTCATACTTCTCCCCCTCTCTCTAGAACCCAGAAGCCCTAAAGAATCCTTCCTCGGGATTTCCTTTTCGCCAGGCCGACAATGAAGAGCAAGGCCGGCGACGTTGAGAGCGGCCAAGCCGCCGCTGCATTGTACCCAGGCATGCTCGAGAGCCCGCAGCTTCGCTGGGCTTTTATACGTAAAGTGTACGCGATCATCCTGGTGCAGCTCCTCCTCACAGCCAGCGTGGCCACTGCAGTCGGCCTGGTGAAGCCCGTGTCGCACTTCATCGCCAAGACCTGGCCGGGGTTCGGCGTCCTCATGGCCCTCATCGTCGTATCTTTCATAAGTAAAGAAACCCATCTTTCGATCCTGTTGTTTCGATCTTTCGGTGGTTATTCGTTGGTAACGTTCTCATCGTCCTGCTTTCTTGATCTCTCTTCAGTTGTAATCGTGCTGCGCGCGAACCACAAGAGATATCCGGTGAACTTCGTCCTCCTGGGCCTGTTCACGGTCACGATGGCGTCCATGGTGGGTCTCTCCTGCGCTTTTTCAGAAGGTACTTCAAATTTTTCTGTTGCGTAAATCTTGATTTTGTTTCCTAGATTCGTTTGTCGAGCTCGTTCGGCCTTGTCCGAGGTTGTGCAACTCGCGGCAACCACGACACTGATGCAAAACGCCCCGAGAAAAAGTGCCATCTTGGCCTTCTTCTCTGTTGCTCTTGATGCCTCGCGTTTCATGTTTTTGCTAGTTCTCCGTGAGTGAGTTCGTTTCTTGGGTTTATCTCAGAAAACTAAAATCAGAGCTGATCAGCAATTTTTCCATCTAATCTGTATAGTGCAATGAGGTGAGAAAAAACAGCCAATAAACCTCTGTTTCACCCTTTGTGTTCTGCTGTTCGATTCATTACTCTCAATTTTTGTAATCACTACTCTTCCTTGATGACAGCAAACGTGTAAAATCCAGTCCACTTTCTTGTTCAGGGACTGGGTCGTTTCCCACGCCGTTCCTAATTTTTCTATGCATTCAATTCGATGCAAGGCTTATCTCAGAGCTTTCGGCTCTGTTGAAAGCAGAGAAATTGATCGAAATTGTTGATTGGTAATGGAATAATGGAATGTTCTTTCCATGTATGTGCACATTGGCGTGAATGCTGTGTTCTCTGCTTTAGTTCTGTCCAATATTTTTGCAGCTCATTAAGCCCTAATGATCAAGTGTTAGTAGCTACTTCTTTTCTGTCCATATCTAATCTCCAGCTCCATCTCTTCAACAGAAAAGGTCATTTTGGAATCGGCAATCTTGACAAGTGTCGTCATAGTCGCGCTTACTTTCTACACCTTCTGGGCCGTAAAGAGAGGCGGCGACTTCAGTTTTCTCGTACCCTTTTTGTTCGCTTCCCTCCTGGTATTACTTGTCTTCGCTCTTATTCAGGTACTAAACGAACGATTTTCATTCCTTTCCGACATCTCTCTCTGTTTTTTTTTCCTCTTGCTGCTCTCTGTTATCTTCTGAAATGCCCACGTTCTGGGCTAATATGTTTGATGAACAGATCTTCTTTCCTCTGGGGAAACTATCCATGATGATATTCAGCTGTGCGGCGGCAGTCGTATACGCTGGCTACATTGTGTACGACACCGGTAACTTGATCAAGCGCTGCAGCTACGACGAGTACATTTGGGCTGCAGTTTCTCTCTATCTTGACATCATCAACCTCTTCCTCAACTTTATCAATGTTTTCCGAAGCGGCTGATCGCTAAGAAAAGCTGTTCGACATGGCCGTGCCTGAATGATGATGGTGTCTTAGCTGAAGATACTGAGGGATAAAGATTTTACGAGAATGATAATAATAGGGACATGAATATAGTTTTCAAAGCAACTCTGACCTCGAGTTACTTTTTCATTGGCCGTTTGAAGAATCCTCAAATATCTTGATTTGTGTATATCAAACCGTCTAAACTTTGCTTCGAAAATGTATTTGGATAAAATTAAGATTTATAGAGAGTGCTACAGATGCTGGAAAATAATAAATCGAGCGATTAAGCAAAGCTATAGTTTCTTCCTTTTAGTGTAACAAAAAGATTGATAATGTTACCATCTCTCGCGGTGGCCGTGATGGTTAGAGCTTTCTCCCCCACCGAGGGGGGAGGGGTTCGAAACCCCGCGTCCCTATTGCGCGACTCACCTGCAGCTGGGTCTGTGGTGGCGGCCCAGTTCGCCCCGGGTTTACCTCGCCGGCTGCCGACTGTACGGGGGTTCCCGGATTATAAAAAAAAAAGATTGATAATGTTGTAAGTTGTCATTTTTTTTTGGGTTTTGTGACAACGTGCTTGTCGATACGCTGTGACAGCAACTATACTCAACTAGACAAGTACATTCGACCAAGGGCTTAAGAAGGAGCAACGATTCAGAGGTCGAAAGTTGAAGGCTCTGGTTTGGATAGGCATGCGTACTGTCCAGCAATTGATTGAGTGAAGCGATCTAGATGATGGAGCAGTGACACGACATAGGTCAACGAAGCAAGTCTTCTCGGGCCAGTGACAGAGCATGCTACTTGAATGCTGCGAAAAACAACCGGGTAAGAGCGAAAGCAAGTAATGTTAGGAGGGAAGCGAATGAAAAGGGTCCGAGAAAATTGAAATCACGGCCTTTTGTCACAGCCTAGAGAAGGTGTAGAATGTAAACACGGCGGCCATGATGACAACAACGACGACTGTCAAGATTGCTGATTCCAAAATGATATTTGCTATTGAAGAGATGGAACTGGAGATTAGACACAGACACAAAAGAGGTAACTAATACTAGATCGTTAGGAGTTAATCAGCTGTTGAGATATATGATAGAACTGAAGCATGACATATACATAGAGAACATTCCATTAAATAGCAAAAAGCTATAAGAAAAGCCCTGCGTCGAATCACTATATGCAGTGGAAATTAGGAACGGGGAGGGAAAACAACACGGTCCCCTGAATGAAAAAGTCGATCTGACATGATCGCTAACCCGACATGCGACCTGTCCTAAATTTTTGGTGTGTCGAATTTCAAACAAGCCCGAAGGTCGACCTCAAATGATAATGGAGCTGTCACGATGGGGGAATCAATGGCGTATTCCATAACCTCGATCATTCTTCCTTTCCTGCAAGGATTGCCATTCGGAAATGAAGGGAATGCTCCCATTCTACCTTGTTGTCCATGGATGCCAAACTGAAGCCTGAGTCGACCATCAGGCGATGCACGAAAAATTTAGGACAGGTCGCATGTCAGGTTAGCGATCATGTTAGGTCGTATTTTTTGTTCGAGGGACCATGCCTTTTTACGTTTCCGTTCCTAATTTCCTATGCATATGACGATTCGACGCGAGGCTTGTCTTATAGCTTTTGGCTCTCTAATGGAATGTTCCCTCTGTGTATGTGTATCATGCTTCAGTCTATCATGGTTCTCAACAGCTGATAACTCCTAATGATCTAGTACCAGTTACTTTTGCATCTGTGTTGAATCTCCAATTCCATCTCTTCAACAGAAAAGTTCATTTTGGTATAGGTAATCTTGACAGTTGTCACTGCTTCCGTGCCATGCTTACATTCTACACCTTCCAGGCTGTAACAAGAGGCCGCGATTTCGGTTTTTTTTGGACCATTTTCATGTAATCCTGTAATTTTCCGATTTATAGTGGACGTAGGTTCCGACATTTGGACCGAACCACATAAATTTCTGGTGTCCTTATTTTTCTTGTTCCTCATTATATTTCGATCGATTTCTATAGCTTCCGACATAATTGTAAAATTCCGATCCGCTTCCGCTGCGAAGCCAATTTCAACAATTGGTATCAGAGCTAAGACTTTGCAATTATGTCTGGAGCAAAAGTAGAAATTGAGAAATTTAACGGGAGGAACAACTTCGGGTTGTGGAACGTCAAGATGAAGGCGCTATTAACAACTCAAGGATAAGCCAAGGCATTGGAGGGAAAGGCTCAATTGCCCAAACAATGCGAGATGCTAAAAAGGACGAGCTAATGGAGAAGGCCATGAGCATCATCCTATTGAACTTATCAGATGAAGTGCTAATAGAGATGGCCGAGGAGGAGGATGCCACATCGTTATGGGCTAAACTTTAGGCCATCTATGTAAAGAAGGGTTTGAACAATCGCTTATATATGCTGTAGAGAATGTTCCAGTTTCGATATACTGAAGGTACATCCATTAGATCCCACCTAGATGAGTTTAATAAACTCATGATGGACTTGAAGAATGTTGGCAAGATTTAGATGATGAAGAACAAGGCATGATGCTGTTGGCGTCTCTATCGGAGTCATGGGAGCACTTTACCGACTCCTTGTTACAGGGCATACTACGATTACCTCAGAAGAGGTAAAATCTGCCATGTTTTCAAAGGAGTGGCAGAGAAAGTTGCGTGATGAAAGTCTAGCACAAGATGTAGCGCGTGGATTGGTGATTCGAGGTAGAGACCAACATCGGAGGCCTAGCAACAGAAGCAAAAGCAAGAGCAGGTCGAAGTCGCGACATAGAAAATCAAAAGGTCGTGTGAAGTGCTTTGAATGTCACGAGGAATGGCACATAAGGAGAGATTGTCCAAAGATAAGAAATAAAGGCGTTTGGCAAAATGCCATAAATAGTATGGCGAATGTTGTTGAGGAAAGTACGAGTGATGCCGAGGTTGTCCTATGTGTATCTACGGGTTCGTCAGGAGATGAATGGGTTCTAGATTCTAGATGTTCTTATCATATGACTCATCACAAGAACTGGTTCACTACTTACTAGACTGTAGATGGTGGTAGAGTTCTTTTAGGGAATAATGCAGCCTGCGAGGTTGTAGGGATAGGAACAGTTCGGATCCGAATGCACGATGGCGTAGAACGGACGTTGACAAACGTAAGGCATGTACCGAAGCTCAAGAAAAGCCTTATTTCTCTGGGTACACTCGATGACCTCGGGGGCAAATACACAGCTAAAGGTGGAGTGCTGAAGATCTCTCGAGGTGCCCTAACAGTGATGAAAGGGAAGAAGGCGAATTCTCTCTATCATTTACTGGGAGAAACCGTGACCGGAGTTGCTGCAATTTCATCAGGTGAGTCAGACTCAAATTTGACTTAGTTATGGCATATGCAATTGGGATACATGAGTGACACAGGTATGACGATGCTGAGTAAAAAGGGGTTGCTGAAAGGTCAGAAGGCAGGAAAGCTGGACCTGTGTGAGCACTGCATCTTTGGGAAGCAGCGTCATGTTAAATTTGGTACAACTCTACATTCGACCAAGCAACTAGTCGAATACATTCATTCAGATGTTTGTGGGCCGTCTCCAGTTCCATCGAAAGGAGGTGCCGGATATATGCTGACATTTATCGACGATTACTCAAGGAAGGTATGGGTGTACTTCTTGAGCACAAATTCGAGGTATTTGATTAGTTCAAGAATTTTAAGACATTGATTGAGAAGCAGTCAAGTAAACAAATCAAGTGCCTGAAAATTGATAATGGCATGGAGTTCTATGGTAAGGACTTTATTGAGTTCTACGAAAAGGAAGGGATTGTGAGACATCGCACAGTTCCCGGTACACCACAGCAGAATGGCGTAGCAGAACGGAAGAACATAACTCTACTTGAGCGAGCTTGATGTATGCTTTCGCATGTAGGACTTGGTAAGGAATTTTGGGCCAAAGCAATAAATATGGTGTGTTACCTAGTTAATCAATCTCCATCTTCTATTATCGAGTGGAAGACTCCTAAAGAAGTATGGTTGAGGAAACTTGTTGATTACTTTGGATTACGAATATTCAGATGTCCTATGTATGCTCATGCAAGAGATGGCAAGCTTGAGCCGAGGGCGAAGAAGTGCATATTTATGGGTTATGCACAAGGGGTGAAAGGCTACCGGCTGTGGTGCACTGATCCCATATCACCTGATTTTCTAATCAACAGAGATGTGATGTTTGACGAGACTGCAATGCTTCAAAAGAGGAATCTTGAGACTCAACCAACAGAACAAACGGATCATGGTGTCAGAAGTGAGGTGGAGATTCAAGCGGAGTCTCCAAAGACCTTAAAGGTAACGGAGGAAGAGATTGCGGATGAGGCCATAATTTCTAAAGACGGTGATATTGAACAACCAGCAGAGCCACAACATAACATAGCCATGGGCAGACAAAGGAGGCAAATTAAACCACCGGTATGTTATGGTTACTCTGATATTGCCTATGCATTAACTATAAGTGATGAGGTGGAGATGGATGAGCCTTCATCCTATTCTGAGGCGATGGCTAGTGCTTAGTCATCGCAGTGGCTAGAGGCTATGAGTGAAGAAATAGAATCAGTCTATCAAAATTAGACATGGGAGTTGGTCAAAGTATCCAAAAGTCAGAAAATTGTCAGATGCAAATGGGTCTACAAACGGAAAGAGGGCATTCTCGGTGTAGAGGCAGCTAGGTTCAAGGCGAGACTTGTTGCGAGGGGGTATACTCAACGAGAGGGCATTGATTACAATGAAGTGTTCTCTCCTGTGGTAATGCATACCTTTATTCGTGTATTACTTGCCTTAGTTGCTGCACAGGATCTTGAGCTAGAGGGATTTGCTATTCTAGGTAAGGAAGACCATGTTTGCTTATTGAAGAAATCTTTGTATGGATTAAAACAATCTCCTAGATAATGGTATAAGCGTTTTGATACTAGTCAAGATTATTCGAAAAGTTAGTTTGATAGTTGTGTTTATTTTAGGAGATTGGAGGATGGGTCTTTGATTGATTTGTTATTATATGTTGATGATATGTTGATAGCAGCTAAACATATATCTGATATTGATGTGTTGAAGCGGCAGTTGAGTGCTGAGTTTGAAATGAAATAATTAAGTGCTGCTAAGAAAATATTGAGTATGGAAATTTTGCGTGACAAAGCTGGAGGAACGTTGTGTTTGTCTCAAAAGAAATATATTGAGAAGATCATGGCACGTTTTAATATGCAGTTAGCAAAATCTGTAAGTAGTCCTTTAGCTGCACATTTTAAACTTTCTAACAAGTTATCATCGCAAACTGAGGAGGAGAAGGAACATATGTCCCGTGTTCCTTATTCTAGTGCGGTGGGTAGTATTATGTATGCCATGGTATGTACTAGACCTGACATTTCACAAGTTGTAAGTGTTGTCAGCCATTACATGAAGCACCCAGGTAAGGCTCATTAGGAAGCCGTGAAATGGATCCTAAGATATCTAAAAGGGACATCGGACGTTGGCATTATGTATCGGAGGAACGTCAATGGCAATGAAACCACGGGGTACGTGGATTTGGATCACGTCGGTAACTTGGATGATCACAGATCGTTAGCAGGGTACATGTTTACGCTAGCAAGTAATGTAATAAATTGGAAAGCATCTTTACAAAATGATGTTGCATTATCTTCAACTGAGGCGGAGTATATAGCACTAACCTTTGTTGCAAAGGAGTCAATATGGCTACGGGGTTTACTCTCGAACCTTGGATGTCGCGACCAATTTTTCGGGGTTTAAACCACCTAGGGTTTGGCTAATGGATTGTTAAGCCTAGACTTAACTTGGGCTCTCCCAAGCCCATACCAATTCGCAACTTTCGGTTCAAGTTCTTAACATGCAAATGATTTTCAATTAGGAGTCGCCACTAATCTATTTTTTGGTGGGTCGATTAGAAACCCAAATAAAGTAGCGGGAGATTTACTTTATTCCTGCGAACCGGAGATTTGGGTACGGGGACTTGGTTACGCTAAATTTCTCTAACGCCCTTTCGGTACCATTTCTTTTATTTTGAAAAAATGTTTTTTGCAAGCAGCTTGGGTTTATTTTAAATTTATTTCCCTAACATATGAGGTTATCATGTGCGTGCACAAACCACCAATTTAACACTCAGATAAACAATAAATAAATTGCAAAAACTTACCTCCAAGCAACGAAAGCATCTGCAACGTTAAATTAAAATCCATATCAACAATCCTGGATATGGTTTCTAATTAACATACAATTTCTTTTTTGTTTTCACTTAATTAATGAAAATCATGCAATATGCAATGTGATATTAACTAAATGACCTAATCCTAATGACATGTAATTTCTATGGGCCTAGCAAAAATACTAAATGACATGCATTTCAATGAATCTATCCCTAATGACGTGCACATGACATTTTTTCCTTTTTCTAAAAGAATGCATTTTATCCTAAATAATAAAACTAATTTAACCTATGACATTTTTTGTATTTTTCATGAAATTCGAAATTTGGTGAAATGTGAAAATTACCTAATTAGATTAAGATCCTATTTAATTTATATTAGGAATTAGGTTGAGCTATATCCTAATTTAAACTAAAATATTATCTTAACCTAAATAATCCTAAAATGCAATATATCTAAAAATGCCTAAACTTATAATAAATTAAAAATGATCTAAATTAAACTAAGTTCCATTTAATCCTAATATGCAATGACGTGCAAAATATGCTTTAACATTACATGACATGTACATGATGATTTTTTGTTGTTTTTGTTTAATTTCGAAATTAACAATTGTCAAATAATTAAACATGCAATCCAAACTAAAATCTAGCAACCTAAATTGATTTTTTTAATATATATTTTAAAATAAAATTCCTATTCTAAACATGTAAACCCTAAAACATGCAATATTCTAGCTCAAACATATCTCGAGATAAACAAGGCAATTAAGACGAGACAATCCATTCAAAATCATCAAAATATCTCACATCGTTCAGATCAAGGGATAATATTTCACTAGTAAAGTCGATAAATTGATCTTAAGCCTTAAAGATCAAAATATCAATTTTAATCCCACTCGATTAATTATTTCATCTAAAGCCTTATAGATGAAATAAAAAATCACGGGGCGGTTGCGAATCAAGTGACATATTGAGATTTCCAATTATGCATAGAGAAATATTTCAAACAAAGAAACCAAGATATAAAAATAAAATAAGATAAAATAATCCAGCCCAATAAAATAAAGCAAATCTACCTAATTCGATTTTTTTCTTTTTTTTTAATAAAAGAAAATCTTGACCACCGGTTTGGGACTTTGGCGAAGGGTTCCGGCGAGGAGAGCTCGTCGGCTAGGGTTCAGTGAGGGCAAACCGGTGGTGGAAGAGCTCCGGCAACAAGAGGAACGGCGGAGATCGGCGTGGGGGACTCGCAGGTCTGGGTGCGGGCGTCGCGGATCGGCACGGGGCGGCGTCGGATCGGCACGAAGCGGCGTCGGATCTGGACCGGCTACCGTCGGGGGCGGCGTCACGGGCGGAGCAGGGCTTCGGATCTCCTGGTGTCGGTTCACCGATCGAAGGTCACGATGGCGTCGGGGGCTCCAGGACGGAGCAAGGGCGTCGCGGCTCAAGATCTGGGCGCGGGGGCGTGCGCGGCTTCGTGGTGTTCGGGCGGATCGGGGAGCAGTGGCGTCGTGTAGAGGGACAGCAGCGGCGGCGGAGAGCAGTAGCTGTTTCGCGAGGGGTCGAGCGGTGGTGGCTGGAGCGGTGACCGGCGCGGGGGTGGCGCTAGCACGGTGGTGGCGTTGCGTTGCAGGCGAAGGCGCCAGTGGCCGGCGGGGCAGCTACCCGAAGAAGAAGACCCTGTTCCTCTTCTCTTTTCTTTTTTAATTTTTCCCTCTTTCCTGCTCTGCTGCACGTCTCTCTCTCTCCCCTGTCACTGTTCTTGATGCACCTTTTTTACTTTTTCAGCAAAAGCAAGACCCTTTGACTCTTACAAAACCCTAAAAACGAAAGGGAATTTTTTCTCTTTTTGGCTTCCGTTTCTTTTTGCCCAGCAATCGAGATGAAGAAAACCCTTAATGTGGCCGTATGTATCAATTCTGTGGCCTTTTTTTTTTGTCCATACACGACTCCTTTTATACACTGAAAAATTGTATCTCTGTGGTATATTTCATTGCCAATTTTGCTCGTGCAAAATATTATTGAATATATCATCCCACCACGCGTAATATTTTTTGTGTTCTTTTCCAATATTTCATTCGAGAATTTCCTTTCCATCAAAAATACATCACTCGGTGTATATTGCCTAAATATATGAAAATCCCAACGGAATATGTGAAAAATTTTGCACTTGCCGTCGGTTCAAAAATGTTCCTAAGCTATATGCCATGTGATTTTATTTTTTTAGGGATAAAATTAACCCATAATTTTTTAATACAATAAATGTCTAAATGGGTCGCCAAAATTTAGGTGTCAACATTGGACTAGAGCATAAAAGTGTCACCATACACTGTGACAATCAAGGTGCGATATATTTGGCTTACAATCCAATATATCATGAGCGAACAAAACATATCGATATTAGGTACCATTTCATCCGATATGTCATAACGAAGGGTAAAATTGTCGTGAAGAAAATAGCAACAGTGGAGAACCCGTCAGATATGATGACGAAGCATGTTCCTTCAGCAAAGCTCGAGCTTTGTATGAGCTTGATTGGCGTCTATAGAGTATGAGCGCCCATCGAGGCATTGGGAGAGCCGAGCATGAAAAATAAGTACTATAACTTGGCTTCAAACGTTGAGCCAATGTGGAGAATTGTTAAATTATGTCTTAAGTTTGAATCCATATATGATACTCGATACGCGAAAAACATGTACATGCTAAAATGAGAAAGAATGTCTGGGGAGCATTTGACGAGGAATGGCGTGTGATAGGAGCCAAAAGAATCTCGCCCTCAATCTGTGCTTCACGTTGGAAATAAAGGTTTCAATCCATGGGGTTCTTCTCATTTGTCAGCATGAAATCTTTATGAAGGGTTGATCGTCCGAATTTCTTCTACACCATTAAATGCATGCACATGGCCATGCACGTAGAAAACTTGGTCAACACTTGCTGCTTTAGAAACCTATCTCGTAGGTGTCGAATCCTCCTCTCTTCTTGGTCATCTTTTGTGGACTTCTTTCGTCTTGTTGCGGATAAAGAAAGAGGGAAGACAAAAGCTATTCTACGTGTGTCAGTGCATGCATGGTCATACGCTCGCTTCTCTCCATGAACAAGAAATTCGAAGACAGCCGCCCACCTTAGTTCATGGTTATCTTCAAGGATCATAGGCACACGTTTGTTGACTCTTTCTTCTGCCTATTAAATGCTTGCCCATGCACATGCATGATCTGGAGAAAATATTGGGTGGGTCTTACCCTCCATGTAGGCTTAAGGTAAGACCATTCATTGATCGACACGTGGCTCCACGTAGGCGACGGCGTCAGAGGTTTAAAATTTGCGCGCGTCGCTCCTAGGGCCCACCACTCTGACGATCTCTCTCCTCTGCTCTCTTGTCCACTGGTCCTCTCTCTCCTCTCTCTCTCTCTCTCTCTCTCTCTCTCTCTCTCCCCATACTCCCCGTTCTTCATTCCGTTTTGCGAGAGAACAAAAGTCGCAGGGCTTCTCTCCGAATGCTTTTCCCCTCCTCTGCTCTCTCTCCTCCGCTGGTTGCCTGCGATGTCGACACCCTTTCCACCTCCATCAACGCCTCTGCTCTCCTCCGCTGGTTGCCTGCGACGCCGATGCTGACGCCTCTGCTCTCTCTCCTCCGCTGGTTGCTTGCGACGCCGACGATGACGCCTTTTCCACCTCCGCTGACGCCTTTGCTCTCCTCCGCTGGTTGCCCGCGACGTCGAAGCTGACGCCCTTTCCATCTCTGCCGACGCCTCTGCTCTCTTTCCTTTGCTGGTTGCTCGCGACGCCGACGCCGACGCTCTCTCTCCTCCGCTGGTTGCTCACCGACGCCCTTTCCCCCTCCGCCGACGCCTCTGCTCTCTCTCCTTTGCTAGTTGCCCGTGACGCCGATGCGTACGCCCTTTCCAGTGAACCGTGACGCTGATAGCCCTCTGCCAGTTGCCTCCGTCGCCCCTGACTCCGATGCCCTTTCTCCTAAATCCACGCAACAAGTCAAAGAGGAAACCCTAGATGAGCGCGAAACCTAGGAGATGAAGGAGACGAGCGGGGAGGGACCACAGATGCCTTTGCTCTCCTCCGCTGGTTGCCCGCGACGTCGACGCTGACGCCTCTGCTCTTTCTCCTCCGTTGGTTGCTTGCGACGCCAACGCCCTTTCCACCTCTGCTGGTTGCCCATGATGCCAATGCCGACGCCATTTCCGCCGACGCCATTTCCACCTCCACCAATGCCTCTGCTCTCTCTCCTCTACTGGTTGGCCACGACATCGATGTCGACGCCCTTTCCACCTCTGCCGATGCCGACGCTCTCTCTCCTTTGCTGGTTGTCCGCGACGCTGATGTTGACGCCAACGCTCTCTCTCCTCCACTGGTTGCCCCCAACTGTTCTGCCTCCGCCGTCGTCAATGCCCCTTCGCCTCCCTCTCACGACCTCTGTATGCTTTGTTCCTCTTTCCTCTGTGGAGCGCCCTTGCTGGCAACCCCGATGTCGACGAACCCCTGCTCACGTTTTGGCCTCCCTCTCCTCAAACGAAGGTCACTCTGCTCGCTCTCTCCCTCTCTTTCCTTTAAGAAGCGCCCCCTACTCCTGAATGTGGACGCCGCCGTCGTCGTCGTCTCCTGCCGTCGCCTTCCCAAGCCCCACCGATAGGCACCTCATTGGCGACTCCCATGCGTCCGAAGGTTCTTTCTTTACTAGAACATGCCTATGCATAATGTGGATTACTGATAAATGTTTGCCCACTACATTGCAGGTGGATGGCAGCGACCTTGGTTGACTACTACATCAATGTTGTTCTGCTTGCGGTATGAACAAATTATTTGTCTTGGCTATTACAGATCACACCTTTTTATGCAACTTCATCAATTGATAAGTTTGAAAGCCATCTTAACTATAACACCACATAAGAAAATTGTGAGTGTTTTATTACATAACAACATATACTTAAGCCCAGTAATGTTCAGGTAATGCAGTTTCATGTTGCATTGACCAGTTTCTAGGAATAAGAAAAACCAAAACATAGTACCTGATGTCTTATGAATATACTGAATGGTGCTATCAATTTGCAGGTGGATGACAGCGATGCTAATTGACTTCTACATCAACGCTGTTGCTCTTTCTGTTTGTTTTGTATTTTATTAGAAGAGAACTCTTGAAGAATTATTTCTATTTTGAAGACATCACCTCAGTTAATTTGCATGTGTAAAGTTATCGAATGGCTGAATCAGAGGTAATTCTTTACTCATACAATATGAAATATATTTTGTTTTCTTTTGATGTTATTTATTTTTATTGATTATTTATTGTTCATTTCGTTGTAGCATGAAACTTCCCATCTTGCACATGTAATGCGTGATATGGAAAATGATTTTGAGTTTGCCATCGGGATGATTTTTTCTAATGAAGTTGAAGCATATCATAAGCATGTGGCTTATGCAATTGGTAAAAGATTTGGAGTGAGGAATGGTCATACGGTTAAAAATACAAAATGAGAAATAACCCGATGAACATTTTTGTGCAATTGTGAGGGCCATTTTGTCACCTCATCTGATCAAGAAAAGAAATTTCAGAGGGTTGAAGTTAGATGTGGGTGTCTTGCTCATATCAAATTTAAGGTTGATTTTGGGTTTCATTTTACGTGATTGTCAAAAATTTTTACAGACAGAAAGCAATAAGATTATAGAAGGGGGGGAGATTGTCAACAACTTTTGAATCATTTCCATCGCATGCAAATGCAAAATCCAATATTTTTCTACATTGTACAAGTAGATCAAGAAGGTAGATTGACAGATTTATTTTGGAGAGGTAGTTTGTCCAAATTCGATTACGATTGTTTTGGTGATGTGGTAGTATTTGATTCCACGTATCGAACTAATAGATATAGTTTGATTTGTGCACCTTTTGTTGGGGTTAATCATCATTGGAAAAATACTCTGTTTGATTGTGCATTTTTGTTGAACGAGATGGCAGAATCATTCATTTGGTTATTTAATGTGTTTTTGGAGTCTATGGGAGATAAGGCTCCTAAAACCACATTCACTGATCAAGATCAAGCCATGGCAAAAACCATTAGAATGGTGTTTCCGAGTACACAGCATTGTTTATGCACTTGGCACATCATACAAAATGCCATTAAAAACATTCCACAACTTTACCGTAAGCCGGGTTTTAAAGATAAGTATTTTTTTAGGTTTATGTATAAATGCAAATCGGAGGATGAATTTAAATCTACTTGGATGGAAATGGAAGAGGAGTGGGATACTTAGAATAACAATTGGCTTCAGAGATTATATGATCTTAGACATAAATGGAGTTCGGCTTTTGGTCGTGATATATTTTCATGTGGTATAAGGTCAAGTCAAAGAAGTGAGAGCAGTAATAATGTCTTCTAGCATATTTCGAAGAAGATGTCATCCCCTATACAATTTGTCTACTATTATGAAGAGCAACTGAAGCACATGAGAGAAATTGAAATTCAAGATGATTACAGTTCTTGTGGGAAGCCCAGAGTGCAGGTTTTGTCTAATGAGCTCTTGAAACATGCTGCTTCAGTTTATACCCGTACTAATTTTCAGAAGTTTTATGAAGAATTAATGGAATGTCTCTCTGAAGATGTTTCAGGTACTACATTTGATGGATCGGTTTATTCATATACCCTAAGGTGTCGATATGAATACCTTGTCAAATTTAACCTTGTAAAGTTATCAATTTCTTATGAATGCGAATTATTTGAGTCAAAAGGGTGGTTGTGTCGCCATGCATTGTACGTGTTGAATAAAAATAAATCGATAGTTAAGAGCATTCCATCTCCCTATATTTTGAAAATGTGGACTAAGGGTGCCAAAGAAGGGATTGTGAATGATGAATCTTTGCCACTTGGTCCTTCTACATTTAATCGATTTTGCACATTAATGCAAGAATCTTTTGAGTTGATGAGTTTGGGAGCCAAAGATGTAAACACTATGCAGATAGTGAGGGAGAATATGCAAATAGCGAAGGGTCAAATTTCATCATACAATTCAAGTATGGCTGTGGCTAATGATGCTGGTGATGATGGTGATAATGAGGCTTCTTTGTGTGATATCTCGATATTAGACCCCCATCGAAGGAAAGGAAAGGGAATCAATTATGGAAGACTAAAAAGTTCAACTGAGAAAAAGAAGAAAAAATCTATTAAAGGAATGCCGCCAATGCAAATAGACAATCGAGATAACATATTATTTTGGTTAATATGATAAGTTAAATTTTTCGTTTGTGTTGCATGATGCTAATTAACATTTTGTTGCTTTCTAATGTAGAGTTGGTTGTTCAAGCAACACATAGTGAAACTCATTTTCCAAATTATTTGAGTAATCAAACTTAGTTTCAAAGTATCCTTTATCCCAGCAACATTGGTGGTCCTACCATGAATTTTCATAATTAGGTATGTTGCTCTTAGCTTTCCATTTTTATTTACATTTTACTAATTTGGTAAAAAAATTTGTATAGATGCAGCAACCACCATACATCATGCCATCGGGGATTATGAATGGATTTTGCCAATTTCCTAATCAAATATTGAATAGCTATGTATAAAGAGTTTAATTAGTGATCAATCAATTTGTATATTTTTCAAGTTACTATGCCTCTTTATAATGGTAGAAAACACTTTCTCAAAAGTTACAATCATTATGATGATTTAATTGCATTATGGTAAATGGGTCATTTTTTTTTAATGTAGATGCAATCATCATATATCATGCTGCCAAGCAATTTCAATGGATTTTCTCCATTCACTACTAGGTATTTATTATGAATCATTTTATTTGTTAATATTATTTCAACTTTTTGTTACAATTGTAATATTTACTATTAATAGCTTATTTTTGGATAGATGTTGGAGTACAATAATAGATCTCATGGAACAATTATGAGTCAGGTACAATTTACTTTTTATTAATATGGGATTATTTGAGACATTTATCTAAGCATATTATTTAGATAAATATTAATATATTTGTCATTTTCTTGTACATGGGTCATCAAACTCTTTTCAACATCTTGGGATGAATGAATCCGGAGGCCCCTGTGAAAGCACATATAATCCACAGTTGCAACATAAATAGCCTAGAGGAACCGTCATATAGTATAGTGCTTGAGCTATTTACAAGTTTTCAACTGGGTGGGATTCTCTGCATGGAGATGCCTGTATTTGTATTGCATCTTGCTATTGTCCCTTTTGGTTCCTTTTGTGACTATTTCATCTAGAGTGATGAATTTTTCATGCTGTTAATGAAATAGTTCAACTCAAAATTTTCAATTGTGATCTAGATGTACTTTGGAGGTTAGTGCTGGTCTCTTCTAGGCTTACATAAGTAAATGAAGGTTGAATCTTGATGAGCCTGGAACTTTTATGAGTTTGCTGATTGCTTGCGTGCATTTAAGTGAAGTAAGTTACCAGATTGAACAAACTTATGTTATAAAATTTTGCTCCATTTCTTTAATTATTTATCACATCTTCCATTTATTTTTTTCCTCTTCTTTCTAGGCCAAAGGGAAGGTCAAAAGGGTTGAGAAAGCTCTAGCAAAAGTGTAGGAGAATCTTAGACTAGCAGACCTTCCAGTTGATCTGGAAACCATATTTTTTCCTCTTCTGCTCACTATGATTTCTTTTATGTGCAAAAGCTTCGTGTTGACTACATAACGTAGATGGTACAGGTTGTGTTGAAGGATGTTAGTGACATTGATCCGAATGATCAAAATTCAATTCTTGAGCATCTGGAAAAAGTGGTACATCTTTTGCCTCTTGCAAGGAGCTCCTTTTTTGTTGCTTATGGCAAATTACAGCCAGTGATATGCTTCCTTGGGAGCTTCCATGTCAACACATAAGTTGAAATTTTTCTCAGGTTAGAAATCTAATTGAGAAGTCCAGCAAAAAGGCAGCTAATAGGTCTGTGTTGAAACTTCCATTGATATGGATAAAGGTAACCTCTTACTTTTTTTAATCAGCACTACCTGTCCCTTCTCAACTTAGCCGTAAAAAATGACTCCTTTTCAACTATTTCTACTATTTTTTTCATCATGCTACTTGTAACATGTTGGTTCCTAGTTCCTTTCCTTGTGGCACAGAAAATCCTCTTTTTTTATCACTACTTTTGATTATGTCCATGGATGTCAAACACTCTCACAACTCTATTTACTTGATGATATGAATTGATATTTGCCACTAGTGTCTGCATTCTTGGAGTGGATTTTAAGCTCCTCATTTATGTGGCAGGTGGATTACTCCAGATTTATGACGATAAATCCTCAAAGGTTTGGACAAAAGTATGTTAGAAAGGTAAATGCATATTAGAAGGTGCACACGGTGTAGTCTTTGACAGCGCTACCAAAAAAGGAGTAATGATTTTTCTTTTTGTAGGTTGCTAATCCTCAAGATATTTTAATCTTCTCTAAGGCTTTAAGAAAGGGTAGAGTGAAAGTGGTATAGATCTTTTGACAAGTGGAGTTCGATGATTTTTCTTTTTTGGGTCAAAGAGTTGGAATTTAGTAGGCTATGTTTTTGGCTCTATTTGTCCTTCTTTTTCCAAGTCAATATTTGTATGCCTTTCTTATTGCCTTTGAATAAAGAAATGACTTGTCAAATGTATAATACCTATGCCAAATTCTATTTATTCACCCTCTTTAATTGCAAGACATAATTATCTACTAAAAAATAATTGTATTAGTAAAGCTTTGATTCTCAAGGGTAATTGCATTTAAACATTCTTTATCATCTTACTAGCCATTGAAATTGTTCGTCTTCCTGATCTGTAGAACAATTTGAAGATTCTGAGCGACTTTGCCCTGAGGAGCTAAATCAACAAAACATTGAGGTGCTTGTTGCCGAGAATAATATGGTAATCATGATTCTTTTATGCTTTCTAAATGAATTTTTCATATTGTATAAATCTCTTATGGCCACCAATGAAATCCATAATAATAACACGTGCTTTGCATTGTGATTTGTTGTTGCAAACACATATTTTAACTTCAACTGTAGTTTAATTGAGTGTATTGTTATGGGTAGAATGTTAGAAAGATATGTTGATAATTGTTATTAGTCTCTTAGTTTTCTTAAGGTCTGCATATAGTTTAATATGCCGTTATGCCTTGCAGAAAATGGAGATACTTCCAGTCAATGAGGATGACAAAATGGGATTTTATTCTTGCGTGCAACTAAATCTTGAAGAAACTCGTGTAAGTATCATACCCTGCTTTTGTTGTTGTGGAGGCATCACTCTTAAGCTGTCAGTTCCTCATGCTATAGAGTGAATGTTATGTTTCTATTATGCTTTTGTGTTGATACTTTTTTGTTTATGAACATGTGCACAACAAAATTGTTAGGGATTCCGACACCTTGAAATGCGAGGAGGAGAATCTAATTCTTAAAGACGGCGAGTGTTTGGAGGCAAGAAGTCATCTATTGAGACTTGTTATCCTTATAATGTGGTGAATTTAGTCTCATCCAACCATTTAATGTATGGAATTCTTCCAAATTTTTGGGGGCTTTAGCTCATTTGCTTCAATCTGTAGTCACGCTTTAACTTTCTGCTATGATTGTGGCTGTTATTAGAGAAAAGCAGGAATTTCTTGTATATCTTATTGTAAGGTCTTTCCAGCAATTACAGAAGAGCTTTTCAATGAGAGAAACTAGGAGCTTGGATACAATCTTGAGCATTATTTTTGCCTGTTGGTTTTAATTCCTATTGACGATAGGCCGAAGTTCTTTTTAACTCATCTTCTTCGTGCCAAGTGCTACCTAAAGTAAAGATTGATGCTTAATTAACTTTTTTCTTTATATTCAGAAACACGTTAAGGAACGTTCTGTACATCCCAGTGACACCCCACATGGAACATCCAGTGCACCTTATGTGGAGGTAAATCTAGCTGTAGCGGTGATTATCCTTCTTGGATTCTTATGAGTTTCTTTGTGAAGCCATTAAGTGCTAAATTTTTCATGTTAAATTCTGCCTAGGCTACTAGAAATAGGAGTGCTACAAGAATAGGAAGCACAATTTCTTTTAGTGATGATGAGGACATAGCAGAGATACTTGGCTCAAATTCTGCCACTAGAGGCAAGAAAGGATCAATGGGAGTTTGTAGATTCGCCCGTGCTACTTCAAATCTAGGAAGAGGGAAAACTTCTACAAGAGGAAGGGGCAGGGGAAGAGGATCTACTAATTTGAAGCAAACTACTCTTGATTTAGCTTTGGTATCTCGCTGTCGTGAAAGGTTAGTAGCGGATGTAGTCATGAACTCAAGCTGGTTAATGGCTAACAAACTGGTTTGATTACACTACATCTCAAAATTGTTCTAAAGTAATCCTACTTTATTTGTAGGAAGAAACAGAAAGCTACAAGGTCTTGCTGAGGCCATGGTAAAGTTGTGGGAGAGCAGTGCTATTGCAAAAATAGCAATTAAATGTGGCATGCTAAATACTTGCAATGATAGGATGGCGAGGAGGCTGAAGGTTGGACAATCTACATATGTTGACTTTTTAGCATATATGTATGAGCTAATTATATTGTTGAAAATGGGTGTTTTGTTGCTTTCATCGAGCACTGAGAACCTTTCGAGACTTGTACTTTATTTGATTTGCCGACGGAAAGAATTACCAACTATTTGCCATAGAGTGGTAGTTTGACTAAATCATCATTCTTTAAGCCCACAGTACAATGCATAATTTTCTATTTCATCTCTGACCATGGAATTTATAATGTTTATCATAATGGTAAAACTCAGCCAAGATTAGCGTGTCACCATTTTGGGACATACTTGTGTAGTGTTGTGAAGGATTGGTTATGCAAGTTCTTATCTCTCCGAGCATTTTGTTCCAATCTTAATGTTCTGGCATTATGATAATATCAACTCCTGTTTAGTGTTGCATATTCTGTCCTTTTTCTTTAGGTAAGGAAAATTTGGTGCTCTTGTTATTGATTTGTGTCATTTTGAATGCATAATTTAACTGGGGGAACATTACTTTGTAGGAACAAAGATTATATTGTGTTTTATAGGGGCAATGACTTCTTGCCTCCTGTGGTGGTAGAAGCATTGAAAGAGAGAAAAACTAACATATGTGTAGGCAAATGAGGACGACCAAGCACGTCAGAGGGCCTCAGCTGCAATTGAATCAAAATTCAAAGCTTCTAAAAGCCCACTTGTTTGCTGGCACTCTTACTGAAACTCTGGCTGCCACCTCTTGGTGGGGGAATGAAATAAGTAGCAAAGATGTTGAGCAAATGCGTTGAGATGAATCACTCAATAAGCACGCTGCACTCTTGAAATATCTTGAGAAGAAACTTGCTTTTGTAATCTTCTTGATTGAACAAACTTATGCTATAAAATTCTGCTCCATTTCCTCAATTTTCCATTTATATTTTCCTCTTCTTTCCAGGCTAAAGGGAAGGTCAAAAGGGTTGAGAAAGCTCTAGCAAAAGTGCAAGAGAATCTTAGATCAGCAGACCTTCCAGTTGATCTGGAAACCATAAGTGATGAGGAGAGATCTTTACTACGTAAGATTGGTCTGAGTATGAAGCCCTTCCTGCTTATTGGTAAGAATAGCTGGAAGTCATGAGTTTATGAGGTCTTGGTTCTTGTCATTGAGCCCTTTCGGGGCAGATGAATTGAGGGTTTGTTTTTTATTGATACGGATTTATGATGACTTAAGCGTTAAGCTGCAAAGCTGCCCTTTTCATCACCTGGCAAATGGTTGAGAAACTGAGATGTTTTCATGCTTGAATTTGGATGATTTCTGTCCGAATTCAGCAATTATATCTTTGCCATCAAAGAACTATACTTGTGTCTCTGTACTTGTGACAAATTTCATAGACAACAATGATGAATAAGCTTTGAAAGATGCCAGCTATTTGCAAAATGAACTTATCTCTCTATGTTCTCCTTTAAAATCCCATTTAATGGCGCCTGATGGAATGGCTAATTTAAGTAAGTTTATGGCTTGAGGTCTTTTGAATTTAGTAGCTCAGAATTTGATCTTGTTTGAACTTACAAAAATGAGCTATTCGGAAATTTGCTTCTCGAAATTTTTGCTGATAAATACATGCGATTTTAGCTTAAGTAATTGTGTTGTTGTTAACTGTTTTTTTTTTTTTAGGGGATAATGGACTAGTATAGTGTTTACTAATTGTTGTGTTTGGTGCTTTTTCACATATGTTTATTAGTGAGTAATCTGTAGTTTATCGAAAATGAAAAGTGAGTTAAGTTTTTTAAAGAAGTTTTTCCATAGTCATCACTTATCGTTGTTTATTGCTCTTTCTTGTTAGCTTTAGTAATGAGAGTTTCTTTTCCACCTGGTGCGGGATGAAAGTGAAGAGAATGCGAATGATGCTAAGTTGGTAAAGTGCTTGAACAAGCACAGACGGCGAGCAATTGTTGCTGTTCATAGAGGAGGGAAGACCATTGCTTCTAGTAATTCTTACAAGGACAAAGGTGGAAGGTCATCTCACAATTCCAAAATTCAAAAACAGTTAAGCTCCCAGTAGTGCACATGGAAGAATTCAGCAGCATGTAGGGGCTGGAGGAAGGTGTGAGTTTAAGACTTCGTATTATAGCATATTTCGCTAGGGAAGATAAAGGAGATTTTTATGTATTGGAAGTATAGATAGGTGGCTATTTTGCTGCAGAATATGTGTAATAGTCAGTTACCGTAATGATGTTTATGTAATAGTCAGTTACCGTATCAAAAGAAAAGCCACACATATGCAATTTTGTACAGAAAGAGGAACCCCTTCTAGTATGTTGGTCATTACTTGTCATATGGAGATTGTGTGATGTTTAATTTGTTATTTGCTGCTATTTCCATGATGTAGTCATCTTCCAAAGGTTTCAATCTTTTTGAAGAGTTGTGCTGAGTGTTAAGGATATGTGAGCTTTGTGGAGAAAACTTTGGCATATATTGATATCCTATATTTTTCTATTGCAGTCTGAGGAACGAATGAGGAAAGAGATGGAAAGATTTGATTGTGAAAGAAGGAAGGAAGAAGAAAGGTTGATATGTGAATAGTAGAGAGAGGAGGAGAGATTGCTATGTGAGCAAAGGCGAGAATAAGAGCGACGAGAGTAGTATTTGTAGAAAGAATCTAGGGTAAGTATTTGAGCTTGATATTGCATTTTCACTAGTTAGTTTCTTTTGCTTTATTTGATTGGTTAAGTAGCATCTCTTCTTTTCTCTTTTCTTTACCAACTTCTCTGGTTTTTTTGTTTGGAAGGCGGAGAAAAAGAGACAAAAAGAAGAGCTTCGTCGAGAAAAAGAAGAAGAGAGACGAAAAGCTACAGTGGAGAAGGCCACTACTCGCAGAATTGCCAAGGAATCCATGGAGCTTATGGAGGATGAACAGCTGGAGCTGATGGAATTGGCCGCTGCAAGCAAGGGGTTGCGTTCAATTGTTAATCTGAAACGTTTAGAAGTGAGGATTTGGTTTATATTTCCTTGCACTTGAATTTGCTTCATGCTGTCATTTTGTAGTAAATGAGCTGATTTTGACATCTTGAAATTATAGCCAATAGATGCATAAATATGTATCTCTTGTTACTGTTTCTTGTTTATGTAGTTACACGGGAAAAAGAAAAAAATATTTCTGGTTTGTTGTATGGTGTTATTCTAGTAATTGAGTATACATGAGTATGTACATAAGCAGGTGCATGCCTCCATGTGTCACGCCCCGATCTCGGGCACGCACACATCCTTCTCAATTGATCGATTTGATAATGCGATATCCCAAGACTATATATCGTTGACCCTTTCATTTTATTAAGCACATGCAGAAACAGTTATAATCCCCAGACAATAAAATGATGGGATAGAAAAGTAAGGTCATATTTTTCATATTGAAACTTATAACCAAACTTTTATACAAAACACAAACCAAAGCACTTCACAACTTTTTTTACTCTAAACTCTATTCACATCAAAATGGAGATCTCAAAAGAAGATGGAATCTCAATCCATCCAGGTTGTACTCAAGATTCATTTCGGTATTATCTTCTTCTTCCAAAATTCTTCTTCTCAGGTTTCACCCTAGAGTTCTCCTTCTCAGATTCCTCCTCCTCAACTCCTCATCGGGGACTTGAAATGTTTTCCCAAACTGGGATGAGACTGCGTCTCAGTGAGTTCTACCCCACTAAAGCCCGATTAATAAACCATTATATTATAGGCTGCCTAAACATGCACAAGGCAGATGACTTACCTTAGCCTCAAATTCCACCTACATATTAGCACAGTTCAAATAGACACCCAAGCAATCACATCATTGATCGAAGTATCGATCAAATCGACCCAGTCGATTACATGTCAACAAGACCACTCACGGACATTTTCATTCAATCAAGTAATTCACAACATCATATCAAAACAATGATCAATTGACCTAGTCGATTACATGTCAACGATGACCCTTCCTCGGCCAATTCAGTTCAATCAGTCAATCCATGACAAATGAATCAAATTATATCCGTGATTCCATCTATACTCGATAATTAATCTCAACATACCAATTCAATATTCCCACTCAAATATAGGCTCAAGGCGCTAGAGGTGACCCCAATACAAAGTCTTGTCATCGTGCGGTATTTAGTCTTTGACCACAAATAACAATAGTATAAGGCGTTAGAGGTAACTCACACGAAATCTCGCTATCGTGTAGTATTTAGTCTTTCACTACAAAATGCAATAGAGTAAGGCGTTAGAGGTGACTCACATGAGATCTTGCCATTGTGTAGCACTTAGCCCTTCACTATGCATAACAATGCTGCAAGGCACTAGAGGTAATTCTCATGCGACTCAGGTTGCCATGTAACACTTAACCCTTAACTACACTAAGCAATGGTATAAGGCGCTAGAAGTAGTTCACACAAAGTTTTCTACTTGTGTAGTACTTAGTCCTTTACCTGCTCATGATCCATTGGTTTCCCTCAACACAACACACATCACATCAACTTCCAATAATCATCTTGCTTCAACTATAAGCCAACACACGATTAATCCCTCACAACCCAATGACATTGTACCTCGCACTTAACTTACTCAATTAAAGTAATGTCTTGGCCTCATTTCTTCATATTAGAAATACCCGATAAAATATCGTGTGTGGGCACATGGCTGGCCTTAGCCAAAATCTAATTTTTTTTCCTTTCCATAACTCCCACATTTTCTATAGTCCACTCAAATAGTTTTGGCATTATCAACCGATGCCCGGTTATTTTTCAATTAATAACCTATGATTTTCCAATTAAAGAATAATTCACATTCTTCGCAAATAATTCAATTCAACACAAAATAAAGGTCCATTAAATAAACGGACTTCACCACGATGATCATCATGAAATTTCGATCGTCGGCTAACCCAACCTTAATTTCCGAAAAATAAATGAATAATTAATTAATTAATTTCGAAAATTAATAATTAATTACAATATAAATCCAATTTAGCTCAAAATAAAGTCCAATTAAATAAAGGGGCTGCACCATGATTATCAGCATAAAAATTCGATCACGGGCCATCCGAGTTGAATTTTGGGAAAATAATTAATTAATTAATTTCGAAAATTAATAATTAATTATAATAAATCCAATTTAGCTCAAATTGGCGCTCAGTTAAATAAACAGACTTCACCACAATCATCAACATAAAAATTCGGTCACAGGCCATCCCAGTTGAATTTTCGAAAAATAAATAAATAACTAATTAATTCCAAAAAATAATATTTAAATACCAAAAATTCCACTTAGGCTCGAATTGCCTAATTGAATCCTGATTAGGGTCGGGAAAAATCCCGGGCTACCCTCAATAAATAGTAGACCATGTCTACTTGCGAAATACACATTCATTTTGTCTAATTCGCATTACAATTGACTAATAAATACTAATTTATACTAATCTAACCACCTAAACCTAATTAATTAAAACTAAACAACCTTAAGCATAATTAGCTAACTAATAAGGGATTAATGAGATTACTCACTGGAATCGCACGCAAATCGGATCAATCCGACGAGGGCGACGTGAGGAACAATAAACCCCAAAGCACAGCTCGGGTTTGAGGCCCGGAAACGGCCCAAAAGTGGGCCTAAAGCCACTGGAAACCCACTCGCAGGTTTGCTGGATTGGGCTGGCTAGAGCTGGTCCGGTGGCTAGGGCGACGAGAGGAGGCCGGCGGAGGGTAAGGGGATGCCAGGGACGTCGCGCAGTGGCTAGATGAAGGTAGGCGATGGCTAGAGGTGGCCGGACGAGGCGGAACCGAGCTGAGCAGAGGTCGAATGGCCTAGACAGCGCACGGCGGGGATGGCAAGCGTAGGAGGCGGCGGGCTGCGCGGCATCACGCGGGCACACAGTGTAGGCGGCGGGACGAGCGACGACGGCGAGCTGCATCTTCTGTTCTTCCTCAACATCTGGTTTGCACGAAGGAGAAGAAGAAAGAGGGGGAGTTCGGTCACATAGGGTGGGAAGAAGAGAGAGAAGAGAGAAAAGAGAGAGATAAGGATTGACTGGTCAAAAGAAAAGAGAGAGAGAAGAGAGAATCGGTGGGGGGATTGTTTGCACAAATGGGAGGGGAGAGGAGAGAGAAGAGAGAGAAAAAAAGAGAAAAAGAGAAAAAAGGGAGGGAGAGAGAAAGAAGAGAGAGGGAGAGGGAAAAAAAAAAATAATACCCTCAATCTTATTTTATTTCTTTTCTCTTTCCATTTCTATTTTCTTTCGGTCTTCAATTTTTCCTCCGATTATTTCTTTATTGAAATTTCGGACTCGTCAATAATTTGACGGACGATGAGATATGATCCTAAAAATGAATTGTGACATGTTCGAATATTCGATTCCCAAAATCGAATTCAATTGCGTGGTTAGAATCGTTCATACGTGATTTTAGCCCAATCTAACCAATTAGGTAGCTTTTAGGGATTTTTACCGCGTATACATCCTTTAATGGCTTCACCAAATAGGTTAGTTAACTTGTGAGTGATCAGTTCAGAGAAAAAGGACCATAGGCAGGTTGACAAAATTGCCCATTTCACTTTATCGAAACAGAGTCAAATTTCAGGATGTCACAACTCTTCCCCTCTTATAAAAATTTCGTCCTTGAAATTTAAATCATTACACACTTTGTTCAAAAAGGTGGGGGTACAATTGTCTCATCGACTCTTCAGTCTCCCAAGTCACTTCTTCAGTGCCGTGGTGTTGCTAGATCACTTTGACCAATGAAATGGTCTTTGTACGCAGAACTTGCTCTTTACGATCAACAATCTGGACCGGGCTTTTAACGTATGACACATGGTCATCCATGTCCAATTCCTCGAAATTGAGCACGTGGGTCGGGTTAGGCTCGTACTTCCTTAACATCGACACATGAAAGACGTCATGCACTTGCGCCAATCTTGGCGGTAACGCAAGACGATACGCTAGGTTTTCAATTCTTTCAAGAATCTCAAACGGACCTACGTACCTCGGACTTAACTTGCCTTTCTTACCAAAGTGCGAAGTTCCCCTCATTTGTGACACTTTCAGAAAAACGTGAACTTGGAATTCCAAAGACCTTCGACGCTTATCTGTATAACTTTTCTGCCTGCTCTGGGCTGTCTTTAATTTGTCTCTGATCACTACCACGACATCTATCGATTGTTGAACCAACTCCAGGCCTGTGATTTTCCTTTCCCCAACTTCATCCCAACATACTGGATTTTTACATGCTCTGCCATACAACGCTTCAAAAGGAGCCATCTTGATGCTCTGCTAATAACTGTTGTTGTAGGCAAATTCTACCAGGTAAAGCTAATCTTCCCAACTTCCTTTGAAATCTATTACACACGCTCTCAACATATCTTTAAGAGTTGAATTATCCTTTCAAACTGGCCATCCATCTAAGGATGATATGCCGTACTATACTAAAGCTTTGTACCTAAAGCATTCTGTAAGCTCTTCCAAAAGGCAGCAGTAAACCTTGGGTCTCTATTAGATGTTATCGTAACCGGCACTCCATGCATATAAATCAACTTGACACACATACAGGTCCGCGTGTCTATCTAAACTCAGGTCCTTTCAAACTGCAATAAAGTGAGCCGACTTTGTCAGCCTGTTGACTACTATCTAAATCAAATCATTCCCCCTCTGACTCCTTGGTAGTCCAGTCATGGAGTCCATTGTGATATGCTCTCATTTTCATTTTGGGATCGCGAGAGGTTACAAAAGTCCTCCCGGCTTGCAATGTTGGGCTTTTACTTGCTGACAAGTCAAACACTTGGCCACATGTTTGGTGATGTCCGCCTTCATACCTGACCACTAGTAGTGTTGACGTAGATTCTGATACATCTTGGTACTTCCAGGATAAACGCTGTAACTGCTACGATGTGCTTTAGATAAAATATCCTCTCTAAGCTCTACATCGTCAGGTACAACCAAACATCCACGAAGCCTTAGTACCCCATCATCAGAAACTTGAAAATCAGCCTTTTTTTTTTTATCGGTATCCTCTTGAAGAATTCTCTGTACATCTGGATTTGTCGATTGGAGTCCTTTGATTCTGACCTAGACATCCGGTTCAATTCTGAGGGTGGCCATAAGACTCGAAATGTGGCCTACCTCAAGTTTGAATTCTGAATCTCGAGCTCTCTCGATTAAGTTCCACTCCTTAACCAAGATTTGTGCTATTGAAGACTTTTGACTCAATGCATCGGTGACCTTGTTCGCCTTTCCCAGGTGATATAGAATATCACAGTTGTAACCCTTGAGCTATTCCATCCATCGGCGTTGTCTCATGTTCAACTCCTTCCGGAGAGAACAAATACTTGAGACTCTGATGGTCTGTGAAAATCTGAAACTTTTCTCCGCACAAGTAGTGTCTCCAAATCTTTAATGCAAATATGATGGCTACGAGTTCCAAGTCATGCATTGGATAATTCAATTCATGAGGTCTCAACTGCTGGGAAGCGTATGCAACAACTCTGCCATGTTGCATCAGCACGCAACCCAATCCCCTGAATAACGCATCACTATAGATCTCGAATCCTTCAGGACTAGATGGAATCGTCAATACAGGTGCGGTAGTCAGCTTTTTCTTCAACTCTTGGAAACTACATTTGCACTTGTCTGACCATACAAATTTCTCTTCTTTCTTTAGGAGCTTTGTCAAAGGTGACGCTATCGATGAGAACCCTTCCTCAAACCGTTTGTAATAACCTGCTAACCCCAAAAAACTTCTGATCTCTATCACTGTTGTCGGTCTCGGCCACTTGATCACGGCTTTTATCTTGCTTGGGTCGACGGAGATTCCTTCTCCGGAAATCACATGACCTAAGAAAGCAACATGGTTTAACCAAAACTCGCACTTGCTAAATTTAGCATACAATTGATGAGTTCTTAAGGCCTTGCACATTAATCTTAGATGGCTCTCATGTTCTTCATTACTTCTCGAATACACCCGAATATCGTTAATGAACACATTCACAAACTAATTTGGATACTCATTGAACACACAATTCATTGCAACAAGGCATTCCTTAAGTTAAACCCTTTCATAAAGGACATCAAAGTTATACTTAACCAAAATATTCAAGTACCACTTTAGTCAGTGATTCTCCTCATTACAATTTCATTCTCACGGACTGAAATTCTATAAACTTAACCAAAATTTCATTGTGCTACTTTGAAAAAGTCACTCCAAAAACATTCTTCCTCTGATCGATACATAGTTGGTTCGTTCCTATCCCCTTCACCATTCTAGGGGTGCTCTATTTGCGGTGCTTTCCCTCTATTATGTCCATTAGTGATGGCATATGTCTGTCCTTGAGCTGAAGGTCCGAATGGTCCACCTTGCTGTGCAATTGATGGCGGGAGTCCTCGGTTTTGACCCATCTGTGGCGATGATGGCAGCTGCTGTGGTCTCATTTGCCTGCGCGGACAATCCTTGAATTGGTGGCCGTGATTGCCACATTTAAAACAAGCGCCCGTCCTCCCATAACATGGACCTGAGCCATGTCTTTTCCTACAGAAACTACACACGTCGATTAAGTTGGGTGTTGACTTGCCAATCCTATCCTGCTTGTTGAGCGGGATGGGATACCTTCCTTTAGCCATCGGTCTCTTCCCAAACCAATTCCTATCCTGATTAGATTCGAATCGCGATCTAGATGTGGCGACTCGTTCGTTCAGATTTTTCTTGATTAGCTAAGCTCACCCATACAGCTCATTGTAGTTCTTTATATCAAGTGGCACCAGCAAATCTTTCAATTCTGGTCGGAGGCCATCTATAAACCTCATTGCCTTCTCCTCGGGATTCTGGATCAACCTAGGAGCATACTGTGATAATTCGGTGAACTTTACTTCATACTGGTCCATCGTCATTGGACCTTGATGGAGACACATAAATTCCGCCATCTTCAATTGCTTGGCACAACTGGAGAAGTACTTGTCACGAAACGCTCTATTGAAGGCATTCCACACTTGGGCTACGCCTTCCTGGAATACTTCTCCTCTGGTGGCTTTCCACTAAGTACTTTCAACTCCCTGCATTTGATACACTGCAAGGGTAACCTTCTCTTCTTCAGAGCACTTTAGTAGCTCAAATGCTTTTTCCAATTTTTCGATCCAACGGGTCACAGCCTCGGGATCTCCTGTTCCAGTGAACTTCGGTGATTGCAACTTCAGGAAATGTTCAACGAGCTTATGAATCGGTCTGTCTGCAACTACATTCCTTGTGGAACTTCAACTTGTGCGGCAACAGCTATGGTAGCTTGATTCTGGGTTTGCTGACCCATCATATCTCTAATTGCCTAGAGCACTTGCATGATCCCTTTGAATCTGGGATCACCAAGGGTTGCTACCTTGGCATCAACTGGCTGAACTGGCGGTGGTGCTACACCACTCGCGCTGGCCTCAACCTGCGCTCTACCTTGGCCGCCTCGAGCACTACCTTTTAATGGCATTCTAGCCCGAGTCACTGAGGATAAGGTCCTCTGCCTAGGAGTTCTCGGCTTCTGATCACTCATACTATAGACGTTCTACAACACCTGTTTCCAATTCCTTAACGAATTAGAAACTGAGTGATCCAAACAACAAACAAATTTAGCACTCAGCTAACACAGACATGCATCGACATGAATTTAAAGGCCTTTCCTACTAACTATCCCATGGTCAACGTTCCTTATCACTCCAATTTTGAACTTCACTCTGATACCACAAAAAGGGGGATGCCACGCTCCGATCCTCGGGTACGCACACATCCTTCTCAATTGGTCGATTTTATAATGTGATATCCCAGGATTATATATCGCCGACCCTTTCATTTTATTAAGCACATGCGAAGCAGTTATAATCCTAGACAATAAAACAATGGGATAGAAAAGTAATGCTATATTTTTCATATTGAAACTTATAACCAAACTTTTATACAAAACACAAACCAAAGCACTTCACAACTTTTTTACTCTAAACTCTATTCACATCAAAATGGAGATCTCAAAAGAAGATGGAATCTCAGTCCATCTAGGTCGTACTCAAGATTCATTTCGGTATTATCTTCTTATTCCAAAATTCTTCTCCTCAGGTTTCACCCTAGAGTTCTCTTTCTCAGATTCCTCCTCCTTAGCTCCTCTTCGGGGTCCTGAAGTGTTTTCCCCAAACCGGGATGAGACTATGTCTCAGCAAGTTTTACCCCACTAAGGCCCAATTAGTAAACCATTATATTATAGGCTGCTTAAACATGCACAGGGTAGAGGACTTACCTTGGCCTCAGATTCCACTTGCATATTAGCACAATTCAAATAGACACCCAAGCAATCACATCATTGATCGAAGCATCGATCAAATCGATCCAATCGATTACACATCAACAAGACCACTCACGGTCATTTCCATTCAATCAAGCAATTCACAATATCAGATCAAAACAATGATCAATCGACCTAATCGATTACATGTCAACGATGACCCTTCCCCAGCCAATTCAATTCAATTAGTCAATCCATGACAAACAAATCAAATTATATTCGTGATTCCATTTATACTCAATAATTAATCTCAACATTCCCACTCAAATATAGGCTTAAGGCGCTAGAGGTGACCCCAACATAAAGTCTCGTCATCGTGCGGTACTTAGTCCTTGACCACAAATAACAATAGTATAAGGCGCTAGAGGTAACTCACACGAAATCTCGCTATCATGTAGTACTTAGTCCTTCACTACAAAGTGCAATAAAGTAAGGTGTTAGAGGTGACTCACACGAGATCTTGCCATTGTGTAGCACTTAGCCCTTCACTATGCATAACAATGTTGCAAGGCACTAGAGGTAACTCCCATGCGACTCAAGTCACCATGTAACACTTAGCTCTTAACTACACTAAACAATGATATAAGGCGCTAGAGGTAGCTCACATGAAGTCTTCTACTTGTGTAGTACTTAGTCCTTTACCTGCTCATGGTCCATTGGTTTCCCTCAATACAACACACATCACATCAACTTCCAATAATCATCTTGCTTCAACTATAAGCCAACACACGATTAATCCCTCACGGCCCAATGACATTGTGCCTCGCACTTAACTTCCTCAATTAAAGTAATGTCTCGGCCTCATTTCTTCATATTAGAAATACACACGGCTGGCCTTAGCCAAAATCTATTTTTTTTTCTTCCCATAACTCCTGCATTTTATATAGTCCGCTCAAATAGTTTTGGCATTATCAACCGATGCCCGATTATTTTTCAATTAATAACCAATGATTTTCCAATTAAAGAATAATTCCCATCCTTCGCAAATAATTCAATTCAACACAAAATAAAGCTCCATTAAATAAACGGACTTCACCACGATGATCATCATGAAATTTTGGTCATCGGCTAACCCAACCTTAATTTTCAATAAATAAATAAATAAATAAATAAATAAATAAATAATTAATTAATTAATTAATTTTGAAAATTAATAATTAATTACAATAAATCCAATTTAGCTCAAAATAAATCCTAATTAAATAAATGGGCTGCATCACGAACATCAGCATAAAAATCGGTCACGGGCCATCCGAGTTGAATTTTGGGAAAATAATTAATTAATTAATTTCGAAAATTAATAATTAATTATAATAAATCCAATTTAGCTCAAATTGGCACTCAGTTAAATAAATAGACTTCGCCACGATCATCAACATAAAAATTTGGTCATGGGCCATCCCAGTTGAATTTTCAAAAAAATTAATTAATTAATTTAATTTTGAAAAATAATATTTAAATACCAAAAATTTCACTTAGGCCCAAATTGCCTAATTGAAGCCTGATTAAGGTCGGGAAAAATCCTGAACTACCCTCAATAAATAGTAGACCATGTCTACTTGCTAAATACACATTCAATTTGTCTAATTCGCATCACAATTGTCTAATAAATACTAATTTATACTAATCTAACCACTTAAACCTAATTAATTGAAACTAAACAACATTAAGCATAATTAGCCAACTAATTAGGGATTAATGAGATTACTCACTGGAATCAAGCACAAATTGGATCAATCCGATGGGGGTGATGTGAGGAACAATAAACCCCAAAGCAAGGCTCGGTTTGGGGCCCGGAAACGGCCCAAAAGCGAGCCTAAAGCCGCTGGAAACCCACTCGCGGGTTTGTTGGATTGGGCTAGCCGGAGCTGGTTCGGCGGCTAGGGCAACGAGGGGAGGCCAATGGAGGGTGAGGGGACGCCGCGCGGTGGCCGGACGAAGGTAGGCAATGGTCGAAGGTGGCCGGATGAGGCGGAACCGAGCTGAGCAAAGGCCAAATGGCCTGGACGGTACACGCGGGATGGCAGGCGCGGGCAAGAGGCGGTGGGGTGCGTGGCATCGCACGGCATGCAGTGCAGGCGGCGGGACGGGTGGCGATAGTGAGTTGCAGCTTTTGTTCTTCCTTAGCTTCTGGTTCTCACGAAGGAGAAGAAGAAAGAGGGGGAGTTCAGTCACGTGGGGTGGGAAGAAGAGAGAGAAGAGAGAGATAAAGATTGACCGGTCAAAATGATACAAAGCAAAGAAAATCTTCATTCACAATCTACATTATAGTGGAAACTTGCTTTCAAAGAGCCATCTATTTACAAGAGCATGTTTACCATGGAGGTGTAGAAAATCCTAATGCAAATGTGCTCCTTATCCGACTATAAACCTTAACATGTATCCTACTGAGTAGAATCCAAAAAAAAAAAAAAAAAAAAAATGAACCTTCGGACGTATGGAGTTGCCAATAGGGTGCCTATCGGTGGGGCTTGGGAAGGCGACGATGTCCGCGTTCGGGAGCAGGGGGCAATTCGTGGAGGAAAGAGAGAGAGAGAGCGACCTTCGTTCGCGGAGAGGAAGGCCAAAACGCGAGTAGGGGTTTGTCGGCATCGGGGTTGTCAACAAGGGCGCTTCGTAGAGGAAAGAGGGAGAGAGTAGAGCAAAGGTCGCGAGAGGGAGGCGAAGGGGCGTTGGTGATGGCGTCGAAGTCGAGGGCGATGGTAGAGGAAGAAGCGTCAAGGGCGAAGGTGGAGGCGGGGGGTGTCGGCGGAGGAGTTAGGAGCGACGGAGGGAACCGGCTTGAGGGGCATCGAAGTCAAGGGCGTCGCGGGCAATCGGTGGAGGAGAGAGAGTGTCGACATCGGCGGAGGTGGAAAGGGCGTCGGCGTCGGCATCGGCGTCGGCGTCGCGAGGTGGAAAGGGCGTAGGCGTCGGCGTCATGGGCAACCAATGGAGGAGAAAGAGCAGAGGCGTCGATGGAGGGGGAAAGGGCGTCGGTGGGCAACCAACGGAGGAGAGAGAGCGTTGGCGTCGACATTGCGGGCAACCAGCAGAGGAGAGAGAGTAGAGGCATCGGCGGAGGTGGAAAGGGCGTCGGCGTTGGCGTTGTAGGCAATCGGCGAAGGAGAGAGAGCAGAGGTGTTGGCGTCGGCGTCGGCGTTGGTGTCGAGGGCAACTAGCGAAGGAGAGAGAACAGAGGAGGGGAAGAGCATTCAGAGAGAAGCCTTGCGAGCGAGCGTCGCAAAGGTGGAAATGGCGTCGGCGTCGGCGTCGGGGAGAACGAGGAAAGAGAGAGAGCAAAGGAGGAGAGAGCGACGAGTGGACGGAGAGAAGAGGTCGCGAGGAGAGAGAGCGTTAGGAGTGGTGGGCCCCGGGAGCGGCGCACGAAAGGGCGTCGGATGTTACGTCGCAACTAGTGGAGCCACATGTCGCGTCGCGGGCGCGGATGACAACCATTATGTTCGGAGAGGAGGGAAATAGTTTCGGAGAAATAGATTTTTCTATTTCTATTTCTAGAAAGTTTCGGAAAAAAAATCTGTTTGATAACGATACAAAATTCATGTTTTAGAAATAGAAATTCGTTTGATAACGGTATAAAATTTCTATTTCTTAAAACAAATTTTTTTTTTTTTTTTGGAGCAAATGAGATGTCCATTCTTACAGATTTCATATGCTTATGAACCCATTGGCCCAAATACAAAGTAAAAGTTTTTTTTTTTTTTAGTAAAGTCTCTTTTGAAAAAAAAAAATACAAAGTAAGAGTTGTTATATCAAATTTTCCAATTTTTCACACAAAATTCTTTAGCATCCACCTAGATAGGCAATTACAGTCAAACAATATACTTATCAATAGTCTCCATACAATAGAAAAAAGAAATCAATATGCATTACTTTTGAGCATGATAGAAGGTTCCCAAAACTCTAGTAGAATGAAGGTGGGCAACCATATTCTAATCCCCTTCATGCTAGTGTGTCATGTCGATCACCACCACGGTTTATGATATCAAGCAATCGTTTTAAAAAAAATACAAAGAAGTGTATTGGGCAATTTGCGGCAAATTTTACAAAATTGGCGAATTTTACAAAGTGCAATAGAGCTTGTCATTAAGGACCATTACAAATAAGGGAAATCCTCAAGTAGAATATCACATTACAAGAATTGAGATAGGAATCATCAAATACAGTATCACATTACAAAAGCAAAGATTGGGAATCCCCAAATACAAATTAATAGAAATACATTACAAAAATTGAAAACACGATCTCATGGAATCTCCAGCATAGTATGATCTCTTGCCATCTTATTGGCAATACTTTTTCTAAGCATATTCATCTTAGTAGAAAATTTCATGGAGAAATTATTTCTGATTTCTGTTCCAGAAATAGAGAAGTAGAAAATTTCTACTTCTGATTTCTGATCAAAATCTATTTCTGGAACAGAAATCTATTCCAGAAATAGAAAAACGGAATAGGTTTATCAAACGGATTTCTATTCCAGAAACAGGTCTGGAATAGAAAAATTGTTTTTGGAACAGAAATTCTGGTTTGTCATGCACCCCGCTGAATGGTCTTACCCTAACCCTACGTGAAGGGTAAGACCCACCCAATATTTTCTCCACGATTTGCATGCATGCCTAGAAATATGGTGGGCGTTTGGTGCCGATTGCAAGCTTGTCTTGTGGGCGCCTGTGCTGCATTTAATGAGGCCATTTACTTTCATTTTTTTGTCTTGTTCTCTACCCTTCTCCCTATATAAGGAGAAGACGTCTAAAGATGCAAGTAGAGCGAGCGAAAAGAGCTCGACGGTGAGCGAAAAGAAAGAGCTCGAGAGAGAGTGAGAGGCATGAGCTCAAAGAGGTTTGTGCGTAGTCGAGTCCATTGAGTTGTTTTGTTAAACACCATGGGTATTGGGTATAAAGTAGGGCTGGGAAACACTTGAGTGCATGAGTGATTGTAATCCCGGAATTTTCCGATTTATAGTGGATATATTTACTGGCTCTCCCCATGGATGTAGGTTTCGATATTTGGACCGAACCACGTAAATTTCTGGTGTTCTTATTTTTCTTATTCCTCATTATATTTTAATCGATTTTTATAGCTCTCGACATAATTGCAAAATTCCGATCCGCTTCTGTTGCTACGCCGATTTCAACATTTCATTTGCTTCCCTCATAGCATTCCTTGTTTTTGCGCTTATTCAAGTACTTATGGGAGATCCATTCATTCCTTTCTAACACCTCTTTTTCTGGCTGCTCTCTGTTATTTTCTGCTAGAAATTCTCATGTTTTGGAATTTGCTTGACTAACAAATCTTCGGAGAAGTTTATCCTCGATGATATTGGGCTGTGTGCCAGCAGTCGTCCTCGTTGGCTGCATCATATACGATGCCAGTGACTTGATCAAGCCCTTCAGCTACGATGTGTACATATGGGCTATAGTTTCATATTGTTTCAACTCTATCAACCTCTTCCTTAGCTTTATGTTCAGGCAATAAAAAAAAATCAAGAAAATATAACTATCAAATAGATAAAAATAAATAAATAACTAATCAATAACATAAGATGAATTGCACGCCATGAGGAATCTTGCTACATAACTCTGAATAATACGAGAACTCGTGTTAACGCACAACCATCACAATGTAATGTAAGCGCATGATGCAAGCAAGCTAAACGGGATGCAAACACATGCCGGATCATGCAATGACGTGCTAACTGAACACATATGAGGATGAAATCAATGAACAACGACATGACAATCAATGAGTACAAATCCCACATGACAAGCCATTAAAAATACTATAAGCACGTCCATGAAAATCTCATTTCATTTCATCGAAAACGGGGTTGAAAATCAAGATGTCACACCACTTCACCGTCAATTATGTCTATAGTCTTTTTCTCTGAGCTGATCACTCATGATGATAACTAATCTATCAGGTAAAGTCGTTAAGGAATATAAATGCGATTGACTTAAGAATTCAACCAGAAATCGACTATTCGACCGTGCTAATTAGTAAAGGTCAATACGGCACCGTTAAAATCGATTAGAGACCGGAGATAGGTCAATTCAATAGAGGCATGTAATTAAATTGTGGGTGATTCCACCTGATTGCAAAATTCTTGTCAAATGACATTAAATTGATTTTTCTACCGATTTTGTACCCAATGCTCGTAATTAAAACCTTGAGATTTTTATGACAACCGAGAGTCGGTATGAGTCGGAGATGCACAATGTGAATAAAAAATAATTGACCATGGGTCAAATGTGTTAAAAATTAATAAAAGCTACCCGGTAGGTTAAGTCACGCTAAAATCGCGTCCGGATTAAAATTAACCACGAAATTGAACTTGATTTCAGAAATCAAAAGTTCTGGCGTAAAATCAACTCATCATTTGAAGAATTTTTGATGAGCCTAGATTTTTGGCGAAAAATCAAAATTTGGCAAAATTGATTCAAGAAATTCGGAGGGCCACTTTGGTGTGGATTTTTTGCCTTCAAGTTGGATTGTTTGGTGATGGAAATGGTGGAAATTCATTTGGGCTTCCTCCTTTACAATTTAACCATCAATTGGAGGTTATTTGGAGTGAAATTGAATTGAATTAGTGAGGGAAATTCATGAAATTCGTAGGCTAGCAAGGGGCTGCAACATTTGGGCATCAACCTTGGCTTATTGGAGAAGAATTGGAGGGGAAATGGCTGCTGGATAAGGGCTGAAGCTGGTGGGGCCTTACACTTGAGTTTTTGGGATATTTTCCCTTGACTTTGAGGCTTCTTGTCCCCCTACTTCCCTGTAGCAGCTCCATCTTTTTCTTCCTCAGTTTCTTCTTCATTTCCTCCAGCTAAAACCTCCATTTCTAGAGCAATAGCTAGCCACCGCCAGGCCTCACGCCAGCTCATCCCAAGCCTGTCATCCCAAGCCTGTGTGTCTGCCAAGCCAACGACGCCATCCGGCTTGCCAGTTGTCCATGCGTCGTCCATGTCGTTCAGTCCAGCGACCACTTGCAGCCGCTCGTTCATTGTTTCGGCTGTCCAAGCCACCACCGTCTGCCGCTGCTTGCGCCGCCATCTAGCCTTGCCTTTCCCCGCACGAACTACCTTAGCCTCGATCAATTCTGTCCCTCCTCAAACTGAGAGCCAACTTGAGCCGTGAGGCTTGCTTGGCATTTTCGGACCCTTCGGAGCCTCCTTTGGTGTCGCCGTAGGCCCGAGTCTTGCTCGCCTTCGAGTCACCATTGCCGTGAACTTATTTATTCGTTAATCCGGTGAGTTTATGTCCTAAACTCTAATTAGGGTGCTAATTATTCTTAGAGGTGGATTAATGGCTAATTAGAGGTTTAGTTAGGCTTAAGTGAGGTTAGAGTAAATTAGTTAGTTTAGTTAGTTAATTAGATTTTGTAATTAGGTTAATTTAGCAATTAGGTGGTTAGTGATTTTAGTTAGTTAGTAGCAAAAGATCACTTCAAATACCATAGCTTGACACAAAGGGACACTTAAGTGCCATAACTTACAAAAGTGACACTTAAGTGTTACATTCGAATAGAAATGGATCACTTAAGTGCCACTTTGACCAAAATGCTAACGTGCGCAATTTCTGGCGAAGTAAATGCAAAACAACATTGTTTTATACGTTGACGTGGCTAAATAATGCAAAAACGGCGTTGTTTTGGTGTTGACATAGTAAAAAAATAATATAAAAATTAATTAACTTAAATTTATTTAAAATATTTTAAAATAAAATATTTTTTTATTTTAAAAAAAAAATGGGGGAGGCGGCTAAGGGCCATCGTCGGGAAGGACTGGTGACGAAGGGGGGAGGGTCGGCCAAGGTTGCCGGGACCTAGCTAGGGGCCGGCAACCCTAGGCGACTAACGGCAAGGGCTCACTTTTTTTTTTTAATATTAAAAATTTTTATATTTAAAATTTTAAAATTAATTTAATTATTTTTTATATTATTTTTTTACCACGTCAGCACCAAAATGATGCTGTTTTGCATTTGCTTCGCCGAAAACATTGCCACATCAGCATTTTAGTCAGATTTTGGCCGGATTGACACTTAAGTGATCCATTTTGCTCCGATTTTGGCACTTAAGTATCACTTTCATAAGTTATGATACTCCAGGGGTCTGCACGTCGTTAGTTAGCCTAGTACGTTATATTAGTTTAATTAAGTCTAATTAGGTGGTTAGTTTAGTGTAAGTAACTTAATTAGTAATTTATTTAATTATTTTGTAATTTATTTAATTTTTTATTAATTAGTGAAAATTATACCAGAATAACCGGTCGTAAGAATTTCGTGTTGATCGCCATGGTTGTATCGGTTTGTGCAATTGAGTGCTAATTTATGCAATTGAATGATGATTGATGATTTTTTATTTTTTATTTCAAAATATATGGAATTTTGGTATTTAATTAGAAAAATACCGAGTGTCGGTTTTTATGCCAAAAATATTTTTAAGTACTATATAAAATCGTGAGATTTTTAAAAGAGAGGATATGAATTTTATGGTTCAATTTGACTGTGTGTCCACGCACAATTATTTTACTAGGTGTTTTTAATATGAAAAAAAATGCCAAATACATTATTTAAATTGAGGCATTTGAGTGCAATGCATGATATCCTTGGCCGGGATTAAATGTTCATGTGATCATTATGAGAACCCGTCACAAGTGTTTACACCGGATGATGCTTCTTTTGGAATGCCTCATGTCAATGGATGCTAGTTGCAGTGGAGGCTGGGCCGATACTCTTTCAGGAATGCTGTCTAGATGGACGTTGCCATGTTCAATGATGCGAGACGACAGCTGGTTATGCCGAATGACCGCCAACTGTTGAGTTGGCCGTGACTGTTGGGTCATAACTAATTGGAGCGCTTGAGTGATTGATATAGCCATGCCTGATTATAGGGCAAAATTGTGTGGTACGAAATGAGATGCGTCATAACGATTTGGTCTTATAATCGGGACCCTGTGATTGATTGATATGTGGAAAGTGAAATGTTCAAATTATTGAATGCATTTACTGTATGCATATGTTATATGAACTATACTAATATGCAAAGAGGTGCTAAGGCGAGGTAAGTCTTATATGATGTGTGTATAGGCTGTCTTTAGGTGAATTATCTTCCTAATCATGGTTTAGGGTGTAGACTCGCTGAGACATTGTTTCGCCTTCGTGGTTTACAATTTTCAGGTCCGTAGATGGAGATACAACAGGTACGTTATGGGGTTCCACAGGTGGTGGATTTTGAGCACACCTTTTTCCTTATCCCCGGAACCACCCTCACCCAAGAGCTAGTGGAGTCCACGGTCTGGGTCGATGAGAGCCTACCCTAGTTGGTACCTCATCATTCATAACGTGGTTCATTGGCTTTCCTCAAGGGGGTCGAGAGGGTTCCCTAGAAGGTTTCGACGGGCCTCCCGTTGGGACCAGGGAGTGGAAAGTAGGTCACCCAATGGACCTCGACACCCCTAATGGTGTCGTGGTGGACCCGAAGCCCATGGCTGTAGAGCCCGGAGTTTAGATAGCTCAGGAGCTCCTTTTTGAGTTAGACTCTTGCATATATAAACTCGGTTTGTTTATAAAATATGTTGTGTTAATTGGTTGTCTTGCTTTTCTATCCAATGTGTTCATTATCTGGAGATTGTTTAATTTGCTTCCTCATGTATATAAAATGAATGGGTCGGTGACGCATCCTGGAAACGTCGCAATTTTAATTGACCACCGAGGGATGTGCACATACTCAAGGTTCGGGACGTGACAAGTTATGCATTGAAACTATCTTATCAATCAAGTTGTGGTAAATTGATAGCTCATAGAACCCAAGTACCTCCCATTTTACCATGTCGAAAGCTTTCATGGAGTTAATTTGTATTGCCACATAATTAGCTTTGTTGTCCTTATGATAATTGTGAAGGAGTTTCTAGCAAAGCAAAACATTCTCCGAGATCTATTGACATGAGATGGAAGCATTTGGTTGAGGGCAACAACCAAAAGGAAGGAAATAGTTGACTCTTTCTGCAAGTAGCTAGGATATGATCTTATATAAAACATTGCAACATGAGATGGGTTTGAATAAGTCACGCAAGATGGATTTAGGACCTTCGGCACAAGGGATATCAAAGTAGAATTTATAGTTTTCAGCATCCTTCTTAAGGATAGCATCCTCTATGTTATACTATTATTTGTGCATATTGAAAATTAGGGTTCAATTCTTGGATATAGACAAATTGTAAATCGCTGTTACCTTAGGTTCACCCCCTAATTTCCACCAATCCCCATTTAATTAAAACGCTAATCGAGGCATTTATAGAAAACAACGTGGGGAGTTAAAATAATCGTTATTCGTAATGAGGCGCTTTCTTGAAAATCGCCGACCTTTTTGTCTCGACGTCCGTGGATCAAATGTGATTTCGGCCATTTGTTCTCGGAATCGATCGTGACGGGCCCGATCAATAATCCCACCACGACAAATTTCGACCTAATATATATGTAATTTCGTCTGTCTCCTCCTCCTCCTTCGCAAGACCCACAATGAAAAGCAAGACTGGCGACGTCGAGAACCGTGGAGGCGACATCGAGAACCGCAGAGATGGCATCGTGAGCGGCAAAGATGCCACCGCGTTGTACCCCAGCATGCTCGAGAGCCCGCAGCTGCGCTGGGCTTTCATACGCAAAGTGTACGTGATCATCTTGGCTCAGCTCCTCCTCACGGTCGGCATCGCCTCCGCTGTCTTCCTCGCAAAGCCCATGAAGCGCTTCGTGGCCGAGACCAAGCTGGGGTCCGCCATCTTCATCGTCCTCCTCGTCCTCCCTTTGATACGTAAAAAAACCTATCTTCGCGTCACCCCAGGACGCGTTCATGTCTTTGTCCGTTCATTCATTTTCTACTGTCGTTTCTGATTTTCAGTAATTAGTCTGTCGGTGAAGTTTCATTCTTCTTTTCTGTGATCGCTCTTCAGTTATATGTCCGCTGCGCGCGTACCATAAGCGACACCCGGTGAACTTCGTCCTCCTCGGCCTGTTTACGGTCACGATGGCGTTCAGTTTGGGTTTTTCCTGCGCTTTTACGAAAGGTACCTCCACTCTTTTTTTTTTTTTTTTTAAAAAAAAATTATATAAATCCTGGCATTTATATCTTGAAAACGTTCTGCTTGGTCTGGTCAGTGGGGTCAAGGACCATTGCGTTCCGACAACTGCGACGTGCCGAGGAAAGAAAATACCGTCTAAGCCATGTCCTTTTGCGTTTCGGACGTCGCTCCATGTTTGTTAGTTGTTTTGGTCATCATTTGGCTTGTTTCAGAAAACTAGACCAAAATTATAGCAAGTTTTCTGGCAAGTTTGTCTTCCACTGTTTGATTCTTTCTTTAATTTGTGCGATTGCGTTTGGTAAAATTTTTGTTCGGGAACAAATTTGTTCCCTTAATCGGTTTGGGAGTAGATTTGAGAATAAAAAAAAAAGTTGATTCGCGTCCGAGAATCAAAAAAAGAATCAACACAATAAAAATCTTCTTCTTTCCTTCCGCCATCCCGCAACCGTTGCCCGCTGCCACCCGCTGCCGTCCACCGCCGCCCACCACCGCCTGCCGCTGATTGCTAGCTGCTGGTCCGACAAGCTTGCTGGAGGCTCGCTTGGCCAAGGCGAGGTCTGGTGAGTTCGCCGGAGGCTCACCCAGCCACCGGCGAGGCCTAGCCTGACTAGTGGCTAGGCGAGGCCTCACCCGGCCCGGCGAGGCCCGCTGTCCACCGGCGAGGCGAGGCTCGCCCGGCCACCCGCCCAGCTTGCTTAGCTCGACCGGTGGCTAGGCGGGCCTCGCCTAGCCCCGAGAGGCCCGCTGTCCACCGGCGAGGCTCGGGCGACGAGGGGCCGGTCTCGCCGACGGCCGGCGATGCTACGGTGAGTCGCCGGCCCTCGTCCCGGCCGGTCGCTTGCCCTCATCTGCGCGGTCGCCGGTCCGGCGACCAGCCACAAGAAGAAGAAGAAAATAGGAGAAAAAGGAAAAAAAATGAAAAAAGAAAAGGAAAAAAAGGTATAAAAAAAAGAAAAGAAAAAAAGCAAAAAAGTAGAAAAATTATTTAAAAATTAAAAAAAATAATTTGGAACAGAATCAATGAACACGTTATCAAACGCAATTCTATTCAGAATTAGAAATTTTAGACGGTTACCAAACACGTTCTTTTACTCGAATCGGTTCCGAGAACGAGAATCAAAAATAATCATTTCTTCCCTGGTGATAGCAAATGTATAGATACACAGTCCCCTTTTTCTTTTTTGTTTCGGGACTGTCTTTTTTCTCTTACCGTTCGTTTCCTAAGCAAATGATACAATGCGTGACTTGTCTTACAGCTTTTGCTCGTTAGATGAATAAAAAAGGAGTACGGATCGGATCTCGTGTGGCAACTATTGCCGTTGGACTTATCGATTCATTTCTGCTTTTCATGGAGTCCAACCTTGGCACTTGAACAAGTTCTTGTTAGCGTACTTATGAAGCGTTTGTATTACAACTCTGAAAAAGGACCGGCTTTTGCGTGGCTCTCATGGCCGATGCATTTTGGTGACCTTGAGCTCACTGAATGACTCGATTCGATGAGGGTTTTGCTATATTCTGAGAGTCGGCACATGCTTTGTCGATGTAAATTTTTGTAATTGAAAAATCTTAATATGTTGACTTCCATCAAGAGGGTTTTGATGTTTGGTCCACTGTTCTTAACGGATATTCTGTAATTCGATTATCCGATCATGGTGGAAGTTCTCTGCTTTAGTTCTATCAAATATTTCGCAGTTCATTAAGTCCTAATGATCAACTGCTAGTTACATCTTTTGCGTCTATGTCTAATCTCAAGTTCCATCTCCCCAACAGAAAAGATAATTTTGGAATCGGCAATTTTGACGAGTGTCGTCGTTGTTGCGCTTACGCTCTACACTTTCTGGGCGGTAAAAAGAGGCCATGATTTCAGTTTTCTCGGACCCTTCTTGTTCGCTTCCCTCCTGGTGATAATTGTTTTCGCTCTGATTCAGGTATTTAGAGGAACAACTTTCATTCCTTTCAAACATCTCTTTTCCTGGCTGCTCTCTGTCAAATTCTGCTAAAATTCTCACGCTGCGGACTATGTTTGATGAACAGATCTTCTTTCCTCTGGGGAAGTTATCCTGGATGATATTTGGCTGCTTGGAATCGATCATATTTGCTGCTTTCATTGTATACGACACCAATAACTTGATCAAGCGCTTCAGCTACGATGAGTACATATGGGCTGCAGTTTCAATTTATCTCGATGTCATCAACCTCTTCCTTAGCCTTCTCTATGTCTTCGGAGCGGGCGATGTCTAGAAGAAACTGTTCAGCACCCCCTTGCCCTTGATTTGTGTGAATGGTGATTGGTGTCTTGTTTGAATAAACCGATGAGGGCTGAAGTTTGTGAATAATGATAGGGACGCGAATCTAGTTTTTGTGAGCTACTTTGATATGTGATTGTGTAATGTAAGATATGAGAATGGTCTAGTATGAACAAGACTGAGGTGGTACATATGCCTCTCGCACTTTACATGTGACCTCTTTAGCTTCTTCATCGATTTACATACGCTTGTTAGTGCTGTAGTCGCATGCTTGCACTTCAGTGAATAAGGATCACTGTCGATCTAAAAAGTTAGGTTATCAATATCAAGATACATGGACTATGTATTCCTTACTATCTCAAACTTGATATTTAATGACGATACATTAATATCATATCGTATATATGCTTAAAACTTTTAGAGTTCATTTATTATAAGTGCATGCATGTGTCACGGGCCGAGAGTTTCCTTGGCCTCGGAAACGACCCGCGGGTGCCTAGCGAGCGAAATTCGCCAGGCCAGCCCTTTCTTTAGTTGTTCCACGAACGATACGATGAATGATTCTTCGTGCGAGATCCTACCACGCCTAGCTTCGCTCGGGCGTCTAGTCTATCGAGTAAGGCAGCAGTTCTCTTTAGTCACAACAACTGGTTTCGGCCTGCTATGGCCTCGTCAGGAGAGCGGCATTAGCTCCCGACCAATTTGTGCACGGGAGGCCTGCCCCGTCTTCAGAGCTCCTAAGTGATATAATCCTTCTATCCTAGAACTCCTAGCACCAACCGTCCTGACGCCACTCTCACGGACTAGTTGTGTTCTACCCTTCTGCCTCCCACTCTTCACCAGATAACCCCAAACGCCACTCACAAGTGTCACGAGTACGGGAGGATTCACGGACCGTGACACATGCATCTGTCGTTCACTAAAAGCTACATCATATATGACACCAATGACTTGATCAAGCGCTTCAGCTATGACAAGTACATATGGTCTTTGGTTTGATTGTATCTTGATATTGCGAACACCTGCTCTTTCGGCTACTCAATCGTTTAGTGGACGATGGCTAAAACAACCGTTCGGCATGCCCTTGCCCTTGATTTTGTGAATGATGAATTGAATCTTAGTTGAAGAAACTGACTAGGTTTGAGGCCTTTGGATGGTGATACGGACATGAACATGGATTTTCAAGCAACTGTGATCTGTCATTTTGTATGAACAAGTCTGAGCTAATATATGCCATTGGCCCTTTACATGTGACCTCTTAGCTTCTCCATTGATTTACGAAGGCTTATTATCGGCGGTTGCTTGGCAGCCGTTGACCGTCGAGCATCAGCGAGTTACCATTGCCATAATTTTCCATGAATTAGTTTTCCTAACTTTCACGCATCCGGTTCACTAAAAATGATCGGTCAACCAAAAACAATTTACGGGCCAGGAAACCTCAGTAAAATCTGATGGATTTATGAGATGGGCTTAAGGCTCATCCGCTCAAGTTGGGCCCAAAAAGGCCCGGCCCACGGGAATAGGGCCCGTGGATGGGGGAAGGTATAAAAGGAAGGAGAGAGAGAGAGAAGACACCACTTGGCATAACAATTCCAACGTACGTTCCTTTCCCTCTCTTTTTCTCCCAAACGCTTAAGGCGACGCCGTTTCCCTATTCAAGTCGAATTGACATCATCGGATCAGAATTTCTTCCTCGATCTTCGGCATTGGTGTTTAATCTGTGGCTAACAAGGTACGCTCGAATCCGTGGTGTGCTTTACGATCGGTGATACGTGTTTTTTCCCGGGCCTCGTCTTCCGCATTGATTTAGGGGTTCGATTCGGTGTCGAATCCGGTTTTCGGGGATCAGTCATTCCCAACATTGGTATCAGAGCCCTAGTTCACGTTTTCCCGATCAATTTGATGTTTTTTGATTGATTTTCCGCGAAAGAACTTCGGCCGTACGGATCGGGGCGAGAAATCCCGACACCCGAGCGTTGTTCGGCCATTATTCTGGGTTTTCGTAAGTCGAAATCAAATTCTGAAGGCACTGAGTGAAAGGCGACGTCGAGACGAGTCCGGGGATAGGTCGAACGCCGCCGGGCGACGCCGCACGCGCCCACATGTGCAGCCGGAAGGCGCTGCGCGTGGGCGCGACGCGCCCGGAGGCGTTGGATCGCCAAGCGCGTGCGGCACAAGCGTCGGTCGGCGAACCGGCGCGTGCACGCCGCCAGTGGGCGAACCGGCACGCGCCGGTCCGCAGACTGATGCGTGCTGACGTCACGCGATGACGTCATCGTGACGTCATCCAACGGTCGGTAACCGCTCGGATGACGTCACCGATGACGTCACCGCTGACGACGTTTCGCCGGGCGGTCACCGGCTGGCGACCCGACCCGACTTGCGGACGCAGGCACGTGCCCGGCACGTGCCGGATGACGTCTGCGTGACGTCATCCCCCGCACGCGCGAGGCACGTGCGGTCGGTCCGCATGAGCGGCCCGACCGGCCCGTCCGGTCCGACCCGGGCGCCCGTTGACCCGACCCATTAACCGTGACCGACGACCGTTGACCGTTGACCCGAAAAAAAAAATTTTGTTTTCTTTTTCAGTCATGCCTATGTGGATTATAAGTAATCCATTTTTAATTCTGCATTTGTTGCATGAATTTTGGAAAATTATGTATTTTCTCATATATTAATTATGGATTATAAGTGATCCATTTTTAATTCTGCATTTGTTGCAGGAACTATGATGCGTTATGCAACGATACCTGCAATCCCAAGAACGGACGAGGGAAATGCAAGACTTAAAAGGTTGATGTCAGAATTAGCTAATTATCAGTGGCATGATGGTGATTTAGTATCACATGTGGTCAAGGTCAATCAGATGATACAGGAAATCATCTGGAATGGTTATCTTATGCCGGATTTTGAGAAAGTGCCAGCTTTGATGAACACTCTACCACCTGAATGGCAAGCAGTGTTGGATCGGCTATGGGAGGTCAACGTGGTCCCGGGTTATAGGAGGCTGGTGGAAGCTTTTGTGAGAGAGCACTATAGGATTGAGTTGGCCAAAATTTCAACCCTTAGATTAAGCGCCACATGGCGCCGAGTGAATGCGCCTTGGAGGCGACATGAAAGCTCTCCAAAAGTTTTTCCATGGTTGGCAAATGTGCCTTCAAATTTCTCAGATATTATGGCTGATAGATTAGAAGGGACATTCCCTATTTATTTCTTTGATTAATTATGTAATGTTTACTACCTGATTGTTGTTGATGTAGCAACCGATATATTAGTTGTATCATGTGAAAGCATTGTTATTTTATTGGATGTTAAGATTTTTATTTGCTTTCTGCTATTGCTGGTTGCTGTGAGTAATTAGCTGTGGGTAGTAATAGAAGTTTTTGTAACTTCATAGAATTGGTTTTGCATAAGACAATTATATTAATGATAATTTTAAGTTAGAATTTTTGGAGGATGATTGGAAACATAGTGACCTTTTGATTCCGAAGCTTTATTTGAAATTATTCATTAATATGATGGGTCTATGCAAATAGGGATGCATAAATGATAGGCATTAATTATTCGTGCATGTATGTCTGATGTGTTCAGAACAATGGTTCAGCAACTAAGAATATAATTGCTGATATGAACGGCAACAATTGTGAAATATTGAATATGAAGATTCAATATGTGCTGAAAAAGCAAGAAGCACTAGAAGCTCTTGACCATGTTATGGAAGATCTTAAGGATGCCATGCGCCACCTTGAGCTGGTAGAGGACCGCTTGATGGCATTTGAGCCGAAAATATATATTTTCAATGCTGGTTCTAGCTCATAAAGGGCTTTGAGTTCTAAGCACAAACGTATTGATTCGTTCAATATGTGGGAATGTAAAGGATCAAGTCTTTATTGCAAGAAATCAAGAATTAACCAACAAGAGAGAGGAAAACGTCCTCAAGTGAAGAAAATGTCAATGGTGAGATGTTACAATTGTGACAAGAGAGGTCACTATGCTCGCGACTGTCGTGAGCCAAAGAAGCTATACGCCTCTTGTACATTTGAGAACTTTGCTTATGTGTCAAGTTCCGAAATATTGGCTGAATCCAATCCTATGTGGACTGTAGATTCATGAGCGATAGACCATGTAGCGAAGGATAGAGGATCCTTCGTGGAATTCCGACGATACCAACTGGAACTAAGTGGATCTATATTGGAAATAACTCCAGAGCTGAAGTTAAAGGGATCGGCACCTGCCAATTGAACATGAGTGGTGGACGCACCTTTGATGTTCTATATGCTCTGGAGATTCGTCGAAATTTAGTGTCTCTCTTAGTGTTAGTTAAGCTTGGTTTTGGCATGAACTTCCATAATAAAGGTGTAGATTTGTGTTTAGATACAAACTACTATGGTTGTGGTCACTTACTGAATGGTTTTATTGTACTAAATATTGACTGTGATGATGTCAATATGTTATTCCCTTGTTTCACGTCTTCTACCTTATATGATAATGATGTGAATATGGTGGCATGCTAGACTTGGTCATATGGGCCAACAACATATGAATAGACTAGCCAAAGAGGGCTTGTTGGGCAATATTGAAAAAGTTGATTTGTCCATAAGTGAGCATTGCCTAATAGGGAAAATGACAAGGAAATCATTTGGAAAAGGTAAAAAAGTTGAATTTTTTCTGCATTTAATCCATTTGGGCGTCTGTGGTTCAATGAATGTGAGAGGAAGGCAAGGGGCTGTTTATTTCATCACTTTTTTTTTATAGATGATTATACTCGAGTCGTATATGTCTATTTGATTTCTCATGAATCTGAAGCATAAGTTGTTTTAGAAGGTTTATGAACTTGACAGAAAATCAATTAGACAAGAAAATAAAGGTATTTAGATCCGATCGAGGTTGAGAATATTTATCTGATAAGTTTAGAAAATTATGTGATGAAAAAGGAATAGAAAGATAGTTGTCTATTCCATATACTCCTCAACAAAATGGTGTTGCAGAGAGAATAAACAGAACCCTACTGGAATGGTTAGGTCCAAGATGGCGCATGCTAACTTACCTATCACTTTTTGGAGTGATGCATTGTTAATTGCTGTCAATATACTTAACCGGATGCCTTCCAAATTAGTTATTTCCACTTCATATGAGTTATGGACAGTTAGAAAACCGGACTTAAGTTTTCTTAAGCCATGGGTTGTGCTGCCTATACTCATGAGTCCTCTCACTAGTTTGGGAAATTGGGTCCCGAAGGAAAGAAGAGTATTCTCATAAGATACTGCGAACACTCGAAAGGGTATGTGTTCATAGTGAGCAGGAAAGTGGAAGTATAACTGAATTTAAATCACGGGATGTCACATCCTTAGTGGATGAATTTCCTAAGAATGGCGAAATAAGGGAAAATAACTCCCTATTTGAAACCTTGGATTAAGATAATGATGTCAGTGGAGTTTGTCCAAGTGAGAGTAATATGAGATGTGATGAATTGAATTCAACTCATTCTCAATTGCAACCACCTGATGTGACGACATCATCATTACCTAATCCAAGTGGGAGCATGATGGGGAATGATGTGCTAAGTGTACAATCTCTCATACGGTGAACAAGTCGCCAAAGTATTCCCGTCGATGTTTTAACATTGATAGAGAAACTTTTATGGTTGCTCCACAAGATGAGGATGAGCCAAGAAATATTAATGATGCTCTAAATTGCCCTAGTAAGGAAAAATGGATTTATGCAATGAAAGAGGTAATGGAGTCAATGAAATCAAACCAAGTCTGGGAACTGGTTGATCTTTCAAAAGGACACAAAGCTATTGGGAACAAGTGGGTTCTTAAAATAAAGTGAAAGGCTGATGGCTCAATAGAAAGGCATAAGGTTCGCCTTGTGGCGAAAGGGGTATAATCAACAGGAAGGAATTGATGATGAAAATACATTTTTTCCTGTAGTGAGATTTACCTTGATTCGCATGATTCTGGCAATAGTGACTAGTATGGATCTTGAGTTACATCAAATAGATGTAAAGACTGCTTTCCTCAATGGAGAATTAGAGGAAGGAACATATATGGAACAACCTGCTGGTTTCATAATGAAAGGCCAAGAAGAAAATGTATGTCGACTTTGGGGGTCGATATATGGCCTTAAGCAGTCATTGAGACAAAGGTATATACATTTTCATAATGCCATAGTGGCATATGATTTTACAATGATTGACGAGGATCGTTGTGTATATATCAATAGATCCAATGATCAATTTGTGATCATATCATTATATGTTGATGATATACTAATTGCCGGAAGCAATATGGAGTTGGTTAATACTGTCAAGAGATAGTTGTCTTCTAACTTTGAGATGAAGGATATGGGTGAAACTGCATACATTCTTAGAGTTAAGACTTCAAGAGATCGTTTTGAAGAGATCGTTGTCTCTTTCGCAAGAAACCTATATAAATAAGGTTCTTGAACGATTTCGTATGCAAGATTGTAAACCCATAGACACTCCTATTGCAAAAAGGTGAAGGATTGAGCCATAGTCTGTGTCCAAGGACTCCACAAGAGAAGGAACAAATGAAACATGTTCCTTATGCTAGTGCTGTTGGGAGCTTGATGTATGCTATGATGTGTACAACACCCGACATATGCTTTGCAGTCGGAATGGTGAGCAGATACCAATCCAATCCAGGTCAAGCACATTGGAAAGCCGTTAAGAGAATACTGAGGTATCTGAAGGGAACTGCTGATTATACGCTGAGTCATTAAGGAAAGGATCTGCAACTCAAAGGCTATTGTGATACTGATTGGGGAGGAGATTTAAATGAAAGGAAATCTACCTTTGGATTTGTTTTCTTACCAAATAATGGCACCATATGTTGGAGCAGTAAGAAACAGAAGTGTATAGTCTTGTCCACGATGTAAGTTGAGTTCGTGGCATTATCAACAGCAGTATAAGAAAGCATTTGGCTTAAGAGATTTTTGGATCATTTAGGTGTTGTTGAAAGTGCTGCAGATTAATTGTTGGTTAACTGTGATAGCCAAGCGGCAAAAGCGTACACCAAAGATTCAAAATATCATGGCAAGACCAAACATAGAGATACCAAGTATAATCTTGTCAAGGATATGGTTGCATGAAAAGATGTGAACTTAGAGTACATACTACGCGTGGAATGGTAGCAGATCCTATGACAAAGCCAATACCTAGAGATGTGTTTTGTGGCCATATGAAATCTCTAGGATTGCGTAGAGACTGATGTACTGAATATTGTAATTTCCCTAAATGTTCACAATTCGATGAATTTGTGTTTTCATCATTAATGCCTATGAATCTTTGTTTGATTTTTATGCATCTTAATGCTTAGTGCATTACTTTAAGTTGAGAAGTATGTCGGACAGATATAAGATTAGCCCACTCACACGGGTAATCGCCTCTGTTTACTGTGTGATAAATAGAGATGAGACTGTTTATAAGCTTATTATCTATGTGATAATCGAGAGCTCAAGCTTAAAACACGTATGTCGCCTTAACTGAGTGTTAAGATGAGGACATAATACTTACTATGTCCGAAAGTAAAATATCCCACATATTTTACTTTATCTGTCTAAGATGCCAGATGTGAGTTCTGATGAATTTTGTGAATGAGTAGATACGTGAATTCAAGTTAGACATTGGGTATGTCTGAACTATCATCTATATGATATTAAAAGGTGTAGACATACGCTCCATGGGAAAGGAGTTAATATCGTAATACGTATTTCATACTACGTATGCATGAGACGACCAATAAGAGTGGCAAAAGTTTGATCTCAACTTTTATGTCGTGTGAGGCTCTTGAGGAAGAGAGTTCCTCAATTTCTTAGTCCCCTCATGACTCTTACTTATTCTCAAGATTTCTATTTAGTGTTTGCTATCTTAGGATGTTGCCAATGGTCATGAGTGATTCGATCTAATGGGGCATTTCTAGAAAAGCAAGCTGGATTTGGAATTGAGAGTTTGAAGGAAAGAGGAAGATCGATTTTGGAGAATCACATTGTAGTTTTGTATTCACCGGTTAACCAATTATGACTATCTTTGTGATAATCATAATTGTGAATACAATATATATATCATTGTTTGAAAGAGATCAAGAGAGATATAAATGTGATCGATCGATCTAGGGTACTGCATACTAAATCTACACGGAGTGTGATGCCCATTATGATCTGCTATATATTCCTAACAGATGTATGGCAACGAGCTCTCAAAGTATGCTGGTCGCACGGATTATTCACCGGTATGAATGTTGAAGAGAGGAAAAGAGGATTCTGTTCGGCCCACCATGTTAAGTGAGAGTCTATGATGGATTTTTTTTCTAATGTGGATGAGTAGGGCCTGTCCGCCCATGTTGGTTTTGGACCACCATGTGCGAGTGGGAGATGATGGATTTATGAGATGGGCTTAAGGCCCATCCGCTCAAGTTGGGCCCAAAAAGGCCCGGCCCACGGGAATAGGGCCCGTGGATGGGGGAAGGTATAAAAGGAAGGAGAGAGAGAGAGAGAGAAGACACCACTTGGCATAACAATTCCAACGTACGTTCCTTTCCTTCTCTTTTTCTCCCAAATGCTTAAGGCGACGCCGTTTCCCTATTCAAGTCGAATTGACATCATCGGATCAGAATTTCTTCCTCGATCTTCGGCATTGGTGTTTAATCTGTGGCTAACAAGGTACGCTCGAATCCGTGGTGTGCTTTACGATCGGTGATACGTGTTTTTTCCCGGGCCTCATCTTCAGCATTGATTTAGGGGTTCGATTCGGTGTCGAATCTGGTTTTCGGGGATCAGTCATTCCCAACAAAATCTAATCCTCTTTTGTTGTGTGTTTGATATGTTTTTGCATGCAGGAATCAACTAAAAACTACTACATTGGAAATTTCTTTTAGCGCCGAAAGCGCGATAATTCATATCTACTAGCATAGTCTGGAGCAGGAGTATCGACAAGAGGGCTCTAGTTCGTCTGAAGCTCAAGCACTCCCAGAAGAATAGCCCAAAGGACCAGCCACAATGATGTCCTTCGTCGAAGCAAGTGAGCTGCAAGAGGAAAACAAGAACAACTTGATTTGATCACCATGTCTCATGGGCATTAATTAAATTTCTCTATGTACGCAGAGGTATAATTGAACAGGGACGAACAACCGAAGGACCAAACTGCAGCCCTAACTAGTGACATGAACTTACTTACCTTCGCTCACATCAATGTCTCCCAAATCCGGTGGTGAAAAAGATCCATTCGGAAAAGGAATCCCAAGGCTTAAGCAATCCATTCCCAACGAACCTTCAAAATCAAAGGAAAAACGGGGAAGCAAAAAAAAAAACCGTCAAACATATAGCCGTTGCTACCTATGAGGTCATTCTATCAACCTGATCGATCGAGCGAGCCTATGCCTCTCGTTCAAGTGACCTAAGTTCCGCGAGTGCGCTCGAACCATAGAAGATTCTACGGGCAAAAGAGCAATAAAGAAAAGAAAGAAAGAAAGAAAAAGAATTCGGAGGTCTTACATTCTTTAAAACAAGGCAAGGCCGTGAGGTTGAGGAGATTGCTGTAACCCTCTTCGCAGACGCAAGCGTACGAGTACCGCGATGTTTGGTTGCACGACCCAACTCTGCAATCGACCCACATGCAGGCTGTGGAAACCTCCAAGCAACATGGGGAATAAGAATGTAATGACCATACTATGATAAATCAGAATCAAATTGAAGGGTTGGGAGATTGAGATTACTTTCTTGCCTTGTTATAAGGAATGGATAAGTCTAGTCTAATCAGTAGAATATAAGTAGTTAAAAGAAAGCCAAGTCAATTACGATTGAGGATTGAAGAATTTCTGCCTCCGCTAGCTTTCCCATGAGCTGGAGAGGAATCTCTCTCGCAAGAGGAATCGATCGTACCTGCGTGCACATGAAACGGATAAAGGAATTATTAGCATGTATCTCGTGGTGTGTGATTGTCGAGGCTAGAGAGAAGTCGGGACGGTCCTTGTTCCATGCCAAACTTAGAGATGTTTTAGTTTGTGAAGGTCAGAACGCAAGCGTGACTTGTCTGATTATCACGACCTGGGCGCGACCTAATAGCAATTCATAGATTCATACATACATCCATACACCCAAACATGCATGTGCGCATGCACATTCATGCATACACACACATACATAACACGTGCACGCATGGCATGCACATTTATATGTACATACATGCATCATTTATGCATGCATAGATACGTCCATACAACCATTCGTGCGGATGTATATACCTACTAGTTATATGTAGTTGTTTGACTTGGACATGAAAGTGCAATCCAAGAGTTACTAGTTGAAAATATATATTTTATAGGTACTCATTTTTTGAAACTAATAACATAAAAGAAAAAAAAAAAAAAAGAAGTATAAAATGTAATGTGCATAAGGAAAACGACTTATGCTACGTGTAATTTCTCGGGACTATATTCATAGAATCGATATCATCTTAATTTGTATGTAAATATAAATGTCCAATCCATGTCAATAATTTGAGTGTTCAAGATGCATGATGTCATCACAACCTTGCCTTGATTGTCGTGGGACATGGGCGAAAGATGGTTAATCTCAATGAAGTTAGCATCAGTGGAGGAGTTGAACATGCATCGTTTGCTTTTCAATCCTCCTCAGTAAAGAAGTGACCTCTTTAATTGAAATGACCAATCTACGAACATTTTCATGTTTGAAAAGTGAAGAACATTTTAACAGAACTTTTTCCCAAATGATACTATCGAATTTTCTCCAAGTATAGGCATTTTCGAACATTGTTATTAGGCTATGCAGATCTTTGTATTTTTCCTTCCTTGGAGATCCAGTTTAGGCACTTAAGATGTCTTGATGATTCTAAGAACATATCCATCAAGAGTTTGTTGGATTCAATCGTGGATATGGTGAACTTGCTAACCATTAAACTCTATGGATGTGAGAAGTTTATTATACTTTCACAGGATTTGAGGAAATTTACCAACCTTAGACACCTCTTAATTGATTAGCGTGACTTGTTGAGCCACATGCCATGCTAGTTGAATCACTTGTCTTCACTTCAGATTTTCCCAATTCATCTTACAAAACATGGACCATGTAGTACCTGGTCGCATGAGGAGAATGGATGAATTGGGTGAGTTAAACATATTGATTGGTCCCTTACTCTTAGAAAGTTAGAGTTCCTTCAACTGACACCAAACAAAGGTCATTTGAGGGGAAAACATCTCTATGAATGAAATTGAAGTGATTGAGGAAGCAAGACGACAAAAATGAAAGCGGTGAATTAATCTTGTGGGAGAACATCAGACTACACCCAAATTTGGCTTGTTTAACCATATTTGCTTGCATGGGTAGGAGTCCACCAAAGTGGCTTTTTTTCATTAGAAATCTTGTTGTTCTTAGACTCCATGCATGCAAAGGATAGGAATACCTACTACCCTTGAATGCACTCCCCTCCCAAAAGACGTTGACTCTCGAGGACTTGCATTTGATGAAATTCATTCAAGAAAATAAATAAATAAGTGAGCAAGAACATTCTAACACTGCTCGGCCATTCTCCCATTTTTGGAGAGATTGTTCCTCTTTGGCCTTGTGAACCTGAAAGGATGGTGGAGAAGAAGGCAATTGGTGGGAGCAAATCAAGATCATCGCCAGTATGCACATACGTGCTACATTTGTATGTATATATGCATGTGTCACGGTTCAATCTTTTAGGATTGACACCGTGCGGCAACTTACGCTTCTTGGACCGCCTGGGCTTGTTAGAGCGCCTAAGTGAAGCCTTACTTGGGATTGATCACTCACTCGGATCTTTAGAGAGAGAAAGTTTCTAGAGAGAAGTTCTAAACGAGAATAATGAACTTTGATTTTGAAAAAGTTGGGTGGTTACAATGAGGGGAAGGAACCCCTTCTTATACTAGTGGCTCTCGAATTATAATCATTGATTGAGATCATATCCGACGGACAAGATTGTACCTTCAAATCTACCAACTACCGACATTTATGCCTAGAAAGTTCTAGATCCTTAGCGCAATAACCGTCTTGCCTATCCCTAAGAGCATTCTAGAATTTCTTGTGGGACCCATGGGAGGTCTTCCTCCATCATGCACAGTCCCTTGATTGCGGGAACCTCATGGCCATTACACATGCATGCATGTATCCTAATATGTTCCCACATGTTGCTTTCTTCTCCATTATCCTTTCAGGTTCCCAAAAAGAAGAATAATCTCTCTAGAAGTGAGAAGAAGGGGTGTATAGTGTTTGATTGCACCTTACCATTAATCTCTCAAATGAACTCCAATGCATGCAAGCCCTCAAGAGTCAATGTTCTTAAGGAATGGAGTTCACTCAAGGGTGGCTGGTACTTCCATCCTTTACATGCTTGGAGTCCGAGTATCACAAAATTCCTTATGGAGAATAGCCAGCCTAGTAGACTCCTAACTATACAAGTGAACATGTTCAACAAGGCTAGACGTGGGTGTGATCTGAGATTCTCCCACACAATCAATTCATCCCTCTTGCTTATCTAATCTTGCTGCTCCCTCAACTACTTCAACTTTAAGGAATAGAGACATTTTTTCCTCGTGTGATCTTTGGTTGGTGTCGATTGAAGGAACTCCAACTTTTGAAAAGTAGTTGATCCAACAAATCTGTATAACCCACATAGTTCATTTACTCTCTTCACGCCACCAGGTCCTTTATGGTCCATCTTTTGTATGGTGAATTAGGATAAGATCACAGGACAAGTGGTTCAATTTGAGTGACATGTGGTTTAGTGAGTCTACCCATCAATTAAGAGTTGTCTAAGGTTGATCAATTGCCTCGAATCTCTTCAAAGTATGATAAGCTTCTCACACTTAGAGAGTTTAAAGATTAGCAGGTTCACTGAATCTATGATTGAATCCGGCAAACCATTGATGGATTGGTTTCCGAAAACATCAAGAAATCATACACGTTTCAAACGACTAACAAAGGAAGGAGAGTACAAAAATCTCCATGGCCCACCCCAACTTTTGACAATGCCTAAATTTAGAAAATTACATGATATTCATTTGGGAACAAGTTATGTTAAAAAATTATCCACTTCTTCAAAGATAGGATTATTTGTAGATTGGTCGATTCAAGTAAAGAGGTCAATTGACAATTGTGAAGCAAATGATGCATATTGAATTCCTCCACCGATTATGCCTTCATTGATATTAACCATATTGCGCTAATCTCTTGCAACCCTCAAATTAAGATCATGTATGAGATCGTGGATCTTGAATACTTGCATCTCATGAGGGAATAATTGACATGCCTTATACATGTTACAATTACATGCCAACTAAGATAATAATATAGATCCTATGAATGTGGTTGCAAGAAATTAGACATAACACAAGATGTATAAATAATGCACATAAGATTTTCTACTTCATTTTCCCCTTTTGATCATTAAATTATAAATATTGAATGCTAAATTAATTGATGGTGGACACATAATCAGACTTGTCAAATGGGTGGATCGGGCCAAAAATGGGCTAATCCAAATTGATCAATTTAACAGGTTTTGACTCATTTTCATGAAATATAAGTTTAGTGATGCATATCTAACCTGACCCATAGTACTAAAATACTTATATATTTAACCAAATTTAGGAAAAAACATATATAAACTGAGGTTAGAGCATGAATTGAGTGAGAGCGAGATCGAGTGAGGGTGATAGAAAGTGAAGAGAGTCATAGAGGTAAGTTGGGTCTACGTAGTGAACCCATTTTTTACCATATTAAATCAATTTATTTATTTACACAAAATTAGGTGTAAACCCATTTACTGAAAATAATTACCTATATAATAACTCAGTGTATTAAATATGGATTAAGAAATGTGTCTATGATCCATTTTAACACCCATTTTAATACTCTAGTCAAAATTAACACGTGAAGTTGACTATTAGAAGTTAAAGCTTCAAGAAGATCTTGATTCAATATTCATATTACAAAGCTGAATAATCACAATGATGTGATGATAATAAAAATAAAAATGGCAATTATGATAATAATAACAACAAATGGGAAGCGTTTCTCTCTTATTTTTTAGATCGAAACAAACTTTTCACTATATCAGGATGCAATTGAATATTTTTTTCAAATGCTTAATCGAAATTGTCGACTAAGGTAATTTTCGAGCATAAATCCCACACACTTCAGTATACAACTTCAAAATTTATCTTGATAGCGAATTAATGAAGGCAAATTGTGTAATGACTCATGAATTCCCACCAAACATCATTATAACGAAATGACTCTTTCGGACACACATAAAGCTGTCAGCTAGCTTTCCTAAATGAGGTTGGCGTTTCCGTTTTTGACTGGAACAATTACTCCAAATGGATTCGATAGAGTTGAAGAGTTATAAGACACTACATGTGCAAACTGCAAATTCTTACCGTAGTTATAAGCGTAGCATGAAAATGACATATAACAAACATATATTAGATTTTCAAAAGTGAAATTTAGGGTTCGTTGACATCGCAGATCAGGTGACGCTTTTCTCTGGTAATTATTCAATTCCATCATACACACACCGCTGGGCTGAAGTTAGCTAGAGCATCAGACGGCTTTCACATTTCAAATTTTCATTTCCAAACTAAATTAGCTTAACAAATACATTTTGTAACCACACTATCGAATGAAGGTCATGTAGCCTGCAAACCCCTAAACAGGTGGAGAAGATGTGCTATTAAGCTAAAGCATGAGCTACAAATTTAGGCTATACTGTTCACTTCAGCTACCTAACTCAAGACATTGACGAGCTTGAAAACTTTTATTTCCAGTTTAAATTTATTCCTTCGGTTTCTTGCGCGTATCATTACATCAAACAGTCAATGCACTGAACGAAAACTTTCGAACCTTGCTGATTAATTTCCCTTAGGCCATTGAAATGAAGGGTTATCTATGACCATGGGATCAAGAGTTGGAAATTTCAAATTCATTTTTTTTATAACGATGAATAGTACTTTTTATAAAGATTAAAGATTGAAGGATCAAGTTCAAAGCTTTTTTGAAACTGGCAGCTAAGGCCACCCAGAAAAGCACATGAAGTTGTGGGGACTACAAATTTACTAAAACTGGGTTTGACCAAGAGAAAATAATATCTGGCTATAATTAATGACTTGGTCGTGACTTGTAAACCTAAACCTAACCCCATTGCATCGAAAACAGATTATGCAAGAGTTAATGGCGAATGCATAGGCGAACATTTTCTATCTCATGCAGTCCCAACTTCAATCAATGGAGCAAGTCCCAATGGAGATAGGAGGGTTCCAAAAGCTAACAACCGCTCGTTGAGAAATGTTTTCTTTTTTCCTTTTTTCATCTTTACTTTTTTTAGGGTAGTGGTTTATTGCAAATCCCTTCGAAGTAGGTGCACTTCGATTTTCACCAGCAGAAAAAATTACATCCTCTTCAAACAAAGGCATTGCTTTTCTATCCTCCATCATCCTAAAACTCACCTCTTTTTACCACCCAAGTTAGAAGAAACACTTCAAGGCCTAACCACCTAACGCTTAGCAAAGAAAAAAAACCAGAGAGAGAGAACATGAACTTACAGTTTGGAAGCGTACAAGGAAGGAGCGTGAGAGGAGGATCCGTGCCCCGAAGAGGGGATTTCCTCCAGCCAGGATCGCACTCGCATTCGTACAAGAAGTTGGCGGAGTCATTGAGCAAAGGCATGCATTTCCCTTTCCCGCATTCCACTTCTTTGCACAGGTCCTCTAATAACAAGAAACCCACGACACAAACACAAAGTAGATATGCATTTAGGAACAAAAAAAAAGAACGTACAGCGAAGAACTGAGGGCAAAGAAAGACACCCATCAGCACAGAATCAAAAAACGAACGGAGAAACGCAAAATATCTGAGGAATACCTTGTAAAGGAGAGATAAAAGGAGTTGAGGGAGACAAAAGGTCGCTCGTTGTGGGGGTCACGAGGATAAAGAGCGTGGCGAGGACGCGGAAGAGGATGGGGAGCGAAGTGGTCATGGCTGAAGAACGAGGAGGAGGAGGAGGAGGAGAAGGAGAAGGAGAGAGAGAGATTTCTGATGTCTGAGTTTGAATTTGTGAAGTTGTCTTAGGATAGGGTCGGTTGGTGTTTAGGGATGCCGAAAATGTCAATGGGGCTCACCTATAATGCTTGCAGAGATTATTAATTATGGGTCGGGACAGTTCAGAGTTGAGTTGGAGTAGAGATCCTCCACTGCATAACCTCATGGAATTGTGGCGTTGTTCTCACTATCGTCCCCCACTTTATTTCAACAGCATTGGCAAATTAGTTTTCTCCAAGGTTTTTGAAGAAAAGAAGGAAGAAGAAGAATAGAAAAAAAAAAAAAAAAAAACATGAAAGAAAGAAAAGCTTTTTATACGAATAAGTGATCTAGGGACTCAAGAGAGATCATCAAAGATGGAAAATCACAAAAGTCTTTCATCTTTTTCTCAGAATCCCCAAGAATTATGTTTTAAGCTATAGGAGTAGGTTGTGTAAAAAAATAAAAAAATTATGATTGTGCTATTTTTTATTTCTTTATTCTTTATATATATAGATATCAACTCCAATGGGCAATTAAATCATAAACATGTGAATTTACACAATCAAATACTAAATCAAGTAAGTCTACTGTCGTGGTATACTAGAATCTAGTATGACATTTACTAATATATTTTTAGCAAATACGATTTAAGTTGCCCCCATTTTCAATGACCTTACAAGAATTGTACAAAGATGTTGAGGATGTGCCAAGACAAGACCTCGAAGAGGGCCAAAGGCCCTCATGTAGTGATGGCTCCATTTTTAGTCACCATTGCACGAGCATCGACCGACCCTCTCATGATGTTCTTAAGGGTCAGTCAACCCTCTTGCATTGGTGGTTGGCATTGGAGCCATTGTCACGTGAGGCGCACGAACCCTCGTCAAGAAGTGGGCGAGGGCTAGAAAGCCCTTGCCAATGGTAGGGGACGGTCACTGGCGAAGGCTAGCGATGTGGGCCCCTAGCCCTGATTCTCTCTATCTCATGGTCTTTGAAATCTTTAAAATTCTTTGGCTTTTTATAAAAAATTTCTCCAGCAATCTTTTAAATTATTTATGTTTTTCCTAAAGCTTTTTTTTTTTTTTCGAATTTTTCAAACGTGCCTCCACGCCCGCACCACATCAATGCCACATATTGAAAAATGAATTGAAAGACGCCATATGCCAAATTCTCGGCATGCTCATGTCAATAGATTTGGTTGTAAGTTTGCTAAAAAGACTAAATTACACCCAATAGAAAACTTTTACTATTTGATTACACAAAATTCAAACTTTTTAGGACTTGGTTGCATATTCACCCAGACATCTAAAACAATCAGTGCAATTTTCCTGTCATGAAAATTATCAATTGGATTTTGTCTACGGGTTGTTGCTCGTGCAGAGAAACCTAAATTTCGACCCTCTCATATATTTCGTCACCACAATGTCACACAATTTTCCTAGTCATTCACTTGTCACGCAACGAAATCTTGTTTTGGTCATAGAAAATCACTTTTAGCGGCAAAATTTGCTAGATTTTAGGTATCCACCGATGATATTGATCTGTTGCCAGAATGTCTTTCTAGCGACGAACTTGTATTTTGCCGCTAACATCGCAAAAAGCTGATATTAGTTCTTATAGTGTATATAGGCCTCAAATGACTTCACGCCATCTATTTAAGGCACAAATTGTAGGACACCCGCACTCCATGCACTCCAATAATCAAGTAATTGATGTACTTAATTGAATACTTAAGTGAAACCTAATTATGATTATCAAACGTTGCTTAATTTTTATTAGTGTTGAACAAATTGATTTTTCGGTGCTCATTGGAATCATCAAGCCGGATTGGCATGTATGTGTCGAAGCAGGTTTATTGGATGGCATCTAAATGTGTTTAAACTGGTTAAAGGGGTTCATAAGGCACGAGGCACACGGAACTAGCCATATATAAGTGAGTAGACTGTTTACGACACGAAATTGATTGAGTGTCGACCGAAAAATAGCTAAATGTCCACATGTCCTGTAAATGGAGATGATCGGAGGCAAAACATAAAATACCTAGAGAAATATGAAGATGACATATACACATAAGTTTGAATCCCATATGTAAATTAATTAAAAAAATTTCTCTATCAAGTAATGCTTACGCAAGTTGCCGGAGCTATAAATACGATGAGGAAGAAACATAACGCATCATCAAATATAGTCAAATGTAAAACCGATTCAGAATCTGATTATGTCCAATACACAAAATCTGAATTTTCGAATTAGAGTAGCTCGCATTTATTACATTTATGTTGTAATTAGTTGTTCTTTCGGAAAATATGACGAGAGAAAATGATGAAACGTGGTCGGCGCTGGTTTGCTACTTGGTCCATTTGGTGAAACCAAATAGCCCACGGGTTTGAGTCCAGCAACGAACTGCAAATGGCATTTTTGAAGTTAGCCCATTATAAAGAACCCATCGTGCACTAGAGTCCAACTAATGAGCAATTCAAATATTTTTGCCATGAAGCTGGAGAGTGATCTGTGAATCGCATTTCATTACCAAAACGAAAGAATAAATTTCCAATTACTCCACCTCCACCGGCCGTCATTGCCACCGACGAACACCACTGTGTGGACTTTGAATTTGCCGCCAGGAAATAAAACTCCATCAATGATGTGGGATGTTTTCCCATTGGCTTTTGTCATTAAATCATGCGCGCATCTTATCTTGAGTTCTTTCTTGTATATCTTATCTAAGTAGATTTTTGTGCGTTAATGATGGGGGAGGTTTAAATAACAAATGGGGATTTCTATGATCCTTCGAAGGATCGATCCATTGCCTTAAAGGTGTTACTTATTAAACATAGCATCGCCAAGCGATGGCAAGGTCAATCTTGCAAGGGCTAGACCTCACCAGTGCATGGGTGAGGTCAGTCTTGTTGGCCCTCGCCTCTAACTGGCAAATTGGCTAGAGGGAAAAGGGAATGGAAAAAAATAAGAAAAATATCGAAAAAAATATTAAAATATTTATTAAAAATTGTATATGTCAACGCTGGCCACGCTACATAAGATGGCCAACATCCATCTTAGTGATTTTCGATCAAAATTAGCTAGATAGACTGATGGCACAAATTTAAAATGTTTATGACTAAATTGATTTAAAAAAAAAAGATTTAAAATTGAATTGACATAATTATAATAAATTTAGAAAATATTTTTAAAATTATTTATTTTCCGTAAAATAAATGAAGCATTAATCATGCATTTATGTGACCCTAACTTTCTAAAGGAATTTTGTTCTTTACTTTTTTGGGGATATCTATGGTGTGGGCCATTAGATAGAATCATCATGGTTGCAGGCGCTATTCATGGTTCTCCAAGAGCCTTGACATTCCATCAATTATGAAGGACATCAAGGCATCAATTTTGTTGATATCACGTATCCCCACTACTTTTCGTTTATCCCGTTCAAACACAACCATGGATATATGACATATAAAACGTGATAAAGTGTACTGTGTGACAGATATATTACATGATAGCCATAACGTGAAGAAACTAATCGACAAACAGTGAGAGCTTGGAAACTTACATGCAAACATTAGTCGAGATGTCTATGACCGAAATAACATGTTACTGGTAAATCGTGTTACGTCAGCTGTGTAATGCATATATCATGTGACGGCAATACGTGAGGAAACGTACGTATAGAAAGTGAGGGTTTCGGACCTTAAATGCAAACATTAGACGGGATGTGTATCACGCGAATAACGTGTGATGGGCCAATCATACCACATCAGCTGTAGCGCACGAAACGTTCACAGGATGAGGTACTGGATGCTCACCGAAAGAGGGAAATTGCACGGTCCATTGCGGCCCTATGGCAGCCCCTTTTCTTTATTGTGCTCTTTTTCATCCTTTGGGGCAACGAATGAGAAGAAGGAAGAGGAAAAGGACGCATGCGCACAGAAAGTTAGAGAAGAAATCAATTTGAAAGTCAACTGCAACCCCAATGATTTGAACAATTTCCACCATAATGTCATCTCACGCTCGCTTGCCATATTCATCATGTGGACCTCAATGCTTTCATGATTCCTTGGCTAGAACTGGTCCCTTGGCCAGAGCAAATCCTTAAGGAATCATGAAATTGGACACCAGCAAATATGAGGACAAAGATTGTGATGTCAATTCAATAGGGCGAAAAAAGAAGCAAGGAAAAGAGCCTCCACGATGCATATGGAAGATTGATAATGCCATTTAGTGATTCATTTGTACACAGGCAATTAATAGGGCTATTTTAGAACACTTCATTAAACCATTTGCTTTTATTGTTTTGTTTTTGTTTTAGCTGTTTAGGATTAATTTCGGATTATCTAAGGTTTAGAGGGTATTTATCTGTTATCCTCAAAGAGTCGGACTATAGCATTGAATTTCACAAAATATTGAGAGTTTTTCTTTCCAAAAGTTTCACACGTGAGTGATTGTGTGCTTAGGTGAGCGTGTCGTGTCAATTTCTCAATTTTTATTGAATTTAGATTGCAAATAACCAAAAAAAAGAGGAAAAATTTCCGGTGTACTGCATCAAAGAGCTAAAGTAAAAGTTATATTTTCTTCCATCCTTGACTCGATAAATGAAATGAGAGAGATTTATAAATAAATAAATAAAAATCGCTGTATAAGTCTATATCTGGAACAATCGAAAAGCACTTCCCATGATTATCGGTTCAATCTTTACACAAGACAACTTCATATATTCATGAATTGTGACATTCCAAAATTTCAACTTCGTTTTCTACTGAATAAATCGGGCATTTCATTGACGTGCCTATAGGGCTGTTCTCAGAGCTGATCACTCTCGAGATAATTAGACTGTCTAGGAAAACCATTAAGGATTTTAAGGCAAATAGACTTGAGAATTTGACCAGAAATCGGCTACTCGACCATGTTCATCTGCCGAGATCATTACAGTACAGAGGTAAATTGATTAGAGATCAGAGATAAGTCGGTTCGACTAAGATGTGTGGTTAATCGTTGGTGAAACCACTAAATTGGAAAATTCTTGTCAGTCGACACTAGATTGATTTTCTCTATCGTTTTTGTATCCTGTGTCCATATTTGAATCCTCGAGATTTTCACGACAATCGAGATTCGCCAATGAGTCTAGTGGGTTCATAGTAGCTCAAAAAAAATCGACCACGGGTCATTTGCACTAAAATTTTCTGAAAGTTGCCCGGTAGTCTAGGTCTCGCTAAAGGCGCGTCAATGAAATGCCCGATTTATTCAGTAGAATACGAAGTTGAAATTCTAGGATGTCACATGAATTAGTTCCATAATCACGTTCCTAAGTACATATTGCGATCAAGGGTATTGTGAAACCCACATAAAGAAACCTGGAAATTGTGATGAATGATGTGGAGTCAAAAAGATGTGGCTACGCATGCTTGTTCAGCATAAAAGCAATACTAATAAAAGTAACCGTTCGATTATTATTATTATTATTATTATTATTATTATTATGAGTTGTTGTAGTAGTAGTAGAAGCATCGTTATGGAGTGAAAAGAGGAAAGTGACGAAGTACAGAGTCGTAGTGGATGGTCGGCGGTGTGTCTGACTGTTGACAATGAAACGGTCGATTGATGCATAAACCCAACACCATCTTTTCCCCTTGTTCATGTAGACATGTTCATATCGACATCAACATATACGGACTCTTGAAGTGTGCAAAACATGCTCTTTGTAGAAGAACAAAAAGAAAGAAAAAAGAAAGAATAGCACATGTGCAAGTAGGAGTGTGTGTCTGAAGAGGTTTCCCGGAAACCGTCAGTCTCATATTCGACTCGAGAATCTCCGACAGGTCAAACGTATTTTTCTTCCTTTGCTCGAGCCTAAATTTGGGCTATTGTAATTGTGCATTTTCTTGGAACCATCGAAGCACGAGCTCGTGTGCTCAGAAGTTCCTGAAGGTCCTAACGAAAATCTCCAGAGATTACTCAAGTTTAAACACAGCTCTTTTGCTCTATCCACGCTTAACTTGCGATCATTACACTTATACATCCTTTGGGGACAACCCCAGGAGCACAATTACACCAAAGGAGATTAGCATAGGATATTCAAGGAGTCTGAATTATCTCTTCTCCTTCTTTTTTTTCCGTAATTGGTTTGGACATCAGGGAAATTTTACCTCGAGTGGAGGTCACCTATTCAACTTTTGCTAATTGCAGTTCAGGCCGCCTATACCAACCGTAAGCCTAGACTTAACTAGTCAATGCGTCTTGTATGATGTTTCAAGGATCTCTAGGTAGTAGGCATCTATGTTCGTGCCTCTGGATGATGTCAATTACTCGCACAACATAGATTCAATCATATACATTCTGAATGTAAATCCATATGGCAACCTCAATTATTAGCTTGAGTGTCTTCAATATGGGGGTCTAAATGAACTATTCAATGAGTGCCACTGAGCCTCTCGCTGGTCCCCATCTCTCTTTTTGTGTACTACTTTCAGGTTGATGCTCGCAACAGTGCTTCCCACGAATCGTTCGTAAATTACATGGTCCACATGTGACATGGAGTTTGACTAATGAGCATATATGTGTGAAGTTAGTAAAATTGTTATATTATCATATGCACGTGCATGCGTGTAAAGTTAAATACTAAACTTTCAAATCAAAATTTCAATCTTCAATTTTAGGACGACTCTTAAATAGATTTCGCCATCCTATCCATTCTCTTGAAAAAAAGAATTAGTTGAACTACCTAAGTATCTTGCTTGAAAAAGGGTTAAGCTAAAAATAAGATAAAAAGAGGCTAAAGGGAAAAAGCAAATGGCAAATGGAGATTTTCAAAATTTGACATGACGATCTTGATGTTTAGCAAATCTAAAAAAGAGAGAAGAAAAACTGGTTGGGCAAGAAGAGTAGTACATTGTCCCACATTATAGTATACCCTTTATACCCTTCATGCGTGGTTCAAAATATCAAGAAAGTCCTTCGAATATAGCCTCGATACCCTTCCATAATGATTTTTGGAGGGAACAATTTGGCTTATAATACATTGCATACATGTATATAATAACCAATATTCAGATTCATCAACCTCATGGACAGTTCTAATGATCGAGGTGTATGAATTAGACGCGCTGACATAAGTTCACTCCCTTCTCAAGTACAAGCAATCTCATGTCTTGACCACTCATTTATGTCTCTGGGTTATTTTGAAATAGGTGCATGAACCAAATAAGGTATGTCGCTAGTCCAATATCTACTCATCTCATACCAGCTTCATCGCAAAAGGAAAAATAAAATAAAATGCCGTAAGTGATTTCTAAACTTTGATTTAATGTATAATGTTGTCTATAAACTTTTGATTTATTTAATATGTCTCCTAAATTATTACTAAATATTCAATTCAGTCATTAAACTACATGAAAGCATTCAATATTGTCATTCCGTTAATTTAAATTAACGGAATTTGCTAACGTGGCTTTTAATCTGTTAAGTTTGACCGGGAACAACTTACACATGGACTATCTATGTAAATATTCATCTCAAATCATGATATAATTATCCATGTAATAACCCAAGGACTAAATTGAACATTTACAAATAATTTCAAGACCACATTAAACAAATTAAGAGTTTGAAGACAATCTGAATATTGAACTAGAGTTCAAAAAGCATTTGTGTTATTTTCCCTAAAGGAGATCGTCTCAAATTCTGTAGAAGATAAATGCTTCAACATGTATTCTTGGAAAACAAATTAAGGCTGCATTTGGTAATTTGGATTTGAATCTATATAGGATAATAAATTATCATATTCGATGTTTGGCGATGTCCTCCAAACTAGATAAATCCAAACAAACAAAAAATGCTAGATAAGAAATCCGGCACAATGGGTGGGATAAACATGGTGTTTCGTCGATTTTAAATCCCACAACGAAATATCTTTCACTAAGTATATATTTTGGTTCTTATTGAAAGAGACTCAGGTTCTATGTTGGCTTTAGACGGAGAGGGACAAAGGCAAACGAAACCATACACTTTATAATCTCATGATTAAAGAAGCCGCTAACCTATCGCACGCCCTATACCGGTAATAACTAATGTCGAAACCTCAATAATGATGTTATCTAGACTAAATTTATATAGTAATGAAAACTCATTAAAATGAAAGTGATTTACACAATATTGAAGTAACTTTGACAACATTGTGTATGGACAAAATGTCTAATAAAGCACTATCTTCTTCTAAGCTCCCGGACACAGTGTCGGAATTTAACCAACGACGCTAGACAACGAAAATGATACTTGATAGACAACAATCCAAGAAGAATACAAGGACACAACATTGAAATCTAATTAATAACGTTGAACAATGATAACTACACCTAGTACACACTACTCCTAGATGTGCATGAACATAATGTTGGAATTCAATCAGCAACACAAGCAAATACAACTGTTGGGGTTTCATAAATCAAGTATAGGTAAAATTAAATTAATATAGTGGAAACAAAGATGATATATTCTATACATGATTCTCCGAAGGCGTTGTTTGTGTGTTTTAATAAAAAAAAAATTGAATATAAAAATGGAGTTAAAAAAATTACCTCTCGAAGCACGCTTTAAACGAATTAGTTCGGATGTTCTTTAGTTTGAGTCCCACAAACATCGGACCTCTAGTTTAGACACACCAACAATGGACATCGAATGGAAGAGAGAACTTTCAGAAAATCACCACTATGATTGTGCTAACAATCTCGTGGAGACAATCCGTCATATTCTTGATGTTTTAGTCACTGCCCAAACTAGAGAGAATTTCTTTTCTTTTTCGCGTCTCTCAGGCACAAAAAAACACACGCCCACACTCTCTATACGTTGCAACCTTTTGTGGACTTTCTCTTAGTTTATTCACGAATCAGCAACGGTTGCTGATCATGGATCATGCACAATTCCGTGCATGTGCACGCGATCGTGGATTGTGCACAATTTCATGCATGTGCACGAATTCATGCACATGCATGAAGCTTCAATTTTTATTTTTCTTTTTATTATTGGTTATTAATTAATTAAATAATTAAACGAATAAATAATTAATTAATCAATCTCCTTTAAAAATAAGAAGAACATAATCTTTATATATACAAATGGAATACATTAACATATATTCACTTTGGGCATGTATGTGCATCGTATGCAGATAAGCTCATTTATTTTAATTTCAAGTCAACATAATTCAATTACAGTAATTGCAAACACATTTGCAACACTATTTCTCTCTTGTTCCACATTATCCTAATTATTTATGGTGTGTGACATCCCTAGGTTCATCACCAACTGACTTGTATTAACACATTAGTACTCCCAAATGAATTAATTATCCCGATTAATCTTTGGGTCCTACAAGCCATGATTGACATCCAGCAATATATCATGGCTACCCAGATAGTGTGAATGCTTTAAGAACATAATGAACCTGTCAGTTTTGGTTACAGTGTAATTCAATCCCTCTGTCTTACTATGTCCCAATCAAATAAAAACCATGGAATATTTGTCAAGTCACCAATTCGATCATATGTACAAATATAATTGACATGCATTTTATTTAAGACATAAACAATTTATTATCGGTTACAACCTTGGTTGAAGATTTCAATGCAGTGTCATAATTAGATCGCATAGGATATCATTATTATACCTTGAGACAGATTCCATATTGCACACACGTGCAACTTCGTATATGAACAAACTATGACCATTAGGTATAAAGACAGATTAACGACCTGATATTATATGTACCTGTGAACCATAGTTGTTTGACACACAAGTTAACACTGTGCCTCAGGTTTAAGGATTATTTACACAAGACGAAAGCATGAATAATTAGACATTAACCATGCTAAAAGCTTCTATGTCGCTAACTGTTCCATATGCGTTACATTCAGTAAACTTGTTTAATACAAACACATGTGTTCTAACTCAGGCATCATAATACCCAATGACATGTGACTCATCATTCCCTTAAGTATCCAATACTTACTGGTGAAGTTAAGAACACACCGGTCTCAATAGGATTATTAATATCCACTCAATAATCCATCGATCATGAACAATTTAAGGATTCAGTCTAACTATGAACCCGTCACATATATTCTTGACGTCTTAAGAATATGTCTAATTGCAATTGGTCTTATGGAATCATTCATAAATATAAAATAATTGGACAAATGAATGAGTATGTCATTGCCATTAATTGATATAATAATGATAAAAGTACAACCGAATCCCTAATATATAACTATTACATAGTAGCTTTAGAGCATACTTCCAACAACAATATCTAACAAACACTATCTCTAGATAGATTTGAGGACATAATGTTGAAATCTAACCAATGACGTGGGATGCTGGTTGGCACTAGAATCCAATCGACAGCACCTCCTAGAATATAGATGCTTGTCGGAATTGAATTTACAACAGGAATCTCTAGGCTAGACTATGAAAAGATAAAGACAATAGAAAGTAGTGTTGTATGTTCTTTGGGGTCCTCTCTGTTGGATAGTTGATGGTATTTATAGGTTAAATTTGGTAACTATTAATGGTCGGTTATCTCCTCCTCAATATCGTTCCATGTTTTAGGTTGAACCGCCTCATCCATATCTGTTCGACAATTATATCATGGCTTGCCCAACAAACATTTAATTGCTTTTTCTTTCGAGCTTGGCAACTTTAAAATTGTTCCTGCCTATTTTCACCGTCAAGGCTGCATCTCCATTATTGATCTTCGGCTTCAATACCTGGTACTCCGCCATGACATTCCATGCCGTGGTTTTGTCGAAATTCAGCTCGAAATTCCTCCAAATTCTTAATTACTTTTTCTCATACAAATATTCATGGGCTAGACTGATAAATTATAGCTCATATATGGTTGCGATGACTATTCAAGACTTTCCATCCCTCATACCTTTGATGTGCCCACATAGGTATTTTTGGATATCAACACATGGAATACATAAAAAGAATAAGATAATCTATATTATCTTTCAATGATTGAGTGATGAAGTGACGCATTCAACAATGAACCCATATTTCTTGATGTCTCTTTGCTTTCTTATTAATCCATCAAGGTATCTCAATCATTCTCAACTCACTCATGTTCTCATTGGACGATCGCAATTCCAAACCTCCACACTATTCAATTACCCAAAATGGAGAATCAAGTGAAACCGATCTTCTCACTACCCACTTCTACTTGTCCACCAGACCCAATTGATCCTCATAACTATTCATATCGTCAATTTCCTTTGACAATTCATCACTTTTAATTTCTCTTGATTAATCCTTGTCATCTGCTCCTTCTCAATTGTTCCTGGAAATAAGAATCAACTTATTATTATTATTATTATTATTATTATTATTATTATTATTATTATTCTTCTTCTTCTTCTTCTTCTTCTTCTTCTTCTTGATTCTATTCTAAATCTACTTGGGAACAAAAAAAATAGAAATTTATTCCTGAGAAAATTTTTTTTACCAAATACGATTCTATTCACAAACTACTCCTAGGAACAAAAGAATAGAATTTTGCAATGTTTGGCCAGTTACGAAGCATGCCCTAAGAGATATGGCTATGATTAGATGTGGAGCCATAGTTGGGAATGTTATAGGTAGAAGTTGGTAGGGCGAAGTGGGTGGCAGCGGAGAGTACTCTGGACATGAGGTGGTTTGGTTTGTTGAAGGAGCACGAGAGAGAGAAGCTTCTGATGGCTATCGCTATTAGTGAAACAAGCAAAGCATCGAAGAGTGGAGGGACGATCTAAGAGAGAGGATATTAGAAGAATTTGTAAAGATTTCCACATCTATCTTAAGTAACACTAAATATAGGGAAAAAGTGCTATAAAGGTCCTAAACCTTTTGTATTTGTGCCAATTTAGTTCTAAACATTTTTTTGGTGCCAATTAAATCCTAAACATTTTTATGTTGTGCCAATTTAGTTCTTTCCGGCCAATTTTGGCTAGATTTTGCTGACTGGATGCCAACCAGCTGATGTGGCCTCATCGGCATGATGTGGACAACTTTTAATGATATTTTTATTTTCATTTTTTTTTTAATTTTCCTCTTCTTCCTGTAGCCGATCACCGGACCTTGGTGATTAGTCAAAGGCGACAGCCAAATTTAGCAAGGACGAGCGAACCTAGGGAGGGAAGGGAAAGGGTCAAATTTGGAGGACAGAGGACCCACCATCGCCGCCTGTCGCGACCGTCGCCCCCTACGGTCGCCTCCACCCCCCCCACCCTAACACTATCGCCTTACTATCCTTGCCAAACCCTGAGCCACGGGTGAGGCTTGACCCTCGCCGGATCTAGCGAGGGCGAGCCTCGCCGCCCAACGCGAGGCTGCCCTCGCGGCCACTGGTGAGGTGGCCGGCGAGGTTGACCTCAACCTTGTTGACTATCGCCTTTGGCCGGTCACCAAGGTCCGGCGTGACCATTTGGAGGAAGAAGAGGAAAATAAAAAATAAAATTCAAAAATTCAAAAATTCAAAATTCAAAAAAATTCAAAAATATATATTATTAAAAGTTGTCCACATCAACAATGATGGGGCCACGTTAGCTGGCCAGCGTTCAGTCAACAAAATCCTGCCAAAATTGGCTGGAAAGAACTGAATTGGCACAACATAAAAATGTTTAGGACTTAATTGGTACAAAAAAAAAAGGTTTATGGCTAAATTAACACAAATGCAAAAGGTTTATGACTTTTTTTGGCACTTTTTCCCTAAATATAGGATTTTTTTTTTTTTATAATCTAGAGGATATTTGAAAATTTTTAATTTCATTTTATGCTATTTTATTCTAATTCAAATCCATATCATATATTAGAAGACTCTTTCATCTTGAATGGGCTTTTGTCCAAAAGTTATGTCTGTCCAATCATAAAAAGAAAAAAATACATATAAATAATAATGCTAAAAGTTTCTTCCGTCGTTTAAACTTGAACAGTATTCTCTATAGGAAGTACATGCACTCGTGCCATGATATCGACAGGACTGAACAACATGGGCATGTGCCAGGCCCAGCATTCGTTGGGCTTCGTCTAAAAGATGCGGATATCCTTAAACATCATGTCGTCCTCTATATGAAATGTGTGGTCCATGCTATGAAAAATATAAGGAAAAAAGAAAATTGAAGTCCCAGCTGATAAAGCTACTTACATGCAGTTATAACTTTAGGCTACTCATAAGTGTCAATAAATTAAATATAAATAGATTTTCCCAAATAAATGGAGACAAAAATAAGAGCAACACCACCCGCCGCGGTGGCTCAGTTAGGTAGGCGCTAGACTTCCATCAATGAGGTCTAGTGTGTTGCAGGAAGGCTAGCTTTGAGTTTCTTTGTGACTTACTCGGTGGCACTTGTGTGGTGGCTAGCACGTGTCGCCCCCAGTGGTTTATCTCCAGCTGCCGGCCGTACGGAGTTCCCTGGGTCATCAAAAAAAAAAAAAAAAACATAAGAGCAACGATTTTTTGAACGATTGACAAAAGCATTTACATTTTGGTAGATTAGGATCCTGTTAATTTATGATAAAGATCTTAAAGTGGCCTAGAGAACAATCACTTGAACTATATGAAGCATCAAATATTTATTGAAAAATTGCTCTTTTCAGGAAAACAAGAAAGTTCTTTTTCGTTCAAAACAATTCACTCTTGCTTATTAACAAAATGGAAGATCACGCAATGCTCAGAGGGCACCTAACATTTTTATAGAAGTAAGATTCAGATTTACATCGTGTCTTGTCCAGGCATTGACGTGATTAAGACAGGGACTGTCTCTCAGATTTCTAGTTCATAATCTTTTACTCATTCTTAATATCTCATTAGTAAGCTACTTAAATCATCTGTCAACTCTCACCTATTGAGTAACTTTAATTGATATGTTATTAAACAGTAAGTCGATAATGCTTGACCCTAAAAATGAGAGGATTCATTCCTTGTTTACATGAATACTTAATTTAAATGTGCAACCACATCATCATTTAATTGCTTAAATTGATAGAGTAGCTATCTATGATTCCTCAATATATATATAATACGATGTTCGAATTCAAATATTTTTAAACTTTTTTTTTTATTTCATATATGATATCTTTTCATCCTTAAAATGTTTATATATTAAACAACACTTAAGAATGAGTATTAAAGTGTTTAAATATTAAACGGTGCATTAATTTAACAACTTACATTTTTATAGCAGTAGTCCTCCTAATTTTCACAAATCACGACCGCAAGCCACACTGTCCCACAATTACGTAGAGGGATCTTTTGGAAACATTTTGAGTTTCTAATTAATTCTTCCCACTAAATATCCTCCGTTCGTTTCCTTCCTATGCTGTTAAACCATATAAACGTACAATCAATCAGCACATTTTAATCACAAGATGCAAGCAAGATTAATTTCATAATGGGATACGATCATAAATATTATTCTCCGTGATTTAAATTATTTGACTTTAATTGATATGTTAGTATATTAAAGGGTAAGCCAATAATGCTTCACCCTAAAAATGAGAGTATCCATTCTTTGTATGAATACTCAATTTAAATATGGAACTATGCCCTCACATAATTGCTTACTTATATAGTTGGCCGTGATTCCTCAAATTTTCATTTATATTAGGACATGATGTATCCAGTTTAAAACTTCTTTTTACTTCCCATGTGATATCTTTCCAGGCTTTAAATATTTAAATATTAAACAACATGAGAAGAAGAGTTTTAAAGTGTTTAAATATAAAACAACTTATTCATTTAACAACTTAAATTTTTATAACTGGTGGCTATAATTTTATCTTTCACAATTCCCGACTGCAAGCCACAAAATCCCACAACTACATAGCGGAATCTTTTGGAAACATTCTGAGCCTCTAATTAATTCTTCCCACTATGGACCTGAGCAAGTCCTTAAACTGCTCCAGCCATCAGGCAGGCTGCCCCTCCTCACGGGGGGAAGTGGGCCCTGGATGGGGTTTTCGATCTACGGGTTTCCCCAAAAAAAAAAAAAAACCCAAGGAACAAGCCTGAGGAGGGCAATGAAGACAACCCCAGGGGAAAGAACCCCGGGGGGGTGGGCCAAGCCTCCCCCCGAGCCCAAGTTGGACCTAGCAAGTCATTAAACTGCTCCAGCCATCAAGCAGGCTGCCCCCCCTCAAGGGGGGAAGTGGGCCCTGGATGGGGTTTTCAATCTACGGGTTCCCCCGGAAAAAAGACCCAAGGAACAAGCCCGGGGAGGGCAATGAAGACAACCCCAGGGGAAAGAACCCCTGGGGGGTAGAGTATCCATTCTTTGTATGAATACTCAATTTAAATATGGAACTATGCCCTCACATAATTGCTTACTTATATAGTTGGCCGTGATTCCTCAAATTTTCATTTATATTAGGACATGATGTATCCGAGTTCAAAACTTCTTTTTACTTCCCATGTGATATCTTTCCAGGCTTTAAATATTTAAATATTAAACAACATGAGAAGAAGAGTTTTAAAGTGTTTAAATATTAAACAACTCATTCATTTAACAACTTAAATTTTTATAACTGGTGGCTATAATTTCATCTTTCACAATTCCCGACTGCAAGCCACAATATCCCACAACTACATAGCGGAATCTTTTGGAAACATTCTGAGCCTCTAATTAATTCTTCCCACTACATATCCTCCGTACGTTTCCTTCCTATGCTACTAAGCCATATAAACGCACAATCAATCAGCGCATTTCAATCACAAGAGGCAACCAAGATTAATTTCATAATGTGATAAGATCACAAATATTATTCTCCATGATTTAAATGATTTGACTTTATTTGATACGTTAGTATATTAAAGGGTAAATCGATAATGCTTGACCCTAAAAATGAGAGTATCCACTCTTTGCATAAATACTCGATTAAAAATATGGAACTACACCCTCACATAATTGCTTACTTATGGTCTAGTTGGCTGTGATTCCTCAATTTTTCATTTATATTAGGACATGATGTTTTGAGTTCAAAACTTCTTTTTACTTCCCATATGATATCTTTCCATGCTTAAAATATTGAACAACACGTGCGGAGGAGTATTAAAGTGTTTAAATATTAAATGTCGCATTCATTTGACAACTTAAATTTTTATAGCAGTTGGCTGTAATTCCACATTACTTTCACAATTCACAACTGTAAGCCACACTGTCCCACAACAACGTAGCAGAATCTTTTGGAAACATTTTTAACCTCTAATTAATTCTTCCCACTACGTAGCCTCTGTACCTTTCCTTCCTATGCTGCTAAGCCATATAAACGTACAATCAATCAGAACGTTTCAACCACAAGACGCAAGCAAGATTGGATAAGATCATAAATATTATTCTCCATGATTTCAATGATTCGACAACATGCACAAAGGGTCGAAAATGTTGTGCTCTGAAGTCCATACCATGTTCTACAGCAACGAGTATTAGACATAATAGACACCCATGAATACACACATGCCACATACTAGGAATAATATAGCTTGTTATTATTACCCAAAGACTAAAAGAGAAAAAGCTTAAAAAAACGAACAATAATGTGGCTAATTCTCATCCAATTGAGTCGATATTCATCTGTGAAAATGATTAATGAACACAAACCCTTGTGATGGAGAAATCCTTTTTTTCTTAAATTTAATTCGCGAGTGGAAGAACTGTTTGCTTTCTTTATTCCCTTCTATAACCAGCACTAGATTGATCGGATCAAAGGGGTCTATAGCACAGAAGGAGAGAAGGTTTCATCTGGGGTTGTATAAGCTCTCTCTCTCTCTCTCTCTCTCTCTCTCTCTCTCCCTCTCTCTCCCTCCTCTTCCTTTTCTATTTGCAACAGTTGGAAGTGAAGAAACTAAAAACAGACAAAGGGAAATGAATGGATATAAAGAGAGAACGAGGTATTATCTGGGTATGTTCGAAACCTGACCAGTGATAATACTCATTGATCTTTCATTGTGCTCTACCTTTTCTCAGAGTGCGCCTCTCTAGTTTCAACCCCCACACGCATCTTTCGATTTTGGGATTCGAAAGTGATCCATTATATTACCTCTTTTCGCCTTGCTTTTTTCACGTTCAAGCTCGTAATGAGCATCACCCATTATGCAGCATTATTGTTGATTTTATAATGATTATGTATCGCAAAGTCTGGATTTTTCGGAACTACTATTTTATTGTGACAAATGCTCCATATGGTCACAAGCTTTTGCCGTTCTAAAGCGCGCAGGGCCACCAGCCACCTCATCCAAGTATGAATAACGGACTTTTACCTTTCTCCTCAATTTAACTTAGGCTCCATTTATTTCGCAAAAGATGAATTATTTGAAAAGTATTTTTCTAAAAATAATTGCTTATATTACTTGAAATGATTAGTTAATAAAAAAATATTTTCAGTATTAATAATAATTTATGTATAGACATTTTCATGGACAATAAAAAAAAAAAAATTTGTTCATTCATTATTGTAATGATATAAGCGATCATTTTTAGGAATATATATATATATATATATATTCAAATTATTCATTTTCTACAAAATAAATAGAATCATAATTACTCTAACACGCGCAATGCAACGTAAGCTATCTAGAAAGCATTTTCTTTCCTGCGAGATCGTGGTAGTGGTGCATGACCTTTCTCCACTAGCTTTAGAATAGAGTACGCCAACTTTGAATGGTATTAATAGTATTGTTTGATGAGGTTTATCGTTATTTACAATTCCACCACTTGTGACCAATTTTAGGGTGGGCCGATTCCACCTTTAAACTGGAATTGAACTATTGTTTATCAGTTTATGGAACCACCGTTATTTTTCTTTTTCTTTTTTTCTATTCCCTGACAGGAATGAAATAATGGAACCAGACAAGGGATTGTAAAAAAAACGTTGTTTTTGAACACTTGCAAGTATGGAACACTCTTGTAGAGTGCAAGTGTGTCCATGAACGTTATTTTTTGTTCTATTCTCCAGCCTTTTGGCAATAAAAAAAAAAAATTATTGGTCTAGTTTGGGTAGCCCGAGCGGTTCGGTCCACACCTGAAACTAAAAAACCGAATCAAGTATCACCAATTCCAAATTTTAGGAATTGGAAATCGCCAGTTCAATCTAATTCCCGTGCTCACCCCCTCCATTGCAATGTCACTTAACGCATATGTTTCAGAACTTTGATATTCTTGATCTAAGGTGAAGTACTTTTTGAAAATTATAAACCACCTTTTTTCATTGTGATATCGATTTTGGACATGTATTTCACAAGTATTGCTTTGCCGTTATCAAAAAGAAGGAAATTGCCAAACATAGCGGTATGTTTCAATGAGGGTTGACAGTATTTTCTCGAGCTACGAAATATGTTTTGTCCTTGGTACAAGCACCCAAAGTGCCAAAATTTGGCACTAATTGACACATAAATGCCAAAACTTCCAAAAGATTTTAGTGCTACTTTTTTAAAAAAATTGAACACTTAAGTGCCAACTCCAGTAAGATTTGCTAAAATTCAACGTGACATTATTTTATTAATAAAACTATCTACGTGACTTGCCCCAACCAACAATAGCACTTGGCTTGATTTAGGCAAGGGCTAGTGACCTTCATTCGATTTGGGGAGGGCTCAACCTCTCATCTCATATCTGGGCAAGGGCGTGCGGCCCTCGCTGCGGTCAGCTAGGGTCGCTAGCTGTTGGCTAGGGCCAAATGAACCTAGCCAACCCTCACCCCACCGTCGTCAACCCATTCTGACAATGGTGGGGTGATGGCAATAGCAAGGGCTTTGGGGCCCCTCACTGATTTCCCTTTTATTTTTTATTTAGTATTTTTAATTTAATTTAATTAATATTTATATTTAAAAAATCAAATTTGGGAGTAAAATGACGTCGTTTTGGGACAATGATTGCTGAGTGGACATTTCAGCAAGTCACGTAGACGATTTTATTAATAAAATAACACCACGTAGGATTTTCGACAAGTGTTGGCGAGTTGGCACTTAAGTGTCTTTTTTTTTTTTTTAAATAACACTTAAGTATACATTTTTGGAGTTTTGGCATTTATGTGTGCACCCATACCAAGTTTTGACACTTATAGTGTACTTCTTCCTTTTCATCCACTAAGTATAGGAAAAATGTCACAAATGGTCCATATACTTTTACTTAATGTGCAATTCCGTCCCTGAACTTTCAATTTGCTCAATTTGGTTCATGAATTATTGATAAATATCCAATTTAGTCCTTGGGTTACTATTTTTCCTTCTTCTTTTTTCCTTCTTCTCTCTTCCCTCCATCGGCCATGGCGGAGCCGACAGAGGGAAGCCGGCGTCTAGCAAGGGTCGCCCTTGCCGGCGTCGGGCGAGGGCTGTCCTTGCCGAACATAGGCAAGGGGTGCCCTTGCTTGCATCGGGCGAGGACCATCCCGCCGGTGTCGGGCGAGGGGCTCCCTCTTGGCGAGGTCACCCCTCGCCCACGTCCGGCGAGGGGCTCCCTCATTAGGGCAAGGACCATCCTCACCTGATGCAGGCGAGGGTTGCCCTCGCCAAATCTACGAGGGGTGCCCTCGCCGGACACAAGCGAGGGAGCCTGGCGAGGGCACCCCTCGCTCGCATCCGGCTAGGGGCTACCTCACTAGATCTGGGAGGGAGCCCCTTGCCCGACACCGGCGAGGACGGCCCTCGCCCAACACCGGCGAGGACGACCCTCGCTGGACGCCAGCGGAGGGAAGAGAGAAGAAGAAAAAAAAAAAAAAAAAGAAGAAGAAGAAGGAAAAACAGTAACCCAAGGACTAAATCGGACATTTGTCAATAGTTCAGAGATCAAATTGAGCAAATCGAAAGCTTAGGGACTAGATTAGACATTTATCAATAATTCAAAGACCAAATTGAGCCAATCGAAAGTTCAAGGACAAAATTGCACATTAAGTAAAAGTATAGGGACCATTTGTGATATTTTCCCCTAAGTATATCTAGATTTTTTTCTACTCAAAGCTAAGCACCAGAACCTAAGTGAAGGACGAAGCCGGTTCTTAAAGACACGGAGTTGAGCGATCAGTTGAGGTGAATCGGACGGCCGCTTCATGCATTGACTGGACAAGGTTTTGACAAACAACTTGGATGTAGGAGGTTATGTGCCCATGTTGAGTAATTTGTGTGAACAAACCGGATCTACTCAACCCAGCTAAAATGACATATTAACTTATTGAGAAGCGAAGAGAAACCGAGGAAAATAACCTAAGATTGAAAGGGCAATTTTCCCTGATTTCCTGCGAAGATTGAGCGGAAAGACAGAGAGAAGACACGCTCAAGCTATATTAAAGCACCAACGGATTTCCCTCTGAAGTTCATCTTTCGAGATCATGACTTTCAGTCTCACTTTTAGCTTTCGAATCAAGTTTGTTGTCCGTAATGTGCATTGAATATCAATGTCTTTCCGTTCTTCCCTTTATCACAGTGTCTGTAATTATCAGTCATTTTCAATTCCCAGATGTTCATCGACACCTGGACCCCGGAGTGCTAAAAGTTGGCATAAAGGGACACTTAAGTGCCAAAAGTTACGAAACTGACACTTAAATGCCAAAATCGGAGCAAAATAGATCACTTAAGTGCCACCGGCGAGACAATCCGGCCAAAATGCTAACGTGACAATTTTCCGGCGAACTGTACGTAAAACGACATCATTTTGTATGCTGATGTGGCTAAACAATGTCAAAACGACATCATTTTAGTATAATTCGAATTTTAATATAATAATTAATTAAATTAAATTTTAAAATAATTAATTAATTAATTATTAATTTAAAAGAGGTGGGGGAAGGAGGAGGAGGGAGGCAGCCGGCGGCTGAGGGCTCAACCCCTCGCCGTCGCCACCGCCATCTCCCCTCCATCACCGAGGAGGTGGGGGAGGGTCGGCCGAGGCTACCGAGCTCGGGCCGAGGGCCGGCTTGACCGACCTAAGGGCGCCGCCTGTTAAGGGGTCGTCCCAGCGGCTAGCGACCCTCGCTGGATCTGGGCGAGGGCACGCAGGCCCTCACCGCCAATCGGTTGGGGTAGCCGGCCCTTGGCCAAGGTTCGACGGCCCCAACCAACCCTCCCCCACCTTCCAGCGACGGTGGGGGAGGCGGTGGTGGCGAGGGCTCAGCCCTCAGCCACTACCTTCCTCCTCCTCCTCCTCCTCCTTCGTTTTTTTAAATAAATTATTATTATTATTATTATTATTATTATTATTATTATTATTATTATTATTATTATTATTATTATTATTATTATTATTATGTTTTAAATTTAATTTAATTAATTTTTATATTATATTAAAATTCAAATTATGCCAAAACGACCTCGTTTTGGCTGATTTAAGGGCTTTATTTTGGCCAATTATAGAAACAACATCATTTTGGGTAAATTAGAACTGAGTCAGCTCTTTGGCGAGGCACTTAGGCAAGCAATATTAATATTTAATTGCCACATATGATTTCTGGCTGACTTCGCCGGATGTGGCACTCAGGTGTCCCACTTTTCTACAAAAGTGGCACTTAAATGACACTTTCGTAACTTTTGCCACTTAAGTGTCCCTTTGTGCCAACTTTGGCACTTGAAGCGATCTTTTGCCAATGTTCATCCATGTTTCTTTAGTCAACGTGTTTTCTCATCAGTTTCCATTTATTTCATCGCACTTAGATCTAGTATAGTTTAATATTCTTTAAATTCACTACTCGTAGTTTGCATTCCCTCTATTTTTCAACATCATGATCTCAACTTCCTTTCGTCCATCGCACTTAGCTCTAGTCCATTTTACTTTACTTTTCTTTTCTTTTCAATTTCGGGGTGCACTTTGAGTACTTTAGTTTCAAGAGTTCACTTCTCCTTACTGCTTAGATTCAAAGATCTACTTTCCAATTACATTTTACTCTTGACACATCTTTCTTTCTCAAAAATCCATTTCAATTCGATTTGAAAAAATTCTTGTCTTGCAGAAGTTTGATCACCATGTGATTGAGCTAGAAGCATTGAACAATTTTTTCTTTGTTTCTTTCCCCAATCCTCTATCCATCGGATTTGCCTTACATCGGTTTAAATTTGACGGGTAAGCTTCCTCGGATTCATTCGGCTTTTAACTTTGTTTTGTATGATTTTCCAAGCATGCACGAAGATTGGTTTGCGCACACACGGCAGAGCAACTCCATTCACATGTGAACGAGCAGATTTCATGGAGTTTTGCACGATGCATAACGGTAACAAATGTAGCAAGAAACTGGCTATTGCTACCATCCTTCCTTCGAAAATCTGCGAAAAGGAATAATAAGAAAATTCGAAACTCCCCATCTTCACAATTTTTCTTAGAGTCAAGGGAGAATTATTATACCTACAAAGAAAAGAAGACACTTTCAAGTGGCCAACAGGCTACTGTGGTGTTTTCTTGCCTACCAGCAACTTATACATCGACGTGAAGCACAAACCAAGAAGCCCTGTTCTAAGTCAGAAATGAAGCTTCTCATTGTCGATTATGCTCATAAACTTGGCCATTTCTTTTCACTCGCCTCAAAACTCATGTGATAGTGATAGGAACAGGCTGGGTAAACACAGTGATTTCTTTCGAAAGAATTCGGACTTCGACTATTGCTGTATGCAGTTTTCGTTTCCTTTCCCCTAATTGAGTATGAATTGCACTTGTTGAAGTAAATATTAAAAAATTCCCTATTGGAAAATATCCTTAGTTATATTATTCGAGATTAGGGATAGTATTTGATATTTCATTATTTTCTAAGGTAATTAATTTCCTTGTAAAAGTAGATTATTCCATTTTCCTTTACATATTGTTTGGGTATAAATACCCTTAATTGTAATATATATTGTCAAGCCAAGTCAAATGATTAAAGATGTAGGTTCTTATTATTTTCTCTCTCCCTCTCTTTTGAAGATTCTAGAATAATTACAGGCACTGTTGCATGCATAGTATATAGATAAAACCTTCTTGGTGTGATCTCCTCTGTAATCCTCATTCTCTTACTCAAAATGGAAACTGTCTCTATACTTTGCTCTTCCAAAGTGATCCATATCATCAAAATATACATTCTTTTTGGTTGTTCAGGTGAAGCTTTCTACTGACTTCAACTTGATGTTGTAAAAAATGCAGAATTATGTCTCTTTCTTTGTGGCTAAACCCTCTCTCTCTCTCTCTCTCTCTCTCTCTCTCTCTCTCTCTCTCTGTGAAGCACTGTGACCACCGATTGAGGCCGATCAAATGACAAAGACTGCTACCGCCTACCTTCCATCTTTCATGGCGTACCAAAAAACTAACATTAGGTTTCATTGCCCTTTGCAGATTCTTCCCGAAATCAAACCGGTCGGCGTCATCTCCAAACGGGTCCGCGACACGTGTCCCTTGCACAGCGTGGTTACCCAACGTTCTCGTCGTTTTCCCTCCAAAAAGGGCGCGCCTTTTCTCCCGTCAACCGAGTCTCAACCATTCGTCGCATTGCCGGGTCAAACGTGGGAAGTGCTTTGTCAGCCCTACGCGCACAAGCAAAGCGCACGCGCCGAAAAAGAAAAGATGGAAAGAAGATCTATTATTGCCAAAGAGCCCTTCTTCCTTTGCCCAAGCCGTATCTATTTGACCGACGAGTCTTTTCCGAAACCGAGTAGCGTCGGAGTCACTTGCGGAATGAGGGAAGAACACGTGCTGACCTTCGTGCTAAGGAGACAAAATTCGTGCGTTGGTCAACACGTGGACGGCGCATTTCGCTGTTTCGTGATTCCTCCGCGTGATTCACAACGCTGGAGAACCGGCAAAAAAAAAAAGCAGCAAGAGGGAGAGAGGTGATCTGCAGAAGTGCGGCGAGCTGCCGAGACAAGATACTGTTGGATTATGGAGGATCTCCTGCTGTCTGTCGTGTATCATTTTGTGAACTGATATTCGGACCAAACGTATGACTTTTGACATCACTATTAAAGAAAGAACTGTACACGTATCCCCAGCGTTGCTTATGTTCCTTGGATGCTGTCAATGTTTTCTGTATATATCGGTATCACTGCATAACCTGAGTTAAGTCTTAGGTTGTAAATCACGTTCCTAGATTGAATTAATTGGATGAAGTAAATCCCCCATAGAAAATCCTAAAGTTGGCACATCACTTGATCATCACGATGCGGTTGCTTATGACCATTCTAGACCCACATCATATGTCTGGAGGGGAAGAGAAAGAGTAGCAGGCCAGGTCAACACCATCATCAACATCCGCAACCGGCAATTCAATTGCGCAAAGAGTGACAGCCAACACCAATCCCTTCTATCAGCAATTCACTCATGCAGATAGTAACGGGAAGTCATGCTCATGTGCTTTAGCTAGAGAATAATTATATCATACACTGTCAGTATAAAATCGAGGCTATAGTCAGCTCATTAATATCCTTACATACGACAAAAAAGGATTGTTCGACAACTTGTGGTTTCAAATTGACTACCTACCGTATTGTGTCCTACTTTAATACCCGTTTCAAATACCACTACTGTTTGCTTTATAGTCACACAATGTTGTGCCGGTCTTTCAATTGCGTTCGGAAGAGACCCAAATCGCTTTACAGAAATATCCAATTGGTAGGTACCGTTCGGCCTAAATCTTCTCCATTTCCTTCCAATCGTTGCATGAGGCAGGCCAATAATTGCGTTTTTTAATTAGAAACATTATGTGAATCCGAGACCGTCCCAACTTCTAATAATACCTAATAAAACAACAGGGTTTTCCAATAAGCTGGAGCCCTAATCACAACGTTAACTACCGGATATTCTCCCGAGCTGATCCGATGGCAACGCGTGCCACGTTTTAAGTGGATCGGTCCTTCTAGGCAATTAAGAAAGCAATCCTATTGGTGAGGTACATGTCACATGGCAAATCTCTAGTGGGACGAGATCCCCCACCCCCCCAATATATGGTAGGCTTCTTCGATTTTGCTTCTTCGAATGAAATTATTGCCTAATTATGTTCGCCTGTCGATTATATCCCTTAATTAAAAAGTATTATAGTTTCCATACGGGATTTATGTGATATGTATGAAGAATAAGTGACCTGGCATAATAATATCAATGTGAGTTATGGCCAAGCGTAGGGTACAAAGGGTACTACTATATTTGCTTCCTCGGCCGGATGTTGAACTTGGATTTTTCAGGAGCCCTTCATTAATTTATGCAAAAGGTCGGCTACGAAAAACCAAAAGGATATTGTACTTAGGTGGAGCATCCAGAAGTGTAGCCCTTCTATGCAGTTGGTGAAGAATCGATGCACAAGCTTATGCAGTAACCAAAATTGGAGTGCCAGAAGCCGCAGAAGCAAACGGACAACCGACCAAACTCGCGGACCAGTTTGGTGCAGAGGATAGAGAGGACGCTGATTTCATGTGGTTTGACGAACCGTGCCAACATGTACAAGAGGGATTGATGAGATGCTTTCAGTATAAAATTGACTCGATTCTAACCCCAGGTCTTAATGCCGTGAAATTCGCTCTTGGAGTAAACTCAACCTTTGATGCTCTCGGTATAGGCTCTCTATACACTCTGTATGTGAATTAAAGAACACATGCATTTATGCTATCTAACTCTCTCTAGATCGGTAACTGGAAAGTCCGACCTTAATCGATCAGACGCCTGCCTTGTGCCGACGTGAGAAAATGGAAATCGCTTAGCAGGCACCTGCGTATATTTTTGATTCGAGAGTGGATGTGATGAGTGCTTTCCGCTCCAGATTTTGGTTCGACTGAAGTTACTGTTGCATCTGCCTTTAGGGCCGTTGAAAAATTACCAGTCTTTTCCAAGAAAGTGCGATGGTTATGGTCAACCAGAAAAGCGAGTGTGAGATTAAAAAGCATAAGTTAGTGCATGACGTGGATTTTAACGGAGTCAATTGAGCCTTTTGGCTAATGACGTAGTGATTAGCATCTTGATAAAAGTTTAATCATAAGGGTAAAACCATTGTGACTGGCTTGTACAGCGAATTGCATCCAACGTGTCTTCAGGTCAGTCATGAGATTCATGCCATCAAGCTTGACCACAATATGCCAAAATATCAGCTTCTCAAACCGTCAATTTATAGAGATTAGCTCACTAAAAATGGGTCCACACCACCAGCTTACCTGCCTTTCATTTAATCTGTGACCTTTCTTATACGTGTTGAATCTTGCGAAAATGTGATATAAATATAACTCACAAACTATTACAATATTTTCTTACACTACATATAATATTCGGACAACTCTTCACAATTTCTCTCACACTCACATGCATACATAACACACAACACATTCTCAAGACCCCTGCACACACACCCACTCACTCTTTATTTCTCTACACTTACACTCCACACACCTCACGCACCCACTCCACACCACTTCACACACACACACACTCAAGGGGCAAGAGCCCCTGTTTATAAGGTGTAAGGCTTCCACACTCCTTCTATTATTATTTTATTACAAGTTGTTGGTCATTTGTCAACAATTGCGGCTGAGGAATTATCTGGAGAGAGAGAGAGAGATCTGGAGAGTTCCACGAGAGAGAGAGGCGGTGATCTTCTCAACGATACGAACTCCCAGCACAAAGCAGCAAAACCCCACAGGTCATGCCCTTGATCAATAGTTCACATGCTCAACTTAACATGTGGTCCTATGCCAAGAAACATCGAAACGCCAAATGCACAAGCTCCTTGACTCTAGGTATTGATTAATCTTGTCCGTACCGCTATCCATACAATGAATTTACATGGGTGTTTTTTTTTTTTTTGTCATATAACACGTACTTAATGAATCGGAAGATTTTCATGCTCGAAAATGTTTGTTTAGATTATTTCTCTGTCACCTCGCCATCGAATAAAAGAGTACCTATAATTTAATCATATTTATAAACAAAAACAAAATTAAAAAATAGTCACCATAGAAGGTAGGGGGGAAGTTGTGACCAAGTTGACGACATTCCATGTGTTGGGATGGGACCCAAGCAGCATTTGCAAAGATCCCTTGCCCTCCTCTCATCCCTCCTTTATATATACCCACCTCACCTTCATTGCCATGCACTACCAATCTCCAACCCAACCTCACTCCGATACTCTCTCCCTTCCTCTCTCTCTCTCTCTCTCTCTCTCTCTCTCTCTCAAAAGCCGCCTATACTCTCTCCCTTCCTCTCTCTCTCTCTCAAAAGCCGCCTAACTCTTAGCTAAGTCCTAAGCTCGATACTTGCAGATAATATACATTACCTTGTAAGCGTTGCTGCTAAAGCTTTGCTAGCTTGAATTTGGCTTCTTTACGCGCATTTGGGCACACTCCCGCATAATGGGCAACATGGAAAACATGGACTACGAGTGTCCGCACAAGGTAGCCATCCCCCCGCCCAAGCCCTTCCTCCAGTCGCTCATGACCACCCTCAAGGAGACCCTCTTCCCCGATGACCCGTTCCGGCAGTTCCGAGGCCAGCCGGGGTCCCGGAAGCTCGTCCTGGGCCTCCAGTACTTCGTCCCGATCCTCGAGTGGGCCCCGCGCTACACCTTCGACTCCTTCAAGTCTGACCTCATCGCGGGGATCACCATCGCCAGCCTCGCCGTCCCCCAGGGGATCAGCTATGCCAAACTGGCGAGCCTACCCGCAATTATCGGACTGTGTGAGTGCCGCTACATACGAAACAATTGTCGTAACGTATAGTCACTCTACGTGTTTGTCTTCATCCCATCTCTCGCCCACTTCTGTGAGCTTAATCTCGCCACCTCACTATCGAAAAACGATAATTTTCTGAAGTCTTCTTTCTTGATGAATGCAGATTCGAGCTTTGTGCCGCCATTGGTGTATGCAATGTTGGGGAGTTCGAGAGATTTGGCCGTGGGGACGGTAGCGGTGGCCTCGCTGCTCATATCTACAATGCTAGGCAAGGAAGTGAGTCCAACTGAGCACACAAAAGAATATGTTCAGCTGGTTTTCACTGCCACCTTCTTCTCTGGTGTTTTCCAAGCCTCTCTTGGCTTCTTGAGGTACTCTCTCTCTCTCTCTCTCTCTCTCATGGCTCACTCGAGAGGTAAATTGACTCTATTTACATAATTTTTTTTTATAAAGGCAACGCGTCGCTCAATCGCTAATCGAGTTTCTGGAAATTGTTGTGGTCCCATGAGTGTAATATGATGAGCTGATTACTCGAGAGGGATTGAAATCCATTTTCCAAGCCGTAGATGGTCAAATCCATCGCTTTTAAAGCAATCGAACGAGCTTTATGATGTTCTTTTTCCTTTCCCAAACTTTTATTTTTCATATGCAACCCAAATAGACTAAAGTCTATATCACAAGAGCCTTGCCTTTGCATGAACTTTGGAACAAGAACTTCGATTTTTGTCTAACGCAATTGAAAGGTCTTGTACAGCGCTCTGAAAGACAACCGGAAATGGTGACGAGAGAGATCGAGAAAAATACGACTTCTCCCTCCCCTTTCGAGTCTCACGTAATATCAGACTCTATTATAGGAAAAAATTTACCTTCTGGTCATAATTATTTCTCCTTTTTCGGACACAAGAACGTCTTTTAGCTGCTATTTTAGCTGGTCCTTTTCTCTTTGTAATCGACTTAATGGTTTTTTTATGCTTACAGGCTGGGGTTCGTAGTGGACTTTCTGTCACACGCCACAATAGTCGGGTTCATGGGAGGAGCAGCGACGGTGGTGTGCCTTCAGCAGCTCAAAGGAATGCTTGGCTTGGTCCGTTTCACTCACGAGACCGACCTCGTCTCTGTCATGCACTCCGTCATCACTCAAGTCCACGAGGTTCTTGAACTCTTCCTCTTTTTCTTTTATTCCAAATATCAACGATAACCATTGACGTTATCATTCTGTGTTGGGACTTTCTCATATATCATTATTAACGTCTTTAATTTACTTCTGTTTTATCTCTTTTGCAGTGGCGATGGGAAAGTGCAGTCATGGGCTGCTGCTTCCTCTTCTTTCTCTTGCTCACCAGATACCTTGTAAGTATAAGAAGAATGCAAATATTTAGACTGATGCTATTTTATTCACTTGGGTTTCAAGAAATACAATTTTTTCACCTTCATAGTGAGGTTATATGTTAAGTTAATAGTTGAAAATTGAGCCCACTATATATGTTCGTTTTAATTTCTCATCATTATAATCAAGATGAACATATTAGTTGACAAAATAACCTAGCAGAGTCGGCGACAATGGACAAGGATTTATTACCATATTCAAATTAGTGAGAGAGAGAGAGAGAGAGAGAGAGTCCAATAGTCAAGAATTCATCTTAGAGAGGCAAATTGTCGGTGCCCTTTCTTTCCCACCAGAAAAAGAAACGGGAGAACAAGATCAAAGAAAGAACAAAGGATGAAGAGTAGTTATTGAGATAATTGTAGTTGATCATTGCCTAATCTATCCATGAAGCTCAGTGGCGTTAGGTGGGTTCTGCAAAAGCTCCAGAGAACGAATAGAGTGGACGACGAATCATCGCATAGTCTCGTGCTCTTCACACTGTCATTCATTTCTACTTTAACCTTTTCAAGGAAAGATCTTGCTATATTTGGTATAGTATATATAGACTCTACACTGTATTCCACATCTGAATAAACTTCTGTGTGGTAATTTGTAGGCATGCTTAGAGTTTTTAAGACATTAGTCTTTCAGTGATTCCCTCTCAGATTATGTACATGCGCATGGTCTCTTTGCAATAATTTAACACATGAATCATGTCGTTGTCTAATGGTTTAAATTATAAAAACGAACTACGGCACACTTTATTAACTCCTAACTCTTTTGATTACTTACATGCATATTATCTTCTTGCAACATATTTATTGGGATATGATGGCTTTAATTAATTGCTTGTAAACTATATTGTCAACGTTGGCAGAGCAAAAAGAGGGCAGCCTTCTTTTGGATAAATGCGATGGCGCCTCTCACATCGGTCATTTTGGGGAGCGTCATCGTCTATTTCAGTCATGCTGAGAAACATGGAGTTCCAGTGGTGAAGATCTCTCTCTCTCTCTCTCTCTCTCTCTCTCTCTCTCTCTCTCTCTCTCTGAGAAATTAAAAGTTAATGTTAAAGAAGGAAATTAAAAGCCAGAAATTCAGATAACGACTACGTGGACCGATCTAGTGATCGAGGAACGAATGCATATGTGCCTATTAGGTGCGCATCAAAAGTTCAATTTCTCACATCGTCAAATGCCAAACAATATCATGTTTAGGCTATAATCCTTTAGCTTTAGGCTTGCAGCTTACCTAATTCATGAGATTAATGAGATGTCTATAGGGTTAGAATTTATCCATCTAAGATGGACTTTCTCATCGAAAAAATTCAATCACGACAAACATTTTAGGCTTCATTCAAAGTCCTTTGATTGTTTATACCACAAAAAAAGACATTCATTTTGGGCATGCGATGTATAGTTACATTCCTTCTTTAACGTTTGTTTCTAAATCCAGATCGGGCACCTGAAGAAAGGGTTGAATCCGCCATCTATAACGGAACTGGCATTTGGATCGCCACATTTGATGACCGCCATTAAAGTCGGAATCGTCACTGGCATCATTGCTCTTGCTGTAAGTTCTCACTCTTCAAGTCCCCTTTTGAAACAATTCTTCGCTGGATCGGATCCCCAAATTACAATACATCTATGCCAGTTTACTTGCATGACTAGCATCCTTTGCTTGTCTAATGTATTTAATAGCAATATAATGCACAGTAATTGATGTGAGCGAAATAGACTTAACGTCAATGGATGGTGTGCAGGAAGGTGTAGCTGTTGGGAGGAGTTTTGCCACATTCAAGAACTACCACATTGATGGCAACAAAGAAATGATAGCATTTGGCATGATGAACATTGCAGGCTCTTGCACTTCTTGCTACCTAACCTCAGGTACTAATTTCCTACAGCAAACTAACTCAAAAGTTTCATATTCATTCTGAATTGCAACAAATCAAACTGATATGTGTTACATGTGTCTGTCTTTGATTAAAGGGCCATTTTCAAGAACAGCAGTGAACTTCAACGCTGGGTGCAAGAGTGCAGTGTCCAACATTGTGATGGCAACGGCAGTGATGATCACACTGCTATTCCTAACTCCCCTGTTCCATTACACTCCTCTCGTGGTGCTCTCATCAATCATCATGGCCGCCATGCTTGGCCTCATTGACTACGAGGCAGCGATCCATCTCTTTAAGATCGACAAGTTCGACTTCGTCGTCTGCATTAGCTCGTACATTGGTGTCGTCTTCGGGAGCGTCGAGATCGGCCTGGTCACTGCGGTAAGGAAAATGAAAGAGAAAGCACGACCCCAACTTATTATTCAAGAGATTCATTGCCTTTTCAGTTACGATTGTGTATGCAGTCATAGTATATCTTGCTCGACAACTCACGAAAATGACATGAACTTTCCGAATTATATGCTTCAGAATCTTAAGATTGGCTATGTTATTGAAATGAACTTGCAGGTGGTGTTGTCGTTGGTTAGGGTGCTGATCTCCGTAGCCAGGCCAAGGACTTTCGCACTGGGCAACATTCCCAACTCCATGATTTATAGAAGCATTGATCAATACCCAAATGCTCAGCATGTCCCTGGAGTCCTCATCCTTCAGATAGACTCACCAATTTACTTTGCTAATGCAAACTACTTGAGAGAGAGGTACATCTAGCTACATTACCCCATACCCTACTTACTAGTTTCATCGAGCTTCGACCTTAAGCAGAAATCGGGGTATTTCGTGATTTTAGGATGTCAAGGTGGATCTACGAGGAGGAAGACAGGGTGAAAGCGTCGGGAGAAAATAGCTTGCAGTACATTGTACTAGACATGAGCGGTATATACATATTATAAGAAAATTTCGATCTCCAGTCACTGTCAATTTTGCCGTAAAAGAACATACATAGTTGGATTTAACTTATTTGTGATATGTTACAGCCGTCGGAAGCATTGACACCAGTGGAATTAGCATGCTTGAGGAAACCAAGAAAAATGCCGACAGAAGAGGACTCAAGGTAAAAGAAAATCTTCGAGATTTATGTAAAGAAAATCCCTCTTGTTTCTTCTATGACTGGAGAGTAGCTAAATGGTTGCATCCGTCATGATTTTTCAGCTTGTTATAGCGAACCCACGAAGTGAGGTGATAAAGAAGCTAGAAAAGTCCAAGTTCATCGAATCGCTTGGTGAAGAATGGATCTATCTGACAGTCGGAGAGGCTGTAGGCGCGTGCAACTTCATGCTCCACACTTACAAGCAAAATCATGCCGGGGTCGCATTCAGTGCGCAAGACTGTAATGTATGATCTATGCTCGAGGGATTGATAAATCACCGCAGAGGACGCAAACCACAACCACAGATGCAAGTGTCCCCACTTACTGATGTAGCCAAATTGAGTTTGATTGAAAAGAAGAATGTGAAGAAGATGAATAGAGCTTCCACCATTTATTTGGAAAGGAAAAGCTTGAAGAAATCATTCCCAGTGTAGTACTATTTCGTCCTATGTACTAAAGTTGAATGCAAGATCTGATTTGAAACTTTTTTTTCTGACTTATATGCTCGTCTTTTCTTGATGGGATCTTAGTGGATTCCTCAAGCCTGTGAAATGTCTATGTCCAAGATCTATGCTTTAGTACTAGCCACAACTTCATGGACCACAGCGGATGCATGAACAGAAGGCTGCAAGTATTCGATGAAAATAAGCTTCCCCTTTTGGTCAAAGGTTCTATAATTATAAGAACTATTCATAGCATCAGCCTGAATTTGCAGTTTGATCAAAGCCGATGCCTTTCATATTTAATTTTCTTCTTCTTCTTCCTCTTTTCTTGCTCTTTGGATCCGGACAAAACGAAAGAACCTGGGCACAGCCACAGAAGTCATTCATCTCCCTCAGATAGTGGGAGAGTCAGCTTTTCCATGACATGTGATGGATCATTCTCACAAGAGAAATATGATTCCTGAAAGAGATGGCATCAAACACAAGCGACGCTAACTGACGGATCTCAATTGTCCAATGTCATAGGATTCGTCACGCACAGAGAATTGATTGGCTGCTACCAATCGAGGATTGGTGCTCACATAGATAAGCATCGCATGGTTCTCATTCACCGTGAGGACGAGGAGCGTGGGGATAGTGCAGATGGAAGACTAAGGCAAGAAACTGATCAACTACTAAAAGCAGACTCAACAAAAACGAAAGCAAGTGATTGACATCTACTAAGAAAAGTGTTGAATCTACCCTAGGATAAAAGTTTATCATAACCTTAGACAGTGGCTGTCACGCCCCGAACCCTGGGCATGCGCACATCCCTTGGCGGTCAATTAAAAATGCGATGTCGCAGGACAAGTTGCCGACCCATTCTTTTTTTTCTTTTGATTAAATGCATGCGGAAGCAAATTAAATAAACCTCTGGCCACAAACAAACATTGGGATAGTAAAACATGGCAACCATTGCCGAAACCAACATATTCATTTATCAACTATTAACTAGGAAGTTTAATAGTACAAGCCTTTCTACGGCCACTTTCTATCAACCCTTTCAAAATCCTCAGGGATTAGGATCAACCTGCTTCACTAACGGGAACCAAAAAGGTGTCACATCTCACGCCCACCACATCCACACTCAGCATATCTCCACGCTACGGTCTTGAAAAAGGTCAACCACGACGAGGTGAGATAAAATCTCAACGAGTCAACAACCTAAACCCTGATTAGGACGCAAATTCGTCTCGAAAGCAGCCTAAACAGGCACCACAAACAAACTCACCTCGCCTCGGCACGTCCTTGTATATTAGTACATCACATATGTCATTATAAATATCACGAGCATAATTAATAACTAGAACACATAATTTCATCCTTCAAACATTCACATAGATCTCGATTATAAGGTAAAATCGTTATGATACATCACATATCATGCCACACAATTTTGCCCCATAATCAAGTGCAATAGCACAACCAATCAGGTGTGTTCCGATTATTACGACCCATCGATCACAACCAACTCAAAAGTCGACGGTCATCCGGCATAGTTGGGCATAGCTGGGCATCGTCCCGCACCATCAAGCACGGCATCATCCCGTATATTCATACGCATCAAAACGGCATTCCAATAAGGAGTATCGGTCCGGCCTCTACCGCGACTCGGCATCCCTTGACGTGGGGCATCCGAACTTAATCAGGCATCGTCCCGCATATTCATATGCATCAAGATGGGTTCATTACCCCGCATAATCATACGCATCAGAGTATTTAGGTGATCACACGAGCACATCATCAATCAAACCACTTTTTATTGTCGTTATTAGCCAAGAACACCAAAATCCCTTTTCAAATAATAAACCTTGCAACTTTTTTTCTTTTGTTCAAAACTTTCCAAAATAAATTCGTAGGTGCTCACATACTCAAAATTAATCCGTCAAACTTTGCACGCACCTAGTTTAAAACCTCATTATTTTATTGAGCAAATAAGTTTTGGTGTCCAAACCTGACACCTGAATTTTCTTTCGATTTAAATGCCCATAAAACCATCTTTTGCAGTAGTAATGGATAATTATCATAAAACAACCAATCACATAATATTGCACATGCGAAACTCAAATTCACGCATAAGTTATCAGCATGCCAAACATCAACCAAATCACAAAATAAACATTTTTCAGTAAGCAAGACACCAAGAACAATCACAAGACCACAACCGGACCTCAACGGCAGAAATTGAGTCTACTCGCACGTCTCCAAGAATAATTCCATAAACATAACCAAACAAGTTCGGAAAATTCTTAAATTTGAATATGTTATAAAAGAACACTTAAACGAACACTTTTTATGAAGACACCTTAACCCAAATTTTTCTATAATAGGAGCAGTAAATCGTTTAAACAATTACCAAAACTATGTCCTCATCCAGAAATTATGTTTTCCAAAATCAGTTTGGTTCGAGGTCCAAAACTTGTCAATTTGCTCTGAAATTTGACTATGTTAAACTTTAAGATGTGATGAAAAACTTTTGTGAAGAAAATCTTTCAAAAAATGAACCCTAAAAATTGATAAAGATCCTTTAAACACCAAAAGGTCACGGGTTCCAACACAAACCGAGATTCTGCTTTGCATGCAACAAAGCTCAAATCTTGTTCTTTTAAATCCATAAAATCTTGAGTAAAATATATGTTATAAAAGAAGAGGTTTAGAACATTTTTCAAGAAGGAAGTGACCTCAAAATCGTAGCACATTTTAACCCACGAAAATAGCTACCAGCGAGGGTCCAATAAACCGATATGAAGTCAAGCTAATCCAACTTAATTAACCTAACCACGATTAATTAACATAACCATGGTTACTTAATCTAATCATGGTTAACTAACCTAACCAAGCTTAGTTAACATTAATCTAGGACTAACAAAACTAATCATCATTAGCACTAATCTAACCATGAATAGCACTAATCTAAACACCCCATAAGCGTAATTAACAGCCTAATCAAATATTAGGGAGTTAACTTACCGGATTAGGAGGGCGGTGGGCTCATGGCGATGGCAACGCAACAGTGACGAGAACTCAAGAAAACTGTGTCTCAAATGGAGGCTTGGCGGAGGCTAGATCAGCCTCTCAAGCTTCATGGCCAAGGAGAGCTTGGCGTGGCTTGGCTGGTCTCGGTAGAGGCGGCTGGTCATGAGGGTTGTTGGTGCGGATGGTGAGGCCGAGGATAGTTGAATGGTGGGCTGCTGAAGGCGTGAAGGTGAGCTTACGGTGGAATTTTGGTGGGCGCTGGACGTTGCTGTGGAGTTGGGATGCTGGCGATGGGATTCTGGTGGTGGTGCGGCAGCTGCAAAAGAAAGAAGATGGAGGTGGAGGGGGCTATTTTGGCGGTGGTGATGGCGTGAGATGGATGGGGATGGCGGTTGTGGGTGAGTGTGGGTGGTGAGGATGAAATGATGATGGGATGAGGCGGTGAATGAAGATAGCGTTGGCAGAAGGAAGGGGAATGAGAACGTGAGGGGATGGAAGGAAGAAGAAAGAGCAGAAGGGAGAGTCGGCTGAAGGGGAGGATGCATGCATGAAAGATAGAGAGGAAAGAGGAAGAGAGAGAACAAGAAGGTCAAGGCAATAACCAATCAAATGCCTAGTAAAATATCTAAACACTCATTGAAAATGCCCCAAAGTCTTCATGCCCAACAAGTCAATAGCTCATCAAACTAGGAATTAGTCCTAATTTCACCCAAAATAAACCAATTTAGGGTAGAAAATCCAAATCTTCAGCCCATCCAAATTTCTATTTCTTTTTTTCCTTTCTCTAAAAATCGTTTTTTTGCAAAATTTCAGATTTGACAAAAATTCGTCGAAAGATGAGACAACGTCTTATAAATGAATCGTGATATGCTCAATTGGGTACGGGCTCCTAAGGAAGCTAATGGCTTGGCTGAATTTATTAAGCCCGGACTATCCCAAGTCCATCAATTCACGACTTTAATAGTCTAAATTTTTAACCTGCAAGTTAATTTTTAAAACGAAGTCACCACTAATCAATTTGAGGTGGGTTAATTAGAAACCCAAGTGAAATATCGGGAGAAATACTCACTCCTGCGTAACTAGAGAAATTATGATCGAGGACTTAATTTCATAGTTAATCACTAATGCCGATTTCAGTACCTAATCTTGTTTAAACCCTAAGGCTTTTTGGATGCTTGTGGGATTTTTCATGCATTTTGGGGATAAAAAAAAAAAAACATTCTTTGGGTCTTTTTCTCATTTTTTTTTTTACATAAAAGGGATTTTTGGAGTTTTTTTTTGGTATTTTGGAAAAAAAATAAGTCTTTTTGGCTTTTTCTGAATTTTTTTGGCTTTTTCCATGAATTTTTGGATTTTTTTTGGATTTTTGGCATTTTTTGGAAAATATGGAATATTTTTTATTTTTTGATTTTTTTCGGAAAATAGATATTTTTTGGAGAATAAATTATTTTTTGATTTTTTGGAAAATAAAATATTTTTTTACTGTTTTAAAATATTTTTTCGAAAATAAAACAATTTTTGATTTTTTTGAAAATAAATTATTTATTTATTATTTATTTATTTAAAATTATATTTAAAAATAAAAATTTAAAAAAAACCTACTCGGTCGGATCCGGATTGGGTCCGACCCGAGCTAGCGACTCGAACGCGGGCCCGACTCAGATTTTTTTTTTTTTTTTTTTAACGAAACGACGCCGTGGTGACGGGCGTTCCGCCCAAAAAACCGCTCCGCGACCCGACTCCCTGGCGAACCCTACCCAACCTGGCTCCAATCGCGATCCAGCCTTCCGCCGCCCCCGTAATTTGCAAAATCCCTACCCGGTTCCCAATCCGGGTCCGACTCGACAACCTGGGGTCGCGACTCGGAAAATCAGGAACCCTAGGGTTTCCAAATCGCGACACTGAGGAGGGAGAGGGCAAAGACACAATGGTGGGAACGGCGGCGACGGTAGTGATGAGGGTTGGATTGCGACGATGGCGATGGCGGCGGTGGCGATAGCACTACCTATTTGTGGCGATGGTGTAAGGACGATGATGGCTGACAAAGGGCTGTAGGTGCGAGCGGCTGCGACGGATTGGCGACGGCGTCCCTGCAATTTCCAGATCTGGTGCAACCTTGGCGAATCGGCTATTGCAACGGCATCGGAGTGGTGGCGGAGGCGCGGCTACGCCGACGATAGCAAATCCCAGATCTGGTCAAATCTGGGCCGTCATCGGCTCGCCTCGCCGCTGGCGCTTCCTCCTCTCTCCCTACTTCCTCCTCCGGCAAGGCTCGAATCCGCAACCGCGAGTCCTCGGACCCCCTTGAAGTCTCTCAGTGGAGTGTCCAAAGCCAGCGACTCGATCTGCTTGCCTTCCTCCCCCTCTGCAAACTCGCTTGCCCACGGTCTCCCCCGATGTCTCTCGGGGGAAGGCCGTTTGAGCTTGCGACTTGCCTCTCTCTCGCTCGCTCTTCAACCTCCTCCGAAGTCTCTCGGGAGGAAGTTTCCAAGCTTGCGATCCTCTGGCGTGCCTTCTCGACGATGGAAATGGGGACCTATTTATAATCTATCGGGTGGCTAAACCGGCGTCCCATCCGACCTAATTTCCAGCGCGTTTGACCCGTGGTCAAGGAGAACTTTTTTGTTTGTCGAAAAAAGATAAAATAAAATAAAATAAAATAAAAACCTAATAAAAAGGAAAATTTAGGCGTCAACATTAATTTCGTGGTTAAAATCGACCAAACACAATTTTAGTACGACATAATCTATTGGATGGCTAAAATCAACCTAATTCTAGCCCGCGTTTGACCATCGATGATTGTCATCATAAATCGTTGTCACATAATCGCAAGGTTTCAATTATGTGTCCCGAGTATAATATCGATAGAAAATGGGTTGTTGTCGTTCGCCGCGAATATCGTAATCTTGTGAAATCACCCACAATTCGATTACGCGATTCCATCGAATCAACTTATATCCATTCGCTAATCGATTTATAATGGTGTCATATTGACCATTGCCGATTATTATGGTCGAGTGTTTGATTTCCGATTGAATTCTCTAGTCTATCACGTTTATATCCCTTAACGGCCTCATCCAGTAGATTAGTTAACTCGTGAGTGATTAATTACGAGTAAATTAACCATAAGCGCGTCAATGAAACAACCATTTCATATATCTAAATCAGGGACCAAATTTTGAAATGTCACAACTCTTTCCCTCTTATAAAAATTTCGTTCTCGAAATTTAAACCATTACAATTCTTCCACGGGTATTGACATCTCATCGATTATTCGCTTTCCCACGTGGCTTCCTATGTTCCGTGGTGTTGCCAGATCACTTTAACCAAGGGGATTGTCTTGTTGCATAGCACTTGCTCTTTTCAATCTACTATCCAAACCGGTCTCTCCACATACAACACTCTCATCCACTTCTAATTCTTCAAAATTCAACACGTGGGTTAGATCAAATTCATACTTCCTCAATATCAACACATGGAAGACGTTGTGCACTTGTGCAAGTCTCGGCGGCAACACAAGACGATATACCAAAGTCCCAATCCGCTCCAAAATCTTAAAGGGACTGACGTACCTCGGGCTTAGCTTTCCTTTCTTATTAAAGCGCAAAATACCCCTCATCAGTAACACTTTGAGGAATACGTGTTCACCTACTTGAAACTCCAATGGTCTATGCCGCTTATCTGCATAACTTTTGTAACGACTCTAAGCTGTCTTGAGTCTTTTCAAATGACTTTGACGACATCCACTAACTGCTAAACTAACTCAGGACCCATGATCTTATGTTCTCCAACTTCATCCCAACAAATAGGAGTTCTACAAACTCTACCATACAACGCTTCAAATGGTGCCATCTAGATATTCTGCTAATAACTGTTGTTGTAGACAAACTCAATTAAATAAAACTGTTCCACCCAACTTCCTTTGAAGTCCAATACACAAACTTGGAGCATGTCCTCGAGGGTTTGAATTGTCCTTTCCGACTGGCCATCCATCTACGGATGATAGGCCGTGCTGTACTGCAACTTTGTTCCCAAGGCAATTTGCAAACTTTTCCAAAAAGCTGCTGTGAACTTCGAGTCTCAATCTAACATGATCGTCACTAGTACTCCATGAAGACAAACTATCTATCGCACATACAATTAAGCATATCTATCCAATGCAAAGTCCTTTCATACGACGATGAAGTGAGCAGACTTTGACTACAATCCAAATAGAATCATTACCCCGTTGACTCATTGACAATCTCACCACAAAATCCATTGTGATATGTTCCAATTTTCACTCGGGAACCTCGAGAGATTGCAAGAGTCCTCCATCTTTGGTTCCTCAACCAACGAATTAACAATGGTTGCCAAATAACCTTGGCAACCCTCATCAATAGTCGAGTCACCTCAAGTGACAAAATCAAAGTGATCGAGGGTCCTCCTCGATTTCTAACGAACACGAAACTACCACCCGATGACGAGTTAAATTGGATTACTGTATGACAACAATCCATTATAGCAAGATGCTCCTTGAGCGAAGCAACAATCCAATAACAATCCAATACAACTCATTGTTTCTTGCACCAACCATTTTCAATGATCACATCAAAATCACACATAGGCAAAATAGTCAAGTATAACTCTAGCTAGTGGTCCTCTTTTCTTCGACCTTATTTCAATAAACCGAAGTTCTACAAGTTTAATCATACTTTCGCTGCACCACTCTAATAAAATTATCCGAGAAATATTGCCCCTCCTAATCGGTGGATAGTCCGGTTCATTCATGTCCCCTTTGTCATCCTAGAAGCTTATCAAGAGCCACTCCTTGCCCAGGCCCTCTAGCCTTGGCGACCACTCCCCACCCTCATCGGACCGCGTTGTTACAGGTCCACTAGCTTTCGCCTAGTTCGTCCCCAAGCTACACATCTACTAAAGGGGTCCTATTTCGATAAGATTAACTCACAAAGATATCGTCCGCTTTGGTCTATCTCATACTAAGTCTCACGATTTTATCCTTTGGCGCATGGATAGGCACTATCCCAAGAGGTCACCCATTTTAGTAGTGCCTTATTTGCGATAGTGGATGCCTACGCTCCCATGGGCCTATGTGGACATTTCCTCACCACATCCATAACAAGCTCATGTTCTAGCATAACATGGGGTTAATCCATGTTCCCTTTAACAAAATCTGCACACGCTATTCGAGTTGGGTGCCAACTTTCCAATTCCACCCTTTCGGTTAGGAGGAATGGAATACCTTCCTCCCGTCATCGGTTTTTTCTCAAATCAATTGTTATCCTTGTTAGGCACAAATTCCAAGTATAATATCAATAGAAAATCAGGTTGCTGTCATTTATATCCGTGAATGATCGTAATCTTGCCGATTATTAATCACGTTCGATTTCCAAATTCAACTACGCGTTTATATTCCATTGAATCACCTAATAAATTAGTTCGTGAATAATCGTTAAATTAATTAATTTATAACGAATTATCATATTAATCACAATGGCTCTTGTTTTACTTCACTTCCCTCACTCAAAACATGAGAATTATGAGAATTAGGCAAAGTACTTAGGTTCCATTTGGTTGGGCTTTCTCAAGGAGCTTTGAGCTCCCAAAGCCCCTTAGAGAAAATTTTGTATTTGACAAGTGTTTTGGAATGCTCATTTGCCAAATATGGCCATTTTCAATGTTGAAAGCTAAAGGCTAGGAATGGGATGCTTTGGGCATTGGACATTTTGGAAATGCAATGTGCCACAGTTCATCATCTCTCCCCCTTCGTCTTCTTCTCTTCCCTGCCCATCTTCTTCATTGTTCATCTTCTTCTTCCTTGCCCATTGGGCTTCTCCTAATAGATTAGTTAACTTGTGATCGCCTGGTTTTAATCAATTCCGTGACCTCAAGCCGCCAAATCTAGCCTAAATTAATCATAAGTGCGTCGATGAAACAACCATTTCATAAATCCAAATCAAGGGGCAATTTCAGGATGTCACAATTGCTCATATTTGATTTTCAAATTAAAAAAAAAAAAAAATGCGAAAGCCCATTACAAATATTAGTTTTTCAAACTTACATTTCAATGCTATTTGCTCAGAACATGGGATTTTATTTGTATTTAATTAGGCAAAGTACTTTAAGGGTCCATGCAAGAATTTACTGAGTCCCCCCAGTTTCACATGCTCCTCTGGTAGAGAAATAATATGACAATCGAATCTCAAAGCAGCAACTTCAGATTGATGTGCAAATGCTCGAGAGAAGGAACCACTGCACATTCTTATCCTTTAACCTTCCAATCAATGAAGACGTGAATTCTGCGGTAATATTATGTTACAGATCAATATATAACAAAGATAACCGCCTCAAAAGTCGACTTCCCAGTAAGTGAAAAACTATAGAACTGACAAGACAAGCACAACTATCAACAATAGTGCATGTGACATTAATGCACGTAAGTTGACTAGGAAAAAATGAAATTCCTTACAACGTCGGCAGGAAAAAAAACAATCTAATAATTGAGATATTCTTCCTTGAGGTCAGGAACAACTCCAGAAACCAACTTTCAGCATCATATATATAGTCATAAATACATGGCAAACTTACAAAAACCAAGACATAATTGGAGTATCAAAAACCAAATGAGAACCCTAGACCTAAAAAGGTTTTTAGCTTTTCTACAAAAATTGTGGAAATTAGCAGCAGCTTCAAGGTGACCTCAAGACCACTTGCAGCTATGAAGAAAGACCTCACACTGCCCATTACCATCGAGAGCGAGCTTAAATTCAAAGGGCTTAACATCAAAAGCAATAATCATGAGAGTGATAATGAAATGCAGCCTCAGAAAAAATGAAGCAAAACCCAATGAGACAACAGAAGAAGGTACATGGGCTAAGCACAGTATCGCAGGCGTTCACCAAATCCAAAACAGGGTCACGTCATATCAAGGCTCACTGTCATGGCCCATTCTTCCGATAAGCTGACATGTTCCTCAGATAAAGCCCCAGCAACTACACTTGGCACTACTTCTCAGAACTGGAATGTTTCCCCCTGAACAGACGTGGAAGAAGTTCATGTGCACTGATGTCCAATTCCACAGGATCCCTGCAAGATTTCATGTAAATTGAGGCTCCAGAGATAAAGACACGATTTCTATACATGGGATCCAGAAACATAAGAAGAATAGGTTTATTCTAGCCAATTTGGTCTGCAATATGCCACCTGAGCTTCATAAAACAAGCCTTTTGAAAAAGCAACAAGCAATTAGTATGCAAAAATGTTCTAGCAAAAAATAGGATGGGTGGTCTCTATTCAAGTGACAACGTAAAGAGCAAGTCATGGTTCAAGAAAAGAGGGAAGAAGGTTGACTTCTGAGAAGCAGGTGAAAGTGCTACCAGATTAAATACTCAAGCTTTGAAAGGAGGCATACTTCACATGTAATCTGAAGAAAGTGAAAGCAAGCAAAGGTTTCAAAAAACTTCTCAAGCAAAAAGGATAAAGAACCCCAACCATACCACATAATGATATCACACTAATACAAACCATTCCATCGATGAATGATATCAACAACATGATCTCAGTCATTTTGTAAAAGTCCTTGAGTGGTTTTATTCCTCGAGTTTTGGAAGAAGTTGTTTCTTGAAGAGTTTGACCTTAATCCGGATCCTAAAATTCATACACGACCGTTATATTCAACGGACCATCAATGTTTTAAACCTCTGCGAAAGATTCTACATTCAGCATAAGATCCTTTAAATGTAGTATTGTGGATCTTAAAGTCAAATATAGAGAAATGAGAGAATTCCCTACAAAAAAACGAATCACACCATCCCACATTCTATATCGACCCATGCTTACTAAGAACAAGTTCCATAGGATTATTTCCAAACATATGAGACGACTAGAGAGGTACATCATCCACCAAGCTTTGGAACAATACAGAAGCAATCCATGAAAACTAATGGGTTTTTTCCAAGACCCCAAGAATAATGAGATTTTAAGCTCAGGGTTATGAGTTTAGATAGCTGGCCACAACCAAGTCTCAACACAGGTCATATGCCAACAAGCCGGACAGGAAGTAACCACATCCCAGACCGTGTATATGGCCTTTGGGACCCAACTCCAGCACTCAAAATAAATAGACCCCAAGCTCCATCCAGGAAAAAGCACTAGCCTAGTAAACCCATATTCCAATTAGATCATGTAGACTTGAATCTTGACCCATATCACGAGCCCGGTAAAAAGTATCAACTTTAATAAAGCAGTTTGTTCGCTAGGTTTGTATTAGTGTACCACATGTTACGCAGACCGCTGCCTTTGGCCAAAGTGCTTTTATTATTGTCCTTCCATTTGTAAAAGAGGGAAATTTGTATTATTGCTCTAGAAGAACATTTGGCAGATGCCTATGTGGTTGTATGTAAAAGTCTATAATGCCCCAGCCTTTAACTTCTAATAGAAGTTGAGGAATAAGAGTTGGCTAAAATAATTGGTTTATATACACTTTACAACAATATTCTAAACACTTCTCTTCCTCCACCGAGACTTGATAGCATTAAATAGTAAGAATTATCTTGTTATTCAATAAGATAAGTTTAGCTGTGCTAGTATCCTCTCCACTTGCCATATTGTGAATCTTGTGGATTAGAAATTTTATAGGCCATGAATGCCTTATGGTATACATTAATGGTGTTTGAAGACTAAAAGGCAATCCCTTTGAGGTTAAGAGAAGGGTCATTTGTTAAGAAATAGCATACTTGTCTCAGATCGCTTATTACTCCCTATCATAACCCCCTCATAGTATCAAAGCCAAGTTCATCAATATCAGATCCAGATAATAATTCCAAGCCTGATAATACATCAGTGCTAAGAGGAAAGTAGCATCTAACGATATAGTTGCTGAAATACTAGTTTTCGAACTTTGAGCCAGAGAGATAAATATGACCCAATTGCATAATACCATGTAAAAACTGTAAAAGAGATAGCTGCAAGCCAAGGCCTGTTCGTTTCAACTTAAAATAAAAGCAAAATGTTTATGTTTTTCTGTTAAAATTTAAAAAATTATTCAAACTTCAATACAAAAAAAATATGTGTAACTCTACAAATTGACATTTGCATTTTGTGAAAATTTCAGGTATTTCAGATTTAAGAATATATCAAAGTACATGACCTGTAAGATTTGATGCAAAAAGTAACAAGTGAAAGTCGATCCATGACTCAGCTCATTAAAAGGTCTAGTTTGCTTGAAGAATAAGAAGTGATTTGTTTTCCCAAGAGATTATGTTGAGACCTAGATAGTAGTGGAAAAGGACACTATAAAACAGTCAAAGGAAATGCTAGGGAAGACACTCTTCCCAAGATGTTACCTTTTCTTTTTGGCTTGACCACCCAAAATGTTACCTAAGTACAGTCCAAAATATCTAGATTTTTTTTCTTTTCTGAACAGAATATTGATATACACACCAGCTTCTCCATTTATGTAATTGAAATTTCTAAGCCGTCTAAAGTGTCGAACAGCCTTCTTATCCAGGTTTTTCTGTGACAATATCTTGGATTAAACCATACAAAACAATCCAATTATCGGTTGAAGAGATTTTCAAGGGGATGTTTCGAGAAGCCACTTGATAATTCGTAAAATATTGCAAAAGCAGTACCATCATTAGAGGAGAAAGAGATTCCAGTGTTAGTAATTACCTTATTTAAGATTGCTAACACAACTAGAAGGTTATAATATAGTGGAGGACAAAAATAAAAGAGCTTGCTTTCCAAATTCTGAAACACAGGAAAAATAGGGAAAGAACATGCATAGCTTTCTGAGACTCCAGAAGTTCATAAAAAAGAAACTCAGATGCACCAAACTAATTTGCAGTAGGGTACAGTTCTACCAAAAGTAGGTTTGAGATACACCAGTATACACTCACATAATTAGGCCACATTAAAGGTGAGAGAAAGGGAATGTGTACATAGTAAGTTCCTTCTACCAAAGCCCAATCACAAAAATATTACAACCTACTATATACTAAAGATTAAGGATTTTTTTAAGTTCCTTGGTAATTATTATCAAGCAGAAACAGTAGTAGCAGAATAAGAATCTATACATTTGACATTCTATCCGAGCGGAAAGAACACTCCAGTACTCTGTTTTGGCTTTTATCTCTTTGTTTACTTAAAGGGTACGGATGAGAAACAGAAATGCTCAGTTTATACTAACGGAAGCATGAATGCAAGAGACCAAAGTGGGGTAGGAGAAGGAAAAAACCTGCACAATGTCTTCCCTCTTTCAGTAGAACTAGGAATAAACCATAATTTCCGAGTGGATGGACATTCAAATTGGACAAAGAACCCATCATTTTGCCCATGTTTCCACTTCCTTGAACCTTGGCCTTTCCAGACCTGTCAGAATATCATTTGACCAACCAGGCGAAATTAGATCCATCACCATACCTTTGAATGTGTATTTTCAGAAATGTTGACATATGTATACTAGACGAAGAACACGCAACTAGTAAAAAGGTCAGAATAGACTTTGTGACAACTTAGAAATGCCAGATCTAGTCTTAGAGTGAATTTCCTCTAGTAGAAAACTTCTCATGCCAGCCAAATCTACAAACATTTGAATGTCAATAACAAGTTCTCATGAAAGCAAAGTAATTGCAGAGTACAAAAGCAATGTACCTAAGAGGATTAAACAAGAAAGGATGAAAGATGCTCCAAAAGATGTGATTATCATTCTGAAGGATTCCAGCCAAAGAGCCAAAGCAACTCTCATTTTATGATATTGTGAAAAATTTTGCCAACCCCAAAGGATGGGATGCTGTTGCCAACTCTATTTTTCTTGGTTGAAAGCATTGCTATTTGAAAAGTAATTAGGTGTCTGAAAAGAATTTACATTCCATGCAAATGCTTTTTATTATGTACAACGTCCTCTTCTAATCTACTCTTCCATACATATTCCAAATTCCTTGTTCTCAATTTTCTTCTACCAAGAGAGACAGAGTCACAGAAGGAAGAAAAAAAAAAGGAGAATAAATTTGGGTTTCATGGATAGACAAAACTGAGAATAGATAAATAAAAAAGCCATCTTCCAGTTGGGTATGCTAAACCATTATTTTGGTGCATGCCAATGAAATTAAATCCTTCCAGAAACTGAATATGTGTAACCACAGTTCAGAAAGCATATCCAACATTTCATACACCAATATCAGTACATTGACCTTGCAGACATTAATAGTACCTGGGGGTAAGAAATAATGCTTTTGGGAGCAACTACGCAAGCTGCTTTGGAGAACGAATCCTCGGAATATTGTCTAAGAAATGGAAAACAACTGCTGTGGGTATGAGGTGATTCAAATGCCTGGCACATTGCAAAAAATACAGAAAGAAGTCAAACCATGATACAAAATCATATCATAATTGGAGTCTAATTCCACAAATATAGAAGGGTGAAGAAACTCAATGCGTATTATCTCATTAGACATTCAAACGAAAGGTAAAATTTCAAAATTGCCAGGATAATTATGAAAAGAAACTATAATGTTGACTATCTTTCGTAAAATTTCAAATTGCCAGGATAATAATGAAAAGAAACTATGATGTTGACTACGTTATATAACTTGGAGAAAAAATATTGAAATAGATCCCATTACCTTATCAATATTAACAACAGGAGCATATTTCTCAGTGTCTGTCTTTTCTTTATCAAGTAGGAAATAAACTCTAGGGTCAACCTTAGAAGTGTCATGCCAAGATTTAACTGCTGTTTCCAATGTCTCAATGACAAATGACAGTACTTCTTCCCATCCTTCTTTCTGGCCATACTTCCCAGACTGCAGAAAAGAGAGAAATTCAGATTTATCATCAAAAAGTTTCAAAGGAACTATGACCAAGTTCATAGACCTCATCAGGTGTCTGAAAAACCAGGATACTAAAAATCTTGATAGACTAATACAGGAAACTAATGGACAACTAAATTTAAATAGCACGTGTACAAACAGGATAGCAAATAAGACTTACAAACATTTCCCCCAAAAAGACAGCTAGTGAAGAATATGGCCTACCAGTTCGGACTTTAGTGGTTCCAAGTGCTTCGCCATCTGAACATTGGATCTCAAATTCTCAACCTCCTGATCCCGCTTCTTATCTCTGACCAACTGGTTCAACCTCTTAATCTTCTTTGTTACTTCTGAGCTTTGTGGATTATATTGCATGGCAGTCTCGAAGGCAGCTAAGGCCTATACACGTGAACATAAGGAAACAAACTTGTTGAAGCGCAAAAGACCTGGTCTAAAGCAAAAAATAACAATAGATAATAATAAAAGAGAAAAAGGAATTGGTCTTCTCAAGTAATACCTCGTCATACCGTTCCATTGACTCCAATACACATCCTTTTCTGAAATAGCCCTGGACAAACATCAACTTTCCCTGAATAAGAAGAGAAAAGAAACATCCAGCCACATAGACACATGAAGCCCATAAAATGTACCTTCTCCCACTGAGGATTCAATGTGATCGTTGTCTCAGCATCGGCAAGTGCTTTGCTGAGCTTGACCAAATGCAGAAAGGCAGCAGCTCGGTTGCTATAAAAACAACACAAAAGTTAGAAACTATGCTTCTATGCCAATCTGAAAGATGGAATCTGCTCAGCCCCAGATGTCTTACAGAAAATTACAACCAGGTCTTGAAGATGCCAAGTAAACTACGTGCTATCTAACAAAAGAAGTGTGTTGCCAATTCTACTACTAAAGAGTTGGAAAAATTGCAGATTTTACCATGAAACAATTCGCTGGTGCTATTCTGCATCTTTTCACTTCAATATTGTTATACCAGACACGTCAAAGTACCATGACTGATCAATAGAGTGATGATGACAGTGGCCACTGAATCAACCAAATTTTCATTTCTAGGCATGCAATCAGATAACAATTTATGTGGATTCCTAGTAATCCTGTTTCTTTTTCCTGGTTCTGTCTTCATCCTATTAGGCAACTTTCAACATTCTGTTTTCCTTCTTAGCAAAGAAATAGAAGCCACATAAATTTCACTGAGTTGAGCATATCTCTTTCTATCAAAGGGCACCACTCGTTGACACTCCATGTCTTTCTACCGCAATGGTCAACAAGTAAAACTACAAGATGCACAGAGATTTCTTAAGATAAAGGTACACAAACCACCAAAATCAACAGCTCAGGATCGTATTCTTCAAAGTTCTCCACACACACACAAAACACTAGAATACATTATCACTTTCAAGATTGCGCCTTCGCAGAAGTTACCCCCAGGCACTAACTATGGTTGAAAAAGATACAATTGTAAAAGTCACAACCATCTATATAACAAGTCAAGCTCATCCAATGGCAGCAAACGTTCAGCTCAAATTTTCCCCACACTTCCTCCAAAACTAAATAGTCATCATCACCCAAGACATCATCCAACCCCTAAACTCAAATTTAGTCTTTAGAAATAGGTTACATTGGTAAAGAAGAGGCTCCCAAAACCTACCCTTTTTACCCACCTGCCCCAAACACTCTTCACAAACAAGCAAAGCAACGCCAGTGCATTGAGTCGACTACAGAACCACTAGACCAAAAGAACCAAAGCACCCAACAAAAACCCACGTCCTGATCGTTGCCAAGAACCACTTTTTCCAAACTGCACTAGCGAAACAACACTCAAAGGCAGCTTCTTGATCAAACAGGGCGAAGAGACCTGTACAGAGCGGGGTTCTGAGGATCCTGCTTGATGGCCTGAGTGTAGAGAGCTGCCGCTTTGAGGTAATTCCCGGCTTTGAAGAACTCGTTGCCCTTGTCTTTCAGGGACGCCTCGGTTGCTCCCGCAGATCCGGCGGCCGCCTCCGATTCTGCCATCTTTGCGGCGTCGGCGAAGCGAGACGGAACCGAATAAAGCACCGATTTTTCTCTCGATATCGGCGGGTTCCGTCCGATGGGCGATTAGGGTTTTGGAAGCAGGCTCTCGTTTCGGATTTCTCTTCGCCGGTCGGACTGAAATGAGTAAGAGCGAGAGCGCAGTGCTTCACTTGGCTTAGAAGCAGCGCCAGAGCGAGGAAGAAAGAGAGGGTTTTACTCTGTATGACATCCTATTCTATTTCAATAGTTTTCTGCTTTCAAAAAGCATTAAAATCCTAAAACTTGTAATAAATTAGGATTATTAAATGCTGGTATTTTTCAAAAAAAAAAAATGCAGATAATTATACCCATTTCATAGACCAAAAAATTGAACTTGTCTAGAACCAAGAAACACTGGTTAGACGCGTCAGTTCTAGACACTATCTGAAATACGTACTTAACCAGTAGAAAGCAAGCATCCAACACAAGGTTTTCACGGTAGTATGATAATTGGACACTCAATTCTAAATACATTCTTTATTTTAATGTAATGATGCCCGCATGTCATGTCTCTCCCAATTGGAGAGAAAGTTTTTCTACTCTCAACTATAGGAATACCCCTGAATTTTACATCACAGAGTCTAAATGAAGTAGTTTTAAGACATACTAAGGTCCCACATGACTTTTTTTTTTTATAAAAATAATAATAAGTCCTATTGTAAGCCATTTTCATTGGATAGTGACCATAACAAGGTTGTACTTAATACTAAATCCTAATGAGTCTTTAAGTCATTTCTTAACTTAAATAGAGAGTTTAGATTTTCTCTTTTCAAGTAGGGGTGGTCACCATCAAAAGGAACAATCTTAGGCTTTGTTGGCCTCGCCTAGATTTGGACGAGCACAAGCAACCTCAACAGTTGTGCCACAGCATCCCACCATCAAGCCTCGAACTCATGACCGCCACATATGATTTGGCTTTGAGAGTTAGCCAACTTCAAAGCCTATTAGAAATTTTTGCTCTCTTTGCTTACTTGTTATTTGTGAGAAAAGAGGATTTTCAACCAAAAACGAAAGGAAAAGAGCAGCCTATAGTTTTGTTGGGAGAGCGATTCATCCTCTCTGAACGCTTTCATTTCTCCCTTGTTATTTGGATTCGCGTAAGTATCGGATTGTTGGGAATTTCCAGTGCAAGAACTAGATATCATCTGTCCAAATCGATCATATACATATATATACATACATACATACATATATATACATATTTCATTTCTCCCTTGTTATTTGGATTCACGTAAGTATCGGATTGTACATATGAATTTCCATATATACATATATACATATGTATAGTGCAAGAACTATGATATCATATAAATCCAAATCGATATATATATTTTTTTTTTTAATGTTGAAAACGGGTGATTTCTTTCATTCCTTCATACAATAATTACCAGACAAAGGTAAACATGCTTCCGAACATAAAATATCCCTAAGAGGCTAGGCATGGGAAGACGCCTAGTTAAGAGGGAATTTTTTGGTTTGATGTGCTATTGCTATCCAATCGGCGGCTCAGTTTCCTTCTCAAGGGCAATGATTCATCTTTGTTTGACTAAATTGGGCTAGAATTCTTTTTGCCTTCGTTGATTATGTTCCTCACGGCCCAAGGTGCTTCTTCCCGGCCCATTATGCTCTCCACTATGTCACTTTCACAAACAAAATCTATTCCTTTCTCCTAACTTACCCACATGTGAGCCTCTTGGATTTGCTCCAGAGAGTTCAGACCTTGTACAAAAGCTAGGGTTTCAGCTTGAAGAGGAGTTGTAGCTTGGATCTCACACGTGAATCCTCCCTCCACCATTCCGCAAGAGTTTCTCAAGATCTCGACGTTCGAGCTTGGGATTTCGCTCCCCACCCAAGATGCGTCTAGGTGCAACTTCAGGTTTGAGTTTGTTGGGGGCGTCCACTTTGTTTCTTCCTTTCTAGATCTAGTTTTTGATCTACTGTTCTGTGGGTTTAATCTAAGGTATGTGATGGCTTGAGCTCTCGCCTCTTCTAGTATGGATGTGGAAATCGATTGTTGTCCTCGAAATACTAAGTGGTTCCTCGCCTTCCACATGAACCAGAGGATTGTTGCGACTTCCTCTACTGCAGTTGAGCTTTCGGCTACTGTCCTTTGGGTTCGGCTATTATCCTCAAAGAGATCCAATAACCACTTGTCTGCTCTAGGGACATTTTGCAGGTTGTTAATACTCTTTAAAGATGAGAAGAGCAAGTGTTCAATCATCTCAGGGTACTTGGAGCAAAGTGGGCATATTGGATCCAATAAGACTCTTCTCTTGTAAAGTTTTTCACACGTTGGTAGGGCATCTTGACATATGCTCCAAAGGAAGATTCATATTTGGGGGGGGGGGGGGGTGGGTTGGGATATTCCATACTTTCGTATGTAGTTGTCTCGATGGCTGGAATGAGGTTGATGCTGTGTTTGTAGCTGCCTTGAAGGACTTAGATTGCTCATTGTTTTAGCTGCTCTTGACTGTATGGCTTCCAGTTTTGTTTGTTGTCCAGTATAGGGTGTCCGCCTTGGGGGAGGGACTAATGGGGGTTGCTAATATCTCCTCGACGACTTTTTCCGAAAAAAGGTTCTACAAAGTTTGCTCTTTCCAATTCCTTGTGTTAGCATTTATCAGTTCTGCCACTTTGTGTGGCTCATCCCTATTTGCAAGACCCCTAATTATGCCAGAGGGTAACCACTTATCCTCTCGGATTTTTATAGTTTTGCCATCCCCTACTACCCATCTAACTTCCGGCTCAATAACTTCTCTCCCAGTTAAGATACTCTGCCAACCCCAACAATGTTGAAGTCCTCTTTTGGCTTCCAAAATTCTCCATCCGGGAAGTATATGCCTATAAGAATTTGACTCCACAATGCTAAAGGATTCTGATGTAATCTCCAAGCTTGTTTACCCAACATGGCTCTAGTCAAGGTTTGCAAATCTTTGAAGCCTAAGCCTCCTTCATCTTTCCGGAGTTTCATCATTTCCCATTTTTTCCAGTGCATTCCACTTCAAACATCGCTTTGTTTCCACTAGAATGATGCAACTCTCTTCTCTATAGCATTACAAATAGAATTTGGTATCTTGAATATCGACATGGCATATTGAGGAATAGTTTGCACTACACTCTTTATCAATATTTCTTTATCTGCTTTTGAGAGAAATTTTTCTTTTCATCCTTCCATCTTCATATTAATTCTAGCCAAAATCCAAATGTAACATGTCTTTCTTGGACTAACCCTAGTCGGATGGTATTCCAAGGTACTTCCCAATCTTCTCTATAATCGGGACACGCGGTTCTTGAGCCATATTCCCTTCAAATTCTGTGGATAGCCACTATTGAAAGCAATTCTAGATTTATTTAAAAATCAATCATATGTTTGATTCCCATCAATTGTACACATTTTTTTTTTTTGTACAAAGACGTCTACACAAGCAAACATCTAAAATTGACAATTAGGGAGATTGGTGGGTGTTCCGTATGTTTTCTGTTAACCAAGTTTCCATCCCTTCATCCCCAAATAATTAAGAAAAATGCATTACTAATTTTTTAAGCATATGCTATGTGCAATTCGTTTGATTATGTGTGAAAAAAAGAACAGTAAATGAAAGTCAAAAGAAGTGGGTAAGTAGTGGATATTTACTTAGCAAATGATAAGTTGAAGACAAGTCAAACTACACTATTAACCATCATTAGTTCCATGCTGAAAGTAAACGTGGGAAGAAATATAAAGTGAGGACACAAGGAGTTTCAGTTATAAATTATAAGATAAGTACATACTATTATGATATCATTTCTGTCGGCCTTGAGCAAAATCTGAGAGTGATTAGTGTAATTAGGTCACTCTAGTCCCTTACGAAGAAAGATGAGGGATAATAGCCTAAATGGTCACTGAACTTATAATTTGTGTAATATAATCGTTAAATTTTAACACAATAAGTAATGTCGTCCCTAAACTTTAATTTATTTAATATGGTTCATGAATTATTAGTAAATGTTCAATGTAATCCCTAAAACATATGAAAGTGTTTTAAAGTTCATAAACTATATTGAAATTAGACCAACATTTAGGAGCCACATCGAATAAATTAAAAGTTCTGGAATCATATTGCACATTAAACCATAATTCAGGGATCACATTGATTAAATTACAAATTTAAGGACTACATTGCCTATTAAAGTTCTGAAATCATTTGCGTCATTTTTTTCTCAAATTAAGTGTTTCAAGGGTTTTCTTACCGTAGGACTTCTTAAAGCCACGTTAGTGGTCATATCAGTGTGCATACTTCCATAAATTTCCAACTTTCTTCGTACGATGCATGATGAATGATTGAAATCTTTTTCTATCATTTCTTAAAACAAAACAGATAAATGACACAAATAAATTATGAACTTTGATCTAATATATAATATGATCCTCAAACTCTAAATTTATTTAGTGCAGCCCATGAACTTAAGCATTGCATATAATGTCGTCCATGGACTTTTAATTGTTTATTATGATCCCTAAACTTTCAGTACATATTCAATTTAGTTCATGGACTATAAGAAAATTTCAATGTTGGGCTACGTTGAACCCATGTAAAGTCTAGGCATCACATTACATATTGGGTCAAAATTCATGAATCATTTGTGTCATTATCTCAAATGAATTAATTTTTTAAAAAAAGTTGGAGAGTTTGAACAAAAGAATTCCCATTTGCAATAATACGATTGATCAATTGTAGTTGTAAAACTAGATGTTGTAACAGTCCATAAGGTGTTTGGTAAAAAAATAATAATAATAATATGTACGACATTCATTCTTTTCCTACATATTAGTTACTTTCTGAAAATTATCCCGCACAATTTTGATATGCCGAAATTTAAGAACATGTGCTTTCAAATGCATGAGTTACAGACACATCATAGTGCAAGACCTCTCATACATCTCTCTCTCTCTCTCTCTCTCTCTCTCTCTCTCGCTCTCTCTAGCCAACGTCGCCGAGGGCTTACCTAGCCCCTAGCCCGTTGCGACCTCGGATCATGGTTGACCATGGACCTCGGATCAAGGTCATCAAAACATGTGTTGTGCGTGCACACAAGCTCGCACGCAAGTGCACATAGAGAGAGCCCTCTAGAGAGAAAGGAGGCTAGGCAATGCTGAAAGCAACCCCTGCTGACAGCAACGGAGGATAATGGCAAACTCAACTTGAGGTTCATAGGAGTATGACATCTGGGTCCGTGACAAAAGACCCCTAACAAATGCAATTGGTGTTTGACAAATTTTTTAAAGAGCTTTTTTGAATATGCAATTGCATTTCCAAAGCCCTCTAAAATCTTAGTTCAAGGAAGGTCCTAGAAGCTAAAAAAAATTTAGCAAAATCATTTTCAAGTGTAGTTTGTTTATAACATTTACATTTTCTATTTTAAGATATTTTGTTGGCAATCATTGCAATTGGTAGATAGTATAAAAAATTAAGTGATATATTATGTCAGCTCCGTGTTCATTAGTTAGTTTTGTGTTAACATCGTTGATTTACCAAAATCTTTTTCACAATCCCCCCATCTTTACAAATATCCACCACTCTGATCCATGAAATGAGCTTGACTTCAAACCTCACAGCCGCATTTGGAGGAACGCCCTCCTGGCCCGCAGCTCCATAGCCCAGTTCAGGAGGCACGGTAAACAAGGCACATTCCCCTTCCTTCATTGTAATAATCCCATGGTCCAAACCAGAAACCAATTGACCTTCGAAACAGACGAAAACAAATTCAGACCGGAACCAGAACAAATTCTTCGCCGCCAAATGAATAACTAGCGCAAGGCAAGCCAAAACATCGAGCGAAAAACCCTCACCCTGACCAAGCTTCAGCGTCAGAGGTTCATCCCTATCTCTGCTGGAATCGAACCTAGTCCCATCAGCAAAAAAGAACATTTAAATCAAAATTGCTTCACAATACACTTTATTAAATACTATTTGCATTTTTTAACCTAAAACCCTTTGCATTTCTCTAAAAACTTTCTCCAAAAACCTAACCAAACACAGCTTAAATATGCAGGTGCTTTGAGGATCTTTTTCTATTAAGTGTATTTTAGTTATTCCACTTTCACATAATAGCGCAAAGTCGTAATTTTAAAACATAAAGGATGCAAAATGATAAAGTTCTGAGCACTCCGACGCATTTTTGATGTTTTACGTACTTACTATTGGTAAACATGAAAGAGTCTAATTTGACCAAAATACTCATTTATGTTTGGTTCCTGAAAACTTCTCGTTTATTTTTCATTTACCCATTCGAAAATCGAAAATTGGCCTGTAAAAAGGCATTAGACATTGACAACGGCTTCTCAAAGAAAAGAAGGCAAGTTGTTACGAGAAGAAAAGTCATGAACAATATTAATACGTAGAGTCTTTTCAGTTGTTTGGTTCCACATAGAATTATGAAGGATTGCCACACCATTTGGTCCCCGGTTCTGATGAATCATTTCCACGTTCCTAACGTGTTTTCAACAGAATGGAACAGGAACAGTAATATGAAAAGGGGTTTTGAAAGTTGAATTGAGTTATGAATGCAACTATTGACATTAGGATTTTCCTCGTTCTAAAAACTTTGTCAACGGAATGATAATAGGTTAGGGGAAGAGAGGGGGGGGAGTCCCACCTATGGTTGGCCCCTAATCTTTGCCAAATTTTTTGGGTTTGAAACCCCTATCTCAATTTGCCCGCCTTATTTTATGACTAAATTTTCATTTTTCAAGTATTATTCTACTGAAGTTATAACAAAAATGCATGTTACAAATGTGAAGAAAAAGACAAATGTCATAACATGTGTATGGTCATAACTCTTTTTTTTTATCACTCAAATATCATAACTTCTTAAAAATATTCACTAAAATGTCATAACTTTTTATCGATTACTTGAGTATCATAACTTTTTAACACCCAAATGTCGAAAACCCGATATGATGTGACACTTGTGGTGAACTTTTTAAAAAGTCATGATACTAAAAGTAACTGATTGAAAAATTATATGGCACTTAAGTAATCAAAAACAAATTTATGACATATCAAGTGATCATTGTATGAAAGTCATGGAACTCAAGTGATAAAAACATAGTTATGACCCATCAAGTGAAGCGTTATACAAAAATTATAACATTTGTCGTGTCCTTATTCTTTAATGTGGATGGGCTCAGCCTACCCCTGCCTTTGAGCAAGCCCTGGTACGTAATTAAGCTCGAAAGTTTAGGCCCGACTAGCCTAGGAAAAGTCGTGCAAAATTTGAGCCTAAAGGTGCGGACCTGGCCAATAATTAAATCTACTACAAAAAAGTCACCTTCATCACGACATGAATTTGGTATCACTTTTTCTACGGCTGTGGTGTCAAGTTTCTATCAACTCGATTAATCTTCAAGTCGAGCGTTTTTCTTTGACCTTATGCCTCACGCTCATTTCTTCCATTTAACCCTTTTCGAAACGTTGAATAGTTACACAAAATCTACCACTTTTTAAATTCAACTTGCCAAAGAATATAGACGAAAGCGATGCTTGACTAAACATCATCCTCTAATATACCAACTAGCTAGGCCGAGAAATGGATCGGTAACCCACTCCTTTTCTCCTCTTTTTTTTTTTTCCTGGGAAGTCTGAAAGCACCGACACGACGCTTCAACAAACGAACCAAACATTTCCGAAGAAAATCCGCACGAAAACGAGAGAATAGACCATGTACTAAGAAGGTTAAATCAATGACCAGGAAAATCAGGCATTTTGAGTTGACTTCTGTTGATTGGGTATACTTGACACATTCCTCCTCGTTGGTTGCGTGGTCTCTATTTGGCTTTTGCCCCGTATTGACTACTGTCTGGAATTTGCTGAAGTTTTTCACATGATCATGTTGCACCCGGTCATATGGTTTGATAGTTGCCTAAACTCATTATATTTAGAACAAATAAATTGTACTACATTGAAAAAATGGCGAAAATTCACATCAATCGTGACATCCCCGTATTCTGCCATTGAGACCGCTTCTAAAGATCTTTAAAAACATTGAAGTGGCGTATCAAGGGAGAAAGACCGAGACGGCTATCACATTTTGATGGGAAAATTATCCAAAAAAGTCTTAAATTTATTGCACACTTTTGTTAATTCAATTCTAAATATTTCAATCTTACCAATTGAATCATAACATTTTCATTTTGCCAATTCAGTCCATCCAACTAATTTTGGTCAAAAACTGTTGACATGGATGCTAGTTATCCTATATGGCAAGGTCGACATAATGTAACGAATTTTTTATAATATTTTAATATTTTTCAAAATTATTATTGATTTTTCTTTTTATTTTATGTTTCTTTTCTAACCCTAGCCTAGCGAAGCTACCAAGCGACCCTCATCTGGTATGGGCGAGGGCAATCTTGTCTCATCGGCCACAAGTAAGGGCCAACAAACCCCGCCCTTTGGCTGACGAGGGTCATGGCCCTCAGGCGAGGGCCGACACCTTCGCTTGTGGCCACTCAAGGCAATGATGCCCTCGCCCAAACCAAGTGAGTGTTGAACTCTAACCTCACCCTAAGAGAAAAAAAGGGAAAATAAAAGAATAAATAAATAAATAATTCAAAAAAATCAATTTTAAAAAATTGCCCATTTTAGCACCTGTCGTGTCATATAAGATGGTTGATCTCCACACCCGCAATTTATGATCAAAATTGAATGGATAAACTCAATTAGCAAAACATGAAGATATTTATGACTCAATCAGCAAAATTGAAAGGTTTAAAATTAAATTGATAAAAGTGTAATAGATTTTTAGGACTTTCAGGACAATAGGCACGTGTCAAATGGTGATTGGTGCTTGCAGTCTTTTTTATTTTTAATTTTCTTCAAGTTTTTCATTTTGCTTTAGACTGCCCTAAATGAAGATAAGGCCCACTTTTTGTATCACTCTGCTTTTCTTCTTCTTTTTTTCCTATTTTCTTTCAATTTGATTATGCTTTTTAAAAAACAATTATCTATATTGCCTTGGGTAATGGCAAATTTACTTTTGGTTCTTCTTGTTTTCCATTTATCGTTTGACATATAATTGTACTTAGTTATTTCGTATTTCCTAATTAATCTACTCATGCGTGTTTCGGGATCTTATATTTTATATATTTTGTACTTGTTTTGCAGTTAGTCTTCCCAAAATTTTGCAATAACAATTCAAGTTTGAACCAATCATTGCTTGTTTCTCGTATCTTGGTGGAAAGATATCGGTTGGAAGTTATTGACTAGTACACTTATCAATATTCTTCTGTGTTTTTTTCTTCTTAATCTTTGTTGACTTTTCTTAGGCCTCTCAATTTCTCCCTTTTCCTTGACTGTTTCCCATTTTAAAAAATAAAATAAAATCCCCACACTGTGTTTACCGGTAGCTGAACCAAAATGATCCCGGGTGCTATCGTATTTCAAGAAAATATTTACTTATTATATTTCTACCACAATTTAATATTATTTATATTGACATTTCTATGACGAATTACACATATTATATATCATTACTTGCATGTTTTGCAAGTTTTAGGTAGTTTCCATTGCGTTTTAACTTTTTATAAAGGATGAGAGGCAGAAGATAAAATCGCTCCATATAGAACTCAAAGGAGCGATTTCTCGAGCTTTCAAGCAAAATTTGAAAAATAAAAGGCATTTCTTTATCTTTTAGAAATTTCATAAATTACATGGAGATATAGATGGCTAAATCTATTAACTCAAAAGTTTTGGGTAAATTAATATGAGTCTTGCGATTGGCCAAAAACAAGACAAACAAAAGTACTCCAAAATGGCTCTGGGGCTTAACTTATATACTTCATTGAACAAAATAGCTCTCTTAACTAGTCATAGCCTTTGACATTGTATCATTCATTCAAGATAATTGTCTAAAAAGTATTAAACCTATTATATGATAGCTAATTCTATCATAAATCTTTCAATTATGCCAATTTAGTAATAAAATTTTTAACAATTGGTCAATTTAGCTACAACATTTATTTGTGTCAATTTAGTCATGAACATTTCGAAGATTTGTCAATTTAGTCCCAAGTATGTAATTTGGATATTTGGTTGAAATAACTATATTGGAAAATTATCAAAATATTAAAACTAAATTGACAAATCATCACAATGTTTAGTACTAAGTTGGTATAGTTGAAAGGTTTAGGAGTAAATGGCATAATTAAAAGGTAAAAGATTGAAATGACCTCCATACGATAGGTTTATGATTTTTGAATAATTTTCCCTTATTCGTTCATGTAGCCAATCTCAGTATTTAAATTGGCATCATCTTAAATTTAAATTTATTGTCCTACCCTCCTCATATTCTCTAATTATTAATTATCATTTGTAATTGATTTTCATGACTTTGCACCGTCATCTTCAGCTACCCTAATCTGCCCAAGTCAACAACGGAAGAGTTGTCCAATTAGGGTTTTGATTTCTGGAACTTCCATGATTGGATTGATCTTGAACTCCAGGTCAACGGAAACTCCACCTCTTCCTCCCTCTATGTATCTTTAGAATTTTTTTTTTTTTTGAACAACTTTTTTTTTAATTTATTTAGTAATGATTACTTGCTCCATTTGATTTTACTTTTTTCCCCCTTATTTTCTCTAATTCGAGCAATATTTTTTTCCCTCCTACCAAACTCAGGAGTGCTTGACCCGGCGCTCCTTTCTTCCCAGCTCCATCTTTTTCAAGCGTGCACATACAAGAGCAAGAGAAGCTTCTACTGGCAAGTAGGAGTTAATATATATCTCAAATTGACATCCCGATTAAAGACAGTTATTTCTAATGAGGAGAAATAGAATTTTAAGCAAAATATATTATTTTTATTTTTATTTTTTTGTAAAGCAAAAGCCTGCATGCCTTTAAATCGATAATGCAGGCTTAATGAGTCCCAGGCCCCTTCAAAAAGTCCTACCTGCTCTGCCGGCTGGTATACATACATGTATCATTATATTTTATTTTTTATTTTTTTGGTGTAGAGCAGCGACACTTAGGGATAGCTTTTAGGCAATGAACTAAGCTTGTATTCCTGATTCGGTCAAAGCAAGACATTCATGCGAGAACCGAGGATTATATCGAACAAGAATTGAAACTACAACCTCTCACTTATTGAAGTGCAAGGTCCCAATCGTTTGGCCACCTCGAGCAATAACTTGGTTTGCTACTCTACGAACTTGAAACTTCAATTTCGTCCTTGGTATTCTATAATGCCCGTCTTACAAATTAAAGTTGTTAAGTTGTTCCAATTATAACAGAATCGGTATTTACCACATTAAGTTACTATTTTTATTGACGATACATCTAATCATAGGCCTGGCAGTTCGCGAGCACGACCCAACCCCGCCTAAGAGCCATAAGGGCGTAATGATATTTTTAGACGGGCTTGAGCAAGGGCATTTAGTAAGAAAACTCAGTTCAGTTAGACCAGAGTTAAGCCCCGCATGCACTCAAAATTTAGATATGAAACTTTTACGATGAGCAAGATTGGGCAAAACTTAGGCGTAATTTCAAAGTATAGCTCGGCTCGAACCCTCCCAATGACTACGTCTACTTGAAGGTGGTTTCACATTACTTTTCATCATTAGAATAATTTTTCTACTTGAACATATTTCACACGATGAGACTTTTCCCTGAAGTGGTGGATGTCAACCATTCTTCGTAAAATTTCTCTGAAATCTCGGGGTCGGTCGCTGAAGTGGTCGGAACGCGTCTTCCTCAAATGAAAGTCGCACGCGGTGACTCGCAACCTTGATAGTTTGTGTATGCGTGTGTGTGAGAGAGAGGAAGGGGTGGACAACCAACAGAAAAGATAAAGAGACGCGGCATCGATGAATGAGAGCTGAACGAGGATTGCCTCCAACGACGATAGCCGCGGTCCGACAATGGCGGCTCATGATTAATAGAGGAAGCTGAGAGCTATAGGGAATGCGGTGGCTTGGAAAGTTGGAAATGAATGCTAGGGTTTGTGTTGGGTGAGTCGACTGCTGGGATTGTGCTTTCCAAAAGGACGGAAATCTGGTCATCTGGGCAAATGGGATTTATCCCGAGGATGGAAAGTAGCGTTTCTAAACAAAGGATAAAAATAGGTATTGAGATCCATTGTGAGTAGTGTAATTAGTATTTTTTTTTCCAATTTAAATGGTTTTTTTTCCTTCTTTTAAAGAAAATGCACTAGGATAATCTCCTTGAACTTTATCCATTTCTAGAAGTCTTCCTTTTGTTTTCCCTTTTTGTCTTATTATTGTAGGAATGAGTCAAGGTGACGTTGTCCTTCACAGGCACTGACCATGGTTAATCAATGGAATTAAAATGCATACAGGCACACAACAGAAGCTAAATTTCATTCACAAACACATCTTCATCAAACCAAACCTGTTTACTTGGGCAAGCCAATTAATTACTTTAATGCAAATGTCGTGCCGTTTTACCTATTCAATGCTACTGAACGTGTCCTCTCCGTAATAAAATACAAGTGCCGAATTATGTGACCGATGGTCAGTCCCTTGCAACTGGAGATTGCGGGTGATTCCCGTATTAAAACACTACAACCACCATGATTTTCCATGATCGAACTTGAAAGCCTTGCGGATCACCAACCAGAATTTCTTTAATGAAAGAAAAAATTATTCTAGGATAGTCGAAGCCCGACACAACTCAACATGTCTCATGTCACTTTCTTTTGTTGATATCTTTTTAAAATAACTCGTTAATAATGATAAATGAACTTATTGTTGACATGAGTATAAGATGAAGATGCCATGAATTAGTTCATCATGATCCTAGTTGTCTTAAACTTGTCCATGTTGGAGCAGCCAACATTGAAGTTTAGTAAATGCTGCAAAATAGGCTAAAGTTGCCAAATTAGCTCTTAAACTAGGATGTCCCACCTTAGGGTAACTACTATAACATCTATTTATTTAGTGTTTTTTTTTTTTGGGGGGGGGGGGGGGGGGGGGGGGGTGGGTTTGCAAAAAAAAAATGCAAAGAACCGCGTGTTTGGTCGAATCGCTTCATAAATTCAACGCAACCAACACTACCTGACTTCACCTACGTTTGCCTCCTCAACCATTTGCATGAAGAATTACTAAACAAAGGCCCATTCGAATTAAATAAATATAATGGTTGATTAGAGAGTGCCAAAGAAGTTTCCATCCCGCTTCCTTCATTCATTGAGTAGTCAAAATCACAGCGTAAAACCCCTCTGTACTCCAACATAACATTAACATATATAAGCACACATGACCTCACTGTTTAGATTTTTCTTTTGCAAATAGCTGAGAAAAGATTTCAACTGAGATTATAGTCAAGGGTTGTAGTCCGATTTATATATTCCATAAAATAATTTCGAAAATTGCGCCATCCTGCCTTCTTCGAAGATATGTCAATCCCCACGTTTCCTATAAATGCCAACTCACGCTCCCTAAATTCCAAATAACACCAATCAAGCCTCTGTCTTCATCTGTCAACTGTTCACGCCAATCTGATCGCTGATCATTTTCACCAGAATGGGGAGAAACCCTCGTGATCGTCTCTCTCTAGCCCTCTTGGCTATCGTCCTCTCCATCACGTTCTCCTCCCTAACTCGTTCCCATGCCCAACAGCCTCCATTGAGTTTCCCTCCAAGCTTCCCAAACCCTAGGCTTTTCAATGCTTACATTGCCCTCCAAGCCTGGAAGCATGCCATCACCTCGGACCCGAAGAACATCACCGGAAACTGGTGTGGCCCCGAGGTGTGCAACTACACCCGGGTCTTTTGTGCCCCGGCCCCCGGTGACCCGCACAACCTCACCACAGTGGCCGGCATCGACCTCAACCATGGCAACATCTCGGGGTCGCTCCCGGAGGACCTTGGCCTCCTCGCCGACCTTGCACTGTTCCACATCAACTCGAACCGCTTCCACGGGACTCTCCCTGAGAGCTTCCGCAAACTCCGCCTCCTCTTCGAGCTTGATGTGAGCAACAACCTCCTCTCCGGCAAGTTCCCCACCGTGGTATTTGACCTCCCTTCCCTGAAGTTCCTTGACATACGCTTCAATAGATACCGTGGCAAAGTGCCAGCTAGGGTGTTCGACTTGAAGCTAGACGCTTTGTTCATCAACAACAACAACTTCAGCTTCAGCCTCCCGCCGAACATCGGTAACTCCCCGGTCTCCTGTGATCGTCATTGCGAACAACAACCTCAACAGCTGCCTCCCTTCGAGCATATCAAACATGTCGAAGACCCTCAACCAGATCATCATCACCAACTCAGGGCTGACTGGGTGCTTGCCGCCAGACATCGGGGCGCTGAAGAACGTCACGGTCTTCGATGTAAGCGGCAACGACCTGGTCGGGAAGTTGCCAGACACGATGGGGCACATGAGGGCCTTGGAACAATTGAATGTGGCTCACAACAAGCTATCCGGTGATATCCCAAAAAGCATATGCTCTTTGCCTAAGTTGGAAAACTTCACTTATTCAGATAATTATTTTTGTGGAGAGCCAGAGATATGTCTCAAGTTGCAAAATGAGGATGATAGAGAGAACTGCATTCCTGATCGGCCACTCCAAAGGTCAGCCGAAGAATGTGACGCCTTCTATTTACACCCCGTTGACTGTGGAGCCTATGGCTGCTGGCCCCGAAGCCGGTCATCGTCGCTGCCTCTGCAATCGCCATCTCCTGCTCCGTCGTTGCCCGCCAACTTTCACTATTAATCATGACAGCCGGACACAGACAGAATTTTTTTCCTCCAAGAAAACAAAAAGAAAGAAAAAGACTTGTCCTAACTACCCTTTATAGGTTTAATTTCTTAGCCTATTATTGTGTTGCTTGTAGAGCAGTGTTTGAGTTTGGACCCCCTTAGTTTGCATGAGAAAAGAGCGTGGAAATTTTAATTTACTTTGATTTCTGTATTTTATATGTACAAGGTTTCCCGCAATGCAAGGTATGTGCTGGCGCTAATTTTATTTTTTTTTAAACGAATAAAGGTCGTTGTAATTTGTCCTCTCGGTCAAATAATAAAGCCAGATTATAAAAAGCGCCGTTGCCTGTTTGCTCCTATTTGAATTTGCCCGCTTCGAGAAGGACTTGTGTGCAACACTCTTTGCCTTGCACACACCTACCACAATTATCATTCAATAAAGGCAAAATTCTTCTGTTCATCTGGCCAATCTATATTCATACTATATTCCTGCAGGTACTAGGAACTTATTGTAATCCAAGTTGGTGGCCATATAGTAAGAATTTAATTGACTTGAGGCCTTATTTGGGTCAGCTATCCTATGCGGAAGAAAGCAAAGCCTCCTAATTTTTTAATTTTTGCTGGTAGAAGTGGAAGAAAAATTCGAAATTTCCTTCCTCTGCATATCTGAACAAAGCCTAAAACTTTAGCTTTTCCTTTATCATGATGATGCATGCTTGCCAAATCGACAACGGGCATATGGTAATTTATACCATAAGCGTGACTATAGAAATTTACCAGAGTTCAATTCCGTCCGTCAAATGCATGGAAAAGCCCTTGACTTCCAATTGATGCACATTAGTAATTACCTACCTAACGTTTCGATGAACAATCGATGTCCTCGTTTATGTGGCAAGACATATGATGGAGACAAACATGTGAAGTCGAAGTCTTGTCTAGGTGATGCCACGTCAGCCTCAATAGACAACGAAAAACAGACCTCTTCTTTCCAAAAGAGACGAACCATTGAATAGAGAAGGGGGAGGTGGAGGTGGAGAAGTCGCCGGCTAGTGGGGGTGAAGTGTTCTTCACCCGCTGTTTCCCCCGACCATACCCATCTTCTAGCACCCAGGGCTCTATTGGGGAAACTAACCTGGAAAGTGGGGAGAAAAAAATAGTTCATCAAAAAATATGATAAAATTTTTGTGAGTACGAAGAGGAAGGAAAATTTTTAGATTTGAGAGAATTTCTTTGCATTTTCCAATCTCTCGTGCTTCCAAAAATAGCCTAAAGAAAAATGTGATTTGCCATGTGTCAATTCCATACCGCACTAAAAAAATTTGCCAGACCAATGAAGCCATAATCGGCCTTTATTGAAAAAAAAAATAGAGAATAAAATTAATTGTTTGAAACACGCACACACTATCCTTAAGAATAATTAAACCGTTCGGAAAATTAAACCTGGTGCAACGGGCTCTAGTGGTTATCCTCCCAAGGATAGACCGTTATCTTTATTTTACATAAAATACTAGAGAGAACGAGAACAACAAAATTATATGTAAAACCTAGTAAATAAAGGAAAAAAAAGTGAAAGGAGATAAGAGAATTTTTTAGTTGAGGTGTGTATATTTGGAGTTTGGTTTAAAGGTTCTATTTACAGTCAATGAAATAGAGGGTTGGTGAGAAACAAATTAAATCAGTCGTTTATCCATTATTCACCGAGCTTAAAAATCAAGCCACTTTTCATCAAATCGATGGTCCTCAAAACCATTACAAATCAATGGCTTTCAAACTTTTAAAATTGTTGAAATATCAACAATGCTCCACATATTTGATAAGGTTTTGAAAAGAAAGGAAATCATTATGTTGGGTTAAACTCAATTGAACGTAATGCATCAAAACTTGTGCCTATTGGGCTATGAATTAGACTTAGAAAAATGAAATATAAATCAAAAAATTAGTGGTGAAGTTTGAAAATTCTATGAACTAAGAATTTCCTTTGTGAATTATCAATTTTCACAATTTCAATACACCCCCACAAGTTCTTAGTTGTTCAACACAATTTTGCACCAATAGACCATGTGCATGCTTGGTCTATTCATGAAAATTTTAAAGATTTTCTCACAATTCTCGTATGAGCAGCCTTGCTCCATACTGATATAAGTGATTCCATCAAGTATATACTACAATTTAATACACAAAAAATAATGGATACGAAATTCATTATGAGCTTAACTCAAGCTCTCTTTCATTGCAATCTTGCTCTATTATCACCTTAAGTGGGACAATAATTTATTATTGTGTATCACTAAGTGATTTGCTATTACTCATATGAACTTAATCGATGGGATCTCCAATCACATAGGTTGGGTTATCGTCGTGATTGATTTTTCTCAACTAGCTTAAGTCACATTCCCCACGATGTATCATTAATTAAATTTTCTTCCCAAAGGTTTAGTCAGAGGATCGGCCATATTTGCCTCTAAATTCACATAATCAATCGACATATCCCATCTTCACATAAGGTATTGGTTTTACCTTATGTGTCCAGTTTTATTCTTTGAAATGTCTATTGTCACTTGGCAATCATAATGCATAAATATATAAAGTGTTCGTTTCATTCCCAAAAGAATATCTGCTATTGGCTAATTTACGGGTTACAATCTCCACCAAGGATAAACACATATTCACAAATGAATTTTGTCTTATCTAAATCCAAGATGCGATCAGCATTATTGTGTCATTCTAATACAATCAGAAATATATTATATAAAATGTCGTATTTTATGGTTCTTCTCATTTATTTTTTTACTATAATCAAGGTAGTCCAATGATCACGGTTGGGATTTTGTGTATATCTATTGGCTCAATCTATTGGCTCAATCTACACACAACATAAATATGATCAAACCTTATTCCATGGTATTTACATGAGATTCCTCTTTCTTATTTTTAAGCAAGCCCCCAAGAGGGCTTAGTTGATCCATGATTTATGTTTCATCTTTCGTTTCTTTTTTGTTTGTTTCAAGAAATATATCGATCAATTCCGATTCTTTCTTTTTCTATTGATTCTTTTCCAATCAAGGTATATTAGGCTGAGGTAGTTTATTAAATGCATCAAACTCCTAATAATCTGAGCATACCTAGACCAGGCCACACTCTTGTATTTGTTATTAAATGGATATTAGCATAACTCGTAAGTGTGACATCAATATATCCATATTTTTAAAGTAGCATCTCCCTCAAGTTGGAACATCATTAACATCAAATGCATGTGCAAGTACATGGTGGTTTATTGCAGTTATCACTATTAGCTTGCAAAATATTCATTTCAAAATGTGATATTTATTCAATTTGTACACCCACCACATTATAGGCTTGCGGAAATAAGATTCTTATTATAAATGGCTCAAATTTATTGGATTCATTATTGTTTTTATTGTACATGTTTAAAAATATGTTGATTTTTTGGCATGAATGTTGTACAAGTTAAGAACACGTTGGATTCTTGGCTATGAATGTTGTGTATGTTTTTAATATGTTGTCTGCGACTTAGCCCGTTGTCCATATCCTTTTGTTGTTTAAACAACAATCATTGAGGCTTGTCTATTTTTGTCTTGGTTATATTAGTTGAGGTGAGGAATCCATATTAATTTCAAACAACAATTACACATTATTAGAGAACGGAAGATAGCGGTTTTAGTCATACTTAAGGAAAGAAAACAAAAAGAGACCAACATGTATGGAAATAAATGAGGAAAATGCATTTCTGGATGGTTTTGAAGAACTAGTTACTCTAGGAATGAAAACTGATAACAACTTAAGAGTGGTTACATGATAATATTAGAGAAGTGGTTTGAAGAAAAGTTCCATAATTTTAGCATTAGGCGTAATCCTCATATGGAGTTGAAGATGAAAAACTTGAAAAAAATGTACAATCAAATATATGACTTACAGGGCTAAAGTAACTTTGGGTGGGATCACGAAAAGTATTGTGTTGATATTCATTCAAAGGATAGTTGACAAAAATATTGCAAAGTTTGTGTCATATTTGTTGACACCCGAAATTTCCGTCGACATTTTAATCATCCATTTTGCAAAAATATAAAGAAAAAATAAAGAGCCAAAAAAAATAAAAAATGATGAAAATAAAAAGAAAAATAGAGAGAAAGAAAAAAAAGAAGTAAAGGAATCAATGAAAGAAAAAAAGAGAAAAAAGAAAACAAATGAAATGAAAAAAAAACAATAAATAAGGAAAACGGAAAAAAAGAGAGGAAATGAGAGAAAAATAAAAAATAAAAAATATATATAAAAGGGAGGCCATTGAGATCGTAAAAGGGGGGTTTTTTGTTTTTAGAAGGCTCTCTCTCTCTCTTCGGGGATCTCTCGCTCTCTCTCCTCAGAGGATGCTCGGGGATGTTTTTTTTTTCCTGTTTCACGGAGGCGGTTGTCGAAGGAGTTTTTCCGGTAGTTTCTCACTTACCCGCGGCCTGACCGGCGGCTTCATCTCCGTCACCGTCGCCCCGCTCTCCGTCGTTGCCGCTGGGTGATCGCCATAGATATAGCACGCAATCAAGGAGGCCTTGGGATCGGTTTTGGCTCTCTCTCCTCGAAGGAAACTCTCTCCGGGGGGACTCTCTCGATCGAGTGTTCTCTCTCTCTACGGTTCGATCGGCTAGGGTTTTTACTCCATTGGCGAGGGATCGAAGATTGGAGGCCAGATCTTTGAGATTGACTGGAGTTTCTTCTCTCGGACTCTCTCTCTGTGATTCTCTCTGATTTGCCCAATCGCATCGTCATCGGTGAAGACGGTGGCAGTGGCATCGACGACAACAACGCTTAACCAATCTTCTCTTTGGATCGGGCTCACCGGATCGGTGAGCTCTCTTTCTCTCTCTTTTGATCCGTTAGGGTTTGGTCTTCGATTTCTCATTCGTTGTTTCTGACTCGAACAATTTTCTTTCGGCTCTCTCTCGCACACCGGATTTGATCCGCTGGAACGGCCGGTCGAAGACCTCGGAGTTCAAGGTTCAGATTCAACCGAGGTTATTTCCCAGCACCACCGGCTTCAAAGTCACGGTAAAGCGCTATGATCATCTTTAGCTTGCATGTTATGTTTTTTTGAGGATAGAGATCGAGTGCTCGATTACTCCGCATGAAATTCAACGATGTTCGAGCCTCTGTGATAAGTTTGGACATGGCTTCTCTCTTATTTCCGTATCTAGGTCCTTTGGCCGAAGTGTCTAGCATCTGTTCGATAAAATTCCTGAATGTATGTTTTGATTTAGATTATGACATAGAGCTTTCCACCGATTAATCAATTCATTTTATATGTCGTATAAATTTACTTTTGTTTTGTTTCTTTTCGTTTCAAATTTAGTAACTATGCATTTGGGGATTTGTCTTTGGAATTCTCGGATTAGATGCATACCAATGTGTGCGCAAGATGAATCTGATGCTGATTACTCCGAAACTTGACCGAGAGCCCCTTAAATGAAAATGAATTGATTCTTGCACCTTTACTTCTTTTACTCCACTATATTTCGTTTTGTTTACCGTGCCCAATTGCAAACGCATTTTAAAAATGTTGCCGGTCAGTTTGCTGCATGCGTTTTATCATCCCGTATCTATTTAACATACGTGACATGAATGACCCCACCACATCTTGTGGAGTTTAAGAAATGTTCCACCGAGTAGACTATAATAGCTGCGAGTTTCATGTTTCGATATAGTTACTCTCTTTTGATACTTGATTGACTGACTTGCCTAAGGGCTTTGTTTTGAAATGCAGTTGCTTGTTGGTTTTGCGATCTATGTCCCATAAAACACTTCAAACATATTAGTTAAGCTTTGTTGTAATTGTTTTCTTGACACTGAATGAAGTAAATAGTGCCAACACGAGACTATTACTTGTTCATAGGTAGAAATAGCAAGGTTATCGGTGACATACATTTTTGTGAATGTTTGTTCAGAAAGGATGCATGGCCTATATCATTTGAGCTTTGATTTGATATGTTGCATGCCCTGAACGAACGTCATTTGGTCATTGAAAAAAAACCTACAAAGTCTGTCAATTCTGCAGTAGTTTTAAGGTTGATTTACTGTGCTGCGATTTTCTGTTTTAACTGTTATGAGCTGTTTGTTGTGGTTTTCTGTGTTCGGAATCTTCATGAAGGTTGAAGATGGTTTGATTATCTTTCCATTGACCCATAGAACGCTCTGATCCGATGTCATTTACTACCTGAAAATAGCTCGGCATTTAGTACCCGTTTTCTGGAAAATTTTGGTGTTCTAACTTGCTCTCTGTTTCGGATGACCTTCCGTGTAAACCGCTTGATACGAGCTGGAAGATGATGTTATTAGGACTTAATGTCTTCTAAAGATTCGTAATAGGCTTCTCAAACTTTCCATTGACATATTATATGTGCGATTTGGCCATCATTTGCCCTGCCCTTTTCTTTTTTTAAATCGAGCTTTGAAATCTGGAATTTGTCTTGAACTGTAATGCTGTCTTTTCTGTGGATAATTGTTAGTTTTAAGATGAGATAGTAGATTTGTCCAAATTGCTTTCAATATATTGTAGAATGACGGTATGATATGCTACTATGATCTATTCTTGATTGACTTGTTCATGTTCTTAATATTTTTAGAAATTCATGCGTTAGGAATCTTGAGGTGCTTCCTTCATGGAATGACATCCTTTATCAATTGTCTACAAAACGGTTTTAGGTATCATGTGGATTACATATTGATTGCTCCGTTTGCCTTAAATACATATGTTAATTGAATTCAATGGTGCATGTTTTAGAATAAGTGATCTTTAGTTGGTTCATTCATTATTTTGGGTTGATTGAGGACCAAGGTCATATGGTTTGAATGTTTGTCATGTTATATGTTTTGTGTGTGATCGTTAGATAGATGATTTAGGTGTAATACATAATGATGCTTAATCTTGGGATTTCATTTAGAATTTGGTGTAAGGACTTCATGACTTTAGTCACCATTTTTTTTTTAACACTAATAATGTCCTGTTCTTTGATGTTTTGATATGTTTGTTTGTTTTCTTCCACTGCATATACCTAGTTATAGGTTTATTAGATTAGGTTTAGATTAGAATCCCGAAGATGGAGAAGGCGTGAAGATGGTGAAGGTCGATGTCCACTCCGACTGTTATCATGTAATGCTCATTTTTCCCGACATATGTCTCGGGTTCCATGTTGTATAAAATCCGACGAGTTGCGGGTCTTCTTTCTTTCCCAACTGTTTTCTCTTTTATATTCTTTAAAGACTGCCTGATAAATTTACTGTTTTTCCTTGGTTGCTTACTTAATATTTTGCAATTTCAATTTCATTGGTTGTTTTCCTTTCTATTTTTTTTTTAGAAATAGAATAGCATGAAAATGATCAACCACGCATGATCACTTAGCCTAGGAATTGATGATCCCGAAAATGTAAAAAATAAACGCATGGACATATTAGGAAAAACACAACATACTGTTTAGGTACCGAAAGGGCGCTAATAGCAATATTAGCGTAATCCAAGTCCCCGAACCTAGATATCTGGTTGCATAGAAATCGAGGGAACACTCCCGACTCTCGATTGGGTTTCTAGTCGACCCCCGAAAATGAGGCTAGTGGCGACTCCCGTCTATATTTAGGTTGTCATAAATAAGTAGATCGTATAAATAAATCCGTTGTCACACGGGGTATGAGTTTCGATGAAACTCACTATGGTTTAGCATACTTGATGTGGGAGTAACCCAAAGGATGAAGTGATGACATCCTAATGGATGAAGCGTACTATCGAGAGGGCTACCATGGTAAAAGTACCCTTAAATTCGATATCCACATTCAACTCCCTTTTTTAGGTGTGTCGCTTATGTGGGTATGGATCGCGACATTCCGCTATCACGCGGGGTACGAGCTTGGGAGAGCTCGCGATCTCGTGGAGGGAACTCATGAGGGGCTTGATCCAAAAGGCGAGGTGATGACGTCTTTTGGAATGCAAGCCGTGAGGGAACTTTCGTGATCAAGTACCCATAAATCCGACCTTCCCCCATTTTCTCTCCTCGCGATAATGAGGGATTCGAGGGTGGCGAGATCGGGTCGCGACAATATTTTCTCATTTTTTATTCTTCACTACTTGTTTTTCTAATAACATAATATATTTTATTTGTAGACCTATCCAGGCACTTCTTCTGTGAGAAGAAAGTCCTTCCCGCAATATGGTCAACTAGCAACTATATTCTAAAAGACCATATCAAGGGAAATCTCGGGGAAGACCCTTCAAAAGCTCATGCGGCTGTTGATCATGAATAAGGTGAGAATCATGATGATAAGACAACTAATGGTGCAAGTCAAAACTTATCGCTACTATCATCTTCTCATATCCAAACAATTGTGATCTTTTAAGAAAAAAATGGCTAAAACAAATAAAGTGGGTTGCTGGGTTAGTTAAGATTGTAGGCAATTTTGGCTCTTTCTTGGAAAAATACTAACGAGATGATAGAGATAATTGCTAGCTGCATTGGACGTGCTAAAGATTTGGGCAATGATAAAAGAACAATAAATGAGGAGCTTCCTCAAATGTCCCAAAGTACTATGGGTAGAATAAAAGTATGCAAAAAAAATAAAAATAAATTGAATGATCCAGAGACCATTCATCTATATTTTGGATTTCAAGATTAGAACAAGAAGATAATTGTGGAAATCCTTCTCAAAGAGATTAGAGATGAGAATGATTGAAGAGTTTGGTTTATAATTTCCCGAGTACTCAGTGAATTAGGTAGAGTTGGAGCGATGAGTCACAGTAAATTTGTGTGAATTGGAAGGAAAAAGTTGTACCTAACTTTGTCTATAAATAATAGGTTTATTGTGTAGTCCATTTGTTGTTTTATGACATTAAACAATATCAAACAATGTTCTTTTCGCTATTTCTTGGAATCTTATTTTTTTTTTTAATGTGCTATTTCTTATGAAGTTTCAAGCATTGTTCATAATTGTTGTGATGTTCGAAGAATTAAGTAGAATTATAGTGATGAGTTGTATAGGATTTGTGCTCGTTAAAAGCTTGTTGAGATATCAAGTTTATGGCCAAATATGTGCTGCTTCTTGGTTGTGTGGAATAGAATTAATTGTCTGACAACTTGCTTTTTAGTTATGGCCTTTAATTTTTAGTTGGTGTGGAGTTTGCTTAGTGCATCTTATGGAAACTAAAAATGCTACATGGGCTACACGAATGTTGGATTACTTTATAAGGGTTACTTATGCTAAGCAGTTGTGGCCAATGAAAATTTATGCTATGTAAATCATTTTTTATTTTTTTATTTTGGGATAAGTGCAATATAAGTCCTAAAACTTATAACAAAAATGCAATTAAGTCCTAAAACTTGTAAAAAGTGCAATATTGTCCTAAAACTCGTTAAATTGGTTTAATCAAATCCTAAAATTAAAACCGTATAACTTTTTAACAAAAAATGCTGACGTGGAATTTAAAATTAATTTTTATTTTCCATGTGGTTTTTTAAAAAAATTTATTCAAATTACATTTAAAAATTAGAAAAAAAAAATATTTAAAAAAAAAATTTAAAAATGGTAGGCTTCCTTTGTCGCTGGACATTGGCAGCCCCTCCGCGATAGGCGACGACAAAGGAAGCCTACCATTTTCTTTTTCTTTTTTTGTTGAATTTTTTGAAAATGATTTTTTTAAAATAAATTTTAGCTTTTCTTTTCTAGTTTTTAAATCTAATTTAAATAAAAATAATAATTTTAAAAAGCCACATGGAATATAAAAATTCATTTTAAATGCCATGTAGCATTTTCCGTTAAAAAGGTTAATAGTGTTAATTTTAGGACTCGATTAAACTAATTTGATAAGTTTTAGGACTTGATTGCATTTTTTTACAAGTTTCATAACCCAATTACATTTTCGTTACAAGTTTTAAGACCTCTATTGCACTTATCCCTTTTATTTTTGCATTGAGGGTTGTAAGTCTAATTAATTGTGAAGGTTTCCAAGTACTATGCATGAGAATGATTTTTTTTCTTGAGGATAGATTGATATTATTTCATGGGTACTATGTATTAGCATATATGTTCTTTATTAATATTCAACTTCTACCAAACAATGGATAGGATAGAATATAAAAGTATCTGACTTTAAATCTACAGTTCATCAAATATAGATAGGATATGATAAAATCTCTAGACTTCTTATTATAAAGTATTAATTTTCATCTTGATTAGAAATCCGGACAACCTAACACAGTCTATGTTAGTACACTATAAAAAAACATAGATTTGAAAACAATCATCATTCTTTGCACCGTTGAACCACATATTTCTTCACTATAGTTATGTGCATAGATATAAATCAAAATTTTAAATTAGGTAATATAAAATAAGTTTAACTGCGACAAAACATGTTACAAAATCAGGGGCACTATTTACATATTCTACAAATATCCTATGTAGCACCATGAGAGACCTCCCAGTACTTGTCTTGATGGATCGAATGAATATAGCCAAAGTCCATTCATCTTAGCAAAAGTTGCACAAATGACCATAATTAAGATACGAACATGATACTACCCAAATTCATCCTTTCATTGAGTAATGAAACTTCATGAAGCAATTAATGATTCAAGAAAGAGATAAAGCTTTTTCTTTTTGAAAAAAAAAGGAAGAGAAAATATTACATTAGGTTAACATGTCTTAAATTAAATCTGCGAATATGATAAGTTCTATGTGGTTAAATCTATAAGGTTTCTTTTTATGAAGTAAACAATAATCCATGAAAAAGATAAAACCCTTTCTTTTCTAAAGAAGGAAGAAAAAATATTACATTAGTTTAATATTTTTTTTAAACTAATTCTCCATGGTTGAAATTGATGAGTTCCATGTGGGTTTAATCAAATCGATCTATCAAGATCCATCTCGACACATGTATCGTTGACTAAAGTAATTTGTCACAAAGGACATGGGTCTAAAGGAAAAAGAAAGATTAATTCCATGTGAGTGAGACTCATGTGGTGGAGACAACCTCTAACTCTTTCTAGGGGTGTATGTGGGGTGTCAAAACCAAACTGAACAAAATCGAATCGAAATTTTGTGCATTTCAAGTTTAGTCCAATTTTCGATTTGGATAATGAAAAAAACCACATTTTTTTTGTTGATCCACATTTTATCAGTTTGGTTAACCAAATCAAACCATGAAAATATTAAATTGTGCTTAAATTGAGAAACCCTAAAAATATAAAAATCTCTCTCGTTAGTTCTTCCCAGCAAACTCTTGGAATTTACTTTTAGCTTAGGCACCCATGTTGGCTATATGCTTGTATGATCACCACCGAGGTTGCCAATAAACTCTTTGGTCATCTATCGCTTGAACGTGCTTTTATCGTCCTGAAGTTCTTTTTGAATCTCTCTTGTATGTAAGTACAAACATATTTTATTTATATTTTTTAAATTTAGATTTCTGAAGCTAGTAGTATTTTTCACCTACTTCTTATGATTCATTAATTCTAGCCGCATACCAATTTGTGGGGTTCAAAGTAATTAAAGTTTGTTGATGCGCTTTTAACGAAGTTGGGTGCGATTTTCCGCTACAAAATTGTCCTTATATTGCCGGATTCCATATCAAAAAGCAAAGAGATTGAGAGATTTTAGATCATAAGACATGTAGCGGTGTTTGCTAAGAGGAGGGACTCCTGAGAAGACACAAGTCCCAATGTGAAATGCTAAATTCCTTTTAAAAGATGAGCATTCTAGATGTTTTTTTCCCTAAGGAAGCATCTTTCGTGAATTGTTATTTTGACAAATTTATAGTTCCGAAGATATCTCCTAATGAAAAAGAAAATATCAGAGTTATAAAGAGGAGCTTTTAACAATATTTCATATTTATCAACTCTCTTGAATTCCCAAAAGGGCTGGGACTCTTATTTATACTTGAACCCTTCTAACTACAACTGTTAGATCTCCCATTGATTTGATAGTAGTGATCTAATCCTAAGAAACATCTAGAATACATTTTCCACATTACCCCTACAAATACCTATTATCCCTATAAATATTTAGACAAGCACATTTCCTATATTACCCTCAGAAATACCTAAAGTTATGGGCCTCTAGAATTGTCAAGGGCTTTTGTTTGGGCTGTTGGGCCAATTCTTTGATCTATTGGGCTTAGAATTTTTTTGGTCCATTGACACTAGACTATATATATACACTTGTAAGTTGACAAGACTAGGGTTTTTTGAGCGTCCAAGAGGGTTTGCAGATATCCGCCGTAGGAGCCGCCTCTCTGCGCCACCACCGGGGAACCCTCGCCTCCTCCAGCCATGGCCGTCGGGTACTCCCTCTCCTCTCTTCGCCTTTCCTGCCCATGTCGCGGCCTTACCATGTTCGTCTCCTCCCTGAAAATGGGCTGACGTTGTCGCCTCTCTGTCTTTGTTGGATGCAGGAAGAACAAGAGGATCTCGAAGGGGAAGAAGGGTGGGAAGAAGAAGGCGTGAGTGCTCAATTCCGCCTCGACTTTGTGGAAATTGATTCGGTTCTTGTCCCTGTTTTGGGGGTGCTGATTCTGCTGTTGTTTGATCCTTTTTTCTTGTCTGGTCTGGCGAGTGCAGGGTCGATCCGTTCACGAAGAAGGACTGGTACGATATCAAGGCGCCGTCCGTGTTCACCGTCAAGAACGTGGGCAAGACACTCGTTTCTCGTACTCAGGGTACAAAGGTGCGATTTTTATCGTGTCTTGGCGTGAATCTGTGAGCTGGTGCTTGACTGAGTTCTTGTATTTGCGTCCGAAAATCGTTTGAAGATGTTGTAAATGGTACTGTGTGGAGTGCAGCTAAGTTCGGCTCAATGTATGCCACTGGATATTTCTCATTAGACTTTGTGAAAATAACGTAGGAAAAAGTTTATCTGTTTTGTTCTGCTCTTTTGTTTTCATTTGGGGCCTTTTGACAAGTAGGCGATGGACCGCGATTATATTTTCTTGATATATATATTTAAAAAAAAAAAAAATTGGTGGAAGGGACAACTTATTGATGGATTGGACTCTTTCCGGGAGAAAATCTGCTCTGGATGTGGACTGGGATTTTGTTGGTTCTGTTAATTTATGCATTAGATCCATGTATTCTCATTTGAACTCTGTTCCTGTGAAGTTTTTTCTCCATGATCTGGGAACTTGGGTTTAAGTTATGTTTGCCCGACCACTTCCCTCCGAAGAAGCATCAAAGTGTTTTTCTTGCTGTTTAGTTTTGGACTTGTTGAGGGCTTGATCAACTGATATTCTATCCTTACCAGAATGGAAGAGGTCTTAGTTTTTGGGAAATCTCTGTGGAGCTTCCATGATTGATAGTTTGACATCAAATGGTGTTTGCATGAGAACATACATGCATCATGCATGATATCCTGTGAAACCAATGAGCCCTATAGATTTAAATTTGCAGTCAGCACTTACATAAGCCATGGTGATAATGACCTGGCTCTTGGAGTAAAAATTACTTGTTAATCAGGATGTGCACATAGGTGTAGGTTAAGTGAGATTGTTTTCTTATTATTGGCCCCATCCACTCTGTTTCCTTGTAAATGCCTTTTATGGATTTGAATACCTATGCATGTCCATATTGAGTTAAAAAAGGGTATCTACATGCAAGACTAATGGGGCCTATTCTGCAGATTGCTTCAGAAGGTCTCAAGCATAGAGTGTTTGAGACATCGCTTGCTGACCTTCAAGGTGATGAGGACCACGCCTACAGGAAGATCCGTTTGAGATGTGAAGATGTCCAGGGTAGAAATGTTCTGACCAATTTCTGGGTAATGTCTACGTTCGCTGTTGCTTAATTCTGTACTTTTTATTTGCATGTTGACTCTCTCTTGACTCACTATTCTCCTATGGTAAATTAGGGCATGGACTTTACAACTGATAAGCTGAGGTCCTTGGTGAGGAAATGGCAAACTTTGATTGAAGCCCATGTTGATGTCAAGACAACAGATAATTACACATTGAGGATGTTTTGCATTGGCTTCACTAAGAGACGTCCTAACCAAGTCAAGAGGACCTGCTATGCTCAGTCTAGCCAGATTAGACAGGTTATTTTCTAGTCTTGAGCCATAACTGACTAGTTGAATTACATAGCTTAAGTTGTAATTCATGCAGCTTTGGGATATTTCATGACTTCTTTGACATTATTCTTCAATATTGGGATCATATTATGTTAAAATTTTGAAAAATTAGGATGTGGGTGATTTATCTGTGCCTTCCCATAGATAGCATATCTTCAACTTGGCAAAAGTTATTTTAGTCCTGTCGTGTAAATTTTTTATTTGAAAAGTTCCTGCAGCAGAATGTATACTATTTCGTTTGATTAACTAAACAGTAACTTTTATTTGTTTCTCCCTTTTCAGATACGGAGGAAGATGAGGGAAATCATGGTAAACCAGGCAACATCTTGTGATTTGAAAGAGTTGGTCCGCAAGTTCATTCCAGAATCAATTGGAAAGGAGATTGAAAAGGCAACATCAAGCATCTATCCCCTACAGAATGTGTTCATCCGGAAAGTGAAGATCTTGAAAGCTCCTAAGTTTGACCTTGGGAAGTTGATGGAGGTATGTTCCTTGTTGGATCACCTATGAAAAATGTCAAATGTTGAAGTATGCGTGAATCTCGAATGACGGAAAAATCTTTTTACTTTTTGCCATCTTTGATGATATGTGCAGCATGTAAAAGTTCACGATGTTCCATTTCAGCATTTGGGTATCTGGATCTTTCTCAAAAATAAGATTAAAATCGTTGATAATTTACCCCCGCCGTAAAGGATCTTTGCTTGGCCCGATATCTTCGACAATGTCAGAGCCATGCTAATGATCATTCTGTTGGTCTTTCTGTAGGTTCATGGAGATTATTCGGAAGATATTGGTGTGAAGCTGGACAGGCCTGCTGATGAAACAGTGGCAGAGGCGCCTACCGAGGTTATTGGAGCTTGAATGTAGAGTGACTGAGATGCTAAGAAATGTGTCCCTTTGTGAGAGTTACATTCCATTTGAAGGGAGGTTCTGTTTGTGAACCTGCTGAGAAATTTTCTTTTAAGCACCTTTTGACTGTTTCATCAAGGAAGAGAAGACAATTTTGTTCCTTAATTTTGTAGACACCCTTAGATTTTTGTCGACAGCCATCTAAATTATGGGTAATTTGTTGTTTGTTTAAGCCGTCACTACGAGTCTAAGATGTGCCAGATTTTGTGGAGCCTCTTTCGTGGGATACTTGCATGGGATCTTTCAGATATTTTGGTCTTAAATTGTTTGCAACCCGGTATCCCAGTATTAAGCCAATTTGTGATCCTTTAACATCTCCCTTGTTCCGTATATTACCACAAAAAATTAACGCTCGGTTTTGCCGAAAATATTTTTTGGAAAATAATTTTCCTCATTTTTGGATTTTTGGTTCATTTAGGTAAATGATTTATCGAAAAATGCTTTTCTAATTAAAGGAAAAACATATGCTTAAAGTCAGTAAAATGATTTCTCTCTAAATCTTTTTGAAAAGCCGGAGAGCATTATTTTAAATATAGATAAGTATTGACGTTCGGATTCGAAATTTTAACGCTGGTTCTTGAGTCTTAATGTTTAGGATGAAGTTGGTTCTTGAGTCTCGGCATTTAGGACGAAATTTCTGATAGTTGGGCCTCGATGGCCATGCTTGAGTCCATCAAGGTTGAGCTCAAGCCCCTGGTGCTTGGGCACAATTTCTCCGGACCTAAGCTCAGGTTCATAAAGAACATACTTAGATCCTCGATACTTGAACTCCAATCTTTGGCTATCCATTGATTCTCAGCGCTCGAGTCTAAGTCCTTAATTACGAATGTTAATTCCTATAAAAATATTTTTAGAAAATTGAATTTTTTATTCTATATTTTTTTATTTCTTTTCTTTTTCCTTCTTTTTTGTTTGGTGGCTAGCCACTGAGCAAGGCTTGAGAGCCTCACCAAAGACCAATGAGCGTCCCTCTCCTATTGCCTGTCAGCGTGACAGGCCATTAGCCAAGCAAGAAGGAAAATTAAAATAAGAAACAGGAAAAAAGAGAGATAATTAAAAAAAAAATTTTTTGGTAATTTTTCTCTGAAAAATCTCATTTCCTTATCAAACAATGAAAAATATCTTTTAGTTTATTTTCAAGTTTCAGTCAAATAATGAAAAATATAATCATTTTCCAGAAAAATTACTTTTTAAAAATGTCACATTTTCTATAAAATGAATCTATGAAATGAATGGATATTAGTTTTATAGCCATTTGAATACATAGGGGACTTTGGCTACGACGAGCAAGCTCCTCATGATGGTGCTCCTGGCATTTGATCAAGGATAGCATTCTTGATTAAATGATTAAATTGCCCTCATTGTCATTTGTTTTATATTTCTTGTGAATTTTCTGTCTAGTTCATGGCAGTTCTTTTGTACTGCGAAAATCTACAAAGCAGTTATCACGTTCAAAGGGAGAAATGCCACTTGTATTTCTTACAACAGGAGGGTATTGGTCGATTAGAACATTTCCGTACGAATAAAACTTGGTTACCTTGTAACGTTATACGATGGAAACTCCGTTCTGCTGCTTCTGTGGTGAGATTACACTGCCATAGTTGGAATCCAAGTAGCTACTTAATATCAAGGAGTCAAAAACATAGAGACGTGGAAAACTGGAAATCACATCACATCCAAATCCAAGCTACTCAATGACCATCTTCTGCCCTTAGTTACAAGCTTAAGCTGTGTACATCGATTCCAGATACCACAAATTCTGTATTACAACGAAAAATGGCACCAGGTAGCTTGAGCGAGAGAGTCTTCCTAGATAATGCCGTTAAAATCTGCCGATCACCATCTACAAGCAAATGGTCTACTGCAAGGATGTACATTACGACTAAACAGAATCGCAAACATAACTCTCTCCTGATAGCGCCCATTGCTCCTAATTATTCTGGTCCCGGTGAACACAAAGGACCAACTGTTTCACACCTAACGAGGACATATTACTAGTACATGAAACAGAAGGCAAAACGCAGCCCCTAAAAACAGGCGACTTTTGTGACTCTTACATCAGCAGCTCACTTGCTTCAATCACTCATCAGCATTAGGCCTCCTGCAGCCGCAAAAGCAGGCCTTCTTCTTTTTCCTTTCGCCATTCCTCGACCCGATGTAAATGAAATCCTTCAGAATGATGCCCGTGCTGCTCCTCGAGAACCTGCTCTTCCCTTTGCCTTTTTTCTCGTCCTCCATCTTCAGCAAGATGTAGTTGATATTCTGCACCTCGAACTGCAAGCGGCCGATCTTCTCACTCTCTTTCTTCGCCTGCTCCCTTATTTTCTGCTCCCGGACGCTCTCAATGTCCTCCATCTCAACTTCATCCTTCTGATCCAATGAGGATAAGTTCACGTCGATATCTTTCGCCAGATGATCATTCATGACCATCAGGTGCATGACTGACGACTCCACTTCTTCTAGCTGCCTCTTCACTGTCTCGTACTTGACCTTGTGTGACCTCTTGCTCTTCTTCAGTTCCGCTTTCCTTCTCATGTCTTGCACACTTGCCTGGAGACCAGTCAACTTCTGAGCATCAGAAGCAAGTCTGTCCAAGATCTTTTTCTTGCTTCTCTCTTTACCAAGTTCTCTACTGGTCGAGACCTTGTCAATGCCCAATTCTTTCTCAATTTCTAGCTCTGACGAAGGGTTTAGACTGTTCTTCCATGCATCTTCAAGCATCTGATTGTTTGGTCTTTCTTCATCTCTACTGCTTATTTCATTAAGCAAAGAATCTGAAGCTTGATCGAGTGGAATATCTTTCATCAATTGCCCTGTCTGCGAAGGAGGAATTTCGCATTTGGACTTGGTTGGCTTCTGGTCATTGCTGATATCATTTCCAACTACTATTTTCTCTTTGTGGAACTCCTTCCTCTCTGGCGAGTCATTTTCGAGATTCACAAGCGCATCTTGACTTTTCTCCATCCCGACTCTTCCCATTTCTTCCCTGACAGCCTTTTCAACAGCTTCAATCCTATCATGCATCTTCTGCAAATCTGAGACTGCTGGTACTGTAAAGCTTTGTTCTTCTAGGAACTTGGCATGTCCATTTTCAGGAAATGGATATGCCTTTTCTGCATGCTGGAGAGAATTATAACAGAACAATATATTATCTTCAGCTGAACTAGCTCGTTGCTCAAATGGCATTATACCATATGATGCATCTAAAAGGCATGGAAAAAAAACGAGTTGCATGTCTTTACCATTTACCTTTACTCTCTGGTTTTTCATAAAATTCAATATTAGGTTGTAGCAGAAAAAGAAGAGACTTTCCCATTCAGTCATTACTTTTTGGTTTATCTACTCAGCTAGTTTTGAAATGCAAACTTCTCAATGATGAACAATACCTGGTGCTTCCAGAAATTGGATTGTGGCTTGAGAGATGTCATCCCATCTCTAAGAGACGATAGGATGGGAACATATGCAGATAGCTCATTCTTTAGTCCACCAATTTCACTCTCTAAGAACCCAAGTTTTTCTTTCATCTGTTCAATATCCCCATTCTTCATAGCACTTTCATCCCTTAGGCTTTGACAGACTTGACTTAGCTCCTGAACCTTATTTTCAAGTAGAACTTCTCGAATGGAAGAAATTTGGAGATCAAAGTAAAAAGTTGCAGCCTCAGCCTCCCAAAGTTCAAACTCATTGCTCCTCTCTTGCAGCTCTGAACTCAAATTCTCTTCTCGAATCCTGTGTTCCTCGATTTCATTCTGTAATGTGTTCACTTTGAGCTCCAGATTCTGTTTGACCTCCAGAAGACTCTCAATTTGCTCCTCCTGTCTTTTCCTTATTTCAGATAACTCATGAAACTGCTTTTCGACATTTTCTCTGCCCACTCTTGACTCTTCATGCTTCCTTTTTAGTTCCTCAACAGTTCTCGACAATTCAATCGCCGAGAACCGTGAAAGCTCCAGTTTTTGGTCTACTTCCGAAAGTTCCTTTGCCTTCTCTCTCAGAAAATCGTTGCCAATCAAAATTTGGTGGTTTATTTCATCATTGAAGTCTCTCACTTCATTGAACTCTCTGTCCAACTTCTCGATCGAGTCAACCAGGAGTGACTTTTCTGCCCTTTCTGTCTCTAGTTTCTTCCTTAACACCTCAATCTCCTCTCTTAGATCATTGTTAATTGTTTGGAGGCCACAAAGATCAGCAGCAAGAGCTTTTAGTTCTTCAGCTTTCTCCTTTCCAAAGCTCTGGAAAACTAGAGAGAGGTTACCAAGAGAATTCAGTTCTTGGATTATCACAGAGTTTTCCTCTTCAAGGGCATGCTTCTGTGCTTCTGAATCTGTAATCTTCTCCAGCAAAGCTTGGTTTTCAACTTGTCTGATGGAGTTATCTTCCTGCAAAAGCTGGTAAGCCATCTGCACATCAACCAATTTCTTGTGTATCACTTTTAAATCAGTCTCTAGTGCCTCCTGCTGTTGTTCTGCCTTGCCTAGATCCAATTTCAAGAGGTTTTTCATCTCTAGAAGCTCATGCTTATCTTTTTCCTGCATCATACATTGCTCAGTCATGATTCTGAGCTCCTGCTTGAGGAAGTCTTTACTTGACTCTAGCTCATTACACTCTAATCCGAGTCCTCTGAGAAAAGCAACTAACACGGTGTTCTCAACCAGCAACTTTTGCTCTTCATCCTTGCTCCTTGTCAGCGATTTCTTTAATTGCCCTATTCTGTCCATTATATGCACAAAAGGCAGTCGGTCAAGTTGGGAAGGTATTTGCTGTTTCGCGATCTCACCTTCACACCCTACTTCTGCATCAATTTGAAGAGCCTTGAACACCTGATAAATTTCGGTCTTCAGCCTTCCAATTTCATCTGCCAGCATTTCCCCTTCTACCTGCTGCTCAAGATTTTCACTCTCCAGTTCATTAATCAACTTATTGGATAATTTCGAAGCTTCAGTGTGTTTCTGACATTCTAACAAGAGGGATAAATTCTTTGCTTCCAGATCTTCTACAAACTTCTGCAAGATGAATATCTCAACTTGCGCATTTACGGCTTTCTCCACTTCTTCCTCAAATTCCTTCTTCCTCAGTTGAATTTCTTCTTGCAAAAAGTGTACATGGTTTTCCAAACCTGCCAAACGTGCCTCACTTGATTGTACATAAGTTGCACGTTCTTGTTTCTCCACACCAAGGTAGCCCTTCAATTCTTCGACTTGACAAAGAGTGGTTTCTTTCTCCTTCTCCAGTCTATCACATTTTTTTTCCAAGTTGTCAAACCTCCTTTCAAGACTTCCAAGCCTCTGCTCCACATTATCCAAGTGCAAGGCAAGGTTGCTTCTTTCATTTACGAGGCTGGATTTCTCATTAATAAGCAACTGGCAGAATTCATCTATCCTCTTTGATTTCTCTCTCAAGCTCTCAGCCTCAGATCTTGCAGCAGATATCGAACTCTCCAATGATGAGTTTTTCTCCAAAAGCTTCTGCATGTTCTCAGTGATAATCTGTAGCTGAGAAAGCAAAGCAGCTTTATCAGCAACAAGACTGCATTTTTCTCCCTGCAATGACTGGCAATTTTCCTGTAACAGCTTGATCTTCTCTTTGGATTCTTCTAATGCAATGTTTAACTGGGACAGGGATATTTCAAGCACCACATTTTTCTCTGAAATTTTGTCCATGTTCTTTAACTTTTCATAAAGAACTTCTCTCTCATCTCTATCCCTTTTCTGGATCTCTTTCAACTCAGAGTTCTTGCTTTGCAACTCCTTCACTGTTTGTCCAAAACATAGAGGGTCGAGACCTGCCAACTCCACTTGGGAGAGAAGCGCTTTATAGCACCCATTTAAGCCCTTAATTTCTTCTCGCAATTGAAAAATCTCTTGCTGGAGAGCGGTACTTTGTGCTAATTGTGTTGTGAAATCCTGCTCAAGCTTCTCTTTCATCTCCTTCAAGCTATATAAGTCATTCTTCAAATTCTTCTCCGAGATGGCGGAGGATGTGTTGAGTTCAGTGAGGCTTCGGTTTTCTTCCTTGACCTTAGTGATCTCTTCCTCCAAACCATATTTGCATGTCTCCAAATCCTTCAACATCTGAAGCCCGCTTTTTATTTCCAGAGCCAGATCACTCTGCTCTTTGTGAGACTCATAGTGCAGCTTCTGTAAAGTCTCCAAACTTGCTTGAACATGGACAAATTGAAGGCGATCATCTTGCATTTTTTCTTGAAGCTTGCGCAACTCTTCATGCTTCCTAGAAAGTTCTTGGTCCTTCATTGCAACCTTCTGTGATAGGTTCTCTGCATCAGACTGCAGAGACTGGTTTGACTTCTCCAATAAAAGACGCTGCTCTTCAGCATTCTTCAACTTTTCGGCACCTATTGCAACTTCACTATTTAGCCTTCTGGCATCATCTTGAGCACGAGAAAGCTCACTTTCCATCCTAGCCAAAGTTTCAAGACACTGCTTGTACAGGAATGCGACTGCTTCTTTCTCTTCATTTGATTTAACAACAGCATGCTCTAGCTTTTGAATTTCTGCTTCTGCATTTGCAACTTGCTCAGATAGCTTTCCAGCATCCATCTCTGCCAGCGAAATTTTACTTTCTAGAACAGATATTGTCTCCAGGCATTGTCGATACTGAAGTAGGCCAGCTTCTTTTTCAGCTTCTAGTCTGGAAAGTTCATGCTTGAGATTCTGCGTTTCAGTTTCTGCAGCAATAGCTCGCTCACTAAGACCTATCGCATCCTCTTCAGCTCGAGAGAGCTGCATCTCAAGGCTGGATATCTTTCTTAGACTCTGATTGTACTGAGCAAGGCTAGCATCCCTTTCAGCTTCAAGTTTCTCAAGCGCTTCCTTCAATATTTTTATCTCAATGTCTGCTTTGCTTGCTCGATCATCCAGACCTCTTGCATTCTCCTGAGCATGGTCTAGATCTCTCTTCAGGTTAGATATCTGTTCCAGAATTTGCTGGTATTGTGACAGCATAGAATCCTTTTCAGCTTGGATCTCAGCCAAGATCTTCTTCAAGGTTTGAACCTCAATTTCTGCCCTGCTTGCACGTTCAGACTCTGAAGCGACTTGGATTTTGAGATTTTGATTCTCGCTAGATAACTGCGACAACCCATTTTGCAAAATTTCAGGAAGGTTCAACCCTCTGCTGGTTATTCCATCAGGAGGCCTATATTGAGAAGTCACTTCATCCGACTCAAATATATCATGCACCTGTTTCAGACCTTTCTTACTTATACAAGAGGTGGAACCTGAGCTTTCTGAGTATGCTCCATGTCTTTTTACACCAGATGCATTGTTTGAAGAGAGAGATGAAGCATCTCTATTTGAATCATACATTTCAAACGATGCCCGGCGAGGGTGAGAACTTTCTGGTGTATGCAGATCAACCTCACCTCCTGATGAAGTGGATGCTGAATCTTCAGCCAGTTCATCGGGTACTTGATCAGGAAATGCTTCTGCCATAGTTCGATGGGCTTGGCGAAGCTCCACTGTGGCATGGTTGTACCTCTCCGCGAGCGCACGATAAGCACGGTAGAACTCTTCGACCAATTTCATCAGCTCTGGGCGTCTCTTGTAGTACATTTCTGCCCTCCTCGCAAAAGAGTCCGCATCTTCTTCGATAAGTTTGATCATTGCTTTGACTTTGGCATCCATATCTGGTTGCAGAAAAAAAGAAAAGCTAAGCAAAAATGCGGTCATGAATGTAGTTAAATGTGCATGTCAAACACGTATTCAAGAAAATGCATTTTTAAGCTGCTCTGGCATTGAGGGTATAGTAATTGCAAGGTCTGCAATTTATTTGGGGTATGCTGGAACTGATCCTTGAAACAGTAGAACTTGGATGCAACAAGAGTTGAGAAAAAACAATTGACATTTCCTTACTGCAGATGAAATATGAAGAAGACCTCCAATCCAATGTCCAATAACCAATACATATATACTCTAGGATCAGAAAATAATGAGCAATCTATTGTGACAAGCTCAGCAAAATCATTTCAAACCCTTTTTTGTCGGCCAAAAACAGTACACAACTTAAGTAGTAGACATAGTAACTCAGCTCGCGAGCAAGACTCTAGTAAATGCAAAATCTTCAGGTCTGTATAGGGGCACATTATCGAGAAGTTTTTAGGGTTTGTAACTTGTAGCTTCTTGCAGGGACAGTAAGCCCATCTTTTTCCTCTTCAAGTAGGGATGCTTTCAAAAAGAATCGTTCTTCCTTTGAAAATAGTTCTTCCTGACAATCAGTCAATGAGAGTGCAATAGCAGCAAAGGTGCTTCCATGACTCATTATTATTAACCCAAGAACAAGCTAGCATCTCGTAGATTGAAAAGCCATTTGAAGAGGATCCTCTTAAAATGCAGTTAGGAAGACTTTTCATGAATGCAGAACATTACCGGTGAGATTGTCCTGAAGCCATTTTGAATTCTTTGGCCTAATGTGGCTACTCCACCACCAAGAATACAAGCGTCGTGACTCGGAATGTAACAGAGCTGCCATCACCACAGCTAAAAACAGTGCCGCAACTGGTTTTGGCTTAGCAAAAGCCTCGTCCTTGGACCAGTGACAAAGGCCTAGTTTGTAGATCCAGGCCAGAGTAAAAATACCTAAGTCTCCAACTTAGCAGCCTTTTTCATATGAGTCTTTCTCTGTGAACTGAGAAATAAGACGTAAGCAAATGTGAGCATAACAGAGATCGTGTATGGAATTTTGACTGTCAACCACAAGAAAACACTGAGGATTTTTGATAAACCGGAGATTTCCAAACCAATTTGCGTTTGTCGCTCTAGACTCCTTTCTACCAATAGGGAAATCAAAGCACTTATGGAAAGAATAGGAAGAAGAAATGGCAATGCCTCATCCAAAACCGGGTGCTGCTTAATCTGGGGGTAAGAGTGAAGGGTCATAAATTGTTTATACCAAGGATAAGCTCAAATTCAGACAACGAAATCCGGAAAATAAAAAGTGGAAGTTAATAACGCGATAGGTGAAAAAATCAGTGAATGAATGATTTGTCCAAAACAAAACATTTTTGACGTATTAAAAAAAGTTTTAAACTTTATGCACATAGATCAATCAGTAGACACATAGCAAAAGAAATCCAAAATGAGAAAGTAAATCGAGAATGCTTCATGGTGCAGCAGAAGGAGTTTACTCCAAATATCAAGCAATAAAACTTACCAAGTAAAATAAAAGGAACATGAAGCTTTGAATTTTCCTGCAAGCGAGCCAAAGCACAAACAAGAACTGTATTACAATCAGTTTTCACCAAACAGAAGATCAAAAGCCACCAAGTTCTGAACAGCTCATTTCTTTTAGGATCCGCAAGCCAAAACCCAAGTCAAGGAAGAGAAAATTGAGCCCAAAAGCAAACTTTTCACCTAAACCCACCAAAGGCTTCGTCCAGAAAAGATCAGAACTCACCAAATGAACCGACTTCAACTTGCGGACCAGGAAGCATTACAATCACCCAGAAAGAGATTTTTCGGACGAGCTTGAAGCTCTCAGATCAAGCCCGAACCGAAAGAGTGAAAATGTATAACCAGGAGATGCGCCAATCACCGGAGTCAGCAGCTGTGATACTAGGCTTCCAGCTGCTACACCTCTTACCTCACCCCATTTCCATTCTCTCCTTTCTCTCACTGGAATAATTTTTCTGTTTCTCTCATTGATGGGTCACTCTTGCATTATATTTCAAGATTGGGTGGTGTGTACTGCCCGTTGTGAAGAGAGAGAGAGAGAAGAGAGAGACTGAAACGGGCAAAGAATGGCAAGGTGGAATGACAGTCCAGTTTAACCATGGAGAAAGACTTTGAAAATATCCAGATTTTCTTCCCCTCTTTTAATTTGGCAGTTGGACTTTTTGGTAAGTAATTAATGGGAGTGAATAGTAGAATCTGATTAGGGGGGCCTTGAATTGCCAACATTTTAATACTTAATCTACTAAATCAGCTCAACCACATTTTGAAAATTTATGAAATTCATGATGATTTAAAAAAAAAAAAAGATACACGAGTTCCTACCTACACATTTAGCGTTCGTTTTAGAAAATATAGAAAATATTTTCCTGGAAGTTATTTTAGGAAAATGACTATTTTTTAGGTGTTCGCCAAAATCTAAAATTTGAGTAGAAAATATTTTCCACTGTTCGTTAGCTCAAACATTTTCCTGAAAAAAATTATCAAAAATTGAATTTTAATATTTTTAATTGACCAAAAAATTTATTTTATTTATTTATATTTATTTTAAATGATTTTTTAATTATTTATATTTTTAAAATAGAATTTTTTTTTTTCCTTCCTCCTTCCTCCTCCTTCTTCCTCCCGATTCCTCCCGAGCGGCTTTGTCCCGTCCGCCTCCTTCCTCCTCCTTCTTCCTCCTCGTTCCGCCGCCGCCGCCTCCTTCACTTTGACGATGGCCGGCTACCAGCCGGCCGACCAAGACCCGGTGGCCACTCCGGCGAGCTCGAGGCTCGGCCGATCTCACCCGAGCTCGCCGGATGACAGATCTCCCCGCAAGCCTCCCGGCGCTGCCGCGGAGCTCCCTCTTGAGCCGGATCCTCCCGAGCGGCTTCGAGCCGCCGGGGAAGCGGAGCACGGCGGTGGCGGCGCGCCCGGCCGGAGACGAGCGGGCGGAGCGGCCGGGGAGGGCGGAGGCGGTCTCGGAGAAGGACGTCATCGAAGCCGACCGCGCAAAGAAGGGAGAGCAAGAGAGAGAGAGAACAAGAACCGAAGGAAGAGAAGAGGCGAGGCTTGGAAAATGTTTTCCTCTTTTGAAAAGAGGAAAACATTTTCCAAGCTGCAAAGAAGGAATTTTCCGGTCAACGGAAAATGTTTTCCGTTGACCGTGATTTTCCGCCCACCGAACACCAGAAAATCCGGAAAATATTTTCCTGGAAGTTATTTTCTGCGAAACGAACGGAGCCTTAAATTAATTTCTCTTTTACATGATATAGACGTGCTTACTCATATTATTGAGTAAAAATAATTTTATAGTCGAGCTTTAACTCAATTGACCCATCACTATTTAGTAATTGAAAAAACCTGAAGCTTTACCTACAGTTATTTACACTGTGTCTTCTCTTGGTTTTTTTTTTTTAAGGTGGGAATTGGACTGTATTAGGGGGATGATCAGCGGGGGGTGGAGCCTAAGGTTTTTGCACTTGGCATTAAGATCCAAATGATTTTGCTCTGCGAAAATGTGGTAATGATTCAGCTTTTCATTGGGTTTCGAGGAGATAAAAAATAAAAAGAAACCGTGAATCCCAGATTTTGCTGTCCCTTGTCGCCACTTTCGTCACATGTGCAAAAGGGTTTCTCGTGCCTTGTGACCGATTTTGGTGACTAAACTGCCCCTAGCTTCAGATCTCAACAAGGTGCTTTTCTTGCTTCAGGTGGCTGTTCACATTGCACACGGGTAACAGCTTACCTTTTCCCACTTTGCTTTTCTTCTCTCTCTCTCTCTCTCTCTCTTTTTGAATGGGCAGTGAAGATGCAGAGGGTCACTTCACCTTCAAGGCTATTTGAGCTACTAATGAATGGGATTAGTGACTAATTACTGATTTGCATAGGCTAACCACAGCTTATTTTAGAGGAAGTACAACTTGAGAGGTTGAGGATTGGAAATCATTTCACCGATATGGACCTTTATGAGGTGCATGTCAATTACCTAGACACTTCTTAACTTGCAAAAAACAAAAAAAAGGATATGTTCGTTTAGAGTGACTTTAATATTACTCTTTTAATTTAGTTTTACCAATAGAAAGTTTTCTTTTTTTTGTATTTAAGATGTCGCCTTTTTACATAATACAAAGGTTCATACTTATAAGACTGTGATGGCTTTTGAACACTAGTTGTCAATATTCATTGATTTTCACTTTGCATAGAAAAGCTTTCTTACTGTTTTCAAGGGCCTTACGAAGTGTTCCTCATAGAGTTATAACGAAGAACTTAATAATATATTTTTTCAGCAATGGTCGTGCTTTATGGACTTCAGCAAAATAACGTACTTGAATGGATCGATTGATAGACATCCAAGTTCCAAAGTCCATCCAGCCCAAAAATATATATTTAAATTCAAGGGGATAAAACAAAATACAGCTCTCTAATTAGTTTTTAAAGTCAGTAGGTGATCCCTATAAGTCAAATGCGTGCGCTGATTCACCATAATTTCAACGAAGCAAGTTGATGTCGGCATTTTGACTTCTTGCCCCCGTTAGATTAGCCAAATCACTTAAACTGTCACAAATTTCAATATAGCTGATGATATAGGCAAAGGACATATGTAATTGAAAAGCATGAACGTCGGTCTATCAAGGCAATTAACAATTGATTTCCTTTCCACAAAATTATTGTCACTTGATTCCTGTTCATACATAAAAGTCATTAAAATACTCTTAAGACGGTAACATAGATTATGATGATCCTATAAAAGTAAGTCATTAAGCAAGAGATGCACATGCAACCTTAGCCACGTTGCATAGAATACGACAATCAAAACACGAAGATAAAAAAAAAAAAGTTCCGTCTTAGGATCTCGAGTTCAATTCTCAATTTAGGCATATAAAAAAAAATGAGGTTTTTCATCTACCCGAAATCTCCTACGTAGATCATAAACTGCTCATCTTTGTCTCTCTCGAGATTGATCGGTAGATTCAACACGGTGAAAAGGTTCTTTACCGAGCCATTCCGGTCAGTTTTTCCACTTTGAAGAAGATGGGCGCACACGAAATCGATGGAGGATTTAGATTCTGGCTAATAATCGTCACCTTTTTTAAGGTGGGGCGTCGCCCTTTCAGAAGGTGGGGGCTTCTAGGGACGGTGGTGGTGGTTCCATCCCTTTTTGTCATCTCTCCAAAAGGCCTCGAATCGAAGAGATTCATATCTTTATAGCGACGGTTCTCTTTTCGTATAGGTGGGGGGGTGGGGGTGGGGGTGGGGATGGTGCAACTAAATCTTGAGGATGAGGACATAAATTTTATTGAGGCCATCGTGGAGTTATTGGACCTTTTAGCGACCAGATATCGTTCTCGGTGGAATTTTTCAGGTGTTTTTTTTTTTTTTAATCGTTTGAAGCTCCTTTCGATGCTCATATCTACGCAAAGAGAAGCAACCTCAGGCCCTCGGGGGGAAAAATAACAAAAGAAAAACTGGAGGGAAGAAGAAATTAAAGAAAGGAAGGAGTCATCCAATAGCAATAGCGACAGTCTCACCACCTTGAACTTGATTTTTGCTTGGAGTAGCAGTGAAATGCTAACATCTAAAATTGCCTTTCCTTAAATATAAGGTCGATCTTATTATATTTTTATCAGCAGTAAAATTGTAGGGAAAAGTGTCGGAGAAATCTCAAACCTATTGTATATGTGTCAATTTAATCAAAAACTCTTTTATTGTGCCAATTTAGTTTTAAACATTTTGACTTAAAACCAATTTAGTCATTCTAAGCAATTTTGGCCGAATATGACTGTCATGGACGTTGATCATCCTACATGACACGGCCGACACTAACATCGACATTTTTAATAATATCTTAATAATTTTCAATTTTTTCCTCTCTTCTTTCTTGCTTTTTTCTCTAGGGTTGGCGAGTGTTGGCCTTGCCTAAGCAAGGGTAGCCCTCGCTGCCACAAGTGGGAGAGGATAAGCGCCGCTAAGGCCACCCTTACCACATTTGGCAAGGCCAAGCGTCTTTTGGGTGAGAGTTGGCCACACCAAGTATCAACACTGGAGGAAAGAGGAGGAAAAAAAGAAAGAAAAAATAGAAAACGGAAAAAGTAGAAAAATAATATTATTAAAAATTGTCAACATTAAAGCCGACGGTGTCACGTAGGCTAACTAGTGTCCACATCAATAATATCGGGCCAAAATTGCTAAAATGATTAAATTGATAGTAGGTCAAAAAGTTTAAGACTAAATTGGCACAATTAAAAAAATTGGGACTAAATTGACACAAATATAATAGATTTATGACTTTTCTAACACTTTTTCCTAAAGTTATATTATTTATGCATATTATAGAGTTCATTATTAGAATGTCTTAATCTCTAGCTTAAGAAAGATAGATGATCAGTTTAGGATAGATGGATGTAATAAATAAAATAAGCATATATGCATATTAATATGGTCGGAATGAATAAATCAATGTACAAACTAGAGAGCATTTATAACTAATGGATAATGGGCTAAGGCTAGTCAACGAGCAGGAACGACCATATTCATCCCCGTCCCACCCTGCATGCAAGACAAGCAAAACCCTCACGCCGAAAACCATCGATCATAAAATTCAACTGTTCTCACTCGGATCGGAGCAATGTGAATACCCACCATTTGGATATGTCAATTTGTCATCATCAAGAGTCAAGACGAAGCCAACGCGCATTACGTACTCGAGTGAGATTATAGGAATACTGGGCATATTATCTAACACTCAACCACCTAGGTCATTGCACCTACCTTCAACTCTATTATCTATAAACATTCTCACCATTTCAAAAGTAACGTACTTCAACCAACACGGTTCTTATGTTCTTGGAGCAGAAGGCAAAGATCACTTCATCAGTCTATCCAGGTGAGAGCCTGAAAGGAGAGAGAATGAAGGCTTGACCCTTGCTAGTGTTGGGCGAGGCATGACCTCATCGGATCTGGCGAAGTTTGGCCTTGCCCATGGCCGGTGATGCTTGACTCTTGCCAGCTAAGGAGGGGCCTGGGCAAGGCTACCCTTACAGCCTCTCATGAGGCCAGAGGTTGGGTGAGCCTTGATTGGCGAGGTTGAGCCTCACACAGCCATGGCCAAGCTTGCTTAAGGCTATTCAAGAGCCTGGCGACTAGCTGGAGGAAGAAGGATGTGAAGAAAAAAAAGAGAAAGGAAAAAGAAATTTAAAATATTATTAAAAATTGTTTATGTTAACACCAATAGTACCACATATGACAGCGGACATCCATGATAGCACCAACCGGCTGAAATTAGCAAGATGGATTGAATTAGTACAAATTAAAAGATTTAAAGCTCAATTGGTTAAAAAAAAAAATTGGGGACTAAATTAGAATAATTGCAATAGGTTTAAAATTTTTTTTGTAATTCTTTCCAAGAAAACACGATGGTCGAAAGTCTCAATGAAAATGCTAACCTGTCTCATCAATACAAGTAGTTGAAACGATCATACGAATAATACCATGAAAACAACGCTCAGCACATGAAGACGGTATTACGTGCAACACAACTCTTGCCGTCGTTTTACACCGACAAGCCAAGTACTCTTCCGTAGAATTCGTTGATACTCGTCGACACTACAATCGCCCTCATCCTATTGTTATCCATATATCCGACTGAAGAGTACACACGGAACTCCCGCATTGAAGATCACCATAACACAGAACTCGCCGACGATCTTCACATCCCTCGACGACTACCTAACGCGGCAATGAATTGCAGCAAATGCACGAAGTACGAAAGTCGTGGCCGGTGACCACTACGGACCGCGACAGCGCCATCTTGCGTTATGATCGGGCACGTGATGACTCGGCGCTAGGAGTTCAGACCATGGGTCGTTTTGGGGAAATACCGTGGGTCCTGCGACCACATGGGTTGATTGGAGGAGGACGCATGCAGAGCCTCAGAATATGATGGAGTTCAATGGTCCTGATGCTTGAATTCCCTCATAGGATTCAAGGAAGGCAATGCTTGTCTGGTGGAACAAGATGCCGTTGGACGATGGGACATCCATCAACCCACGGGAATACAACCCGTTCGGAGGGATGTACAATTAGTTCTACTTGTTGTAATTATGGGTTAATGGCTCAATATGTATCTCTAGATCATTTTTAACAACAGTTTTCCTTCTTTAAAAGACATGCCTCTTTCATTTTCTGCAGTAGTTTTCTTTGTCATTAATAGATTTATCAGAAAGAACATATCTTCTCGGATCACGCCATTTCAATCTTTTGTAAATTGAAATCAACTACTCTTCATTTGAAAGAAGCATACACAACATTGTGCTAGTTTCAGGAAAAGTTCAATTGAGTCATGTTTACATAGTTCTAATGTAAACAAGTTCAAGGTATTGTATTTTGGGAAGCATAGTTTATAAATATACAAGGCACCCTCAATAAGAACTAATTGTCTTATGAAGATTTGGTAATCTCTAACTCATCTCTTGTTAATTCGAATGAACCATTATCTTATGAGACCAAGGAGCAATTAGAGCATTTGAATATGCGATGATGAGGCTCATACTATATGTGAGTGAGCCCCCGCATCACTAAGCCGATCCCTGTTATGGTACCTAATCCTTGTTTTAATTAGCGGCAAACAAGGTATCCTTGTCTTTAATCTCACTTGGTTAATAAGTGGTTAAGGAACGAACTTGTCTGTAAAAAGCGGATTAGGTACACGACACGGGTTTTGTTCCCAATATTGTATGCACAAGTGGTTCTATATTTGGGCCACTCATCCAAGTTTTGGTCTGTCTTTTACCCACTCCATTAGATTAGTAGGACACTTCCTAGGTCCGGTGCATAACTATCTAAGGTTACCTTTGTTGATGGGACTCGAACAGAAATAGGGAAGATCAGCAAATTGTATAGAAAGAAATTTTCGATTTGAATCTATTTGATATCATAGAATAAAACAATGAAGAAGAGAATGAAACGCGACGAAAAATAATCAACAACCATCTCTTTGAAAAAGAAAATAATACTTTTGTATAAGCGGTGTCCAAGCATGTCCTACGAAAAGGCACGATCTTTCACCTAAATAAGAAATAGCAAAATACGATTTATAATCATTCTCGTAAAGTACCATGACAATCTTTTCCATGTTACAAAAGGAATTCGAATTCACATGCAAAGAAACTAATAAATCTATGACGAAAAAGAGACACAATCTCGATATGGAATTGGAGTAACCTTGGAACTCATCAAAAGGCGTAAAGATCAACATTCCCGTTCGAGACAATTCATGGGTTCACCATAGCACCCAATTTTGTGCAATGCACAAAAGTGTTTTCCTCTATCAATCCACAACATAGATGAGTGAATAAAGGGTAATTGTGGGGAGAATTACTTAAAAAAACCCTCGCCAGCCCTCACCTTTGCCAATTGCCTAGTTCTAGTGACTTATTGGAGGATGAAGATATAAGGAAGGAAAAAAAAAAAAGAGCAAAGAAAACCTATCAAAATTAGTCAAATGGACTAAATTGACACAAATACAAACGTTTTATAATTCAATTAGTACATTGCAATAGATTTAAAATTGTTTGGGTAATTTTCTAATAATCACATGTAGCTAGCTCCTCTGAATCCAAAGTCTGTTTGGACATATTTGAAAATATAATCAACCCATGTTTCAAAAAATGGGATATATGATAGATCACAAACAATATGGGGAAATTGTCCGATTAATTTTGAATTTATTGTAAGGATGTCAATTCAATTCTATATTATTGTATCGATTCGAATTTAGTCATAAATTTTTCAATCTATACTAATTTAGTTATAAATTTTTCAATGTTACTAATTTAGCATTAGAGATTTTTGTATGAAATTTCAATATGGTTCAGAAGAATTATATTTGAATTTCACATAAAAATTTAAGGTTAAATTGGTAAAATTAAAAAATTTAAATTAAATAATATCTATAAATCAATTTACAAATGATTAGTCAGTTTTCCTCAAACGATTGACGTGATTTATCATCACAATAAAACCAATCATGGAGACATCATGCCGGGGATCAGACAACACTCTCACGCATATTGGATACTTCAATTTTTGTCCCCACGAAAAGGACCCTCACGACAGTTTTTACTTTTTGTTTTTTCCTTCTTCTTTCCAAATAATAGAAGTATCGCCTGATTACTTCTTGATTTTTTTCTTTTTTTTTCTTTTTTTTTTTCTGTTTTTCTCCTTTTGCCCGAGCTTACGGTATTCTGTCAATTCGCGAAGCATCGACATCGTTTTGGTTGGGGGAAATGAACAGGTGAGGAGAGCCATTCGACACATCTTATTCTACTTCTAGCGTGGTAGGTGACTTACGGTGGCTTTGGGCATACTGCTAAGCAAAGTTTGATTTTGAAAGATAGCAGCTCCATTTATTTCTTATTAAATTCAATCGATGTAACCTAACATTTTTGTCAGCTAGACCGTCGCACCTAGAATTGACGGAGAAAAAGGCTCAGCCTCTAAGAAAGCTAATGGAATACTTTTCTGTTTTTGAACTTGACCCATTGTTTTGGTGTTAACTTAGGTATGAAAAAAAGTTGTAGAAAGTTCTTTCCAAAATTCTACAAGTGTCTTTCTAGATAGGGGGGATCACGGTTTTCTAATAGTTAGTTGTTTACCAAAAAAAGGTCCAATTTTGAAGGAAGGTATGTGCACTTGTGATTTGTGTTTGCTTATGCAATATAGATATTGTAGAGAAGGGTTGAACTCGAGGTTTCTTTAGCATTGCGGAAGTCTTAGGGCGCGTTTGGCAATCGGCCAAACAATGAAAATTTCTATTTTTTTGTTCCCGAAAGTAGATTTGGGACGAAATTCAAGAAGTAGAAAAAAAAAATTATTATTTATTTTTGGAAACAATTCTAGTATCAAGCCAACCTATTTTTTTCTCTTTTCTCTTCTTTCTACTTGTTCTTCTTCCCTCTCTCATTTTCTTCAACTGCTATTGCCGCAGCCATTGCCGTTTGCCGCCATTGCCACCCCCACCGTTTACCGCCCGCTACCACCGATCGTTGGCAACTAGTTGGGCAAGGTCCAACGAGCAAGCCGTCGATGGCAGGTGAAGCTCGTCGGCCTCCCTTGGCCACCGATGAGCCTCGCCTAGCCAAGCGAGGCTTGACCTCACCATAGATCTAGCAAGATCGAGCCCTACCGGCAGCTAGGCGAGGCCGCTCGCCTAGCCAAGGCTCGGTTGAGCCCCTCCCAACTATCAATGAGGCTCCACCAACGAGGCGCGACCTCGTCGAGGGCCAGCGATGCTTCTAGTGAGGTTGCCAGCCCTCGTCTGGCCAGTCGCCAATCAACCCAAGATCAGCTACTAGTAGACCTTGAAGAAGAAGAAGAAGAGAAAGAAAAGAAAAGAAGAAAAAAAAGGAAAAAGTAACAAAATTATTTAAAAATTATAAAAAAAATGATTTAGATTATGAATTTTCATAACAAAACCAAACGCAATTCTATTCTATGAATAAAAATTTTCGACAGTTATCAAATGCTTAAAAATTATTATTAGAAACAAAATAAAAAATAAAAATTTCTGATCATAAATGCGTTACCATAGCATCTCTTAAAAATAACACTAGAACCAAGATGAAGTACAGAGGGTGTGACAGGAGAAGCAGACAATTCTCGTAGACTCGAATATCAGGTGGCAGACAAGAAACGATGGGTGGGTGCTTAACGGAGAGTTTCTTCTCAATGATGCTGCCAAAGTCCAAAGTCTTGAAGATGTCAGAGCTGAGAAAAACGCTCGAAACCTGTAACATCCAATATGCACCAGTCGTCCCAAATGAGTGGATTGGTGGGATACCCAAGTTGAGATGAATAAGTTGATTGGCTGACAAGATCTTGCCACGTGGTTGTCCTAATGTAGGGAATCAACGGTGGATAATTGCCTCCTGGCATGGGCACATGGGCCAATGATAAGTTGCCATACGTCAAGAGGACACAGTCAAAAATTGATCTTACTAAAAAGGGTTAGGGAATAGGATGTGTCATTTTTATGGTTCCTGATTTAAACCTTTCAAGTCAAAACTCTCTAAAACATCCTAATCAGATAGGAGTAACCGAGGATCCTACCATCGTTTTGAGTCATTCCAACACAAAACAAAGTTCACATTCCTGCAACAAGTATTCAACAATGGCATTTGCAAGTGAAGATATTATCGAATTAAGTACTTCTTTCGAGAGAGTCAGTGAACATGCACTCAACCATGTCACAAAGAACTAAGAAGTTTGAACCCACTTGATCCAAAAGGCAACATATTCTCGGCATTTGATCTAGAATGGCCTTTTTCTTTGATTCTCAAAGAGCGACGATTTCCATCTCATTTCCATCTTATGGATCGGTAGTACTGGTCGGGGCTGAATCAGTGTCTAGGGGCTTATTGATGTCTACTCCACGGTCGAAACAGAAAGGAGGAGGACTCTGCTTTTAAGACGACCGACACCCAAAAAGCAGTACGGACACATACAAGGCGCCTCCTTTTCCTCTTTCTTCCACGAGATCAATAGTCAGCGAGCGAAGGGAAAGAAAGAAAAAAAATGAAACTTTGGCCCTCGATTGGCGCTCATAAATGACAAATTCAAGTCCAACACATACCCACGCTCCCCTCGCATCGTCACCGTCACCTACCTCCATTATTGCATTCAGAATCACCAGGAAAAGGTAGGAGAGAGGGAGAGACAGAGGGAGATGATGAAGAAAAATGGGAATGCAAAATCGACGTGCATGGGACCCGGAAACATGTAGAAAGACTGGAATCATGGGTGTCTTTGTTTGTCGTGTTCTGGTGGAGAAGCCAGCCAGGATACCACTTGTTTTCATTCCGACACCCCCCACAGGATTCTGAAAGTTACTAATGATCAATAGGGTTTGCATGCACGAGACTCAATTCGGTGCTGTCCATCGTGTTTGACGATTCTTGATGGCAGGTTTTGAGAAGACAGAGAAAAGGTGAAAAAAAAATAAGGTAGTACTTGCTCTCGTGTTGGAATGGGAAGATGATGATTATGACCTGCGTATAACCTCTGTGGACTTGAAGCCCATGGAGAATCTCTCTCTAACTTCTCTTTCTTAATTTACTATTTCTGAAATTTGCTGACGTAGCACGCGATGTCAGCTTCACATGTGAAAAGAGATTCGATGAAGAATGATGGATAGATGTCGGCACGATTTGTTAGTATGATTTCGAGGTGTTCATCGGAAGGAAATGAATGATTTCGAAACGACGGTTGTCTAATCTTCTTTCCACCATTGATTAAAAGCATTATAATTAAAGGCTATCACTCTTTTCCCATAAAGAAAAGGAGTAATTGCATAAAATAAACATGGGGATGGATATGTGCTAGCAAAAAAAGTGGGAAAATTATCCAAAAGATTTTTACCCTATTATAAGGTAACCAATTCAGTGCTAAATATTTCAATTTGCCATAGGACTCTTTAAACAATCTTTCCAAAAAAAAAAATTAGCGTTTTTATTTTTAAAAAAGTTAAATGACAGCCATTCCATGAAGAAGAGGCCTCTGATCTCTTAACTCTTCATCCACCATCTACTTCACAATGATAGTGGGCCTCAAATTTAACCGTCTCCCAAGTTCTGGACCACTGAACTTTAGCGTCAGTTAGCTGAGGACGGCCTTAATGCAAAACCTGCCACCATCTGCTCCTTTCATGGAGATGAGTTGTCAGTAGTTGAGATTTTTGTGAACTACCCCGGTCGCAACAATTCTCAATTTTGAGACAAATTCTAGTGATGCGAGCATCAAGCTAAATGACCTTCGAGCTTTATGTGCCTGCTGAACCTCTGCAGACATTACTATATATGTTCATAAGAATAAGAAGTGTGGAAATGATCCCGTTTACAGGTTTTAACTTCGTCGAAGAAGCTCGTAGATGGAGTTCCAAACTTGAAACCAGACTGGGAACAGCGGAGCATTGGAGTCAAATGAAATCAAGTTCAAACACACCAATGCATCAAGGACTAAAATTTGCAAATCGAACTCGTTGGTTAAACGGTAGTCTCTGTTCTTGTATGTGGCTTAGTAACACTAGTGTTTATATCTTTGTTAGCTCTCTGTCCATACAAGCAATCACCAGACACCAACTCTTGAATACGGAAGATCAAATGAGCTCAGATAAATAGCGCCTATGAGACAACCTTAGCAGTTACTAACGGAACAACCGGGTACTGTACAATCTACAGCTACACCTCTAGAGTTACAGGGGCAGAAGCAAATACATGCAAGAAACGATGAAAAAAAAAATTATCTAATTACTCAAGGTAGTTTTTATGGGCAAAGGAAAAACATTTTATGATACAACAATAGGGCCTCTAAAGCATACAACTACCACAAACAAGGCCACTAAGCCAACTATTACAAGTCACTCTCACCGTCTCAATGCTGGGTGAGAGAAGGAAAAGAAGGTATAGATTTCAAAATCAATCTCCGCCCGCTCCTTAGCGGAGGGGAGGAACCAAAATCGCTATGCGGCGAAGAAACCCTCTTGCCATTGGGAGAAGCAGTTTTGATTACTGCATTGGGAGTGTCGTTGCTTCGGAGCATCTCTGGCATCTTGCCACCAGCATTACTATTATTATTATCGTCGTAATGCTTCTCAAACTCAGGCTGCAGGGCAACATGTTTATGTGTCCCCAGATTTTGACCCGCATGAAGTACTGAAGAGGAGCTGGTGGTGACCAAAGATGTGGATCGTGGCGGTTCATTCTTTGCTGAATATGTAGTCTGAATTGATGGTCTGGTACACACAGAGGACCATTTAGTATTTTTTAGTATCATTGTGAAAGTTTATCAGCAAAAGAGAAGCTACATGATGATACCCGTAATATGCAGATGGCGTTGCTTCAATTGGATCCCTCTGTTTTGCGACTTCCAGAGAACGTTGGTTCCCCACGCTTTTTCTGATATTTTCCTTCCCTTCGTCAATTATTTCGGCCTCCACACCATTTAAAGTAGATCCTGGGGTACATTACAACAACTATTTTAACAACAAGAATCACAAATAGCAACTAAAGGAGTCCATATGGAAAAACTTAATACAAGCAAGATACAAAATTTCAGAGAGAGACGTATCCACTCACCGTCTTTTCTACCAAATGAATTTTTACAACCTTCGCATCTGCAGTTGAAGGAGCAACCAACTCCACCCTTTTGTTCAAAGGAATGAAGTATTTAGATAGGATTATTTTGTTCAAAGGAATGAAGTGTTTAGATAGGATTATACAATGTGAAAAAACAAATAATAAGGAGAAGAAAGTAAGAACCTGATAGCATTCACAATACTTCTTCAGGCAGCCAGATTTCTTGCAGTTGCATCCCCTCTTATGCCGTGCCGAAGCAGGGGTTTTATTGGAATCATCCTGCATGAATATTTGTTCATGAGATAGCAGTTCTGATTGCATTGATAGACTTTAAGGAATATGTGTCTTACCCCAGTATCAGGAAAAGAGTCAGAAGCTCTAATAACTTTTGGAGCAAATGCAAGTGGGTTGCGTGACTCGATCTGTTTGCGAGTTGCAAGAACAGTATCTTCGTGAATAGGCTTATTGAGGCAGTCTAGGCATGCACACGGCTCGATGCAGTAGACACCAGCAGCAAAGCATTCACAGTAACTACAAGAACAGGGAAAAAGATGACTTTCCATTTTATGCATTTGTTTCGTTTTATATATATGCGATCCGTAAGACCATCTTCGCATTCTTTAGAAACAAAACTAGAACCCGATTTGAAGCCCAAGAAACAGAAAGAGGATAAGTGGACAATTTTCTTGACACAGTGATTGGTGCTCATCACATTTATTGACCACCAGGCCAAAACACAACATAACCATCCCACATATAAGCCAGCATATAATAAAAGATGGAGACTGGGAGTAGTTCATGGTTAACTAAGACTCATATGAGAAGTTACTCTTTGTCAATCCAGATGTCAGTTACATATAAACTAACTCTTTTGACATATTTATCATGGGACATTCACTTATTCATCAGTCTCAAAAGGAAACATTACTTACAGCTTCAGACATTTTGATTTCTTGCAGTTGCAGCGTTTGCAGGCCGTATCTTCAGAATGCTCTGCTTTGCGCCTGTGAAGCAACAAGTAGTGTTCTTAATGTTAAGTAAATTGAACAATTGTATGCATCATAATGAATCTTTTCACACCGAGGTTTAATAGTTGTAGACATGCCTCTTTTTCTGAGGACTGTTGTGGTCAAGCTCTTCACTGTCAGGATATGCACATGACTGCAATCCATCTTGTACAACTAGGACTCCATTATCGGCAGAACCTATGTCCTCAGAAGCAACTGAAGTCAAAGATTCATGAAGAGATTGATGGGAATTGGGAAGATTCAATGAGTTAGAAGAGATTTGCGTGTTCATCAACTGATTTTCACTCAACAAACTTCCATGTTCTACACTTTGGTAGTCGTTTGAAGTGGTCGCCAGAGCATTTAAGTGCAGACCAATTCCAGGTAACGTGGACCTCAAGGGATCACCTTCACTTTCAACAGGCAGCTGCCCATCGTTCACAAGAGTGTTTTCATCATGTTGAGATAATGCAATGTGACTATAATCCGAATCATCACCGGAGAGCTTACGAAGCTCAGCAATCTCAAAGTCCAGACAACGCCTCCTCAAGCCCCGATGGAAATTAGGGACAGGCTGCAAATATTTAGTTCATAAGATTGTCGACTAAATGATGTGCAAGCAAAGATGCCCATTAGCTACGCTAGACCAGTGAGATACTACTAAAGTACATCAGGAGTGTCACTTAATATAGTAGTGTGTGCATCTAATAAGAACAGATTGAGTATGTAACAACTGGACAACTATAGCAAATAAAGTTTTACTTTGTAATAACTGGACTTATGAAAATACCTTTCAAGTGATAACTAATGCTTGTGACACAGTGGAAAATGAGGGATTCGCTATAAGCACCACATAATGTACACGTAGACTATTGAATTCAACTAACCAGAAAAGTGGCATCATTACCGTGTAATCAAAAGGCACACATGTTCCTGCATCATTGTGTGAATTCTTGTCCAGCTGGATTGACATATACTTATCCAAAAACTTATCCAGATTATGGTAATCAAGATTCTTAATCGCTTCCTTTTGCCCATAGGCTTCATCAGTCGGATATGGGGGTTCTATTTGTTGTTGTTCCCTAGACAGTAAATCCACCTGCTGCGATCTCTCAAAACCACTGACATCATCCGGTGTGAACCTTGACATGAGAGAACTTAAACATACTGTTCCAAAATCAGGTGATCTATGAACAAGCTCCCTAAATGCCTCAACATCATTAGGAGAGCTAAAAATGAACAAGTCACTCGCATCAATTGGCCATTCTTTCTGTTGTTGACCTTCACCTTCAGGAAGTGGTTTCCCAGGAGATTTCACAGCCACCGGTATAATGGGGGTCGACATACCAGCAGTCTCTACTGCAGCTTCTGCGCCAGCAGAACAAGTTGTCATGTTACCTTCTGGATTATAGAAGCCACACCTCGAGGTCTGAGGAAACTCAGTTGCAAAATCTGAATGTTCCTTGCATGGTTCAGCATGAACTTCAACTGAAACCTTTTTGTCAGAGCTTTTGCTTCTCTGAGAAATGCCATTAATAAAATCCCCATTTCGGCAGACTATATTGTAGTTTTCAGAAGAACGATCGGGATTTGATGGATCTAAGCTTTGATGCCTGAAAAGAACAAGTCAAGGAACGAGATGTATAGTGATTACTACTGATGATACAACGCACTTGCTTTGCAAAGAAATTATGCAATGCCATCAATTACCTCCGCAGAAAACTCGGGTCCTTGTGAAAATTGGCATGAGGCGAAGTGAAAACTGAGGGAAGGGCTGTGAAAGGAAGTGAGGTGAAAGTCTGAGCTATGTGTGTGGATCTCACGGGCTTGATAGGTGAGAGACTTCTGATGAAGTTAAAAACTGGGGAGTCCTGCCAATAGAAGGACAAAAACATTAGACCATATGAAGATTAAACGTCACTATTAACAGGGAAGAGCAACAATAGCTGAAAAGAAATACCTTAAATGACAAGACAAAAAAAAATGAAGCGAAATAAGGCTGCCCAAAAATTTGCACAGAAAAAGCAAACGATTTCGCTAACCAATTAAACTACAATATAGCTTAAAACAGCAGAGTTCTGTAGGAAAACCATGGAAGCGTGCAAAAAAAATCTTCTCTTGGCATGAATTATTGGTAGAACGCACTCAGCAAAATCACCATTTTCCCCCTGAAATAATCAGAGAAGAGAACTGACAAAAAAAAAAGAACCCTTATTTCTAGACATAAAGTTGCATCGGCCGGGCAGAAAAACCAATTCTCTCCCCCGAAATCATCTCAACAATTCCTACCACCAAAACCATCGGAAGGAACTGCTAGCAGAGTGAACAGGGTGATCTCCGAAAGTGCACAACAGATCAATAAGCAAAGTCATCAAACGACATGGACAAAACCCAAGAAAACTTCAGAAGGCCGAACCGTTCCTGCTCCGAAAAGGACAAACCTTTCCTCACGAAAACACCCACAGAGAAAAACCCATCAAAAAGAAAAGACCCCCGAGTGCAGCGGCATCGCCATACAAACGAAGAACAGAAAGAACCCAGAAAAAACGAAACACCGACAAAGAAAAGCCCATCAAAAAGAAAAGACCCCCGAGAAAAAAAAAAAGGGGGAAGAAATTCACAGGACAACCGCGAAATTGAGGTCTGCAAAGAAAACCCACAAAACGAAAAACCTAGAACCGAGAACGCGACGAGAATTCTACCTCGTGGGCAGAGACGTGGGGAGCGGCGATCTGGGTCTTCTCAGGCGTGTCCATCTCCACAGACCCACCAACCGCCGCTGCGCATCTCTCTCTCTCTCTCTCTCTCTCTGCGTGCGCGTGCTAAGTGTGCGGCGAAGTGAAGTGAAGTGAAGCGAAGGAGGGAAGCGAGGGAGGGAGGGAGGGAAGGAGGAGGAGAGAGATTCAAGACGAAGCGGGAAGGCGGGAGAAGGGAAGGATTTTCTTTTGTCGCGGTCCCTTCGGAGAGACCGATGACTTTTCGGCGACGGAACCAGGAAAGGAAAAGCAGTGTCCCCACACACACGACCCTGTGCTTTCCAGCCACCTGTCCCCCTCTATATATATATAGGCCCTGCGATGGGACCTAAAATTTCGCCCTACAAAAAACCGGCTCTGAATTGAATTGCACTCATCATGCATATGATCCTCAGATAATATCATGATGCCTCGTTTTGTGAAAAATTACCATTTAAATCATTTTGCCTCGTTAATTAAGATCACCTTGCCTCGTTAATTTCCCATTAGTCAGTATCAAGAGATTGTTGCGATGGGTTGGTTATTGGAACTTTTTCTACAATCGAATGGTTCAAATAAATTTCAAATATAACGTCAATACAACTTTCTTAGCTAATTTGATTGAGTTTAATTTGTTTGTTAAAAAGTTTACTTATCAAGTTGAACGCATTTGATGACGTATAGAGAAGGAAGTCAAAACTAATCATTCAAAAGTGGGAGCCATTCGATCATTATTGATGATCAATTTGTACGATAAAAGTTGTAAATAATAAAGTGAAATGAGATTATTAATAATTTGATCAGATTTTTTGGCTTAGATTTTGAACGACTACTAATCCTTGGTAAAGAAATTCGACCCTAAATTTTTCAGGGCGAATTCCAAATGATCATCTTTTGTCATCTAATGGGCTATTTTCACATCACATTATAATTTTTCCTCACTATAGCCAAATTTTCATTATATTCCACACAAAGCAACAAAATGCTACGGCTAGATTCCTCATGTGGGTGGTATTCTATTCGACCAGCAATTTTGGCGCCCAAAATATTTTTGGAGGATAGGCTAATGCACACGTCGGTTCAATTCGGGCTCTTCTCGGTCATGTGACTATGGTCCACATCACACATTAATTAACGTCCTGTAAAAGGGTCGAGTTCATAGGGATATTGATGTGGAAAAATCGGAGGATTTACGATTGACCGGTGAGGATGGGGTCTTAGTATAAGCTGGAAAAATAAAACCTTTATGTTATATATAATAAATACCAAGAGCTTCTAATCACCAATAATAATAATAGTAATAATAATAATAAAAGTACCTAGAGCTTCATTAGGAGTAAAAGAGTGGTCCACATTTCCATAGATCTACCGAGCCCACTACCTACTCCATGGTCCCATTGATTTAAATGGCATATTCTAAAATTCCTTCTTCCTTTTTTAAGTACATGAAAAACAAGTCAAAAAGTTGATATGATAAGTGATGTAATAAATTTTAAGTGGGAATTTTTTTTTTCCAATTTTAAGTGGGAATTTAAATAAGCTAGTTATGTTCAATGCGCAAAAGGTTGCTACATAGATTTGGAAAACCAAATTTTGTTAAATTGTTTTAGTATATTTGAAAATATTGGAAAATTCGTTGCAGGAAACCGTTCCAGCGTCATTGGCTAAGAATGGCTATCACGTAATTTGGCTAATTTGCTATCATTTTTCTATAAGCAAGTTGAAAATGAACCATGAAGCCAAAGAATGAAGGGCATAAATCTTAGCAATTTTTTTTTTATATTAAGATCATATCACATTCGTAATGAGGCCATCCAAAATACTATTCTCATATACAATGGTATGAAGAGTGTTAGGTCCAAATAAAGAGAGGCGGATTAATTAGTTTTTTTCAAATATGTGAAAAACTAATTTTTGTACAACCAACCCTTAAAAAAAAAATCTACTTTTACATGCAATTAAACTAGCAATTTATGCTGCAAAATTAAAGTCCTTTAGGAAAAGAGAAATTCCAAAAAAGATTTACACACCTACTTCCCTATCTACCAGCTCCATTTGCTTAATTAGGCCGAAATACACAAGTTAAGCAAAGCGCACAAACACTGCCTTGTTATAAGTGCAAAACATTCTACCACACGAATTCAAAACCTTTTATAGCTATTCTACTATATGGTAAGTAAATATGATACCATTTAACAATCATTCTCACGTAATGTACACACAACACTGTTATCAATATACTCGGATCGAGTCAATTATACTATATATTTGACTAAAGTATAATAAATGTAATCAACCAAATACTTGTTGGGGTTCACTTATGAAAATTGAATGTAATAGCCCAAAAACAAAAATGGTAACCAGGGAATAATGCTCTCTCTCTCTCTCTCTCCCTCTCCGTGAACAAAGCGGAAACAAAGGTCAGCTCACTCTGACACAGTTGACATTACCAGGATTGACCGAAACATACGGGGGGGAGTCCTAGGTAATCCCACTGTCCAAAAGCATAAGTTCAGGAAGGCACTCCAGATAATCACGGTACTTTAAAATAATCAAATTTCTGCCACAAGAACACAACCGCAAAGCGCACAAACTATCCAGAGAATTTAGCGTCTGTCAGGTATCACCAGCAGGTCCATCACCACCTTATTCTAATCACTTTTCGAACCCTGATGAACGATGCTCTTCTAACCGCAAGCCTCCGGCGAAAACGACAGGACAGGCTACAAAAGAGTTAGTAATGATTGGGAAGAGCATCTTCAATGCTCCAGATGAGGTATGGCCAGCCCTGCAGCTGCTCCCCCGCATGGGAGTCGAATATTTTCTTGATTCTTTATTTTGCTAGGGTTTTGGTTTCTTCTCCTTTCTTGTCTCGATTGCTGTCATGCTTTTGCTGGATCTTTTCTTCTTCTTGGTCGTTGACAACCACACTAAGACACAGAGGTCTTCATTATTATAACTTCATAGGACAATTTGGGATTTCCCAGAAAAGATTATGGGGGTTCTGACTTACTTGTCTAGGGCACTAAACGCCCAACTCATTAGGTACAATTTGAATTTGAGCAACCATGGCCATTTGAACCCTGCAAATTTTTATCTTTCCTTCAGTTTCCCCAAGTCCCGATGAGTCGGTAGGTTTATCAGAAGACCTGGGGATGCTTTTATATTGATATGACGCAACTTGTTTTGACCTAGGGCTGGGTGTTTTAACCATTTCTTGCATGGATTTGGTGAGTTTAGGAGTGAGGGTTGCTGCATTATCGAGTTCTTAGTTGCTCCCGATGGAGTCCTTTTCGTTTGTCCATTTATGTTCTCTATATGTGCGCTCACGTGCAACGAAAAATGTATTCTTATGGGTGTTCTCCATGTACGAAAGTCAAATTGATACAAGTAAAAGTTAAAGGGGGATTAGGAGTGACTAGTGATTAGACAATTTTTTTTTTTGGACATCATGAAATAATTGGGTAACAAAGAATCGTGATTGTTGTCGTCCTTAGCGAAGAGTTAAATTTTCCATTATCTTCGATTGAAAAAACTTTTTCAATCACACTTATGGTTGGCGGGTCATAGACCACATACAATACTGACATACAAGTTTGATTAAACAAGAATATGGGCGACATACATATCCATGACCTGTCAGTCAAAAAAGCAATTAGAAAACCATAACGTTTATGAAAATACTAAACTCTAAATATGAAAATTAAGAAATGTGGGTTAGGCGCACCATATGAATTCGATTCCTCCAATTTTCTCAATTCTACTGCCCAAGCATCATTACTTACATGCAAATTAAGAGATGTGGATTGGGCGCACCATCTGAATTCGATTCCTCCAATTTTCTCAACTCCAGTACCCAAGCATCACTACTTACATGGGGCCTAATTATTCTCGAAAGACTAGGGGAGATTTATATTTGTCTCGGCACCTGTCGCATTGAAGAATGTCCTCTAAACTTACTTTGAGTTTGGAGTGGTTGCATGGAGTGAAATTATGTGAAACTGGGAGTTGGTGCACGATGCATATAGTCTACTCCAAAGTTTCAGTATTCATATTTTCTTGAGCTTTTTCTCGATGTACATAAATAAGGATTAGTTTTACTTTGCCTCTTAGCTAATCTAACTTGGGGTTTGGTAGTATTTCTCATGCACTTGTATTGAGGCGGCTGAGATATTTTCACTAAAACTCTATTTATTTAACGAAAAATAAATAATTTAAAAAATATTTTCTTTAAAATAATTAATGAATGATAAATGTTTTATTATGTTTTTATATTTTCGTAGACAACGAAATTATTATTCGTTCATTCATTTTTGTAAATGATACAAACAATCATTTTTTAAGAAAATATTTTCCAAATCATTTAATTTTGTGAAATAAATGGACCCTAATAGAGGAGCAAAGTGTCTATCACCACCGCTTGTTCCCTTCTCCTGCCTTCAACCAATCGATCGTTTAATGTGTGTTATGGGTCTATCTGATAACCTATTGGTAGAAAAAAATACAAACTCAATTCCTTCTCCTCCTTTCATCTTGCTAATTACATCTTAAGTTTTCACATTTGATAGTAAGTTCTCTTTAAATTAATTTTTGTACCTTTGACCCTACTAAGAAACTCATGCTGTGAAATTGACCCCATCAATAATGAACAGACCAAAATGCAACAAAGAAGATGATAACTATGTTAAATTAACAAAAGACAATGAATTCGTTGCACTTTTTCCTCCATTATCATTAACGGTTTCCCAGCACGACATCATAGTATGATTCAAATTCGACACAAATTTGTTGAGAGAATTAATAGTTTTCACTCATTTTTGGCAAAAAAATGAAAAGTATTGTATAGTTACAAATTTGGGCTCTCACGCAAATACACAACAATATTTGAATGTGCTAAAAGAATTCTTCGGCTCCGTCCCTGGCACCCTCCCAAACACACCGCTATGCCCTTCTTCCCCATCGTTGCATTACAAGAAAAAACTAATGTTCTTAGTATTAAAAGCGATAATTTCAATTTTTTATAATTTGCTTGTCTACATTTATATATTGGGAAAAGTACCCAAAAAAATCCTAAACCTATGGCATTAGTACCAATTTAGTCATAAACCTTTCAATTGGATCAATTTAGTCTAAACATTTTCACATTGGTACTAATTCAGTCCATTCAGCCAAATTTAGCCGGCTGGTGTTGATATGGATGCTGGTTGGCCGACGCTAACATGGACGCTGGTTGACCAGCGAACGTTGACAAGCCATTGGAGGCTTGCTGGCCATTGCTGGGGAAGAAGGCCAAGAGGAAGAAGAGGATTGAAAAGGAAAAAGGAAAAAGAAAAAAAATTAATAAAAATTATTTAAAAATTATCACATCAGTGTTTTAGTAGCCATCCGTGTCCACATTAGTGCTAGACGGCCAAATTTGTTTGGATGGACTGAATTGATATTAATGTGAAAAAGTTTAGAACTAAATTGGTTTAATTGAAAGATTTAAGATTAAATTAGTACAAATGTCATAGATTTAGGATTTTTTTGGTACCTTTCCCTTTGTATATTTCAAACGTTTTTGAGGGATTCCATGTTGAATAATAGCAAGAATATTCAATCTGCATGAGTCATAGAAAAAAAAAAACAAGAACTAAAGAGTATAAGTCCAACTAAACAAAACGTACTGTCGAAAATAATGTTGTGATTTTCATTTTTGGGATCTTAAAAAAGAGTTCGATTATATTGAATAAGGGATAGAACGACTGGACATTAAAGCTCCAACAAGTTTTTAAATAATGACATGATATAACAAGCTAATAAAATGTCAATGTAACTCTACTTTTAAATGTAAGTTCCATCATTATCCTCACATAAGCGAACGATCTCACATCCAGACATCATCAAAAGGCACATATGAGGAGTTAAATCGATGTCGGTATCCCAATACAAGTATGTAAGTACCACTTTTAACTCGTTACTCCACATGTCTTACTGATGGCATGATCTTTGATTGCATAACAATCTCTCTCGACACGAAGGTCATCCAACCTATACATGCCATGCAATAACGGACCAAGTATTCAATCTTAGGGAGGTCTTACGAAACTGGCAATGTAATTCGACTTTAGAAACATGGAGTATGGGGAAAACATGGGCCCTGGGCCAATCCACACTGGTCTTGCTCTGTCTGAACATCGAACAAACCGAATTAAGCTCTTCTAAAGATATGGGCCAAACATAAATCCCCACCAATCTTAGATAGTGAACAAGATTATAGAATACTCGACATATATAGTTAAATTCATATATCCGTACTTTTCTGTGATCTTTTTCATGTTTGATGATAAATTGATCACATGGACTTGGATTCAACAACGTTCTTCATCTTCAAGATCTTTGAGTGTTTCAATAATCATGACAGGTGCATTGTATCAAGTGAAACTAAAAAGCGCTTGCGCCACTATAAATTTTATGAGAACTAAGTTAGAGAAGAAGATCGGAGAATGTCAATAAATCAACAAACTAAGGTATCATTATTTTGAAGTACGTTTCCTTGTAAATGGTGTGCCCGCTATACTTTCTATTCCTACCTTCTAGTCAAGTACACTTCTCGTATCGTAGGAAGGTTTCACTAATTGAAAAAAAGAAAAAAATTCGTCGCAAGATATCGGATGTATTAAATAAAATGTGGGAGATGCACAACACACAAAAGAAAGTACAATTGGGTTCACAAAAGTAGTGTTATGGATCAATGCTAGAAGTCTAAGATAAAGTCTTTGCTGGTGGGATTGGCTTTTCAATGCATAAACAAGCCATGGCCCTATTAAAAATGATGATGTGATTTTTATATTCTTTTCAAAGATGATTTGTAATCCAATATCGTAAGGTCATTCACCATTTGTCATAGACCTCTCCAATATGGATATCTCAGGCCTAAAATTCCTAATTCACCAAGCCAAATGGCCACAGTTTTTGGGTCATTGTCGTTCCCATCATATGTTCTGTACTAACATAGATCGGCCTTAGACGAATGGCTCATTGGTCAATGTAGGCCTAAGAAGGATAAGATAATGAATTGTGTGGGGCACGGCAACGTCCAATTATTGTCTCGAAATTACGTAGCTTGAAGGCGAAACATGATTAAATTCAAATATGTAGTGCGCGATCATGTAGCCTTCGTCACGCAAGATTTGGTGCCACATTGCTTAAATTCGAAATTGAAAATGTCATGATCCACTCAACATGCTGAGCTCATCCAATTGGTTGCTTCTAATATAATACTTGTCAAATCTGTGGCATGCGCGCCCCCATCATCATATTTTCCTTCATTTCCATTCGTCAACCTTCTCCAAGCTTCCCAAAACAAGAGAGGAAAAAACATAGCTTTCAACTCCTGGAAAAAATGGCGTGAACGATGAGCTCGTTCTGTCGTCGCAAGGAGCGTGAATGTACGTGCTTCAATGACACGCATATTCGATTTGAGTCACAACTAAACAAATCACATATTTGCCGGCGTTTGAGATTGACTAGCCGTTGCCTCAAAAAGTCTAAGAGTAATTTACGTATTGAATGAGAAAGGCACTAACTGGTTGGAGGTTTCGAGTTTGTGGATTCATGGAAGAGATGATATCCTTTTACTGGCTATCATTCTCAAAAGTAGTTCTCGGAGAAAAATCGGTAGGCATGGGTAAGTAATTTGCTTCTATAAAGGTCTGTCCGCTACGTTCTCTCATTCAGATTTTACATGGAAATGAATACACCTTTTCGATTGGAGATGGGTATGGACAATTTTCTTGAGATTTACAATTAGTTCACATGCGCACTCTACGTGTGTTCACAAATACTTTTGAAGTAATATCATAAATGTTATTTGTTAAATTTATAGCCTTATAACTCTAAGAGTAATAAAGAACGGTCGAATATTGTGAGGATAGAAAGTTACCACATAACTCAAGTATTTGTAGAGCTATAAGTTTGGCATTTATCCGACATCATTATTGTGATAAAAATGTTAGTCACAAAAATGCAATCCCACGATCTCCATAATTAGAATAAGAACACATATTATCAAATAAAAGATTAACGCATCTATTTAGAAGTTTATCATTCTTGATATGGAAAAGCGATGATTCAAAACATAAGTGCTTCTCCTTTATTATAATTTATATCACTAGCTTAATAAGACAGCTCCTCACCCTTAGCATTTAGTAAATGCTATTTATGTGAAAATATTTGTGTATGTTAAGATTAGAGGAAAAACTTGAGTATTATTTATAAAATTTTCAATTAAACTTTCTCATTATGGGTCGAGCTCAACTCGGCCCACACTAACTAATCTCATATTAAATTAACTAAGAAACTTTATATCTCATTTTATTAGACTAATCCCGTAAAATAATAAATTATAATATCGATTAATGTAACTGATATTATAAAAAATTTTACAAGAAAATATAAGAAATAATGTTGACATTTTAAAACAAAGTAAGACAAAACGATACATCCAATGTAATAAAATAGAATTAATAAACAGGTGGTGGCTTGCCTAGGCTCAAAAGATAGGTGCATGGACTTAAGCAATACACTTACGTTAGGAAGGCCTTGTTTGCCCAACTTTGGCCTGCCCTGCACATTTTGATGTAATATGCATGCCGATATCCATGTTCCGCTCCCTTGGACCAGTTCTTTTTTTTTTTTTTTTGTCAAACTACGGACCTGTTCAAAGATTGGTCTGTTAGGCCTGCCGTTTGATGTGGAGTATGCCTTGTCTTGCACTTTCGATGGTGATGGAATGGCCGAAAGACAGGGAGTTCCGGGAGTGCACCTTTAAGCTAATGATGGAATAATTCTTCAAGAAAAGATGCTCTAGAATTGGACATTTGAGCACCGGCCCCGTTTTCCTGTACCAGGAAAACCTAAAGTAGAAAGAGCAAAAAGAGAGCGAAGGACAGGGGGGTACCACGGCCGGCAAAAAGGTTCATCCGGGTTCGTTCATCCACTCACGGGCGAAAGCTGAAACCACAAAACAAAAGAATTCATACCTGATGACTATAATAAAAAGGGGGCAGAAAGGAATTTGTCTGAACTGAACAGGGTCAAGATTTGCCACTCTCTCTCTACAGATTCTGGTGGTGGTGGGGACCTTATTTTAGGCTGTCTAGCTCAGACATACGCGTCTCTCTCTCTCTCTCTCTCTCTCTCTCTCTGGCTTCTTCTCAAGCTCTGATCTTTTCCTTCTTTTTCGGCTCTGTTGGCATGTGGCTCACATTCCCACTTCTTGAAAAATCCTCACCCACAAAACGATCTCATCTCTGGCTTTCTCTGGCGGCAAAAATGACAGCTTTAAGCCCCATTTCTTCCCTTGAGCCCCATTTCTTCCCCTCCTCCTTCCTCCTGTTGTTTGGTCTGGTTTGGTGGTCTTGGAAGCTGATGATAAGAATGATGTCATGAGAGCCCCCGTCTCTCATGGCTTTTTTTTTTTATCTGAATAAGCCCCGCACCAACCGCCACCACCGACTGGGGCTTTAAACCTTTCCCGTCATCCTCCTCCATCTCATTAGCCTCTAAAGTCAACTTTTCCGTCGGTGTCTGTCTTTCTCTTTGACTCTGTTTTTGTATTCTCTGTCTTTCTTCTCTCTCCCTGGTGCGGTGTTCAAACGTTGGGCCTCGCTTGCAGCTACATATACATGTCTTTTTTCCTCCTCCTTCTGGCTCCTCATTTGATCTTTTCTAAAGGTTCCCAATTCTGGGTCAATGGTCTTTGGGAAGAATCACACAGAGGTCGTATTTTAATGGTTTACGTTGGTCATCTTGTCATGTTTTCAGGCACGAAAGATGGGTCGTGATTGTTTTGATTGCTGGAGGGTCCCGAATAGTAAAGCTCCAATTTTTTTCCTTTCTCATTGGTGGGACTTTCACGATGAGAAGAATTGTCTTTCTGTCTGGTCAAGTCATTGAGAGGCCATCCGGAGTTCGCTTTTGAAGGTTTTAGCCCAGTTTCATTGGAATAGGCGTCATGCATGATCCAAAGAGTTGTCTTTCTTGTGTTTGTGAAATGGACCAACTCGTGATTATATACGGGTTTTGATGTTTTTGTAGCTCTCTTGTATCCATTCTGATTCGAAGTTGTGAATTTGCTCTGTTTGATGATGGATTCGGAGAAAACTGAGGCAGTTGGTGGCGTGAAGGAAGAGGGAACTGTGGTTCCAAAGGGGAAGGGGAGTGGGAGTTTGAGCGGCAAAGACCTGTATCTGAGAGCCGACAAGTTTGATCTGAAAAGCTTGGACATACAGCTTGAGAAGCATCTAAGCAGGGTTTGGTCGAGAAGCATTGAGAACCAGAAGCCTAAAGAAGAGTGGGAGATTGATTTGGTAAAGTTGGAAATAAGAAATGTCATTTCTCAGGGTACCTATGGTACCGTCTACAGGGGCACCTATGATAACCAGGATGTTGCAGGTAATTAAGTCCTAACCTTCTCTTATTCTTGTTTCAAAATTTAGTCTTTCCTAGAGGTTTATCATAATCATTTCTTTGTAAGGTGAAAGGTAAATCAGAATGTGGAAATTCTTTGTGTGCTTTTGCTACATGTCAAAGCTCCGTGGAGCTCAAGAGCCATGTCATGAGTCGTTGCTTCACCTACTGCCAATTCTGCAAAATGCTTACTGAGGACCTAGCTCTTCTGATGAAGAGTCTGTAAATGTCCCGCCAGCTTTAGCTCAGACTTTTTCGAGTGGAGGGTTGCTTTGCTCCATTTGTGTTGTATCTTCTTGCACTTGGATGTGATATGCTTATGAAAGATATAAAAAGACGTTATAGGATTTATGGCTCAGTTTAAATGGGGAGGTCAGTTTGACTTGATCTCTGGTAATGGAATTTGAACATTTGTACAACCAAACGACAGTAAAAGTTGTTTATAGAGCGCCAAGGCTGATGGTGATGGTCTGGCAGACTTCAGAGAGTTAATTGAAGATTAATGGAGATAACTGTTGCCGATCCTGAGTCAAAAGGCAGTAATCACTGTCTTAGCAAATGTGATATATGCTCTAACATTTGGTGATTCATGGAAATGTCCCAATGCTTGAGATAAAATTGTGGCTTGCAAGTTAAAATACTATCTAAAATAATTGAGAGGAGACAGTCTAAATTCGAATATAATCTCAAAATGCCTTTTGCAATTGGCACTTGAGGGATAGAATATATGCAAATCAGAGGTTAGTGATCTTGGAGGTGGATTTTTCTTCCTAATATCTTCACCAAGAGGTTTATTGTTGGCAAAATATGCTCTTACTTTTTTTGGCTGTTCCCAGTCCCATGTTAGCTAGGCGCCAATTTTAATTTCCAGAATTTCAGCCAGGTTGGGACTACCTGATGATGTTCAGATACGATATTTTGAGATGGATTGCTTGGAGATGAAGGAGACAAATCAGTGATCCAGTGCTTTAAATGTAACCTGTCATTTGTTGCAACCTATTTGGCATAAATTGGTTACTGAACTCCAGTAACTTGTATATTTGTGCACTTTTTCATGACTTAAAATTCAGCTTACATTCTGCTCTTGGTATCATTATGGCGTCTTTTTTGGCTTTCTTACTTCTCTGTTTTCCATATTTTAGTGAAGTTGTTAGACTGGGGCGATGATGGTGTCTCAACATTAGCTGAAACTGCTGCCTTGCGGGCATCATTTCGGCAAGAAGTTGCCGTGTGGCACAAGCTTGATCATCCTAATGTTACCAAAGTACAATCTCATTCTCTTTTTCTTTGATATGTGCATTTCATGAAAGATTTTGTCTTCACACTATGTGGAAGATGAAGGCATGTGCCTCTATGAGCAGTTATCTCTTTTTTCTTCTGTCTGAACTTATGATAGCTTTTCCTTTCAGAAGTGCCATTTTTTTTTTTTTAAATTCCTTCTGTCAAATTCAATTCTCTTAATGAGCAAATTTCACTTGTATTTTCTGCCTTTTATAGTCTTATGCCATTGCAGTTTGTTGGAGCATCAATGGGGACTTCCAATCTTAAGATTCCATCAAAAACCCCTTCAAACGAGCATCAGAATTCACTTCCGGCTAGAGCTTGCTGTGTGGTTGTAGAGTATCTTCCTGGTGGGACGTTAAAACAGTACCTGATAAGGAATAGGCGAAAGAAACTTCCCTTCAAAATTGTTATCCAGCTAGCTTTAGATCTTTCTAGAGGGTGAGTGCCGAAATAAGCTCTTTCTTAGAAGCTTGTCATGTTGCATTTCTTAATCATATGAAAATTATTGGAATGCAGTTTGAGCTATCTGCATTCGAAGAAGATTGTACATCGGGATGTCAAAACGGAAAACATGCTGTTGGATGGCCAAAGAAATCTAAAAATTGCTGATTTTGGCGTAGCGCGTGTTGAAGCTCAAAATCCATGCGATATGACTGGTGAAACTGGTACACTTGGTTACATGGCTCCAGAGGTACTAGCTAAGCCATCTCATTTTAGTTTAGTAAGTTAGTATATTTTGGGAAGATGAAAGGGGAAAACATATTGGTAGCTGCATGCAATTTTTGCACTTACAAGGACAAATGCGTGAACAGTAAATTGAACAATGTAATTTGCCTTCATTTGTTTTTCTTTCTCAGAAATTTCCTTTTGGCCATCAATATTCAACAACTCCATTGGTTCCTTTCTAGGAAAGACATTTTCTTTTGTGCTTTCCTTTGATAGGCTCCTGCTCCTGCTAATGCTACTGAAAATTTCCATCAACCACGAGAAATTTGTTATAATGATGTTTTTGTTCATAAGGTGGAAATTACTGATAATTGATGTATTTTCTACATTCTCAAGACGAGTTTCTGACACTTGTAGGTTCTTGATGGTAAGCCATATAACAGAAGATGTGATGTCTATAGCTTTGGCATATGCTTATGGGAAATTTATTGCTGCGATATGCCATATCCTGATCTAAGTTTTGCTGATGTGTCATCTGCTGTGGTTCGTCAGGTCAGTTTTCTGAGCGAGTTTTGCTTCTACATGACCTTTTAAGTTTGTTTTGTTCCGAATTGAATGTGCTTTAATTTTCATGTTGTCCTGTTAACTTCATCACTTCAGATGCCTTTCTTGGGAGTGTTTTATATTCTGTTTGCAGCTTTAGAAATAAAAGCATGACTCGTGCCCTGATGTTATGTTGCACGCTACAAAATCAAATATGTTGCTTTGATTCCCAAATTGCTGCTGATGAAACGCTATGGTTGACAACTACATTTCCCACTCTTCCTAGCTTATTTTAGACTCTGATTCAAATGATTTATCCTAATAAATAATGAAATCAACTTAGATGGATGAAGATAGTTGAGTGTACTTTTAAGGATCTCACTTGCGCAACATCTATGTATGCCTACTAATGGTCCACGGCAACATTATATCTCTATTTGGCATAAATGGGTAGATTTGATGTTACTTTAAGAATTTCATCCCGCCTTTGTTTTTCCTCTATACAGAACTTGCGACCTGAAATGCCGAGATGCTGTCCCAGTTCTTTGGCGAACATTATGCGTAAGTGCTGGGACGGAAATGCGGAGAAGCGTCCCGAAATGGCGGAGGTGGTTAGGATGTTGGAAGTGATTGATACAAGCAAAGGAGGAGGTATGATACCTGAAGATCAGGCTCCGAGTTGTATCTGTTTTGGTCCTGCCCGAGGACCTTGATTTCAGTTTGGCGTTCCACAATTGAATCACTCTTTTGGAGCAAGGGTAAAGATATGTATTTTTTTTTTTCTTGAGAAATCTGTGATGAGTACTCAAATGGGCGTGCGATTGCGTGACTTTGGTACTTGATGATGCTTCGAATTCTGCTATATTCTTGGAAAGTCTCGCCTGTATAGTTCCGGCCCATCTGGCAGGTCTCGATGATTTATTAAGGAGAAAGTGGGCACAGGAAATATGTGTGTAGCTTCATTAGGATAGGCAAGAGGAAGGATTCCCTAATGATACAGTGGAGAGCAAAACAAAGCCTTTTCAATGTGGTTCTGGTTCATTCATGGTGTTTCTTTTCTTGGTCAAATATAGAATGAGATGCTCCCGGCCTTTAACTAGTTTCTGGGATTGAATCGAACCAGTTGTGCTAAACTTCTGCTACTGTTAAAGAGAGCCAGTCTCTCTCAACTCTCCTTATTTCATTCAAAACTACCAGTTTCTTGAAAGATCGCATACCTTATTTGCACCATTTGACCTTTGTAGAATGAAACTCTCTCTCATTCACTTCTGCTTCATTACCACAATACATGCCAATTTATTTTCATTTCGATTCTTCAATGATCTATCAAGTAATAGATGCACTCACCAGTATTTCCTTAAGCATTTTGGTTTTTCATCAGAACCTGTCCCCACCAGGTTGACCTGGTTTTGGAGTTTAAAAGGGCCGTGAAATACTCTAACTTACCTCCGGTGACCCGCCCTCGGGTCGACAGAGATGTTGCCCTTCGGGGTCACTCCATCGACACTGCACCATCCTGTCTGTCTGACCATTTTATGGCTTTTCACCATGATCATGCTTTCAAGCCTCACTAGAGGCAGTGAAGTTCATCCTCAGCTAGATGACAGAGATCGTGCTCTGTCATTCCCCAGATCCATGAGGCCGAGGACGTCATGACCAAATGGTACAAGTGAAAATGGGAACATCTCAATTTATGTTGTTCCATCCTACAAGAGCAGATGGTGCAAGCTAAGTTTGCCATCTTTAGAAGAAGGGTTTGTTCTGGAATTAAAAAGAAGTGGAGAGGCACCTCCCCACGAAAGATTAGTAAATGGAATCAAGAGATGGAAAATAAACTCAAACTACAAAAGTTTTGCACATTGCCTACTTTAGCGGAGGCTTATAGGAGTTTTCAAAATCTTTCGGAGATAATAACATAAATAGCAATCAAACTTTGATCCAATGTATAATATCGTTCTTTGACTTCTAATTTGTGCGATTATCATTAAACTTTTAATTTGTTGTATGAGGTCCCTGAACGATTGAATGTTTATCAATAGTTAAAAAATTACATTGAATGAATTAAAAGTTTATAAATAGTACTGCACACTGGGTTAAAATTTAAGGGTTACATTAAACAAATTAAAATTCCAAATGTGGCATTATACTATGAATCAAAGTTCAAGATCATTCACGGTATATTCCCAATCTTTTACTTGCTTTAGGACGGAGATCCCCAAGCTTCATAAACTAAATATCAGTCGAGAGATTGAAGTCACGAGGCAAAGTGACTGTGTATTGTTCATCAATGTTCTGCCATTGAAAAGCTTCAAGAGCTTCAATGGAAAATGCACGGTCGCATCACTCGACTTGGAACTCCTATCAGTCTTTATTAAAAATAGATAACCTCCAAATTTTTGTAATATTTACGCAGGTTTTAATTAATAGTTTCTTGGGTTATGTTAAAAAATTATATTATATGGTCAACATATACATCTTCCCATCCTGGCCTTTGGAAACACTCTTTTCAAATATTTTGGTTCCAAAATCACAATGTTAAAAGTTCTAAATTTCTAAATTTTGATGTAGTGTTTCTTTGATAAAGGAAACAATATCACTTTTTCTTGGTGAATTACGAATCTTCAATTGATTATACCAATATTACGTATGGCATCCCAACCTCCATCCTATCCTTATCATTGCACCCCGTTGCTATTAAATTTTGCAGGGAAAGATGGGAAAAAATTATTGATTGCATGTTCGATTATAGTAATATAATGGAATATTTGAAAAATAATATTTACAAAAGTAGGAGTGCGTTTATACTAATGTACAAAGTGGAGCGAGAGCAGGTTTTTCTTTTTTCTTTTTTAATGAGCCACAATCTTTATAATATGTTCTGCATTTAACTTTTAAAAACTCATTTAAATTTGGAAAACATTCAAAATTTCGATAAATTAGCTTTTGACCTGAATTTATTTGCTCTCGTCAATTTCAAAAGGATAAGAACATGGGAAGGTATCAATTTATATTAAAATATACACCTATATGTGTAGCTGCCGTACATGCTAATTATTAATAGACGTTGTTCTTAATTTGACCGGCAAAGTAAATTATTCTTCTATTTCTTTAATGATGTTAACAAATCTAATTGTAATTTTTTGGCCCATATTGATTTTTTTCTATCTTAATAACAATGTCAAATCTCAAGTTAATTTTTCCTTACATGCAAAATTTATCTCTTAACATTTCCTGTTATGTTTCATTATATCAATTTTTTACACATGTAGAAAAAAGAAATCTTATGTTCTACATGCATGCTAATTTTTTCCGTGTCGTTCTGTCTTACAGCAATGCAAATAATTTACGTAGTGGAATTAATTATCAAAACTACCGTGCGACGGAATTGTTTATTTATTTTTTCTATTTGCATTAATTATGTTTATGACATTTTTAAAAACCACAACAAATTCACAGTTCTGGTAACAAAACCAATAAATGTGATTATTATTATTTTGATTACATCGACTACATTAGCGAGAGTTTTTCCAAAGGGATAGTTATCCAAAAAGTCCTACACCTATCATACATCATTCAAATAAATTATAAACATTTTTACTATGTCAATTTAGCCTTAAACCTTTTGACGATTTGTCAATTTAGTATTAAATCTTTCTTTTTTTCGGTCTTTTACCTTTTTACTAGTCAATTTAGCCTTAAACATTTTAATGATTTGTCAATTTAGTATTAAATCTTTCTTCTTCTTTTTTTCGGTCAAAAGTTTTAAATTTTTCAATTGTATCACTATAATCCTAAACCTTTTGGAGATGTATCAATTTAGTCTTAAACATGTTATTTGAATATTTGCCCAAAAGGGCTACAGTAACAAATTATTAAAAAGTTTAGGACTAAATTAATAAATGATCCAAAACCTTGGGACTTAACTAGCAAAGTTGAATGTTTTATGACTAAATTATCAAAAGGTTTATAATTAAATTGGTACAATTAAAATGTTTATGACTGAATTGGCTTTCGTATAATAAATATAAGACTTTTTGGACAATTTTCCATTTTTTCTAGTCCACCGTATGTTTCATTGCAATAGTTCATTGCATTCTAATTATTTATTAGTCTCCGATTTACAGAATTTTAAAAGGAAACTATTATCTTCCTAGTCCTTTTCTCCCCTTCCACAATGTCCACATAATGGACAAGAGCGGCTAATAATGCAAGGGGGGCATGCATCTTTGAATAAAATACAAAAGTATAATGCTGTTGCCTTTTTTTTTTTTTTATAAATATTGGCTATCCACCAAATAATCACCTGATATAAGGACAATAGATTGATGTGCTTTTTCTTTAGTGATAATAATTCAAGAGATAATTACTTTTGTTGCCTAACTTTTGAGTTTGACCAATATCTTGCTTTTCCTTTCACTTTCTTGTGTACTAGGATGACACCCTAAAGTTTAGGAATGCAAATATTGATTTTTTTTTATATTTATTTGGTAGAAATAATTTATTTATATAATGCGGACCTTAGTACTTAAATTCCCATCGTGTTGTCTTCACTCATCGTGTAAAGTAGTGGCGTCTCAACTACAAACCCCTGTCTTATGTGCAATCAATTCAAAGCTCTTAATAAAAATTCCTGTTATGTTTCTTTATATCAATTTTTCATGCATGTAGAAAAAACAAATCTTATGTTGTACATGCATGCTAATTTACATAGTGCTCTTACTTATGAAAGCCATCATGCAATGTAATTGTTTTTTTTTTCTAGAGTTAATATCACAAAAAACCCCCAAGCTAGTACACTTGTGACAAATTTACCTTAAACTAATACATATTCCCTTATCCTTGATCCAAAACTTCTTCCTAAAGAATATTGGGAACCTCATACCTGGTATTTTACTTATGCAACCCAAATAAGGAGTAAGCCCATAAAATACAGTTCTTTCCTAAGTGCACCATTACTACTTGGATTATTGAATCCTCATTCCTAGATTGGGACATTATCATTGGCTTGGATATCGTAACTTAGATCTTGGATCTTAGGATTATGCCCAGCAGGCTTAAGTTTTAAACACACTTCCAAGAATTTGTAGAGACGCCAATCTTTGCCGGAGTTTGGTGAAGATCTCCACTTGGCGTAAGAAACATTCATGACCTATGAAAGATGATTGAGGTGTGAAGTTCTTGTAGATGCCTATTAAGGCAAAAAAAATGTTGACAAGCCCATAAAAGAAGTATGAATCTTGTAGATGCCATCCAAAAAACAAAGAAAAAAAAAATTGGTATCTCTCTAGCATAAGATGATCTTGAGTCAGACTTCTCTATTGAAGATAAACCTTTGACAAAATGATTTGTGCCATAGAAACTTTCTCAAAAAACAGTGAAGATGAAGGAGATGATGCCTATTAAGGCATGTTCTTTTTTTATGAACTATCATCCCCTCTAGCAAACCAAGACCGATTCTCATCCATCTAGGTCACTAAAGAAAAACCTCTTTCTTTCAAGCCATATGTTCCTATCCAGCTCATTCCATCCCAATCCTCTAAACCCATTCCCCTCATGGCACTCATAGACACTAATGTAGACTCTTCTATCCTTGATCCAAAGCTTCACATGCCCACTGTGAGTTTATGGGCTCAATAAGTCCTTGTTGGACGAGATCTTTACATTCTTTATGGGTTAATCGAAGGTATGATAGATTCATTCCTGTGTGGCTTGCTTTGATTGGGTTAACATCTTCAAAATCTCAAACTAGTACATATATGACAAATTTACCAACCATAAACTTCCCTTAAATTTTATTATCAAATAATTGAGTTGGATAACACATGTCAGTTAACATTTAGAGTTTTACTCTATGTTTGTTACATTTGTACTAATTTGTGTTTTTTTTGTTGTATTAATCCAATTTATTAAAAACTAAAAAAGAGTAAATAGGTCAAAAATGTATTAGTTTGGGATTTTTTGTGGTTAAAAATTGTTTGAGATAAATTTATCAGAGATGTATCAGTTTAAGGTTTTTGTGGTCAAAAAATTAGTTTGAGATAACTTTATCAAAGATGTATTAGTTTAGGATTTTTTATGTTTAAAATATCAATTTGTAATAAAAATTTTACGAATGTACCAGTTTTGATTTTTTTTTTTTTTAAAAAAATGATATTAACCCTTTTCTTTTTCTATTTGCATTAATTTTCTTTATGACATTAATCACAACAAACTCATATATTTTGTTAACAAAACCAATATATGTAATAATCATAATTCTAATTATATCGACTACATTAGTAATAGTTTTTCTAAGCTTCCATATAGTTCATCGCAATAATTCATTGCATTCTAATTATTTACTATTACACGATTTACAAAATTTTAAAAGGAGATTATTCTCTTCCTAGTGCTTTTCTCCACTTCCGCAAGGCCCACATTGAATGGACAAGAGCGGCTAATAATGCAAGGGGGGGATGCATCTTTTAATAGAAGACAAAGCATAATGCTGTTGCTTTTTTATTTTAATTATAATAGCTATCCAATAAATATTCACCTGATGTAAGGACAATAGATAACTCACAAAATAATTATTGTTATCACCTAACTTTTGATCAATATATTGCTTTTCTTCTCACTTTCGTGTGTACTAGGATGGAACCCTAAAGATTAGGAATCTAAATATTGATTTTTTGCATTTATTTAGTAAAAAAAAATTATTTCTATGATGCGGACCTTAGTACTTAGACACCCATCGATGCTGTCTTTACTCACCGAGGAAGTAGTTGGTCGCCTCGATTATAAAACCCTCATTCTAGGTTGCAATGAATTGGAAATTCTTAATTAAATTTTTTTTAAAAAAAGCACAGGGTACTCACCCTAAAACATGAAACTAACTAATTTCAGGTTTGAAAGTAGTTGTAGAGACTTGTGAAGTCGAGGTCTAGGTTCAAAGTCTGGGAATCGTTAGAGGTGGCAAGGTGGGTCGGATTCGCTATCTCCTCTCAAATTAGCACGTTTCGGGACATTCCCATCTCTCCCACCTTGCATTTCGGAAGGTTTTGTACTGACCCGTCGATCCATGCTAGCACAGCAAGGCGCTTGTGGCGCGCCAGAAAAGAGAGAACGGGAAGATCACGCCGACGGATTTCACGAGTATATCGATCCTTAGTTCTATTTCAGTGATTACCTAACTGTGATATGATAAAGAGATCGTCCTGATCTGATTAAGATTATTCGAGCGCTGCGTAGTGTTTTGGCGGATCGAAATTCTTTGCTGGTCATTATCACCTAGTCGCGCTCATGCACCGGATGACTTCCATATGTTCGAGGAATTCGAGTCAAGAGAGCAACTTGGTCTTCCACTAACGTCGGTTTCGTCACTTCTACTTTATCTCTCGTTCTTTATCTTCATTAAAGAGTCACGTCGCATGCGTAATAAATCCCATGGTGCACTTCTATCTGCCTATCCCTGTTATTTATCTATCCTAATCAAATGATTTCTAAATTGTAGGAAATAATTTTCTATTTTCTTCTCGTCTTCTTTCCCTTTTTCTCCTAACTTTTGCCCAATTTTTAGTAAGTATTTTATATTGTATATTTATGTGAGTCTTTATCAAATTCGACATGTACTTAACATTCTCATTTGAATTTTTGAATGCTTCATATGTGGGTTTTGCAATTGTTGTGAGATGAGTGATTGAATAATAAAATAGACAGAACAATAAAATAAATTAGATACCAGATCTCCGTGATTCGGTCATAGTAATCTATGTTCACGAGAAGATTAACAACGAATTTTATTATAAATCAAGCGATACAATAAAAATTACAAATACACTCGAGTCACTTAAATACTCATAGGCTGCATTTGGCGATCACGATAAATTTTATCATTTTCTGTGTTTGGTGTTTGTTTCAGATAAGATAAAGTTCTATATAAGGAAATATAAATTTGGATAAAATTATCCCATAGGAAATGTGAAATAAAGATGGATAAGATTTTTAATATCTAAAATATGAAAGTTATTTTGCTCAAATTACAAACTTCTTAAATTAACAAATTTAAAATTATATTTTGATATAAATAATATTTGAATTATAATATAAAAAATTCAAAATAACAATTTTTTTAAAATTTAATCTTATTTTTATTTATATATTTGGATTTAATTTTGTCTTATAATTTAAATTCAATAAATTAATATATAATTTACATATTTTAGGTGTTTGAGTATTTAAGGTCTATTAGTATAGTTTTTTATTTAACAAATTTTTATTAGAGAATAATGCAAGGGAAAGAAAGAAATAAAAAAGAAATTAATAAAGGTAAAAAAATAAAAATAAAGTAGACAAAGGCATCACGAGAGATTTTTATTGTCTCCATCTATAAAATTTGTGATTCATTTATATTGATATGTTATTTATACCAAACAATTATATGACATAATGTAGATATATTCGACTTTATTATTACAATCACCAAGATATAACAAAATCTCTTTAATTTCATATCCTATACTATCAAATCATATTCTGATTAGAAATCTGAATAACTAAACGTAATTGTAGTATTTTCCAAACTCCAATTATATCCAATAACTTATACAACATTTAATCTCATAATTCTTCACTAAAAAATCTTTCAATTTCATAATTCTTAACTAAAAACCCCTTAGAAGCACCTTTAAAACCCCCCGCGACCGAATATAAAATATATATTCTCGTTTTCCGAACTGGAGAAGGAGGACGACCCGACTTGGACTTTCTTATATCTTTGCGTTTTTATTCACTGACTTCCATACACGAAGTTGAAATCCGAATATTTCAATCAAAGTTCTGACTTTCCTCTTTTGATTTTCCCTTGCCAATTTCCGCTTCAGACGTGGGAATATTTCCTTATTTGCAGGTTAACTAAATTGAGGTCCGGGTCCGAAACTTGCTCGATGAACGTCTAAAAAATTAACTCCATGCTTCCTTTCATCTCAGGTCAAGTTTTGCTCTCGGGCTCAAAATTGTGACATGGTTTGACAGCGATCAATTAGGAATCAATATATGAATGGCTTCCCTCGACTGACGAAATTAAATTAGCTGAAAAGGGGTAAATCAATATTATTAAATTCTGTGACCCAAATATAATTAAATTCGAATCGAATACATAAACTAGAATTCTTCCTTGAACAATTTATCGATGGGATGCACGCATTGCCATAGTGCGCTTTTGAGTGGGTTAGATGGCGATAGGTCGAATCTAGACTTTTGGCCAGATTCGCAGAGAATAGGATTACGAAACCAAAGAAGAATATGGACGCTTTAACGACCGGGTTAATTCATTGATTTCTCTTTTAGTTAAAGGACAAACATCTCTAGACATTACTACAAGACCTGTCAAGTGAGTGGGTCATATCAAGAATAGTTCAATCAAAATTGACCCATTAAACTCATTTTAATATATTTCTATGTAGTGCAAATTTAATAATCCATACTCGATTCAACTCATATCTTATTTATACCTGATTCGATCTATATCTGAAATACTTTATATATAACTTAGTCTAGGAAAGTTCATATTCAAACTAAGGTGAGAACGAGAAGTGAGCTAGGGTGAAATTCTCTCGTCACAGAGGTGGATTGCGTCTAAGAAAGTTGTGAACTAATGTAACACCCATATTATTTTTTATTTTATCATTTTAAACCCATCTATAACCCATATATTATATAAAACTAGCCCATGTAACAACTTAGCCTTAAGAAATTGATTTATAACCCATTTTGACAAATTTAATTACTATTGAGAATTGATAATAATAATAATTTTTTTTTGAAATTTTGTAATACAACAATAAGCTAGAATTATATCAAACTTTGGAGCGTAAGATCACATGGCCTTAATGTATCTAATGTACTTGTGACGACAAATACACATATAAAGTGGCGAAAAGTTGGTCGTTCAGCAATCTAAATATCATGATATTGTGGTAAATAACTTTCTTTTTCTTAGTAAGTGATAGATTAAAGAATGAGTTCGAGATTAGATTGCTTATTTGCTTATGATGTTGAACCGATGCTCAGACTCCGCCTAAAACAATAAAAAAAACGACCTAATATATTGCAGAAGGAAAAAGAAAAGAAAAACGTCGCTTTTCCCTGCGATTTTTGAAAAATATATCTTTGGAAAATGAGAGGCTGACTTGCGTATCACTGAGGTGGGTGACATTGCAGAATTTCTGGTTTTTTTTTTCCTTTTTTTGTCTGCTTATATTTATAAAAGCCAAAAAAAAAAAAAGGAAAAGAATAATGGCCAATGTCATTTCAAGACAAGTGACCTTAGTGGACACTAGGAACCATGTTCCCATTTTTCCACACCTTAGTCATGTCGAGTCAACTCTCATAAATAGTTAATACACACACATCTAATCATATATATACTGAAACATAAATTTTGAGAAAAATAATTAATACTGTAAAAAATTTCCAACTAATAACTTGCATTGCATTTATTCATATTTAATTTTTCGTTTCATAAAAAAAAGTGTAAAGTGATATCCCATTGACACATTTATCCAAAATCAATTTTCGTCTCACAAAAAAGAAATCTCCATTACATGTTTAACCTAAGCTCATCTCCACTTTGCAAAGCCAAATTGAAAGTGCCAACTCAAATATATCCTCCGCTTAATTGCACACATGTTGACACACGTGGATTAACAATGTCAAATTTTTCACTTTCCACATTCGATCCGTCTTTATGTGTGCAGGCACATCTTATGCACTTTGACAAGATATTGAGCCTAATGTTGATCGACAATAAATTTGAGATTCTATGTAAGACAAAATTAGTTAATCTATAGAATATGTCTCGTGATAAATTTTCAATGGTATTAACCCCTTTTATAAAGTTAGAAAGTATGAGCAAATAGAGTATCATTGGTATCGGATCCCTGTTGCATGCTATATGCAACTAACTGATAAAAAGAATTGATAAAAATTAGTTAATCTAGAGAATATGTCTTGTGAGAAATTTTCAATGGTATTAACCCCTTTTATAAAGTTAGAAAGTATGAGCAAATAGAGTATCATTGGCATCGGATCCCTGTTGCATGCTATATGCAACTAACTGATAAAAAGAATTGATAAAAATTAGTTAATCTAGAGAATATGTCTCGTGAGAAATTTTCAATGATATTAACCCCTTTTATAAAGTTAGAAAGTATGAGCAAATAGAGTATCATTGGCATCGGATCCCTGTTGCATGCTATATGCAACTAACTGATAAAAAGAATTGATAAAAAAATTTGGATTGGATCACTTTCACGGAATATGCTATTACTCAATAAACAATTAACTGATAAAAAAAATTGAAAAGAAAAAAAAAAAAAAAAAAAAGAGGAAGCTCGAGGGATGAAATTAGCCTTCGAACGTGGGACAAGTCACATGTAAATTTAATAGAAAGAAATGACGTGTTTGGAATGCAACGTGGAAGTTGCTATCTGAGCTGGTGAAGATAAGGCCATTAGTCATTCATGGATGCGTATATGAAATATATATATATACCCACTATATTAATTTCCTTGCCATCCTTATACAATTTATTTTCTCCTTCTTTTATAATAAAAAAATAATAAAAGTTTCATATGTTAATCACATTAGATTTGTCTTGGTGTGTGTAGACACGTTCTATGCACTTTGACCAAGTATTGAGCCTACTGCTAACTGATGATAGATTTTCCATATTAGATTTGTCTTCATGTATGCAGACACATCCTATGCACTTTGACTAGGTATTGAGCCTAATGCTAATCGATGATAGATTTTCCACATTAGATTTGTCTTCATGTGTGCAGACACATCCTATGCACTTTGACTAGGTATTGAGCCTAACGTTAACCGATGATAGATTTGGATTGGATCATTAGTTCGAGATTCTCTATAAGATAAAAATCAGTTAATCTAGAGAATGTCCCATGAGAAATTTGTAACAGTATTAACCCATTTTATAAAGTTAGAAAGTATGAGCAAATAGAGTATCATTGGCATCGGATTCCTGTTGTATGCTATATATGCTATACACTTTCATGGAATATGCGATTGCTCAATAAACAACTAACTAATAAAAAAATTGAAAAAAAAAAAAGGAAGCTCGAGGGATGAAATTTAGCCTTCGAAGATGGGACAAGTGACGTGTAACTTTAATAGAAAGAAATGACGTGTTTGGAATGCTATGTGGAAGTTGGTGTCTGAGCTGGTGAAGATAAGGCCATTAGTCATTCATGGACGCGTATATGAATAGTTATCTATGTATATTATATATATACCTGCTTTGTTAATTTCCTTGCCATCCTGATACAATTTATTTTCCGCCTTTTCAGCGTTCATCCTAAGTTTCATCTCATTCTTTTATAATAACAATAATAATAAAAGTTTCATATATTAATCACATCACATGGCGCTTTTGTGGCTGCTGTAGCTTATCTTCACACGTCCGATCGCCAAGCAAGAGAGCGCTTGCTTGTGGCTTCTTCCATCTTCTCCTTTCTTCCATTTTTGAGTATTTGTTTTTTTTTTTTCCATCGCGCTCAACATGTCCGATGTTATCTCAAGATTAGATAGCTTGAAAGTGAAGTCTAAATTTAATAATTTATTGAAGAATGGCGAGAGTTCAAAGTTAAGGGCATAGCGTAATAATAATAGAAATATTATCTCAAAACACTACTTTACGTGTGTGTCTAGATATAACTACTATATATATTAGATAATCTAATAAAAATATTGTCAACTTCAAGTTTTTCGTGGGCAAATTTCACTAAAAGGCATGGTGATAAGACAAGTTTTAATTCCTAAATAATGGATAATATCATACATTCCAAAAGTTAAAAAGAAAGTATATACAAGGAAATTTCTTGAATTCCCCCACACCTTCTAAAATTGGATCTTTCTTGCTAAGGGTATGCAACCAAATCGGTTTTACTCAAGAATTAGATTGGATCGCTTGAAAATAGGTCAAGGAACTGATTTTTATTGGAATTGGTTTGGAACAGGTTCTCAATGAATACCCAATTGGGAGCCAAATCAGACCACTCTATTTTTGAAGTAGTTTCAAAAAAAAAAAGAGTCAAAACCCTAATTTGTTTTTCCCATGTATTCTAAACTCAAAACTCCTTCACCCTTCCTCAAAACTCCTCATTAATTTTTCCTTTCCTTAATTTTTATGGATTAATTGGGAATTGAGTTTTATAATTTATATTTTATGTTATGTATTTGAACTTTTTTTATATACAACACTTAATCATCTTATGGTTTGTTATTTTTGGCGGATTATGCTTTTTGTGATCCATTTTTTACTTTGAATTGTTGTTATTCATAGTCTCATGTGATTTTACTGAAAAAGTGAACCAAGAAAGAAAGAAAAAAATAGGTTTTCGGAAAAACCTTGCAACTAGACTAGAAAAACATAGAAGGTTCTAAAACCAGTTATAATAGGTAAGCTCCAAATTCCAGCTCCAGAATTTACCCATTCTGAAACTAACCACCCCTATTTTCTACCCATAATCTGGTGTACTTTTCTTAAGGTCCCTAAGCTTAGTGGAAAATGAAGTGATCGAGTGATGACAACTAGGAGGTGGGCTTGGAAGCCGCCATCCTTTGAAGAAAGCGTAATAGCTCGTTGGTTTAGCTCCATGGCACCGAAAATGTATCCGGGCTCAAGTGATTTACCGAAGCGACAAGACCTTGAAAGCTCCTTTTTCAACTGTTAGTAGCGGGACGTTCTATCAATCGGGATTGCTGAAAACCTGACACCTCTATGGCAGAAAGGTGAAGGGGAAGACTTTTCTAACTCATTTAGTCTATTCCATCACAAGAAATATAAATACATTGGAAACAATGAAATTTTCTCGATTATTAATTACTTAATCAATACCTTGAATATACTCATTAATGAAAATTATTCGTTAATCAATACCTTGAATATACTCATTAATGAAAATTTATTCGTTTCTTTTTGAGGAGGATATTTGGTGACTTTGAAATTCGACTCCGTCAATTGGGCCTCTTTTCTATAAATCTCAAAAAGTGCTACATCTAAACTTTTTTAAAATTTGGCCAAAAACTAGCTAATATATATATCCCGTCTTTGTCAATAATAATCTATCACTATAAAAATAAATAAAAAATAAAAAACTCTTTGTCTCCTCAACTCTCCGGCAAGGCCGGAACAAGCAACACGATTGGACGGCCAGGGGCAAAACAGTCATTCCGCCTCCATCTCCCCCACTACGTTTTCTCCATAAATACGTCGCTGCCCTGGTCTCTGCAAATCAGCCATAGCTGTCAGCTTCTCCTTGCTTTCTCTCTCTGCTGCAACAACAGCAACAAGAACAAGACGAAGCGCGACAACGTTTCTGGGTTTTCTTCCGCGTTCGAAATCCCGCCGACGCACTTCTTCTCCTCCTCCTTTCGTTGCGGTACGGGCATGGGGCTTGTTCGCGAGAACGCGCCGTCGTTCATGCTGGACTTCCTCAAGCGGTGCGGCGGCCACGCCATCATCGACGGCGGCTTCGCCACGGAGCTCGAGCGCCACGGCGCCGATCTCAACGACCCCCTCTGGAGCGCCAAGTGCCTCATCACTTCACCCCAGCTCGTCAGAAGAGTAAGCGAAAAAATGGAAAAAAAAATCATTCCTTTCCATCGTATTTTCGTCGCGGGATCTCTCTCCGGAAAAATTGGACTTTGCCGTTCGTATGCGTATGTCGTTTCTTTATCGCGTTGCGTCGAGAATTCGCGGTTCGAGTGAAATGGTGAGATTTGGGGAGTTTGGAAGTGAGGGGGGCGATGTTTGTTGAGGTGGTTTTGGTTTAGAGTTTGAAGAAAAGCATGATTACTGTGTTTAGTTTGGAGTGAGATAATGCAAACTATGATTTCCTGTTTTGGCTTTTTTTTCCCGGGAACTTAAAGATTGCACCCTGAAAATGAAGTGGTCGTAATTTTTTTTTCCTTTTGGCATCTGACTTTGAAGCTTGGGAACGAGCTGTTATGTCGTTAGACATAAGTGGGTAACATTTTTTTTTACCGTTTTATGTTGCTCTGTACAAGAATTTATTCGTTCTGACAATGACTTGGATAAGTATGTTCTGCCCATCTAAATGTTTATTCATGGTATCTTTGGGAATTTGTGGGACAGTTGTCTTTGTCTGGTGGATTTTTTTTATTTTGTATTTTTGGTTGTTTTGATGAACCTACCAGGCTTAATAGTGGAATGTAATATGAAATCACGACGTGATTCTTCATTGTGCTGTCTGTTTTTGCAACATATTCTAATGATACAACGAGAAGTAGGACAAGAACAAAGTATTGATTCCTCTCGCTGGTTTATTCCTGCAACATGCTTTAATGATACAACAAGAAGTAGGGAAGAAAAAAGTATTGATTCCTTCCACTGGGTTGTGCTATTTCTGACGCTTTAAAGACCTGGGGAAGGTGTTGTACAGGAGAGGAAAAAAAAAGGGACAAAAGGAAAGGTTCTGGGAAGGTACTGCTAGCCTGGTTGTGTGAGAAGTTTATAATGTTCCAGGATTTTTTTTGAGAAAAGAGCGGACCCTCTGGAAAAATAGACAATATTCTGGACTTTGTCATGCCGTGGACAAAAATGAGAAGCACTGGAACTGTTAATCTCACATGTCCTGTCCAAAATCAGAACATAGTTGTCCTGATGAAGTATGTGCATTTGAGCCCATGTGTAGCGATAAGGAGCTCCATGAAGAAATTTATCCTTTATCTTATTATTGTGTTTCTTTTGCTCAACATTACAGGTTCACTTGGACTACCTTGAAGCTGGAGCAAATATTATATTAACGGCGTCTTATCAGGTATTACTTTTATCTTCTCAGTACTCATGCAAAACATTAGCCAAAAATATGGATTATTGGATATTGATGCTGCATGACTTGTTTAAAAATGACAGGCCACGATTCAAGGTTTTGAGGCCAAAGGATTGTCAAGAGAAGAAGCTGAAACTTTACTCAAAAGAAGTGTTGAAATTGCATGTGAGGCAAGGGAGATATATGAGGAAAATTGTGCAAAGGATTCATTAAACTTCATAGAAAATGAAAGAATTGCAACAAGTCCTGTTCTAGTCGCCGCTTCTATCGGAAGCTATGGAGCTTACTTGGCTGATGGGTCTGAATATAGGTAAAGTTTGTATTTTTTCTTTATCCGAGTGATCATGTGTCTTAATCTTAACTATCCCAATAAACCTGCATTCACAGAGGGTGTGGAGGTCTGAACACGTTGCTTGCATGCATTGGCTGCTGATGATTTATGTATTTTCATAAAGAATAAATATTATGAGCAAGCGTAATAAATGTTACAATATAGTGCCTATAATAACAACTGTTACTTCTGCTCCACTCTATAGTGGCGACTATGGGGATGCAATTACTCTTGAAACATTGAAGGAATTTCACCGGAGAAGAGTACAAATTCTAGTCAACTCAGGAGCTGACATACTTGCGTTTGAAACTATTCCAAATAAGCTGGAAGCAAAGGTATGGCTTACAGTACTTCTGCATTGTTGGCATGAGGTGGCAAAATTCTCTCTTTCTGTGTTTGTCATATAGTATTATAAAGTAGTCAAGCCATAATGACTATGGAGCTCATTCATCTTTAAACTTCTCAATGTTGTGCTCTATACAATTGTTTATATTGGTAAAACCACAACATCCGACCTATTCTTTAGGCTTCTCAGTTTTTGCTATATGTAAAATATATTACTTTTTATTTAAGAAAAGCTATACATTTTTGTTAATATGCTGCTGTTTGATCCTTGCAATTTCTTCAGATCTTCCTTATTTTGCTTGTCTGAAGCTTACAGCCGTAGGACGGTGTGATGGAAGAATTGAGTCAGCTTTATATATTTGTTCATCCATAAATCAATCCCTTAGGATGCATTGATATTTTTTCACAAGGCATCACTTTCTGTGATGGATCCTTGGGCAAATATAAAATTGCTTGACATTTTTGTTGATATGCTGCTGTTTGACCTTCGCAATTTCTTGAGATCTTCCTTATTTTGCTTGTCTGAAGCCTGCAGTCCTAGGTCAATTCAATAGAAGAATTGAGTAAAGTCAGCTTTATATACATGTACAGTCCATAAACCAATCACTTCCGATAGGATGCCTTGATATTTGTTCACAAGGCTTCACTTTCTGTGATGGATCCTTGGGCAAATATAAAATGTCCAACCGTGTCACTTATGCAAAACTAATTTATTGAGTAGCTTGTCCAATTTTGAAAATCAGGGTATCCTTCTATCGACTACCATATAGCAATTTGGTCTGATGATTTGCCTTCTTGATGCAAACCTAGATATGCTTTCTAGAATTGGTGGATTTGATTGCTTTGCACCTGTGGATGTCATGTCGTTGTGTCTCATGTATCCTTCTATCGACTACCATATAGAATTGAGTAGGTTTACTTATATTTCTTTCTTTATTGCAGGCTTATGCCGAGCTTCTTCAGGAAGAGCATATAACAACCCCAGCATGGTTCTCTTTTAATTCGAAGGATGGAATTAATGTGGTCAGTGGTGAACCTATGGTAGAGTGTGCAGCCGTTGCAGATTCATGCAAGCAAGTTGTTGCTGTTGGGATCAACTGTACCCCTCCTAGATACATTCATGGGCTTATAACTTCTATTAGGGAGGTATAAACTGTAAATCCAATTCTGTGTTTTTTGTTTCCTTTTTAGCTTATTTCTCTTTGTTATACTTGGTGCTTTGTGCTACTCTAGTTAGGACTTGTCCCGAGTGAACCTACAAATTCTTATAGTTTTGTGATTTGGCATCAATGAATTTGGCAGGCAACTGAAAAACCCGTGCTCGTCTACCCAAACAGTGGTGAGACGTATGATGCAGAACGCAAAGAATGGGTGGTAAGTTTTTGCTCAATCAACTTCTTGGCATATACACTTTCATTGCTATGTCTTGGTGACCAGTTTCCACTTTTATGAAATCTCTCGATATTACATTCTTCCAAAAAATTCTGGGACAATCATCTTTTGTGTGCCAATACAGAGTCTTAGAAGATAGTATGTTTAAAGCACCTTACCCGATTGAAAAAAAATAAAAATAAAACACCTCCTGTTGTTGCTGCAAAACCAGATTATGCTGAATGCTTTGACAGAGAAGCTTTCTTAGAATGATATTGAATTGATCCTGTTCCTACTGCGCTGTTCAGAAGTCAATTTTGTTTAGGGATAGAACCATGGTTAAATTATTGCGTTTTCACAAATCTCTCATTGGAGACTATAGAAGTGACCCGGGATGTTATATTTCGTTGCAGCCATCAACTGGAGTGGTGGACGAGGATTTTGTATCGTATGTAGGCAAGTGGCGTGACGCCGGTGCTCTACTTTTCGGAGGTTGCTGTAGAACTACACCAAACACCATAAGAGCTATATGTCGAGCTCTCTCCGACAAATCGTCTGCTTGTTCCACTCTAAGCTCCAATGTAAATAACAAGTAGTTAGCTCTTGAGAGCTTTTTCCCTGTTTCTTCAAGTGCTGTTTTCTTAGCCTTTCTTCTGCGGTGTTAAGACATGGAAAATAAGAGCAATCAAGGGTAAGGTATCAAGTTCTTCTCTTCTTGTTCACGCGTTGGTCGGCTTTGTGGGAGAAAAGATAAAATGCACATGTATTCGGTCTCAGAATCCATCAACCATGCAATAAAGGGTCTATGTAGTCCCATTAAACTTGTCTAGGATTTGGTTTCTATAGCTTCCAAATTCCAAATAACGGGCTTAGAACGCAATGCCAAGTAGACGTAAAAAATGTAGTCACACGACGACTATAATTTGAATTTAAGACTAAGAATGAGCATAGCGCACATTTAAATGTTTTTTGTCGTTTAACCGCGGAGCGCTTTATTAATAGATGCTAGAGATGGTGAGATCCCTTTTGCAAGCATTTGATTCATCAAGACACTATCGCTTATGAGATCATGAGAAGAATACAGTAAAACTTGGGCCTTCCTAAATGCAGAACACTTCAATCATTAGAACGTTAGAAAGAGCATGCCAATGCTTGGAAATGATATGCTCTAAATGCGTTGATAAGATGGGGAGTCTTCCTCTGATTTATGGAGTTGAAGCCTGAAGAACCATCAACATATGCAGGCATGGACATGATCCATCGGTGTTTGTCCTCCATTTTAGAACACACTCAGATGCATCAAGAGAAAAGGAACCGAGACAAATAGAAAAACATGTTTACTCCACGTATGTTCAGCAGCAGCCGTAGATACGATCGTAATTTCCCCAAAGCGAAAATTCGAGGCTTCTATTTGTCTAGAGATCCAAATGGGTTCAAGTGTTTGAAGAGCATATTGTTCAAAACAAATACGATAAGGTTCTTGCAGAACTGATCCCAACAAGAACAGATACGCCTGCGCTAATACTTCGGTATTGAAGAAATTAAGAGCCACCGCATTCAGAAATCTAAACTTCAATGGAAACGCCCTCAAAAATAGGAGAGAGATGAACAGAAAAGAAAAGGACTGATATTGAACGAATCCATCTGGTTCCACCTCCAAGGGGATTCTCTAAACAGAAAAAGAGCATCCGCCAAAAATATCTGTCCACCAGACTTATCAAAGACTAGAGAGGGGTGCAGTTCAGTTATAGAGCTATAGACAGAGGATTACAACAGTCCAGGACTACTGGGGAAGCAAAAGGGCAGGACAATGAGTCTCTGAGAATGAGGCTCATAGTTCTGGGAATACAGAATCAACAAAGGTATGGTACAGCGGATCTGACTCCCAGAGCTTAGCAATGTAATAGTGAGATGACGTGCGCCGGTGAACTTCTTCAACGAGCCAAATCATGGCTTCGGCTTTGACGGGATGAATGATCATGTCAAGTGGCTCATCTTCAGTCCCTGAGCCGATCTCTCTTGGTCCCACTGCTTAAGAAGGACATTGGTCAGGTAATGCAATGGTTGTCTGTACAGTTGCTTGATCGATTTGCCTAATCCCATCCAGGAAGTAAATGGAATCAGGGAACCACGGCGGGTGGGTATTGTGATCTGGTTCATGTACTGCTGGTACGTTTCTGCCCTTTTGATCAAGTCACCTGCATCAGAAAGTTTTGACCTATTGGTTCAGTTAACTTCATGAATCCCCTACATAAAGAACCATAATCATCCAGTGCCCATGCCTTACATTGGCAAGGCTTCATTGATTATCGTTGTAAATAACCACTATTGTGTATAAAAGTACCTTCCGATGTTGCATCTTGAAAATTACGTTCTATTGGAATGGGAATTGCAGGGAACTTGCCACGAGATGCATCAGCAGCCTCCATCTCGACATCTGAGGAAGTAGATCCGTCAGATGATATCACATCCACCTGGTCACTCCATGGCATATTCCTTTTCATTTTATCTAAACAGAAAAAGCCATGAGAGTCAATTAGCTGTCAGCTGCCAACACAAGCCTCAATCTTAGCTGCAAACTACTTGAGCAAAGTGTCGCCTTGGTACAGGCACTCGCCTAAGCAGCGCCTACATGAAGGTGATTCACCTCACAGCAGGCAAGGCGACCATGCTTTGGCTGGTGCTTTTGACAATACCGACCATGAGTGACGTGGAGGCAAAAGCATTGCCTTTATTAGCAAATAAAAAGATCACCTACCCTGTACAAGAAGCTTTACTTATGATAAAAATAAATGAATGCAGAAAAACAAAAAGATCTACACGAGTACTAAAAACATTGAAACGATGAAAGGGTGATGCAAGTGGCCATTTATTCTCTGAGAACACTCCAAAGAAATCCTCACATGCAATACAACATATGCAGCCTCAGAATCAGATTACATTGGAAGAGTAAGCCAAAATATAAATGGACAAAAAATGGAGTGTCCTTGTTTAAGCTTTAACACATATTATATGCACACAGCTTCCCTGCTGAAATTGTAAGGCATTCAAAGAAAGAAATGGCAGAAGGAATAATGCCGGCGGCTATTCATTTTACCAACAGGACAGTGCAAGCATCACATGCTAAAAACACGTGCAGCCATTTAATTAAATTCCAAACAAAGAGGAGCCTAGATGTGTTTTGGACTATCTGGCTGTACCTTTGACACCTAGTGTAGTCAAGCTAATCCCCCACTCTATTCACAGCACAGGTCAACTTCTGTGGCCAATAATAGAATAGAGGAACCATTTGAGAGACATTGAAACTGCAAATTCCTTTGAATAACAAAAAGTACAAATCCGAATAGCTTTTTCCTCTCAAACACAGTTAAATCTCTGCCCACTCTTTTCCCTCTGACATTAGCTTCTGAATGTGCTCCTTTTGTTTTCCCATGCTCATTCCATCAAGCTTATTTACCAGCAATTTGTATGTGGTTTCCCATGGTACTATTCCTTTCGCCACCATTTCTTCAAAGAACAAACAAGCCTCCTCAAGTTTCCCAGATTTGCAAAGCCCACGTACCAAAAGAGAGTAGGTGGAGACTTCGATGCTGACATCGTTTTTAAACATGTGGTTCAACAAAAATTGAAGAACCTTCATTCTCTTCTTTCTGCAGCACATCTTTATAAGAGATGCATATGTCTTGAGATCTGGCTTACAAGAATCTTCTTCCATTTTCTTAAGAATCTTCAAAGCAGTCTCTTCTTGTGAATGCTCACAAGCAGCAGCAATTACTGTGTTATATGTCAACAAGTCTGATTTAACTCCTTGTTTCCCCATGTCTTCATATACATCCCACGCATCCTTAAATCTACCAGCTTTACTCAAGATATAAATCAATGAGCTATAAAAGGAGGGATCTGGAGCACAACCATTGGTCTTCATATTTTCATAGACCTCCAGTGCATCATTTATTTGCTTTGCTTTCCCCAAACCTTGCATTAAAATAGTATAGGTCACAGTATTTGGCGAACAACCCTTTTTCTTCATTTCATCCAAAATGGCATTTACATTATGAAAATCCTGTTCACGACTGTACCATTCGACAAAACAAGTATAAGAAATGACATTAGGTTCGAATCCTTGTTGCTCCATCTCTTCCAAAAAATTTCTTGCATTATCAAATTGTTTACATTTACAGTGTCCATGTATCAAAATATTGTAACTATGAATATCACATGGGATACATGCCTTAAACTGCAAAAACACTTCACGGGCATGCTCAACACTATTTTCCTTAACCAATGCATCCATTAGCACATTCATTGCAGCAACATCCCTCTTAACACCAAATTGCTCAATTTCTTTAAAGACCTCTATTGCATCTTGATACTTACCTGCTCTAGCAAGCCTTCTCATCACCTTACTCATAGTTGACAGTGTAACATAACCTTCTAATGTCTTTATTTCCTCCACCAACTTCCACATCAAATGGAACTTTCTTGATTTCCCTAATATGTCAACCATTAGATCACATAACACAGATGGATGATGGTGACCCATTTGGAGTTTTGCCCAAGTGAAAACACCAAAAGCTGGGATCCAATCATTGCTAAATTTTTTCAAAATTCGCTCAATCGTCCTGCTTGAAGAACCAACACCACTAGCATTCAAAGCTGCAACAACACAATCTGGTGATGAATACCGGTTCCTCAAAAGTTTGCAGACTTTCTCAACATTAATTTCTTCTATGTCACTCGATGTAACCTTGGCAACTTCAGTACGACCATATGGCCCATAACTGTTAACCCAAGAAGCGAGGGAAGGGATCACAAAATTATCATCTGCATCAGGACTTCCATCGCTCTTGTCATCAAGGCACTTCACCCAACTTGGGATCTCCGGTGACTCATGTCTCTCAGGCGGCTTAGTGAGAGTACAAAAGGAGTTGCACAAGTAGCAACTTGAAGCAACATACAAATCAGTCTTTCTTCGAGAAATCAAACAGGATAAAAGCTTTGCAATTTGGGACTTTGAAAGCATTTTAGATGGCCAGACCTGGATAAGACAGAGATTGCTCAGAAACTACAAAAATTGCGGCTTGCTCATGCAAACAAGAGGTTTTCCCCCACTCGACTAATAAAACCATTGAGAGTAACCATTTTTCCTAGACAATACACAAGCCCCACCGAATGGAACTCCGAGTTTTCCAGCTATGAATGATGAATTATAAGCATCAGAGCTATGGAATCACTGCTTCCTCCACGTCAATCCTCCTCAGCCTAAAACCTGGGCATGCTCTGCTTTTACGAAGGCAATTCGGGAGTGCCCTGAACCCGCACAATTCAACAAAATGCGAATGATACGATTAGCCATCAACGAACGCGGGTGCCCACATTCCTGCTCATGCAGGCAAAGATTCAAATTCCCCAATCGCCGCAAGCCGAGCAGGTTGCCCAGCTTCGGTCCTGTCACCCGGCCGCATAACAAAATTTCACCATTTCTCTCTCCGTTCGAGAAACGACGACCGCCACGACGAACACAATAAACGCAATTTGAATCACGGACAGCGCGGGCAACCGAGCAAGAAACGTTCATCAGCTCGAAGCGGGTTCCTTTCCCCGACAACCGCAACTACCCACGAATCGGCGAACGGAAAAATGGCAAGATCGAACGACGGGCCGAGTAAAGAACCTGCTCCGACCACCTGGGTAACCCGTCCGACAAGAGCAATCGAGCCACACCCACAGACGGAGAGAGAAAGAGAGAGAAGAGAGAGAGAGTACCTGGGCAGGAAGGAAAGCGAGCGAAGGGCAACTGGAGGCGGCGCAGCTTCAAGCGGCGGCGGCGGCGGAAGAGGGCGGAGATCAGGCGGCTCTGTGAACTGCGGGTGGGGGTTAAAGGGATGAAAACGGGCGGTGGAGAAACTCAAAACCTCGGCTTTTGAGCTAATTTTGCTTTTAATTATTAACACACCAACATTACTGAAAAATGGCCAAAATAATTTCCTCAATTGGCGCCCATAGTTATTTACTTTCCTCTTTGTTTAGTTTTTTAATTTTTATGTAGGATTTATTACCATAAACAAAAGGATTTATCTCATGTATATTAAGTGCAATGTTTATTGTCGGATTTCGCTTATGTCAAATTTGGTTTTGTCAAAAAGAGAAATTTCTAATAAATCTAGTTATTTATTACGTTGTTGAGTAAATTTATGTATAAATTGTTGACAAGAATTTATAAGATAATTAATATTGATAGTTTTTTAACAGAATTACTTGATTACAAACTTTCACTTTTGCCATGCGCATTACCATCAAATCCCTTTTCATTAGTTTTCTTTTATTTTCATATAATAATGAGATAATTAGATGAAAAAAAAAATCCTCTTTGAAGATTTGCCAAAATAAAATCACACTTATATTCTCTGATGTAAAAATTTTATTAAATAAACAAATTGAATTAGATAAGATTTTTTAAATAAAAATGCCAGTGAATTTTATTAATTTAGATTGATAAAAAATAATATCACCCATGAAGTGTTGACCAAAAAAAAAAAAAAAATGCAAGATACCTCATTGTGCATGATGATTTAAGTGTGCTCTTAGATATATGTGTGTTCTTAGATATAACTATAACATTTTCCATGCTCCATAAAAAGTATTTCATCAAATAGTAAGGAAAAAAGATAAATCATTTACTAGACTAGATATATACTTTAGACTAATGAAATTATAACATAAAAAATTCACAAGAAAAGTGAGCTTTTGAGATAAGAAGGATCAAGACCAAAAAAACAAGGAAAGATAAGAGGGACAAAAACTAGATTAGTTATTATAAGTACAAAGGTGAAGAAAAGACTTTTTAAAGTTTTTACTATAAAAAAATTCCTTACTATTGACAAAATAAATTTACATGGAGCATATAAAAGTTAAAAAATATCTAAGAACACACTAAAAAATTTATTTATTTCACTAAAAAGAACATGTAAAATGTTAATGATGACAATTAGATCCCCAACGGGAGAAATGGAGTCATCACTTTAAATTATAATTGAATAGTTGATGGCAATTTGGCCTTTTAGTGTAAATATGATGAATTTAGTCATATAAAGGGTAAGAATAATGCCTTATTAAATAAAATATTACTCTTAGATTACATAATCGCATGAATTTTTCAAAAAGTCTCCAAAAACTTAAATCTTCTTTTTTCCAAAATAATTTCAGCAATAAATTGACTTTATTTCTGCTTATCTTGGCACACACATGAATTTCTGCTATTTTTTGATGTGAAAACAAAGATTTACAGAAGCAATAGAATAAAAATCCGGCTGTATGATTGGAAAAAAATGATTAACCTGAGAATTATATTATAAAATAGAGTCTATACACTTCGCAAAATTTCACAACATGTATCTTAGTTATATTTCTATCTGATTGCCAAAAGCAAAAATGAGAATGTTGGCAAAATACTTAAGTAATTGCTTTGTCTCATAAGAAAAGCCTAGAAAATCTTCTGGGGCCCATTTCCATGAGCCCAAACATCAAACATGTACACAAGCACTGGGCTGGGAAGGCATTGATGGGCCGGGCCCAGTTGACTGTTCGGATGGTGCAACGCGTTCGAGGATTGAACAAACTGACATGGAAAGGCAACCGAAGAGTACCTTTTTCATACACAAGGCAAGGTACTTGGCCAACATATTATCATAAAATCTATGGACAATTATGAGGTGGAGTATTGGAGAATATCATATAAAAATTCTCCTTTTCCAAAGTTTGTTTGGTCTAGATCTCAAGGCGTATCTAGATTCCGAACTTGGGAGTCCTCCGATATCATCATTTGGTCAATACAACACGTGTTTTGAAGCATTGCGTTGAAAGATGGTCTATCTTGACCGCCCATTTTAAGTACACCGACTGCTCATTATTGTCATGTAAGACACTTAGACACATTTTATCAATATATCTTAGTAACGTAATTCATTACATGATAACTTTTGAATGGTGGATGCATTTAAAGATATACGTGATTCTCATATCACTTAATTTTTCATCTCGAGCATCGTCGTTTGATTTTTAGAAGTTTCGTGTGCTTGATACCTTGCGCCGATGAGATGCACGAATGGAGCTACATTTTCCGGGCACATTCTCTAATCATGAATCACGTGGATCAGTTATTGTGATCATGGGAGGCTATGAGTCTATGACTCCATTGAGATTAGAGCAGGGGACCTCGACATTGAAAACGACCTCTCATCAAACAGTGGAAGCCCTGACTCCTGCAGCCCACACTACTAGACAGTAGCCAGTAGGCCATCAGCCATCACCCATCAGCTTCTCCACATCTTTCGTCAAAAATTAAATGCATGCAGCCGATCCAAAGGAGGGCATTACCTTTCATGGCACCATGTCCCTCCCCATAAGAAATTAATTGCGAGAATGTGGGACTTCATGGGGGGGAAGGGACAAGACCGAGAGATGAACAGCCACCTCACGATGATCCCTGGTGGCCAAAATGGAAGGTGAGCGTAGTATAATGCTCGAGATATATACACATGGGGGAAAAGATTGAGTGGCCACCACAGGATCTGTCGAGGAGGGAGGGGGGATTGGAGGGAGTGCGAGCGAGTGAAAGGCTCCTCCGACCATCTTCTCTCTCTCTCTTCTCGCGTTGAGATGCCCTTAGATTTAGCCTTTCGTGTCCACATCCGTGTCATAAATTCCCATCAACTGTCGATTTGGGGGGGCACTGGCTGAGGTTTATGGACAGACATTCTCTTCATTTGGCCATCCCTTCGTGCCCTAAAGTTTTGTCCATATAATTGAACGAGGGACCTTCACCTCGAGCCTCCTCAGCTGAAGGATTTGTGTGTGTACGCATGGGCAATGAGAGGATCGTGTAATCCAGCTGAGTCAAATAGGACATGTAAAGTGCTCCGATTGAGCTTGATTCAAATGAATTTGACGCAATGAGATTCTCGATGTATGAATTGTTTGCTCTTTGTAAGAGTAGCTTTATCTTGCTTGTAAATTCTAGCGTGGATTCAAAATTATTTCCTTGTAATGATCAAATTGTCAAGTCAAATGTTCTTGTATCATAGAGCAAAACCCAAAAAAATAAATAAATTAATATTGTGATAAAATAAAAGTCGAATCATTTATCCACATGAACCGAGCCCTTCAAAAGAATTGATGCAAGATTTGGGATGTTATAAACTCCCTTACTTGAAATATTGATGCCCTTATTTGTATCGGCCATTTACTTTTGAAAGCCATCACAAGCTATTTCCACTCAATTTTAGCTTCAAAACATATCGCAAATGGAAATTTTAGCACAATATCTCGTGAAATTTATTTTCCAGTATTTGTAGAACCTCTCTCTATCTAAGCTTTCATTTTCACATTACCATTTCCTTTAGAGGTTGCAATTACTCTTTTCAAATTAGAACAGTGGTTCCAATATTCTTGAGGGAACTATAAAAAAAAAAAAAACTTTTAAATCTATTACACTTGTGCTAATTCAATCCAAAATCTATCGATTTGGCTAATTTAGTCTTAAACCTTTTGATAATAAGCCATTGTTGTTAATTCAGCCAATTTGGCAAGAAATTAACAATAACAAAAAAAGAAAAGAAAAAATTCAGAAAAAATAAAAAATTTAAAAAGATTCCCACGTTAACATTAGTTAATGCCATATAGGATGGACACTATTCACATGATCAATATCCGACCAAAATTGTTGAAAAGAACTATATTGACAAATTATCAGAGGATTAAATTGGCCAATTTAATACATTTTAATACATTTATGATTGAATTGACATATGCAGTGGGTTCATAGCTTTTTTTGGTAATTTCTCCGACATTTTGTTTTGGCCATTTATGGAATTTGGCTTCATTTTAGAGAAAAGAGGAGTACGGACTCTATTAAAGACAAAAAAAATGTCCGAAGAGATAAATAAGACAAGCAACCTAGGAACATATCTCATCACTGTTGACCAGCCAACAACTAAATTATTCGAATACCACAATTATTTGGAACTCAAGTGAGATTCGGTCTTCTTTTCCCCATATGAAAGCAGAGGGTTGGCTGTAGCCTCCAACTTTGGAACCCGGATAATCATGGGTTTTACTCATTATTGCCAACTTTTTCACCTCACCTATCCGGATCCGGTCCATTGTGTCGCCTCATTTCTCGCGACGGCTTTTCCGATTATTTTAGCATGAAAATACATTGCATCAATATTGGAGCCCCGGGCATGATTCTAATCAATGCACTTTAGAAGTAACTTTAGCAAATGAATTATATTTGATGAGGAGGTTCTGTGAAATGCGCATGTTTTGCTTGCTGTGGGATAAATTACTTAGGATTTTGGAAGATAAATATTTCGCAATTGATTGATCTTTAGAACCTTATGTTGCATGTTCACTTTGGCGTGCAACGATTGTTCTTAATGGTACTTAAAATAATGTATGTTTGGAAAAAAGTAGATATGTATATATGTGTGTGTGTGTCTATATATATGTAGACTTAATTTCATGAAAAATTCCAAACTAGTACATTTCTAACAAATTTATCCTCTGTTAGTTTCCGTTAAATTTTCTTCATAAATTGTTGAATTTGATGGTATATAACAATTGTCAAATGTACCAATTTGAGGTTTACTCTCTATATGTCATAGGTATATCAATTTATGATTTTTTGTGATATTAATCAAATTTAATGGAAATTAACGGATGATAAATTGTCACAAATATATTAATTTTAGGTTTCATGGTGGTCAAAAAATTAGTTTGGATAAATTTGTTATGGACGTAGTAATTTGGGGTTTTTTGTAGTCAAAATATTAATTTGGATTAAATTTATCAATGGTGTATCGGTTTGTAATTTTTTGTGGTATTAAGCCTTATGTTTAACAAGTGCTTTAGTCAAAAAAGTACTCTTAAGACATCCTTTACATGAGATATCATTATAAATTCTTAAAATTTATAAACATAATTCATTTTAGCCGCAATTCTTTCCTTTCTTTGAGTATTACGCAATAGGTTCTTTGTCAATCACGTGATTCCGGGTTGTATCTAAGTAACCAAAAACAGAATTATCTATTAACAAGCATGCAAGTGAACAATCCGCAGAAAAGAGAGCTGGGTCATCATCAAAAGAATGAAACTGCGAAGTAAAGAAAGCTTGGTTCCAGCATGTGAATGGAATTTTGGCATGTCATGAGGCACAACCCTAGAAAAATAAAAAAAACGAAAAGAAGACCGCCAAAACATAGCTCAAATCAGATAAAAGTGAAGCCCTGGCAAGACAAAAGGAAAAGCAAGAGAAGAAGAATTATGGGGTGGGCAGTAATCAAAAGCCGCAAAAGGCAAAGTGATAGAGAATCTGAGGGCAAATCAAAAACAAAAATGTGGGACTTGCTCCTTTGACTGCCTCGTAAATCAGGATTTTGTCCTTTAGATCGAATTGGACAGTAGTATGAACTGTACAAAGGGCAGTTTAGGAAGGGAAAAAGAGAAAAAGGAAAAGCAAAAGCGGCACGATAAGCCATCCAAATCTTCTTAGAATTCCATGTGTTTGTGTTTTTTTTGACCTAGTTTTTCACGTTATCTCATGCATCTCTGTGCGACGACCCAGATGGGTCCGGGACTGGCTGTGATCCTTTTTGGTCAGCCACTTGTTAACTTGGCTTTTTCCAACGGCTGCTCTAGCATGAACCATAATGGTTGAATGATGTAATGATTATCCTCGTCTTTATTGTTATAAAAGAAAGAAACGCATAGCCCATGTCACATCTCCTAAAGATACTGGCGTTTTATGGTGGGAATTATTTGTTTTGGGTAAGTCTACTAAAAGAAATCGGAGCTAGAGGGTTAATTTTAGAACATTCTTGTTCTGCTTTCTTCCTTTTTCTATTTTCATTTTCGGCTTAAAATAGGATTGATCTTTTTGTTAGTTCGATTCTGCTCTAATTAAGGGATACGACTGAAGAAACCAACCTTTTTCAACTGGGAGAAAGGCTATGCGAGCTTTGCAATTTATGCATCCATGTTGGATAATTATTAAATTATTGGCCTCTTGCCTTGCTCAGAGAGAGAGAGAGAGAGAGAGAGAGAGAGAGAGAGAGAGAGAGTCATTTTCAGATTCGAGAGGTCAAGTAGGAGAGATATTTTGGGCGAATGATTTGGGATCCTGCTAAAGATCTTGCCGCACTCTATTAATTTATCTATAGTGATAAGATTGGAAGGAAAAAGAATGTACATAGTATAATGCTTATCTCTTATACCTAGAATTGATGTAATTGATTGACTTATTGGGAATTTCTGGCTCTAAAATTAAAATCACTTGTTCAAATTCTATTAATTGTATTTCATTGCTCTAGATCAATGCTACATGCATAGGTGAAACACATGTACTCAATCGATTTATGATACTTGTAGGGTTTTAATGAGTCTCCTAGTGGTCGGTCCTTTATACTTGTAACCCTAAATTATTAAAAAAAGATGCTCACCTTATTGTCTATTTATTGCCTACCATGTAAAAAAGAAAGTCACTCGATAATGCTACAAGTGCTGCATAATATGGGATACATATATTGGAGCGTTCAGAGCTATTTGAACACCCAATTAATCCTCATTGGATGTGGCAATGGTCTCATCCCACACACACGAGATTAATTACTAGAGATACACAAGTCTGTGCACCTATGGGTAACCCTAAGAGAATATGTAAGTGTGGTGATTTGAGTCCTTGTCTTGAGCAAAGAGGACAAACGTGCTTACCACTTGAATAATCCTTTAGAGTTCACTAAAGTTAAAGGTTTGCTGCACAATGTGCATATCTCTTCAAATGACCAAATTATCCTCATCTTGGAAAAAGTTACCCCTAAACTTGAAAAAGGAGCTCTAAAATCCCCTTGCCCCTCGCCATATCTTTTCTCTCTCATGCCTACCTTTGCATCGTTTGAAGCACTCTATTTGTGCCTCCATTGATGTGATTAGGGGTGAACACTAGAGTGAGGAACCGCATTGAACCGGATGATTCCTAGTTTCTAGAATTTGGAATTGGTAATAATGGGTCCACTTTCTAGTTCCAAGTGGGGATCGAACTACCTGTATTGCCTAGACTAGATTGATAGTTATTTTTTTTCTTTAAATCTTATTATTACAAAACAAATTCTTAAAAGTTGAGTCAAGACTTAAAACCCTAAGCCTCTCGTGTGCACTTTTGCTTGACACCTCCCTCTTGCAATCTCATCTCAAATCTCGATGAAGAGAGGACAATGAAAGATGAGTTATCCGAATCAAAGCCATGGTTGCAATCGAGTTGGGTAAGTCGGGCGTGCGTGATAACTATTTTATTTGAATTCGGAACTATTTTTCTATTCCAAACTTGTTTTTGGAATAAAAATCCGTTCAGTAAAATTATTTCATTTATTTTTTAATTTTTGGAGTAGATTTTTATTCCCAAAATAACTTATCTATTTTGGAATAGAAATGAGAAATCAAAACTTTTCTCTTCGTTTTTTTCTTGCTACTAACCGGCTGCCCATCCACTACCGCCATTCACCGTTTGCCGTTTGCCATCCCCCGCCAGTTGGCGGCCGCCGTTTGTTGGGAGGAATAAATTTTGTGTAGTTATCAAATAAATTTCTATTGTGGGAATATAAATTTTGGGTCATTATCAAACACGTATTTTTGCTTAAAAACTCATTTAAGAATAAAAAAAAAAAAATCTATTTCTCTTCAAGAAATCAATTTTTGATTATAATAGTTATCATTCACACTCTAGGTGGGCAAGACTTAGTAAGGAAACCTATTGTCAACCTCCTGCCTCTATACGTGCACTGCTCCAATAAGGACCCTTCACTTGTCTCCGACGATGCGTATGAGTTCGTCCTTGTCATCAACATTCGATGCTTAGTTTGCTAAGATCAGCTTGAGCTAGACAGATTGCACTTTGCTCATACGGACTAGTGATTTTCCTAGGTACTCGTAAATTTTCCCTCTTTTGTTTTTGTAATTTTACTGTCTATTGATGATGCATTCTTGAATATAAGAAATCGTTCGAGCTCTTGAGAGAAAATTCAAACAATTAGGGCTCAGTTTGTCCAACTGGGGCTCGAGAGCTTCAGTTCCTATAATAGAGGTTGTCTTCCAGTAGATGCGCTTGAGAAAAAAAAAGATGCTATCTCCTACTTTCTTAAATTCGCCTGATGGACGCCTTTTGGTGGTTCAAAGAATTAGGGGCACGAAGGAATCGACTTTGTCTTCAATTTAATGCTCAAATGAGTAGACTTCATCTTTAATTTAGGACTCCAAAGAATGACCTTTAACAGTATCACGAAGAAGAAGCCGTAAATCTACAAGATCGAGTCAAGCCAAGCATTTCTGCCGAACGCCGCAAAAGCCGATCAAGCCCTTTGCTAGTATTGGTTATACCAAAAAACTCTTGCTCTTGCTCATCTATTAATGTTACGCCGGTTCTTGGACCCACTCAGGATTTAGACTGGACACTAGTCTAGTTCTAGGACTCCTTAGACTGGACACTAGTCTAGTTCTAGGACTATGGTAGGTTATTTCTTGATTCTATAAATTAGGAATCAATCCTTTTGATATGGTTCTTGGCTTCATGATGGGAACTGGCCCACCTTAACACCGATCACCCTTAGATGTGATGTCCTTATTGCCAATGCATCCCCATGATCAATATTGGTCTTCGTTATATGGTCACATCGTTATGACACCACCCTCACCGGCTTGCTCTTTCTCTCACTCTTCCCTTCCTCCTTCCCTCCCTCGGTCGGCTTCACCATTTACAAGCACCTAACTTCGCGCTTTTATTGACATGATGTTGCCTTTGCCAATGCATCCCCATGATCACTATCAATTTGTTTCACCAAAATTCGACTTCGTGAGGAAATATGTTTCACTGAAAGTCATTCTTATGTTTTTATTAGTAGAGATGGGTTCTGTAGCAATTCCAGATAGGAAATATCACAAGTAAACAAGAAATCAATAACTTTATTGCTAATGAAATTAAATGTTTATAAGCCTGAATTAATTGACAACAAAACTTGAGAATATAATCGCTTTAAATGGAACTAAATGCATACAAACTATGTCAGAATTTAATCAACGACGAAACCTCGAATGTGAAGATGCAATGCCGAAATTTAATCAATGATGATGCACTTAAGATATACAATAAAGATACACAACTTGAATTTAGTTGATGATGCAAATCTATAAACTATAGCTAAGAAACACACCAGAATTTAGTCAATGACATGAATCTAGAAAGAATAACAAGAGTGATAGAATTGACAAAATCATGTTTGTTTGTTTGTTTGTGTGCCAGAGGGAGGTCTTTAGGAGACAAACACTGGTACTCATAATTTTAATGACATAATTGTTTGGGAGCAGCCCTTTTCTAGTTATAGCCATGGTTCCCTATCTTTGAGTATTTTGGGTCGATGCTCTCATGATGCCATGATCTCGTCTTCATGAGGTTGCTCCATTAAAATCACGTCTTGATCCTTCGTGTTCATCTATTTCTACATCCATTCTCACTCTATGATTTACTGGACTTTGTTACTTCATTCGCCAGTGATTTTAGATTTCGAAATTCCATAATTGCATCCTGATGCCATCTAGATATCCAATCTTCTCTTGGTGTTTCAATGAGTAATCTATCGAACTTTTTAACCAATATCCTTATTGACTAACTTTGTTATGAAAATTACCAATCATATGCCGTGACGTATCAATGGTTGATTGATCATCATCAATGTACATCAATATCAATAACATTTCTTATGATTATCTTCAATGGCTTGCGTGTTTAAATAACTTGTATTTTAGTTGCATGCCTATCCATTTAGTTAACTTTTTATGCAGTTATAAGCTCCTTTTTAAAAGAATTATAAGTGACTTTGATTCTTTTAAATATTCAAAATTTATAAGTCTTGATTCTTCATATATATAGGGTGCGTAATGTACCTTCGACACTATGTACTTTGTTCTCTGACGGCTATCTTGTAGTGTTCAGACATGTCACTTTGATTGACAAGATTCATAAATTGTCATCATTGTGAATCATATCTTTATAGATCACTACTCCTTTCAGACCCTAATCTCCTACTTCTTCATTCTTGACTTAAACCCTAATCTCCTTCGAACTAAACCCTTGGCCTCAATGTTCCACTTATCCTCAACCTTACTGCTTTGATGGCTCCAAGACTTCCAAATATTCCTCTGCGGATTATATTGCTAACTTTGACAAGTTGCAAGAAGACGAGTATCACGACAATTGCTATTTTAAAATTCAAAACTATCCTAGGGAATATTTGATGATGTTCTCTTGGGTTCTTGTTTTAGGCAATATCTTCATATTCCAATTGCCGTTTGATGTTGTTTTCCTGATCCATGTGTAGAGAAACTTCCTTTCTAGAAGTCGATGTTTCAAACATCAAATCCCCTCAGTTTAGAGGATTTCCTTCTTTTGATGTAGACCTTTTTTTTTTTGGTGGTATCTAAGAATGGTGTCCCAAGACTAAATATTTTCTACTTGGAAGGAGGCTGGTATTGATAAAACACTTTAGTTTAATTGGTTTAATTGAGACATGAATATGTGCCTTTTTGGTGTTGTGATTAGCCCTTGATTTCGGTTGATCAATTGTTTCTTTTTTTCTTGGGGACTAGTGTCAATCACTCTCCTACATGTTTATGTCATAGTTGGCTTCCTTCCTTCCGACACACCTAGACTGATTTGATGATTATGTCATTGATATAGAATCCTATAAATTCCCTAATCATATTGTGGAAGATGAAATTGATTGCCTTTTGGTATGTTGCTTTAGGATTCCTCACTCCAAAATGGCATTACTAGCCATCGAACATACCAATAGCCCCTTGACATATGAACATAGTCTTGTGCACATCTTCTTCTGCCCTAAATATCTAATTGTATACTAAGTGACCATCCTTTAAGGACACAATTTCATTACTCGATGTTGAATTTAGTAACATATCAGCCATCAACATTTGATACTCGTCTCTAGGAGTCGTAGCATTCAAGTCTCTGAAGTTAATACATACACTCAACTTCCCATTTTTTTTTTTTCATGAGTACTATATTTGAAAGCCATTTGACATATCATGCTATTTTTATGAACCCCACTGCTAATAGTCGCTTGATTTCTTCTTTGATCGACCTTCAAAACGACCTTAGGAGCAAACTACCTTGGAGTTTGCTTGTGAGGTCAAAACCCCATTTTAGTCGGCAACTTTTGTTCTACTACATCTCTTCCTAGTCCTAACATCTCGTGATAATCCCAAGAAAATCAATCCTCGTATTTCTTAAGCAATTCAACTAATTGCATTTTAAAATTTTCATCTAATAATGTGCTAATATAAATTTGTTGATATCATCGATATCGATCTTGATTAATGGATCCTAAGTATCTACCACCTTATATATTCTTTCAATGGTCATTCTTCAAATCCAATATGCAATTGACAGCGTCAATGGATTGCTTTGTCTATTTAGCTAGGTGAATCGTATATCTCTTATTGAGATCTTCCAACAATGCGTAGTTTTCCATAGATAGCATCTATTTTTGACCCGTCTGCTCATCTTTAGGAATTCAATGAACATTCCAATTGTTGAAACAACAAAATGGGGGTTCTATGACATGAGAATAGTTGATGACTTTTCTATTACGATCTTGGTTCACTTTCAATGCATCTACCTAGGTCATTATGATAGGTTTTAACATAATCGACTTTGTCTCCATTCCAAAAAGGCTAGTATTTAATGAAGAGAAGATGGGACATACGGGTTTCAATGGATCTAGCCTCTCCTTAACAACAGATTATATGAGCCATTAGCTTTGACAACGAAAAAAGAAGTTTTTGAAGTTTGAGAGCTAGACATTTGAAGATTTTGTCGTATCTCTTCCCAAGTTTCTTGAAATACTTATATGGATGAGATTCAACATTGATCCTCCGTCAGCCGAAACCTTGGACACTGGTCTACTGTTGACTTTGGTTGATGTATTACTAGTTTTGAGATGTTTGGAATTGTGAACTGGGAGCTTTTCAAATTTCTTTATATCTTCATCAATGAATTGGAATTCAACCCTTTCTTCTTCATTGACAATTAAATCCTCATCTTTTACTATTTTTATAGATGCAATTTTGAATTCAAGGGTACTTAGGCTTGGACCATTTATGAACTCATTGTTGATTTCAAGCTTGAGTTTAGGGAGATTCTTTCTTTTGTTCTCAGCTAGTAGGTACCATGTCAGGCTAAGGTACTATCCTAACAAGCCTTGCATTATCAACATAAGGAATTGGCCTAGCTAGTTGTATATTTTTCACATTTGGTAATGGTATATTTTGTTGAGCATTCTTTACCAAATTGCCATTGTTATTATCCCATAAATTGACTTGAATAGGGTAAAGTAAATTACTCCCATTGATAGGGACAACCTAGTTGTTCTAGGTTAGACCAATGACTTTAGGTCTTTGTAGAATCCTAATCGGTGGTTGGGTTGGAATTATTTGTCCCAATCAACGAAGGTAACTTGAGCATATGCCGATGAGAGAACATACTTGATAGGTGTAGAATCTATTTGCATTTGAATTGATTGGTTTGAAGCTCCTTGCTTGGATCGATAATCATTGGTTTGACCACATCAATGGGGTATTTCATCATCTAGCGCTCCTCAAACATCCTCCTAAGGTTTCCAATAACACAAGACTTGGCTCTAATTGCCTCTCTGCTTATTAGTGAGTTGTCTTGGAATGTCAACATCTCCACATTTCTCTTGTCCTGCCATTGGTTAAGCGCTAAATTACTCAGAATATCCCGTCCTATCTTGTCATTACTAGGTTGCGGTAACGAGTTGTCACTGCCAGCTTTGTCAGGATCCAATTGATTTCTAGTCCTGACCGTTGTACTTCTTGAAATTAACCACACACGTCCCATTGAGCATGCTGAAAAGATGTTTCGTGAAATTCAACTCTCCAACTAAATATCTTCCACTAAAAGTAGTTCTTCAATTTTTATGAGAGAAGAAATGGTTTCTAGTGATTTCAGATAAGAAATATCATAGGTAAAATAACTTCACATCAAATGGAACGGAATATATACAAATTGTGCTGAAATTTAATTGACAACAAAGTCTAATAATGTAATCATTTTAAATCGAACCAAACGTATACAAACTATGTTGGAATTTAATCAATGACAAAGTCTAAGAACATGGAGATGCAATGCTAGAATTTAATCGACAATGTGGATTCAGAAACCACACCTAAGAAACATGCCAAATTTAATCAACATCATGAGTCTAGAAACTATAACTACAGTGCATGAATTGAAAAATAATTGAAAGATAACATGTTAGTTTATGTGCAGGGGGTCTTCAATAGATGAATGGTGGTATTTATAGTGTTTATGACAAAACAATCTAGGAGCAGTCCACCTGCAATTATAGCCATTTGTCCACATTTTCGAGAATCTTGGGCACATGTTCTCATGATGCCAAGATCTCGTCTTCAGGCGATTGCTCCCTTAAAATCGTGTTTTGATCCTTTGCATCCATGTATAGCCACATCCATACTTATTCCATGATTTACTGGACTTTGTTGCTTCATTTACTAGTGGTTTCAAATTTCAAAATTCTGTAATTGCATCCTGACACCCTCGAGATATCCAATCTTCTCTTAGTGTTTCAATTGGTAATTTATTGACCTTTTTAACCAATATCCTTGTTGGCTAACTCTATTCTAACTATCATCAACCATACGCTGTTGTGTATCGACAGTTGATTAGTGGTCATTGATGTACATCAATATTGATAACTTTCTTTTGGTCATGGACAATGGCTCACGTACTCAATAACAACCTGTACTTGAGTCTCGTGTCTATCCATATCGATGAGCTGATTAATTTTCGGTGCAAATACAGCTGAAGGCATTTGGTCACATCTCATGACACCACTCTCACTGTTTGTCTTTCTTCCTTCCTCTATTAGCAAATATAGAGGAGGCTACAGGGTTGCGACCATTACGAACTAAAGCGTGGCGCTGCTCAATCCCCCATCTCGGGTCACATCGGGCCAATGACATTAGACCAAGGCTACGACATCAAAGGATAGCATCATTCAACATACCTAATAGACGATGTGCATCTCAAGAAGATAACTATGCACGACGCAATCTAATTTTAAAGAATCTCAATTCACATAATATACTTTCTGAAATGAGAAAGATAGATTACTTCAGCTCCCAAGATAAATAAAGAATGAAAGCTAGATTTTTCCGGACGACATTTGGAGACCTTAATTGGAGAATCATTTGTGGAAGGACGGCTTGGGGTGGCCCATTTGATTTTACGTGAATTTTCGACCCCATTCTTGACTTCGAGATCCTATATCGAGTATCGGAGCCCGTCCTATGTGCGTGAGCCAGTCTAAAAAAGAATCACAATAGTTCATCATGTCTCGGTTGAATCCACGCACACCGGAAGGAATTTGCTACGCATACGAAAATCACGTCTCTCTAGGCATGTGGGAAATGAAAGAGAAGGGAAAGATTCCTGGATTCGCATCGCTTTCTATTCTCGGCACAACATTTTGTAATGGCAGGAATCTAAAGCTGATCGGGTTCAAGATCCAAGAAATCGTCAAAGCGCGGTATAATTATTTAAATATGCAATTACGTTTGAACGAATCAAAGGATCGAGAGTAACGAGAAGTAAAGCAAGTGATATTCTTTTCCTTTCGAGGGAAATAAAAGACGTGTTTTGTCATCACCTACTTCTCCAAATCCCCTACGATCTATGAAAACTAGGAGCCTCAGTTTATTTTCTTAGTGAGTGACGATCTCAACAGATTCTACAAGATTAAAAATAGATGTGAACGAATATTAACTTTTCATTTATTTGATTGTGCTTTAGACATACGGAAAAACCCACAATTCGCATGGGTACATGGGTGGAATAAAATTGTTCAGAAGGGGGTCGATGGACCCATGTAAGCAGTATTTATGAAAAAATGATAGGGGTGTGAGATTCGTACTCTTCACTTTAAAGGTGAAGTGACCCGTCGAACCACCCTCCAAAAGTGACGGATGTCTAAATTTGTACGTTGATTCAATGCCAATGTTGGTTATCGAGTGGACCTTAAGAAATTCTACCTCGAAGCTAAGAAATTTCTACGAAAATATCGGAGATAGAGATATCATAAATATTATAATTCTCATATGATGCTTTACTTAAGTGTTATAATTTTTTTTTCACTTACTTAAGTGTTATAACTTATTTACAATGCTCTCTTGGGTGCCATTACTTAAGTGCTATTATTATTATTATTATTATTATTATTATTATTATTATTATTATTATTATTATTATTATTATTATATGTTTACCAAATGTCATGCCACGCTGGATTTTGGCATTTGGGTGAGTGTTTTTAAAAAAATTATAGCACTCAAGTGCTTAATTAAAAGTTATGACACTCAAGAGAATTTTTTAAAAATAGGAATTAGGGAAAAGACTACAAAAAACCCCAAATTTTGCCTAAAGTGATAAATTTATCACAATTTTTTTTATGACATGAAAAACCCTAAATTTTACAAACTGTGACACATTTACCCCACTAGGGGTATTTTCATCTTTTTATTTTCTCTTTTTCTTCTTCTCTCTTCCCTCCATTGGCCATGGCGGAGTCGGTGAAGGGAAGTTGGCGTCTCGCGAGGAGGGCCCTCGGCTGGGTCAGGTGAGGGCCTCCCTTGTCAAATTTGGGGAGGGCACCCCTTGCCCGATGTAGGCGAGGTCTTAGTGAGGGCAAGGGAGGCCCTTGCTCGACCCCTCGCAGATGCCGGCTTCCCTGAGGACCGCCCTTGGTAAAAAGATCCCAATAATTTAGGCTTCCCTCCATCGTGTCACGGTAAATTTGTTACGGAGGGAAGAGAGAAAAAAGTTATAATATTCAAATGAGCGTCATACGAAAAAAAAAAAAACTTGTGAAAAAAATTTAAAAGGTAAAAAGACCAAAATTCCCAATAATTTAGGGTAAATGTGTCACAATGATATAAATTCAGGGTTTTTTGTGTCACAAAAAAAGTTTGGGGTAAATTTGTTACTTTGGGCAAAATTTAGGGTTTTTTTGGTCTTTTCCCTAGAAATTATGACACGTCTCAACTAGTTAGAAAAAAATTTATAATATTCAAATGAGCGTCATACGAAAAATAAGAACTTGTGATGTTATTATTTTTAAAATTCTAAAATAACGCCATATAGAGATTACTATGTCAATGAAAGTTGCTTTTCTTTTAGTAAATTTGATAGAATCGCTATTTTTTTCACCTCCCTATAGCCTTTGTACATAAGTTCATTCGAGTTGGTTTTCCAATTAGATGAACAAACATAAAGAAAGGCGACTCAAAAGGATTATACGCAATCTAAACTTTAATTCAATCCCGCGAAAACTTTAATCCTACTTCGAATTTAAGATACCTTCGATTTTGTACACGGAGTCAATCCCACGCATACCGACATTTCGGAGTTCCAGAAAGACCCTCATCCGGCTATTTATGCACATGCACCAAACGGAATTAATCAAGAGAGAATCACTCTCGCACGGAACGTTTGTGGGTTGCTCTTCCTCTCTATGGTCCTTGAGATGACGTACCGAGGAAATGCGCACCCGAATATACGCCTCCTCCATCATGCTCCCATTGACCCGTAAACCCTAACCTCACCTTGGTTGTCGATGGTATCGAATCGAAACCATACAATTTCGTGAGAAAATAATAAAAAAAAGCATAGTCTCAAGCTTTTCAAACGGAATATGTGACGCATTGTCGGGCCATGACGCCTCTCTGTCTCTCTTATATTCTTTGCCTGAGATGGCCCATTAGGGTTTACTCTTTGACACAAAAAATGGTTCACTTTAAAGCCCCCCCTCGGATTATTATGACTAAGTGTTGGCTTTCTTTTTCCCTTGTCTCTCATATTCCTCGAGATAAACATGCCATGACCCACTTGAGGAAAAATCAAGCATTAAAGTGCGGGGAACGCAAAGGAGGAGAGGGGAAAAAAAGAAAAATTTGTTTGAGATTAATAAAGAGGGAAAGGCATATCACCCACCCCTTCTTAGTGAAGCTCAATGGGGTACACTCTCCTTCTGCTTCTTCTTCCTTTTTTTTTTTTTTTTTCCTGATTAGATAACCTTAATCGAGCTAAATGGAAGTCCACTCATAAGACATGATTAGAAAAGAGCGGAATCATAAGCCATGTATTCTGCATGCACTGGGGAAATTGCACTGTGCAGTGATAATCATTGTAATATGCGAATGATGCTGCGCATTGATTGCCCGTGAGATCCCTTGATGCATGTGCTATACATGTTGTGTATATGATCAGCATATGTAGAGCAGTCAATTGGGCATCATTCTTTGCTAATTATCAGCACAAACTTGCTTGATGAAACATCGATAGGGTAGTAATCGCGACAAACTTGATCGGCAGATCAAATGAGAAAACCAGTTACTTGATGATTTGGGAGACGTTTTCCTGTTCCTTATTTGCCGTTGAACTAACAACTCTCTTTTCGACTTCAAAAATTTTGAAGTAGGTAACCGGAGTAGGAAAAGGTTGGAGAACTAGAAGGGTATGCCGCTTGAATGATGTTGAAATTTTTTTGGAACATGGTACCATAGTTTGTCGTGATGCAAGAGGATCCCTTTGACCTATACCTTGAAGAGGAAAATAGAGAAGGCTTGGATAGATCATCACATCTTCTAATTTTGCAATGTCGAACCGTTTTCGACAAAGATCCTCTATATTTAGGAATTGAATGGATATTTAATTCATGGAGGTTGGCCAACTTAATTTTTCGTGACATTAAAATAATGTCATAAATATCAAGGATGATTTAATGTTGAAATTTGAAACACATTATTAAATTACCCTCGTACATCGAATGCGCTAAACAGTTACTGCCAATGCCACTACCCACGAAGCTCAGTAGCATATCGACGATGAACATCGTGGCCTTCAACAACGTGGATTGAGGTCACCACCGTGAAGGCCCAAGGGTAATAGTTGTAGCCGGAGGTGGAGGGTCTGCCACCATCATGACGGAACGTGTTCGACATGTTAAGGTTCGAAAAGGATGTTGACATGTTGTTCTCTCAAATTTACCTTCTAAGAATGATCCTAGATTAATGGTGCATTTGATAATATTTTTGTATAAAAATTGTTCCAAGGAGAAATAGAAAAAATTATTTTTGTTCGGGGAACAATTTTTGAACAGAAGAACACGTTTGGTAACTACACAAAATTTTTATTTCTGGAATAAACATAAAATAGAAATACGTTTGGTAAACTTGTATAATTTTTTTTTTTTTCTTTTAATTTTTTAATATTTTTATTTTATTTTTCATTTTCTCTTCGGTTGGTCATCGGCCACCATTGTGGCCGGTGACCATCTAGGTGACGTTCGGTGAGCTTGCTAGAGCCTCACCGGGGGTCGGCAATGCTCCAGCGAGGTAGCTAGCCCTCGACGTGCCGTTGCCCGACCATGGCTAAGGTCGGCAACCGGTCAAGGAAAAAAGAAAAAGAAAAAAGGAAGAAGAAAAAGGAGAAAAAAAGAAATAAGTTTTGTGTTTTTGTTCTTATGTTTCTTCAAAAAGTGTTATTGGGAATAAGAAACAAGTTTACAAAAGCGTAAACAAATGCATTTTTGTTCTTTTTTTCGTTTCCTAAAAAAAAAAAACAGAAATTGTGTTCCGGGGAACAAAAAAAGAAAACAAACAAACAGGCCCTAATTCACCCTAAAAAAATCATGAGGCACACAGTCTCTCCTATCCTTAGTCCTGTTGGCGATGGAACACACGCATCCATTCCGGACAGTGTATTCCAACAAATCAAAGGCTATGGAATATACACATCACGCCCAAGTAATAGTTGCGAAGCTATATACTTGTGTGGTTCCCATCGTTAGCAAAAATTTACTCAAAGCCACACCATTTCCCATCTTCCTTTGTGACGTGGAAAATTAGAAAAAAAAAATAACAATAGTAGAAAAGAAAAGAAATGAAACACCAACATTACGGGACAAATGCCTGTAGCATCATCTCGATAGCCAAAGCACCACAAGACAACTTTAAGAGGAGGAGCTCGTCGATCCACCCATAAATTGGGACCCGATCGGCCCTTAAAACCGGTGGAAAAATCAATCGGCACTCGGTGTTAGTGAGGTTGTAAAGCTATGTCCATTTGGAAGATAAACAAAGACATGTAGGACTACTTCAATACGTTGGTGCTTAAATTACTTTTTGGTCACCCCAATATGGGAATCGGCCCGCCGTCCGCTTTTGATTAAAGAAAAGATTAGCTTCCTTAAACGCATATAAAAGAAAATATCATTGGTCCCTAATCAGTGCCCGAGGCCAGAAGACAATGATGAAGGCCTGGCAAAACACGCCCCATCATTCAAAAGGGGGCAGTCCTTGGGAGAGCGGCATGGGGGCGTGGTCAGTGTGTTTCGCCCGGATTCGAGACCGGTCAACAGCCGAAACGCAGCAAGGTTTACGGAGTCAAGAGCTGAAAGCGGGATTAAAGAAAATCTCGAGTTCATACGTACTTTTAGGGCCGAAGGTCAGGAGGCCATTTGTCGCCGAACGCCCGTGACGGAGCCGCCTACAGCAGCGTGGGCGGCGGGGTGGGAGCATATTCCACTAATGGAGAGTAATGCTTTGGTATTCTTTATCGTCAAGTAACCGTAGGCCTAGGGTTAAGAAATGAACGTGCTACTCCTTTCTTTCTTTTAAAATTTATTATTTGAATATTTGGTCGGGAGAACTACAATAATAAATCGTCGAAAAGATTAGAATTCAATTGACAAATCATGAGAAATTTTAGGACTAAATTGACATAATTTAAATGTTTAGAACTAAATTGATAAATTATAAAAAAAAATTAGGATTAAATTGATATAATTACAAGATTTAGGATTGAATTGATTGCTATATAACATGTTTATGACTTTTTGGATAATTTTTCCCTAGGTTGTGTATAAAACCAGTTTTCAAACATGCTTTCTCTATCCACCTAGAAGCAGGTTATCTTATCTATGTAGACACTCGTCAATTCAAGAGCAGTTTTTCCTTTCGGTCTATTCTCAAGAGGTTGCATTGGCCCCCTAATCATTTTTAGGAGAAATTTCACTCTCATTCTTTTGTAGTGGTAAACCCTATATTTTGAGTCAGTTGAGTCACTCTTGAGCTCTCGTTCTTTTAGATATATTCTCGGTTTACCCTTTAAGCTCTCGCCTCTTACGTAATAAGCCCTAATTTTTAATTCTTACATGTTGCTCCCATGGACTTACAAAATGTTTTAACCATTAACACTGTCAAGGTGCTAATGACTGAAACGATGTATGAGTTTCGGAGAGTGAAGTAAAGAAATTAAAATTTATTATTTAACGGAGTGAGAGATCAAGAAAATAAAGTAAAATTTCACGGTATCCTTACTTGTTTGGTATAACCTTTTTGGATTACTGCTGTGGGTTTTGAAAGAAACTCTCCAGATTCAACTAGACTCCATGCACGCACCTTTGCGTTTGCAGTCATATCTAAATTTAGCGTGATTAGCCGTATGTTCTGGTAGAGTTTTGAGTGAAGCATGGAAGTAAATGCTGTCAATTGAAAGAACAAAGTGTAATGCAAATAGCGATTTTAGGAGGTGGACACACCGAAATTCGATGTCTCTACATGCAGTACGAATAAGCGACATAAATCACACATTACACAGATATTTTAGGAACTGAACCCTATATAACAAAACCATCTCATAGCTTTTTTTTTTGAAGGATTTTATCCCCCAATTTCAAGACGTTGAGTATTTTAATGGGTCACCCAAACGAATTAATACGCAATAACTCCAGATGTATCACCAAACGGTGCACTTGGTCAATCATTTCTTGAGTGCACAAGTTTCGACCTTCCCATTTAGAGGAAAGCAGTCGAGCTACATAGAAACTCCAAATTCACCAAATCGTGCAGTCACTGTGTCTGTGCCATAGGGCCGGGCAAAAAGGAAAAATTCTAGGAGTTTGGAATTTTTAGGGGTCATCAATCAATCAATAAGATAAAAGAGGAAATAAAATTAAAATAGAGAAACACCCTGAATTTGGGAATAGTGCTCTTGTTTTGAAGGACACGAGACAGTAGGGGCATTGAATGGCCCCCTAAATATAGACTCATGCAATTCCATTAAATTCAATAGATTGGGAAAAAAATCAATCTAAGATAAAGGCTGTCAAGGGAGTAAACGGCACAATGTCAAGTTGAATTGAACGGATTGTTCAAGCCATTTAAAGAAAAAAGAAAGATGTGTCCTGCTTAAGATAGAGTCGTTGATCCTAGAATGCTTTCGTGTGAAACTAGATGAGGTAATGTAACTAAGCTAATGGGCATTTCCATAAACTTAGTTTTGTGAAAGTGGCGAAAAAAATTGCCCTCTTCATTTGATGATCGATTTTTGAACCTTTTGATCAATCTATCTTTTGTATGTTAATTACTCAGGACTCTTTGAGTACTCGAGTAATTCCTATCGGATGTGAGAGTTCCTCCTTCTATAGATACTAGTGTACTACTTGGAGTGACCCAATAATAAGTAAGTGAAGAAGATGAATACAATCGCCATTTAATGAATAATTTAAATCAATTACAATGCAAACAATGATTTGAGTGAGATGTTAGTTGTTGAGGACAAATTCTTGAAGCTTGCTCTTCCTCCAAAATTTGAATCTTTTCCTAAATTTAGTATGTATTGCAAAAGATCAAGAATGAATCTTTTTTTACTATGTATTGCATTCAAATATCGCAATAATTCAAAATTCAAATGCAACGGATTATAGAATGATTTCAAGAGATTCAAATCACAATTGTGCACAGTGAGTTTAAAATGAATTTGTGCAAAATGAATGTTCTATAAAGTAGAGTAACGTTTCTATTGATACCCAAGAAAGAAAAAAGAGAAGGGAAGCCAAGATATGATGCATTACGCATATACACACAAAACATTGATTCCAAATTGCATAAGATAGAATAACGTGGCACTATGCACTGTTCATGCTTCTTATGATACCCAAGAAAGAAAAAAGAGAAGGGAAGCCAAGATATGATGCATTACGCATATACACACAGAACATCGATTCCAAATTGCATGAGATAGAATAACGTGACACTATGCACTGTTCATGCCTTGCCCTTTATCTTTTTATCTTTTTTTATTTGATTTTGTGATTTTCTTTCCCTCAATAACTGCTTTTTCACTTTGAAGGGAAGACCAAGAAGATGAATGGGTCGGACGGTAACAGCCACAAGGTACAGATCAGAGAGAGAGAGAGAGAGAGACTGCCCAGATCTTGCTTAGCTGCCCTAAAGACCAGATGGGCAGGTCGTTTTCGAGCTGAGGGGACGTCGTTTCGGCATCCACGGCTCTCTAAGGAGGAGGACCTGCCCGTTGGTCTCTGGCTTTGCCCCATTATTGTCCTCTTCTTTTGAAAAAGAACATCTGGGGCTGAATGGGTAAAATCACATTTCGGATGAGGGGAAGAAAGAAAAATGAATAGCCAAAGAGTACCCTTATGACCGATGCCTTCTCTCTCTGCACCTTTTTTTTTATGTCGAAGTTCTCCCTGCACTTTAGTCTGTTCAAAATTTGTTACTTTGCTGTTGCTGAGAACGAGGCTTGTTTCTTGGGGGGGAGAGAGAGAGAGAGAGAGACAAAGGCAAAGGGGGAAAAAAGCAGCTTGAGCCAGTCTCTCTTTCTTTCTTTCTTTCTTTTTTTTTTTTCCTGCCTCTCTGTCTGCCGTATTGTCTTGCTTGTTCCACTCTTAAGACGCCGTCCCTCTCTCTCTCTCTTCACTTACCATTGCGTTAAAGTGTTCATCCTCATAGGGACACCCCCGCGCGGACGATCTCTTTCTCTCACTCACTCATTTGCTGATTCTTCCCCCTTTTGTCCTCTGTTTCCATTGTCATATACAAGGCAACAGAGCCCCGGAAGAGGGAAAACCTGGAAGACCCATCTGGTGTTTAGCCTCTCTTTGCAGCTGTTTCTGGGCTTATTTCGGTATTTGTCCCAAAAACTGCCTCATACAAGAAGGGGACGCAAAATCCGAGTTTTTTCCCGCTGGTAAGGAGTTGTGCATTGAGAAGGAGCGAGAAAGCATCTGAAGGAGCTCTTGGCACTTGTGTTTCTGATCAACTTTGATGATTCCAAGCAAAAGCCAGAGGAGGAGAGAGAGCAGAGCACACTGCACAGCTGCATGAACTGTTGTGATACAATGACAGATGACAACTCCCAGAAAAGCAAGGTGTGTCTTTGATAGTCATTTGGTTGAGATCATAGTTCCGTGTTAATGGTAGATTTGATTGCTGTATGCCTCGGTTGAAGTTGTGCCATCGGGTTCCTTTGAAATGACTATTGACTTTTACGTATACATCTCAATGATGAAGCTCTCATGGTCAAAGAGGATGGTCAGGAAGATGTTCAACATCAAGTGCAAGCCTGAGGACTTTCAGGCAGATGAAATGGTTTCTGCAGGTGGGTCTCTCGATTCCTTTCATGGATTTTCTTTGGGTATCTAACATTTTTTCTCCCCATGAAATGGTTCTGTCAATTCTGAAGCATAAGTCTTGCTCTTAGCAATAAAAAAGATCTTGTTATTAGTTTGTTTACTGTTGAACATGTTTTTGGAATTTAGGCTCAGCCCAGAAAAGATGTTCAATTGCTTCAGGATATACGACTCTAAAGTTCCCAACCACCAGAACATGGGAAACTTTGGAGTTGTTTGTTTTTTGGTAAAAACTTTGGAGTTGTTTTTTGCTTGCCTAAACCCAAAAATTTTTTTTTTTTTTTCGCTTGCATAAACCGATCAAATTTCTTTCACATGTGCTCATAGAAGCTCAATTCTTGTTCAAATTGTGTTATTTTCCAACCACCTTCCCCTTTTTGTTAAATGCGGACGGCGTATTCACCCAGGGGGTTTCTTTTCAGGAGGTGATGTTGAGTTCCGGACCAGCATATCGGGGAGAGAACCGGGCACAGTTAAGAAAAGCAGAACAGGTCAAGTATTGCTGAAATTGTATCTTTTGGATTGCACTCACAAACTACAGCATTTCTTTTTTGGCCGGAGAACCTGTCAAACGAGCTCATTTGTTGCTCAGTCGAAACGTGGATAATTCCTGAAACTCTTTGTCCATTATCTGATGCAGAGAAGTCCAACAAGAACACGGAGCAGCATCGGAGAAGGAGAATGAATCTCGATAATCCACGAGTTATAGATGTGCACAACTACAGGTACTTGTGCCCCCAGAGTAATTTGAATTATTACCGCACTCTGTGCTTTTATCTCCACTAAGCTTCTTGAATTGTTATTGTGATTTCTGGAGCAGCATTTTTGTGGCCACATGGAACGTAGCAGGAAGATCACCACCTCAGAATCTAAACCTAGATGAATGGCTTCATGCATCTCCTCCAGCTGACATTTATGTACTCGGGTATGATTGTAATTCATCACAAAGAAGAATGCTTTGATAACTCTATCATCCTTGATCATTAATAAGAGAATTATATTCAGATTCCAAGAAATAGTTCCTTTGAATGCTGGTAACATTCTGGGAGCAGAAGACAGCGGTCCGGCCAAGAAGTGGCTGGCTCTCGTTCGTAGATCTCTAAACAATCTACCAGGAACCAGTGGAGGCAATTTTTGCTACACCCCGTCTCCAATCCCTCAACCAGTCGCAGAAATTAACGCAGACTTCGAGGCATCGGTGAGGCGCAGGGCCTCGACTCTCTTCCCTCGCCGGTCATTCCAAACAACCCCCAGTTGGAGAGATAACGACCCTTCGATTGGCCAGCCGCGGCTTGATCGGCGGTATAGTGTTTGTGACAGGGTGATGTGGGGTCATAGGGCGAGTGATTTGGACCCCAGTTTGAGATGGGGCCAGAGGCCAAGCGATTATTCCCGGCCAAGTGATTATTCCCGACGGAGTGATTACTCCCGTCGGAGTGATTCGCGACGGAGCGATTCTCGGACGGAGCGATTATTCTCGGCGGAGTGATTACTCTCGGAGGAGTGATTTTTCCCGGCCTAGTGATTTCTCAAGATGGGGTTCGTCGGACGATGACAATGGGCTTGGACCCGAAGATTCGCCAAGCACGGTGTTGCATTCACCGATGTCTTACGGGGGGTTTCCATCAGATGAAAATGGTTATAGAACAAGAGGGACTTCAAGATATGGCTTAGTCGCGAGCAAGCAAATGGTTGGCATCTTCTTGACGGTGTGGGTGAAGAGTGAACTGAGGGACCACGTTCGGAACATGAAGGTCTCTTGCGTTGGTAGAGGATTGATGGGCTACCTGGGAAATAAGGTATCGTTGAGAAATACGGCACTTGCTTTACTTTACGTGCTCTTAGACTCAGATTTGCGTTATTGGAATCACACACGAACATAACGTGAAGCATTGGCTGTGGCTTTGCAGGGATCTATTTCAATAAGCATGCTGCTGCACCAAACAAGCTTTTGTTTCATATGTAGTCATCTAACGTCGGGCCAGAAAGGTGGTGACGAGCGGAGAAGGAACTCTGATGTTATGGAAATTCTTAAGAAGACAAGGTTTCCCAAAGTTAACAGCACCGGCGTTGACAAGTCCCCAGAAACCATTCTTGAGCATGAGTAAGGCTTGCTCCAAATTGAGCTTAAGTTACTTCTGTAACTAAAACGAAAACAGAAAATTGGATTTAAGAAAAAAAAGAGAAAATGAGAGTTTGTGAAGTTTTCACTGCCGTGTTGAATCAATGGACTATCCGTGCTTAAGTTAAATGGACTTGTATTTATACTCACCAGCTGTTGCATGTGTGTTCTTTGCCTTGTGTGGCTTCATCATCTGACTACGTTTTGTTTCAGCCGGGTTATTTGGCTTGGGGATTTGAACTATCGTATTGCCCTCTCTTATCGAACTGCCAAGGCACTCGTGGAGATGCAGAATTGGAGGGCGCTTTTGGAGAATGATCAGGCATGTTAGCATATACTCTTCCCAAGATCTTCTGTCTATTTCTATCTCCTCCTCCTATTTTATGATAACTCTTCATTCATTTAAAGTAGATTATTGATCTAAATCATCTCTATTTTATTGTTGCAGTTACGGATTGAACAGAGGCAAGGCCGGGTCTTTGTGGGGTGGAATGAAGGGAAAATTTATTTTCCACCAACATACAAATACTCTACCAATTCAGACAGATACGCAGGGGATGATATGCATCCACGGGAAAAGCGTCGTACACCTGCATGGTAAGCAGGGTTTATGCAGATTACATGGACATATTTAATTGGTCTAATAAGTATGGAAATATCAAAAGTTTCCTTTCTGGGTGATTTTGCTTGCTGATCTGAGTCATCTTTGTTTCTCAAGGTGCGATCGGATTTTATGGTATGGGGAAGGCCTTCATCAGCAAATCTACGTCCGTGGTGAGTCAAGGTTCTCAGACCACAGACCGGTTTATGGCATTTTCTATGCTGAGGTAGAATCGAGCCATACACGGTTAAGGAAAAGCACAAGCTATTCTAGTTCGAGAGTTCAGGTCGAGGAACTACTTCCATATTCGCACGGATACACTGAATTAAGCTTTTTCTGAATGCTGATGGAACAGCGACTAATACCAGGTACTCTGTCTCTGTCTCTGTCTCTGTCTCTGTCTCTATCTTCCCTCCCTCTGGAGGTCACGAATGCTTTGCCAGGCATTAACCATCACCTGGACATAATGACCTCTTTAAAAGGAGCGACTCTTATTAAGATTACTTGTCTTTTTCTACTGGTTTATATTAGAGATAGGAGCTTACCCGGGAACTCCATTCCTTTTTAGACATTTTGATTCTGAAGTATCACTTGCATTATGTAACCCAGGCACAATACTGGAGCTTTATCATATTCCTTGTCTTGTTGGGGGGCCTAAAGTTACAGCGGGTTGGGCAGCTGTTTCAGAAACATGAAGGATACATTTTTCTAAAGAGGATCTGAATTTTGCTCATCTTTTGGAGACTTGAGCATTTGGAGCGTCTATGGCGAAGTCACCTGAAATCACTTCTTCAAAAGAGGTACGACTGGCTGGCCAATATTCTAGTCTTTTGTGCTTGGACACTCTTCCAAGCAAAATTCTCGAGTTTTCTTGCATGTTCTTATTCATGTTTAGGACTTCTGGTCCCCATTTGCAGGCGGAAATCACTTGAAAGAGTCTCCTTGGAAGGATGATGGGGACATTGCCTCACCCACTAACCGAAAAAGGTTCAGCTCTCGCTTGTTTTACCTTTATTGGTTTTGCTGTAGAACTTTATCTTTTTCCTCACCTTGATTAATTCCTTTTGTTCCTTTTGCTGACCAGGCGTAAATACTGCTAACTTTGCTAATATACTCACGACGATAAAAAACTACATAGTCTTAGCTGCGGAGCTTACAGCTTCAGTACATATCAAAACAAAAGATGCAATTAAAAAGCCATATGACCGGTTGCATATTCTTCAGTGACGGCAGTTTTTGAACTCCACAATGACTAGGTAATAATCATCTTTCGGTATATTTCTGTGCTTAGAACTACATTTCTCGAACTTTGCCACTTAAGAGGTAACTGTGATTTCTATCATCTTCATGCAGGATGAGACTTCACCAGGCCAGAGTTGCAAGTTCCAGACCAAAGATTATTTGATTCTTTATTCTAATTTCTTCAGGAGATTATTTTTTTAACCCTTTTGTGAATTTAAAAGAGAAGGAAGAACGGGAAAACACAATCATTTGGGTACTCCCCCATTTTGTTTTAAATGCATATAGAAGTGAAGCATTTGATGATTTTTGTAAGGTTCTTCATTATTAAAAGTGATGGAGGATCATAGAGAAAAGAAGGAAAATGGAAAGAAAAAGCTGAAACGCTCTTGTTCTTATGCTTGTCTTGTTGCTGATGATTATACTGAAAAGGCAGTTTTCTTGATCATCTCTCTTCTCCAAGTCATATTTTATTTTATTTTATTTTGTTTTTATTTAAATGCTCCTTTAGTTTTAGGTTATCCTCTGTGAGTGTGAAATAACAAACTCCAAAAAGCAGCAAGAGGACAATCCTCGCAGCTTTGGCAGATATAATGGATTTCATGATTGATGAACTCCCCAATGGCGGGTTCTATAATTACTTTATTTGGAGGGGTATGTGTGTGGCTTTGTACCCGTTTGAGGATGTCTTAAAAGAAGTGCAAGTTTTGCTTAAATAGCATTTGCCAGTACTTTAAAGGGACGAGGACAGAGGAATGAAACTTGGATTTGGCACGCCTGAATTTACAAGGAGATGCTCCTGTCGTGAGGATAACTCAGGGCATGCCTGCTCTGCCACAAAGTAATATGCTGAGCCAGAGCATTAAGCGAATAGTATTGTACTGATCTTCCTGTAGTAATTCACTGAGTGTTATATGCAAGCGTGGGAAAGAACAGGAAGGAATCCACATCTGTGTGAATTAGACACGTTAACAAAGGATCAATAACACCAATTACTAAGGGCAAACAATTTCGTAGCTGGGCCACCACCGAGTTTCGGCTTGCATCTTACCGGATCCGTTAGATGAGTGAGGTGCACGTCACAAGGCAGTCATTTTCCTGGTACAATTGTCAGATGGTATCTTGGGTTAGCCTTTACATTTCAGACTAAGTTTGTCTCTTCGTCTTGTCAAAAATATATCATCCACGCTGTGGCTAGGGCGTTCGTCCAGAGTTACTTTTTTTGTAGCTTGAGTTCAAGTAGTTGCACCAATGAGAATTTAACCTATGATCTTCCGCCACTTGACCAAGTCTATGGGATTTCGGTTTGAATTACCAAAGTAAAGTTCCATGTCATGTAAAGAAAAGGGTTGAGAGATGATCTATGACAGAAAACTCATCACATTTGACGACATTCTATTTGTTCTGTCTTTTTTTGAAAAGGCAATCCAGTTCAGCTCGATTGTGTTCCAACTTGGATCGGATCACTTTGGCTTTGCTCAGTCTTGTCAATAAGCTGATGTGAACGGAAAATGAGGTTATGTAAAGATGCAATGTTTCAAATTGAAAAAAGGAAAGGCTTATCCTTGCCTTGCGCATGGCAAATAGGCATGCTCTATAAATGAATTTAAAATGAAGGAACCTTATTTTGCTAGGTCCTGAATTCTCATGCGAGTACTTCTTTTAATGTGCAGAAAGGGCCAGGACCAGCAAGAAAACTCTTTTATCTGCTGGTTCATGACGACTTTCTGAGTAAGAATGAAGTCAAAAGGCCCAAAACCCATTGATTTTTTTTTGTCAAAAAAGAAAAAAAAAAACCAAGTGATTGACATGCACAAGCAAAGAATAAACTTTATTTATGAGTTGCTGAAAGATGCTTCTGCTGCTTATTCTGAACCCCCAAAATTATTTTTTCTGAGTGCTTTAATCATACTTACAGTTACAGAGCACAGAGATGATGAAGAAGGTTGTGTGGCAATTATTTTGTCACTTGATCATGCTTTGGATCTGACAATATAGACATTCTGGCAGAGATCGTGGAGACTAGTTCTGATAAACAGCGCCAAATTTTGCTCAGTGCGTTTGTTGTGTCCTCCAGTATGTGTGCATAATTGCTGAGCATTGAGAAAGCCTGGATGACAAAAGCTGCTTGCAATCTCAATTGCCTGCATAGATCAACCGACTTGGGTTTTTATCTCAAATTTTTAATCAGCTCACTTGATCTCGGATAAAATTGCTCGAGCTGAGGCTTTGCCACATCAGTCCTCTGCATTCTGGACCCATTTTTCATTGTTTTCCCTCCAAGAATTGAACATCAACAAAATTTCTGGACTACCATTAAGTCACGGAGTGGAAACTATAGAAGCCCATTCCAAAATCCAATTTCTAAGTGATTGACGTTCCGACTCAAGATTGAGCTCTACTCTATTTTGCCATGTTTGTGATAAAATTTGTGAGTATTTTCGCCTCCTTACCAGTTTTTTCAGGTCAAGACAAATTCTCACTGCTCTGGTCCAAATCCAAGTGAAAACCCATGTTTGTTCAATAGCTTTAGGCCTTACCAAGTAATACTTAATTCAGCAGACAAGTAAGGAGCATCATATTTTCAGGATCAATTGGTCCCCTGTGGCAGCAAAAACATGGCTTTGGGTGAGATTCACTTTTCCTTAACAAGAGGATGATGGAGACATTGCATCAGGTACATGCCTGTCAAAGGCTGGTCCTCTTTTTTGACTCTTTTTTGGAGTGTTTCTGCAGCGAATATTGAAAGCATATAGCAGTCACTTTAGTCCTAAATTTTTCAGTCCAATATTTGCATATGTCCTGGACTCTGCTGCACATAATTCACTCATTTCTCTGTATTAAAAAAAAAAAAAAAACTTATTGAACTCCACTAAGCAAGCACCACGAGCCTACGAGATTGGTTTGGGGCATAATTCAGCTATCTGATCAGACAACTTATCTGGGTTTCTTCTCTTGTTATTGCAAAGAAAAAAGATAGGAAAAAATAAAAAACAAGACTTATATGTCTTCTTGGCGAGTGACTCTTTTGTGTTATACCCTGAGCGAAGCATGTCTTCCTAATAGCACCAAATTATAACTTATGAACTGTATCAATATCGCAAACAGGGCATTGTCTGATATGATTTATATCTGGCAATTAATTTCATTCATCACATCAGTGAAACATTAAAATCTCACAGAAGTTGGTGTGCTGTGGTAGCTAAAACTTTGTTGTCTGCATCTGCGCAAGTTAAAGAGGTTAAAATCAGACAATATTAATGGCTTAGATAAAAATGAAAAAAGGAAAATTCAGAGATGGATAACTAAATGATGTGAGCTTTTCCCCTTTCGCTGAACATGGGAAAGAAGGGTAAATTTTTTTGGGTATTTGACTCACATTCACACATGTCAGTGAAGCTTTTCTGAGAGCTGTTCAAGCTCTCCTCCTTCTTTTAATCCTTTTTCTAGGACAAGTAACTTTCCTTTTTTACTGGGGAGATAAAAAACGTCGTGTTTTCTTGGCTCTTCTTTTGCTGTGACTATGAAATCCTTGAAAAGAGCTGGACCAGAGTGCTGATCTGTCGGTCAAAATTGGGGAGTGACAATCTGGGGTGCTTTTTTAAAAATTCCCTTTGAATTGGTATGTACTTCCACATACACTTTGGCTGCTTTTGCTGGACAAATCATAATTTCATGTTGCGGATATCATAGAAAAACTAGGGTTGTGTAATTATCAGAATGAGCAGGGTGTTCAGTAGCTGGAGAAACAACTCACGCAAGTCCTTTTTGACAGAAAAGTTGAGCAAACAGAGGGAAAAAGATCGAGTGCATAACTAAACTTTAAGAGGATATCATAAATACATTACGAGGATTAACCTCTAATACTCTCGCTAATTTATATCAGCTTATTTCTGCATATGCTAACATGAAGCTTCTGATCTTGAACGATAGCTTAGCATGTACTTAAAATATGAAGGAAGTGTTGACGTAATTTGATTTACTAAAAAAAATGTGACATACTTATATTAGTTATTTGAACGAGTCCATCTCTTCGGTTTTTTTTTTTTAGAACCCAATACTCTAGATTTTGACATCCGTAGCATCAATCACAAGTCACTAGTAATCAGCCATGGAATTGCAAGAGAAGGCAGTATAATCTATTCTTCAATCTTCATGCAACTCCAGTAGTTGGGCTATTCAATGGGCCAAAGGGGTGCTTCTGCAACTTTGAGCCCGCCCCAACAGCAACCAATGAAAAAAAGGACTGAAGAAGAACTTAAGTGGTGATTGTAAGTCTTTAAATTAATCATCACTTAATAAGCTCTTTCCCTAATCCAACGTGGCAAAAAGTAAAAGAAAAAAAAAAAATTTAATGGCCTTTGTTATAACATGAGCTCAGTCCGTACAAGTCTACTAGTTAATCTTAACTATTGATCATACGGGCTCCACGATCTATTACTTGATATGTTTTGAGTTGATATGAATTAAGAAGTTGCTAATGTTGCTCATATATGTAAAATTTGAAATGACCCATATGTGAATATAAGTATGGAGGTGATTTATGTTTGGATCTTACACTTGGCATTATATATAGAGGTGAAAAAGAGAAAATAATCACCTTATTAATAAGGATTTTTATTAGGTCCACAGTTAGTGTAAAGGATTTTTTTGCACATTTATCGTCAGGCGGATGATATGTATAACTTACGTGTATGTACGACTAATTTTATCCACATGTCATGTATCCAACAATGAATGTGTAAAAGACTTTTTATGAAACATTGTTCAATCTATCTCTATCTAATGTATCTAATACAAAAAAAAGAGTTATATCATATCCATTTTGTATAATTCGTTTTACATAAGTTACGGATTGTTAAACCCTCAAACCCATTATTTAGGTTACTGGATTTTATAATATTATATACGCATAAGAATCGATTCGACATCATGTCATGTTGAGTTTTCAGATCCAAATTGAATAAAGTAGGGATTCTCACTAATAACTCCGGGCTTTATTCCTAATATTGTCACCAATTGGAAAAGAAATTTAAAGCGTGGGCTTTCCTCAACATAACAACACAAATAACATATCATAAAAATAAAAAGAAAAAAAATTGAAGCATCGCAAGATATGAGAAAAATATGTACATCGCAGAACAATTTTACTTGACATTGTTAAAATGTACACCATTGCTCTCTCCCCCTACTTAAAATTCAGACCCTCAAAAAGAGGGACAAAAAAAAAAAAAAAAAAAAAAAAAAAATAGAGGCAATACTTTTCAAGCTACCCCAAGAACTGGCATAGGCTGCACAACATGGTGATAAAGGACGGAATCAGATACCAAGGCTCAGTTGATCTGTCTACTTAACAGGCATACAAGGACACACCATCATCCCTTGCGAACGCGTATGGATGAGAAAATCTGGAATTACTCTACAGGTGAAGGTTGCGTTGACGCGCATGATCTTCAATGTGGTACCCGTCCAATGCCATTTGCATTTTCCGGCATTCGACCGAACAGTACACCCCGAGGTTGAAGCTGCATTCAAAGATTCAAGCATTTCGAAAGATTCAGAACACCCCTTATACAGCTAGGTATGATCTGTTTAATCCATGAGAAATGCTGGGGTTAATGACTCAGAAGCTGTGCTTGTAATTATCTTACTCGCTGAAAGTTATGAATTACCCTTTGGTAGCAACTAATTATAGAAAAAAATCCTTATTTATTCAGATTTGGAGCGATTTTGATGTTAATGACGAATTGGTTTTTTCTTTTTTTGGTTATCTAGCAAGGTCGAATATAGTGCTCTAATCGCTTTGAAAGTAAAACTCTGATAGATAATGCAAATATTCCTGATAATTGCTCTTGTAGAAGGTCTCAAGGAAATGCAAAAGTTATTATTTGAAAAAAGATGTCACAGAAAAATAAACGAATTTCAACTAAGAAAATATATACCGTAAACCCTAAAATAACAAAGGGAAATTAGAATATGCGCAGCCAATAGAAAATCTTTTTCATAGAAACAACCTTATGATTTGGCTACGTAAATACATACATATCGCCTATAGCAACAAATTTTAACAATATTTTTCTCAGCTTCATCATTCGAAAGGGCATAACCTTCCGGCTTATAAAGAATTTACGCTCAACAGATCTTAGACTTTCTTAAAAAAGAAAATTATAATTAAGAAATGAATAGAAAAGAGGGAAAAAAAAGGAATCTAATCAAACCAAAGAAACGATCTTAATCAGTAATTACAAGTAAAGGCAAGAGACGCACCCGTACATATACAGATCGGTGTCCCTTGGAAGCTTCTTCTTGCACCACGAACATCTCTCAAGAATCTCCTTCGGAAACCCTACACGATGAGAATGGCTCTCACTGATTTCTGAACATGATCTCATCAAGTCGCTCTTTCGCGCATCGTGCATTGACGACGTAGGTGGGTCTCCATCCCGAGCCGGATCCACGTTGTTCTCGATGGCTGAGTCTTGACCATGCTGATCTTGCTCGTGTCCGGCCAGGGTGAGCCGATCTTGGGGATGCTCAGCCAATGTCGACTCGGCAGCAGGCCGTGTGCCGGCTTCTCGGATGCTCTCTGAAGGCTCGACGTCGATGACGTGATGTCTCGGGGATGGCATTATGGTTGCTTGCTAGCCTCTGCGTTGATTAGGTGGCTGCTCAGTAGATGAAAGAAGATGAAGGCCCTTCGAATATGAAGAAGGTGGGGGAAAAAACACAAAGGGAACGCTAAGGGAAGATCTTATGATAAGATCGAAGACGGATCTTGGAGAAGAAGAGAGCGCACAAGAAATGAATTCGTAGGTTTGCGAGGAGATGATTTAATCAGGGTTTTAGTGGGGGTTTTACTTTGGAATTCTTTTGTATAGAAGGTTTAAATAAGGCTCGAAGGACTCGTGAAACAGAACGGTTTCTTAACCGTCTACTTAACTAATCACTTTGAGTGATGTAGTTTTCTTGAAATATTTTTGGATGATAGCACGCATGCAACCTTTTTTGTATACAACTTTTTTAATTTTTTTTTTCCATAAGTGAGCTTTTCTGGCCCACCTTTGATTAATTTTATGACTGGTTTAAGAGGTTGAATAGTTAAAACTCTCCAATTGATAGCGGATGAAATAATAGAAGTAAAACTTTCCTTCCAATGGAGGGATAAGCCATATGTACCCTTCCTTTTTTTTTGAAAAATTTTGGCTACATCTTTGGTGCGGAGAAAAAATTATTTATCAAATAATAGATTCTATCTCATTCAAATTCCAATTAAATTCGATTATCTTATTTTCCTTTTCTTTTTTTGAAGGTCCGAGACCCATGATGACAAGAAAGGACTATCCACTCAGAAAATAAGTTTTATAGAAAAAAGGAATTTATGAAAAGTACACTGTCAGTGGGAAGTATTTTGTACGCATGCAGTCATGAAATAGAAATTTTCATCTACCCATTGGACTGAACTAATTTAGCAAATGAAAACCTGTATACAGGATAATATGTGAGCCCTGTTTGTATAGTGGTGTATTTTCACCATTAGTACACCAAATAAAAGTCAATGCAGATACTCCAATTTAGCAACCGCATATACATTTAGCTAATGGAGTAATTCATGATTTTAACCACTAGACGAAACTCAAAAATAACGTGCCATGTAGATATATGATTGTCAACTTATTACAAGGGAATTATTGACAATTACACGTAGCTGGAAAAAAAACACACAACTTAGGTCAATCATTAATAATAAAGATTTTCAACTTCTTGCATCAATCCAATAAAGTCAAAAGCCCTCTCTAAGGATACATTTGCAACTGATTTAAATATTTCCTTGAGGACTTCATCGTCTTTTCATCATCCTTGCTGAGTCCAAAATCGTTTCTATTTGAACCCATCGTCTTTTCATCATCCTTGTCATGATAATCTGATGAACAAAATGGGCAATCACTCTACATATAAACAACCTTATTTGGCTCAAATTCCTTCTTGCACAAGCTACACGTCTTGATACTCCCCAAATAACCCAAATTTGCCACCCTCATGGATCTTCTTTGCCGTAGACAGCTTTTGGTTGGGTGACTTAAAAAAAAAATACCATCAATACGCAAACAGGTCCTTACAATCAATAAAATGGAAACTTATTGGTATCGCTATTATTCATTGAATTTTAATAAACTATCCATTATATTTTGCCTATTAGAGGTTGGGTTAAAGTTATGGTTAGAAGATTTGAAAGTGACCTACGTTTACTAGTCCTAAATATGTCTATTTGAATATCAATAAAAAAAAAAGGAGGATGATATTGTCGCATATAGTGAAATAATCTTAATGGGTTGCCAATTTGATTGTGCATACTTGCAAACATAGGAATCACCAATTAATTTTTGATTTTGACATGACCCACTAATAAGATTTTGGATGGAATGTGATTGAAGTAGTTAAGTTTTTGCTGAAAAATCAATCTAATGAACAATTATGTCACTAAAACAATGCATGGACTAAAATTGATTGTTCCCGAACGCACCAAGAAAGATGTTTATACAAGTAGGCACCACATGTCGATATAACCAGTGTTGACCTAGCACTTTCTAGTGGATTTATGGAAATTTGACGGAAGAACATAAATTGTCGCTATTGAGTAGCATAACGACTAAATTGTGTAGTGGTGACATAGGGCCTGTTTGTTAATGTTCTTTGTTTCTCTTTATGAACAAAATTTTTGTTTTTTTTTTTGTTCTAGGGAACAAAAAAAGAATAGAAACGCGTTTGTTTGTATTTTTGTTTCAAATATATTTTTTTGTTCCCAGGAATACATTTGGAACAGAAATAAGAAACAAGAAAAACGTATTTCTTATTTCTGGAACAATTTTTAAAAACAAATTTTCTCTCTCCTCTCTTTTTCTTCTTTTATTTTTCTTTTTTCTTTGGCCGGTTGCCGGCCTTGGCCATGGCCGAAAATCGGCTGTCGAGGGCTGGCGACGCCGTCGAGGGCCAACGACCTCGCCGGAGTGTCGTTGGCCCCCGACGAGATCAGGCTTGCCTAGATTCGGTGAGCTCGAGCTCGCCAAGCCAAGGCGAGGCCGAGCTTTGCCAACGTGGGGCAAGGCTGGGCGAGCTTGGGCTCGTCGGATCTTGGCGAGCCAAAGGCCGAGCCTCGCCCAACCATGGCGAGCCTCACCGTGGCTAGGCGAGGCCGCTAGCCAAAAGAAGAAAAAAAGAAAAAAGAAAAAAGAAAGAAAAAAAGAAAAAGAAAAAGAAAAAGAAAAAATTAAAAAATTAAAAGAAAAAAAAAAGAATACAAATTTACCAAACGTGTTTTTATTCATTTTTTATTCTCTAACAAGTTTACAAAACGTGTGTTTTTATTCAAAATTGTTCACCGGAACAAAAATATTTTTTTTTAAATTTTTGTTCCATGGAATAATTTTTAGATAAAAATGTTATCAAACGCGCCTATGGTCACTTCAATACATAATAAATTATAAAAAAAAAAAAGAAGAGGAAAAACAAAGAGACAAGGAAAAAGCAACAATTATACGGTCACACGAAGAAGACAAACGAGTGGTTGCAGGGAAGAAGGGGTAGAGAAAAGCATTAGCGTCGTAGCCTTTCTGGGGATTCCCCAGACGCCGACAAATGGCACGACCCCCCGTACCCACGAGAATCGCAGCCGTCCGCTGGCCGCAGCAACCTTGCGCTGCCCCCAACCAACCCCCTCCGTCGGATCTGAGAGAGAGATACATAAGAGAATTAACGGATAAAAGAAGGATTGATTTGAGACCGACAATTGTTAGGACTTTTTATTAGAATTTTATAGTTCGCTGCAAATTAAGTTTGATCAAATAGGAAACTTGTGAGGAAAGGGTTTATCACTGATTGAGCTCCTGTGGAATGTGAGGAAACGTATGGTTCTCATGAAATACTAAACTTATTAGAGAGGGGTCTACACGAAGAAAAGATTCACATAATTCTATTCATTATATAATATATTGTATTAGTTATTTAAACGTGTCTATCTCCTTGTTTTTTTCCCCGAACCGAATTCTCAAGACTACCGTTAAAATCTTGCATTTTGATTTATCAAACATAAAGATAATGTGGATCTTTTCTTTTTCCTGCATCAATCACAAGTCCCAAATAGTCCACCATAGAACTGCCAAAACAAGGTACTAATCTATTCTTCAATACAACAAGTGAAACAAAGAAAAGAATCAACTCATTATTAATAAATATTTTAATCGGGTCTATTTTCTGGTGAAAAGAATTTTTACACATTCACGATTGGATGGATGACATGTATACTTAAAGATAGTTATGTAACTGAATTTATCCACTTGATACTCGTCCAACGTGAATGTGCAACAATACTTTTTAATCAAATTCCGAAAGGAATTATATTATACCCATGTTGTACAATTAGTTTAACACATTATTTTAAAGGATTTTGACAAGGTCTATTGCTAAAGTCTCAAACCCCATTAATTTAAGGCCTCTGGATTATATGTGCATAAGAATCACTTCGTCGTCATGTCATGTTGAGCCTTCAAATCCAAACTATGAATTAGGGATTCTTACTTATAACTTCCGTCTTTATTCCTAATATTATCTCTATTTGGCCAAAAAAAGACAGATTGAAGGGTGGGCTTTCCTCAAGATAGCAAGATAGCAACACGGGTGATGGATCATAAGAAAGAAAAAAAAAAACAGAACCGATTTAAGATATAAGAAAAAGTTTTACCAGCAAAAATTTAAATTGACATTGTTAAATCCCATGTGGCATTTTTTTAAAAATATAACTTGTCTATGTGACTTGATGGAGAGCTGAATTAGCAAAAAAGAGCCAAAATGACATCGTTTTGTCTCTTATTTGAATTTAAATATAAATATTAATTAAATTAAATTTAAAAAAAGGATGAGATTGCAGAACGGTGAGGGCTCAGCCCTTGTAGCCGCCTCCCCACCGTTGCTAGGAATGGCTAGTGATGGTTGTGGGAGGGTTGGCTAGGGTCGCTTGCCCCTGGTCGGTTGGTGGCGAGGGCTTGCAAGCCCTAGCCTAAATTTGGGGTGACCATAGCAGGCGACAGCCCTTGGTTGGGGTAGCAAGGGCTGGCGACCCTTGTCGAATTTGGGGGAGGGCCGTGACTCTCGCCCCAAATATGGGTGAGAGCTTTTAGGCCCTCGTCGCTTGTTGGCTAGGGTTGTCAGCCCTTGGTCAACCAGCCGGCCCTTGGCTAGGGCTTGGTGACCCTAGCCAACCCTCCCCCATTGTCGTTGGCCCTTCTCGGCAACGGTGGTGAGGCGCCGAGGGCTTTAGCCCTTGTCATTCTACAATCTCATCCCCTTTTAGAATTTAATTTAATTAATATTTATATTAAAATTTAAATTGAGGTAAAATGACATCGTTTTTGGCTTTTCTTTCTACGTCAGCATGCAAAATGACATTGTTTTCGGCTTATCTAGACACGTCAGTGTGCAAAATTACATTGTTTTGCACTTATTTTATTGGAAAAGCGTTATGTTAGCATTTTAGCATGATTTTTTGTTGTTGGTACTTAATTGATCCATTTTGCTCATATTTTGGCACTTAAGTGTATTTTTCCGAACTTCTGATGCTCAAGTATCCCCCAGCCAATTTTTGGCACTTAAGATATCCACGTCCCAAATTAAAGGAAATTAGAGCACGTACAGCCAGTAGAAAGAACAATTCGTACAAGTAGCCTTTATGATTTGACTTAGTAAATACATAAATATCCTGCAGTAAGAATCGTCAATTATATTTTTCTCAGCTTCATCATGCAAAACGGTAAAACCTCCCAGCTTATAAAAAAATTCTTAAAATATACGTCCAACGCATCTTAAACGTTCACAAAAAACTTTTATAAGAAAGACTTGAATTGAAAAGAGATATACAACATGGAAACTAATTAAACGATAGAAACAATGGATAATCCGTGATTACAAGGAAGGGCGAGAAAAGATACTTTAGATAAAAGGACTCGCACTCATAAATATAGGCATTCTCAGAAGCTTCTTCCTGCACCATGAACATCTCTCAAGAATTTTCCCCACAAGCCCTACATGATGAGAATGATTTTTACTGTAAAATTGGGTCATAAACTCATATTTCAATCCAATTTTTGTTGAAGTGAGCTGTAGATGGGTCCCTTCAAATGTGATCATAGTTAATGAGTTCCGAAAAGAAAAGCCTAAAAAAGAGATAGTTTTAGCGGGAATGTTGTAAATCCACTTTCAGCATACTTGATCAAAATATAAAAGTCAAGAACTTCTCTATCCCTCTTCAATTTGCCTAGTTAAATTAAAATCCCCACACACACACACCACACATATACACACACACACACACACGTTATTGGAAGCACTTGCGGAATAGAAAAATTGTCCAGTGTGTTTGTACTGTACGGATGTAAAAAATTGCAACATATAGATAGGTAAATTGAATAATAGTAAAGAGTTCCCTTCTTGCATCAATCTCTAATATAAATATAAATCCCTACCAAGTCCCCTCTAAAGATATGTCGGCAGCTGATTCAAATTTTTCCTCAAGGACTTCATCATCTTCTGATCCTCCTTGCCAAGCCCCAAATCTTTTGAACCCATCGAGGCAATCCATTTGTTGCGGCAATCCGATGAGCAAAATGGTTGATCACTACATGTAGACATCATTGTCCGGCTGGAATTCCTTCTTGCCCCATGTACACTTCTCGATAAACTCCCCGAATGGCCCTAATTCGTTACTCTCGTCAATTTTCTTTGCTTCTGACGCCTCTCTCTTGGGCGATCTGATAAAAAATATCCCCTCAATCATTGATGGTCGTGGCTGTCTCGAGTGTTGCTCCACATCCTTCGACATAGAATCAGCCTCCGAAACATGGGATAGTAATTCTGCTGGGTGGGTGCGGCTTGTTTCAGGAGGTTACTAGGATTTTGAGAGGGTTCACCAGGGGCTTCAGAGGGTCTTGTGGCATTTGATCGCTCGGCTGGTTTTGAGCACTTCGACTCCGTGTTCGTATTTTGAAAGGGTTTCATGATGGCGGATTGAGGTTGGAGCTTCTTATTCTCAATTGTCGGGATATAGTCATCATCAGTGCAGAGTCCTTGGTAGGAAGAAGATCCAATGTCGCCACTTGTTGAACGATCAAGGTGGAGACTATAGCGTCCGGAGGAGGGCATCTTTAATGGTGGAATCGGCTTATAGATGTAACTAAATATTCAAGGTTGTCGTTAAGACGAAGGATGAACAGTTTCTGAGGATATTGTGGTTCGTAGGAAGCAAAGGGACGTGTTTAGGTTTTGAGAGTAATGAGGGTGAATGCGAAAGAGTTATATATAGAGAACTAGCGGATCATAGTAGCAGATCCATCTGGATAAGGATTCTGATACTGATAATCATCGAGACCTTTGATTAGAATTTGAAAGTCTGCTGCAAATTACGTTGGACGACAAAATTGAGCAAAGGTGGTATTGTGAGAGAAAAGATACGGTTTCCACGAAACACTAAACTTATAATCCGTTTAAATTTTTCTTTTTGTCGATTTATCATTTTAAATCCATTAAAAAAAAATACTTGCATCATTCTTCCTTAGAAAAGCCAAAATAATTCATGGGAAAAATATACTAATAGTATCTATGACGTATGTAGGGGAACCCATAGGAAAACTATGTTTCTGCATATAATGACAATGGGGACGGTGTTTATACTTATATTGGGAGCTATAAGAAAGTCTTTTTTCCTATTAAGCAAAAGTTAAGCACAAAGGGATGAATTAGTGAGAAATTAACATAACTTGACTGTTTTAATGTGTTATAATCAATGGGTATTTGATTTCAAAAATTATATAAATATATAGCAATGAAATTACCGACCTTATTTTAACGAGAAAACTAGCTATTTTAGAAAATAGCGAAATATCAAATAAAAAATATTTTCCCTAACGGGAGTTCTCTAAAATTTATACATGATAAGTCACACATTATTAGTAATTGCTCCATTCATGTCAATGATTGTTCAATCGGTTCCTATTCTATTATGTCCAATAGCAAAAGGAGTTCCTTTATAAAGAGTGAAAGGACTCGATCAAAACTTTGAAAGATCAGTTGATCCATCTATCTATTTACAAGTAGATTTGATTGCGTCGATTCTATACGTCACGATATGTACATGTATATACATCCCCTAAGTGAACTGGAATATTACAGTAGGTGACATCGGCTACACTGCCTGTCTTCTTTACGATCCCTACCATCCGGTGTCGTTGTTGTTGCAGCTTCGATGTGATACCCGTCCAACGCCATCCGCTTTCTTCGACAGTCAACGGAGCAGCATGCGCCAAGGTCGTACCTGCGCTCGCCAAGCAAGCATTCCAAAAGATCCAGGAAAACACAAAGGTAAAGATTTATTCTCATCATCTACTTCTCACAAATTCAGTTTGGGTTCTTTTTAAACTTGAGAATCACTGAAAATTTACGGCTTTCATGCATGTGGTTTAAACAAGAAAAGGGAAAAGAAAAAAAATAAAAAGAACATGCAAGTTAATTAAACGCAACCAAAAAAGAAACGAAAGAAATGATCAGCAATAGTCACGAATTTTCAAGGGCCACAAAGAATCTCTAGATAAAGAAGACTCACCCGTACATGAAGAGATCGGCATTCTCCGGGAGCTTACGCTTGCACCACGAACAGTTCTCAAGAATTTCCCCAGAATACCCGACTCGATGAAAATGGGGGTCAGTCGTCGAATTTCGTCTAATGTTCGTGTCACCTTTTGGGGTATCATCAGGTGTCCCGATAAAGAATTTGGCGGCCAAGCCAAATAAAACTTTGATAGATGATGCAAATATTCCTGATAATTGCTCTTGTTGAGAAGGTCTCAAGGAAATGCAAAAGCTATTATTTGAAAAAAAGTTTGCATGCGTGCGATCATCCAAAAATATTTCAAGAAAAATACATCATTCAAAGTGATTAGTTAAGTAGACGGTTAGGAAACCGTTCAAAAGGAGTTCCAAAGTAAAACCCCCACTAAAACCCTGATTAAATCATCTCCTCGCAAACCTACGAATTCATTTCTTGTGCGCTCTCTTCTTCTCCAAGATCCATCTTCGATCTTATCATAAGATCTTCCCTTAGCGTTCCCCTTTGTGTTTTTTCCCCACCTTCTTCATATTCGAAGGGCCTTCATCTTCTTTCATCTACTGAGCAGCCACCTAATCAACGCAGAGGCTAGCGAGCAACCATAATGCCGTTCCCGAGACATCACGTCATCGACGTTGAGCCTTCTGAGAGCATTCAAGAAGCCGGCACACGGCCTGCCGCCGAGTCGACATTGGCCGAGCATCCCCAAGATCGGCTCACCCTGGCCGGACATGAGCAAGATCAGCATGGTCAAGACTCAGCCATCGAGAATAACGTTGAGTCAACATTGGCTGAGAATCTCCAAGATTGGCTCACCTTGGCCGGACACGAGCAAGATCAGCATGGTCAAGACTCAGCCATCAAGAACAACGTGGATCCGGCTCGGGATGGAGACCCGCCTACGTCGTCAATACCGTTTATCGGGTTGCACGATGCGCGAAAGAGCGACTTGATCAGATCATGTTCAGAAATCAGCGAGAGTCATTCTCATCGCGTAGGGTTTCCGAAGGAGATTCTTGAGAGATGTTCGTGGTGCAAGAAGAAGCTTCCAAGGGACACCGATCTGTATATGTACGGGTGCGAGTAGCAAGAAAAGGGAAAAGAAAAAAATAAAAAGAACATGCAAGTTAATTAAACGCAAGCAAAAAAGAAACGAAAGAAATGATCAGCAATAGTCACGAATTTTCAAGGGCCGCAAAGAATCTCTAGATAAAGAAGACTCACCCGTACATGAAGAGGTCGGCATTCTCTGGGAGCTTACGCTTGCACCACGAACAGTTCTCAAGAATTTCCCCAGAATACCCGACTCGATGAAAATGGGGGTCGTCAATCGTCGAATTTCGTCTAATGTTCGTGTCACCTTTGGGGTATCATCAGGTGTCCCGATAACGAATTTGGGGGCCAAGCCAGGCCGGCCTCCATCCCGAGTCGGATCCACGTTACTCTTGACGACCAACTCCTCAACATTAAGATTAGGATCTTGCTCACGTCCAGCGATGGCGCGCTGATCTAGGAATTTCTCGGCCATTGTTGACTCAGTGGCTGGCCGGGTGCCGGCTTCTCCAACACTCTCGGATTGCTCGACGTCGATGACGTGATGTCTCGGGGACAACATCTTGATTGCTTGCTAGTCTCTGTGTTTAGGAGGCTGGTGAGGAGATAAAAGAAGATGGAGGTCCTTCGGATACGAAGAAGATGGGGAGGAAAAACAAAGGAAACGCTACGGGAAGATCTTTTGATGAGATCAAAGATGGATCTTGGAGAAGAAAGAGCCCAAAAGAATTGAACTCGGGGGTTTTGCGAGGAGATGATTTAATTAGGGTTTGAGTAAGGGTTTTACTTGGGAACCCTTTTGTATAGTGTGGCGGTGTAAATAAGGCTGGCAGGAATCGTGAAACAAATTTGAGTGTGTGCGCACCAATAGCCGTTGGATTTTGGCTCCCCCACTAAAACGGTTTCTTAACCGTCCCACTTAACCACCCACTTTGAGTGTTGTATTTTTCTTGAAATATTTTCGCAAGCGAGCTTTTCCGATCCATCTTTGATTAATCTTGTGGCTAAGATTAAGAGATTGACTGGCTGAAACTGTCGGATCAATGACTGATAAAATGACTTGAAAATTTTCCTTCTGATAGAGAGATGTGCCATAATTTCCCAAACTTTTTCGAATGCATGCGTCATTGGTGTAGAGGAAAAACTATTTATCAAATAATAGATCCTCTCTCATTCAAATTCCAATTAGATTCGATTTCCTTCTTTTCTTTTTCTCTTTTCTTGAAGGTCCAAGACCCATGATGCCAAGAATGGACTATCTACTTTAACAGCCACATATACATTTAGCTAACAGAGTAATTCATGATTTTAACCACCAGACAAAACTAAAAAATAACGTGCCATGTACGTATATGATTAGCAACTTATTACAAGGGAATTATTAACAATACCATATAGCTAATTTCACTATATGCATATGGAAAAAAAAACGCAACTTAGGTCAATTGTTAATAATAAAGATTTTCAACCTCTTGCATCAATCCAATAAAGTCAAAAGCCGTCTCAAAGGATACATTTGCAACTGGTTTAAATCTTTCCTTAAGGACTTCATGTCTTTTCATCATCCTTGTTGAGTCCAAAATCATTTCCATTGAACCCTTCCAACACCATTTGATTGTCATGACAATTTGACAAATTGGGCAATCGCTATACATGTAAACAACTTTGTCTTGCCTGAATTTCTTCTTGCACAAGTTACGCTTCTTGATAGACCCCCCAAATAATCCCAATTTGTCACCTCAGGGATCTTCTTTGCCATAGATAGCTCTCGCTCAGGTGACTTCATAAAAAATATTTTCAATACATAAATAGGTCTTTACAATCAATAAGATGGAAACATGTTGGTATCGCAATTATTGGACAATTTTAATAAACTATCTGTTATATTTTGCCTATTAGAGCTTGAATTAAAGTTATGGTTAGAAGATTTACGAGTGACCTAAATACGTCTGTGAATTTCAATAAAAAAAGAGGATGATATTATCACATATAGTGAAAATAATCTTAATGGGTTGTCAATTTGATTGTGCATAGTTGAAAACATAGGAATGGCCAATTAATAGTTGATTTTGACGTGGCACTTTAATAAGATTATGGAATGTGACGGAAATTGTTAAGTTTTCGCTAAAACATCAATGTAATGACTAATTTTGTCACTAAAACAATGCAGGGGGACTAGAATTGATTCTTGGTAAACATACAAAGATGAAAAGTGCAACTTAAAGTGGCGCCCTATACTTGGTTTAAACGGGGGTTTTAGGGTCATAAAAAAAAAAGGTGTAACTTGTTTAAGATGTTTGTATAAGTAGGCCCCTCATGTCAATATAGTTAGTTCTAACGTGGCGCTTTCTAGTGAATTTTGAATGGAAATTTGATGGAAGGACTTAAATTGTCACTACTAGGTTGTCTAACAACTAAAGTGTTGCAACCAAGCAAAGTATGAGAATTAAATGTGAAATATTCCTCCAATCATACAAGGACAAGAAATTCAATTTCCATAAAGAATTACCAAACTTATGGATGTGAGGAAACGTATGGTTCTCATGAAATACTAAACTTATTAGAGAGGGGTCTGCACGAAGAAAAGATTCACACAATTCGATTTATTATATAATATATTATATTACTTATTTAAACAAGTCTATCTCATTGTTTTTTATCTACCAAACTGAATTCTTAAGACTACCGTTAAAATCATACATTTTGATTTATCAAACATAAAGATAATGTGGATCTTTTCTTTTTCCTGCATCAATCACGAGTCCCAAATAGTCCACCATAGAACTGCCAAAACAAGGTACTAATCTATGTTATTTATATTTTAGTGATCCCATATTTATACTCAAATTTTCTCCTAAAGGTTACGACTATTCGACATGAAGTTTTCCACGCTTCGTGCCTTTTCGTTGACAACCGTTCGTCTTGATGGGAGACGATGTATAAATAGAGACGTACGTTCATTTCTGACGGGTGATCAAGGTCTAACACAAAATCCTCACATTTAGAATACACCATCAGTACGTGAGGAAATTTGGTTAGTAGAGTGCGCCTATTGCTTTCTTGATTTTCAGGAGATTCGACGAACGTGAATGCAAACAATGGCTGGAGATTTGTCTATAAACGATCTTGGCTTCCGCATATGAATTTTTATGTCTTACATTTGGTATCAGAGCAAATCTAGTGCCTCTGCCTTGTTTTGTTGTATTTTTGTGTTTTTTCAGTGTATTTTCGGGCTTATTTTTACATGAACAGTAACTCGGATTTTGAGGCCGAGAGAGAAACTCAACGATTCCGGGCAAAATCCGCACTACCCACCCCTTGATTTCGGACCCATTCGGTCGCACCGCCATAAGGGACATTAGCCATGAGTTTTTCCGGTATATCGGAGTTTGCCGGAGGCTAATCGGGCGGCGGAAGTCGTGGTGGTTGAGGATTTGCATTTGTGGAGTTTTTCGTTTGTTTTTGGGGCCAATTTTTGCTCATTTTCGCCGAATCTTGGACCCATGTGGTCGTGCTGACGCTCTCTTCAAAACCCATGAATTATTTCGGTCTTAGATGGGCTGCCGGAGAAGAAACGGAGAAGAAATGGTGGCTGAAAATGGCGAAAAACCGGCGGAGAGGCCTCTGTTCGCGCGAAGGAGAAGGCGCGTGGGCTCCAAGCGCGCGCTGCAGTTGCAGGCGCGTGGACCCACGCGCCACGCGCCCATACGCGCGCGCCCGCGCGCTGAACGGCGCGCGTGCGGGGCACGCGCCCCGCGCGGGTTCTGGCGCGTGCCGAGCACGCGCCCGTGCACTGGACGTGCACGTGCTCGGCACGCGCCTGACGTCCCTTTTCCGCGGTTCCTTTTTCACTTTTGCCCCAATTTTTAAATTTTTTTGCAATCATACCCTTGGCCAATTTATTTATTTACTGTTCTGCCCTTGATGTATTTATTTATTATATCATTTCATGCATTGTTATGAATATTTTATGCATGAAATTAAATGTCCAATGGTCCATATATTTAATTAATTAGGAGTGGCCACAACATCTTTAATTAATTAAATTATATATTAAAAGCCTCCGGATCATATTTAGAAATGGACATTGATTGTAATTAATTATATTAATATGATGAATTGTATCCCACATGAATTTTCATTATATTAATATGATTAATTGGGATGAAATATCATATTATTTTTCTTAATTTACCCACAGGGATTAAGAAAATGCATATAATATGGTAGTTTCTTCATGAAGTAATTATGAATCTATTTAAATTAAAAACTTAGCCCACAGGTAGTTTTTATGTTATGTGATTCATATTGTGACATGTTTACATTGGTAAAACATGACTTATTTATATTTACCTCAAATTTTGTGACATAAGCATGATTATTTGATATGCGGTTTCGCAACTGTGAATTTCTCGAATTTAAGTTTGATGTTCCCGTCTCGAATGGTGAGAACTATAAAATTTGGAAGGAGTCAGTTCTTCTTCAATTGGGGTGGATGGACATTGACTATGCTATAAGGAAAGACGAACCACCTGCTCCCTCTTCGATTTGAGCACTCCAGTGAGATAGCTCTTTATAACCAATGGGAGCGGTCCAACCGCGTTTGTGCCATGTTTATAAGAGCTAAGATATCTCCAAGTATTCGTGGTTCAGTTGCTCAGCATAACAATGCTAAGGCTTTATTGGAGGCTATAGATGCGCAGTTTGAAAGTTCTGAGAAGGCGCATACCATGACCCTGATTATGAAGTTTTCATCATTGAAGCTCACTAGTGTTAGAGGTGTGCGTGAGCACATCATGCAAATGAGGAACATTGCAGCTCAGCTTAAGAACCTTGAGGTTGAGATATCTGAATCATTCCTTGTGTATTATATTCTGAACACTCTCCCACATCAGTATGCACCTTTCAAGATCTCTTATAACACACATAAGAATAAATGGTCTATTAATGAACTCATGACCATGTGTGTTCAAGAGCAAGAAAGACTGGTTATGGAATTGGGAGAAAGTGCTCATTTGGCAACACAAGGAAAGAATAAGGGCTATGGCAAGCATAAGGGAAAAGATAAAATACCTCCCCAAGCTGACATTAAGAAAGAATCCAAGTGTTTCTTCTGTAGACAGAAGGGGCATATAAGGAAGGATTGTGTCAAATTTAAGGCCTGGCTCGAGAAGAAAGGTAATCCAATCTCTTGTGTTTGTTATGAATCTAATATGACTGATGTAAGTCACAACACTTGGTGGATTGATTCTGGATCTACAATCCATATTTCGAATTCCTTGCAGGGTTTTCAAAACCACCGGAAGCCAGTGGGAAGTGAACAAAGCATCTATTCTGGAAACAAGATGCGTTCGCATGTGGAAGCTATTAGGACATATAGACTAGTTCTCAATATTGGTTTTGTTTTAGATTTGGAAAAGACCTTTTATGTTCCTAGTTTTTCTAGAAACTTAATTTCAGTTTCAAGACTTGTACCTTTGGGATACTCTTTTAACTTTTCAGATTCAAACTTTAGTTTATCATTTAAATCTGAAATTGTTGGGAGTGGTATTTTGTCTGATGGTCTTTTTCGAATTAATTTACAAGACAATGCCTATTATGATGCGATGCATGTTCATGATAAAGCTGGTATGAATCGATGTGTTGTGAAAGAACATTCCTCTATGTTGTGGCACCGGAGATTGGGACATATCTCCATAGAAAGAATTAAGCGATTAGTAAATGATGGAGTACTCGATACTCTAGATTTTACTGATTGTGATACTTGTGTGGACTGCATAAAGGGAAAGCAGACTAACAAGTCAAAGAAAGGTGCCAAGAGGAGTACAAAAATATTAGAAATCATACATACAGATATTTGTAGTCCGGATATGGACTCATGTGGTCAGAAATACTTCATCTCCTTTATAGATGATTATTCACGTTATATGTATCTCTACTTGATTCATAATAAATATGAAGCATTAGATGCCTTTAAAGTATTTAAGGCGGAAGTAGAGAAACAATGCAATAAGCAAATTAAGATCGTGAGATCAGATAGAGGTGGAGAATTCTATGGTAGATACACTGAAGATGGACAAGCACCTGGTCCATTTGCAACATTTCTTCAAGAGCATGGGATAGTTGCCCAATATACTATGCCTGGTTCTCCGGACCAAAATGGCGTAGCGGAAAGAAGAAATCGGACCTTATTAGACATGGTGCGTAGTATGCTTAGTAGCTCCAAACTTCCTAAATTCTTATGGACTGAAGCACTTAAGACGGGTGTACATATTAAACCGAGTTCCGACCAAGGCTGTCCCAAAGACACCTTTTGAGTTATTTAAGGGTTGGAAACCGAGTTTGCATCATGTGCGCGTTTGGGGATGCCCGTCTGAAGTAAGAATTTATAATCCACAAGAAAAGAAGTTGGACCCAAGGACCATAAGTGGGTATTTCATTGGATATGCCGAAAGGTCCAAGGGATCCAGGTTTTATTGTCCATCTCATACCACTAGGATTGTGGAATCAAGAAATGCTCTAAATTTCTTGAAAATGACTTGATCAGTGGGAGCGATCGACTAAGGGATCATGTTCCTAAGGAAGATCATTCAGACACTCAACTTTCCACCTCAAGTTTAAGATTGGTTGTTGCTCATAATGCCCCTTCAGTTCAATCGGCTATTGAACAACCAATTGTTGAAGTTCCACAACCTGCTGATATTGATCCAGTAGATCCAGTTGTTCAGCAATTACCAGAAACTGTTGAATAACCAGTTGAGCAACATGCTCCTCAAGAGAATGTTGATCCAACATTGAGAAGATCTACTAGAACAAGGAAATCGGCTATTCCTAGTGATTATATTGTGTATTTACAAGAGTCTGACTACAATATTGGAGCTGAGAATGATCCTAAAACATTTTCACAAGCCATGGATAGTGATAAATCCAATTTGTGGTACAATGCCATGAAGGAAGAGATGAGTTCTAGGCATCTAACAAAGTCTGGGATTTGGTTGAGTTACCTGATAGTGCAAAGGCTATTGGTTGTAAATGGGTCTTCAAAACTAAGAAAGATTCATTGGGTAACATTGAAAGATATAAAGCTAGACTTGTTGCCAAAGGATTTACTCAAAAGGAAGGAATCGATTATACTGAGACTTTTCTCCTGTATCTAAGAAAGATTCTCTTCGTATTGTTTTGGCATTGGTTGCCCATTTTGATATGGAATTACATCAGATGGATGTGAAAACGGCGTTCCTCAATGGAGAACTAGAGGAGGAGGTTTACATGAAACAACCTGAAGGATTTCCTCTAGTAAATGTGAGCATTTGGTGTGCAAGCTTAAGAAATCTATATATGGCTTGAAACAAGCATCCCGCCAATGGTACTTAAGGTTTCATGATGTTATCTCTTCATTTGGTTTTATAGAGAATGTCATGGATCAATGTATATACCAGAAGGTTAGTGGGAGCAAAATTTGTTTCCTTGTGCTGTATGTGGATGATATACTACTTGCAACCAATGATAAGGGGTTGCTACATGAGGTGAAACAATTCCTCTCTAGGAGTTTTGACATGAAGGATATGGGTGAGGCATCTTATGTCATTGGCATTAAGATCCATAGAGATAGATCTCGAGGAATTTTAGGACTATCTCAAGAAACCTATATCAATAAGGTCCTAGAGAGATTTTGGATGAAAGATTGTTCACCAAGTATAGCACCCATTGTGAAGGGTGACAGGTTCAATTTGAACCAATGCCCGAAGAACGATCTAGAAAGGGAACAAATGTGCAACATTCCATATGCTTCTGCTGTTGGAAGCTTGATGTATGCTCAGGTTTGCACTCGACCTGACATTGCTTTTGCTGTTGGAATGTTGGGAAGATATCAGAGTAATCCAGGTTTAGACCACTGGAGAGCTGCAAAGAAAGTGTTGAGATACCTTCAAGGTACCAAAGACTATATGCTTATGTATAGACGGACTGACAACCTGGAAGTGATCGGTTATTCGGATGCGGACTTCGCGGGTTGTATTGATTCACGAAAATCAACATCTGGATACATTTTCATGTTAGCTGGTGGAGCCGTGTCATGGAGAAGTGCCAAGCAGACTTTAACTGCTACTTCCACTATGGAGGCTGAGTTCGTATCTTGTTTTGAGGCTACCTCGCATGGTGTATGGTTGAAGAGTTTCATTGATGGGCTTAGAATTGTTGATTCTATTTCTAGGCCATTAAGAATATATTGTGACAATTCAGCTGCAGTTTTTATGGCTAAAAATGCCAAAAGTGGCAGTCGAAGTAAGCATATCGACATTAAGTATTTAGCCATAAGGGAGCGTGTTAAGGAGAATAAAGTGGTCATTGAACACGTTAGTACTGAATTGATGATAGCTGATCCTTTAACTAAAGGCATGCCACCGATGAAGTATAAGGATCATGTAACTAGTATGGGAATAGGTCCCATTATGTGTTTTGTCGACATATGAACAATTTTTGTTGTATGGAACTCTTATTCAGTTGTAATGTTGATTCTCAATTTTTGTGTACACATTTTGTTGTTTATGAGAATAACATTTATCCTTGATTCTGGAATAAACATGAGGTTTATTCATTAAGATATGTTGTCACATATAGGTTGATATTAAAGAAATAAGATGCATTGTGATACATGGAAGGTATTACTCACTCTTAGAGGACATGTTGCCATGATCCATGTGTTTTGTTTCTTTTCTTTAAGCATAAAGTTTTCGTGGAATTAGTTAAATGATTCATATGATGAAAATGATGGGATCAAGTGGGAGAATGTTATTTATATTTTAGTGATCCCATATTTATACCCAAATTTTCTCCTAAAGGTTACGACTATTCGACATGAAGTTTTCCACGCTTCGTGCCTTTTCGTTGACAACCGTTCGTCTTGATGGGAGACGATGTATAAATAGAGACGTACGTTCATTTCTGACGGGTGATCAAGGTCTAATACAAAATCCTCACATTTAGAATACACCATCAGTACGTGAGGAAATTTGGTTAGTAGAGTGCGCCTATTGCTTTCTTGATTTTCAGGAGATTCGACGAACGTGAATGCAAACAATGGCTGGAGGTTTGTCTATAAACGATCTTGGCTTCCGCATATGAATTTTTATGTCTTACAATCTATTCTTCAATACAACAAGTGAAACAAAGAACGGAATCAACTCATTATTAATAAATATTTTAATCAACAAGTGAAAGGAAGTATATTATATCAACGTTGAGCTTTAAAATCTATATTAAAGAATTAGGGATTCTCACTTGTAACTTACCTCTTTAGGCTTTCCTGAAGATAACAACACAAATATTAGATCATAAGGAAAAAAAAAGAACTAATTTAAGATATAAGGAAAAGATTTACCAGCAAAAATTTCGACTCACATGGTTAAATTGCACGCCATTGTTCTCTCCCCCTGCTAAAAGTTGACACCCTCCAAGAAAAGGGAAAAAAAGATATAGAGGCAAAACTTTGCAGCTATCCCAAAAGCTAGCAAAGTCTGCAAAAATGGTGATAACGGACTCAAGCAAATGATCCGCTACTTCAGCATCGTTTCTAATTCATGACATAAAAGCTGGAAGTATCAGAGCTTTGGACATTCCAATATGTGTTTGACACTTTTCGATACTCTTTAACATTCTTCAACATTCTGTCCATAGATGTCGAAAAATCAGACACCTGATCAACCCTCCCAACACTCACCGACATGCGAATCCAGTATTCTGACGTGCGAGTTTGGAATTCCAACACACACAATGTCAATTGTAAAAATCCCAATAAATGAGGGGTCAAAATATAAATATGTAAAAAAGATAAAAAAATAAAAAAATAAAGGGTAAAATAAGAAAAACTTAATATTTTCTTCCCTTGTGACTCTCACATCTCGTGACAAACAATTAACCCCCTTCAACTTTGTTTTTTTCCATCTTCTCTTCCGACAGGCTCTAACACATGAGTCTAGAATGTGGATTACTTATTTTTTCTCCAACTTTTATGAAGTATGGAATGGAGTTAAATTTGTCAAATTGAAAAAATGAATGATATTAATAAATGATAAGTGAATGTTTTTAGTGTAAATTCATCTAAGCTCTTTATTTATTATTTATCTATTTCTGAATTTGAATCAAAATTTGATTAAAATAATCATAAAAATGATAATTTATCATGCATATATAAAAATACATATTTAATATACAATGTATTTTAACGTGTCAGAATTTTTTACTTTTTGAGAAACGACATATCAATGTGTTGTGTCATGTATCGCGTATTAGTATCGGTGCTAGTTAGCATAAAAGAGTATGATGTCCCTTCTGATGTGTATGAATGACCAAAACTAGAAACACTGTAGGTGACAGTTGCGTCGATGCACATGATTTTCAAATTGTATTCTTCCAATGCCATTTACATTTCTCGATATCCAACCAAATAATATATGCGGAAGTCGTAAGTGCATCGATTGTTCAACCAAATAATACTGGGTTTAATGAGCCAGGGCTGTGCTTGTCATTATCTTTTCGGATATCCAACGAGGTCGAATATAATGCTTTAATTACTTCAAAAGTAAAACTCTGGTAGACGATGCAAATGCGGCTGATAATTTGCTCTAAGAAGGTTTCAAAGAAACGTAAAAGATATTATCCGGGAAAAAGAGATCACGAAGAAAAATAAAAGATTTTTAAATTAGAAATATATACCATGAATAATAATTGAATTAAAGGAAATTAGAGCACGTACAGCCAGTTTAAAGAACAATTCATGCAAGTAGCCTTATAATTTGACTAATAAGTAAATACATAAATATCCCCTGTAGTAAGAATCGTCAATTATATTTTTCTCAGCTTCATCATGCAAAAGGGTAGAACCTTCCAGCTTATAAAAAAAAAAATACATCTCAAAATATACGTCCAACGTATCGTAGACGTTCACCAAAAAACTTTTATAAGTAAGACTTGAATTGAAAAGAGGAATAACAACATAGAAACTAATTAAATGATAGAAACGATGATAATCCGTAAGTACAACTTCCAAGGAAGGGCGAGAAAAGATACTTTAGATAAAGGAACTCGCACTCATGTACATAGGCATTCTCCAAAGCTTCTTACACCACGAACATCTCTCAAGAATCTTCCCCACAAACTCTACACGGTGAGAATGACTTTTACTATCAAGATGGGTCATAAACCCAGATCTTACTCCAAATCTGTTGAAGTGTGCTATAGATGGGTCACTTCAAATGTGATTATAGGTTATAATGAATTCCAAAAAGAAATGCCTAAAAACGATGGGTTTCAATGGGTATGTTATAAATCCACTTACAACATATTTAATCAAGATATGAAAGTTAAGAAAACAGGTCATGGTCCCTCTTCGATATTCGCTCCTCGCTTCTCTTGTCCCTCTTCATTTTGCTTCGTTTAACTATATATATATAATTGGAAGCACTTGCGGAACAGAAAAATTGCCTAGTGAATATCATTAGCAACTTGTCAGAAGGATAATATTTATTATTACAATTGTACACACGTGCAAAAATTCGTTATATAGATAGGTAAATTGAATGATGGTAAAGAGTTCCTTGCATCAATCTCTAAAATAAAACCCTAACAAGTCCCCTCTATAGATATATCTACAATTGATTCAAATTTTTCGTCAAGGACTTCATCGTTGTCTTTTGATCCTCCATGCAAATCTTTTCTACTAAACTTGTCACGGCAATCCGATCGTTGCGGCAATTGGATGATCAAAATGGTTGATCACCCTATGTGTATACATCATTGTCCAGGTGGAAGTCTTTTTTGCATAATGTACACTTTTTAATAAACTCTCCAAATAGCTCCAATTTATTACTCTTGTCAATCTTCTTTGCTTCTGACTGCTCTCTCTCGGGCGACCTGATAAAAAATATCCCCTCAATCATTGGCGATTGTGGCTGTCTCGAGTATTGCTCCACATCCTTCGACCCAGAATTGCCTTCCGAAACATGGGATAGTAATTCTGCCGTGGCGGGTTTGGGTTGTTTCAAGAGTTTACTAGGATTTTGAGCAGGTTCGCTAGGGACTTCAAAGGGTCTTGTGGCATTTAAACGTTCGGTTGGTTTCGAGCCTTTCGACTCCGTGTTCGTACATTGAAAGGGTTTCATGATGGGGGATTGCGAATGGAACTTCTTCTCAATCGTCGGGAAATAGTCATCATCTGTACACGATCCGTGGTTGGATGAAGATTCAATGTCGGCGACACTTGTTGAACATTCAAGTTGGAGACTATAGGGTCGGGAGGAGGGCATTTGGAGGCGAGGAGACTATTGTCCAACCCCCAGAGCAGCTCTCTCTCGCTCGTTTCTTCTTCGATTTGGTCCCTCGCAAAGCTCGGAGGCCGTGTCAATGTCGAGCTGCCGGCCGACCGCCGTCCAGCCATTGTCCAGCTTCCTCACCCCTGTAGACACGCGACCAACAGCCCTCGGCTACTATCCAGCCTTGTCCCATCACCCCGATGTCTTACAAAGCTTGGATTAGTTTGTGATGGCTCAATAGCCCTTGATTAGGGTTATTATTGCATTTTGGAAGTAGTTTAGGGTGAGATTAAGATTAAATGATGATTTATTGATGTGATAAGTGGATGTTGTGTGATAAGTGATTATTGGGCTTAGATAGGTTATCGAACATTTACCAATATGTTATTGAGTTTTAAAGCGATAGGTTATCAAATCGTGGGTGATAAGCCATCGAGCCTAAGACGATAAGTTATCATGTTGGGGGTAATTTACTATTATAATATGTGGATTTAATATGCGATAATAAAGGGATCTAACCAATCTATTTAAGGCACCCAGTGTTAGAGAAAACTCCTTAATTGTTTTGAACTGACAAAACATTTCCATAAGTATAGTCTGAAGATTTGTAGACTCAAGTTTTATAATATGAAAAACTCCAAACTCTACTATTAAAGTCTGAGGACTGCTAGAGTTTAATCTCAAAGTCTGCCCTCACTGATAGCCTTTTTATTCAAATGCAGAATTATCTTCAAGGATTCGATTCTTATGGTTTCGGATGATCTTATGGCTAGATATAGCACCTTATCATCTATTATCCTTAATGGTATCAATTCGGATAATCAAATATTTTGGAAGGCAAAGTATACTTGAAAGGTTCTACTTATAGAAACCAAGATCCTGATTGTATAGACGAGCAAGATTGATGGACTCTCATCACATTCATAAAATGACTCAAAATCTCATTGATTGATTTATCCAACGGGTAGATTGGAAGAACCTCTTTGGAAAATCCCAACGGTTGTGAAGGCATGGAGGAGTATTTAAGGCTGACTCTCAATTTGTTCGGTAGAGTGTGTGTGAAAGAAAAATTTCAAAGTTTGATGATGCTTTCTAGTTCTTTGCTATTTCATTTGTCAAGCTTAACCTGTACTCAAAAGAGAGAGCAAACACTTGTGAGACTTTTGAAGAGTCTAGTAGAGTTTCTACACTGAAAAGTTAATGACGTGAGACTGTAAAATCTCTTTTGATTCATAATGGAATCTAGCTAGTAGGATGTCACCACGGAAGAGTGGACGTAGGCTTTATCTAATCCGAACTACTATAAACTTTGTGTTCCTATTCTCTTCCTTGAACTTCTTTATTAATTTGTAAATCTATTTAATTGTTGTACTAGCTCTCGTTCATTACTTTGAAGGTTCTAGTTCAAAAGAAAAAGTATTCATAAACGTTTCCGCAAAAATTTCTTTTAACACCCATTCACCCCCTCTAAGTGTTTGTACTAGCCCTTTCACCCAATTCATCTGAGTCCCCACTCCACCGAGTACTTTATGGTCCATCTTTTGAATGACGTATAGGCTCAAAGTTTGAAGTTTAGACAAGTGGCTTAACCCGCATGGCATGTGGCTTAGTGATCCACACCCATTAATCAAGAGGTGTTTAAGGTTCACTAATATCTTCAAATATCTTAGAAGTGACATAAGATTCTAGCAATAAGAGAGCTTAAGAGTCCGTAGGTTCACCAAATTCGTGATTGAATTCGGCAAATTCTAGATAGATGGGTTTCTAGAAATATCAAGAAACTTTAAGTGCTTGAATCGACTCAAGGAGGGATCCAAAAATGTTCACCGCCCAAACACAATGCTCCACAATGCCTAAACTTGGAGATAATCTCATGATGTTCATTCGGAACGAATTCTAGATCAATTATCTTTTCAACGAATTCCAACCCATCCGAGTCAACGAGAGTCAATGTCCTTTGGGAAGGTAATTCACGTAGGGACGGCAAATACTTCCATTCTCTACATGAATCAACTATGAGCTCAATAAGATTCACCATGGAGGAAAGCCAGCTTAGTGAACTCCTATTCATATATGAGTTTATGGTCAAAATGGTTAGATTTGCGTGCAGTCTAAAGTTCTCCTATAAGATCAATTCGTCACTGTCACTTTTGCCATCTTGTTGCTCCGTCGACCATAATAATTCTAAGCAACGAAAACATTACTTTTTCTGCAAGTGTCCTTTGTTTGGTACCGGTTGAAGGAACTACAAGTTTTGAAGAACAATGAATCCGACCAATCTATTTAAGGCACCCAGTTCATCTAAGCTACCCAGCACCGGGTACTTTATGGTCCATCTTTTGGACGACATATAGGTTCAAAGCCTGAAGCTTAAACAAGTGGCTCAACCTGCATGGCATGTGGCTAGATCCACACCCATCAATCAAGAGGAGTTTAAGGTTGACTAATTTTTTCAAATCTCTTGGAAGTGTTGTAAGATTCTAGCAATAAGAGAGCTTACGAGTCCACAGGTTCACCAAATCTGTGATTAAATCCAGCAAATTCTAGATAGATGGGTTTCTAGAAATATCAAGAAACCTTAAGTGCTTCAATCGACTTCCCAAGGAAGGAGGGATCCAAAAATCTTCACCGCCCAAACACAATGCTCGACAATGCCTAAACTTGGAGATAATCTCATGATGTTCATTCGGAACGAATTCCAGATCAATTATTTTTTCAACGAATTCCGACGCATCCACGTCAACGAGAGTCAATGTCCTTTGGGAAGGGAATTCACGTAGGGACGGCAAGTATTTTTATTCTCCACATGAGCTCAATAAGATTCGCAATGGAGGAAAGCCAGCTTGGTGAACTCCTATTCATACATGAGTTTATGGTCAAAATGGTTAGATTTGGGTGCGGTTTAAGATTCTTTCATAAGATCAATTTGTCACTGTTGCTTTTTCCATCTTGTTGCTCCGTTGACCATGATAATTCTAAGCAACAGAGACGTCACTTCCCCAAGTGACCTCGTTCGGTACCAATTGAAGGAACTGTAAGTTTTGAAGAACAATAGATCCGACCAATCTATTTAAGGCACCCAATTCATCTAAGCTCCCCACATCACCGAGTACTTTATGGTCCATCTTTTGGATGACGTATAGGTTCAAAGTCTGAAGCTTAGACAAGTGGCTCAACCCTCATGGCATGTGGCTCAGTGATCCACACCCATCAATCAAGAGGAGTCTAAGGTTGACTAATTTCTTCAAATCTTGTGGAAGTGTTGTAAGATTCTGGCAACAAGAGAGCTTAAGAGTGCGCAAGTTCACCAATTCTGTGATTGAATCCAGCAAATTCTGGATAGATGGGTTTCTAGAAATATCAAGAAACCTTAAGTGCTTCAATTGACTTCTCAAGGAAGGAGGGATCCAAAAATCTTCACAGCCCAAACACAATGCTTGACAATGCCTAAATTTAGAGATAATCTCATGATGTTCATTTAGAATGAATTCCAGATCAATTATCTTTTCAACGAATTCCGACGCATCCAAGTCAACGAGAGTCAATGTCCTTTGGGAAGGTAATTCACGTAGGGACGGAAAGTACTTCCATTCTCTACATAAATCAACCGTGGGCTCAATAAGATTTGCCATAGAGGAAAGCTAGCTTGGTGAACTCCTTTTAATACATGAGTTTATGGTCAAAATGGTTTGATTTGGGTGCGGTCTAAGGTTCTCCCATAAGATCAATTCGTCACTGTCGCTTTTGCCATCTTGTTGCTCTGTCAACCATCATAACTATAAGCAATAGAGACGTTACTTTTCCTGCAAGTGACCCTTGTTCAGTACCGGTTGAAGGAATTGCAAGTTTTGAAGAACAATGGATCCAACCAATCTATTTAAGGCACCCAGTTCATCTAAGCTTCCCACACTACCGGGTACTTTATGGTCCATTTTTTGGACGACATATAGGTTCAAAGTTTGAAGCTTAGACAAGTGACTCAACCCGCATGGCATGTGGCTCAGTGATCCACACCCATCAATCAAAAGGAGTCTAAGGTTGACTAATTTCTTCAAATCTCTTGGAAGTGTTGTAAGATTCTCGCAATAAGAGAGCTTAAGAGTGCGCAGGTTCACCAATTTTGTGATTGAATCTGGCAAATTCTGGATAGATGGGATCTAGAAATATCTAGAAACTTTTGCTTCAATCGACTTCCCAAGGAAGGAGGGATCCAAAAATCTTCACTGCCCAAACACAATGCTCGACAATGCCTAAACTTAGAGATAATTTCATGATGTTCATTCGGAACGAATTCTAGATCAATTATCTTTTCAACAAATTCTGATGCATCCGAGTCAACAAGAGTCAATGTCCTTTGGGAAGATAATTCATGTAGGGACGGCAAGTACTTCCATTCTCTACATGAATCAACTATGAGCTCAATAAGATTTGCCATGACGGAAAGCTAGCTTGGTTGAACTCCTATTCATACATGAGTTTATGGTTAAAATGATTAGATTTGGGGGCGGTCTAAGGTTTTCCCATAAGATCAATTGGTCACTGTCACTTTTGCTATCTTGTTGCTCGTCCACCATCATAATTCTAAGCAACATAGATGTTACTTTTCCTGCAAGTGACCCTTGTTCGGTACCGATTGAAGGAACTGCAAATTTTGAAGAACAATAGATCTGACCAATCTATTTAAGGCACCCAGTTCATCTAAGTTCCCCACACCACCGGGTACTTTATGGTCTATCTTTTGGACAACGTATAGGTTCAAAGTTTGAAGCTTATACAAGTGGCTCAACCGGCATGGTATGTGGCTTAATGATCGACACCCATATGAGTCTAAGGTTGACTAATTTCTTCAAATCTCTTGGAAGTGCTGTAAGATTTTGGCAATAAGAGAGCTTAAGAGTCCGCAGGTTCACCAAATCCGTGATTGAATCATGCAAATTCTAGATAGATGGGTTCTAGAAATATCAAGAAACCTTAAATGCTTCAATCGACTTCCCAATGAAGGAGGGATCCAAAAATCTTCACCGCCCAAACACAATGCTCGACAATGCCTAAACTTGGAGATAATCTCATGACGTTCATTCGAAACGAATTCCAGATCAATTATCTTTTCAACGAATTTTGACGCATCCGCGTCAATGAGAGTCAATGTCCTTTGGGAAGGTAATTCACGTAGGGAGGGCAAGTACTTTCATTCTCTACATGAATCAATTGTGAGCTCAATAAGATTTGCCGTGGAGGAAAGCCAGCTTGGTGAACTCCTTTTCATACATGAGTTTATAGTCAAAATGGTTAGATATGGGTACGGTCTAAGATTCTTTCATAAGATCAATTCGTCACTATCGCTTTTGCCATCTTGTTGCTCCGCCGACCATCATAATTCTAAGCAACATAGATGTTACTTTTCCTGCAAGTGACTCTTGTTCGGTATCGGTTGAAGGAACTGCAAGTTTTGAAGAACAATCGATCCGACCAATCTATTTAAAGCACTCAATTCATCTAAGCTCCCCCACCACCGGGTACTTTATGGTCCATCTTTTGGACGACGTATAGGTTCAAAATCCAAAGCTTAGACAAGTGGCTCAACCCGCATGGCATGTGGCTCAGTGATCCACACCCATCATTCAAGAGGAGTCTAAGGTTGACTAATTTCTTCAAATCTGTTGGAAGTGTTGTAAAATTCTGGCAATAAGAGAGCTTAAGAGTGCACAGGTTCACCAATTCCGTGATTGAATCCGGCAAATTCTAGATAGATGGGTTTCTAGAAATATCAAGAAACCTTAAGTGCTTCGATCAACTTCCCAAGAAAGGAGGGATCCAAAAATCTTCACCGCCCAAACATAATGCTCGACAATGCCTAAATTTAGAGATAATCTCATGATGTTCATTCAGAATGAATTCCAGATCAATTATCTTTTCAACGAATTCCGACGCATAAGAGTCAATGAGTCAATGTCCTTTGGGAAGGTAATTCATGTAGTGACGGCAAGTACTTCCATTCTCTACATGAAAAAAGAGAGGATGATATTGTCGTATATAGTGAAAATAATCTTAATGGGTTGTCAGTTTGATTGTGCATAGTTAAAAACATAGGAATCACCAATTAATAGTTGATTTTGACATGGCACTTTACTAAGTTTTTGGATGGAACGTGATGGAAATTGTTAAGTTTTTGCTAAAACATCAATGTAACGACTAATTTTGTCACTAAAACAATGTAGGGGGACTAAAATTGATTGTTGGTAAACATACAAAGACGAAAAGTGTAACTTGTTTTAAAATGTTTGTATAAGTAGGCCCCACATGTCAATATAGTTAGTGCTACCTGGCGCTTTCTAGTGAATTTTGAAAGGAAATTTGATGGAAGAACTTAAATTGTCGCTACTAGGTTGTATAACAACTAAAGTTTTGTAATCAAGCAAAGTATAAGAATTAAATGTGAAATATTCCTCCAATCATACAAGGACAAGAAATTCAATTTCCATAAAGAATGACCAAATATTGTGCTAAAATCATAATTCATCGTTTTATTGTATAACCACTAATATAATTATCTATACAAATTATAGTTAATGTAGAATATATCATTATGGTCGATTTATGTAATTGCTAGATAAATGAGCATAATATTATATCTAATATCTATAACTGTTCTTTTAAGTTAACCTATGACTTATATTTGATATTCATTCTTTTTAATATAAAATTAGTTGAATAATATCAATATAAACTTGTTGGCATCGCAGAGACGGCGTAGGCGGGTCTGCTGCAAACATGGGCTCGGATCGACAAAGAGATGGAGGAGAGAGAGGGTCTGCATCAATTTTGGATGATTTTCATGGGGCCCGGACAACACGTATTAACAGATGAATGGTTGGCTGCAGTATCTCACTCACCGAATATTTTATGGGCTGGGCTATTTTTGATGGGTTGGACTTGTAGGATGATGAAGTCTAGAGAGAGGGGCCAACGATCGATACAATAAATGCACCCACCCAGCCATTGTTGACTCACGGCGAAAGCATCAGATCTGAAAACTCCTCTGAAGAACTCCTCGGCCCTAGCTTGTTGCTCTCTGAAATGGCCGAAGTAGTTCTCTTCAGCCTTGTCAATGGCATATTGAGAAGCCTCGCCATCGAAATGGCGAAACCTGGAGGCTCCTCGGCTTCTCGGAAGATCTAGCTTTGTTGTGCCAAGGACGATCTCCAAAGCCTTGACCACAACATCCAGACCATCCAAGCTTTGCTTTTGGATGCCGAGAGGCAGCAATAGCACAACCACCAGGTCAAGCTTTGGCTCAAGAGTCTCAAGGATGTGTTGTACAATGTACAAGATTTGCTCGATGATGTCGCAACCGAAGATCTGAGGTGTAAGGTCACTCCTGGCAACAAGATGACGAAAGAGGTGTGCCTTTTCTTCTCTAAATCAAATCAGCTTGCACATCGCCTTAAAGTGTGTGATGAGATTCAGAGACTTAGAAAGAAAATGGATCGGATTGAAAAAATTAGGAATTTCCCGTTAGAGAATAATCACAGTGAGGCAACTCTTCCTATGAGAGGAGAACTCCCATTTTGTAGCGTATAGAAGGGATGGGAAAAACCACGCTTGCTGATTTGGTATACGGGATGAAAAAGTGAAAGAATGTTTCAAGCTTAAGATGTGGGCGTGCCAAGGGAATCCTAAAATCTTTGATGTGGATTTGATAGTCAAAAAAATACTGAACGTTGCCAAAGATGATCCTGAGAAGAAGAAAAATTAGAAAGAGTTGCAGAGGAGGTACTAGAAGCAAAAAGTACTTGCTTCTTTTGGATGACATGTGGAATGAGGTTCGCATGAGATGGTTGGAATACTCATAACCATGTGCTCTTTATCAGTCGTGGAGGCGACAAATGCCAAGACAATTAAATATAATATATGTGGCTTATCTGCAAAAAAGTCATGGGACTTATTCAAGAAAATGGCTTTTGGAGATGCGGAAACTATCATATGACTTGGGATTAGAGGAGATAGGTCGAAATATTGTTAAAAAATGTGCAGATGTTCCCTTGCCATCAAAACAATAGGTAGCCTTCTATACACCAAAAAGAAAACAGAGTGGTTCAATTTCAAAGAGCGTGAACTTTCAAATATAAATGATTCGACCGAAGGAATTATGGAAGTCCTCAAGGTCAGCTACAACCATCTTCCGTCACATTTAAAACATTGTTTTATATATTGTGCGTTGTTTCCAAAAGATTATGTCTTTGATACGTGGACAATGATACGACTCTAGATGGCACAAGGCTTTATCGAGTCATCGGAGGAGGGGAGCAATGACCTAGAAGAGACCGGGAATAGTTATGTCTGGAATCTACTACCAAATTTGATCAAACTTTGACGAGCATAACTTTTCCATCTAATATGTCATTAACTCAATTTTTGAACCTACGAGAAGCCATTGACCCAATATTTAAAAAAAAAAATGTCATCCTATTTTCAAAAAATAGTGTTGGGATTGTGAATTTTAAGAATTGGATTGAATGGATCGCCACCATATTTTCCTATTATGACGAGGACTTAGAAGGGAGATCAAAAAGTTGTGCTTTCTGCATAGAGCATTGTTCCCAAAAACTATGATGTACTTGTAAATTATTTGATGAAATGTTAGAAGGAGAGGGATTCGTCCACAATATTGATGAGTATGGAGATGCTCAAGATATTCCTTGAATTTTTTAGGATCGATGATGACACTAGTATGGTGTACAAGCTCATGCACGATCTTGCCTTGAAAGTCACAGGACATGAGTGCAACATGATTGATCTCAATGAAGGCGGCATGATTAGAGGAATTCATCATGTGTCATTTGCTTCACAATCATCTTCGCTACAAAAAATGACCTTGCTACTTGAAGCAACCTGGTTTAAGAACATTTCTTTTGATAAAGGATTGGAATAAGAAAAGAAGTACTTGCCTGTTTTGGATGACTTGTGGAATGAGGTTCCCATGAGATTGTTGGAACTCCACCCTTTGCTAATGGGTGGTTCAAGGGGGAGCAAGATACTCATAACCACGCGCTCTTTGTCAGTCGTGGAGGCTAGAGATGCGAAGTCAGTTAAATATAATTTATGTGGCTTATCTGCAGAAAAGTCATGGGACTTGGGAATAGAGGAGATTGGTCCATATATAGTTAAAAAAAAATGCGAGGGTGTTCCCCTTGCCATCAAAACAATAGGTAGCCTTCTATACACCAAAAAGAAAACAGAGTGGTTCAATTTCAAAGAGCGTAAACTTTCAAATATAGATACTTGGTTGAAGGAATTATGGAAGTCCTCAAGGTCAGCTATAGCCATTTTTCGTCACATTTAAAACATTGTTTTGCATATGGTGCGCTGTTTCCAAAAGATTATGTCTTTGATACGTGGACAATAATACGACTCTGGATGGTACAAGGCTTTATCGAGTCATTGCAGGAGGGGAGCAATGACCTAGAAGACACCGGGAATAGTTATGTTTGGAATCTATTGCAAAATTTGATCAAACTTTGACGAGCATAACTTTTCCATCTAATATGTCATCGACTCAATTGTTGTACCTATGAGAAGCCATTGACCCAATATTTAAAAAAAAAAATGTGATCCTATTTTCAAAAAATAGTGTTGGGATTGTGAATTTTAAGAATTGGATTGAATGGATCGCCACCATATTTTCCTATTATGACGAGGATTTAGAAGGGAGATCAAAAAGTTGTGCTTTCTATATAGAGCATTGTCCCATAAACTATGACGTGCTTGTAAATTATTTGATGGAATGTTAGAAGGAGAAAGATTCCTCCACAATATTCATGAGTGTGGAGATGTTCAAGATATTCCTTGAATTTTTTAGGATAGATGATTACACTGGTAAGGTGTACAAGTTCAAAATGCACGATCTCATGCACGATCTAGCCTTGAAAGTCGCAGGAGATGAGTGCAACATGATTGATCTCAATGAAGGCGGCATCATTAGAGGAATTCATAATGTATCATTTGCTTCACAATCATCTTTGCTACAAAAAGTGACCTCGCTACTTGAAGAAACCAATTTAAGAACATTTCTTTTGATAAAGGACTGGAATAAGGAAAGAAGTACTTGCTTGTTTTGGATGATTTATGGAATGAGGTTTGCTTGAGATGGTTGGAACTCCAGCCTTTGCTAATGGGTGGTTCAAGGGGGAGCAAGATACTCATAACCATGCGCTCTTTGTTGTCAGTCATGGAGGCTAGAGATGCGAAGTCAGTTAAATATAATCTATGTGGCTTATCTGCAGAAAAGTCATGGGACTTATTCAAGAACATGGCTTTTGGAGATGCAGAAACATCATCTGACTTGGGATTAGAGGAGATTGGTCCAGATATAGTTAAAAAATGCGCCGGTGTTCCCCTTGCCATCAAAACAATAAGTAGCCTTCTATACACCAAAAAGAAAACATAGTGGTTTAATTTCAAAGAGTGTGAACTTTCAAATATAGATGACTCGACTGAAGGAATTATGGAAGTCCTCAAGGTCAGCTAAAACCATCTTTCGTCACATATAAAACATTGTTTTGCATATAGTGCGCTATTTCCAAAAGATTATGTCTTTGATACATGGACAATGATACGACTCTGGATGGCACAAGGCTTTATCGAGTCATCGCAGGAGGGGAGCAATGGCCTAGAAGACACCGGGAATAGTTATGACTGGAATCTATTGCAAAATTTGATCAAACTTTAACGAGCATAACTTTTCCAGCTAATATGTCATTGACTCGATTTTTGTACCTATGAGAAGCCATTGACCCGATATTTAAAAAAAAAAATGTGATCCTATTTTCAAAAAATAGTGTTGGGATTGTGAATTTTAAGAATTGGATTTAATGCATCGCCACCATATTTTCCAATTATGACAAGGATTTAGAAGGGAGATCAAAAAGTTGTGCTTGCTGTATAGAGCATTGTCCCCAAAAACCATGACGTACTTGTAAATTGTTTGATGGATTGTTAGAAGAGGAGGAATTCCTCCACAATATTGATGAGTATGGAAATGCTCAAGATAAAGGACACAACGGATTATAGGTCATTCCTTGAATTTTTTAGGATCGAAGATGACACTGGTGAGGTCCACAAGTTCAAAATGCACGATCTCATACACGATCTTGCCTTGAAAGTCGCAAGAGATGAGTGCAACATGATTGATCTCAATGAAGGCGGCATCATTAGAGGAATTCATCATTCCTCATTTGCTTCACAATCATCTTCGCTACAAAAAGTGACCTCGCTACTTGAAGCAACCAATTTAAGAACATTTCTTTTGATAAAGGACTAGAATAAGGAAAGAAACACTTGCTTGTTTTGGATGACTTGTGGAATGAGGTTCGCATGAGATGGTTGGAACTCCAGCCTTTGCTAATGGGCGGTTCAAGGGGGAGCAAGATACTCATAACCACACTCTTTGTCAGTCGTGGAGGCTAGAGATGCGAAGTCAGTTAAATATAATCTATGTGGCTTATCTGCAGAAAAGTCATGGACTTATTCAAGCAAATGGCTTTTGGAGATGCGGAAACATCATTTGACTTGGGATTAAAGGAGATTGGTCCCATCATTTGACTTGGGATTAAAGGAGATTGGTCCATATATAGTTAAAAAATGCGCAGGTGTCCCCTTGCCATCAAAACAATAGGTAGCCTTCTATACACCAAAAAGAAAACAGAGTGGTTCAATTTCAAAGAGCGTGAACTTTCAAATATAGATGACTCGGCCGAAGGAATTATGGAAGTCCTCAAGGTCAGCTACAACCATCTTTCGTCATATTTAAAACATTGTTTTGCATATGGTACGCCGTTTCCAAAAGATTATGTCTTTGATACATGGACAATGATACGGCTTTGGATGGTGCAAGGCTTTATTGAGTCATCACAAAAGGGGAGCAACGACCTAGAAGACACTGGGAATAGTTATGTTTGGAATCTACTGCGAAATTTAATCAAACTTTGGCAAGCATAACTTTTCCATCTAATATGTCATTGAGTCGATTTTTTTACCTACGAGAAGCCATTGACCCAATATTTAAAAAAAAAAAAATGTGATCATATTTTTAAAAAAGTGTTGGGATTGTGAATTTTAAGAATTGGATTGAATAGATTGCCACGATATTTTCCAATTATGACAAGGATTTAGAAGGGAGATAAAAAAGTTTTGCTTTCTGTATGGAGTATTGTCTTGAAAAATTATGACGTACTTGTAAATTAGTTGATGGAATGTTAGAAGGAGAGGGATTCCTTCACAATATTGATGAGTATGAAGATGCTCAAGATAAAGGACACAACAAATTGTACGTCATTCCTTGAATTTTTCAGGATTGATGATGACACTGGTGAGGTGTACAAATTCAAAATGCATGATCTCATGCATGATCTTGCCTTGAAAGTCGCAGGAGATGAGTGCAACATGAATGATCTCAATGAAGGCGGCATCATTAGAGGATTTCATCATGCATCATTTGCTTCACAATCATTTTCGCTATAAAAAGTGACCTCGCTACTTGAAGCAACCAATTTAAGAACATTTCTTTTGATAAAGGACCGGAATAAGGAAAGAAGTACTTGCTTGTTTTGGATGACTTGTGTAATGAGATTTGCATGAGATGGTTGGAACTCTAGCCTTTGCTATGGGTGGTTCAAGGGGAGCAAGATACTCATAACCACACGCTCTTTGTCAGTCGTGGATGCTAGAGATGCGAAGTCAGTTAAATATAATTTATGTGGCTTATCTGCAGAAAAATCATGGGACTTATTCAAGAAAATGGCTTTTGGAGATATGGAAACATCATCTGACTTGGGATTATAGGAGATTGGTCTAGATATAGTGAAAAAAAACGCAGATGTTCCCCTTGCCATCAAAACAATAGGTAGCCTTCTATACACCAAAAAGAAAATAGAGTTGTTCAGTTTCAAACAGTGAACTTTCAAATATAGATGACTTGGTCGAAGGAATTATGGAAGTCCTCAAGGTCAGCTATAACCATCTTTTGTCACATTTAAAACCTTGTTTTGCATATGGTGCGCTGTTTCCAAAAGATTATATCTTTGATACATGGACAATGACTTTATTGAGTCATCGGAGGAGGGGAGCAATGACCTAGAAGACACCGGGAATAGTTATGTCTATAATCTACTGCCAAATTTGATCAAACTTTGACGAGCATAACTTTTCTATCTAATATGTCATTGACTCGATTTTTGTACCTACCAGAAGGCATTGACCCAATATTTTAAAAAATGTGATCCTATTCTCAAAAAATAGTGTTGGGATTATGAATTTTAAGAATTGGATTGAATGGATCGCCATGATATTTTCCAAATATGTTGAGGATTTAAAGGGAGATCAAAAAGTTGTGCTTTTTGTGTGGAGCATTGTCCCAAAAAACTATGATGTACTTTTAAATTATTTGATGGAATGTTAGAGGGAGAGGGATTCCTCCATAATATTGATGAGTATGGAGATGCACAAAATAGAGGATACAACAAATTATAGGTCCTTCGTTGAATTTTTTAGGATCGATGATGACACTGGTGAGGTGTACAAGTTCAAAATGCACAAACTCATGACGATCTTGTCTTGTAAGTTGCAGGAGATGAGTGCAACATGATTGATCTCAATGAAGGCGGCATCCTTAGAGAAATTTATCATGCATCATTTGCTTCACAATCATCTTCGCTACAAAAAGTGACCTTGCTACTTGAAGCAACTAATTTAAGAACATTTCTTTGATAAAGGATTGGAATAAATAAAAAAAAGTACTTGCTTATTTTGGATGACTTGTGGAATGAGGTTTGCATGAGATGGTTGGAACTCTTAGCAATCTTTTGATAAAGGACTGGAATAAAGAAAAAAGTACTTGCTTGTTTTGGATGACTTGTGGAATGAGGTTCGCATGAGATGGTTGGAACTTCAGCCTTTGTTAATGGGTGGTTCAAGGGGGAGCAAGATACTCATAACCATGTGCTCTTTGTCAGTCATGGAGGCTACAACGCTCTTTGTCAGTCATGGAGGCTACAGATGCGAAGTCGGTTAACTATAATCTATGTGGCTTATCTGCATAAAAGTCATGAGACTTATTCAAGAAAATGGCTTTTGGAGATGTTGAAATATCATTTGACTTGGTATTAGAGGAGATAGGTCGAGATATAGTTAAAAAATGCATGGGTGAGATACTGAAACATCATTTGACTTGGTATTAGAGGAGATAGGTCGAGATATAGTTAAAAAAAATGCGTGGGTGTTCCCCTTGCCATGAAAACAATAGGTAGCCTTCTATACACCAAAGAAAATAGTGTGGTTCAATTTCAAAGATCGTGAACTTTCAAATATAGATAACTTGGCCGAAGGAATTATTGAAGTCCTCAAGGTCGGCTACAACCATCTTCCATCACATTTAAAACATTGTTTTGCATATTATGCGCTGTTTCCAAAAGATTATGTGTTTGATACATGGACAATGATACAACTCTGGATGGCACAAGGCTTTATCGAGTCATCGAATGAGGAGAGCAACGACCTAGAAGAGACCGGGAATAGTTAAGTCTAGAATCGACTACCAAGTTTGATTAAACTTTGACGAGCATAACTTTTTCATCTAATAGTTTTTGACTCGATTTTTGTACCTATGAGAAGCGATTGACTCAATATATTAAAAAATGTGATCTTATTTTCAAAAATTAGTGTTGGGATTGTGAATTTTAAGAATTGGATTGTATGGATTGCAACAATATTTTCCAATTATGACGAGGATTTAGAAGGGCATAATACATTGTCCCCAAAAACTATGACATACTTGTAAATTATTTGATGGAATGTTAGAAGGAGAGGGATTCCTCCACAATATTGATGAGTATGGAGATGCACAAAATAAAGGACACAACAAACTATAGGTCCTTTGTTGAATTTTTTAGGATCGATGATGACGTTGGTGAGGTGTACAAGTTCAAAATGCACAATCTCATGCACAATCTTGTCTTGTAAGTCATAGGAGATGAGTCCACCATGATTGATCTCAATGAAGGCGGCATCATTATAGAAATTCATCATGTATCATTTTCTTCACAACCATCTTGCTAAAAAAAGTGACCTTGCTACTTGAAGCAACCAATTTAAGAACATTCCTTTTGATAAAGGACTGGAATAAAGAAAAAAGTACTTGCTTGTTTTGGATGACTTGTGGAATGAGGTTCGCATGAGATGGTTGGAACTCCAGCCTTTGCTAATGGGCAGTTCAAGGGGGAGCAAGATACTTATAACCATGTGCTCTTTGTCAGTCGTGGAGGCTAGAGATGCGAAGTCAGTTCAATATAATCTATGTGGCTTATCTGCAGAAAAGTCATGGGACTTATTCAAGAAAATGGCTTTTGGAGATGCAGAAACATCATTTGACTTGGTATTAGAGGAGATAGGTCGAGATATATTTAAAAAATGTGCGGGTGTTCCCCTTGCCATGAAAACAATAGGTAGCCTTCTATACACTCAAAAAGAAAACAAGTGTGGTTCAATTTTAAAGATCGTGAACTTTCAAATATAGATGACTCGGCCGATGGAATTATGGAAGTCCTCAAGGTCAGCTACAACTATCTTCCGTCACATTTAAAACATTGTTTTGCATATTATGCGCTGTTTCCAAAAGATTATGTCTTTGATTCATGGACAATGATACGACTCTAGATGGCACAAGGCTTTATCGGGTCATCAAAGGAGGGGAGCAACGACCTAGAAGACACCGGGAATAGTTATGTCTGGAATCTATTGCCAAGTTTGATCAAACTTTGACGAGCATAACTTTTCTATCTAATATGTCTTTGACTCGATTTTTGTACCTACGAGAAGCCATTGACTCAATATTTTAAAAAATTTGATCTCATTTTCAAAAAATAGTGTTGGGATTGTGAATTTTAAGAATTGGATTGAATGGATTGCAACGATATTTTCCAATTATGACGAGGATTTAGAAGGGAGATTAAAAAGTTGTGCTTTCTATATGTAGCAATTTCCCCAAAAACTATGACATACTTGTAAATTATTTGATGGAATGTTAGAAGAAGAGGGATTCCTCCATAATATTGATGAGTATGAAGATGCTCAAGATAAAGGACACAACAAATTATATATCATTCCTTGAATTTTTTTAGGATTGATGATGACACCGGTGAGGTGTAGAAGTTCAAAATGCACGATCTCATGCACGATCTTGTCTTGAAAGTCATAGGAGATGAGTGCAAAATGATTGATCTCAATGAAGGCGGCATCATTAGAGGAATTCATCATGCATTATTTGCTTCACAATCATCTTCGCTACAAAAAGTGACCTCGCTACTTGAAGCAACCAATTTAAGAACATTTCTTTTGATAAAGGACTGGAATAAATTAGAACATAACTTTTTTCCAAATGAACATCATGAGATTATCTTGAAGTTTAGGCATTGTCAAGTATTTTGTTTGGGTGGTGAGGATTTTTGCATCCCTCCTTCCTTGGGGAGTCGATTGAAGCACTTAAGGTTTTTTGATATTTGTAGAAACCCATCTATCCAAAATTTGGCGGATTCAATCGCGGATTTGGTGAACCTGCATACTCTTAAGCTCTCTTATTGCAAGAATCTTACAACACTTCTAAGAGATTTGAAGAAATTAGTCAACCTTAGACACCTCTTGATTGATAGGTGTGGATCACTGAGTCACATGCCGTGCGGGTTGAGCCACTTATCTAAGCTTCAGACTTTGAACCTATACGTCATCCAAAAGATGGACCATAAAGTACTCGGTGGTGTGGGGAATTTAGATGAATTGGGGGCCTTAAATAGATTGGTCGGAACCATTGTTCTTAAAAACTTGCGGTTCCTTCAATCAGTACCGAACAAGGGTCACTTGCAGGAAAAGGAATGTCTCTGTTGCTTAGAATTATCATGGTCAACGGAGCAGCAAGATGGCAAAAGTGATAGTGACGAATTGATCTTATGGGAGAACCTTAAACTGCATCCAAATCTATTTGAGTTGACTATAAACTCATGTTTGAATAGGAGTTCACCAAGCTGGCTTTCCTCCATGGCGAATCTTATTAAGCTCACAGTTGATTCATGAGAATAAAAGTACTTGCCATCCTAGGTGAATTACATTTCCTAAGGACATTGAATCTCGTTGACTTGGATGCGTTGGAATTCGTTGAAGAGATAAGTGATCTAGAGCAATCTAATACTACACCCCTTGGCTCCCATCTCTAGAGTGATTAAAAATCTTTCGGTGTTAGAACCTGAAAGGATGGTGGGAAAGAAGGCAACCGATGGAACTAGAACAGGATCATCAGCGGTACAAATCACATTCATCATTCCCAAAACTTTTCTTCATGTGGATATCAGATTGTCTCCACCTGAATTCAATGCCACTTTTTCCCCAGATAGAAACCTTGGAATTAAGCATGGTTAGCATGAAGCGGTTGCAACAAGGGATGGCGGTATCCACATTCATCACCCCTCTAAATTAGAGACGCTAATGTTTGACACGGTGAATTTGGAGCACTCGATGCTAGAGACTCTACTTCCATTCCTCAGAAATCTTGAGGCCTTGGCCTTCATCTCTTGTAACAAATTAAGGAGTCTCTCTCGTGGCATGCAGTTCTTGTCCTCACTACAACGCCTCACCATTAACAGTTGTGAAGGACTCGATGTGTCGAGCCACGACAATGAGCATGGAACCCAATGGTGTTCCCTCATGAAACTCTGTCATCTTGGGTTCATCAATCTTCTGAAAGTAGTGGCGTTACTCGAGGGGATTCAACATATTGCCACTCTAGAATCTCTCAATGTTGCTAGTGTAAGAATCTAATGAGTTTACTAGAATGGATTGACAATTTCTCTTCTCTCCAAATTCTTGATGCTATTGCCTATTCAATGTTGATGTGTTTGCCTGATGGGATAAGCTGCCTTACCTCCTTGAAGACATTGGATATCATTGAGTGTTTTGTTTTGCAAGAGAGGTGCCAAAGAGAGAGTGGTGCAGATTGGGAAAAGATTGCATGCCTTCCATGCTCACGGGAAGGAATTATTGTGGAGCTGTGAAAACCATTCAATCCCCAAACGTCCAGTCTAGTGGTAGGGGAATACCAATAAAAGAAAACAAGAAATGGATGTCATCGGGCGGTTGCTATTAGTACTCGAGGAGAACTCTTCACTTGGGAATTTGGAAGAGGTGGTTGGCTTGGGCATCTTGATTTTGACATCCATAGGTACCATATTAGTATCCTTCTTCCATTAATGCATGATCTTAGTTTCATTGTATTTGTTTTAGGAGCAAGAATATTGATGCTGTGTCATGGTTTATTGTCTTTTGACTCTTAGATTCTTTCTAAGGAAAGGATACATTGGCCTTATGTGAAAGCAATGGTTGTGTGGACACTAATTGAAATAGTTGGCAACCTAAATTTCTTTGCACTCTCTCTCTCTCTCTCTCTCTCTCTCTCTCTCACTTGTTGCGTGTGCACAAGTCTAGGCTAGAAATTGAGCATTTAGCTTTAGCTTCCTTCCTGGCCAATGAATTGCATTTAAGATGAATAGCCTTGTTTGAATTTAAGTGTGTTTGCCGAAATGTTTTTAATCACTCGGTTGCAGTCATCACTCCGCGATAGGTGACTTCTAGTTTAGGATCTCATCGTGTGAAAGCAATTGCTAAAGTATCACACCGTCATTGCTACTTAGGGTGGAGAAGTGTTCAATTGGGGATCTAATAGTGGTGAAATTCCTTTGGTTTCTGAATGGTGTAGTATTCATTTTGTATCGTATTTGGAATTTTATGTAGTCTAACCTCAGTTATGCTTTAGTGTTTCAAGTGGGAAATGGAGAACTGAAATGGTGATATGCTCACTTCTTATACCCATTGCTTCCTTGGCTAAAGTGAAGTGATATATTTGAAGTATGAGAATCCCTTTTATGATTTTTTGCAAAGGGTCAACTTGGATACACTTCCGTTGATACTCAGCTCACTCCACGCAAAGTTAGCGCCCTTAAGTCAAAAGTTGTTGCCATTTGTGATATTCCAAAATTTTCAGTTATGCTATCAATTAAATAAATCGGGCTTTTCATCGACCCGGCTAAAGTGTTATTCTTTGAACTGATCACTCCTGAGATAACTAGATTATCCGAGGAAGTTATTAAGAGATTTTCATGCAACAGACTTGAGAATTCGATCAGGAATCAACTACTCGACCGTGCTCATTTGTAGAGATCATTACAGCACAGTTAAAAATCGATTAGAGATTAGAGATAGGTCGGTTCGGCATAAATATGTGGCTAAACGTGGGTGATTCCACAAAATTGTAAAATTCTTGCTGACCGGTACTAAACTGATTTTTCTATCGTTTTAGTACCATGTGTTTTTTTTTAATGATTCGGGAACCCTCGTACAGCCGGCAACCGGCGAGGTAAACCTGGGGTGACGCTAGCAAAGGACCCATCACTCCGACATCACACTTAAGACACCAAGCACCTCCTACTGGGTTTTAAACCCCTCACCTTTAGGGAAGGATCAACGGAACCCTTATCCAGTGGAGTCACCACGGCCGGTGGTGTTTTGGTACCCTATGTCCGTATTTGAAATTTTGAGATTTTCACTACTACGGAGAGTCACCAATGCGTCGAAAAGGTTTATTGTGGCTTAAAGAAAATCGACCACGAGTCATTTACACTAAATTTTTTTGAAAGCTACTCGGTAGGTAGGTCACGCTAAAATTGCGCCAGATTGAAATTAAACGCGAATTTGAATCCGATTTCAAAAATTGAAAGTTCTATCATATCACAAGTCATTTTAGGAATGTTGACTCATCCTCCAAAGATTTTTCTACAAATCGAGATTTTTGGCAAAAAGTCGAGATATGACCGTTTTTGTCTGGAAAATTCAAAAGATCGTTTTTTATTGCATTTTTGGGATAAAAGTTGGTTCTATTGGTGATGAAAAATACCAAATTAATCGAGGAATCGATGGTGGAATTTATGGGGACCGAATTGAATTATTTCAAAGGGAAATTGAACTAGTTTTGGGGAAAAACTTATGCAAATTCGTAGGCCCTCATGCCTCAACCTTTTGGACCTCTTCTAAGGCTTCCTAAGCAAGCTAAGTGGCTGGAAAATTGTTGAGGAAGCCAGCAGCCATGGTGGGGCGAAGTTAAGGGGACAAGAGGATAGAGAGGGAGACCAAGGTGGCCCCCTCAAGCTTGTTGCCTCCCTTCTCCCCCATCCGGTCGACAACCCCTCCATTCCTAGCAAGTTTGAGGCTTTGAAATTCTAGAGAAACCGTAGCTCCCTTATGTCTAGCCCATTGACGCTCGCCAAGGCCATCGGAGCCGCTCTGCTGCCATCGCTCACCTGTCGCACCCCACGAGCCCTCTTGCTCGCGTCCCACTATTCTGTGCCTCCTCTCGCATCTAGTAACATTCCTCGAGCCCCTCAGGTCCTCGTTGAAACAACGCCACCACCGTCCAGCCACCAGAGCCACCCATTTAAGCCACTTGGCTGACGCTATCCCGTTCTTGCCGTTTCTAGCTAACCGAGCCACCGGTTTTGCCTCCTCGACCAACAGTAAAAGCAGAAAGCCTAGCAAGGGTTTCGAGCTTCGAGGCCTATTTTCGAGCCTTTCCTAACCTCAAAGGGTGTCCCCGCTTTGGAGTTTGTGGACTGCCTTTGCATCCTTGTCGAAGTGAACCTGTCAGATCATTAATCAAGTGAATTTACTCACTAATTTCCATTTAGGGAGTTAATTATACTTAAGAATTGATTAGTTTAAGTTAAGCTTGGATTAGGTGGTTAGTTAGAATGGATTAGCAATTTAGTTGTTCGATATTGCATGTTAGGTGGTTAGAGTATCATAATTAGCAAAGAGATAGGTAGTAGTATTTATCTAGATATGTTCAGAATTTTTCTGGGCTTGTCTCAGCTTTTAATTAGGCTTTTCCAGCCTAAGTTGCTATTTTTGGTATTTATTGGTATTTAATAATTAATTAATTATTTTCTAGAAATTAGACCGGGATAACTGGTCACCGGAATTTCATGTTGATTGTGATGGTATGATTGGTTTATTTAATTGAGTGCTAAATTGTCCAATTTGAGTGTGAATTGTATTTTTTGGTATTTATCCCAAAATTTAATAATTTCAATATCTAATTAGAAAATACTGGGCATCGGTTTACAACGCCAAAAATGTATTTATGAGCTATTGGAATTAGTGGGATTTTCAAAAGGGAAAAAAAAATTGTATTTTGGTTAAGGCCGATCGTGTACTCACACACTAGTATTTTTTATTGGGTATGATAAAAATTATGAAATTGTTAGATGATCAAGATGGTATATTATATTAGCCTGCGAGCTTGATATTTCAGCTTAGGGTGAGCAGTATACCGGTATACTATATTAGCCTGCGGGCATTGATATATCAGTTTTTGGTGAGTAGTATATCTTAGCAGCTTTTGGTGAGCATTGGGAGTATACTATATCAGCTCGTGGGGCTTGATATATCAGCTTGGGATGAGCAGTATACTCTGTTATCAGCTTTTGGCGACCTATGTTTATTATTAGTTTTTGGTGAGCTATACTATATATCTTCAGCTTAGAGTGAGCAATTCTTGATATGATCGAATTAGATAGATAGTATTAAATGAGTGGATTGAGAGGTGGTCTTGATGACATGGAATCGACTGAGTCGATTGATCAATGACTCATTCTGAGTTGATGCTTTGAGGTGTTGAAATGATTTGTTGAATTTATAAATTATATTGACTTGCAGAAAGGAATGGAGGCAAAGGTAAGTCCTCTGATTCGTGTTTGTACTTAGGTAGCCCTTTGGACATAATTTTCTTCCTAGTCGAGACTTAGGGAGTGAACTTGCTGAGACGTCGTCTTACCCCGTTGTGGAATAACATTTTCAAGTACTTAGATGGCAGCTCCTCCCAAGCGTTTTGGACTGTCGAAAAAGGTCACCAAGCAAAAGTGTTTCATTCCTCTTCATGGAAACCCAAGGGGATGGGTATATGAACTTGTGAGATTTGTGGTATGGGTTGATGCGGGTCTAGCCCATAAGGTACCCCATCAATACAAATCATGGTATCGTTAGGAGCGAAATGGATAGAGAGAGGGTCCCATACCGGAGTCTGAGGTCCATATGTATGTGTTGGAAGTGGCTTTTGGGAAAGGTAGAGCCGATCCACCAAGTGGTTCAGTGATGGACCCATGTCTGTCAGAGCTAGGGACCCCGGAGTATTCAGTCGAAGACTCGACTGATTAGAGGATCTATAGCCTCTATCACTCCCCATTTTTGCAAACTTTGTAGATATATCAGCTAGTATTGTAAATGACTTGTTATAATATGTATAAAGGTGCGTTGTGGTTTGGGGATTTAATTGTTCGCTTCCGCATGCGCATTAAAATGAATGGGTCGGCAACGCATCTTGGGACGTCGCTATTAGATTGATCACAAAGGGATGGGCACATGCTCGGAGGATCGGGGTGTGACATTGTTGCTATGGCAAATATGCACATTGTTGTGGTTTCTGAATCTGGTGAAGTATTCACATGGGGGTGCATCAAGGAAGATCAGCTTGGTTATGGAACTTCCAATTCTAGATCAAGTTACACATTAAGACTGATCAAGTATTTGAAGGGCAAAGGTTTTATTGGAGTTGCAGCTACAAAGTATCACACAATTGTTCTAGGAGCAGATGGGGTGGTCATTGTCTTTCACTGTAACTCATTCTGATGATATTGCTTAACCTGCTCTCATTCTTTATGCTGGCTATGTTCAAAGTTTCGGTTTCACATTTGCCGAGTCGTTCTGTGTAGTTGTGTTGAACCATGCGTTAGGAAATTGTCTGGCTTGATAGTGACATCCCTCTAATTGTTTTGGATATGATCTGCCATACATGTTTTACAAAAGCTTTATATCCAGTATGTCTTGCAGGTTTATACGTGGGGTCATAGGCTTGTTATGCCAAGACGTGTGGTTGTTGTTAGGAATCTTAAGAAAAGCGGGAGCGTGCCTTTGAAGTTTCATCGCAAAAAATGACTGCACGTTGTAGCTATAGCAGCAGGGATGGTACACAGCATGGCTCTTAAAGATGATGGAACCTTATTTTGTTGGGTGTCCTCCGATCCCAACCTTAGATGCCGACAGGTTTTAATATGTTGCTGGCATCTCTGTATACTTATATTTGGGGTTTTCAGCTATTTTCTGATTGCTTGCATCTTTTCATGGTATAGCTGTATTCACTATGTCAAAGGAACATCGTGAGCTTTTCTGCTGGAAAGTACTGGTTTTCTGCAGTTGCTATTACAGGTGATGTTTACATGTGGGATGGGAAGAAAGAGAAGGATAAGCCACCGGTGCCCATATGATTACATGGCCTGAAGGGTATTGTGTTCATTAGGTGGTCACATGGACACAGCATGCTTATATTATGTTCATTTGGTAATTCCAATGGACATGCTTCATACGATTTGCAGTAATTTTTATAAGTTCGGTAGTTCGATATATTTTAGCCCTGTTAATGGCTTTATGATGTTTGGGATGTTCATCTTTTGCTTCTTATTTAACCCAGGGTAAACAGCACCAGAGTCTCTCCTACAGTCCAAAGGCGCGAACAACCAGATTTGCAGTCACGTCCAGGCAGGGCTCACCTTCAGATTCTGCTGGAATGAACCGCTGGTTCAAACTGAATGTTGATGTACCTCATCTATTCGTGTTGTCCAAATCGAAGAGAAGGCTATGAAAGATCTCAAGCAATTCTACAACAGCGTAAAAATTGTCAAGAACCAGTCTTGACCATTGTTAGGGGAATGAACACGTTTTTTCCTTCATGCACTTCTGTAAATTCGGCTGTACAGATTGACATAAGTGTACATTATTCTCTTAATTTTATAGGGGAGTTTTCCTTTCCTTTTGAACACTGAGCTTCCTTAACTCATTAAGAATAAAAATTCTGGTCATTGACTCTCAATGATCTTTGTGCGTGTTCATGCACTTCCTGTAAAAGATAGGTGCGAATCCTGAGAAGACTCTACATGCGGATTCTACATGTATTCTCATAAATGTCAAATTCTGCTGGCATTGAGTTTCTACTGATTGCAGAAGCTTCATTCATCCGAATTTTGTTGGTTTGTCCCAGAGGCACATGTCAGGATTCTTTATGGCCTGGCTTGAGGCACCCGTTTGAAGTACTCAACACTACCATCGTATGAACGGAATGATTTCTTTTGATCAGGGGCTTTAGTGATGTGGTTTTGATCTCAGATACACAAAGGAGGCTCTCGAGATGAGCACGAAGCTCCTGGAGATCAATCCAGAGTACTACTCCACTTGGAATTACAGGAGGCTTGCTGTTGAGCACAATTCTCTCTGCGCCACTCACGTGTGCACCTCCATCCTCGTCCGCTGCCCCTAACTGCCTCAAGCCCCAAGCCCGCCCCTCTGTGATCACTTGGATGAGTTAAGCTAGATATGGCGATGCGAATCTGATGCGATGCATGCGGCTACAGCTGGGGAGCGTCATCGACACATCTAGGTATGGTGGTAAGTTGAGAGTGAAGAAGCCAAGCCACACATGACAAGGATGATGCTGGCGACGCTTAGTCCCATTATTCGTGCGGGTAACAGCGTACCCCATCAAGTTGTGGACCAGGTGATGATGCCAGTGATTGGTCATGATGAGCATCTAAGATTCGGACTGACTCTTGACGCCGGGAGCGAGTTGATTGAAAATGGCGGGAGGGGAGCCAGGGGCGGCAAAGGCTGTAGCTCGCGCCCCTCTCTCTATATGCCCGATATCTCTCTCTTCCATATCTCCTCATCGCTGACTCCTCCTCGTGGTTGGAAATGGAGGCTGCTGATGAGCCCTCACAACCTCGGATTGAGGTGGACCCTCTCGACTACCTCAAACAAGTCTCGATCCAAACAATCTTGGCAGAGCCATACGCGGAATCTGCTGAAGACTTAATTAAGCTCGCTAAAGGTCTTGCTGACAGTTTATGGACTTCCATAATTCTGCATTTGTGCGCCATGTGGGTAAGTGTCTACCCTTCATATAGTTTGTTCTCGGTTATCACTCTGTACCTATTGCATTCTCCTCGTTCATCTAGGTCAACGGTTGATGTATGTATACTATGCCAATTTTAGGATTAGATAAGAAAGAAATGACTGTCAGATTCTTCTTTTATTGTAGAAACATTGGATGTCTATTCATTAGTGAAGATGAAGTGCGGCAAATCTATCGAAAGAGTCGGGACACATTAGTTAGTTTCCTAGAAAGTACAATGTTTAAGAAAATAATGTGGTGTTCTTGATCAACAGGACTTGATATCATCATTTCTTGGAAATTTTCAATGCAGGATCAAAACGAAACTGCACCTGCTCTCCTCTTGTTAACGAGATGACATCAAGAGGCGACTCTTGCGGATCATCACAACCCTTCGACGAGTCGAGGGATGCCACGTGTTGGCCCCAACACTTTGCCCTTCCTAAATATTAAATTTCCAATTATACATGAGAAAAATAAAATAAAAAAGCTATAAGTGTTATAACTTTCATGTAGCGCTCAAGTGTCGTAACTTTTTTTTTTCGACTACTTGAATGTCACAACTTTTAAAAAAACATTCACTCATCACTTGAGTATCATAACATTTTAGAAAACCGAAATCCGACGTATCATAGCACTTGTGATGAATGCTTTTTGAAAGTTAAGTGATCGATTGAAAAGTTATATAATACTCAAGTGATCAAAAACAAAGTGATGAGACTAAAGAGAGCGTCATACATAAGTGATGACCCTCAAGTGATTGGAAAAAAGAAAGTTATATTACTTAAGTAAGCGTTGTATGAAAGTTATGGCACTTATAATGTCCTCTTTCTTGAGAAAAATTGTACAAGAGTGACATTGTAGGCATATGAATTCTGTTTTGTTCGTTTATTTCCCGTTCATGTTCTGTACTACTCGTGGGTTACTTGATTTGCTGCAACCAAGAATAGGACGTTGCAATTCAAAGCATATTATGGGAAGATTGTTCAAAGACCATCAGAGAGACAGAAGAGAAGAGAGATTGTTCAAGGCCAGCCAAGATCCGACGATGAGCACGCGAGGTTTACCGCTTGGAGAAAATGGCTGGAGGTACCGATTGATAAAAAGACTCTGTAGTCATATCTGGGGATGGAAAGAGCAGGTTCTTATAGGTTCTTGGAGAATGCAAATCCGTATTCAAATTAACCGTAGCGCTAAAGTTTTTTATTTATTTATTTTTGAGTTAATTGGTAGATTCAAATATTTCAAATGTGCATCTTATGTGTATATTGCTTCATTCATGCCATTGTTAATCTTGGTAATGGGTGCGCCGGCGAAGACCATAATCCTTCCGCTTGAGCTTCTCCACCACCTAAAAACAATCCGAGTTCAACGACGCCTAGGAATATCATGGCTGGCTGAAAGAGACAGTTCAAGGTCTTGTCTCACAAAATTATCCAAGCCGGCGAGACAATGACCACAGAAAATGGGGAAAACTTGGACACCATGTGAGGCCTCGGCAATTTCTGTGGTGTTGCTATCATGGCAAAGTGCCGCGGGACTCCTGATGTTTGTCACTGGGCCGAGGGGTTCCCTCTGGACATTAACCTGTGTATGACTCTGCTGAAGTCGATATTTGACAACAGGGACGACACTTCACTCCTCAAAGAGGTCGACGAGCTCATGAAAAGACATGGTCAATACTTGGTATCAACCGGCCGATCCACAATCCATGCCTAATATGGGTGTTTTTCCAACAATACGTCAGCACGATGTGGTTGAAACTGGACCTTCTTTTCGCTTCACATGCCATGTTGACAGAAGTAGCGAATGAGGCCAAGAAGCAGAACAGAGATGCTCCGCTCATTGAGGTTCTAATAATAGTTTTAGCCTCGATATGAGGGTGGTTGGAGAAGAGATTGGGTGACTAGCATGACTACTTCAAGAACGAGAGAATGAACTGGACGAAAAATCTCCTGCCATGGGCAGTGATGGCGGCAAACATCTTAGGAGATGATGTCATGCTTTCCATGGTTATAGAACAAGCAAAAACTGATGCAGCAACAGACCCAACTGGAGATGACTACATATGATCGTCTGTGAAGAATGCATCCTCCAAGATGGGTAAGTGATTCATTTCTCCGTTCATTTTGCGGTACCATTATGGAGTAATTAATTTATTTCTTTTGTTATTGCTCGCACCAGATAGCCGGAAGTTGATGTCAAGAATGTGAAATGGACACAAGACGAGAGTGGACTGTTCATTTGGTTGGCGAAAGAGACCGAAGATTTGGCCTAAATGTGTGAGGAACCTTAAGTGCTGTTCTTAAGAAGTGCCGTCCCATCACAACTGCAGTTGCCTCCATCACATCGCACGTTGTTATGGACTAATTCTAAAACATTATTCGACTTCCGCTTTGATACTTGATGAAGAAATCATCAAACTACCGGAGAGTGCAGGCAAGCCAGAAATTAGATGGAACACAAATGGTGGTTAGACTTGTTAAACGGGTGGGTCGGGTCGGGTTTGGGTCGGGTCATAAATGGTCCGACCCAAATCGACCCATTTAACCCGTTATGACCCGTTATTGCAATGCAAAATTTTTGATCCATACACGACCTGACCCATACCCAACCCAATTTTATACAATACAAATTTAATGGACAATTTTTATAATTTTTAAAATAATTATTTTAAAAAACGGAATTTTAATTATTTTTTAAAAAATAAAATTTTAATTATTTTAATTTTTTAAATATAACTTTTCTTTTTTCTTTCTTTCTTCTTCTTCTTCTTCTTCTTCTACTTGATGAAGAAATCATCAAACTACCGGAGAGTGCAGGCAAGCCAGAAATTAGATGGAACACAAATGGTGGTTAGACCTGTTAAACGGGTGGGTCGGGTCGGGTTTGAGTCGGGTCATAAATGGTCCGACCCAAATCGACCCATTTAACCCGTTTATGACCCGTTTATTGCAATGCAAAAATTTTGATCAATACGACCCGACCCATACCCAACCCAATTTTATACAACACAAATTTAATGGACAATTTTTATAATTTTTAAAATAATTATTTTAAAAAATGGAATTTTAATTATTTTTTTAAAAATAAAATTTTAATTATTTTAGTTTTTTAAATATAACTTTTCTTTTTCTTTCTTCTTCTTTGGCCGGCCGCCGGCCACGACGACGGTCGGCGGCCGGCCCGGCCGGCGAGCCTCGAGCTCGCCGCGAGCTCGAGGCTCGGCGGCGTCGGCGAGGCCTTCGCCTCGCCGGATCCATGACGGCCGGCGGCCGGCCACAGGTGAGCCTCGAGCTCGCTCGGCTCGCCGATGCCGGCGAGCTCAAGGCTCGCCAGATCCGGCGAGCTTGAGTCTCACCAGATCGGCGAGGCTCGAGCCTCGCCGGACGTCGGCGAGGTTGTCGCCTCGCCAGATCTGGCGAGACTCGAGCTCACCGGCGTCGGCGAGGCCTCCGCCTCCCCAAATCTGGCGAGCTCGAGGCTCGCTGGCGTCGGGCGAGGCTCGAGCCTCGCCAATCTGGCGAGCCTCGAGGTCGCCTGGCCGGTCGCCGGCCATCGCCGTGCCAGGGACCGGAGGAAGAGGAAAGAAAAAAAAAAGAAGAAAGAAAAATAAATGGGTTGCACAACCCATCTTTAGACTTTAATGGGTTTGTAAATGGGTCTTAAATGGGTACCCATTTAAGACCCATTTATTTTAGTTATTTTATTTTTAAAACCCATCAGGGTACCTTATTTCTCAAGGCCTGACCCATTAACGACCCATTTATACTTAAATGGGTCCATAAATGGGTTGTACAACCCATTTAACAGGTGGTTGAGGACTCGGCAAAATACGAAGATGGAGGCAAAATGATTCTGAGGGAAAAGGTTCCATATGAGGTTGCGCCAACCATGTCAAGGCTTCAAAAACAATGAATCCATGAGAGGCTCAAGAAAGGCAAAGATCTGCTGCCAGCAGTAGGATCAGAATCGAGTTCAACCGATAATGTAATCTACTGTGTAAGCTTTACAACTAGTTACAACAATCATTTGAAACAAAAGATAGTCACAAGTGTGGTTGGTAACAGACATGGTATCCGAAATCAAAGGCAGAGCTAAACGTGGAATCAGATGAAGACTTAATCAAGTTCGATAAAGAAACCGTGGATGGCTTCTTCGCCATTCTGAATGGAAATTTCTGAGGATGTGGTTAACGATTTTGCTGATAGCAGGGAGATCTCTTTGAGGACTATTCTGCATTTGTTTACATCATGTGATAAGTGCTGCCCTTTCATATAGCTTTTTCTTCATGACCAAACAAAAAATAGATTGTTTTTGCTTGGCACCCTGTACCCGTAGCATTATATAATCTAAGTCCAAGCTGATGTATGTTCACGCTTTGGATTATGATTAATTAAGAAAAAAATGACTAGATCTTCTTTTACAGCAATAACATGGGATGTCTCTTGACCTATGATACCCTAGATAATGAAGAGGAAGTGTGGCAAATCAATTTAAAAAGGGGAAAATTACCAAAAAGTTCAAAATTTATTATTCTTATACTAATTTAGTCCTAAAACTTCCAATTTGGCCAATTTAGTCATTTTGGCAACTTTTAACTGATCGTTCTACATGGTACAATCGATACTAACGTAGATAACTTTTTATAATTTAAAAAAATTATAAATTTCTTTTTATATTTTTTCTCTTTTCTATTTCTTTGTTTTTTTCCAAATTGCAGCTCTTGGCAAAAGAATTGAAATAGTGACACAAACTGTCTTTGAACTTTGGTTCAATGTGCAATGTGAATGTGATCCCTCAACATTAACTTAGTATGCGATGTGGTTCATGAATTTTTATTTTATTCAATATGATCTTTAAACTATTGGTACATATTTAATATAATGCCTAAATTATATGAAAATATTCAATATTATCATTCCATTAATTCAAAATCATGGACTACATTGAACGTTTTCATATAGTCTAATAACTATATTGAACATGTATCAAATGTGTAGGGACCACATTACATTATACTAAAGTTTATGGACTATATTTCGCATTAGACCAAAATTTTAAGGACCATTTATGTCATTTTCCCAAAAAAAAAAATAGCTAAGTTTCCTTAGTATCTCATTGCATGTAAAAATTAGGAGTATCGCATTTCATTAGTAATTTTGTATTATTCTTTTATAAACCAAGAGTTGATTTTTTATAGGTTGGCTATTGGTCAAACTTGAACACAGAACAAGCCAACTCTTGGTAAAAGATTACAAAAACGTAAAAAATTGCTTGTGGGTGTCAATATTAACATAGGCATTAGATTAGGTCCTTAAATTTAAAATTTTAATAAAATTGGCCAAACATTAACTTTTGGTCAAATTGTAGAATTTGACCTTTAACTAAAAATTAGAATTTTGCTAATTTCTAATTTATTTTAAACATTTGATTTAAGAACGATGACATTTAGAGATATTGGATCCGATTAAAGAAATTTCAGCTACAAGAACCACTCGACCACTTAAAGCAACATATTTGGCACCATAGGATTTGAGTTAATATTAGAGATCTCAGATCTGATTAAACATTTGATTTAAGGTAGCTTTTTAATAAAAACAGGTGTTTTGAACGATCAAAGGCGTCTCTTTTATTCCAAAGCGTTTTCACATCCCCAAACTGGGGTGGCGCGGACAGATTTTTCAGAATCATTTTTGCTTGATGTCCGTCGATGCTCAAGGCCCTCTCCACGTGGTTAGCCATTGTTGCCATTGTTGGAAGTTAGTTTGTAAAACAAATTAAGTATATGTTTCCTTGTCCCACATAAGAAAAGTTGGAGGAAATGGGCCAATTAATAAGTGTGAATTTTTTTAATGTACCTAAAGAAATGATTGGATGTGGGTTAGACCACACCATATTTGCATGCAAGTTCGCAAATAATTGCGCAATTTTTAGAGCACTAACATTTTTGTTATTTTTTTTCTATGGTTATCTTATTAACTTTAATCAATTCAAAGGTTGTTTGTTTATTGAGAATTTTTGGAAATTATAAAAAAAAAATCAAAATTTTGTTTATTAAAATAATATTTTTTTAATTATTCCGAATTTTTGTTTGTGTCTTTTTAAGACAACCTTTGAAAAAGATACTTATTCAGTTTACAACCTTTCTCGAAGGGTTGCATTTTTTTATTTTTTCAATTTCTTCTGAATGGATGTCTTTGTTCATCCGGTCAATTTTTTGAATAGATACATTTGTTCATTTTGCAATTTTTCACAAAGAGTTGCCTACGTTTTTAAGATTGATTTATAATTTCATGTCAGTTTTCTAGAAGAGTGTGTGTGATCATTTTTATCTTTTCGAGCCTTATTTTTGAAAAACTACAGCCATCTTTTCAATTGTTTTTTTATAAAAACTTTGGAGAAATACTAAAATTACTATCTAGTATTTTCATTTTGAGATTTTGTTGTATCCTAGAGGATATTTGCCAGTGACCATTAACAACTTTGTGGGGCAAATAAATTTTTAAAGAAAGTTATATCATGCCTCAAAGTCCAACTTGATTACTGTAAAGATCCAACTTCATTGTTCTACCTAATTCAAAGCCATATTTTCCCAACAACCGTCATTTCTCGCAATCCTAGAGCCTCACTTTCCCTCCTCATTCATCTCCGTTTTTGGTCATGAAGACTCGAAGTGATCTGTTCTCGCTAAAGGTTCCATTACTGGCGCTCATCATCACCGACAACACTCACCAGAACCTCGTTGCACAAGTTTGACCTCTAATTGCGACCGAATACAGCATCTACAGTTACGAGCATCCTTAGTTTGTCCTGGCTAGTCAAGTCTACAAACGCTGTTGAATTTTTACAATATTTTTGTGAAGTTCGTCTCCGTTTAAGACTACATCCGCGTTTTGAATGCACGTTAATGTGGTAGTGATGGTCTGATAATGATTCGTAAAATTCATAATCCATGCGCTCACCACCTATCGGACAAAATGTTTGAACCAAGGTCGTATATATTTTCCTCCAATCTTGACTTGCTTCGAGTGTGTAATAGAGTGTGTAGCAATAGGAGTCACTTAGAAATAATCTTTTATTAACCTCAATATGTGATTTTCTTTTTCCTTTTCAAACATCGCAGTGAGTCCGCATCTCCTTTTCTCCCTTTTTTGGTCTGGCTATGTGTTTCATGTAGGAATGTACATGACGAGGTCCGGCAATGGTCGGGACAATGTCCCTATTGCATTAGTCTTTCGTTGTTCAATCTCCTTGTGTTCGTGAAAAGTGGCGGCCATTGATTAACGGTGATGATGTTTGCTAGTAAGGGCAATAGTAGACGATGTTCCGGTGGTAGTGGATTGACGTAACTCACGTTGATATTTTGGTTGTGCTAGGCTTGAAGGTTGAAAGTGGTATCCATTGATTAAAGCTTTGAATACTCTGAAATTAACCCAATTTTGAGAGTTTTGTGCAGAAGGTGATATAGGGGACTTTGCTAGCATAACATTTTTTTTTTTTTTTACTACTGTTAGAATAACAGCATATTGGGAGCCACATATTTTTGAAGAAGCATACCTCACGATTATTTCTAATTATTTGTTATTTATTTTTTGGCCCAAAACATGATATTATTCTTACAATAGAATAATGACACTTAGATATTTATTTCTTAAAAATAAATAAGGAAGGAGGCAAAAAAATAAAACAGAGGGGAAATGGAGAAATACATTTGGGGCCTATTTGGTAATGTGTCGAACAGTGCCTAATTGTATTATTTTATTCCCGGGACAAAAAAAAGGAACAAAAATCCATTTGAGAACATTTTTGTTCTTAAGAATCAATTTATTCCCAATAATAGAATTGGAATAGAACAAGATGTAAAAAAAAAAGTTGTTTTTTTGTTCCTCTAAACAACTCTAGAATCAAGCCCAAGCCCATATTTTTTCTTTTAGTTTCTTCTTTTATTCTTTCTCTTCTTCTTTCCCAAGCACGTCATGTAGCCATGGCGATTGTCGACAACCTTGCCAGAAGCCTCACTAGATTTGGCGAGGCGAGCCTCGCCTAGCAACTACAAGGTCAACCCTCATTGACTCTCGACAAGGTTGAGCCTCACCTAGCCATAGTGAGGCCCCACCTCACTATATTGTAGCAAAATTGGACCAATATTGAAATTTAGTAGGCAGCCCTTTTAACCCAAAAGCTTAAGATAATCAATAGAACGCCAAATGCGTATTCTATATCTTCAAATTTCTTCTAGTCCAAAAGCCAATTAGGGTGCGTTTGTTTGCGTTTTTGTTTAAAAATTGTTCCATGGAACGAAATAGAAAAAAGTGTTTCTGTTCCGGGGAACAATTTTTGAACAAAAAAACGCGTTTGGTAAACTTGTTCCGGAAATAAAAAAATAAACAGAAACATGTTTGGTAAATTTGGATAATTTTTTTATTATTTTATTATTTTTTCTATTTTTTTTCTTATTTTTCCTTTTTTTCTTTTTTCTTTTTCATTTTTTCTTTTTTCTTTTTCATTTTTTTTTTTTCTTTTTCATTTTTTTCTTTTTTGGCGGTCGGCCTCGCCTTGATCTCGGCGAGGCCGAGCTCGCCAGCCGGCGGGCGAGGCGCGGCCTCGGCTTGGGCCACCGCCGGGCGCGCGGCTCGCCCGGATCCGGCGAGGCCGAGGCTCGCCAGCTGCTGGGCGAGCTTGGCCTCGCCGGATCTGGGTGAGATCGAGCTCGCCCAGGCCGGCGCGAGGTCGGCCTCACCTTGATCGGCGGCGGAGCTCGCCCCGGGCGAGGCGGCGCGGCCTCGCCGGGCCATCGCCCGGCGAGGCCGAGGCTCGCCGCCCGGCCGGGCGAGCTCGGCCTCGCCGAGGGCGGCGAGCCGCCGGCCCTCGTCGGCGGTCGCCGGCCATGGCCGAGGCCGGCGCCGACCAAAAGAAAAAAGAACAAGAAAATAAGAGAAAAAAGAAAAAAAAAACAAAAGTGTTTCTCAAAAGTGTTTCGAAACAAGAAACACAAAATTTGTGTTTCTTGTTTCTGTTTGTTTTTGTTCCTGGGAACAAAAGAACAAAAAGGAAACGAAACGCACCCAAACGCGTTTGTTCCTTTTTTGTTTCAGGAGAACAAAAAAACAGAAAAAGTGTTTAAAAACAAAAAAAAAAAATACAACCAAACGCATGATAAAAAGGGCTTAAGCATTATTGCAAACTCGATGTGTGTGGGCGGAACATATCGTTGCTACCATCCACCCATAACGCAGGAGCATAACAAAATGGGGATTCTTCATTTTTGTTGGGCTTTAATATCTTTCTATCAATTGGAAACATTTGAAGGCAGTTCTCGCCACAATATCTAAAATGTTAATGACATGAGATGAATTCTTATCTTCCATCCGCATGTGCTCTAAAATTTAAAGGGGACCTTCAGGCGCAATGACCTGATCAGGAAGACTTGTTCTATGCGTTTATGATGATATTTCATGTTCCTACTTATCAATCGGGCAATGAATTGTCCATTAGCTTTCATTAAGATCTTCAAATTCCATTATATGAATCCAAGCCTTGACTAACGATGGCTTACTATGTCACGGCAGCTCTGACTGAGGATCTGCAGCTACAGTTCCGACATTGCCAGCAAAGATGTGAACAACAGCACTGCAGAGAACTGCAACACAGGCAGTGCCAACAAGAATGTAGATGGTAGTACTGGGAGCAACAAGAAGGGAAGTGAAGATCGACGAACCCTCAAGAACAAGAAGAGGAGGCGGAGGAATTAGGAGAGAGTGTGGACAATCCGTGGGATTTCGGTTTCAATTAGCTAAGTCAAGTCCAGGTCATTAAATAAAGACAATAGGGTTGAGAGATGGTCTATACACTTGCTTTAGTTAGTGACATATTCTCTCTGTCTTTTCTTTGTAAATGCAATTCAGTTCGGCTACTTAGTGTTCTGACTTAGATTGGATCGTTTTGGCTTTGCTCAATCATCCAATAAGCTGATCTGCATGGAAAATGAGGTTTATGTAAAGATGCACTATTTCAAATCAATGAAGGGAAGGGTTATCCTTGCATTGCGCATGGCAAAGAGGCGTGCTCTGTGAATGAATTTAGAATAAAAGAACCTTTTCTTGGTAGGTCTGAATCTGATAATCTGATACAAGTACTTCCTTTATAAATGTACAGAAAGAGCCAGAAGCAGCAAGAAACACGCTTTTATCAGCTGGTTTTTGCTGACTTTCTGAGTAAGAATGAAGTCAAAAGGCCCAAAACCAAGTGATTGACCTGCAAAAGCAAAGAATAAATCCATTGATGAGTTGCCGAAAGATGCTTCTGCTGCTTATTCTGACCCCAAAAGAATAAAATTTCTCAGAGTGCTTTAATCATACTTACAGTCAGAGAGCGCAGAGATGATAAAGTAAGTCGTGTGATAATCATTTTGTCACTCGATCATGCTTTGGATTTGACAATATAGACATTTAAACAGATGCCCCTGAGACTAGTTCTCATACACACAGCCTAATTTTCTCAGTGTGTTTGCCGTGTCCTCCAGTTTATGTGCATAATTGCTGAAAGTTGGGAAAGCTTTGATGACAAAAGCTGCTTGAAATGTCAATTTCCAGCTTAGATCAACCCACTTGGGTTTTCATCTTAAATTTTTTATCAGCTCACTTAATCACATAAAAAGTTGTTCAAGCGGGGACTTCGCCGCAAGTCCTCCACGTGTTGGAGCTGTTATTCATCGTTTTCACCCTAAGGGATTGCACATGAACCGAAATCCTACACTTCCATCATCAAGTTATGGAGTCGAAACTGTAGAACACAATTCTAAATTCCAATTTCCAAGTGATCGACATTCTGACCTAAGATCAAGCCCTACTCTCTTTTGTCGAGCACCGCACCCTGATAAGATTTGCAAGTATTTTTACCTCCTTCCCTGTTATTTTAGCCAGGATCTGGTCCAAATTCAAGTTAAACCCATGTTTGTCCAGTAGCTTGAGGCCTTATTAAGTGAAAATTTTGTTCAGCTAGACATGTCTATCTTTAGGATCAATTGGTCCCCTGCACCAGAAAAAACATGGCTTTGGGTGAGATTCATATTTCCTTAAGAGAAGTATGATGGAGACAATGCATATGCACATGCCTGTCAAAGGCTGGTCCTCTTTTTTGACCCTTTTTTGGAGTGTTTCTGCAGCAAATGTTGATAGCGTGTTATTTCGATGAATTGTGCCGAATTTGCATTGAAAGGATCTAATTTGACATTAGATAAAATTAACCATGTCTCAAAAAAGGGTCAAAAAAGCGGACCAGCCTTTGACAAACTTTTGTAAAGTTCCTTTGCAGATAGCATAGTAGATGGTTGAAAGGGTAAAATCCTTTGGTTTTTGACTCAAGCGTGAGTGATCACACACATTATTGAAGCTTCTTCTGAAAGCCGTTCAAGCTCTCCTCTTTATTTATCCTTTTTCTTGGACAAGCCATTTGGACTAGCAATTTCACTGAAGAGAGAAAAAAAGTGTTTTTCTTGGCGCTTATTTTGCGGTGACTGGAATTGGGGAGTCACGGTCTGGGGTCTTTCTAAAATTCCCTCTGGAATGGTAGTTTTTTCCACATACATTTTAGTTACTTTTGCTGGACCAATCTTAAATTCATTTTGCATATACCATAGATATTCCGGGTGTCTACAATCATCCACATAAGTGCGGTGTTCATATTTATAGTTGGAGATATAACATAAAGCAAGCTTTTTTTTAATGGTAAACTTGAGCAAAAAGAGGGAAAAAGTTTGATTCGGCAAGTAAAAAAAATTATTAGATTCTTGCAAATGTATTACTAGGATTAGGCCTCTAATACTCTCACTAAAAAAATTAGCACATTTATGTATTGGATAATACTAAGCTCATGTCCTGCCCGCTAGATTAGCATTTTGTTAAAAGACAAAGGAAAAAGTAGCATCGTGAGATATTGGGTATCCAAGAAGGGAATGTTCACACAATTTGATTTGTTAAATGACGTGGTATACATATATTAGTTATTTAAATAAGTGCATCTCCCTTTTTTTTAAACAATTCTCTAAACTGCCGTCTAAATCATGCAATTTGATTAATCAAACAAAAATTTTCTGTGAACCTTTCTCTTTTTGCATCCGTAGCATCAATCGCACGTCACAAATAATCAGCCATAGAAATTTGCAAAAAGTACTAATCTGTTCTTCAATCTTCATGCAACTCCTGCGATTGGGCTATTCGGTGGGCCGAAGGAGTGTTTCTATTACTTTGAGCCCGCCCAAAAGCAACCAATGAATAAGAACAAACATACTTATTATCTTGTATGTGTAAGGGCCAACAGGTTTCTGGAGCTAAAAGCCCGTGCCTTCTCGAGGAGGACCTCTTGTGCTCGCTTGAATTCCCAACAAGAAGACTTCCAGAATGTTCTGGGGGTGGGCAATATAGTCATTATGACAAATTCTAGAAGTCTCCTACCATTAGTGTCAGTAGTTGGTAGTTAGGGCGGTGTGATTTCATCCGCCAGATGAAAAGTAGATCAATGGATGTAATCTAAAGGTCTCTAGTATAATAAGGGGTGTCCTCCCCTTCTTTGTATCCAAGCATTTCAACAATACAAAAGCTCCTTTCTTTCTAGAGCTTCTCTCTAGGAATTTCTCTCTACAATATGAGTGAGCGAGCGAGTGTGCGATTGATTGAGCAAGGCTTGGCTTAGGCATCCCGACAATCCAAGTCAATCCAAAAGTATGTGAGTCGTCACATGGTCACGATTCCAATTAATCAGCCCGGGACATACATATGTATGTATCTAAAAAAAAAAAATTTAAATTGGAACCATTAGCCGGAACTGAAAAATTGCACGAATGGGTATGGTTAGCGACTTATTAGAAGGGAAATATTTATCATTACACAATAGCAATCCTATTGTGTATATACATAAAAAAACTAATAGCGAAAACTAAAGAATTCACGTCTAACATCAATCTCTAAAAAAAATCCCTAATAAGTCATCTCTACATATACATCTACAACTTATTCAAATCTTTCCTCAAAGCCTTGCCAAGCCCGAAATATTTCTGCTGAACCTGTCCAAAGCAATCCGATCATCACGGCAATCCGACAAGCAAAATGGGTAATTGTTGTATGTAGACATCCTTATCTAACTTGATTTTCTTCTTGCACAATGAACACTTCTCGATAAACTTCCCAAATAACCCCAATTCATCATCTCGTCAATCTTCTTCGTTGCCAACAACTCCCGTTCAGGTGAACTAAAGAAAAATATCCCCTCGATCACCATGTTCATGGCCGTGTTGAGTGTTGCTCCTCATCCTTAGACACTGAATTGGCTGCCAAAACATGGGATATCAATTATCAATTCAGCCATGGCGAGCACGGGTTGTTTCAAGAGGTTGCTAGAATTTTGAGAGGGTTTGTTAGGCTCTTGAGAGGGTCTTGTGGCGTTCGATTGCTCAGCCGATTTTGAATCTTTCAGCAGTTGCTGTTGGAATTTCTTCGTCGTGATTGCCAGAATATAGTTGTCATCAATGGATAATGCAGGGTTTAACGACGATCCAATGTCGCCTACACTCGTCGAACGTTGGAGGTGGAGGCTATAGCGTCTGGACAAGGGCATCTTGAATGGCGGAATTAGCTAAATGATGTCACTGAATTTTCAAGGTTTTACTTTGAACAAATGATTAACAGTTTCAAAGGATATTTTGGTTCGTAGGAAATAGAGGGATGTATTTAAGGTTTGAGAGCAACGAGGGTGAATGTGAAAGTGTGAGATATAGAGAATTAGTGAATCAAAGTAAGAACGTGCAGGAGAAGGATTTTAAGACCGACAACTGGACATTCGAAAATTTTGACGTTTACTTTCCTGATGGGCTCAAAAAGGAAACTTCATTAGGAAGGCTTGATCGCCATTCAAAGTTGCACGTGGCATGTGAGAATAATGCTAAGGTTTCCATGAAAAATATCAAACCTGAGTAAACTGATTACCTAAAATTCTCTGGTTTATCAGTTAGGATCTATTGAGACATGACTAATTTTATCCAATTTCAAATTAGATCCTTCCAAAGCAAAGTCAACACAACATGCCAAGGTATTAAACTTTTTATTTTGAATACATTACTTCTCTTGATTTATTATTAGAAGATATAATATACTACTGAGTATGAGAAAGTGAAGTAGAACTTGCATTAACTATCAATATTAATAATGATCTCCTTTTTAAATATGGAGATATAATATATGTCGTCTAAATAATTAGTTTCTTTTGGATCTTCGGATTCTTCGGCCCCGTTGGAATTCAAATTAGTTTTACTTTATTTAAATGTTTCCTAAAGTGACAGTAATATTTAATTACCTTAAATCATCAATGTATAGGATATTCTAAATTCTATCCTATTTTTGTTATGCGCTATCTTGCCATATGAGATGAATGTGTCTATATTACTAAAGGTAACTTTAACATTAGGATTACGTTGTCGTTGAGTATGATTTTTTTCTTGGACACCATCATAGGTTTGGGCATTGCAAATATCTATATCAACCTTAAAAAGAATACACGAATGTTAGGCGACAGTACTCATAATTAAATTTATCTTCCTATACAAAAGAATACACGAATGTCCCGACGTGTGCTAAATAGAACACACGAAGGCAATCGAACTCAACTCTTTTGTCACGCCAACGCAACACGTGTCGCGTTGCATGGCAATCCGCACCCCCAAATGTCGACGCCATGCAAACGTCCCATTACCATCGATTGCCATCGTCGCATCTCCTTCAAAAAACGCGAAATTTCCTTTCGTCATTCGCATCGCCGAAAGCGCTTCGCAAGCTATGAGCAAGATGGTTTTCAAGGTGCCGCGTCTTCTCTCTCTGCTCATCCTTCTCCACTCTCTTTGCCTCACTTCTCTCGCCCTCCGCCGAGGCCCGGAGACCGAGGTCCTGCGATGCCTGGACGACTGCGACGACGAGGACGTGCAGGAGTACATCACGTGCCACAAGGAATGCGAGCTCCGATACCGGGAACGCGAAGAGAGGCGAGAAGAGGAGGAGAGACCTGAAAGCCGAGAGCTCGACCCCCGCTGGCAGCGCGGCCGCGGCCGCCGCCGTGGTGGAGGGGGTGGAGGAGGAGAGCGGGAGCCGGAGGGCCCCCGTGGTGAGCGGGAACCAGCATGGGGCCCCGGGGGGGAGTATGATCAGTGCCGGCGGCTGTGCGAGCCGTACAAGCCGCGGGAGCGGGAGCGGTGCTGGGAGCAGTGCGAGGAGCGGGAGAGGGCGCGGGAGTGGCGGCGGGACAGGGAGAGGGAGCGCGAGGTCAACGATGGAGTCTGGAATCCCTCAGGGGACGCCTCTCGATCAGAAAGGTACAAGCGGTGCGAGCGCGCCTGCGAGAGGCAGGCCGGAGGCCAGCAGAGGCAGCTGTGCAAATTTAGGTGTCAGCAGCAGAGAGAGCGAGAGAAGAGGGAGACACCTGGAGGAGGAGATGCTAAACTCTTGTTAGGTATTATATGTTGTGCAAAATAAGTCCAGAAAAAATTATATTAAATTCAGCATGCAAAATTATTATAAGTTGTTCTCTACATGAATTGATGACTTCTAGCTATGCCACTGTTACTTTGTAAGTGTTGCATCAGCCTTGCTTGAGTGAACATATATCGACCGACACGACGCCACCTGTAGATTCAGGAGAGTTAGCCACATGACATCAGTCAAAGGCAGAGCATCCGCAGCATTCAAAATTTCTATGACTTAAAATTTCGGCTACTTTTTATGTTGCAGCTACTACTACCGAAGATCCGCAGCAACAGTTCCAACACTGCCAGCAAAGATGCGAGCAACAGCAGGGCAGAGAACCGCAGCGCAGGCAGTGCCGACAAGAATGCGAACGGCAATTCCGGGAGCAGCAAAAAAGTCAGCAAAGATCGACAAACCCTCGAGAGCAAGAAGAGGAGGAGGAGGAAGTAGGAGAGAGTGGGAATAATCCGTACTACTTCCATTCACGGATGCTCCACAGCCGGTTCTGTGCAGAAGAAGGTCAAATCAGAGTGCTCGAGTGGTTCGACAAGAGGTCCAGGCTCCTCAGAGGCCTTAAGAACTATCGACTAGAGATCTTCGAGGCAAACCCCAATACCTTCGTCTTGCCTCACCACGTCGATGCTGATTGCATTCTGATTGTCCTGAAGGGTTAAGTCACTAGTAATTTGGTGTTCACCAATTTAGTTTTTAGTGCTTTCAGACGCTGTGTTCTTTGCTCATTGAGATCCATGGAGATCTAGAGGGCCATCACAGTACCTAGTCTGCAATGATATTGATCAATCGTGTTGATTTCTTACAGGCGAAGGGACTATAAGTTTAGTGTGGCAAGATAAGAAACAGTCTTACCACTTGGAGGGTGGGGACGTGATGAGAGTCCCTGCCGGAACTACCGTTTACTTCATCAGCAGCGGACGTGATGGACAAGTTCAGATCGCCAAACTAATTCAGCCCGTTAATATTCCCGGCACATTCAAGGTAGTTCAGTGTACAAGTATTAGGTCGAGTACTTGTCACTCCTCGATCATTCTATTAGCCTCACTTTTGGAAAACTAGGAATGCACAGTTTACATGAAATTGAGAAGGGCACCTTGAGTGCTGAACACTTTAATCAACTCTATGCAACAGCCATTATGAAATAGCACAGTTCTTGAACTTGTGAAGGCTAACGGGAGTGGTGTACATTGACCTGATTGTTTGATCGCAGGAATTTTACCCTGTCGGTACTGAAAACCCGGAATCATACTACACAGTATTCAGCAGTGAAATTCTCGAGAGTTCTTTGAAAGTAAGTTCACTTTCTTCAGAGTAAGTTGATAGATACATACGTTATATCAGCAGAGCCAAGAAAGTGTATTCGCATATTTTTACCTGATTCCATCATTTTCCATGGTTAATTTCCCCATTTATCAGACATCCAGAGATCAAATAGAAAGGCTGTTTGGGCAACAGAGGCAGGGCATAATGATAAGAGCCAGCAAAGAGCAACGGCGGGCACTGAGCGAACAACGTGGTTGGTTGAAAAATAAAGGCCACAGCTTGAGAGGTCCATTCAATCTGCTGGGCCAGGAGCCAATCTATTCCAATGAGTTCGGGCGGTTCTTTCAAGCCTCGCCTGGCGAGTTCAAGCAACTTCTCGACTTGGGCATCTCTGTAACTTTTGTGGAAGTTTACCAAGTAAGGCAAACATTAGTATTGTCATTGTCGCACTTCCATGGATTCGAGCATCTCTGTTCCTATGGTTTAGCTATGGTTTATGTCTGACTTTGGCAGGGCTCCACAATGGTGCCGCACTATAACTCAAAGTCAATGACGGTGGTGCTTGTGGTAGAAGGAAATGGATGGTTCGAAATGGCTTGCCCTCATCTAGCCCAAGCACAGCAGAGGTGGGGCTCGGGTGGAGAGAGAGAAGAAGAAGAGGAGGAGGAGGAGGAGCAAGAGACAGAGCAAGGAGGTAGTGCAAGATACCAAAAGGTAAACATAATGTCGATAATATAATCTAAGACGATAGAACTGTTTTAAATAGCTAATAATCAACTATATCAATGAAATGACGAGGCAAATTATGGTAAGAGTAGCTCTTGAGGTTGAGTATTTAAAGATTTCTTTGGCTTTCGTTACAGAAAAATCAGTGTGCACTTAGGGGGTGATGGCTACTAGCTAGTGGCTTAAATCCAAATGGATTGACGGCTTGAAAGGAAGTGAATGATGTAGAACTTGCATTCTACTATCGAATGTGCACTTAAGAGGGTGATGGCACTGGCTAGTGGCTTAAATCCAAATGCATTAACATGTCATGACGATTAATGGGACTATCATACCATGTCACGATTTCCAATGATTTAAGTTTTCTCTGGTTATCCATCAGGTAACATCCCAACTGTCACCTGGCGACGTTTTCGTCATCCCAGCGGGTCACCCAATCGCTATTGTCGCGGAGCAGAACGAGGATCTGAGAATGGTTGGGTTCGGAATCAATGCTCATAAGAACGAGCGAATCTTCCTCGCAGGTGAAGTCTCGCTCTAGAATAGCCGCTCATCTCACCTTTCGGGCTCATTTCACTAGAGCTAATGCAGTGGAAGCAAATCGTTTGTAGGGAAAGAGAACATAATCAACCGGATGGACAGAGAGGCCAGGGAGCTGTCCTTCGACCTCCCTGCGAGAGAAGTGGATCGCATTTTCAGGAACCAGGAAAAGTCCTACTTCGTGTCCTCGGAGCAGCAGCAACCTCAGCGTGAGCGGAGAGAGCGCCGCAACATTGAAAAAATTGAAGGGTCACAACGACTCCGACAGAGCAAGCGGATGGACAAAAGTGACACTAAAGGGTCGGAAGGATCGTCGTCATCAGCTATGGCGTCGATACTGAACCTGGCTGGCCTTTCCTGAGGAGGAACTAGAGGAGGTCTCGGCCATTTTCGTTTCTCGGTGGAAGGAGAAGATGAGAATGTAAACAGTTGGGGAGAGAGAGAGAGCGAGTTGAAACTTCGAGCCATGTTGAGGAAGCATCAGTAGCTTCCAAGTAGTTCATAAATAAAAGCCAGACGGAAACTTGGTACAATCTATGCCGCGTTTTATCCTGCTAGGTGATCTTATTTCCGCTCAAACTGACCACGCCGACGACGGATGCTATACTCAAACTTAAACCAGTCGATTATTGAAATTCAAATGACGAGACGGATTACCACTCGTACATGTCGCGGGTGACGTGCAATCCGGAAAACGAAGACGAAAATGAAGCAAAACTTGAGGAACAATGCATAACAACAAACACTAGGAAAAACAATCTTGTGATCTTGAAATGGCTACTCCTCCTCCAGCTCCAGCTCCTCCTGGGCCATCGGGGGCGAGCTCCTTCGAGCTTTGAGCTTGGCGTAGTCCGTCAAGGTTGCTGCCCGATCACTTTGGCTGCACACGGAAATACCGAAACCAACGTCATCTATCGCCCGTGATCATTACATGGAATGAACAACGAAACATGGTCTCGCCCCGGATGAATAGGCCGGGATCGAAGCGGCCCCGAACAGTCGCGTTCATCGTCCAAGGAGGTGCGACACAGAGCCGGGATGTGACGATGTAACTCTCGAAACTTGCTGCTTCGAGAGGGGGAAAGAAAGAAACAGGGTGCGAAGAATTTCAGTTCGCGACATTACCTGCGGTCTTCAGGGCCATGCATTCACCATCGCACCTCATATTGCAGAAGGTGCGGCCGAGGCCTTTGGCTTGGCACGACTTGTGGCAATCGACGAAACATTTCCAGTACGAGTGCATCAGCTCTCCGAAGGCCTCACCCATCCCGAACGTTGCCGCCAGGACGAGGCACATGATCAGGACTCCGGCTACCTTGCTCGCCATCTTTTTCTTTCACTCGGTTTGGCTTGTCATGTCGTCGAGAACTTCAATGTCCCTTGATGTTCCTTCTTCTTCTTGAATCGTTTGCTTTAGTGGAAGAACAATGGGAGGAAAGATCAGTACTTATAGCCATAGAAGTTAGACGGATTTGAGCGGTGACCCTTGAAGGAAGGGGAATGTTCTTGAGCTTGTGGCGTGTTATTATCTTCGTCTTGTTTGACTGAGTATTTCGGGGCCACGCTTACACCTATCACGGTTGCTCACACCACGTTAACATATCCGATGTGGGGCTGAGTTGAAACAAATCAAAAGAGTAAATATTGGGCACAAGATTAAAAATTATAAAAATATGATTAAAAATTGATAATTCAAAGAATTATCAATTTTTAACAATTACCTGAAGGTCTTTTTGAATGGAGTAAATATCACAAAAAGGTGTGGAAAAATGACGTTGAGTCATGCTTTAGAAATATCATGTCATTGGCCGGTTCAACTATGAATTTGAGGATTGCGTCTCCAGCAGGGATGGGTTATATTTGATGCAGGGGTGGAGACTGCTTTGGCCAACTTATTGTCTGTTCCTTAGCTTTTCAACGTTTTTCTTTTCTCATGTTGGGCAAGAAGGTTGGTCCACAATTGAGCCATGCCCTCGATCACTGGTGCTGCATCGTTCCGTCATGCAGTCTCTCCCTGATTCGCCTGCAAAAACTCCATCTGTGCTGTTTGGGAAGCTTTATTGTGGAATGGTAAGGAAGAAGATTAATCTTTGGGGCTTAGTTTGGATTAACAATGTATCATCAAATTCACCATCGATGGGGGTCCAGAGTCTGCGATGGGCACCAAAAAAGTGTGAGCTTCCGTCAGCAGCAATGCACAGGTTCATAGTAGTGTTACCTGGGAAAATCAGATGAATGTTTCAAAGCAGATATAGAAAATGAACGTATTTTGGCGAATCAAAACAGTAACCACCTTGCTCCAGAGCTAGAAAGGTTGGATTTCTGTCTAGATTTGTGAGCAACTATGGATCAAAAGCTAGAAAGGTCCTAATCCGACGAGGTTCTGCAGACCGTAACCTATAGAAGTAAAGGAGTTCCTACATAAGTAAGATGGGTTGGCTTTCCCCGTCTTTCCTTTTCCAGCCGAGGAACTAATGTGATCTCAAGAATGCCTAATTTGTCGATGGTAATTTCAACGACGTTGATCATCAAGTTTCTTGCCAAGCTTCGGAGGGTTAGTTGTAGTAGCTGATGGCATCCATGCAATAAGTTGACCGAGGTGGTTTCTATTTTCTGATCCAAAAATCAAGATAGGTTGTGACTTTTGAAGATGAGTTGTTATAGCACATCAAGAATGCGAAGTCCCCAAAGGAGGCATGGGAAACAAAGAATCTGTTGAAAAACCTAACCTTCAGGTATTGGAGCCGCCAATGGTGCTTCAACAGGCGATGGCAGGCCTCAGGAGGCAACGGCGAAGGCAGAGGCAGAGATGGCGTCAGCGGGTCTGCTGCAAACATGGGCCTGCATCGAGAAAGAGACGGAGGGGAGAGAGGGTCTGCATCAATTTTGGATGATTTTCGTGGGGCCTGGACAACACGAGATGAATTGGGCTGGACTTGTCAGGATGAAGAAGTCCAGAGAGAGGGGCAATGATCGATACAATAAAAGCACCCAGCCATTGTTGACTCACGGCGAAAGCATCAGATCTGAAAACTCCAAAGCCTTGAACTCCTGGCACAACCACCGGCCAAGAATCTAGCGATGTGTTGCTCTAGAGGGGGGTGAATAGGTATATAAAAGTTTTCTGAAATGGCTTAGATAGTTGAGGATTCGCAACAAGTAATAATCAACGCAAGACTAAGTAAAGGAAGAGAGAATTTAACACGCGGTTTTATAGTGGTTTGGCTTGATTCAAGCCTACGTTCACCTATGAACAAAGAGATGTTACAGTGTTGATCTTCCTTGATTTCTAGGTGTAGATGATCTACCACACTCACTCAAGGTATCACCAAGTAGCCTTGCCACTGCCATACTCACGAGAAGCCTCGCCACCGAAATGGTGAAATCCTGGAGGCTCCTTGGCTTCAAGAATACTTCGTCGACCATCGGATCTTCAATTGATCAGAAGATCCAGCTCTGCTATGCCAAGGACGAGCTCCAAAGCCTTGACCATCCAAGCTCTGCTTTTGGACGCCAAGAGGCAGCAATGGCACAACCACCAGATCAAGCTTTGGCTCAAGAATCTCAAAGACGTTATACTCAAAAACAAACATATTGCAAATTTAAACGATGTCATCATTAAAAAGGTGAGAAAAGATTTGCTTCACCGAAATTCTCCCGTGGCAGCCTCTTCAAGTCCTCCCTTAGTTGAGCTACCTCTTCTCCTTTGGCATTGGCGAAAATCTGAGTAGGGGTGTAAAAACACCTGATCCGACCTGAACAAGTATAATACATGTACACCGCCTCAAGGTTGATGAAAGAGGTGTGCCTTTTCTTCGGCATCATGATCATGGGGATTCTCCTTTTCTCCAGAGTTCCAAAGATTCTTCAGTATAGATTTGGCCACGCATTTCGTAAGAATATCCATGATGCGACGAAAATTTTTTTTTTTACGATCAGATCACATCAAAGATTTTAAGAGAGGCTTGAAATTCTTCCCGGGGCTGGAGATTGTCTTAGACCTTCACTATCGGTAGCATGAGGTGTCTTTTCGCCAACTCCCCCGTCTCTAAGGCATCAAAGGGGAAGAGTGATGATCATGCTCTCCGAGTCTTGATTCTCCTTTTCTCCTTTGCAGACTTTTCTTGCTCTTCTTCTCCTTCTTCTTCAACATCTTTCTCCTTTCTCGTTGCTCTTCTTCTTCTTCTCGTTCTTGGCTTGCTCTTCTTCTTCTCTCTCGTTTCTTCGATGTTACGTCGATTGGAGAACGACGTCTCGGGTCCTTATCAAGGCTATGATTGTAGGATCTTCCTCCTCATCTTCATCCTCCAAGATGAGAGTTCTTTTCTTTTTGGATGGGACACCAATGGCCTCCTTCCCCTTTCTCTTTGAAGAAGACGGAACTGGAGTTTTCACTATGAATTTCTCCATTGCCTTGGAAAGTTCTTGCAGACGCATCTTCGTTAACATCTTTAAACCTACCACCATCTTATCGCACGGTCGAACACAAAGTGTGTGTGGCGGTTCGATATTCATGTGTCTGAAGATTTTGGTCACCAGACTTGGATAAGGCAATTGTCCCTTATCCTTCAACATTGCTCTGTGCATGTGAAAGAGAATAATGCGAGGAAGAGAGAACTTCATCCCTGAGTTGATTGCGTACATCAATTTTGCCTCTGAATTTGACACATCAGTCTTTGATGTAGACTTGGGCTTGATGCAATTGATCACAATTTTGTGCAGCACAATATTGATGGCACGCATCCTTAAGTAGATGATTTTTCCTTCTACATTTCTATCCTTGACAAGTTCCAATGAGGCACGAGCAACTGAGACTTTGATTGGTTGATAACGTCCTCGTTCGACTCCAATTATGTCCGCCAACATGTCCACGTCTAACACATAATCCTAATCTCGACACCGAATGATATTCTATTCGCATCTATAAACGAGATTTGAATAGAAATATGCGATCGATTGGGCATAACCATCTGTGGTATCGGTGCAAAAACGTTCCGGTTGTAGCAGCATCGAACTTCTCCCTTAAGTTCACATTAACAGCATCCAAAAAAATCGAAATCGACACTCCTAGGGTTTATTACCCCTCGTTTCAGCCAGTGCGAAAAACAAATTCTCCTGTTCCTTCGATTTAAATAACTCCAACCTCTTTCCCTTCACCTTCGCTGGCAACACCCATTCTAGGTTGAAAATCTTGAACATTTTATCATCGTCGTTACCATCAGTTGGATTTGGTCCCGACATACGAGGGTCACTGGGAATATTCGCAAGCGCTTCATCTGCTTTACCTTTGGGAGCAATTCCCAATTCCTCCATTTTCTTCAGAAAGATGTACTCATTCCCATAATTTTTATCTTTGAGAAACTCATCCACGTATTTCAACGGAGTTCCAGTACTTTTCAACGCACGATAAAGTTTGTAAATATAAGAGGGTTTTTGGACTCTTACAGGGTCTGCGTCCTCGATTATCTCTTCCTCCGAATGATGACCTGCACCTTGTGGGGTAGATGGCGTTGAATGACGTGGTGGAGAGTGAGTTGGGCTCTATTGCTGACTCGATAAATCTTCCTCTTCAGTGAGATCGAAGTGGGTAGGTCCCTCCTTCATCCTCTGTGGTCCCTTGTTCGCGATTCTTGATGACTTCCTCGAAGACGACATCCTTCCTAGTCGCTGAGAGATTCCTTTACTTGCTTTCCCAAGAAAAGATGACAACTTTCCCGAGAATGAACACGAAGTAGAAATCGGATTGGGAGCAGAATGCTTTTAGGGTTTTGAAGATTGAAAGTGAAAACTGTATATGTATAACTCAATTTTGAAAAAGGAAGTTTAATCGGCACAAGGAAAGTGTACGAATACCTCTTTTCGAAATCAATAATTGCCAAAATTAATTCTTTTGAAAAGACAAGTTTTCGTTTTTCACGGAGACTCCAAAATAACTGAACAAAAGATCATACCTTTTCAAGTAATAACTTACAATCTATAGTCGTCAATGTCTGAGTCTGAGAGATTTAGAGTCTGAGAGATTAGAATCTGACGATCATCAACTTTCTGAGTCTGAAGGTTGGAGAGTCTCTAGACTTTAACTTCTTCGAGCTTCAAAATGTTGAGTTTGGAGCGAATAAAATCGAATTGATTTTTCTCCAGAGGCTTTGTAAATATATCCGCTAGTTGACTTTTTGAATCAACAAATTGAATCGAGATTTCTCCACTTTGAATATGATCTCTAATGAAGTGATGTCGAATTTCTATATGCTTTGCTCTTGAATGAAGAATTGGATTTTTGGTGAGATTGATTACTTTGGTGTTGTCACATTTGATGTGCATGAGTTTTCGATCCCAAAGTCTTGTAGCCGTTGTTTTATCCATAGAATTTGTGAGCAGCGGCTTCCAAGAGCTACATACTCGGCTTGTTGTTGAGAGAGCTACCGTGCGTTGCTTCCTTGAAAACCAAGACACTATCCCGCTTCCAAGCAACTAGCAAGTTCCGAAGTACTCTTTCTATCGACTAGCCGACGGATCGCTGGCGTCGAATATCCGGAAGATTAAAGTCTCCCTTCTTAGGATACTAAAGACCGACGCTTGAAGATGAAGCAACGTATTTAATAATACGTTTTGCAGCAGACGAGATGGGATTCTCTAAGGTCGATTGAAACCTTGAGATGCAAACACTCAACAAAATGTCGAGTCTAGAGGCGATAAGATAAAGAAGTGAACCGATGATGCTTCGTATAGCTTTTGATCAACTTTCTTCCCTTCTTCATCTTTGTCTATCTTCAAGGAGCTTGACATTGGTATGTCGGTTTTTCTTGCAATTTTCCAATCCAAATCTTTTGACAAGATCATTAGCATATTTTTCTTGGTAAATGAAAGTTCCATCCTTCAATTGCTTTATTTGAAGACCAAGAAAGAATGTTAATTCTCCCATCATACTCATTTCAAACTCGTCCTGCATAGACTTAGAAAATTTCTTGCATAGACTTTCATTAGAGGATCCAAAAATAATATCATCCACATATATTTGAACAAGTAAAAAACTTTTGTTTTCCTTTTTGATAAATAAAGTAGTATCTACTTTACCTTTGACAAAACCATTACGTAATAAAAACTTACTTAGTCTGGCCGTCGTACCAAGCTCGAGGTGCTTGCTTTAAACCATACAGGGCCTTTTTCAGTCTGAAGACTGAATCTAGTTTCTTTGGGTCTTCAAACCCAGGTGGTTGTTCCACATAAACTTCCTCTTGGATAAATCCATTTAGGAAAGCACTTTTGACGTCCATTTGGAATAACCTGAAATTTTTATAACAAGTAAACGTAAGTAATAGACGAATAGCTTCTAACCTTGCCACAGGAGCGTAAGTCTCATCATAGTCTATTCCTTCTTCTTGCGTGTATCCTTTGGCCACGAGTCTTGCTTTATTTCGTACGACTTTTCCTTTTTCATTCATCTTGTTTCCGAACACCCATTTGGCTCCAATAACAGTTTTACCTTTTGGTTTAGATGTCAATTCCGGACATCATTAATGTTGAGCTGTCGAGCTCTTCTTGCATAGCTTCGATCCGACTTTCATCGATAAAGCTTCTTCTATGCTTTTTGGTTCAATTTCAGAGATGCACTAAACTCTTCACGACTTTTGGATCTGGTTTGAATTCCTTCATTAATTTCGCCGATAATGAGATCCTTGGGATGACTGGACTTATGCTTCCAGTTACTGGTTGATTTGTCTGGATGATGATCTCTTTCTTTATTTGAATCTTTATAAGCATCTTGATGCTGGTCTTCCAGAGTCTGAGACATTTCTTGAGATGTCAGCTTTGGAAAGTCTCGGACGCGATTCGACTCTTCATCTTTGAGTCGTTGGATTCATCTTGCGTAGAGTCTTGAAATTTGACATTCATTGATTCCTCCACCGACTGGCTCTTCTTGTTGTAGACTCTGTAGGCTTTGCTTGATGTAGAATATCCAAGGAAGATGCCTTCATCTGATCTTTCTTCAAACTTACCAACTAGATCTTTTGCATTTTTCAATATAAAACATTTGCAACCGAACACATGAAAGTATGAAACAATGGGTTTCTTACCTTTGAATATCTCATAGGGGGTTTTCTCCAGAATAGGTCTTAGGAAGACTCTATTGATGATATAGCATGTTGTTGAAACAGCTTCAACCCAAAATCGTGAAGAAATTTTACTTTCAATTAAAAGAGTTCTAGCCATTTCTTGAAGAGATCTATTCTTCCTTTCCACAACTCCATTTTGCTGAGGAGTGTATGGAGAGGAAAACACATGCTTAAATCCAGATTCATCACACAATTTTGTAAAATCTTGATTTTCAAATTCTCCTCCATGATCTATTTTTATACTTGAGATAACACATCATTTTTCATTTTGAACCTTTTTAGCAATTTTTTCAAAATACGAAAATGTTTCCGACTTACTTGCAAGAAAATATACCCAAGTAAAGCGGGAGTAATCATCAACAATTACTAGGCAATATTTCTTACCTCCAATACTACTCGGGTTCTGGTTGGTCCGAAGAGATCCATATGTAGCAACCGTAATACATGATTTGTAGAGACATGATTTATTGGCTTAAAAGAATTTCTTACCGCTTTCCCGAATACATGGTGTGCATGGATTGGTCTTTTGAAATGGTAATTTGGGTAGACCTCGAACAAGCTGCTTTGATGAGATTTTGGCTAATTGCTTCATATTGACATGACCAAGCTTTCTGTGCCACAAGCTTGCTTCATCTTGAATTAATAATAGGCATTGTGATTCATTTGGTTTCACGTCTAAAAGGTATATATTTCCATGTCTTCGACCCATGAAAGACCGAGTAGAGTCTTTACGATTCCGAACATATTCCTTCTTGAAAGAAGATCTTGAAACCAAGTATCACACAATTGACTAATGCTTTGAGAAGGTTGTAGTTGAGTCCTTCCACTAGAGAAACGTTGCTTATTGTGAGATTTCCAATTTTTCACAGTTCCAAATCCCACAATGCTTCCTTTGCCGTTTCCTCCAAATGAAACATTTCCACCGTTTACTTGAACAAGCTTTATGAAGCACTTTGAGTCTCCTGTCATGTGTCTTGAACATCCGCTGTCAAGATATCATTTTACCCTTTTCTTGACGGAGACCTGCATTCAAAAGAGAGTCTCAAGCTTTCTTTGGTACCCAAATTTTCTTGGGTCCTTTGGTTTTAGAAGGATAACTATTATTAGGCCATACTTTCTTAACAGGCTTCCATACCATAGGACACTCTTTTTCAAAGTGATCCTTACTGTTACACTTTGAACACCTTAGAGCATTTCGTCCTACAGACTTTACAAAGACTTTCTCAAAATGATTTTTGTAAACCTCTCTCGACGGTCTTTTCTTAATTCTTTCTTTTACTTTAGGAAAATCAATCAAGGGAATTGTTTCTGCTGTCATGCCTAGACCAGACTTATTGAAGTAAGGTCTTTGAACCGAAAGAACTTTTTCAAGCTTTTTGGATCCTATCGAAAATTTCTTTGAAATATTTGATAAGTCCGTTTTTAAGAGAACATTTTCTTTCAAGAGATTATCTTCTTTTTCTTTAAGAGTAGAAACATTCAAGTCTAAACTCTTAACTTTTTCCTCTAAAATGATTTCCTTTTGTTTTAGGGCTGAGTTTTCCTTTTTAAGTTTGGAAATCCTTTTGAGAGATGTCTTAAGACTAAAACACAGTTCATCAATGTATTTAGAAACTTTGACAGGAATTTTAAAATCACTTACCTCAAATTCACATCGAGTCTCGATCCGACCAGTGCGAGTCCGAATGTGCCATCGACATATGTTGGCATATTCATTGTCGCTTTCTTCACATTCCGTATCACCTCCGAGGTTTTCGGCTTTTAGAGCTTTTCGAGACTTCTCGGCCTTTTCCTCTTTTCTTCTTGAGAAGAGGACGGTTGGGTCGATGTGCCCTTTTCTTACACTCGGCGAGACTACATCTTTGTTTGGTTCTTCATCATCAGAGACTTGGTCTGTGTCTGGGAAACTTTGTTTCTTTGAGTTGAACCTTCTTCCTTTTCTATTTAGTTTTCTGAATCTTTTTATCATGAGAGCAAGCTCCTCGTCGTCCATATCATCTTCTGAATCTGTATCATCAGAATCATCATTTGATTTTAATGCAATGGATTTCTTACCTCTTGGATCTTCGTCCTCATTAATTCGTTCCACTTCATAAGACTAAAGAGTTCCAATTAGCTCGTCGACAGATAGAGGCATGATTCTTTGCGTCTCTCTTATTGAAGTCTTTATATGATTCCAATCCTTGGAGAGTCCACGCAGTAGCTTGTTTACCTTCATGGGATCAGAAATTTTTTGTCCTTGGTTCTCAAGACCATTGACAATATCTGTAAAACGACTAAACATGTCAGTTATAGATTCTCCTGGTTTCATTTTGAAGGCTTCATATTGACCGAGGAGAATGTTGATTCGGTCTCCTTCACTCGATCTGTTCCTTCATAGGTGATATGTAATCTTGTCCCACACTTCTTTTGCCGTAACACAAGAAGATATTCTGTTATATTCAGTTGGAGACAAGGCACAATATAAAGAGTAAATTGCTTTTTGCATCGAGTGCTTGTCTCTTGTTTATTTCTTTCCGAGTCATTCATTTGGTATCAATAGTTTCTTTCCCTCTTTCGGAGATTGATGCAGCGACGGGAGTGATTCCTCTTTCCACAACGTCCCATTCCAGAGGATCCTTTGATCGTAGGAAAGTTTTCATCTTGTTCTTCCAGATGTTGTAATCCTTTCTATCAAAGTAAGGTAGTCTGGTATTGCTTTGCCCTTCCACCAGCCCTGGTGCTAGCATACTAGCCATGGATCTTTTACTCTGAAGTAAAACACTTCAAATAAAGTAAGAACACGAGCTCTGATACCAATTAATATTGCTAGTACGAGTACCTAGAGGGGGGTGAATAGGTATATAAAAGTTTTCCTTGAAAATTTCTTTGTAATTGCGCAATACTTAGACAGTTGAGGAATTCGCAACAAGTAATAATCAACGCAAGACTAAGTAAAGGAAAGAGAGAATTTAACACGCGGTTTTATAGTGGTTCAGCTTGATTCAAGCCTACGTCCACTCTTCTGCACTGACAGCCAATTTGGCTGGATTTCACTATGAACAAAGAGATGTTACAGTGTTGATCTTCCTTGATTTCTAGGTGTAGATGATCTACCACACTCACTCAAGGTATCACCAAGTATGAACACTCTCTGTATATACAATTTTGCTCAGAATGAATCGACTAATAATCAAGATGCTTCAGACTCTGGAATTTCTCTATCGATCACGCACTTTCACAACTAGAACGTCTTCCTTTTTATACTCCTTTATGCTATCATACCGTTGGCACTTACCAAAGGAATTCCTCCAATCTACTCATTGGACGAAATCAATTAAGGAGATCATTCGAGCTATAAAGGAACCTGACGATAGCCCATCAATCCTGTTCGCCCATACAATCAGGATCTTGGTTTCCAAGAATAGAACATTCCAAGAATACTTCGTCGACCATCGGATCTTCAATTGATCTAGATACGAACAAAAGAATCCGTTATGATTATCCAGTCAAAAAAATCTTCTCCAGAGAATAGGATTAAATCCTTAACCATATACTTCGGATCTGAATTTCCTCCGTCACTGGATCAGAAAGACTGTCAGTGAGAATAGTTTTGAGTCTTAAGTCTTGAGTCTTGAATATTGAGTCTTGAACCTTAAGTCTGGTGATCAGAAGGTCTTCAGACTTTAAACTAGACGATCTACAGATGTCCAAACTAGACTGATAGAAACGTTTTGTCAGCTTCAAACTATTCTGGAAAGATTTCTCCAACACGATGTACAAGATTTGCTTCACCACGTGGCAACCGAAAATCTGAGTAGGGGTGTAAAAACACCTGATCCGACCTGAACAAGTATAATACATGTACACCGCCTCAAGGTTGATGAAAGAGGTGTGCCTTTTCTTGACAGAGTTCAGTATTTTTTTTTTTACGATCAGATCACATCAAAGATTTTAAGATCCCATGGCACACCCACATCCTAAGCTTGAAACATTTTTTCACCATCATTGTATACCAGATGAGAAAGCGTGGTTTTTCCCATTCCTCCTATACCAAACAACCAAAACACTATCTTCAGAGGAGGAATCAAGCAAATGTGTGATGATGTTCTCCTTATCCTTTTCTCTACCAAGTATATTTTCATTGTGCTCAAAAATGGGAGTTCTCCTCTTAGTAGGAAGAGTTGCCTTATGATTATTTTCTAATGGGAAATTCCTAATTTTTTTAATCGATCCAGTTTCTTCCTTAGGTCCCGAATCTCATCATCCACTGCAGTATGCAAGCTGATTTGATTTAGAGAAGAAAAGGCGCACCTCTTTCGTCATCATCTTGCCGGAGGCGACCTGATCATCTGAGGCGGAAGGTCACTCCCAGCAACAAGATGATGAAAGAGGTGCGCCTTTTCTTCTCTAAATCAAATCCTCTTGCACACCACCTCAAGGTGGGTGATGAGATTCGGGAACTTAGGAAGAAACTGGATCGGATTGAACAAATTATGAATTTCCCATTAGAAAATAATCACAATGAGGCAACTCTTCCTACTAAGAGGAAAACTCCCATTTTTGAGAGCGATCAAAATATACTTGGCAGAGAAAAGGATAAGGAGAAAATCATCGCACATTTGCTTGATTCATCCTCCAAAGAGGGTGTTTCGGTTGTTTCCATCCTTGGTATAGAAGCAATGGCAAAAACCACGCTTGCTCATTTGGTATATAGTGATGAAAAGGTGAAAAAATGTTGCGAGCTTAGGATGTGGGTGTGCCAAGGATCCTAAAATCTTTGATGTGGATTGATCGTCAAAAAAATACTGAACTCTGCCAAAGAAGGCATTGCGAATAAAAGTGCAGAAGAGTTGCAATGGCTACTGCATGAGGTACTAGATGGAAAGAAGTATTGGATGACTCATGGAATGAGAATCACATGGGATGGTTGAAACTCTGGCCTTTGCTAATGGGTAGTTCAAGGGGAGCAAGATACTCAAAACCACATGCTCTTTGTTAATCGTGGAAGCTACAAATGCCAAGTCAATTAAATATAATCTACGTGGCTTATCTACAGAAAAGTCATGGGAATTATTCAAGAAAATGGCTTTTGGATATGCGGAAACATTATCTAACTTGGGATTAGAAAAGATAGGTCAAGACATAGTTAAAAAATGCTTAGGTGTTCTCCTTGCCATCTATCTCGACCTACTCTCGGGGGAATGGAATAGGTTTAGGGGTATTAGCTAAAGGATGGACTTAAGGCTCATAATTAGGGACGAGCTCTCCCAAGCCCATACCTCGCGTGACGTTGGGTATTTTCGAGAATTTTGTAAAAATGAGTTGCTACTAACCTATTGGGTCGGTTAAAAACCAAGTGAGGCATGAGAGTGTACTTACTTCCTATGCAACCAGACAATCTAGAGTCAGGGACTTGATTATATTAATTAATCAATTAGTGTTATTTTGGTATCTAATCTTGCTCATTTTAAAAGAAAAATTTTTTGTCAGGTAGTTTGGTTTGATTTTATCCAATAACATTATGCTAATAACACAATCATTAAAATAATAATCATAGTTACAAAGATCTTAATTGCAGTAAAATTGAGCATGTGCACTTAAACATAATTAAATATATAAATTAAATACGCGATATAATCAAATACAAGTAAATAAATGCCTAATTACACTTAAAAAGCAAGACATGGCAATTCCTAACCAAATCCTTCATTTTTTGGATTTTGAAACTTTTTTCGGATTTTTCGGTTTTTTTATAAGAAAGATGAATTTTCGAATTTCTCTGAAAAAAAAAAAACTAGATTTTATGATTTTTAAAATTTTTTATTTTAATATTTAATATTTTTCTTTCTTTTTCTCTCTTTTCGTCTTTTTCTCACTTTTGTCTTTTTCGGCTGCTTCATCTTCTCCTCATTCCTCACGCCTTCTGCACCTCTTTTCCTCCTTTTTGTTTTTTGCGTTTTTATTTTATTTTATATTTTTCTTTTGCTGCACTTTTTCGGCTACTTTTCCTTTTATTTTTCTCCTCCCCTTTAGTCTACCCCTCTACACGTTCTCTTCTTGGGGCGTCGTCTTCTTCCTTTTCCATCTCGTCTTTTTTCTTTACTTACCCGTTCGTTCCCCCCACCTTCACCGAAACAGCCGTCCTCCGGACGAACTCTCACCGGAAAAGTTCTTTCGCCTCAACACCAACCCGCCGATACCGACCCACGTGACCGCGAACGAGCGGTGCAGTCGCTTCCAGCGGTCCCCAAACTCCGAACACTTTACTGACCCAATCCGGACTCGGGGACTTGACGGACCCGACCCATCGTTGGTCGAAACAGGCGACAAGAAAATGCCGACTAAGCAACCACGAAGGAAACATGGAATCAGAGCTAGCATTCCAAAAGCAAAGCAAAAATTGGTGTAAGTATTCACAGATCTAACTGAGACATTTTCACAAACAGTTGACGTGCGCCAACAAATCCTAAGGTCCCGGCTCTGCCGGGACTCAAATCCATGCCGGCGACCTCGACGCACGACGTACGGGGACTGTGGAAACAAAATATAAGCCGGACGGCCGCGATCTCCAGCCCGGTGTGCCCAAAACAGAATGCAAGCAGAGCCGAGCGTACCTGTTCGGCTTGAGGACGTCGCCGGGAAGGTCCTCGGACGGGTCTGCACAGGGCCGAGGCGCCATCTCTCGCTCTCTCTCAGTCGGTTGGACCTTTCACTCTCCGTTTACCACCTCTCTCTCTCGGACTCTCACCGAAGAGTTCCCCTTGAACATCTCTCGGTTCTCCCTCGGTCTCCCTCTCCACTGCTCTTTCGTGGCGCTGAGCTGGTGCCGCGACGGGGCTGAGCTGGTGCTGCGACAGCGGCAGAGGGATTGGGCTGCTGGCGCGGTGGTCGTCGCGGCTGCCGGTGCTGCAGCGGCGTCACGGCTTCGAGCTACTGGTGGTCGCTGCGGCGTCAGCGACGGAGATGGTTTGCAGGAGCGGAGGTGGCGCGACGAGGGTACTGGGAGCGGCGGTGGCCGGCGGCAGCGTCGGCGGGTGTTGCAGGTCGCGCGGCGAGGGGGTCGGCGACCGGTTCGGGCTGCTGGCGTCGCGGGTTCGGGCAGAAAGGGAGGACGGCAGCAGTGGCGGCACTCGGGCGGGCAGCTGGTGGTCTCTCCGTCTCCGCCCGTGTTTCTGTTCTGTTCCCCCACTCGGTTCTCTCTCTGTGCGCTCTCTCTCCCTGTCTCTCTCACGGTGCTTCTGTTCCCTTCCTTCTTCGAGAGTCCTTCTCCGCTCCTTTTCTTCTCTCCGTGGGCGCCCGGCCTCCTGCCGTGCCAGCTGCCCTTGCCGGCCTGATCCGCGACCACCAACTCCAGCCGATCGTCCCCTGATTCGGCTGTTCCCCCTGCTCCCCCTCCTGCTGTTGCTGCTATTCTTCCTTTTTTGCAGGCACGCGCGAAGGACGGCAGGCAGGAGGGAGACGACCAGCTCGTGTGCGGGCTGGGCTAAAGGGGAAAAAGGGCTCGGCCGGGCCCAGCGCGAGGAAAAGAAAAAAGGAAAGGGGCGGGCCGGGCCAAGGCTGGATCCGGCCCGACACGACTCCTAAGGTTTTTATTTGGCGACTAATTCCTAATTTTGTATGCGATTAAGTTTTAAGTAAAATGGCGAAATTTATATGTCAACAAAGGACATCACATGAATGTATAGACTCTAAAAGATATGACCCCACAATTTGTAAAATAATCACATCATTGTATTGGGTAGTGTTTTAACCAAACTGCAAGTGGAAAAAGCACAATTTATATATAGACACACAAGCATATATAATGGCTAATGTATTTATTCTTCTAAAGTTGCATTCTTTATGTAAGAAATTTTTAGTGGGCTTATTGACGTTTAAGTAGTTCGATGATTTGAAAATTGGAAACACATAATTAATCAATTGCTCCTCCTAATTTAACAACATCAACATGGAGGTACCAGGTGAACAGTGTCTAAATAGGTATAGAGAAGTGATAAACCAATAAATAGATCAAATATACTAATGGAATTGCTACCTTTAAGCTTTGTGTTTTTTCTTTGGTAACCGAGGATCCGCCGGGCTCGAGGCTAGCTTAGGACCCTAACACCAGGACCTCCTACTTAAGACACAAGAGGGCTCAAACCCCCAACCTTTACGGTGGAAGGGAGAATGCACACCAACTATGCTGCCCGTGGTTGGATACCTTTAAGCTTTGGTAAATTACTTTAATTGCATTATTTTCAACTAAGGCAAAAATGTTCATCAATAGAATACTATTCCCGAAAAAAAAAATAGCACTCCATGCTGATAATTCATGTCGTTGGCTAATTGCTGATCAAGGAACGTAATGCAGCAACATGACTTCTCCTTGTTGGGCAACCATTAATACTAGACAAACCTTCTTTAACCTATGACTGTACATCCTTTCCAGAGTTCAATTCAAGTGTTTTCTTTGCCTTTACAAGTAAAAGAATTCATCTGCAATTGCCATCTTATATCTAAATTTCTAATATGAAGTGCTCCCCACTTATGAGAAGAGTAAATCTGAATCTTGTGCTTCTGGATTGTTTCCAAAGAGTATCAATCGTTATTTCCATAATTCATGTCGAAGTGGGGTTGCCGTAGCGTAGTCGGTGACGGCAAGATAAAATATTCTGGATAGTCCTCTTCTTTGGCTTTGCGCAGAGCGATGGAACGGACAATATAACGGGTGAGGTTAGAAAAAAAGTCTCACGAGGATCTCTCAAAGCAGTTCTTCCGAGAGATCACCAAAAACTGCCCATGCCGTCTTCCCAGATTCTCGGCTCTCGCTCTCTCCTTATCAATGGAGTTTATTCCTATTATATGTCCAAGGAAAGAAAGATTTCAAAATTGGAATTAGTGATTTCTTCCTGTGAAAGATAAGATGGTTATGTATTTTGTACTATCCTAATTTTGTGGATAAGGAATGCAGTCTCACTTACCTTTTATTACTCGGTAACACAAAATTTATACTATACATTCATTGTTGGGTGACTAACATTAGAAAAATTATTTTACACAATCAACTTCAAGCACACATGTCACTTGGCACACAATCGATGTATAGGAATATTTTTACACTAGCAATGGAACTAACGGTAATCCATAGTATTAATTGGTTTTATTTAGGAAGCCAAGAAGCGTATTTCTTTATTTGTGTTGGGTTAGATGAAGATCTTGCATCAAATATCAAGATATGATTTTGTAAGCTTGAAAACAACAACGTTTTGGCTTGGAGGATTTGGCTCGAGATCTGCATATGTATTTTGTACTTCATCCCGAGTTTTTATTTATTATAGTTAAATGGATCCGTTGCCTCATCAAAATAGCACGACCAAGCATAATTTTTCAAATAATAATTGGATGAAGGAGAGATGACTTGATGAAGTCTATAGCCGTAGAAAATTCATTACTCGGTAATCGAGTGAAATCTAGTAAAAGAAAAAAAAAAAAAAGATCACAGTGAGAGTTATTATTGATTTATCAAAAACCGCAAGCACCCCCACAACACAGGTTTTCCCGTCAAGGATGGTTCGGGAGGATTCCAAATGTCACAAAAATAGTTCTTGGTTTGTTGGTTGAACAAACATGGACCATCCGGTAGTATGTTCCAGAAGCAATCTAAACAGCCGGGGCGACGATGATCTATTTTATATATATCGTAGTAGTGTAAATTTCCTGGCCATGCAAAGCTACAGAAGAACAATGTTGTTCTAGATTCTTCAATCCTCTGAACCTAGGGTTAAACAGTCCAGTGTCAGTGCTGATCAACGATGGAAACCACCCGAAAAAGGCACTATAAAATGCAATATTGACGGGGCTTTTGTACAAGGAAATCAGCAAGGTGCGATAGCTTGTATTTACAGAGACTTTAATGGAAAACTTACTGATATGTTCACGAACAGCGTACCAGCTCAATCGGCGTTTGAAGCAGAGATCTTCGCTCTGATTCGGGCTCTCCAGCATCTGATCAAGCAGGGGAGCGGCATCTCTTCGCCTGTCTTAAAGATCTGCTCTCTCAATGCCCTAATGTTTCTCTCCACCAAGTCTACCAAGAAGCCAATCTAGCTGCTGATTAGGCTGCCAAAGCCCACAGGGCTCACGGCCCGGTTGGTCACTGGCTTGTTTTCCCTCCTCCTCTTTTCCAGAATATTGTACTAAGTGATGCGTTACTAGCAGGCTGTACTTCTATCTTCATCTAATATATCGGTGCTTTCGATAAAAAAAAAAAAATGTTGTTCCCCAAAAGTTGGGACGAAATTTAAATCCCCAGTAGCCTGCTGGGGGGAGCACATGGACGCCTAGATCGTCATCTGCTGATTTACAGTGAATTGTGAGGCTCACTTGTCCTGGTAAAGCGTTGGTCATCCGGATAAACACTAGCTCTCCACAGCCACATTGGAGCCAAACGAGCATGATGGTTAAAAATACGAGGGAGCTAGTCGATGAATAAAGTCATTTTGATATGCTTTAGCTTTAAAAATGACTCAATTGCTTTTCATATTTATAGCAAATGGAAGCGTGACTTGTACGGTATGGGATGTGAATTAATAACTTGAATCTTTTTTTTTCACAATCCGTTGGGATTTCAAAATGAATGTTTTACCATTATATTACATGACAATTGTTTTTAGGGATAAGTGATGCGGAAGCACTAAAATTTGTCGTGAAAATGTATTTGAGTCCTAAAACTTGTCAAAATATTTCATTTGAGTCCCAAAACCGATGTCGTTAGCATTTTCCGTTAAAAATGCTAACGTGGCATTTTAAATAATTTTTTATTTTCTGCATGAATTTTTTATTTTTATTCATTTAAAAAAATTAGATTTATTCATTTTATCTTATTTTCACCAAAAACTAAAAAAAAAAAGAAAAAATTTTATTTTTAAAAATTGTTTTAAAAAAAAAAGAATCAACGGCTCCTCTCCCCCTCCGCCGCCGCCGCCCCATCGCATGAGGGGCCGGGCGACGGTCACCGGCCTTAGGTGGGGGTGGCCGGTCCTCGCCGGCCCCAAGTGAGGGCCGACGACTGTCGCCGGCCTTGGGTAAGGCCTCGTCGGCCCTCGCTTGGGGCCGGCGAGGCTCGCCAGATCTGGGCGAGGGTCGGCCACCCCGCCCAAGTCTAGCAATCGTCGCCCGGCCCCTCTAGCGATGGGCAATGGTGGTGGGGGAGAGGAGCCGTTGTTTTTTTAAAAATAAATTTTTTAACTTTTCTTTTTAGTTTTTTGAAACAAGATAAAATGAATAAATCTAATTTTTTAGTTTTTAAATCTAATTTAAAAAAAATGAATAAAAAAATCCACGGGGAAAATAAAAAATTATTTAAAATGCAACGCCAGCATTTTTAACAGAAAAGACTAACGACGTCGGTTTTAGGACTCAAATGAAACATTTTAACAAGTTTTAGGACTCAAATGCATTTTCGTGATAAGTTTTAGGACTTCCGGAGCACTTATCCCTTGTTTTTATAAGGGTAAATAATAGAAGTTTATAGCTGTCTTTTCTTTTTCGGAGCATCTCTATTTGTTAAACTAACAATAAAGATCACATATTAATTAAATGGAATAAATAGTTTATCGGAGGAGGATTGCTAACACTTACCCAAGTAATAAGGCCAACACTATTTACCTACTCAAGTCAAATTTGAGACTATTGACAAACTTAGTTGCTATATTGATTCTATGAAGGATAGTGGAGCTGCAAAACTATGTTGAGTTGGAGGATTTTATGGATAAGGTAATTAAAGTTGAGCGGCAATTGAAGTTGAACCGAAATCACAAGAGTGGAGGAGGTTCAAATTAGAATTGAAGATCTAATTGAAAGAGAAATGAGAAGCCGATTGGAGAGAAAACAACACCAAAACCGAAACCTCAAAGGAGAAGGAGAGGGATGGTAAAGTTGGAACGAATATGACTTTAGGTAAAACTGAACACCCTAACATTAGGACTCGTGAGATTAAATTTTTTAAGTTTTGGGCATGGGTCATATGGCGAATCAATGCCTTAATAGGAAGGTGATGATCATGACTAGACATGGTGATGTTGAGTCCGAAAGTAAGAGGGAAGAAGAGGATGATGAGATGCCACCATTGGAGGATTGTAGTGATAGAGAAATGGTTATAAAATGAGACTTATTGGTGGTTATATGTTCTCTTAGAGCTCAAGTAAAGGAGGAAGAACATCACCAACAAAGAGATAACTTGTTTCATACAAGATGTGTGGTGAATGATAAGATCTATAATTTGATCATTAATGGAGGTAGATGTGCGAATGTGGCAAGTTGTAATATGGTGGATAAGTTGAGTTTGAAGACAACAAAGAACCATAGCCTTATAGACTTCAATGGTTTGAAAGTGATGAGGTGAAAGTGTCGAAGCAAGTTCAAATCTCATTTGAGATAGGAGATACAAAGACAAGATAAAGTGTGATGTTGTACTTATGCAAGCGGGTCATATCTTACTTGGAAGACCATGGCAAAATAATCGAAAGGTACATTATGATGGGTATACTAATTGTTATTCATTGGTGATGAATCAAAATACTTACACCTTGGTACCAATGACACCTAGTGAGGTGTATCAAGATCAGTTAAAGTTACAACAATAAACCAAGAGAGAGAAATGTGAGAAATCCAAGGGCTTGCGTGGTGTGTCTGAGACACAAGGAAAATGAGAGGCCAAGAGGGGGATTGTGGTAAAAACCGAGGGAAAATAAGAGAGGAAAGAAAAGAGGCAAAAGAATTTTTATGCAAAATCGAGTGAGGTGATGAGAGCTTTAAGTTTAGACCGACCGATACTTGTACTTTTGTACAAAGAGATTTTGTTTTTTACTAATGATCTTGACCCAAGTTTGCCTAGTCTTATTGTGTCTTTATTGCAGGAATTTGAAGATGTCTTTCCTTCCAGATACCACCGATTCGAGGCATATAACATCAAATTGACTTGATTCCTAGAGCACCATTACCTAAGCAACCTGCATATCGATGCAATCCCGAGGAGATAAAGGAACTTTAGCAACAAATTAGCAAACTATTGGAGTGAGGGTATGTAAGAGAGAGTCTTAGGTTGTGTGCCGTCCCTATTTTGTTAGTGTCAAAGAAGGATGAAACTTGGTGAATGCGTGTCAATTGCTGAGCAATCAATAACATTACGGTAAAATATCAACATCCTATTCTTAGGTTAGAAGACATGTTTGATGAGTTGCATGGTTCTTGAATTTTCACTAAGATCGATTTAAAAAAGTGGCATCATCGAATTAGGATAAAAAAATGTGATGAATGGAAAACCGCATTTAAGACCAAGTATGGATTGTATGAGTGGTTAGTCATACCATTTGGATTAACTAATACACCGACTATGTTTATGCGACTTATGAATCATGTTTTGCATGCTTTTATTGGTCAATTTGTGGTTGTCTATTTCGATGACGTCTTGATATATAGCCATAGCCCTGCTGACCATATTAAGCATGTGCGAACCGTCTTGCAGGTTTTAAAGGTCAAATAATTGTACGCTAATCTAAAGAAGTGCTCTTTTGTTACTAACAAATTAGTATTTCCAGGACCGTCAGGGGCTAGTCTCTAAAGATGATGTTATTCATGTTTTTCCAAATGATATGACAAAGCATGCCAAAGGAAAAATGGGGAATGCACTTTTAGAAATCTTTACCCATCAAATAGGTAGTGGCCCAATGAAGGTTCTCCCTCCAAGTTCTATTGCGCCAAGGCAAATTGTATCTGGAAGCCCAAAAGAAAGCAACACCAGCCGTGACACAGCAATAAAAAATAGGTGATCAACAGAGTCAGGCATACTCTTGCAAAACGCACAGGCAGCACTTCCAATTCTACCATAGGACAGAAGGAGAGCTTGGGTTGGAAGTCTATGCTTGGCAATGAGTCAAAGATTAAGCTGATAGTGAGGCACTATGGCAGCACAAAGGAGTGCCAATGGACCTGCGATCTCTTCTTCCTAATGGAGTTCCACGCCATTGCCACCGTGAACTGGCTCGAGGAGCTTTCTCGCCAGCAGAAATGATCCAGGTCACCCGACAAGACTAGGAGAGGATGACCCCACGATTTAAGCACCGTTTTGAGAGCTTAGTCAGCATCTTAGAAGAGGTCGGCAACACATGCCTACCTAGAGAGCCCTGAGCTGTAGATAAGTGAATTTGAAGAGCAGGTTCAAGTGTCCCCCAGGGTGCCAATTATCAAACCAAAGAGAGATTGTTTGGCCATTGCCAATTTTCCAGTAGAATGCCATCCAGAAATCACTCCTTAGGTTCAACAAGCTCTTCCAGGCCCATGAGCCACAGGTTGGCTTCCTAGCAACCCAATTTATAGGTGGCTATTGGTCAAACTTGAACAAAAAACAAGTCAACTCTTGGTAAAAGATTACAAGAAGGTAAAAAAATTGCATGTAGGTGTCAATATTAACATAGGCATTAGATTAGGCCCTTAAATTTAAAATTTTTTATAAAATTGGCCAAATATTAACTTTTGGTCAAATTGTAGAATTTGACCTTTAACTAAAAATTATAATTTTGTTAATTTCTAATTTATTTTAAACATTTGATTTAAGAACGATGAAATTTAGAGATATTGGATCCGATTAAAGAAATTTCAGCTACAAGAACCAATCGACCACTTAAAGCAACATATTTGGCACCATAGGATTTGAGTTAATATTAGAGATCTCGGATCCAATTAAACATTTGATTTATGGTAGCTTTTTAATAAAATGATCAAAGGTGTTTTGAACGATCAAAGATGCAAGGCCCTCTCTCTTTGTTTTTTTATTCCACATGGTTAGCCAGCGTTTTAAAACAAACTAAGTGTATGTTTCCTTGTCCAGTGGGTCAATTAATAAGTGGGGTGGTTTTCACTTCTCAAATGTGTTTATAAACAGATTTTTTGTTTTTTTGTTCCGGGGAACAGATTTTTCAAAAGAGCCATTTTTGCTCGTTCGGCAAACCGAAAAAGAACAAAAATAAAGAAATAAAACAGGTCGATGCTCAAGGCCAGGTGGTGCTCTCACGTGGTTAGCTCCTCCCTTTGTTTGTAAAACAAACTAAGTCCCTCTCCACATGGTTAGCCATTGTTGCTGTTCCTTGGAAGTTTGTTTGTAAAACAAACTAAGTGATATGTTTCCTTGTCCCACATAAGAAAATTTAGAGGAAGTGGGTCAATTAATAAGTGAGAGGTTTATTTATGTGATTTTACCTAAAGAAATCATTGATGGTGACATCCAATTCAATGCGGTCTTAGGGATAACTCCGCAAGAGAGCAAGCTTGAAGATGCGAGTCTACGCATGGCTCTGCGTTGAGCTCGTTGAATACACTTTGGTGCAAATTTTAAGACTCTTAGTGCGGTCACCAAAGAGAAATTATTAATTTTTATTTTTGGAGGTGTTTCAATATAATCTAGAATATTTTCAACTTTGTGGCTTTGCCGATGTAGTTCTAATGTTGTTGTGTCATTCTAATTATATGTCTATAAGACAAAACGTTATTTCGTATCAAGTAATTGGTATGATATAAAATGACCCATACCTAAAAGAAATTATGTTATAAAATGTGATGGTCGAAATTTATGATGTAGGCTTCAATCACCCACCTGCGTTTGAGTGATTGAATGGGCTATATTATCAAGAACAATGAGTTTAGCCACCAATCTAGAACTCATCTAGATTTTGATTATTTTCACGTCAATTAACTTCCTAGGGAATAGATTGGATAATGGAGATTGTTTATGAACTTTTAGATATGATTTTAGGTGCACTTACAAAAACCCCATATTTGTTATGTTTTTTATCTGAACAAAATTATTAATTTTTTCAATATCAAGTTTAAACTTTATTAAAAAAAAAAAAGCATTTTTTGAAAAATAAAACATAAATTTTTACTAACTTTAATCAATTTGAAAGCATTCTTTTGTCTGTTTATTGAGAATTTTCTAAAGAAATAGAAATTATAAAAAAAATGTGGGTGAGCGAATAATTGCGCGATTTTTAGGTGCACTAACCCCTTTGATATTTTTATCTTTAATTTTATTTATTATAATAATTATTATTTTAATTTTATATAAAAAAATCGAAATTTTATTTATTATAATAATTATTATTTTAATTATTCCGAATTTTTGTTTGTGTCTTTTCAAGACAACATTTGAAAAAGATACTCGTTCAATTTGCAACCTCTTTCAAAGAGTTGCATTTGTTTATTTTTTCAATTTCTTCCAAATGGACATCTTTGTTCATTTGGGCAATTTTTTGAATAGATACATTTGTTCACTTTGCAATTTTTCACAAAGAGTTGCCTACGTTTTTAAGATTGATTTATAATTACATGTCAGTTTTCCAGAAGAGAGTGTGTGATCATTTTTATCTTTTCGGGCATTGTTTCTGAAAAACTATAGTCATCTTTTCAATTGTTTCCTATAGAGACTTTAGAAAAATATTAGAATTGTTATTTAGTATTCTCATTTTGAGACTTTGTTGTATCCTAGAGAATATTTGCCGGTGACTATTAGTAACTTTGTAAGGCAAATAAATCTTTAAAGAAAGTTATATCACGTCTCAAAGTCCAACTTGATTACTCTAAAGATCCGACTTCATTGTTCTACCCAGTTCGAAGCCATATTTTCCCAACAACCGTCATTTCTTGCAATCTTAGAGCCTCACTTTCCCTCCTCATTCATCTCCATTTTTGGCCGTGAAGACTCGGAGTGATCTGTTCTTGCTAAAGGTTCCATTACCGGCACTCATCGTCACCGGCGACACTCACCAGAACCTCGTTGCACAAGTTTGACCTCTAATTGCGACTGAATATAGCATCTATAGGTACGAGCATCCTTAGTTTGTCCCGGCTAGTCAAGTCTACAAACGCTGTTGAAGTTTTACACTGTTTTTGTGAAGTTTGTCTCCTTTTAAGACTACATCCGCGTTTTGAATGCATGTTAATGTGGTAGTGATGGTCTGATAATGATTCGTAAAATTAATTAATCCATGCGCTCACCACCTATTGGACAATATGTTTGAACCAAGGTTGTATATATTTTCCTCCAATCTTGACTTCCTTCGAGTGTGTAGCAATAGGAGTCACTTAGAAATAATCTTTTATTAACCTCAATATGTGATTTTCTTTTTCCTTTTCCAACGTCGCAGTGAATCCGCATCTCCTTTTCTCCCTTTTTGTGTCTGGCTCTGTGTTTCATGTAGGAACGTACATGACGAGGTCCGGCAATGGTCGGGACAATGTCCCTATTGCATTAGCCTTCCGTTGTTCAATCTCCTTGTGTTCGTGAAAAGTGGCGGCCATTGATTAACGGTGATGATGTTTGCTAGTAAGGGCAATAGTAGACGATGTTCCGGTGGTAGTGGATTGACGTAACTCATGGTGATATTTTAGTTGTGCTAGGCTTGAAGGTTGAAAGTGGTATCCATTGATTAAAGCTTTGAATACTTTGAAATTAACCCAATTTTGAGAGTTTTGTGAAGAAGGTGATATAGGGGACTTTGCTAGCATATTTTTTTGCTACTGTTAGCAGCATATTGGGAGCCACATATTTTTGAAGAAGTGTACCTCACGACGATTTCTAATTATTTGTTATTTATTTTTTGGCCCAAAACATGCTATTATTCTTACAATAGAATAATGACACTTAGACTAGTATTTCTCAAAAATAAATAAGGAAGAAGGCAAAAAAAAAAAAACAAAGGGAAATGGAGAAATACACTAGGGGCCTATTTGGTAACGTGTCGGACAATGCCTAATTGTATTATTTTATTCCCCGGGACAAAAAAAAGGAACAAAAATCTGTTTGATAACGTTTTTGTTCTTGAGAATCAATTTATTCCCAATAATAGATTTGGAATAGAACAAAATGTCAAAAAAAAAAAAAAGTTGCTCTTTTGTTCCTTTAAAGAACTCTAGAATCAAGCCCAAACCCATTTTTTTCTTTTATTTTCTTCTTTTACTCTTTCTCTTCTTCTTCCCCAAGCAGGTCATATAGCCATGGCGATGGCCAGCAACCTTGCCAGAAGCCTCACTAGATTTGGCAAGGCGAGCCTTGCCTAGCAATTGCAAGGTCAACCCTCACCGGCTCTTGACAAGGTTGAGCCTCACCTAGCCACAGTGAGGCCCAACCTCACTGTATTCTAGCAAAATTGGACCAATATTGAAATTTAGTAGGCAGCCCTTTTAACCCAAAGTTAAGATAATCAATAGAACGCCAAATGCGTATTCTATATCTTCAAATTTCTTCTAGTCCAAAAGCCAATTAGATGATAATAAGGCTGCGTTTGGCAATCACTTTGCCAAGGATCTTTAGCCCCCTAAAGGCCTTTGGGCCAAATATTCAGTGTTTGGCAAATTTTTTTTAACTTACCTTTGCCAAAGGCAAACCTTCCCAAGGCTGAAAGCCCAAGGCAAGTTGGGGGCTGCCTTGGGCATTTGGCCTTCTCGGAAGGCTGAGGGAGAGCAAGCTAAAAAAAATTTCTTCCACAAATGTCCTCACTAGCATTTCATTTTTCCGGTTTTGTCCTCGTGACTATTCACCTTCTTCTTCGTTGAGCTTGGTCGACAAAGTTGTGCGGAGCTGCCCATGGCCGGTGATGAGCTGGACAAAGGTCAGCAAGAGGCTGATGCGTCATGACAACCGTCGGCGGCCAGTCGCGTGACCTCTGCTACCCCCTGCGAGTCGCGTCGCAGCCGTGACCGCTCCAACTCTTGGTGACCACCCAGATTTGGGTCGAAGTAAGGTCGCGCGACCACTGCAACCTCGGCGACACTGTGACCCCTGGCAAATCTGGGTCACCGGAGGTCTCCGCGACCCGGATCTGGGCCACACAACGTCTGGCGACACAAATCAAGCGTAGATTTGGGTCACCGGAGGTCGCCGCGACCTAGATCTAGGCCACGCGACCTTCGGCAACCCAAATCATGCGATCCGGTCGCGACGATCTGGTTGCGATCTGGTCGCGACGACCGTCGCCGACCGCTTGCCCCTCACCAAACCGCCTGCCTGCCCCTCGCCGGCAGTAACCAACCAATTCTCATTTTTTTCCTTTTCTTTTAATAACAAAAGTCTTTTGCAAAGTTAATTTGTCCAAACACTATTTTGCTCAAATATACTTTGCAATGGACTTTCACAAATACGATTTACCAAACATAATTTGCATTTTCAAAAACCCCTTTAGCTCAAACGCCTTTACATTTTCTCAAGGACTTTCCCCCCAAAAGTCTTCCGAAACGCACCCAAAAGAGCTTAAGCATTATTGCAAACTCGATGTGTGTGGGCGGAACAAATCGATGCTACCATCCACCCATAACGCAGGAGCATAACAAAATGGGGATTCTTCATTTTTGTTGGGCTTTAATGTCTTTCTATCAATTGGAAACATTTGAAGGCAGTTCTCGCCACAATATCTAAAATGTTAATGACATGAGATGAATTCTTATCTTCCATCCGCACGTGCTCTAAAATTTAAAGGGGACCTTCAGGCACGATGACCTGATCAAGAAGACTTGTTCTATGCGTTTATGACGATATTTCATGTTCCTACTTTTCAATCGGGCAATGAATTGTCCATTAGCTTTCATTAAGATCTTCAAATTCCATTACATGAATCCAAGCCTTGACTAACGTTGGCTTACTATGTCACGGCAGCTCTGACTGAGGATCTGCAGCTACAGTTCCGACATTGCCAGCAAATATGTGAACAACAGCACTGCAGAGAACTGCAACACAGGCAGTGCCAACAAGAATGCAGATGGTAGTACTGGGAGCAACAAGAAGGGAAGCGAAGATCGACGAACCCTCAAGAACAAGAAGAGGAGGAGGAGGAATTAGGAGAGAGTGTGGACAATCCGTGGGATTTCGGTTTCAATTAGCTAAGTCAAGTCCAGGTCATTAAATAAAGACAATAGGGTTGAGAGATGGTCTATATACTTGCTTTAGCTAGTGACATACTCTGTCTTTTCTTTGTAAATGCAATTCAGTTCGGCTACTTAGTGTTCTGACTCAGATTGGATTGTTTTGGCTTTGGTCAATCACCCAATAAGCTGATCTGCATGGAAAATGAGGTTTATGTAAAGATGCAATATTTCAAATGGATGAAGAAAAGGTTTATCCTTGGATTGCGCATGGCAAAGAGGCATGCTCTATGAATGAATTTAAAATAAAAGAACCTTTTCTTGGTAGGTCCGATAATCTGATACAAGTACTTCCTTTATAAATGTACAGAAAGAGCCAGAAGCAGCATGAAACACGCTTTCATCAGCTGGTTTTTGCTGACTTTCTGAGTAAGAATGAAGTCAAAAGGCCCAAAACCAAGTGATTGACCTGCAAAAGCAAAGAATAAATTCCATTCATGAGTTGCTGAAAGATGCTTCTGCTGCTTATTCTGACCCCGAAAAAAAAAATTCTCAGAGTGCTTTAATCATACTTAATGTCAGAGAGCGCACAGATGATAAAGTAAGTCGCGTGATAATCATTTTGTCACTCGATCATGCTTTGGATTTGACAATATAGACATTTAAACAGAAGCCCCTGAGACTAGTTCTCGTGTACAGAGCCTAATTTTCTCAGTGTGTTTGCCGTGTCCTCCAGTTTATGTGCATAATTGCTGAAAATTGAGAAAGCTTTGACGACAAAAGCTGCTTGAAATATCAATTTCCAGCTTAGATCAACCCACTTGGGTTTTCATCTTAAATTTTTTATCAGCTCACTTAATCACATAAAAAATTGTTCAAGCGGGGACTCGCCGCAAGTCCTCCACGTGTTGGAGCTGTTATTCATCGTTTTCACTCTAAGGGATTGCACATGAACCGAAATCCTACACTTCCATCATCAAGTTATAGAGTCGAAACTGTAGAACACAATTCTAAATTCCAATTTCCAAGTGATCGACATTCTGACCTAAGATCAAGCCCTACTCTCTTTTGTCGAGCACCGCACCCTGAAAAGATTTGCAAGTATTTTCACCTCCTTCCCTGTTATTTTAGCCAGGATCTGGTCCAACTTCAAGTTAAACCCATGTTTGTCCAGTAGCTTGAGGCCTTATTAAGTGAAAATTTTGTTCAGCTAGACATGTCTATCTTTAGGATCAATTGGTCCCCTGCGGCAGAAAAAACATGGCTTTGGGTGAGATTCATATTTCCTTAAGAGAAGGATGATGGAGACATTGCATATGCACATGCCTGTCAAAGGCTGGTCCTCTTTTTTGACCCTTTTTTGGAGTGTTTCTGCAGCAAATGTTGAAAGCATGTTATTTCGATGAATTGTGCTGAATTTTCTTTGAAAGGATCTAATTTGACATTAGATAAAATTAACCATGTCTCAAAAAAGGGTCAAAAAAGAGGACCAGCCTTTGACAAACTTTTGTAAACTTCCTTTGCAGATAGCATATTAGATGGTCGAAAGGGTAAAATCCTTTGGTATTTGACTCAAGTGTGAGTGATCACACACATTATTGAAACTTCTTCTGAAAGCCGTTCAAGCTCTCCTCTTTATTTATCCTTTTTCTTGGACAAGCCATTTGGACTAGCAATTTCACTGAAGAGAGAAAAAAAAGTGTTTTTCTTGGCGCTTATTTTGCGGTGACTGGAATTGGGGAGTCACGATCTGGGGTCTTTCCAAAATTCCCTCTGGAATGGTAGTTGTTTCCACATACATTTTAGTCACTTTTGCTGGACCAATCTTAAATTCATTTTGCTTATACCATAGATAAACTGGGTTTCTACAATCATCCACATAAGTGTGGTGTTCATATCTATAGTTGGAGAAATAACATAAAGCAAGCTTTTTTTTAATGGTAAAGTTGAGCAAAAAGAGGGAAAAAGTTTGATTCAGCAAGTAAAAAAATTAATTAAATTCTTGCAAATGTATTACTAGGATTAGGTCTCTAATACTCTCACTAAAAAAATTAGCACATTTATGTATCGGATAATACTAAGCTCATGTCCTGCCCGCTAGATTAGCATTTTGTTAAAAGACAAAGGAAAAAGTAGCATCGTGAGATATTGGGTATCCAAGAAGGGAATGTTCACACAATTTGATTTGTTAAATGATGTGGTATACATATATTAGTTATTTAAATAAGTGCATCTCCCTCTTTTTTTAAACAATTCTCTAAACTGCCGTCTAAATCATGCAATTTGATTAATCAAACAAAAATTTTCTGTGAACCTTTCTCTTTTTGCATCCGTAGCATCAATCGCACATCACAAATAATCAGCCATAGAAATTTGCAAAAAGTACTAATCTGTTCTTCAATCTTCATGCAATTCCAGCGATTGGGCTATTCGGTGGGCCGAAGGAGTGTTTCTATTACTTTGAGCCCGCCCAAAAGCAACCAATGAATAAGAACAAACATACTTATTATCTTGTGTGCATGTATGTGTTACAGCCAAGAGGTTTCTGGAGCTAAAGAGCCATGCCTTCTCGAGGAGGACTTCTGTGCTCACTTGGATTCCCAACAAGAAGACTTTTGGAACATTTCAGGAGTGGGCGATACAGTCATTACGACAAATTCTAGAAGTCTCTAGCTATTAGTGTCGGTAGTTGGTAGATAGGACAGTGTGATCTCGTCCGCCGGATGAAAAGTCAATCAATGGATGTAATCTAAAAGCCTCTAGTATAAGAAAGGGTGTCATCCCCCTCATTTGTATTCATCCAACCATTTCAACAATACAAAAGCTCCTTTCTTTCTAGAGCTTCTCTCTAGGAACTTTCTCTCTACGATACAAGTGAGCAAGCGAGTGTGCGATCGATTGAAGGCTTGGCTTAGGCATGCCAACGATTCAAGTCGATCCAAAAATACGTGAGTCGTCATACGATCATGATCTCAATCGATCAGCCCGTGACATATGGATGTATGTATCTAAAGAAAAATTTAAATTGGAACCATTAGCCGGAACAGAAAAATTGCACGAATGGGTATGATTAGCGACTTATTAGAAGGGAAATATTTATCATTACACAATAGCAATCCTACTGTGTATATACATAAAAAAACTGATAGCGAAAACTAAACAATTCACATCTAGCGTCAATCTCTAAAATAAATCCCTAATAAGTCATCTCTACATATACATCTGCAACTTATTCAAATCTTACCTCAGAGCCTTGCCAAGCCCGAAATCTTTTTGCTGAACCCGTCCAAAGCAATCCGATCATCACGGCAACCCGACGAGCAAAATGGGCAATTGTTGTACATGTAGACATCCTTATCTAACTTGATTTTCTTCTTGCACAATCAACACCTCTCGATAAACTTCCCAAATAACCGCAATTCATCATCCTCGTCAATCTTCTTCGTTGCTAACAACTCCCGTTCAGGTGAACTGAAGAAAAATATCCCCTCCATCATGTTCATGGTCATGTTGAGTGTTGCTCCTCATCCTTAGACACAGAATTGGCTGCAGAAACATGGGATGGCAATCCAGCCATGGCGGGCACGGGTTGTTTCAAGAGGTTGCTAGAATTTTGAGAGGGTTTACTAGGCTTTGAGAGGGTCTTGTGGCGTTCGATTGCTCAGCTGATTTTGAATCCTTGTTCGTCGTTTGAGATGGTTTCATGACGGCAGGTTGCTGTTGGAATTTCTTCGTTGTGATTGCCGGAATATAGTCGTCATCAATGGATAATATAGGGTTTAACGACAATCCAATGTCGCCTACACTCGTCGAATGCTCGAGGTGGAGGCTATAGCGTCTGGACGAGGGCATCTTGAATGGCGGAATTGGTTAAATGATCTCATTGAACTTTCAAGGTTTTACTTCGAACGAATGATGAACAGTTTCAGAGGATATTTTGGTTCGTAGGAAACAGAGGGATGTATTTAAGGTATGAGAGCAACAAAGGTAAATGTGAAAGAGAGAGATATAGAGAATTAGTGGATCAAAGTAAGAGAACGTGCAGGAGAAGGATTTTAAGACCGACAACTGTCAGGACTCTCTATTAGGATTCGAAAACTTTGACGTTTACTTTCCTGGTGGGCCCAAAAAGGAAACTTCGTTAGGAAGGCTTGATCGCCATTCAAAGCTGCATGTGGCACGTGAGAATAATGCTAAGGTTTCCATGAAAAATGTTGAACTTGAATGAGTAAACCGATTACCTAAAATTCTCTGTTAGTCGGTTTATCTATTAGGATCTATTGAGACATGATTAATTTTATCCAATTTCAAATTAGATCCTTCCAAAGCAAAGTCAACACAACATGCCAAGGTATTAAACTTTTTACTTTGAATACATTACTTCTCTTGATTTATTATTAGAAGATATAATATACTACTGAGTATGAGAAAGTGAAGTAGAACTTGCATTAACTATCAATATTAATAATGATCTCCCTTTTAAATATGGAGATATAGTATATGTCGTCTAAATAATTAGTTTCTTTTGGATCTTCGGATTCTTAGGCCCCGTTGGAATTCAAATTAGTTTTACTTTATTTAAATGTTTCCTAAAGTGACAGTAATATTTAATTACCTTAAATCATCAATGTATAGGATATTCTAAATTCTATCCTATTTTTATTATGCACAATCCTGCCATATGAAATGAATGTGTCTATATTACTAAAGGTAATTCTAACATTAGGATTACGTTGAGTATGATTTTTTTTTCTTGGAAACCATACTAGGATTGGGCATTGCAAATATCTATATCAACCTTAAAAAGAATACACGCATGTTAGGCGACAGTACTCATAATTAAATTTATCGCTCCTATACATAATAGATAGAAACTATATTCGTGTATATACACCTAAACGTAAAGATAAAACTGTGCGCATATTGGATTTTGTTGTTTTAACATTTACTTGCTCCTACTTTACCAAAAAAAAAAAAAACATTTACTCGCTCCTATAACTTTTTTGACGTCCGGACTTATCATCGTCTAATACACCACGTGAATAGGGCATGTCCCGACGTGTGCTAAATAGAACCCACGAAGGCAATCGAACTCAACTCTTTTGTCACGCCAACGCAACACGTGTCGCGTTGCATGGCAATCCGCACCCCCAAATGTCGACGCCATGCAAACGTCCCATTGCCATCGATTGCCATCGTCGCATCTCCTTCAAAAACGCGAAATTTCCTTTCGTCATTCGCAAGCGCTTCGCAAAGCTATGAGCAAGATGGTTTTCAAGGTGCCGCGCCTTCTCTCTCTGCTCATCCTCTTCCTTCTCTTTGCCTCACTTCTCTCGCCCTCCGCCGAGGCCCGCAGGTCCTGCGGTGCCTGGACGACTGCGACGACGAGGACGTGCAGGAGTACATCACGTGCCACAAGGAAAGCTCCGATACCGGGAACGCGAAGAGAGGCGAGAAGAGGAGGAGAGACCTGGAAGCCAAGATGCGCCGCCGCGGCCGCCGCCGTGGTGGAGGGGGTGGAGGAGGAGAGCGGAGCCGGGAGGGCCCCCGTGGTGAGCGTGAACCAGCATGGGGCCCCTTGACCAGTGTCGGCGGCTGTGCGAGCCGTACAAGCCGCGGGAGCGGGAGCGGTGCTGGGAGCAGTCATCGACGGAGTCTCCCTCAGGGGACGCCTCTCGGTCTTTGCCCTCACTTCTCTCGCCCTGGAGGACGAGATGCTAAACATGATAGCTGTGAAGTTGCGTGTCGAAGCCTAATACGGTGTTAATAACATAAATCTCACTAATAACATAAATCTCACTAATAAGGATTTAGATTATTATACGGTGTTAATAACATAATCACTAATAAACTTTTAGTTGGCCTCCTCCAACTCATATTCAGAGAGGAATGTGAGTATTGCACAATTAGAGAGATTAAAGCTAAATTGAGAGCTTTTGCGGGGTCCATATGGGATTCTCATCAAGATTACTAATATGGGATCAATCTCATCATCAAAGCAGGAATCTCTAAGTTGTCTCAAATTTAATTATTATTCAGTTTATTTTTGGGACAAATCGATTCTTAGAAACTTCATCCTCATGAAGTTGTCAAAAATAATTAGATTCACTTTTTTGGGACAAATCTTTTTTCAATTGTAACAAATTACTATTCTTTTAAAAAATAGTCAAGGGCCACGGCCACCAAGACCCGGTTATGTGGAGGCCAAAAAAAAAAAAATACCCTGCAAGTCCTACAAATTGGTTAAGTCCAATTCTCTGCCCCTGACTTGATATAGTTTGCGCATTGGTGGTATCATATATGCTGAACATAAATAATGGAAAAAGTTATCCTATTAAAGTTGTTAAAAATATATATATACATATCATATATGTCGAGTTTGGGATCTAATGTCAATGGATAGAATAATAATATCTTAAGACTTTTCAGGACAATAATTGAATTGTACATTTGTAGAAACTGAAATATTTGGCACCATGGTCTATCCCGTTCATTAATGGGTGCTTGTATATTAGCATATCTAAGTCTTTATCGATGTTGACGGGTGTTTCACCAAGTCAACTATACAACGCTCTTTTTTTAGATAAAATTACCAAAGCAAGTTCTAAATCATTTGTATTTGTATCGATTAAGTCGTAAAATTTTCAATTATATCAATTCAATCCTTAAATTTTTGACAATTGCCGACATAATCCATCCGACCCTCGCCTCTAGTCGGCCATGGTTACAGGTGGAGGAAGAAGGAAAAAGAAAATGAAAGAAAAGAAAATAAAAAATTAAAAAATGTTGATTTTTTTAAATTGCAAAAATTATCTACGTGAGTGCCAACTGTGCCATGTAGGATGGCCAGTGGGCCCGATTGATATTCATATCAACAATTTCCTATCAAAGGCAAAATTTGAAAATATTTAAGACTCAATTGATATAGTTGAAAAGTTTATGATTAAATTGACATTGGTGCTATAGATTTTTGATTTTTTTAAAAAAATAAATTTTCCATCTTTCTTGAGCTGCTCATAGACTTGTCTACATATACATATATATATATATATAGACACACACATGACTGTCTTTGTTTTTGGCTTCTAGAGAAGTCCAATAATTTTTAAACTCAAATATTTAAAAAATTATAAAAAGATTATATGAGAACTATTGTGGCAAATGAAAGGTTTCAAGTGCTTATAATTTTTTTTAAAAGTCCAATTATGTGCATAAATATTGAAAGAAACTTTTAACTGTTTAAATAGTCATCATTGAAAGAGTATGAAATTTTCCAATTACAGGACGAGTCATGGAATCGTAGCGAGAAGGGGTTTTGTACTTTGACTTTGCTTTGGCCTAACATGGCCTCTTTTATCTCCATTCCATGTTGTAAACGTGGACACCAACCGCAAAAAAATCAAGGCACGTAAAACAAAAGTTGACTTAGACCAAATAATAATGGTTCCACGGACCACGTCATGCACAAGACCTAAGCAAAACATAATCTTCTATGCATGTCTAATCAGATTAATGTCGAGTCGTTGAGGGTTGTTTTAATACCGTCAATCAACTCAGTTATATTCAACACGTAAGTTTCAGAGCTTTGAAAATTCCAGGTTAACTTTAAGTAATGGATTCTAAGCATGGAATCTCATCACTTATCTTGAAATCTTCCTTGACTACAAGCAACCATGTAGATTGGAACAATTTTCCATTGTATGTTTCAATAGTCTTGAAATTTTGAAAGCTATTTTTTTTAACGGTTTTCAACCATCATCAATTTGTAACCATTTTTATTTGCCGTTACTTTATTACAGTTTTATACTTCTAACGGGGTTGGAGTAAATCTCTTAATTAGACAAATAAGAAAATAGTCAAATCTCAATCACCTCTCCTTTCGAGCTTCTAATTAAAGATAAGAGATTTCTCAAGCCCTAATTAGTCAACTCGACTATTAGAGATATATTTAAAATATTCTATGATTCTATATTATTATATGGTTATGTATATTTCCTTTGATTGGTCTTGATTTGTTACTTTAGATAGTTATTAAATAAAGCCTATAAATAAGCTCGTGTATTCTTTATTTGATGTTCTACAGAATATTACATCTTTCAGTCATTATGATTCTCAACTTGGATGAAAAAAAAATCAACTCCTCAAAAGTAGAACCTCGTCAATTTACTTGCCTAGCCGCCTGAAACGTTATTAGTAGACTACACTATGATGTTGCTTCCCTAAAGGTGATTCGATTTTTGACCTTTTAATTACTGTTTTTTGGTTGAAAACCTTTTAATTGCACCTTTTTATTACTGTTGGCACGGTGATTTTTGAACTCGACAAGGACTGCCCAGTTAACCATGCAACGAGGGGACAATTTCTACGATGAGAAACACGCATGCATGCATTGACTATGGGAGTCTCCGGAGACAATTATTTGTTCTTGTCAACACTAAGGACCCGACCTCCATGATTTGGCAATTTTCTTTTGCATTCATAATCCAAAACGCGGAATTTATGCTAAAGAGCTTCTTTGAATTTTCAATGTCCCTCTTTTCTTTTTGTGATAGAAAACTTTCCACGCGGATGTTTTATCATGTTCAAAAGAAATGTCAATCTTTCGGATCTACATCATGTTTCCATGAAAGTCTTTACACATTGCACTGTGAACGTATCAATACATGTGTTAATGAAGCTGAGAGTCGATTCGGACACCAATGAGAGTAAGTGCGGGCTGGGTTGAAGATCTCCATTCAACCGGTGAATGCGTCAAATGCGGGAAAATTATCATATTAGGTAGATAGAATATGATTTTCGGCATATAAATAATATGAGTTGAAATGTATACTATGACCCATCTTAAATTTTGAGACCCATGTTCTCCCTTAAGTCTAATCATGGAAACCCATGACCCACACATATTTAAATTCTCTATTCCTTTGTTTTCCAATTCGATTTACATGTTTCTGATCTTGATATTTTCTAACTTTATTTTGATCTTAAATGCACATGCCATCACCTAATGAGAGGAGCACGGATTAAAAGACAATGTGAATAGATGAGATCCGCCACTTATTTTGAAAAAAAAAAAAATCATTTTTATGCTTTGTCAATTTTTTGACATTAACTCCTTTCCAATCTCTAAACCTTCCAATATCCTATTAAATAGTCTAAACCATTCAAAGCTTTTCCATAGTGATTGATCACTAGTATTCATTTGGAAGCCTGCTCCTTTCTTGAGTCATGGAAAAATTACCTCTATAGCTTGCCACCTATTTTGTCTTAAATTAAAATTTAAGTTCATTTTTTTTCATAGTGACATGTAATTATTATAGTGATGATAGTTATAAAATTGACAATAAAAACCTTTCCAAATATCACTATTTAAATAAATTTTCACTAACGATTACATCTATAGTCATAAATCAAACCTAAACCTAAGTGATGTAAGAAATATAGCCAGATGGAAAAATAAATCATCTTACCTTATAGTGATGGCCCGCTCATTGAACGCGGTCCGGTTTGCATTCTCTAACCCAGCCAAGTTGCAAAAGCTAACCAACGGTCAATGTCAACTTGGTATCGACTTCACTTAGTTCCCAAAATTCAGTCCCTTGCATTGCATAAAACGAACCATTTTTACTAAATTTTTATTGCAGAGTTGAGAGAGAGAGAGAGAGATAAGGAATGGCATGACATTGAACTGTCAGATTCTATTTATTAATTCAATAATAAAGTAAAAAAAGTAACTACTAGAAGTAATGGTCCACCGAGATATAGGTACTTGTCGGATTCCACTTAAAGCACCCCTTCTTTTTTGTTCTTTTTCGGTTAGTTACTTAAGGCGCGTTTGGTAACGCTTCTGTTCCCGGGAACAATTTTTTTATCAGAAATGATTTTTTTTTTCTGTTCCCAAGAACAACTTCTGAATATAAGAACGTGCTTGGTAACTACACAAAATTTATATTCCTAGGAAAAAAATGTGTTTGGTAAAATTGTATAATTTTGTTGTTTCTTTTAATTTTCAAATATTTTTATTATATTTTTCATATTTTTTTTCTTCTTTTTCTTCTCTCCTTCTTCCTTTTTTGTGGTCGGTCGATGGCGACTAGCTGGTTGAGGTCCAATGAGCTCACCGGAGCCTCGTTAGGCCAAGGCGAGGGCTGGCAAGCTTGCCGGAGGCTCCCCTAGCCCCCACGAGGCTCAGCCTCGCCAGATCTAGGTGAGGCCAAGCCTCGTCGGTGGCCTCGCCCAGCCCAAGCGAGGCTGAGCCTCACCGTGCCTCACCTAGCCATGGCGAGGCTCGAGTTGACGAGCCTCGCCGTGGCTCGGCGTCTCCAAGGGTCAGCAATGCTCCAGTGAAGTTGCCGGCCCTCATCTAATCAGTCATCGATGCCGACCATGGCCAAGGCCAGTGACCGACCAAAAGGAAGAAGAAGAAGAAAAAGGGAAAAAAAAAAAGAGAAAAACTATATTTTAGAAATTGTTCCTGAGAATAAGAAGCTACTTTTTTCTACTTCTTGTTTCTGCTCCAAATCTATTCTCGGGAACAAAAATTTTACCAAACAAATTTCTGTTCTTTTTTCGTTCCTTGGAACAAAAGAACAAAAATAGTTGTTTTGGGGAACATAAATAGATTTTAACAAACAAGCCTTTAGGATAAAAAATTTGGTTTCGCCAATTTAGAAATCAGGATTTACGAAGTTGCAGCAGATTTGTTGTTTTGCTTTGCTGGGTTGTAATTGTAATAGCGGCAACGAATCACCCACCTTTGAAGTGGACACTTCAATTTTCGTTATAAGATATTAAGGATGCGTTTGATAACGTTTCTGTTCAAAAATTGTTTTAGGGAACAAAAATAGAAAAGACTATTTCTATTCCGGGGAACAATTTTTTAACAGAAGAATGCATTTATAACTACATAAGATTTACAGAAAAAAAAACAAAAACACGTTTGATAAACTTGTATATATTTTTTATTTCTTTTAATTTTTTAATATTTTTATTTTATTTTTCCTTTTTTTCTTTTTTTTGTTTTGTATTTTTGTATTTTTTCTTTTTTTGCTTTGTCGCCGGCCATGGTTGCCTCAACGGTTGACCCCAATGAGGCCAAGCCTCGCCATGGCTGGGCGAGGCTTAGCCTCGCCTTGGCTGGGTGAGCTCGGCCTCGCCGGGGGCCGGTAACGCTCCAGCGAGGTCGCTGGCCACCGGTTGCCGGCCATGGTCGAGGCCGACGACTAGCCAAAGAAAAAAGAAGAAAAGAAAGATATCGAAAAAATAGGAGAGAGAAAAATTATTTCTTAGAAGTGTTCCCGGAAACAAGAAACAAGAAACAAGTTTTTCTTATTTCTTGTTTATGTTTAAATGTGTTCAACAAAAAAATAGATATTTTGTTTCGGGAACATCAATATTCTTTTTTTTTGTTCCCCCGAATAAAAGAACAGAAATTGTGTTCTGGGGAGCAAAAAAATAACACAAACAAATAGGCCCTAAGTGTCAACTTCATCAATATTCACTCGGCCCCCACCTCTCATATCTCAGGCGGAGAAGACGAACCCATTAAGCTTTCGGTTTCGGTTTCAACTTGTTTGATTCTTTTGACATTAACCTAAGGTCATTTTGGGCATTGACTCATAATATAGAACCATTGATGGAATGGAAGTAGTCCGCTGATGAGGTATGATGAAGTAGTAATCCAACATTCACAAGAAACAGTGACTGGACATGCAAGTTTCTCCAGAGAAATTTTGCGGGTAGACATACAAGTTTCACTTTCATTATTTCTCAAAGATTGGAAAGATGAAATTGGCCGACCATCATCCACACTAAAGACAAAAATTGGCATCTGTTAAGAGAAATTCTTGAGTAGCAACATACAACAGGCCGAGTTCATGAACAAAACACATCCAGAGCAAGAAGGTGCCACTTCGCACATCTCGCCATTCAAACAAATGAAAAGCTTCCATAATAGATTCCCTCCCTTGTAGTGGCCAACACATCGTTATTGTGTGAAGAGGAAAAAGTTGCAACATTGTCTCTCTTTGAATAACAAAATGGAAAGAGATAGCACGAATACAAACACCAAACCACAAGCCATTGTCTTTAGGCTTTCCCCACTAATTAGTTCACAATACCCAATTACTGCACTGCATAACACTCGTTGTTTTGTTTATATTACCCATACCTTCAGTTCCAAATGTGAGCGAAAGAGAAACTTCAAAGCAACATTTAAGAGTTCTGCTGCAAGGATTACCCAATGAAGCCCTAGTTCTTTCAAGAACTAATTTACTTAGAACACAACAAACCATTTCTTACTCTCTCTTGTGCCAGTAATCAGTATCCAGAAGTACCGGATAGAGATCATTACAAGATGCAGACAAAGTGGTTCCAGTTCATGGCCCTTCAATAGACATACTCTTGCTGATATTCTCACCAACTGCCTGATGTTCGTCACCTCCAAAATGCTTCCTCATGGCCTCAATTTTCTCCTGAGTCATGATAGCGCCGGCAGAGTCCAGCACTGGAACAGCAACCTTGCCTTCAAGCATGCTAACCACAGTTGACATTGGCGGCCTGAGTGCTGGAGTCACATTAGTACACATTAAAGCTACCTTTATCAATGCCAGCGCCTCCGCTTTGTTAAAGTGAGAACCAAGCCTCGGATCAACTAGTTCTATCAAATTCTCTCCCTCCTTCAGAAAGTGTGCCTAGATACAGAATTGTAAAGTGAAGGTATTTCCTTTTCAAGCTTCAGGTATTGATCAGTTGCAAAATATGCTCTAAATACTGAAACAGGAAGAAGTATATTATCTCCCTTGATAATTACGCGGCAAATGCAGTTGATAAGCACCTGCTAGTTCTAGGGTATAAATGGATAAAAAAGAATCGAATGAGTCAATACAGATCCAACATGATTTTTCTTACCGATTTTAAATAAAAGATACTAGACTGCAACATCACTTTCTAATGGTTAAACCACCTACACCGCTTTAAAATCGCCAGCTATTGTCGAGTTTTATCAGCACAAATTATTTGTCAGTGTCATTACATGAAATGGCAAACTCATCTTTCAATGTTCTTGATTATGCAACTCAGGCGACAATCAGATTTAACAAGGACTAATAATGATTGTTTGCTCTAATGATTGCTCACTCAAAGCAAAACAAAATCTAACTTAAAGAGTCAATTATATGAATGTGAAAAAAGTTATACCTCAATCGAAAGTATATGGATATTCTGGTCAAGACATGGTCTTGAAATTTTTTTAATTTAACAGTAATTGCCAAAATTCAATAGTAGTTGAAGCACTTGTTTGGCGCTAATGAAACTACAGGGAGGATGGATGTCAAGCATAAAAACATAAAGACTAAAACTGAACTTTCGAGATCCACCCTAAATTATGGGGTCAACTTCCCCAAATTTCAAGGAATAGAATTTTCTTCATTCCAAAAAAAAAGAAAAAAAAAAGAATCTATATGAAAATTCAGAGTAGACCAACATGATAAGAAGAATCGGATTAATTTGAAATAACAAATTGCACTTAATAGCATGACAATTTGTTAAGCAAGTTTCAATAGCTGTTAACTGTGAAACTCCTTTGCAACCATTGAAAGTGCATGTGAGGATTTAAATACGGATATGATCATAATTGAAATGATAGAGTTGATTACCCAATCGAGTAGATTAAAGCATTCCTCAGTTCTTTGGGAGCAAGTGTTGCTCCGGCCATTAACAACTTCTAAGGCAACAATGCCAAAACTATAGATGTCGGCTTTGTCAGTGAGGTAACCATGCATTGCGTACTCCGGTGCCATATATCCACTGCACAACAAGAAAAGAGCTTGTGTTTGCAACAAGGTAACTGCCTTAAATAGCACGTACTTAATATTCCTAAAATTCAAAAGAAAGAGTCATTCCTAAATGTGATGCTATGGTCTAAAGAGTAGAGGAAAAAAAACAAATGCATCCAAATATATTCTAATATCATTTACCGAGAATTCAGGAAAAAAAAAAGATCATTGTTGTTCTTTATAAACTTTTTTTTTGGTTTGAAATATAAGTATCATTTATAAGATGACGTACATGAGCTTAAGGGCATTTCCCAGCATTACAAAGATATCTAAGAATGTGAAAAAATGGAGTGAGGGAGTCTCCATATAGTACCCAATATTACATTTATTTGGGAAGGCCTAAAGTTTTGTAATGTGAAGCTCGCCTGTAACAAGTTTACAAATTTTAGCCACGATGATGGGGACATCATTTGACTTGTTTTGGAAATGTCTATAGTTACGTTTATAGTTCTTTTCGTTGAATGAACGTTAGAGTTAGTAGAATGAACTTACAATTTTATCTTTTCCCTAATTAATCACATTCCTTTCAAAAACAAGTTGACTTTTCACACGCATTAATGCAAACATCTAAAACATGTGAACATGCTTATCTATGTTTTTCCATGTGCATACAATAGAAACATGGGCGAATTTGCTATAATACTAAGTTATATTCAAATTAACAATTACATAAGTCAATATCAGAGTATCATTACTTAATGGTAGAGTATGACACAATTTACATTTTTTTCCTAATTAATGTAAAGAGTGGTGGGACAGTCATAAAGCTTTGTGGTTAAGCTGAATTTGTTGAGCACCATGCTTTGGGATGATGTGAATCCACCACAAAGCTCCATTCAACTCACTTTTCTTAAATCAGAATATATGTTTCTATTCCATGCTTTTATGTTGTCACTGGCTCCTACTTAGGTTAACAGGAACAAAAAGCAAGAAACTTACTAAGTTCCAGCAATCTTGGTGCTAATATGTGTTTTGTCCTCCTCATCAAGCTTTGCTAAACCAAAATCTGATATTTTAGGGTTGAGATCCTTATCCAGTAAAACATTAGTAGCCTTAATGTCTCTATGCACAATCTTCAGCCTTGACTCTTCATGAAGATATGCCAATCCCCTGGCAATACCCACGCATATCTTGTGTCTTGTCCACCAATCCAACTTTAACTGAAATTCTTCAGGACCTTCAATTGTATCAGAAGACATCAAAGCTGCTTTACTGCCATGTCATTAACTGAAGTCAATGAAGCACAATGTGATATCAAATTACCAAATAAAGCGCGAGCAAGACTGTTATTTTCCATGTACTCGTAAACCAGCAAAAGTTGATTTCCTTCAATGCAGCATCCATAGAGTTTCACAAGATGTGGATGCTGAAGAGCAGAAATCATCCCAATCTCAGTCAGGAACTCATTATTTCCTTGTTGTGATTTGGATGAAAGCTGCTTCACTGCTATAGTGGTGCCATCTGACAGAAAACCCTGCAATTCAACTTTGGCATTAGATCTATGTTGTGAAAATTGAGTTACATTGAATGCTGCTTTCTACATATCTTCTCTCTTGGGAATTGGGGGAATTTGGTTAGCCAATTTTCCAGCATACCTTGTATACAGAACCAAAACCACCTTCTCCTATCTTATTGGCAGTGTCAAAATTGTTTGTGGCAGCTTTAATCTGTCGCAAGGTAAATAAACCAATTTGCAACGCTAGACCCTTCAAATCTGCAACACGTTTTGGAACTTCTATGAATTTGGAAAAGTCAACAGTTAAAGTATGTAATCCACTATCTAACAAAGACGTATCAATTCCTTCTCAATATTCCAGAAAACCTTTTTGTGATGTTTTGGTCTGAGCAAGTTCAGTACAGAATAGCTTAGCATCTTGAAAATTATTTTCTAGGAAAGTCTGGCATCAGTTGGCAGTATGTATTTTTGAAAAGTAAAATGAGATTGTCCCCAGGGTATTTAATAGTGAAGGAAAATAAAAATCATACAGAGAACCCCCTTGGAAATGTAGGGTATGGTTTGTATGTTTTAATTTCTCATGCATGTGAAGTTCTGGAAGCTATTTTTGGTGTCTTGAAACATAGACTTTGTGTGTATACACACACACACACACATCTGAGAAACAATATACCATCTCTCCCTATAACTATCTATTCCTTCATTTTTCGGATTTCTAGATAAAAATTTAGTTCGTTAAGCAAACCAAATGGTTCTATGACACTTTAGCTGTATATCACCTAATAATAATCTTTGGCTTTTTGCGTTGAATCAAATTCCCTATGGAATGCACAAATGTCATGCATCAACAGTTTTATGGGAACTGTAAATCTAGATGGGGCATTAATGATCCATTGTCATTACACTTTCCCCAAGAAGAAGAAGAAGAAGAAGTATCATGTGCCAACAGTTTGACAGGACAACTGTGCGATTTAGCTGAAATATAAATGAAGCAATGTGACTATCCTCCCTCTCCACCAGAATACGGAAGGGGAAAAATGTATTCAAAGTGCATAACATTCTCCAATTTCTTGACAAATACACGTGGACTAAATAGTGGAGATTCCAGGTAAGCAACTACCTCGTGCCATTTTATCTTTACGTCCAAGGCATCCTCTCCACCAAAGGATAACCAGGATAAGGAAAACTACAAAAACTATAGCAGCCAGAATCCCAGCCACTGTGCCAGCAGATATGCTGGCCGGGGGATCAAAGCCTGCAATGAAGAAAGAACAAACAAATATTTAACCAAAACTGTTCAGTTAAATGGGGTAGACGTAAATGCAGAAAAATATCTGTAGCTTCTCGTTGAACACAAAGAAATTGATGGAGAACACAATAATTGAGAATTAAGAGGACATAAAACCGCCCAGAGTACTCCACAGAAACTATCAGATAAATGAGCACCGGAAGATATCATCTATGGAACATGTAATACAAAATACAAAGGGAAAAACAAAAACAAAAAAAAAAAATCTACTCTTCATTCTCAAGGCTGTACTGTATGATACAGGCACAGTGGTCGTAATCCATAGCGGAAAAGTGAACAAGGCTATCATTTCATAGTCAAATGGAAGGATTAAAGATACATAGAGAAAACACGCTCAGATAGAAAGAACACAAAGCAACCTATAACCAATTTTCGACTCTAAGAGAATAATAATAGACCCTGGTCAGCTATTATGCGTAATTGACTTGATCTATAGTGACATATGCCAATGGCCTGAATCCAACAGTAGGCATTTGCAACCAAGCCAAGTAACTGAATAGCCTATTGATGACTTCTGGTGCAAGAAAAAATATGGGTATTCTTTTCAACATGAATATGAGTAACTTTCTCAACAGAGAAGCACCAAGTGAAACATGGAAGCATCCATCTGCGTACCAGGATAGACGGAGATAGCAGATATAAGGGGACCATAGGCTCCTCTTTCAGGTATAGCATAGGTTCCTTTACCAGCCCAATAGAAGCTTATCTCCAGAGTGCCCTTGGTCACATCGGCATTAAAATCTTTTATGACCGCCTTACCAACTCCACCTGCTTCAATCTCAATGTTGAAATCTTTCCACACCAATTTCCCCTGAAATAATATTTCATCTGATTCAAGTTGAGTATGTCCACACTAAACAAGGTAAAAATTTTAGTCTCCATAGAATGTACAAATTGTGAAAAAAATCATGATTTGCAAGTACGAGATATTTGGATAAACTTCCCAACCATAATAATGAACGCTTTATGTGCTTTATATATTAGAACCAGCACTCCATAATGCTCCGAGTTTACCTGTATATAAATATCAAAAGCTCTCCTTCCAAGGCTTCGATAACTTTTGTTGCCTGTGATCATTATCTCCGCAAAATGAAGGGTTACATTGTAGGGCCCATCCATCAGACAAAAACCGTAATAAGTTAGAGAGACGGCAGAACGTCGTGCTTTTATGTAAAGTTGTGCATTATTCATGGACAGTGTGGATGTGTTTTTAACTTCATAGCTAACTGCACTGCCATCCCCATTGGTGAAGTAACCAGTGCTACTGTAGGCCCAGTAATCACTCCTGAAGAAACTTGAAGGTGTAGCCTCCTGTGAGTCATCTTCGTATGTGGCGCCCCTTACTTTTGCTTTGCTCCCACCGCAATTTATGAAGAGGTTATACCGAGCTGGATGGAGTAAAGAAGCAGCCACAGAGAAAATTCAGTTCCTTCTATTTGTTAATATGAAGTGGACTTTCCAAACACACTAAATAAGCTAGCATTCACTCATTGGAAAATTACATATAAACTCCCAAGTTATGAGCAACCCATTATTTCATGCAGGTAGCTTTTGAAATTATTAGGGTAATTATGCATCAACCATCAAAGATCGACACAATAGCCAAGAGGAGAGTTGACAAGGAGATAAATTTGATGAGAAATTACACAGAGAGTAAGATGCAATATTAGAATCTGATGATAATGATAGGATATGTCAGAATAATTTAAATATAAAATCACACAGTTATCTAACAGTTTAAGCTTTTAAAACAATTGGCTGTGATCTTATAAAATCTCATATGGTATCAGAGATGGATTTCATGAGTTCAAATCTTTCGAAGCCTTATTTGCCTCTAATTAAATATGTCCCCACTTCATCTAATAATTTAAACTTTTAGAATAGTTAGCTGCGGTCCCACAAAATTTCATAGGATATACATCACGTCAATTTACTTTTTGTACAACAACGACTTTGCAGCATATTAACTTACCTTTTGCACAACGTTGACTCTGCAAACATGAGACAAGTCCACTTGTGGCATAACATGAGGTTCTGAGCAAGTCAGCAAAGATTTTACTGTTATAATCATCATCATTCTTAATGAAGTTCAATGCTAAGTACATGAACAATAAAAATGCGGGTCCTTGGAAATCCAAGTCTCTTGTTGAAAAGTTAATCGCAAACATACGCATTCTCAACCTCGGAGCTTGCGAACAAGTTGCTGTAGAGAAAAGACAAAATCAACATTCAGCAGAGAAATGGAAATATTATACACAAACAGTATATAAGTTACTCAATAAGTGCACATTTAGGGGAGCCCTGGACTGACTGAAGGAAGTAGGACATACACAGATCCGTCACGACATTCTGAGCCTCCAGCAGTGAAGTTGTTGTATGATAAATCACTACACAGAGAAACAGTCAACCATTTCCAAAATCTCATCAATTTGAAGAATTCACTGAAAGTCATTCCATCAAATGATTTTTTTTTTTTTAATGATTCCATCAAATGATTAATATGTACAAAAATGCAGATAAGTTGCACAATGTGGACAGGTAAGGCAAGATAAAAGGCGAAAACATCACAAGATGATGAAATTGATATTTGTTCCTACTGAAAATATCTTATCTTAGAATATGAAAAGGAGAAAGACTAACTGAAGTAAATGGGGACTTTAAAACTATTTATAGTGTATAAAAACATTTTTACTCAGTAACAGTACCACAGTCATGATGTCTAAGGCAAAGAGGCTTTAATAGAACTGGGACTCCACCTACTACGACATCGCGTCTTCTAATAACAAATTATCCAGACCACATTTATCTGTTTAAACTACCTCACAAGAGCTTCATTCCCACACCCATAAGATAATATCAACTTCTCCTAAATACACTCATTTTCGTGTAGAGTTTCTCAAATACACAAACCCATAAAAACATTGTAATCACAAAGAAACAGCCCAAGCAACTAATCATATACTGCAGGTGATACGTTAGACAAACTTTCAAAGAGGATTAATAGGAGGTAAAAATTTTCCAAACATAACTTTAATCATTCCAATAGGTCTGAAAATGATCTACAGCTGGGAATGGCTTTTTGTATAGGGGAAAATGGAGCTAACTAGGCACTTCCAAGAAAATACACTTTATATTCTTTCATGCATATCATACAGTTTAGCCTGTTTTGTTACATACATCCATCCAATTAACAGATCCCAATGAGGAGAAAGGTACTTATAATGTTTCCATTTATCTCCAAAAGCTACTAACCATAAAGATGCAAGATGTGAATGCATAATTGCTTGGTACAGAGCAAGATTAGCCAGATAAAGCTAGAAGCAAATTCATGATTGAAGAAGATATTTTCTTCAGGCAGCGAAGCTTACACATTTTTTTTCACCAGGATCCAATCAGGGACTGCTCCAGTCAACTGGTTTCCAGTTAGATACCTAAACAAGATTATTTGAATGAGTCAGCTCCTCATGTACTTTATACACTCTAACTGAAATTATTTAAGACTTATACCTCAAAAACGCATTATTTAGCAGATTATTAGCATTTGTTTATTAGTGGTGTAGAAAAAAATCAGTTTAAGTCATGATAACAATATAGAGCTTTCAGCTAGAGATGAAAGATTAAGGAAATCAATGACAGAGGAAAACCCTGATCCCTGCGAAACTTGGAGCGCCTGGAGAAAGATTACCATAACAGTAGTACACAAAGCTGGACTAGTGAAGGGTACCTCCAAATTAGCTTATCAACTATTTCCTTGTGATAATGTTTTTGTCCTTCTAAGACATAAAATAAATAATTAAGGAAGACGTGCCATTGTCAAGCTTCAATCGTTGGGCAGAAAGATGAAAACCAATGTTAAACAGTCCAAGAAGCTTAGGAGTACAGTTTCTCATCATTCTCAAAACTAGGGATAAGATACCAAGGTCCTCCACAGACCTTCTAAATAGCACTTAAGAGCTGCACTCACCAAACTTCTAGAGCCATTGTTGTGGAAAGAACCAAGTAGAGAGCCTAAGGACTTTTGCTATATTTAATCTCCTATACATCATAAAATAGGCACACAAGACATGCATTGAGTACAGAAACATACAACTGTCAAACGCTAAAGTATCACTGATCCATTTAACTCTTCCAGCGTAAACAAGTAACTTTTTGAAACTTGTGAATCATGCGAAGAAATTATCAAAAGGGCTGCTCTTTAAGCAACAAAATATCAACGATCTACGCCTGCTCCATGACTAAAGTCCCACCAAAATAATTACTTGACAATAATCATAAATTCTTAACTCAATTCATTACAAAATTTGGATGGTGAAGTAATAAGCATTCACGACCTGAGGACTTTGAGAGTTAAAAAATGAATATGTTATCATGGTCTAAGTTCTATTGATAGCTCAACTACTTTATGGTAAAAGTTGCCTGTAGCTTGACCACTAGAAAACTTGAGACTTTAGATTCTCCTACAAAATACGAAAAGAAGCCTAAGTTCAGCATCGAAGTACTTACATATATTCTACTTTTTTCAGATTGCTGTAGGATCCTGGGATTTCACCACTCAGTTTGTTGAAGCTGAGGTCTCTGCAAAGCAAGTTTATGTGAATATATAATGAGAAGATACTTTTAACTGACTCCCTCGGGACACTCTTTGAGCACACTTCAGATGATTGTACAAACACAGACAACATCAATGAACATACAGAGTCCAGTTCGATGTTTAGACATACAGGTCAACTGTCTAGTGCCTAAGCTTTCTACTAGACATTCATCTCCAGAGGCATCCATTGCCTAAATCCAAGTTTCAAGTTGGTCACATGCTATAAGTATACAAAACTGCTGTAAATCAAATTTACAAAATGGAAATTTCAATTTATATAAGTAGAAAAGTTATTTGGGCACTAAATTGAGTGTGTCCTGAGGAATGCACCATATTATAGTTCAGATTGAGAGATTTCACTAATCTAATAGGACCGAAACTAAAGCTAATCATAATTTGTTGAAAACATCTCCCTCACAATATATTATTTATGAATAAAGGGATGCCAACTCAATACTAGGGTGCTTAGAAAAGGAAATATCAGCTTCAGTGAATAAAAAAATAAAGAATAAAATGAGGATTTCAAAAAACAGGAAAGGGAATAGAGTATGTGATAAGCCACAGCAGAACCACAGAAATTTGGTCATTCAAGAATGTCAGAAAAACAAAAAATTAAAGCTCCATTTGTTTCGTGGAAAATGTAATGTTTTTAGAAAATATTTTCCATGAAGTTATTTTTTTAGGAAAATGAAAATATTCCGGTGCTTGACTGAAATCCTGAAAATACCCAGAAAATATTTTCCATTGTTTAGTATGGAAAATTTAATTTGATTTTCTAGGAAAAAATTGCCAAAAAATTCGAATTTTTTAATCCTTTTCTTTTAACTTCTTCCTCGGCCAGTTGTCAGCTATAGTGACGAGCCACAGGATAAAAAATTATTTTTATAAGAACAAACATTTCATTAACTAAGGATCCAAACTTGAGCACCAAGGACCTGCACATGGCCTTTGCGGACTCAACCTAAGTGTTGGGGACTAGAGCTTGAGTGTCAAGGACCCAAGCACTGCTTTTATGCACTCAGGGTCAGGTATTAGGGCATTGGGCTTGGGCACCATGGCTTCACACCCAGCCTCGATGGACTAGGCCCGGGCGCTGAAGACCTAGTCCTGAACGCTGAGCACCAAGAACCAGGCATTGGGGTTCCCGTGTCCAAGCAAAGAGTTGCGGGTCCAAGCACCAATACCAACTCATAGTTTGGAAAATGTTTTCCCACTTTTTCAAAAGAGGAAATCATTTCCTAAATTTAAACATAGATCTTTCATTGACTCGGAAAACATTTTCCATCAACTCATTTTCCTAAACAAACCAAACGCTGGAAAATCAAGAAAATGTTTTTCGTGAAACAAACAAAGCCATGACAGAATGGCAAAATGCTGCTGTTAAAAGTAGCATTTATTAAATCTTACAGAGATACCCCATGAACAAGAAGAATTGACTTGTATAGATATGCATTTGAAGCCATGCTCTCGTTTGAACTATGAATGTTATGTTTGACAAGTGTACAACAGTCAAGCATAAAACTCCAGCTAGATATTGTAGGGCTAAGATTCGAGAATGTAAACCACCGGAAGGAAAGTTTCCAGACAATCAACCACTAAAAGCCTCCATTTTGCAGTAATGCTCTTATGAAGTTAAGATAACATATCAAAGCAAAAGTAAATTAGACGAAAGGGGAAACCACAACCAAGGTAAGAATTCTTGCTGGAAAAGTGAAAACAAAGAGAATGTTAGAATATTTAAATAAAAAACCACACTTTCATCTAATAGCCTGAGTTTTTAGAACAGTTGACAATAGTTCCACAAATTCTCACAGAGAGAAAAAAGTCCATATACTTTTGTGCCAAACTGTATATTCTACAGCAGAGGCCACAATCACCAAGAGTTTAAATGCCACATCATTCACAATTCAGCAATATCAATAGAAAATATCAAAACACCATTGAAGTCAGTAAGGGACCTTCAAGCCATCTTAAATGGGTTCTTTAACTGCAACCAATAGTCAACCAAAAACTAGTTGAAATTTCACTCCTTAAGGGTAAAATTATTTATTCTGCTTGGAATAGCCAAAGGAAAAAGCCGCTTTCTACGCACAATGTTTTTAGATTTGTCATATTTGCTAGATAACCAGGTAGCTCTCCCATGAGATTGCAGCTCCTTAGAATCCTATAAGAAAATAAAACCGATATTGTCACATTGCTAAGACGATTTGGCTCTTTTGCATAAAGTAAACTATCTGTGAAGGAGCATCGATCTCACAGTGTTGTAATAACTGTACTGTTAAGTTGTGGAACACGAGACTTGGGTCCATTGAGGTCACTTATTCTCCTGCATATCAAAATCAAATAGGAGCTTTATTTGATTGATAACATCTTAAAGAGAGAGAGAGAGAGATCAGATCGAAATGCCAAAATTCCATACTGACAAGTCGTTCAATTGATCCAAAAGTGCGATCCCAGGGGGAATTGGCCCTTGCAATCCACTTCCTTGAATAACCCTGATGATACAATTCATAGATGGAATTGTCTTGGGGATATATCTATAGAGACTGACTTAAAAGGGGAAGAAGCATTAAGCCTTACACTACTTGGAGATTTGTCAAGTTCTGAATAAAATCGGGTATCTTTCCCGTGAACTGATTATCACCAAGTCGCCTACAGTGCATTAAACAACATGATTCATATGAAGGAGAAAGAATAGAAATGGCTAAATATTAGCTGAGTTTGTGGACACTGGAAACTAACAGTTGAGTCAATTTTGTGAAGTTAACAAATGTTTGAGGCAGCTCCCCCGTGAAATTATTTGACGTAAGCCACCTGAAACAAGAAAAACCCATGACAACACATTGGTTAATGGAACCTGAATGATGTATCTCTCAACAGATCACTTCAATGGATAAAATTCCCTCGCCAGCTACAAAAGCGAATAAAAACTCGATGCCTAACACAGAAATTAGCATCAAGAGACTAACAATAAAGTTAATTCGGGCAAGTTCCCGAGCTCTGGAGGAACAGGTCCAGAAAGCCAATTGCCTTCGATTTTTCTGAGCGGAATATGAAAGTTAAAATCTTGAAACATCAATCAAATTTAAAACAGCGAAGAGGCCAAAGGCGAGCGTCGGGATGAGTGGTCACTCACAAATGCTGAAGTGTGGATATGTTCCCCAACTCCTTCGGGATTGGACCAGTCAATCGGTTTTCGAGTACATAACTGCACCCACATCATCGCGTTTCCCCCAATCAAACAATAGAACATACACTCGTGAGAGAAAGAGAGAGAGAGAGAGAGAGAGCATACATGTGAAGCAAGTTCGTACAGGAGCCCCATTCTTTAGGAATTGTGCCGTTCAGGTAGTTGCCGGAGACATCACTGTTTATAGAGAGAGAGGATGAAGAAGAAGAAGATCGAAAATGGAGAAAGGGGAAATGGAGAAAGAGAGTGCTTACAAGGTCTGGAGGAAAGGCAATCTGAACAGTCGAGGCGGAAGGGTGCCGGCAAGAGATTGCTCCCGAAGTCGTCTGTTTTCGCAACGACACGAAGGCTTTATTCTAGCTTTACTTGAAAACTAGGCATCAAAATGATGTTACAAAATGGCTTTATTACATCTATTGATATGTATACATAAATCTCAATCGATTCTAAATGAAAAAATTCTTCAAAAATTGCCTAAAAAAAAGAAGGTTTTGTTTAAAGTAAAGGAATATATAGCTAATATGAAAAGCACACATCACTCAAAGTACAGCCCTACTATGCATTAGTATGAATAACATATGTAATAAGGAGAGAATAACATTAAAATTCTGAAACTACCCTTACGATTAAAGTTAGAGGAATATAACTCTCATCACTTTGATATTTAACCATGACCTTTGAGTTTAACATTCCCATTAATCACTAAACATATGATTTATATAATTAAATGCTAAGCATATAATATGTGATTGTATTGATTAAACTTATAAAAATTTGTATAATCATACCATGAACAATTAATATTATGCTCATAATTACTTCATGAGTAATTTTAATATGATAAGTGATTACATATTGTTGCTACATTTCCACCAAAAAATCGGCTAATGTTTTTTTTTTTATGAAATACTAATATTGTGCAAAGAGATTCAATTCGGTAGCTAGTTGACTCTATAAAGAGAAAAGATCGGTGTGCAATTGCGTGATTAATATTAAAGTCTAGCGAGGAATCTACGATGGTATAATTCATGAAATTGAGGGAGAAAGAGACATGCTGATGACGTGAATAGTAATGTGGTTGTTGTGGGCATCGGTAAAATTGTTGCAGGTGACGGCGTTGCTAGTTGTATAAATGTCTTTGTTGTCACCCCATCCACCCTCCACACCGCATGGATCTGCGTCGAAATCCCAATCTGATTTCCCTAACATCTTTGCTATTTCTTTCAACGCATCCACTGAAAGAGAAAAGAGCCAATAAGTCAAAAGGAACAGCAATGTATCATGCAAAACAAGCACAAAGAATGTCAGATTCACGTGTGCTTGAGGTTGAATATATGTATGAAAAACAAGCACCAAAAAAAAAAAACTTGGTGTATGTTGGAGTCCAAAAGGTAAAGGAACAATACGATGAAAGCAATAAATGATCTATGGGTTTATTTTTTTTCACCTTCCTCTTGGGGTAGAAGAGTGGTGGCAGCAGCTAAGTTAGTGATGCTGAGAAGGACAAGCATAGAGAAGAGAATCGTCATCATTTCAGTCTCGAGCTCAACACACACATAGAGAGAGAGATCTCCCGTTCTTTAATCGGAGTCTATGAAAACAAAACTTGGCTAAGTGAGGGAGCAAGAGAGAGATAATTGTTAAGTGAGCCATCTAACTTCATGCATTTATGTATGAAAAAAGGGAGAGTGGTTACAAACTTTTTGCTCTTGTATATTTAATGACCTCAAGTCTTCCTCGAACATATAAAATTCATCCAGAATTGAGTATCATTTCAATTTGGTTCAACTTTTCTTTAATAAGTCTATGAAAACAAAACTTGGTTTTGGTTCCACTTTTCATTGTTAAGTGAGCAATCTAACTTCATGCATTTATACAAAAAAGGGAGAGTGGTTACAGACTTTTTGCTCTTGTATATTTAATGACCTCAAGTCTTCCTCGAACATATAAATATTCATCCAGAATTGAGTGGGTTTTGGTTCAACTTTTCTTGCATAATAACTTTCTTGGACGTGAGTTTTGGTTCCACTTTTCATTGTTAAGTGAGTCATCTAACTTCATGCATTTATGTACAAAAAAAAGGGAGAGTGGTTACAGACTTTTTGCTCTTGTATATTTAATGACCTCAAGTCTTCCTCGAACATATAAATATTCATCTAGAATTGAGTGGGTTCGAGAGAGAGAGAGAGAGAGAGAGAGAGAGAGAGAGAGAGAGAGAGAGAGATAATTGTTCAGTGAGCGATCTAACTTCATGCATTTATGTATGTAAAAAGGGAGAGTGGATAAAGACTTTTTGCTCTTGTATATTTGACGACCTCAAGTCCTCCTCGAACATATAACTATTCTCGAGCCGAGAAGAGAATCGTCATCATTTCAATCTTGAGCTCACACACACATAGAGAGAGATCTCCCGTTCTTTAATCAGAGTCTATGAAAACAAAACTTGGCTAAGCGAGGGAGCAAGAGAGAGATAATTGTTAAGTGAGCAATCCAACTTCAAGCATTTATGTATGAAAGGGAGAGTGGATAAAGACTTTTTGTTGTATATTTGACAACCCCAAGTCTTCCTCGAACATATGAATATTCATCTAGAATTGAGTGGTTCAACTTTTCTTGCATAATAACTTTCTGAGAGAGAGAGAGAGAGAGAGAGAGAGAGAGAGAGAGAGAGAGAGAGAGAGATAATTGTTAAGTGAGCGATCTAACTTCATGCATTTATGTATGAAAGGGAGAGTGGATAAAGACTTTTTGTTGTATATTTGACGACCTCAAGTCTTCCTCGAACATATGAATATTCATCTAGAATTGAGTGGTTCAACTTTTCTTGCATAATAACTTTCTGAGAGAGAGAGAGAGAGAGAGAGAGAGAGAGAGAGAGAGAGAGAGAGAGAGATAATTGTTAAGTGAGCAATCTAACTTCATGCATTTATGTACGTAAGAATTTTTGCTCTTGTATATTTGACGACCTCAAGTCTTCCTCGAACATATAAATATTCATCTAGAATTGAGTGAGTTTTCGTTTGACTTTTCTTGCATAATAACTTTCTTGGAAAGAGAGAGAGAGAGAGAGAGAGAGAGAGAGAGAGAGACAATTGTTCAGTGAGCGATCTAACTTCATGCATTTATGTACGTAAAAAGGGAGAGTGGATAAAGACTTTTTGCTCTTGTATATTTGACGACCTCAAGTCTTCCTCGAACATATAACTATTCTCGAGCCGAGAAGAGAATCGTCATCATTTCAATCTTGAGCTCACACACACATAGAGAGAGAGATCTCCCGTTCTTTAATCAGAGTCTATGAAAACAAAACTTGGCTAAGTGAGGGAGCAAGAGAGAGATAATTGTTAAGTGAGCAATCCAACTTCAAGCATTTATGTATGAAAGGGAGAGTGGATAAAGACTTTTTGTTGTATATTTGACGACCTCAAGTCTTCCTCGAACATATAACTATTCTCGAGCCGAGAAGAGAATCGTCATCATTTCAATCTTGAGCTCACACACACATAGAGAGAGAGATCTCCCGTTCTTTAATCAGAGTCTATGAAAACAAAACTTGGCTAAGCGAGGGAGCAAGAGAGAGATAATTGTTAAGTGAGCAATCCAACTTCAAGCATTTATGTATGAAAGGGAGAGTGGATAAAGACTTTTTGTTGTATATTTGACGACCTCAAGTCTTCCTCGAACATATGAATATTCATCTAGAATTGAGTGGTTCAACTTTTCTTGCATAATAACTTTCTGAGAGAGAGAGAGAGAGAGAGAGAGAGAGAGAGAGAGAGAGAGAGAGAGAGAGAGAGAGATAATTGTTAAATGAGTGATCTAACTTCATGCATTTATGTATGAAAGGGAGAGTGGATAAAGACTTTTTGTTGTATATTTGATGACCCCAAGTCTTCCTCGAACATATGAATATTCATCTAGAATTGAGTGAGTTTTGGTTCAACTTTTCTTGCATAATAACTTTCTGAGAGAGAACATATGAATATTCATCTAGAATTGAGTGAGTTTTGGTTCAACTTTTCTTGCATAATAACTTTCTGAGAGAGAGAGAGAGAGAGAGAGAGAGAGAGAGAGAGAGAGAGAGAGAGAGAGATAATTGTTAAGTGAGCAATCTAACTTCATGCATTTATGTACGTAAAATTTTGCTCTAGTATATTTGACGACCTCAAGTCTTCCTTGAACATATAAATATTCATCTAGAATTGAGTGAGTTTTCGTTCAACTTTTCTTGCATAAATAACTTTCTTGGAAAGAGAGAGAGAGAGAGAGAGAGAGAGAGAGAGAGAGAGAGAATTGTTCAGTGAGCGATCTAACTTCATGCATTTATGTACGTAAAAAGGGAGAGTGGATAAAGACTTTTTGCTCTTGTATATTTGACGACCTCAAGTCTTCCTCGAACATATAACTATTCTCGAGCCGAGAAGAGAATCGTCATCATTTCAATCTTGAGCTCACACACACATAGAGAGAGATCTCCCGTTCTTTAATCAGAGTCTATGAAAACAAAACTTGGCTAAGCGAGGGAGCAAGAGAAAGATAATTGTTAAGTGAGCAATCCAACTTCAAGCATTTATGTATGAAAGGGAGAGTGGATAAAGACTTTTTGTTGTATATTTGACGACCTCAAGTCTTCCTCGAACATATGAATATTCATCTAGAATTGAGTGGTTCAACTTTTCTTGCATAATAACTTTCTGAGAGAGAGAGAGAGAGAGAGAGAGAGAGAGAGATAATTGTTAAGTGAGCAATCTAACTTCATGCATTTATGTATGAAAGGGAGAGTGGATAAAGACTTTTTGTTGTATATTTGACGACCTCAAGTCTTCCTCGAACATATGAATATTCATCTAGAATTGAGTGAGTTTTGGTTCAACTTTTCTTGCATAATAACTTTCTGAGAGACACAGAGAGAGAGAGAGAGAGAGAGAGAGAGAGAGAGAGAGAGATAATTGTTAAGTGAGCAATCTAACTTCATGCATTTATGTACGTAAGAATTTTTGCTCTTGTATATTTGACGACCTCAAGTCTTCCTCGAACATATAAATATTCATCTAGAATTGAGTGAGTTTTCGTTCAACTTTTCTTGCATAATAACTTTCTTGGAAAGAGAGAGAGAGAGAGAGAGAGAGAGAGAGACAATTGTTCAGTGAGCGATCTAACTTCATGCATTTATGTACGTAAAAAGGGAGAGTGGATAAAGACTTTTTGCTCTTGTATATTTGACGACCTCAAGTCTTCCTCGAACATATAACTATTCTCGAGCCGAGAAGAGAATCTTCATCATTTCAATCTTGAGCTCACCCACACATAGAGAGAGAGATCTCCCGTTCTTTAATCAGAGTCTATGAAAACAAAACTTGGCTAAGTGAGGGAGCAAGAGAGAGATAATTGTTAAGTGAGCAATCCAACTTCAAGCATTTATGTATGAAAGGGAGAGTGGATAAAGACTTTTTGTTGTATATTTGACGACCTCAAGTCTTCCTCGAACATATGAATATTCATCTAGAATTGAGTGGTTCAACTTTTCTTGCATAATAACTTTCTGAGAGAGAGAGAGAGAGAGAGAGAGAGAGATAATTGTTAAGTGAGCGATCTAACTTCATGCTTTTATGTATGAAAGGGAGAGTGGATAAAGACTTTTTTTGTTGTATATTTGACGACCTCAAGTCTTCCTCGAACATATGAATATTCAGGCAGAAGTACACTAAGTCATCTTGGCGCGTAAGGAGACTTAAGTCTTGCAACCAAAACAGTACTGGCTTAAGTCTGCTTTTTTTTCGAATGGGACACTTAAGTCCACCTCGGCGACTCTGCCGGAAATCTTACGTGGCGATATTTTATTATTATTATTACTCATACGTGGCTCGCCGGAGCTCAAATCAGCATAAAAATTATAAAAAAAAATTTAAAAATTAAAAAGTTTTAATTTCAAAAATTGCAATTTCAAAAAATTAAAAAAATTTTAAAAAAAAATTTTAAAAATTTTAATTTTAAAAAATTTTAAAAATTAAAAAAAAGATTAAAAATTTTAAAAATTTTAAAAAAAGAAAATTTTAAAAATTTTAATTTTAAAAAATTTAATTTGAAAAATTTTTAAAAATTTAAAAAAAAAATTAAAAATTTTAATTTTAACAAATTTTTAAAAAAAATAAAAAATAAGAAAATTTTTAAAATTTTTAAAATTTTTTTTTTAAAAAAAGAAAATTATAAAAATTTTAATATTAAAAAATTAAAAAATTTAAAAAATAAGAAAATATTAAAAATTTTAATTTTAAAAAATTAAAAAAAATTTAAAAAATTTTAATTTTAAAAAATTTTTAAAAAATAAGAAAATTTTAAAAATTTTAACTTTAAAAAATTTTAAAAATTTTAATTTTAAAAATTTTGAAAATTTTAAAAAAAATTAAAAAAAACTTTAATTTTAAAAAATTTTAAAAATTTTAAAAATAAAAAAATTAATTTAAAAAAATTAAAAAAATAAAAAATAAGAAAATTTAAAAAAATTTAATTTAAAAAAATTTAAAAAAATTTTAAAAAAAAGAAAATTTTAAAAATTTTAATTTTAAAAAAAATTAAAAAATTTTAAAAAATTAAAAAAGGGGGGGGGAGGCGGCGGCGGCGGTAGAGGTGGCGGCGGTGAGGGAGCCGCCCCGTTCGGCCTCCCACCCCCCTTTTTTATAACTTTTTTATAATTTTATTCTTTATTTTTAATTTTTCTTAATTTTTAAAAAATTTAAAATTTTCGTAATTAAAAAAAAATTAAAATTTTCTTAATTTTTTGAAATTTTCTTAAAATTTTCTTAATTTTTTAAAATTTTCTTAATATTTAATTTTTTTTAAATTTTCTTATTTTTTAAATTTTTTTTAAATTTTCTAATTTTTTAAAATTTTTTAAATTTTCTAATTTTTTAAAATTTTTAAATTTTCTAATTTTTTAAAATTTTTTAAATTTTTTTAAATTTTCTAGTTTTTTAAAATTTTTTAAATTTTTTAAATTTTTAAATTTTTCTTAATTTTTAAAATTTTAAAAATTTTTAAATTTTCTTAATTTTTAAAATTTTAAAAATTTTTAAATTTTTCTCAATTTTTAAAATTTTAAAATTTTTTAAATTTTTCTTAATTTTTAAAATTTTTAATTTTTCTTAATTTTTAAAATTTTTAAATTTTCTTAATTTTTAAAAATTTTCTTAATTTTTTTAAATTTTTTAAATTTTTCTTATTTTTTAAATTTTTGAATATTTTAAATCTAATTTAATTAATTTATATCTTATTATTTACTGGCGTAGTAGCGAAAGCGGCGTCGTTTTTGCATTTTCTCCGCCACGTCGGCATGCAAAACGACGCCGTCTTGACCGAGCTCGCGGAAAGTCGCCACGTCAGCCATTTGGCCGGATTTTCGCCGGAGTGGCTTAAGTGTCCCATTTTACTCCGATGATGGCGGCAAGTGTACCATTTTAAAGTTATGATGACTTAAGTGTCGGCGTCTTGATTATGGCACTCCAGGTGTCCCGCACTCGAATATTCATCTAGAATTGAGTGAGTTTTGGTTCAACTTTTCTTGCATAATAACTTTCTGAGAGAGAGAGAGAGAGAGAGAGAGAGATAATTGTTAAGTGAGCGATCTAACTTCATGCATTTATGTATGAAAGGGAGAGTGGATAAAGACTTTCTGTTGTATATTCGACGACCTCAAGTCTTCCTCGAACATATGAATATTCATCTAGAATTGAGTGAGTTTTGGTTCAACTTTTCTTGCATAATAACTTTCTGAGAGAGAGAGAGAGAGATAATTGTTAAGTAAGCGATCTAACTTCATGCATTTATGTATGAAAGGGAGAGTGGATAAAGACTTTCTGTTGTATATTCGACGACCTCAAGTCTTCCTCGAACATATGAATATTCATCTAGAATTGAGTGAGTTTTGGTTCAACTTTTCTTGCATAATAACTTTCTGAGAGAGAGAGAGAGAGAGAGAGAGAGAGAGAGAGATAATTGTTAAGTGAGCAATCTAACTTCATGCATTTATGTACGTAAAAGGGAGAGTGGATAAAGACTTTTTGCTCTTGTATATTTGACGACCTCAAGTCTTCCTCAAACATATGAATATTCATCTAGAATTGAGTGAGTTTTGGTTCAACTTTTCTTGCATAATAACTTTCTGAGAGAGAGAGAGAGAGAGAGAGAGAGAGAGAGAGAGAGAGAGAGAGAGATAATTGTTAAGTGAGCGATCTAACTTCATGCATTTATGTACGTAAAAAGGGAGAGTGGATAAAGACTTTTTGCTCTTGTATATTTGACGACCTCAAGTCTTCCTCGAACATATGAATATTCATCTAGAATTGAGTGAGCTTTCGTTTGACTTTTCTTGCATAATAACTTTCTTGGAAAGAGAGAGAGAGAGAGAGAGAGAGAGATAATTGTTAAGTGAGCGATCTAGCTTCATGCATTTATGTACGTAAAAAGGGAGAGTGGATAAAGACTTTTTGCTCTTGTATATTTGATGACACCAAGTCTTCCTTGAACATATGAATATTCATCTAGAATTGAGTGAGTTTTGGTTCAACTTTTCTTGCATAATAACTTTCTTGGGAAGAGAGAGAGAGAGAGATAATTATTAAGTGAGCGATCTAACTTCATGCATTTATGTACGTAAGACTTTTTGCTCTTGCATATTTGACGACCTCAAGTCTTCTCGAACATATAAATATTCATGTAGAATTGGGCAGAAGTCCAGCAAATGAAGTCTTAGTGCCATGTTGGCACGCCGGACACTTAAGTCATAACTTTAAAAACGGTATCTTAAGTCTTAATTTTTTTTTCTTTCGAGTGCGACACTTAAGTGCCACCTCCGGTGACCATTGCCGGAAATCCTACGTGGGAATATTTTATTATTATTTTTTGCCTACGTGGCTCGCCGGAGCTCCAAATCAGAATAAAAATTAAAAAAAAATTTTAAAAAAGAAAATTTTAAAATTTTAAAAAAAGAAAATTTTAAAATTTTAAAAAAGAAAATTTTAAAATTTTAAAAAAAGAAAATTTTAAAAATTTTAATTTTAAAAAATTTAAAAAAAAGAAGAAATTTTTAATATTTTAAAAATTTTAAAAAAAGAAAATTTAAAAAATTTAAAAAAAGGGGGGGGGGGTGAGGTCGAGCGGGCGGCTGAGGGCTGAGCCCTCGCCGCCGCCGCCTCCCCGCCGTCGCCAGGAAGGGCCGGCGACGGAGGGGGAAGGGTCGGCCGGGGTCGCTGGCCCTCGGCCGACCGACGGCGAGGGCTGCGAGCCCTCGCCGGATCGCGTCGAGGGCCGCGACCCTTGCCCCAGATTTGGGCGAGGGCTTGCGGGCCCTCGGCGCCGGTCGGCCGGCCTTGCCGGCTCCTGGCCAGGGCCCGGCAACCCCGGCTGAACCTTAGGGGTGAGCGGTTCCAGGTTCCGGTTCGGTTCCGTCCGGAACCTGGAACCTACCCTCGGGTACAGGTTTCTCAAAATGAGGAACCTGGAACCTACCCGTGGGAATTGAGAACCTGGAACCTACCCTGTCACAGGTTCCAGGGTCGGTTTCAGGTTCCCAACGTTTTTTTTTTTTTTTTTTTTTTTGTTATTTTCATATTTGGACTATAACATATGCGCACGTTACCAAAAAAAAAAAAAAAAAAAAAATAATGTACGCGCACGTTATCAAAAAAACTATAACGTACGCGCACGTTACCAAAAAAAAAAACTATAACGTATGCGCACGTTACCAAAAAAAATATAACGTATGCGCACGTTATCAAAAAAAACTATAATGTGCACGCACGTTAAAAAAAAATATAACGTATGCACACGCAAAAAAAACTATAACGTGCACGCACGTTACCAAAAAAAAATATAACGTATGCGCACGTTACCAAAAAAAAACTACGATGTACGCGTATACTACACAGTAACTTCCCACATCTTAGCAAACATACGAATGCCAATTGTCAAGAATTTAGACATACATAATCAAAACTAATAAGAAGTTTCCAAAGAAGTTTCTAAAGAGATAAAAAACCAGAAGTGCCAATAAGATCTCAAATTTTCATCTACTCCATAGTGTGAACTCTGCAACATTTCCATGTGATTCCTTTGGCACAGCAAAACCTTGCAAAGACATAAATACAAATCAATCAAAATCCTAAGTAAAGACACAGAAAAAAAAATCAATATTGATAATACTCCATGAAGCATGCAATTTTGCCCATCTAGAAGCTCCTAAATTTTTTGACAATATAGTTCAAAAATTCAATGTACATAAAAAGGAGTTTGCATTAAAATTACGATAAACAAAGTTGCTTATCAATAAGCCAACAAAAAAACCTTGCTTGACTTCTCAACCGTTGGATCCATTGCAAGTGCGATACCACCAATTTTATTTATCGATCATAATCTCCGCATTAAGACCAACCATATCTGAAAAAAAAAAAAAAAAAAGAGGAAGATATTAAATAAAATATTCACTTATCAAATATACAAAAAAAAATTACAATATATAAAGATATAAACATTACTTACCCAACTCAAATTGTTCTGCGTTCTCAATACACTCTTCAACATCAAGCGGTACACGAGCGGCTCTCAACCAATCTTGAGTGCAAATCAAAGCTTCCACTACTTTTGGAGTTAAAGAACTCGAAAGCCATCAAGCACACGACCCGATGTACTAAAAGTTGATTCTGAAGCAACGGTAGTTACAGGAATTGACAAAATATCTCAAGCCATCAAGGAAAGGATCTTATATTTTGAGCCATTAGTCTTCCACCAAATCAAAATGTCAATACCAAGATCCTTTTCATTTTTTTCTTGAAGATACTCATCAAGCTCGGACTTGTTGCCATCGCTCCCTTGTTCATTCGAGTAGAAATACATTTTCTTCCAATCTTGGGCGTTATGCTTCTTTATTCCTTCGCTATCACTTGTATCGGTATTGGAATTTGAACTACTACTACTTACACCCAAATTATGGCCACCAAAATCTTGATTACTTGAAGGAAGAGAATATTGCTCATAAAATTCATACAAACGCTCCAATGTATCCTTCACCTTGTAATGCATCTCTTTAATTTTCGATTCATCATCATAAATTTGTCCATACAAGAAACTCACATAATTTAACTTGGCTCTAGGATCTAACACAACCGCAATCAACACCATCATATTCACTTTATCCAAGCTTCCATAATATTTGTCAAATTTTTCTTTCATTTTCACACCCATATCTTGAAGCTTAGGATTGAAGCATTGATCGCCTCTTTCAAATTTCTATACAAAATAGCTATCCCTTCAAAATAATCATTTGAAGTAACATATGAAGTCCCAGACATCTAATTGGTGGCATCATAGAATATTTTGAGAAAATCCGAAAGAACAATAGCATTTTCCCAATCATCTTCACTAGGAGTTTCATAATTAAGCTCACTTACAAAAGATGGATCGTGATCTTCCATCCTTTCAAAAGCTTTTCTGAACTTTATAGCGGTCTCTAACATGAGGTAAGTGGAGTTCCATCTAGTGGCGACATCAAGAACTACCGAACCCTTATAACTGATATTTTCTTTCTCAATGTAAGATTGAAATACTTGGGCTCTTGTAGGAGAACTCCTTACATATCTAACAATATTTCGAATACGTGCAATGGAGTCACGTACCATAGTCAAGCCATCTCTCACAATCAAATTTAATATATGAGCTGTATACCTCATGTGCAAAACACTACCATCTAATATCAACGACTTTTGTTTCGAAAGTTTATCCCTCAAATAGCCAACCGCAACATCATTCGAGCTAACATTATCCACGGTAATTGTCGACACCTTTTTTTCTATTCCCCACTCCTCAATACATCCCTCCACCATTTTTCCAATCTCCTTACCCTTGTGACTATGCATCACCAATTGATGATTCTTTTATGCAACTTCCAATTTTCATCAATAAAATGTGCAGTGAGACACAAGTAATTCAAATTTTGATTGGAAGTCCATGTATCAGTCGTGAGTGCGATCCTAGAATTAATCTTTCCAAAATAATTCTTCAAAGAAGTTCTTTCACATAAAAACAACTTTATGCAATCTTTTGCCACTGTGAAACGTGATATATGTTTGAAGAGAGGTTGTAACTCACTAACATATTCACGAAATCCAACACGCTCAACCAAGGAAAAGGTTGTTCATCAAGGATGATGAACCGAGCAAGCATTAGCCTACAACGTTCTTGATTAAATGCCCATGTTGATAAGACGCTACCAGTACTAGAATCTCCTCCTCCCTTGCCAGCCGTGTTGACATTACGTGGTACAAAAAATTTCTGCCTCTTATCTAAATTACGGGGAAACCTCTTACATGTGGCCAAGTGCTTCCTCATTGCGAAATCGTTAGCAACACGGTACTTAAGCATTGACCCACAATGAATGCACTTCACTTGATATATGTTTCCATCCTTATCACTAATTTTCGAATAGTGATTCCAACATTCAGATGTATGTTTCTTATCATGGGAAAGATGAGAACCGGGTACCTTATTTGTGGCACTCGAGGTAGGGGGTGCCTCTTCTTCAATTTCATCGTTAGAAAACTCCAATTCCGTAATCGGAGTCATTTCCTCACGTCCCTCCACCTCTATTGATATGTTATCTTGATACATTAACTTCACACTACACAACAATAATAGAATATAATTAGAAATTTCAAAACAAATAGCAAAGTAGAAAGTAGAAATAAAACACCACTAGAACAAGAATGTCTAGAGGTAAAAGTTTTGAAAACAATTTCGATTAAACCCTTAAATAAACTCAGAAAATTCTGAAATTTGGACACGTTGTATTTAAGACCTAGAGGTACAAGTTTCATGAAGAAATCATAGTCCAATTCGTTCTGGATTAAAATATAAAATCGATTTACTTTTCCTATTCTCTACTTGCACAGTTTTGGAAACATTTTTGGTTAAATAGGCAAATGAACTAAAAAAATTACAAAATTTAAATATGTTGTAGGGAAGACATGAAGAGAGATATTTCATGCAGAACACATTTCCAAAAGAACCTCATACAAAATGATATAGTCCACGCATTGCAACTTACAAGATCCGAACACATCAGATTGCACAGTTTTAGAAACATTTCCGATTAAATACCCAAATGACCTTCAAAAATTATGAAATTCGACTATGTGATAGCCAAGACCATAAGGTAGATACTTCATGAAAACATCGAAGTCAAATTCGTCCTAGATAATTAAATATGGACGGTTAAAATCCCTGTTCGTACTACCATAATTCCAGATCTAACCATCTCCAAAGGACCACGATTTCACCTACCTATTCTTGTTTTTTTTTCTCTAAATTTTTGATATGTTGTACCTCAGGATATCCTTTACAACTTTTGTTAAGAAACAGAAGTGAAATTTCAACAAAAAGGTTGCCTTACAGTCCATGCATTCATCAAGGGTCGAGCTGTTTTTCTCGACAACAGTACACTAGACTAGAGCACCACTCCCACCTCAGTGGATCATCTTTTTCGTTTTTTCTTACTTTGCATTAAAACCCTAGAGGCATGATTACTACAACAGGTTCACGGACTGACACCAATCACGATTGACTCTTATCATTGAAATGAAAACAAAAACATCAAGATTCCTATTACTAGAATATTAAAATAACCGCTTAACTTTTGTTTCCCAGATTTTTCTTTTTGATATGAATTTTCAACTGTGAATCATATAGGGAATCCCAAGTCTGTTTGGACAAAGAAATCTAAAAACTCTAGAGATAGGAACTTCTTTGAGTTATGCAAGAAAAATAAATGACCACCTGAAAGGATGACCACAAATATCACATGCCTTAACTCATACTTAAATACTTACATACTTCTAATGACAGATAACTCGCTACGAGAGACCTATCACATATGTACGTATACCTTTGCACCCAAAGGTATACAATATGAAGTGTTGCCAGATAATTGACTGAATAACAAGTTATTGTTTTTCCACCAATTGCACATAAATATTTCTTTGTTCAATAGATCTTGGATCAACAACAGTGAATAGACTTCAATGCATTTAACTTGAGACAACGCATTCACCAATTATTTTCTTTTATTGTCCCTATGAGATCCCATGGTACTCGATCAATGCTTTTAAGAATAAGCGATCCAGGGTTATTATTAAAATGGAATATGTCATTTTTTCCATCGGGAAATTCAATATGAAGACTCAATTCATAGAAAGGAACAGAGACACAAAAAAGAAAACGAGCTGCTCTACCTTTCCTATTCACAACTTGCGGAGATGGGCGGTGCGGCGCGGAGATGGCGGTGGCGCGGAGATGGCCGGTGCGGCGCGGAGATGGCGGTGGCGCGGAGACACGCGGTCGGCGCGGGAGATGGGTGGTGCGGACCGGGATCAAGTCCGAGAGAGAGGGCGGCTACGGCCGACCGGGCGGTGTGGAGCGACGCGGAGATGGCCGGTGGCGCGGAGATGGCCGGTGCGGCGCGAAGATGGCGGTGGCGCGGAGAGGCGGTGCGGCGCGGAGATGGGCGGTGCGGCGACCGGGGCAAGTCTCGAGAGAGAGAGAGGGGCGGCTACGGGGTACGGCGGCGGGCGAGTTTGAGCGAGAGAGAGAGAGAGAGAGAGAGAGAGAGAGAGAGAGAGAAAGAAAAGGGGGGGAATCGATTTTTCTGCCCTAACTTAACTGGTTTCGGTTCCGGGACCGGTTCCGAAACCAGTTCCGGTTCCAGTTCCGAAACCGGTTCCGGTACCGGTTCCGGTTCCTAGAAAAAAGGAATCGGTACCGGAACCGGTCCCCCTTGGAACCGGGAACCGAACCGGACCCTCCTCCGGTTCGGTTCCTGTTCCCGGGTAACCCGGGAACCGTGCTCAGCCCTACTGAACCTCACCACTCCGTCGCCGGCCCTTCCCGGCGGCGACGAGGGCCCGCGATTCCTCGGCGGATATGGGCTAAGGTCGCGGTCCTCGCCCAGATCCGGCGAGGGCTCGCGGGCCCTCGCCGCCTCCCTGCCGGCGCCGGGAAGGGCCGGGGATGGAGTGGGGAGGGTCGGCCGGGGTCGCCGAGCCCTGGCCAGGGGCCGGCAAGGCCGACCGATTGGCGGTGAGGGCCCGTGAGCCCTCGCCCAGATCTGGGGCGAGGGTCGTGGCCCTCGCCGCGATCCGGCGAGGGCTCGCAGCCCTCGCCGTCGGTCGGCCGGGGGCCGGAGACCCCGGCCGACCCTTCCGCCTCCGTCACCGGCCCTTCCCGACGACGGCGGGGAGGCGGCGACGGCGAGGGCTCAGTCCTCAGCCCCCCGTTCGACCTCCCCCCCCCCCCTTTTTTAATTTTCCTAATTTTTTTAAACTTTTAAATTTTTCTTAAATTTTTTAAATTTTTAAATTTTTCTTTTTTTAAATTTTTTGAATACTTTATAATTTAATTAATTTTTATATTATTATTTAAACGTAGACAAGAAACGGCATCGTTTTTCCGTTTTCTCCGCCACGTCATCGTGCAAAACGACGCCGTTTTGGACTAAACTTGCCGGAAAATTGCCACGTCAGCTATTTGGCCGGATTTTCGCTGGAGTGGCACTCAAGTATCCCATTTTACTTCGATGATGGCACTTAAGTGTACCATTTTAAAGTTATGGCACTTAAGTGTCTCGGCGTGCCAAGTTATGGCACTCCAGGTGTCCTCACCTCTCTAGAATTGAGTGAGTTTTCGTTCAACTTTTCTTGCATAATAACTTTCTTGGAGAGAGAGAGAGAGAGAATTGTTAAGTGAGCGATCTAACTTCATGCATTTATGTACGTAAGAAGGAGAGTGGATAAAGACTTTTTGCTCTTGTATATTTGACGACCTCAAGTCTTCCTCGAACATATGAATATTAATCTAGAATTGAGTAAGTTTTGGTTCAACTTTTCTTGCATAATAACTTTCTGAGAGAGAGAGAGAGAGAGAGAGAGAGAGAGAGAGATAATTGTTAAGTGAGCGATCTAACTTCATGCATTTATGTATGTAAAAAGGGAGAGTGGATAAAGACTTTTTGCTCTTGTATATTTGACGACCTCAAGTCTTCCTCAAACATATGAATATTCATCTAGAATTGAGTGAGTTTTGCTTCAACTTTTCTTGCATAATAACTTTCTGAGAGAGAGAGAGAGAGAGAGAGAGAGAGAGAGAGAGATAATTGTTAAGTGAGCGATCTAACTTCATGCATTTATGTACGTAAAAAGGGAGAGTGGATAAAGACTTTTTGCTCTTGTATATTTGATGACCTCAAGTCTTCCTTGAACATATGAATATTCATCTAGAATTGAGTGAGTTTTGGTTAAACTTTTCTTGCATAATAACTTTCTTGGAAAGAGAGAGAGAGAGAGAGAGAGATAATTGTTAAGTGAGCGATCTAACTTCATGCATTTATGTACGTAAGACTTTTTGCTCTTGCATATTTGACGACCTCAAGTCTTCTCGAACATATGAATATTCATCTAGAATTGAGTGAGTTTTCGTTTGACTTTTCTTGCATAATAACTTTCTTGGAAAGAGAGAGAGAGAGAGAGAGAGAGAGAGAGAGAGAGAGAGAGAGAGAGAGAGAATTGTTAAGTGAGCGATCTAACTTCATGAATTTATGTACTTAAAAAGGGAGAGTGGGTAAAGTCTTTTTGCTCTTGTATATTTGACGACCTCAAGTCTTCCTCGAACATATGAATACTCATCTAGAATTGAGTGAGTTTTCGTTTGACTTTTCTTGCATAATAACTTTCTTGGAAAGAGAGAGAGAGAGAGAGAGAGAGAGAGAGAGAGATAATTGTTAAGTGAGCGATCTAACTTCATGCATTTATGTACATAAAAAGGGAGAGTGGATAAAGACTTTTTGCTCTTGTATATTTGATGACCTCAAGTCTTCCTCGAACATATGAATATTCATCTAGAATTGAGTGAGTTTTGGTTAAACTTTTCTTGCATAATAACTTTCTTGGAAACAGAGAGAGAGAGAGAGATAATTGTTAAGTGAGCGATCTAACTTCATGCATTTATGTACGTAAGACTTTTTGCTCTTGCATATTTGACGACCTCAAGTCTTCTCGAACATATAAATATTCATCTAGAATTTGGCAGAAGTCCAGCACAAGTGCCATAACTTGGCACGCAGGGACACTTAAGTGCCATAACTTCAAAACGGTACACTTAAGTGCCACTTTTTTTTTTTCGAGTGGGACACTTAAGTGCCACGTCCGGTGACCCTTGTCGAAAATCCTACATCGGAATATTTTATTATTATTATTTGCCTACGTGGCTCGCCGGAGCTCCAAATCAGCATAAAAATTTAAAAAATTTATAAAAAAAGAAAATTAAAAAATTAAAAAAAAGAAATTTTAAAATTTTAATTTTTAAAAATTTTAAAAAAATTAAAAAATAAGAAAATTTTAAATATTTTAAAATTTTAAAAAAAATAAGAAAATTTAAAAAAAATTTAAAAAGGGGGGAGGTCAGGCGGCGGGCGAGGGCCGAGCCCTCGTCGCTGCCCGCCTCCGCGCCGTCGCCAAGGAAGGGGGCGACGGAGGGGGAAGGGTCGGCCGGGTCTCGGCCCTCGGCCGGCCGACGGCGAGGGCTGCTAGCCCTCGCCGGATAGCGGCGAGGGCCGCGACCCTCGCCCCAGATCTGGGCGAGGGCTCGCGGGCCCTCGCCGCCGGTCGGCCGGGTCGCCGGGCCACAGCTAGGGCCGGCGACCCAGCCCGACCCTCGGCACTCCGTCGCTAGCCCTTCCCGGCGGCGGCGAGGGCCCGCGACCTCTCACCGGATCTAGGCCAGGGTCGCGGCCCTCGTGAGAGTGCTAGTATGAACAAAATAAAGGAGTTAGGGAAGAGAATAAGAACACAAGATTTATAGTGGTTCGGCTTAATCCAAGCCTACGTCCACTCTCCCACGCTAACAGTCTTCTTGGTTGGATTCCACTATGCAATCAACAAGAGATTACAACTTCGAGTGCAAACACTTAGTAGTAGATCACACTATCTCACTAAGTCACTCTTTTGGTATTTCTCTCACGATTACAATCGTTTAAGCTCTCCAAAGACAAGTGTATGATCGAAGGTCGCTCAGACTTTGGAATTATAAATTCTACGCTCCGTCTCTTACTTGCTCATCGGTCCTTCACCTTCTTAAATACTCCTCCACTTCCAAACTAGCCGTTGGACAGCATCCCGGAGAATCGTCTTCCAATATACCCATTGGATAGCTCTGTATCTAGAAGATTTGGTAGTCGTTGAGTGACAAAGGTAAAATCCCAAATTGATTCCGATCGCCCATACAAACGAAATCTTGGTTTCCATAAGTAAAGCTTCTTCGTGTAGAAAGTTCTTGTCTTCAAGATCCAATCGTCAATCAATTAAATCAATCTTGATGTAGAATCCAAACCAGATCACTAGCCGTTGTATGATTGGGCTTGAGTTACGATTCATCGAATCTGGATGTAAAGTCTGAGTCTGTAGACTTTACAATATGAGTCTGACTTCTGGTTCATCATTCACGTTCAGTCTGGAATTAGTCAGAGTTGACAGACTTCAGACTTTGAGTCTTGAGTCTGGCAGTCTTCAGACTTTGACACAGAAGTTTGGAAATCTTCAGAATATACTTTGGACATGTGTTACGTTCAGTCTTCTGGCCGTCTTCTGACTTTGATAATATCCTTTACATGTTCTATCATCTGCATGGTCTATTACTCAACCATCAAACATGTTAGTAGCCTTTGATTTATTTTGTCATCTTCAAAACATCATAAGGGATTTCCCTAACACCTTGCCCAGATCCGGCGAGGGCTCGCGGGCCCTCGCCGCCTCCCCGCCGCCGCCGGGAAGGGCCGGCGACGGCGTGGGGAGGGTCGGCCGGGGTCGCCGAGCCCTGGCCAAGGGCCGGCAAGGCCGGCCGATCAGCGGCGAGGGCCCGCGAGCCCTCGCACAGATCTGGGGCGAGTGTCGCGGCCCTTGCCGCGATCCGGCGAGGGCTCGCAGCCCTCGCCGTTGGTCGGCCGGGGGCCGGAGACCCCCGCCGACCCTTCCCCCTCCGTCGCCGGCCCTTCCCAGCGACGGCGGGGAGGCGGCAGTGGCGAGGGCTCAGCCCTCAGCCGCCCATTCGACCTCTCCCCTCCCTTTTTTTTTTTTTTTCTTAATTTTTTAAAACTTTTAAATTTTTCTTAATTTTTTTTTTAATTTTTCTTTTTTTTTTAAATTTTTTGAATACTTTATTATTTAATTAATTTTTATATTATTATTTACACGTAGACACGGAACGGCGTCGTTTTCCGTTTTCTCCGCCACGTCAGCATGCAAAACGATGCCGTTTTGGACTAAACTTGCCGGAAAATTGCCACGTCAGCTATTTGGCCGGATTTTCGCCAGAGTGGCACTTAAGTGTCCCATTTTACTCCGATGATGGCACTTAAGTGTACCATTTTAAAGTTATGGCACTTAAATGTCTCGGCGTGCCAAGTTATGGCACTTCAGGTGTCCTCACCTCTCTAGAATTGAGTGAGTTTTCGTTCAACTTTTATTGCACAATAACTTTCTTGGAGAGAGAGAGAGAGAGAGAGAGAGAGAGAGAGAGAGAGAGAGAATTTTTAAGTGAGCGATCTAACTTCATGCATTTATGTACGTAAAAAGGGAGAGTGGATAAAGTCTTTTTGCTCTTGTATATTTGACGACCTCAAGTCTTCCTCGAACATATGAATATTCATCTAGAATTGAGTGAGTTTTCGTTTGACTTTTCTTGCATAATAACTTTCTTGGAAAGAGAGAGAGAGAGAGAGAGAGAGAGAGAGAGAGAGAGAGAGAGAGAATTGTTAAGTGAGCGATCTAACTTCATGCATTTATGTACGTAAAAAGGGAGAGTGGATAAAGTCTTTTTGCTCTTGCATATTTGACGACCTCAAGTCTTCCTCGAACATATAAATATTCATCTAGAATTGAGTGAGTTTTCGTTCAACTTTTCTTGCATAATAACTTTCTTGGAGAGAGAGAGAGAATTGTTAAGTGAGCGATCTAACTTCATGCATTTATGTACGTAAAAGGGAGAGTGGATAAAGTCTTTTTGCTCTTGTATATTTGACGACCTCAAGTCTTCCTCGAACATATGAATATTCATCTAGAATTGAGTGAGTTTTCGTTTGACTTTTCTTGCATAATAACTTTCTTGGAAAGAGAGATAGAGAGAGAGAGAGAGAGAGAGAGAGAGAGAATTGTTAAGTGAGCGATCTAACTTCATGCATTTATATACGTAAAAAGGGATAGTGGATAAAGACTTTTTGCTCTTGTATATTTGATGACCTCAAGTCTTCCTCGAACATATGAATATTCATCTAGAATTGAGTGAGTTTTGGTTAAACTTTTCTTGCATAATAACTTTCTTGGAAAGAGAGAGAGAGAGAGAGAGAGATAATTGTTAAGTGAGCGATCTAACTTCATGCATTTATGTACGTAAGACTTTTTGCTCTTGCATATTTGACGACCTCAAGTCTTCTCGAACATATAAATATTCATCTAGAATTGGGCAGAAGTCCAGCACAAGTGCCATAACTTGGAACGCAGGGACACTTAAGTGCCATAACTTCAAAACGGTACACTTAAGTGCCACCTCCGGTGACCCTTGCCGGAAATCCTACATCGGAATATTTTATTATTATTTTTTGCCTACGTGGCTCGCCGGAGCTCCAAATCAGCATAAAAACTAAAAAAATTTAAAAAAAAGAAAATTTTAAATTTTAATTTTAAAAAATTTTAAAAAAATTAAAAAATAAGAAAATTTTAAATATTTTAAAATTTTTAAAAAATAAGAAAATTTTAAAAATTTTAAAAAAAGGGGGGGGAGGTCCCCGGCGGGCGAGGGCCGAGCCCTCGTCGCCGCCGCCTCCCGCCGTCGCCCGGAAGGCCGGCGACGGAGGGGGAAGGGTCGGCCAGTCGGCGGCCCTCGGCGGCCGACGGCGAGGGCTGCGAGCCCTCGCCGGATAGCGGCGAGGGCCGCGACCCGCCCAGATCCGGGCGAGGGCTCGCGGGCCCTCACCGCCGGTCGGCCGGCTCGCCGGGTCCTGGCCAGGGCCCGGCGACCCCGGCCGACCCTCAGCACTCCGTCGCTAGCCCTTCCCGGCGGCGGCGAGGGCCCGCGACCCCTCGCCGGATCTAGGCCAGGGTCGCGGCCCTCGCCCAGATCCGGCGAGGGCTCGCGGGCCCTCGCCACCTCCCCGCCGCAGCCGGGAAGGGCCGGCGACGGAGTGGGGAGGGTCGGCCGAGGTCGCCGAGCCTTGGCCAGGGGCCGGCAAGGCCGGCCGATCAGCGCGAGGGCTGCTAGCCCTCGCACAGATTTGGGGCGAGTGTCGCGGCCCTTGCCGCGATCCGGCGAGGGCTCGCAGCCCTCGCCGTTGGTCGACCGGGGCCGGAGACCCCGCCGACCCTTCCCCCTCCGTCGCCGGCCCTTCCGGCCGACGGCGGGGGGCGGCGCGGCGGCGAGGGCTCAGCCCTCGGCCGCCCGTTCGACCTCTCCCCTCCCTTTTTTTTTTTATTTTCTTAATTTTTAAAACTTTTAAATTTTTCTTAATTTTTTTTTTAATTTTTTTAATTTTCTTTTTTAAATTTTTTGAATACTTTTTAATTTAATTAATTTTTATATTATTATTTACACGTAGACACGGAACGGCGTCGTTTTCCGTTTTCTCCGCCACGTTAGCGTGCAAAACGATGCCGTTTTGGGCTAAACTTGCCGGAAAATTGCCACGTCAGGTATTTGGCCGGATTTTCGCCGGAGTGGCACTTAAGTGTCCCATTTTACTCCGATGATGGCACTTAAGTGTACCATTTTAAAGTTATGGCACTTAAGTGTCTCAGCGTGCCAAGTTATGGCACTCCAGGTGTCCTCACCTCTCTAGAATTGAGTGAGTTTTCGTTCAACTTTTCTTGCATAATAACTTTCTTGGAGAGAGAGAGAGAGAGAGAGAGAGAGAGAGAGAGAGAATTGTTAAGTGAGCGATCTAACTTCATGCATTTATGTACGTAAAAAGGGAGAGTGGATAAAGACTTTTTTTTTTTGGTAATCCAGGGAACCTCCGCACGCCGCTTCGCGGTGGAGAGTAAACCCTGGAGGGCTGCGTAAGCAGGAGGACCCACCACCCCTGACAACCCACTTAAGACGCGGCTTGCACTTAAGACTCGACGATGCCGTGGATCGAACTCGGGCCTTTTTGCGAGAAGTCCCTTGCTCAACCACCTACGCCACCACCGCCGGTGGTGTGGATAAAGACTTTTTGCTCTTGTATATTTGACGACCTCAAGTCTTCCTCGAACATATGAATTTTAATCTAGAATTGAGTGAGTTTTGGTTCAACTTTTCTTGCATAATAACTTTCTGAGAGAGAGAGAGAGAGAGAGAGAGAGAGAGAATTGTTAAGTGAGCGATCTAACTTCATGCATTTATGTACGTAAAAAGGGAGAGTGGATAAAGACTTTTTGCTCTTGTATATTTGACGACCTCAAGTCTTCCTCGAACATATGAATATTCATCTAGAATTGAGTGAGTTTTGGTTCAACTTTTCTTGCATAATAACTTTCTTGGAGAGGGAGAGAGAGAGAGAGAGAGAGAGAGAGAGAGAGAGAGAGAGAGAGAGAGAGAGAGAGAGAGAGAGAGAGAGATAATTGTTAAGTGAGCGATCTAACTTCATGTATTTATGTACGTAAAAAGGAGAGTGGATAAAGACTTTTTGCTCTTGTATATTTGACGACCTCAAGTCTTCCTTGAACATATGAATATTCATCTAGAATTGAGTGAGTTTTGGTTCAACTTTTCTTGCATAATAACTTTCTTGGAGGGAGAGAGAGAGAGAGAGATGTGATTGTTAGAGTGGTCTTCACGAAAAACAGGGAACGAACACGGACTCTTTGCTCTTGTATGTCTGGATGTGAGAGTGATGTGTGAGAGGGAGAGAGAGATAACTCCAAGTCTTCCTCGATTGTAGGGAGAGAGAGAGATGTGATTGTTATGTGAGTGCTCTTCACGAAAAAGAGAGAACGGACAAAGACTCTTTGCTTTTGTATGTCTCGATGTGAGAGTGATGTGTGAGAGTGAGAAAGAGAGACGACCCCAAGTCTTCCTTGATTGTAGGTGTTAAATTATGTCTTGAGTTTGAGTATTTGCAAAATGCAATTCACTTGGATGAGGAAGTTCGTGGGACTCCATGAAGGTTTACAGAAGAGGAAATAAAATAGAAGAAAAAAAAATGGGCCCACTCTATATTTTATTCTCTATTTATCTTTAAAACAGATAAAGAAAATGGAAGGTTTTCTTTCTTTACCTTCTGCAACGTCCCACGTCCATTGAAGAAAGAAGTCCTGCACGCGAAGAATCGAAAGTGGTGGGGCCTAAGGTCAAAAGTTTGACCTTGGGCACACATACACACAAAAGGCGTAGGTTTTCTTTAGGTTTTCTTTACGTAAGTGACTACTGCCAAAACCTCTCTGCACATGGAGCCGAAAAAAAGGAGCTGGTGGGCCCAGGTGAAATATTTGACCTTTGGGCACACAAATTTCCCTTTTTGGCGTGCATGAAGTGGCTTAAAAAAACCCTACGAAAGAAAAGGAGTTGCTGCAGTTGTACAAGTGAAAAAGGAGCTGCACGTAGGAGCACATAGAAGCCACGCGAAGCCGTACGTAGAGCGTATTGTTTTAAACTTGAATGCGCGGTAATTTTGTACCGTGAGTTTATGTTCAAGTGAGTTGTTTATTTATAAACTCTTTGGGTTTTGGGTTAAATCTAGGTGTGGGAAACACTTAAGCGTGTGAGTGATTTTAAATTCTGATTCTCTGATTATAATGGATTATTTGCTGCTGGCTCTCCCCGTGGACATAGGTGCTGATACTTGGACCGAACTACATAAATTTCTGGTGTCATTATTATTTCTCGTTTATTTCTCTGGCGATTTAGCGTTGACGTAAATTGCAAGATCCTGTCGTTTCCGTGTATTATATTCCAACAATTGGTATCAGAGCTTGGGGTTGGATTTCTTGATTGTGATTTGGAGCTTTTGCTTGTCTGATTATTATCTAAAAATTATGTTACTACAATTATGCCTGAGAGGAAATCTGAAATTGAGAAGTTTAACGGGAGCAACAACTTTGCGTTATGGAGCATCAAGATGCGTGCATAATTTCGCTCGGCTATGCACCAATACATAAACGATCCGACTCAATCAAATGCAATCGTCTTCGAACCAAAAATGCATCATTACCTATTTAATTCTTAGTGATCGGAAAGGAATCTTGAATTGGTGATGTCGATTGTAAATCAGTAATGCACCGGCCATAAACCATATAGATGGATCGGGTGTCAATTCGAAATGAGCCTCGGGATAGACTCGGCTATTCCGTCACTAATTCTAAGGTCCATGAGTACCTTGACTTAGTGTTAGGCCATGGATATCCTTAGGATTGATCTTGAACTGACTGAAGGACCAAAGATCGAAAATAAAGGAATTGGTTGCGATAGGCTTAGCGATAGGTCCAAGGATTGGCCCGAGGGCTAGTCTTGGATCTAGATGGACGCAACCGTGCTGACCATAAGGCCGGCCAAGGTGCCAACCAATGGGCCAACCCCCTAGGTCGATCGGCTGTCTAGGGGAACAATTTGGGCGAGCGTGGGGCACAATGGCTGAACCTCGGGTGCATGTGATTCGGTTTTTCAAGATGTACCTAATAATCCATTTTCCAGCCTCAAAACCAACTTAGATGATGGATTTCTCCAGACCGCCTTCTTGAGGAAGAAAAAGACAAACTAAGAATGCTTTAGAACACCCTCACTAAATGAAGGGGATGAAGTGTGTTTTGAATTTTCAAAAGCCATGATGAAGTCAAAAATATCTTTAACGGTCAAGAAAAGGATGGCACACACGTGGCCTAATCGGCCGAATCCCTCATTAATGACCTAAGGAATCTAGATGCCAAGTTAGCAACTTTGGTGCCATCATCTTCAAACTTCATTAAATGCCAATAAATGCGGGGTACAAGTAGTCCAATGAAAGGGTGAAAAGCGGGCCATCGTTGATGACGTCTGTAGGCCATATTGCCAAGTGAGACCTTTTCAGCCGTACCAACTCATTCTTTAGGCGCAATCATTGGACAAGTAGGCTTGCCACCCAAGGACCGCCACTTGAAAAACTTAGAATGGACCATTTGGCCCGGTAATGATGCCACCAAGGAGTATAAATAGGAGGACTTCTCCTCACTTCTCACCCTTGCCATCCACTTTCTCCTTCCTCCTCCTCCTCATGCCTCTCTCTCTCTCTCTTCTTCGGCCTTCAAGCAAGCCGCCCTCCCTTTGTAGTTCGTGTCTTAGTTCGAGGTTTCTCTAGGTAAGTGTAGTTTCTTCCCTCCTCTAGTAACATTCGTCACATCTTCGACCTTAGGAAATTCTCTCTCGAATAGGCCGAGGGTAGGTTGATTGATGTTTATATGTGTTGATATATTCTATAGCTTTGTTCATATACTTGAGTTTTCTTGTGTGACCGGAACGAAGTCATGGTTCATTACTTTTGTTCAATATAAGTCGAGGTTCACCCATAGCCATAAGATATGATTCGGTATTGAGGTGCACCGAGTTCACATCTTGGATTGGTGCAGGGTTCCTTTATACTTGTTACTTGAGTGGGGCCTTGGGCTTAGGCTCGTTTGTAAAGTTGTTGATGAGGAAATTCATGATTTCATGGCACGTGCATTATATTTGAGCACAAAATGCATAATTCATGACACGTGCATAAGGCTTGAATACGCCCTCAAAAGGGGATTAGTGCTCGAGCAGGATGAGAAAAGATAATAACGTAGTTTGAGTCCCCGAAATCCTAGCAAGAACTAGGTTCGAGTCCCAGAGACTAGCAAGAGACTTGGGTTTGAGTCCCGAGCATATTAACTGAGTTTGAGTCCCAGAAGCCGGCAAAAATCAAAAGCCTAGATAAAAGCTTGAATTGAATTAGGTTCGAGTCCCAAGCATAAAAGAAAGCTTAATAAGCATGGCATGCATGAGCAAGAAAGAAAGACTAGATGTGCATAAGCTCATGGCACGCATCACGTTCATGAAAGGTTGCCAGAGTTGCCATTGACATGTGCAAGAACCGTGGTTTGCATCATTGCAATTGATCTTCGACACGGTTTGCATGAGATGTTTTGAATTGTGTTGATAATAAAGTGATGTTCTAGTCAAAGGTTAAAGGCTATACAATATTCCAAGTACTCACCCTTGTTTCTTTTACAGGTATTTAGAATTATGACCACTATGTATTTTGGTTGTCTGTAAAGACTTATATCACCACGTCGGACATAGTAGATGTAGAGACCAATATTACTTATCATAAAGTATCGTCATCGTGTAGATAGAAAAGGGATTGGACGAACTTGTTTCGACGCATTTTGAAGCTTGGTTTAGGTGGTACAAGGACATGTGGATAGGGCCTCTTCGAGGGTTTGACAACTCGAACCCAAATCTTGATAATAACGATGATCCATCCGAAGACGGGAACTAAGCTTATGTGTACCGGCCCAAGTAATAGAACAAGGGTTCCCGGCGTTGGCTAGCAAATGCCATAGCGGAGATATGGATACCCCAAGCTCTCTTTTGGTGTATGTGAAATAGAGCTTTGAAGTTTGTAAAATGTGTGGGGCTAGGGAATAGGCTTGTAATCGTCACTACTTATGTAATGTATAAAGTGTGTTAGTGATGTTTGTATCTCACGTTCCCATGATATTTGTGAGATAGCTAGTATAAGCACCTAGAGGGGGGTGAATAGGTGCACTAACAATTTATCGAGATACGGAAGCGATTCTTGGCAACCGATAAAAAGGAAATTCTTTCTTGATTAACTAAATGAAGTACGATCAAGATAAAGAGAGTAAGGAAGAGAAAATTGAACACAGGATTTATAGTGGTTCGACTTATTCCAAGCCTACGTCCACTCTTCCGCACTGACAGCCCACCGACTGGATTTCACTATGAACAAAAGAGAAGTTACACCACAGCTTTCCCTTGATTCCACAGTGTAGATGTTTTACCATACCTCCTCAAGGTTTCTCACAAATATAGACTCTCTTATGTATACAAGTATTCGTTCAAAGGAATTGTCTAAATAACAAGGAGCTTCAGACTTTGGAATTCTTCTATCGCGCACACCTCAACAACTTAGAACATCTTCCTTATATACTCCTTTATGCTATCATACCCATTGGCGCTTACCAAAGGAATTCCTCCAATCTACCCGTTGGACGGAATCAATTAGGAAGATTATTCGAGCTATTAAAGGAACGTGTCGATAGCCCATCAATCCTGTTTGCCCATACAATCAGGATCTCGGTTTCCATAAGTAGAACCTTCCAAGAATATTTAGGCAATCACCGGATTCCTTAATCTTCGAGTCAATCTCGATTAATCAAAGAATTCCGTTGTGTCTTTTCCAGCCACGAGATCTTCTCCAGTTGATAAGGTTAAATCCTTAACGAAACATCCAATTCTGGATAACCTTTCTTCAACGAATTAGAGACTGTCAATGAGGATAGACTTTGAGTCTTGAGTCTGGCTGTCCGGAGGTCTTCAGACTTTAAGTAGCAAAGTCTGCAAACCTTTAGACTAGACTGTTGGAAACGTTTTGTCAGCTTCAAAACACTTCAAGAAGATTTCTCCAACAATCTCCCCCTTTTTAATGGTGACAAAACTTTCCTGCAGATTTGGACAACTTTGACCTGCAAAACATTTCTTAAAAACATATGCATATCTTATAGAGATAAATGGCTAAATGAATAACACTAGAATCTGCAACCACAGAAAATAGATAAGTCTAATATGCGATAAAGCCATCCATAAGATATCAATAGTAGTTAATAGAAGTAGTCAAGTGCAAGTCTAGTTCAGTTCTCATCCAGATACAAAAACAAAGTCAAACAAAATCCAACAAAATCCAACAAAATCCAACAAACAGTCCAACAAACCACACGATTAAAAGTTTGTTCAAATCTTGCATCTCTCCCCTTTTTTGTCAGCATTAAAAAGGTTGAGAGAAAAATGGAATAAAGTCAAGATTGCTTGGAAATGCGAACAAGCTGGAAATCTCCCATAGACTGAACGATGCCTTCCAGCCTTTTCAAATCTTCCTTCAGTTGTGCAATCTCCTCGCCCTTGGCATTGGCCTAAATCTGAACAGTGAGGGCTTGGATCTTATCATTCAATGAACATGAAGAAACTTGACCCGCATTTTGCAAGTTCTGAACTTCGCATCCCAATGCATATATCTGACCTCGCATTTCCATGAGAATATCCATAATTCTGCGAAAATCTGCTGCATTATCAGTCTGAGTACTTGCTTCGGCCCGATCTGATGGAGTAAATGCAGACGATGGTAGATCAACATAATCACGCAAATTTGGCGATGAACCTTCATGACATTCTTCTGGAAATTGAGAGGCATAGACATCCTCTAGGTCTGCAGGTGAGCGACTGACTCCTTCACTTGCATCAGGATATGAGGACTTTCCTCCTTTCTCTTGATCTCCCCCCTGTTTCCATGCCTATAGGTAGAGAAGAGTGTTCCTCAGGTTCTCCTTCTTCTCTTCTTTCTTCTTCAAGTCTTTCCTCCTCTGCTTCTTTTTCAACTTCTCTTTCTTCTTCTTCCTTCTCCTCTGCTTCTTTCGTCATTTGTTCCGATTCTTTCTCTGGAACAAGACGACTTAAATTTTTCAAAGCCATTGCAAAGATGGTGAGATTTTCATCATCATCTTCATCTTCAACAATAAGAGCTCTTCTTTTTGGTTTTGAAGCAACCAAAGGCTCATTTCCTTTCCTTTTTGAAGAAGAGATTTGATGAGCTTTGACTGGAGTCTTTTCCTTGAATTTCTCCAATTCCTTGTGCAATTCCTTCAGACACATTTTAGTCACCATCTTCAGTCCTACCACCATATGATCGCACGATCGAACACAAAAGATTTGCGGAGGTTGAATATTAAGATGTCTGAATAACTTCGTAACAAGGCTTGGGTAAGGGAGTTGACCTCTGTCTTTCATCATCACTCTATACATGTGGAACATGATAGTATGAGGGAGAGAAAACCTTTTCCCAGTGAGGATGGCATACATCAGCTTTGCCTCTGAACTTGAAACATCAGTCTTGTAAGTTGATTTCGGTCGGAGGCAATTGATTACAATCTTGTGAAGCAAGATGTTGAATGCATTCATCTTTAAGTAGGTGATCTTCTCATCTGTTCTCCTGTCCTTCACCAGTTCCAGTTTGGCCCGAGCAATGGAAACTTTGACCGGTTGATATCTTCCTCTTTCAACTCCTTACACATTTGCCAGCATATCCATATCCACAACATAGTCTTGATCTTTGACACTGAAAGAGAATCTATTCGCATCCAAAAAGCTAAGATTTGAATAGAAATAAATAGTTAATCCAGCATAGGCCTCTGTAGTGTCGGAGCAGAACTTTTCAAGTTGAAGATAACTGAACTTTTCCCTCAAGTTCACATTCATAGCATCCAGAAAATCAAAATGCACACTCCTAGGGTTTATTATCCCACGCTTTAGCAATTTCGAGTACAAATCCTTTTGTTCCTTCGATCTGAACAAATCTCCCCTTTTTCCTCGATTTTCAACCGCAACACCCATTCTCGGTTGAAATTGGCTGTACAATTTGTCATCATCATTCCCATCTACAGGATTTGGCCCCCAATCACGAGGATCACTTGAGATATTCGCAAGGGTTTTCTCAGCCACCCATTTACGAGCAATTCCCAAACTTTCCATTTTCCGCAAAAAGATATATTCGTTCCCATATCCTTTGTTTTTAAGAAAATCATCAACATAGTTCAAGGGAGTACGAGTTCCTTTTAAGGCACGATATAGCTTGTAAATATAAGCAGGCTTTTGAACTCTTACTAGATCTGCATCCTCAATGATTTCTTCTTCTTGTTGATGATCAACGCCTTGAGGACTAGATGGAGGAGAATGACGCTGTTGAGAATGTTGTGGGCTCGGTTGCTGTTCTGAAGACACTTCTTCTTCAGTGAGATCGAAGTGGGTAGGCCCCTCACTCATTCGCCGTGGTCCCCTGCTTGCGATTCTCGAAGACTTTCTTGAAGATGACATCTTTCTCAGTTTTTGGAAGATTCCTTGCTTGACTTTCCCAAGAAAGACGACAACTTTTTGAAGATTAAACAAGGGAAGAAAAACGGGAATGGAGGATCGATGCTTTCTAGGGTTTTTAAGAGTGAAGTGAAGAGAAATCTACAGTGCACAATCGGTTAAAAAGAGATAAACAAACTGTCACAAAGGAAAATAAAAAGATGCCTTTTCAGAATAACCGTCCTTTTCCGCGAGAGTAGTCATTTCAAAAATAACTTCCTTTTTGAAAATGAAACGATGCAATAATTTCGCTGATTAAATATAGCAATTTAAACACAGTCTAACGATCGTACCTCTTCAAGATAAGATGAGAGAGAGAGAGAGAGAGAGAGAGAGAGAGAGAGAGAGAGAGAGAGAGAGAGAGAGAGAGAGACTAACTTACAGTCTGACGGTCGTACCAAGACTAACTTACAGTTAAAGTCTTGTATGTCTGAGTTTGAGAGTCTTTAGACTTTGATTTCCTCATACCTCAAAATATTGAGTCTGGAACGGATATATTCAAATTGATTTTTCTCCAAAGGCTTTGTGAATATATCCGCCAGTTGGTTCTTCGAGTCAACAAATTGAATTGAAACATCTCCATTTTGAACATGGTCTCTAATAAAGTGATGTCGAATCCCTATATGCTTTGCTCTTGAGTGGAGAATTGGATTTTTGGTGAGGTTGATAGCGCTGGTGTTGTCGCAATTAATCTCCGTGCATGAGTCTTCAATTCCAAAGTCTCTTAACTGTTGTTTTATCTACAGAATTTGCGAACAACAACTTCTGAGAGCTATATACTCGCTACGTTTGAGAGAGCTACCGTACTTTGCTTTCTTGAAAACCAAGACACCATCCCGCCTCCAAGTAGTTAACAAGTACCCGAGGTGCTCTTTTTATCGACTCTGCATCCAGCAAGGTCAGCGTCTGAATATCCAAGAAGAGTAAAGTCTCCTCTTTTTGGATACCAAAGACCAAAGCTTGAAGTTGATGAAACATATTTAATAATACGCTTGACGAAGCATTCAAATGAGATTCTTTTGGGTCCGATTGAAATCGGCACAAATGCAAACACTAAACAAAATGTCGGGTCTAGAAGCGTAAGATAAAGAAGTGATCCGATGATACTCCTATACAGCTTTTGATCGACTTTCTTTCCTTCTTCATCTTTGTCTATCTTCAATGAACTTGACATTGGTATGTCAGCCTTTTTGTAATTGTTCAGTCCAAACTTTTTGACAAGATCGTTTGCATACTTTTCTTGATGAATGAAAGTTCCTTCCTCTAGTTGTTTCACTTGAAGCCCGAGAAAAAAGGTTAACTCACCCATCATGCTCATTTCAAATTCATTCTACATAGTCTTAGAGAATTTCTTGCACAAACTTTCATTAGAAGATCCAAAGATAATATTATCGACATATATTTGAACAAGCAGAAAACTTTTGCTTTCTCTTTTAATAAAAAGAGTAGTGTCTACTTTACCTTTAACAAATCCATTTTGAATTAAAAACTTACTTAATCTGTCGTACCAAGCTCGAGGTGCTTGCTTTAAGCCATACAAGGCCTTTTTGAGTCTGAATATTGAGTCTGGTTTCTTTGGGTTTTCAAACTCAGGTGGTTGTTCCACATAGACTTCCTCATGGATGAATCCATTTAGGAAAGCACTTTTGACGTCCATTTGAAATAACCTGAAATTTTTATAACAAGCAAATGCAAGTAATAAACGAATTGCTTCTAACCTTGCTACCCGGTGCATAAGTCTCGTCATAGTCGATCCCTTCTTCTTGTGTGTATCCCTTGGCCACGAGTCTAGCCTTGTTTCTTACGACCTTTCCTTTTCGTCCATCTTGTTCCGAAAACCCATTTAGCTCCAATAGTTGATTTACCTTTTGGTTTAGGAGTCGGCTCCCGGACATCATTAATTATGAATTGTGCGAGTTCTTCTTGCATAGCTTCAATCCAGCTTTCATCGGATAAGGCTTCTTCTATGCTCTTGGGTTCTATTTCAGAAATAAGAGCCACAGCACTAGACTCTTCTCGCCTTTTGGATCTTGTGCGAATTCCTTCATTGATGTCGCCAATAATAAGATCTTTAGGATGACTGGACTTATGTTTCCAGTTGCTTGTTGATTTATCGGATTGATGGTCACTTCCTTCACTTGAATCTTCAACAGTCACTTGTTGCTGGTCCTTCAAGATCTGAGCTGCTTCTTGTGATTTAGACTTTGTAGAGTCTGAAGCAGGTTCAATCTCTTCAAGATGAGTCTGAATAGATTCATTTTGTATAGAATCTTGGAATTTGACATTCATTGATTCTTCCACTATTTGAGTCTTCTTGTTGTAAACTCTGTATGCTTTGCTTGTGGTTGAATATCCAAGGAAGATGCCTTCATCTGACTTTTCTTCAAACTTACCAACTCGATCATTCGCATTTTTCAATATGAAACATTTGCATCCGAATACGTGAAAATATAAAACAATGGGCTTCTTTTCTTTGAATAATTAATAGGGGGTTTTTTCTAGAATAGGCCTTAGAAAAACTTTATTGATAATATAGCATGGTGTTGAAACTGCTTCAGCCCAAAACCGTAAAGAGATATTGCTTTCAATTAAAAGAGTTCTAGCCATTTCTTGAAGAGATCTATTCTTCCTTTCCACGACTCCGTTTTGTTCTGGAGTATATGGAGAGGAAAACAAATGTTGAAAACCAGATTCATCACAAAATTTTGCAAAATCTTGATTTTCAAATTCACATCCATGGTCTGTTTTTATACTTGAAATGACATACCCCTTTTCATTTTAAACCTTCTTAGCAAATCTTTCAAAGTAAGAGAAAGTTTCAGACTTACTTGCCAAGAAATATACCTAAGTAAATCGTGAGTAATCATCCATAATTATTAGGCAATATTTCTTACCTCCAATGCTCTGCGTTCTTGTTGGTCCGAAGAGATCCATATGCAAGAGCTGCAGTACACGGTTAGTGGAAACTTGATTTATTGGCTTAAAAGAATTTCTTACCTATTTTCCCAATATACATGGTGTACATAGATCAGACTTTTGGTATGATAAACTAGGTAGACCACGAACAAGCTTCTTTGCTGAGATTTTGGCTATCTGATTCATGTTGATATGCCCAAGCTTGCTTCGTCTTGGATTGAGATTAGACATTGTGATTCATCTGGTTTCATGTCCAAGAGGTAGATATTTCCATGTCTTCGACCCATGAATGACTGAGTAGAGTCTTTACTGGTTCCTGAACAAATACCCTCTTGAAAGTTGATTCTAAAACCGGTATCACACAAATTTGTTGACGATCGACCGAGCGGATTGTAATTGAGCCATTCAACTAAAGAAACATTGCTTATTGTGAGGTTCCCAATCTTCACAGTTCCAAATCCCACTATTTTTCCTTTGTTGTTTCCTCCAAATGAGACTTTTCCACCATTCACTTGAGCAAGCTTTATGAAACTATTTGAATCTCCTGTCATGTGTCTCGAGCATCCACTATCCAGATACCATTTCACTTTTTTCTTGATAGTGACATGCATTCAAAAAGAAACTCAAGCTTTCTTTGGTACCCATATTGTCTTGGGTCCTTTTGAGTTAGTCTGTTATACGGTTTTTGCCCAGACTTTATCAACAGGTTTCCAAACCATAGGACATTCTTTCTCAAAATGATCTGCACTATTGCATTTTGAACATCTAAGAGCATTACGACCTACTAGTTTTACAAAGTTCCTTTCAAAATGATTTTTGTAAGCATTTCTTGTGGGTCTTTGTTTGATTCTTTCTTTCACTTTAGGAAAATCGATTAAAGGAATAGTTTCAGCATTCATTCCCAAACTAGATTTATTGAAATAAGGTCTTTGAACAGAAAGTATTTTCTCCAGTTTTTCAGAACCTAGAGAAAATCTTTTGGAAATATTTGAAATATCATTTTTCAAGAATGCATTTTCTTTTATAAGATTATCTTTACTTTCTACGAGAGAAGAAACATTTTGGTCTAAGTATTTCACTTTTTCTTCCAAAACATTCTCTTGTTGTTTTAAAGCAGAATTTTCTTTTTAAGTTCAGAAATTCTTTTAAGAGAAGTCTTAAGACTAAAACATAATTCATCAATGTATTTTGAAACTTTAATAGGGATTTTGAAATTACTTACCTCGAATTCACTTTCGAATCGAATCGGTCTCGGAGCTTGATTCGAATCGATTGTACCATTAGACATATGTTGGCATAATCATCATCACTATTTTCGCACTCCGTGTCACTCCAGGTTTCAGCTTTGAGAGCTTTCCGATACTTTTTAGTTTTTCCTTTCTTCTTCCTCAGAAGAGGACAGTTGGGTCTGATGTGTCCCTTTTTCTTGCATTCAAAGCAGACTACATCTTTGTTTGATTCATCATCTTCAGCAGACTTGGTCTGTTGCTTTTGAAAACTCTGTTTCCTTAAATTGAATCTTCTTCCTTTTCTATTTAGCTTTCTGAATCTTCTTATCACGAGAGCAAGTTCTTCATCATCCATGTCGTCTTCAGAATTTGTTACATCAGAATCATCATTAGATTTTAATGCAATAGATTTCTTACCTTTAGGATCTTCGTCTTCATTGATTCGTTCTACTTCATAAGACTGAAGGGTCCCAACCAACTCATCGACAGACAGTGGCATGATTCTTTGGGTTTCTCTGATTGAAGTCTTTATGTGATTCCAATTCTTGGAGAGTCCACGCAGTAACTTGTTCACTTTCATGGGATTAGAAATTGGTTGACCTTGATTTTCAAGACCATTCACGATTTTTGTAAAACGACTAAACATGTCAGTTATAGATTCTCCTGGTTTCATGCTGAAGGCTTCGTATTGACCGAGAAGAATGTTGATTCTGGTCTCTTTCACTCGATCGGTTCCTTCATAAGTAATGTGTAATCTATCCCAGACTTCTTTGGCTGTATCACAAGAAGATATTCTGTTATATTCAGTAGGTGATAAAGCACAATATAAAGAATAAATTACTTTTGCATCAAGAGCTTGTCTCTTGATTATCTCTTTCGAGTCATTTCGCTAGACTCAACAGTGTCTTTTCCTCTTTCTGAGACAGGAGCAGCTTTAGGAACGATTCCTTTTTCTACAACGTCCCATTCCAGAGGATCCTTTGATCTTAAGAACGCCTTCATCTTGTTTTTCCATATGTTGTAGTCCTTTCCATCAAAGTAAGGTGGTCTGGTGTTGCTTTGCCCTTCTACCAGCCCTAGAGCCAATATACTAGTCATGGATCTTTAACTCTGAAGTAAAACACTTCAAACAGAGTGAGTACACGAGCTCTAATACCAATTGAGATAGCTAGTATAAGCACCTAGAGGGGGGTGAATAGGTGCACAAACAATTTATCGAGATACGGAAGTGATTCTTGGCAACCGATAGAAAGGAAATTCTTTCTTGATTAACAAAATGAAGTACGATCAAGATAAAGAGAGTAAGGAAGAGAAAATTGAACACGGGATTTATAGTGGTTCGGCTTATTCCAAGCCTACGTCCACTCTTCCGCACTGATAGCCCACCGACTGGATTTCACTATGAGCAAAAGAGAAGTTACACCACAGCTTTCCCTTGATTCCACAGTGTAGATGTTCTACCACACCTCCTCAAGGTTTCTCACAAATATAGACTCTCTTATGTATACAAGTATTCGCTCAAAGGAATTGTCTAAACAACAAGGAGCTTCAGACTTTGGAATTCTTCTATCGTGCACACCTCAACAACTTAGAACATCTTCCTTATATACTCCTTTATGCCATCATACCTGTTGGCACTTACCAAAGGAATTCCTCCAATATACCCGTTGGACGGAATCAATTAGGAAGATTATTCGAGCTATTAAAGGAACGTGTCGATAGCCCATCAATCCTGTTCACCCATACAATCAGGATCTCGGTTTCCATAAGTAGAACCTTCCAAGAATATTTAGGCAATCACCGGATTCCTTAATTTTTGAGTCAATCTCTATCAATCAAAGGATTCCGTTGTGTCTTTTCCAGCCACGAGATCTTTTCCAGTTGATAAGGTTAAATCCTTAACGAAACATCCAGTTCTGGATAACCTTTCTTCAACGGATTAGAGACTATCAATGAAGATAGACTTTAAGTCTTGAGTCTGGCTGTCCGGAGGTCTTCAGACTTTAAGTAGCAGAGTCTACAAACCTTCGACTAGACTGTTGGAAACGTTTTGTCAGCTTTAAAACACTTCAAGAAGATTTCTCCAACAATTTGTGTCAGGGATTGTATGTTCATGTTTTCCGCATGCGCATGAATAAGAGACAAATGAATTCGGAACGATGACAAAGCGTGGAGTGTCGCAAAGTAACCCATAGCTCAACCTCCAAGTAAAGGGGGCGTGATAGCGTTTTTGTTGAGACAAATGAATTCGGGACGGTGACAAAGCCTAGGATGTCACAAAATAACCAGTAGCTCGACCTATGAGTAAATGGGGTGTGACAACTACTCGCATTCAATTTTGTACACATCTCTGTGGAATTCAACAAGGTTTTCACATTCCCAAGAGTTATGGATTCCTTTCTATATAGTATAGAATTCACAAAAATTTCATACGAGCTGGGTAGTGAGCATAATACAATTAGAGCTTGATCTTCATCATCTAATTTCAAATCTAAATTTTTCATATCCATAATGATCTTATTAAATTCATCTAAAGGTTCTTAGATAAGAGCACCTTCTTGCATCTATAGTGTGTAAAGACACTGTTTCAAGAATAATTTTGTTATAAGAGATTTCTTTATGTAGAGGCTCTCAAGCTTATTCCACAATCCTGAAACCGTTTCTTCATCCGTGACTTCACGAAGCACCTTATCGGACAATGACAATTGGATGGTGCTATGCACCCTCTCTTCCATCTCCTTGACCTTGGCTATAGTCATATTGTCTGGATAATTCCAGTCCAAGGCTCTAACTAAACCTTCCCAGCACAATAAGGCTTTCATCTTGATCCTCCATAGCTCACAATTGTTTTGGCCATTGAAGGGTGCCACTTTGAACTTGATAGATGCCTTCTTGAACAAGAAGACCGAAATCCTTTGCTTTTATACTAATTTGTTGAGGGAAAACACTAAAAGATGCACCAATCGAAGCACAAGTAGCAAAGGATGAAATTAAAATCAAAATCATAGGAGACACAAGATTTACGTGGGAAACACAAAACGGGAAAAACCATGAAGAGAGAGGAGTTTCACTATCTTCAACATAGAGCACAAGAATATAATCTAAAAGCTTAGAAGACTACTTGATGAGCCACAAGATCTAAAGATCTTACAAGAAGATAAGAAAAAAAAAAGGAACGAAATAATATCGAGGCTAGGGTTAGAGTTGTGTTATTAAACACATTACTTCTATAGTCTTCATTAAAAAAAAAAAAAACCCTAAAACAAACGATGCATGATCTAAAATACCATTATCTTTAATTTAAAAATCAAAACTCAACAAAATTCTTATGCAGTCATTTTTCTCGTCTTTCCCACTAAGAATTTTGAAACTAATGGAGTTACATCCATATTGAAGTAGAATTTTCCAGGACTGAAGTTTTCAAAACTGAATCTCTTCCATTGAAAACGAAGGATAATCGGGTCTACTAGTTGAATAAGAAAACTAACTCCAGCAAGTAGAAGCAACTCAGGGTTTTGACTCATCGATCCTTCATCAAGGTCACGCCCCGAATCTCGAGCGCGCGCACATCCCACTGTGATCAATACAAATGCAACATTCCCAGGACGCGTCGCCGACCCATTCATTTTAATGTACATGCGGAAGTGTATAAATACCCCAGACAACAAACGCATGGGATATGAAAGCAGGGCATATTTCACAAAAGCCAACTTTTATAAACAATGGGTTTAGATACAAAAAGAGTCTAGTCAAAAGTCTACAAGAGGGTCGGCTCTCAGAAAGTAATTATCCTACGACATACTAATCGGACACAAATGCCGATCCTTCAGACTCCACCTCCACCTCCACAGACTCTGGGGCTTCAGTCCTCTGTGACCACCTTCTAAGGACCTAAAAATGGTTATACAATAACCAGTGAGACAATGTCTCAACAAGTCCACCCCCATAAACCATTATTAGGAAGGAAATACGCCTCAGGGCGCTTTAGCCACACAACCACACAATGAGAACAAAGGACTTACCTCGCCTCAATTCCTTCATACACGTCAGCATAGTTCATATCACAAATGCATATAATTAATGCACATGACAATTGAAATGCCTCAACAACTCAATTAATCAGAAAGGTTCCGATTATAAGGCCAAATCATTATGACACATCACATACCATATCACACAGTTTTGTCTCATAATCAGGCGCATCAAACTCAACCAATCATGCGTTCCAAGTGTTAATTAAATCCCTCTAGGGTACTACCAACTCCCTGTTCGGCGGTCTACTGGCGTAGCCAAGCATCGTCTCTTTCTCATTGAGCACAGCTACGTCTCATTAACGGCTATCTCGAAGGAGCTTAGGTCTAGAATCTACTGCGATTTGCTACTCTAATGCATGGGTAACCCAAAAGTGGGATTTAGTAACGTTCGGCGTAAATGCTCTAACGGGTTCTCTTTAACCAACACACGACCATTCAATCTTAGCCTAGGACACTGTGCATTGCACTCAAGTGCCTCAATTAAAATAGTGATCATTATCTATTTTCTTCATATTAAAAACATCCCAAAAATAGTCGTACATGGGTATACGGTCAATTCGAACTTTAAAAGTGATATCTCTCCTTTTCAAACCACACTATTTGATATAGTACTTAAAATCCATATTCGGTGTCAAAACCTGACACCCGAGATTTTCTGAATAAATTCCATATTTTCACAATCATCACTTAATTTGCACAATCCAACCATCAAATGCATAATCTGAACACACCATAGCAGTCAGCACGAAATTCCGATCACCGGCTATCTGATATAATTTTCGGAAAATAATAAATAATTAAATTTATTCCGAAAATAAATAAATAAATAATATATTATTTTAATTTAATAAAATAATATTTATAATTTCGAAATAATTAATTAATTTAAAATAATTAATTAAGGGCTTAATCAAGATTACACTAATTTAATCACCTAATTAGTCTTAATTAATTATCCACTAAACTAATCACATCTCTTAATCTAATTAACACTTAACTAAACTAATCTAACCACCTAAACATACTTAGCTTAATCTAAACACCCCTTAAGCATAATTAACCTCCTAAGCAAGATTTAGTAAATAAACTCACCAGTTTTGAGTTCCGGTGAGTCCACGGCGACGACAACGCTAAGGCGGACGACAATTCTCCTAGTGGCGACACTAATCAAGGCCGGGAAGGACTTGAAAACGGGCCATAAAGACCTCACGGCTTGCTGGTTTTCTCCTTCTATTCTAGGTTGAATTGCAGAGAGGAAACCAGTGGCTACAACGGTAAAGACGAGCTTATCAAAGCTCCGGTGAGCGGGTGGCCAGCAACCGGCGGCACCTAAGGGTTAAGGGAGGCTTGCTAGTGGTTGGGATGGGCGGAAGTAGGGTCGAAATGGGAGGAAAATCTAAGAAAATGTGAAACAGTGCAGGCGGGCGGAACTCCAGGCGGTCCGGCGAGCGGCAGCTTCTAGCGGCCGAACGGGACAGTCGACGGCTCTGTTTGGTGAGCGGCGGGCACCATTCGTACAAACTAGGTCTCTTTGTCATGGCGGTGGGTGGAACGAGAGCCAATTCGCACGAGAAGATAACTTTTTATTCGTGTTTTTGGTGAAAGGTCAGCTGGAGCATAAACAAGCAAAAGAAGAAAACATGGGAGGAAAGAGATCCGATGAGCGTGCGACGGCTTGGACTAGCAAGGGGCTGGCTTGGACGATTGCTGGCTGCTCTCCTTTACTTCTCTCAAGCTCTCTCAAGGCCTTTACAATGGAGAAAGGAGGGGGAAAAAGGAAGAAGAAGTCTACTGGTCAAGGAGGGGGCAACAAAATATCCTATGCACTTGAGTTCTTGCCCCACCAGCTGATTTGTTATCCTCAACCCTTTGACAGCCCACAAGCTTCCTCAACAAGCTTGCCAATGGATCCAAAATGTTGAGGGGCATGGAGGCTACGAATTTGTGGCACTTTCCTCTCTAATTTCATTCCAACCTCTTCAATTTTCATTCAATTTCTCTTCCAACTGAGTCAAATTGAAGTCCATAAAATCCACCAATGTGCCAACACTTAATTCCACATTTTTCCTTGTCCATTGAACCATCTTGTATCCCAAAATTGCGATCAAAAGCGAGGCTACGAATTTCCCAATCCAAAATAATCATACTTTGATTTTTCGCCGAAAATCTCGATTTGTGAAGATGAGTTGACATTCCTAAAATGAATTGTGACATGACAGAACTTAAAATTTCTGAAATTGAGTTCAATTTCTCGGTTAATTTCAATCTGACGTGATTTTAGCGCGTCTTAATCTACAGAGTAGCTTTTGGGAATTTTTAATGCATTTAACATGTGGTTGATTATTTTCAAGCCACAAAGTGCATCTTCGACATATTGGCAACTCTCGGTTGTCGTGGAAATCTCGAGGTTTCAAATACGGACACAAGGTACTGAAAAGACAAAAAATCAGTTTAATGCCATTCGATGAGAGTTTTGCAATTAGGTGGAATCACTCACACTTAATCACATACCTCTGTCGAATCGACCTATCTCTGGTCTCTGATCGATTTTGACCATGCCATAATGACTCTTGCAAATTAGCACGGTCGAGCAGTCGATTCTTAGTTTCAAGTCTATTGTGTTTTGGTTTCAAGTCTATTGTATTAAAATTCCTTAACAGCTTCACCTGATAGACTAGTTATCCCGTGAGTGATCAGCTCAAGGAAAAGAATTATAGTCGTGTTGATGAAAAGCCTAACTTATTCAATCGAAAGCAGGACCTGAAATTCAAGATGTCACCATCAACATATATAGGGACTTTGGATGCTCCTAGTTGAGAATCATGTTCTATTTTTTTATCATCAATTAGTATCGGAGCTCAATATTTTGACATCAGATACAACAATGGGGTGATTATCAATAGAGGAAAGTGTGTTTCATTCACCTACAGATTCATGATATGTTTGTCTTGTGGTGGTATCTCTTTCTTCATTGAAGAACTAAAGGTATAGTAAAGTAGGGGTGAGCGCGGTTCCCAAATAGAACCGGGAATCGGAGAACCGAACTGGAGGTTCCGATTCAATTCTCGGTTGTTAAAGGACCGGTTCCGGTTCTTGGTTCCATTTTTCCGGGAACCGGTCGTGGAACCGGTTTCGGAACCAGTTAGGGTTCCAAAAGGAATCCCCCTCCCCCGAGACTCCCGAGACTCCCGACCCTTTCACTTTCAGTTTTTTAGAGTCTCGTCAGATGCTGCTCTGAGTCTCGGCGCCGGACGCCGCTCGCCCTCAAGGCCATCGCCGCCAGACGTCGCTAGACGCCAGTCGCCGACGTCGCTCCCGCAAACCCTCGCCACTCGACGCCCATCGTTGTTGTGCTCTACCTCTGCCCATTGTTGCCGTGCTTTGCCTCGACGCCCATCGCCGACTACCTGACGCAGGCAAATCGAAGCCGAGCTCGTCTCCGCTCACGACCCACCGCCTCTGCTTGCGCTAGAAGCCCCGACGACGCCGATTCTGCTGTCTCCACTCGTGACCCACCGCCTCTCGTCACTAGGTCTCTGATTCTAACCCACGACGCCGTTGTTGCTGTCTCCGCCTCTGCTATGACGACTCGTCGCCAGCAGTTGCGATGCTTGACGCCGTTGCCTCGAAGACCAGCGACCGACGTCCCTGCTCACTGCTCAACGCCAAACGCCGCTCGCCTGGTGAAATTGGATTTCTAGACCTTCTCTCCAAGAGTACGATTTCGAGGTATACCATCAAATGCTGTGAATTTCATTTGCACGATCTCGGGGTAATACCAGCGTAGGGAGTGAGTGACTGATTCGGTGATTCTTGGACTTGCTCTGTTTTAACTCCTTATTAGAAGCGATGCGTAAAGTTTTCTTTTTTATCTATTTTTGATTGAGTTGTGCTTCTTTTTTTGGGTTTCAGCTTGGCTTTGAATTCGGAGGCGAACGAGCACGTGGCCATAAAGAAGATTGCTAATGCTTTCAATAACAAGATCGACGCAAAGAGGACCCTCTGTGAGATCAAGCTCCTCCGACACATGGACCATGAAAATGTCAGTGAATCCCTTGCGTTACATTTTTTCTATTACGTGATTGAGAATGGCTTTCTGGGTTGTTTGAAGTGTGTTGTTTTCTTTGATGGTTGGCTTATGGGTGTCGATAGTGCCATCGATATTATGCAATGGTGCATTTACGTTGCTCTCCGTCTCGGTTCTAAGTCTAACAAATGTGCAGTACAGGTGAATTAGCATTTCCTGCTATGAACAACGAATTAAGAGTTAGTGTAGTGCAACAAATAGTAGAGCTTTGAATCTTCTATTTCACTAGAAGGGATATCGATTGCTTAAGATAATCTGGTCTCCATGTTGTTCTGTGTTACCATTTCTCTACATGAATTGTTAATGAGATAGAGAACATACTGAAACACCAGTCAGAGTATTGTCATCACTCATCAAGATATAGAAGGTCCTATTGTCACTTTGCTACTTACAGAGTTGAATGTCCCTTCTTTGAACTTTTTAGAAGTTTAATTTCTATTGTACTGATATAGAAGGGCACTGATACCCATCATTCTTAGAGATGGAATAGATGGTTATATTCTGACTGGATGCAATTTGTAATGGTATGAAAGTGTTCTTGTTGGTATAAAGAACAAGTTTTGAACTATGATTGATGGGAATCCACATGCATGCGGTCCTTAATGAAGCTACATTTATTTATGGTGTGGCTATGCCAGATACAAAATAAGCTCTTCAATCAATGCAGAATTGGTATTGCATGGCAATTTTAATAGAACTTGCTTTTTAGTTATTATGATTCTTGTATGCTTATGTGAGGTCCTGTTATGTTAATGCAGGTTGTGGCAATTAGGGATATTATTCCACCGCCACAGAGAGAGGTTTTCAATGATGTTTATATTGCATATGAGCTTATGGACACTGATCTGCATCAAATTATTCATTCTAACCAAGCATTGTCTTAGGAGCATTGTCAGGTTCCATTTTGCCATTTATTGTACGATATTGGCGCTTCCTTCTAGATGGGATATTGCTTTCTTGTCAGTTGCTGGTTCTTAATTATGCTAGTGGGAGTTGCCATCCACTGCTTTCTTGTCATTTGGTCGGTCTTAATTAGGTTATTGGGAATTGACCGTAGAGTATGCACGTACGTTATAGTTCAAATCTAAAAATAACCACAAAAAAAAAAAAAAAAAAAAAAAACCTGTTGGAACCTGGAACCGACCCTGGAACCTGTGACAGGGTAGGTTCCAGGTTCTCGGTTCTAACAGGTAGATTCCAGGTTCCAAAAAATGAGAAACCTGTACTCGAAGGTAGGTTCCGGGTTCCGGATGGAACCGAACCGGAATCTGGAACCACTCACCCCTATAGCAAAGTGCTGAGGCTGATCGATTTTCCTCTATTATATATCAACAGTATCTTCATACTTGAGGTGATATTAAAATGATTTGTTGATACGACTGGAACTAAGTTTCCTCTACAGGACAGACAAGCTCCACCTTATATGTTGTGCAAATTAAGTCCAGAAAAAATTATATTAAATTCAGCATGCAAAATTATTACAAATTGTTCACTACATGATTTGATGAGTTCTAGCTATGCCTCTGTTACTTTGTAAGTGTTGCATCAGGCTTGCTTGAGCGAACATATATCGACCGACACGATGCCAATTTATAATCAACTATTGCATATTCGACGCATAGTTCGAATCTCCTCTAGATTCAGGAGAGCTAGCCACATGACATCAGTCAAAGGTAGAGCATCCGCAGCATTCAAAATGTCAATGACTTAAAATTTCAAGTACTTTTTATGTTGCAGCTACCACGACCGAAGATCCGCAGCAACAGTTCCAACACTGCCAGCAAAGATGCGAGCGACAGCAGGGCAGAGAACCGCAGCGCAGGCAGTGCCGACAAGAATGCGAACGGCAATTCTGGGAGCAGCAAAAAAGGTAAGCAAAGATCGACAAACCCTCGAGAGCAAGAAGAGGAGGAGGAGGAAGTAGGAGAGAGTGGGGATAATCCGTACTACTTCCATTCGCGGATGCTGCACAGCCGGTTCCGTGCAGAAGAAGGTCAAATCAGAGTGCTCGAGCGGTTTGACAAGAGGTCCAGGCTCCTCAGAGGCCTTAAGAACTATCGGCCAGAGATCTTCGAGGCGAACCCCAGTACCTTCGTCTTGCCTCACCGCGTCGATGCCGATTGCATTCTCATTGTCTTGAAGGGTTAAGTCACTAGTAATTTGATGTTCACCAATTTAGTTTTTAGTGGCTTTCAGACGCTGTGTTCTTTGCTCATTGAGATCCATGGAGATCTAGAGGGCCGTCACAGTACCTAGTCTGCAATGATATTGATCGATCGTGTTGATTTCTTACAGGCGAAGGGACTATAAGTTTGGTGTGGCAAGATAAGAAACAATCTTACCACTTGGAGGGTGGGGACGTGATGAGAGTCCCTGCCGGAACTACCATTTACTTCATCACCAGCGGACGTGATGGACAAGTTCAGATCGCCAAACTAATTCAGCCCGTTAATATTCCCAGCAACATTCAAGGTAGTTCAGTGTACAAGTATTAGGTCGAGTAATTTTCACTCCTCGGTCATTCTATTAGCCTCACTTTTGGAAAACTAGGAATGCACAGTTTACATGAAATTGAGAAGTGCACCTTGAGTGCTGAACACTTTAATCAACTCTATGCAACAGCCACCATGAAATAGCACAGTTCTTGAAGTTGTGAAGGCTAACGGGAGTGGTGTACATTGACCTGATTGTTCGATTGCAGGAATTTTACCCTGTCGGTACTGAAAACCTGGAATCATACTACAGGGTATTCAGCAGTGAAATTCTCGAGAGTTCTTTGAAAGTAAGTTCACTTTCTTCAGAGTAAGTTGATAGATACATACGTTATATCAGCAGAGCCAAGAAAGTGTATTCGCCTGTTTTTACCTGATTCCATCATTTTCCATGGTTAATTTCTCCATTTATCAGACATCAAGAGATCAAATAGAAAGGCTGTTTGGGCAACAGAGGCAGGGCGTAATGATAAGAGCCGGCGAAGAGCAACGGCAGGCACTGAGCGAACACCGTGGTTGGTTGAAAAATAAAGGCCACGGCTTGAGAGGTCCATTCAATCTGCTGGGCCGAGAGCCAATCTATTCCAATGAGTTCGGCCGGTTCTTTCAAGCCTCGCCTGACGAGTTCAAGCAACTTCTCGACTTGGGCATCTCTGTAACTTTTGTCGAAGTTTACCAGGTAAAGCAAACATTAGTATTGTCATTGTCGCACTTCCATGGATTCGAGCGTCTCTGTTCATATGGTTTAGCAATGGTTTATGTCCGACTTTGGCAGGGCTCAACAATGGTGCCGCACTATAACTCAAAGTCAATGACGGTGGTGCTTGTGGTAGAAGGAAATGGATGGTTCGAGATGGCTTGCCCTCATCTAGCCCAAGCACAGCAGAGGTGGGGCTCGGGTGGAGAGAGAGAAGAAGAAGAGGAGGAGGAGGAGCAAGAGACAGAGCAAGGAGGTAGTGCAAGATACCAAAAGGTAAACATAACATCGATAATATAATCCAAGACGATAGAACTGTTTTAAATAGCTAATAATCAACTATATCAATGAAATGACGAGGCAAATTATGGTAAAAGTAGCTCTTGAGGTCGAGTATTTAAAGATTTCTTTGGCTTTCGTTACAGAAAGATCAGTGTGCACTTAGGGAGTGATGGCTACTAGCTAGTGGCTTAAATCCAAATGGATTAACTGCTCCGAAGAAGTGAATGATGTAGAACTTGCATTCGACTATCGAATGTGCACTTAGAGGGTGATGGCACTGGCTAGTGGCTTAAATCCAAATGCATTAACATGTCATGACAATTGATGGGACTATCATACCATGCCACGATTTCCAATGATTTAAGTTTTCTCTGGTTATCCATCAGGTAACATCCCAACTGTCACCTGGCGACGTTTTCGTCATCGCGGCGGGTCACCCAATCGCTATCGTCACGGAGCAGAACGAGGATCTGAGAATGGTTGGGTTCGGAATCAATGCTCATAAGAACGAGCGAATCTTCCTCGCAGGTGAAGTCGCGCTCTAGCAGAGCTGCTCATCTCACTTTTCAGGCTCATTTCGCTAGAGCTAATGCAGTGGAAGCAAATCGTTTGTAGGGAAAGAGAACATAATCAACCGGATGGACAGAGAGGCCAAGGAGCTGTCCTTCGACCTCCCCGCGAGAGAAGTGGATCGCGTTTTCAGGAACCAGGAAAAGTCCTACTTCGTGTCCACGGAGCAGCAGCAACCTCAGCGAGAGCGGAGAGATCGCCGCAAAATCGAAAAAATCGAAGGGTCACAACGACTCCGACAGAGCAAGCGGATGGACAAAAGTGACACTAAAGGGTCGGAAGGATCGTCGTCATCGGCTATGGTGTCGATACTGAACCTGGCCGGCCTTTCCTGAGGAGGAACTAGAGGAGGTCTCGGCCATTTTCGTTTCTCGGTGGAAGGAGAAGATGAGAATGTAAGCAGTTGGGGAGAGAGAGAGAGAGAGAGAGGGAGTTGAAACTTCGAGCCATGTTGAGGAAGCATCAGTAGCTTCCAAGTAGTTCATAAATAAAAGCCAGACGGAAACTTGGTACAATCTATGCCGTGTTTTATCCTGCTAGGTGGTCTTATTTCCACTCAAACTGACCACGCCGACGACGGATGCTATACTCAAACTTAAACCAGTCGATTATTGAAATTCAAATGACGAGACGGATCACCACTCGTCCACGTCGCGGGTGACGTGCAATGCGGAAAACGAAGACGAAAATGAAGCAAAACTTGAGGAACGATGCATAACAACAAACGCTAGGAAAAACAATCTTGCGATCTTGAAATGGCTACTCCTCCTCCAGCTCCAGCTCCTCCTGGGCCATCGGGGGCGAGCTCCTTCGAGCTTTGAGCTTGGCGTAGTCCGTCAAGGCTGCTGCCCGATCACTTTGGCTGCACACGGAAATACCGAAACCAACGTCATCTATGGCCCGTGATCATTACATGGAATGGACAATGAAACATGGTCTCGCCCCGGATGAATAGGCCGGGATCGAAGCGGCCCCGAAGGGTCTGTTTGTTTGTATTTCTTTTTTTTGTTTTTGCACACTTTTTCTGTTTTTTTTGTTCTTTTGTTCCCATAAACAAAAAAGAAACAGAAATAACAAATAACAAATTTGTGTTTCTTATTTCTGAAACAAAACTTAGAAACACTTTTTTATTTTCTTCTTCTTTTTTCTTTCGCCGGTCGCCGGCTTTGGCCATGGCCGGCGACCGGCCGACGAGGGCCGGCGGCCTCACCCAGCCACGGTGAGGCTCGTCGGCCCCCGGCGAGGCCGAGCCTCGCCGGCCGCTGGGCGAGCTCGGCCTCGCCGGATCTGGGCGAGATCGAGCTCGCCCAGCCCGGCGCGAGGTCCTAGATCCGGCGAGGCCGAGCTCGCCCAACGGCCGGCGAGGCTCGGCCTCGTCAAATCTGGGCAAGTCGGCGTCACCTAGTGGTGGCCTGGTGAGGCCGAGCCTCGCCAGCCGCTAGGCAAGCTCGGCCTCGCCGGATCTGGGCAAGCTCGAGCTCGCCCAACCAAGGCGAGGCCGAGCCTCGCCGGGGGCTGGCAAGCCTCGCCGTGGCTGGGCGAGGCCGCTAGCCAAAAGAAGAAAAAAGGAAAAAGAAAAAAAGGAAAAATAAAATAAAAATATTAAAAAAAAAAAATTATACAAATTTACCAAACATGTTTCTATTTATTTTTTATTCCCGGAACAAGTTTACCAAACGCGTTTTTTTGTTCAAAAATTGTTCCTCGGAACAGAAACACTTTTTTCTTTTTCTGTTTTCTGGAACAATTTTTAAACAGAAACGCAAATAAACGCACCCGGAAATACCGAAACCAACGTCATCTATCGCCCGTGATCATTACATGGAATGGACAATGAAACATGGTCTCGCCCCGGATGAATAGGCCGGGATCGAAGCAGCCCCGAACAGTCACGTTCATCGCCCAAGGAGGTATGACACAGAGCCGGGGATGTGACGATGTAACCCTCGAACCAGCAAGCTTCGAGGGGGGGAAAGAAAGAAACAGGATGCTAAGAATTTCAGTTCGCGACATTACCTGCGGTCTTCAGGGCCATGCATTCGCCATCGCACCTCATCTTGCAGAAGGTGCTGCCGAGGCCTTTGGCTTGGCACGACTTATGGCACTCGACGAAACATTTCCAGTACGAGCTCATCAGCTCTCCGAAGGCCTCACCCATCCCGAACGTTGCCGCCAGGACAAGGCACATGATCAGGACTCCGGCTACCTTGCTCGCCATCTTTTTCTTTCACTCGGTTTGGCTTGTCATGTCGTCGAGAACTTCAATGTCCTTGATGTTCCTTCTTCTTCTTGAATCGTTTGCTTTAGTGGAAGAACAATGGGAGGAAAGATCAGTACTTACAGTCATAGAAGTTAGATTGAGCGGTGACCCTTGAAGGAAGGGGAATGTTCTTGAGCTTGTGGCGTGTTATTATCTTCGTCTTGTTTGACTGAGTATTTCGGGGCCACGCTTACACCTATCACGGTTGCTCACACCACGTTAACATATCCGATGTGGGGCTGAGTTGAAACAAATCAAAAGAGTAAATATCGGGCACAAGATTAAAAATTATAAAAATTATGAAAATATGATTAAAAATTGATAATTCAAAAGAATTATCAATTTTTAACAATTACCTGAAGGTGTTTTTGAATGGAGTAAATATCACAAAAAGATGTGGAAAAATGACGTTGAGTCATGCTTTAGAACTATCTTGTCATTGGCCGGTTCAACTATGAATTTGAGGATTGCGTCTCCAGCGGGGATGGGTTATATTTGATGCAGGGGTGGAGACTGCTTTGGCCAACTTATTGTCTGTTCTTTAGCTTTTCAACGTTTTTCTTTTCTCATGTTGGGCAAGAAGGTTGGTCCACGATTGAGCCGTGCCCTCGATCGCTGGTGCTGCATCGTTCCGTCATGCAGTCTCTCCCTGATTCGCCTGCAAAAACTCCATCTGTGCTGTTTGGGAAGCTTTATTGTGGAATGGTAAGGAAGAAGATTAATCTTTGGGGCTTAGTTTGGATTAACAATGTAGTAATCAAATTCACCATCGATGGGGGTCCAGAGTCTGCGATGGGCACCAAAAAAGTGTGAGCTTCCGTCAGCAGCAATGCACAGGTTCATAGTAGTGTTACCTGGGAAAATCAGATATGTTTCAAAGCAGATATAGAAAATGAACGTATTTCAGCGAATCAAAACAGTAACCACCTTGCTCCAGAGCTAGAAAGGTTGGATTTCTGTCTAGATTTGTGAGCAACTATGGATCAAAAGCTAGAAAGGTCCTAATCCGACGAGGTTCTGCAGACCGTAACCTATAGAAGTAAAGGAGTTCCTACATAAGTAAGATGGGTTGGCTTTCGCCGTCTTTCCTTTTCCAGCCGAGGAACTAATGTGATCTCAAGAATGCCTAATTTGTCGATGGTAATTTCAACGACGTTGATCCTCAAGTTTCTTGCTAAACTTCGGAGGGTTAGTTGTTGTAGCTGATGGCATCCATGCAATAAGTTGACTGAGGTGGTTTCTATTTTCCGATCCAAAAATCAAGATAGGTTGTGACTTTTGAAGATGAGTTGTTATAGCACATCAAGAATGCGAAGTACCCAAAGGAGGCATGGGAAACAAAGAATCTGTTGAAAACCCTAACCTTCAGGTATCGGAGCCGCCAATGGTGCTTCAACAGGCGACGGCGGGCCTTGGCGACGGCGGAGGCGGAGGCAGAGATAGTGTGGGCAGGTCTGCTGCAAACATGGGCCTGCATCGAGAAAGAGACGGAGGGGAGAGAGGGTCTACATCAATTTTGGATGATTTTCGTGGGGCCCGGACAACACGAGATGAATTGAGCTGGACTTGTCAAGATGAAGAAGTCTAGAGAGAGGGGCAATGATCGATACAATAAAAGAACCCAGCCATTGTTGACTCACAGCGAAAGCATCAGATCTGAAAACTCCGAACTCCTCAGCCCTAGCTTGTTGCTCTCTGAAATGGCGGAAGCAGTTCACTTCAGCCTTGCCACTGCCATACTTAGAAGCCTCGCCACCGAAATGGCGAAACCTGGAGGCTCCTCGGCTTCTCAGAAGATCCAGCTCTGCTATGCCAAGGACGGGCTCCAAAGCCTTGACCATCCAAGCTCTGCTTTTGGACGCCAAGAGGCAGCAATGGCACAACCACCAGATCAAGCTTTGGCTCAAGAATCTCAAGGACGTGCTGTATGATGTACAAGATTTGCTTCACCATGTCGCAACCGAAGATGTGAGTAGGGGTGTCAAAAAAACCTGACTCGACCCAAACAAGTATAATACATGTACACCGCCTCAAGGTTGACGAAAGAGGTGTGCCTTTTCTTCAGCAGAGTTCAGTATTTTTTTTTTTTTTTATGATCAGATCCACGTCAAAGATTTTAGGATCCCATGGCACACCCACATCCTAAGCTTGAAACATTTTTTCACCATCATTGTATACCAAATGAGCAAGCGTGGTTTTTCCCATTCCTCCTATACCGAGGATGAAAACAACCGAAACACTATCTCCGGAGGAGGTTTCAAGCAAAACGTGCGATGATCTTCTCCCTATCCTTTTCTCTACCAAGTATATTTTCATCACACTCAAGAATGGGAGTTCTCCTCTTAGTAGGAAGAGTTGCCTTATGATTATTCTCTAATGGGAAATTCCTAATTTTTCAATCTGATCCAGTTTCTTCCTTAGTCCCTGAATCTTATCACCCACCTTGAGGCAGTATGCAAGCTGATTTGATTTAGAGAAAAAAAGCGCACCTCTTTCATCATCTTGTTGCCGGAGGCGACCCGATCATCTGAGGGGGAAGGTCACTCCTAGCAACAAGATGACAAAAGAGGTGCGCCTTTTCTTCTCTGAATCAAATCAGCTTGCACACCGCCTCAAGGTGGGTGATGAGATTCAATGACTTAGGAAGAAACTAGATCGGATTGAAAAAATTATGAATTTCCCATTAGAAAATAATCACAGCGAGGCAACTCTAAGAGGAAAACTCCCATTTTTGAGAGCGATGAAAATATACTTGGCAGAGAAAAGGATAAGGAGAAAATCATCGCACATTTGCTTGATTCCTCCTCCGAAGAGAGTGTTTCGGTTGTTTCCATCCTTGGTATAGGAGGAATGGCAAAAACCACGCTTGCTCATTTGGTATATAGTGATGAAAAGGTGAAAAAATGTTTCGAGCTTAGGATGTGGGTGTGCCATGGAAAACCTAAAATCTTTGATGTGGATTGATCGTCAAAAAAATACTGAACTCTGCCGAAGAAGGCATTGCGAATAAAAGTGCAGAAGAGTTGCAATGGCTCCTTCATGAGGTACTAGATGGAACGATGTATAGGATGTTTCGAGGAATGAGAATCGCATGGGATGGTTGAAACTCCGGCCTTTGCTAATGGGCGGTTCAAGGGGAGCAAGATACTCAAAACCACACGCTCTTTGTCAATCGTGGAGGCTACAAATGCCAAGTCAAGTTAAATATAATTTACGTGGCTTATCTGCAAAAAAGTCATGGGAATTATTCAAGAAAATGGCTTTTGGAGATGCGGAAAAATTATCTGACTTGGGATTAGAAGAGATACGTCAAGACTTAATTAAAAAATGCTTCTCCTTGCCATCTGTGGCGACCTATCCTTGGGGGAAGGGAATACGTTTAGGGGTATTACCATGGATTTAAGGCCCATGATTAAGCGCGAGCTCTCCCAAGCCCATACCTTACGTGATGTGGGGTATTTTCGAGAATTTTGCAAAAAAGAGTCGCCATTAGTCTATTGGGTTGATTAAAAACCAAGTAAGTACCTTACTTCCTACATAACCAGAGAATTTAGAGTTTGGGACTTGATTACACTAATTAATCAATTAGTGCCTTTTTGATACCTAATCTTGCTTATTTTAAAAGAAAAATTTTTTGTCAAGCAGTTTGGTTTGATTTTTTACTTATCAACTAACATATGAGGTGATCATGCAAATACACAATCATTAAAATTATAATCATACTTACCAAGATCCTAGTTGCAGTAAAACTGAGCATGTGCACTTCAACATAATTAAATATGTAAATTAAATACGTGATATAATCAATATACGAGTAAATAAATGCCTAATTACACTTAAAAAGCAAGACATAGCAATTCCTAACCAAATCTTGCATTTTTTTGGATTTTCGAAACTTTTTTCAGATTTTTATAAGAAAAATGAATTTTCGAATTTCCCTGGAAAAAAAAAAAACTAGATTTAACCATTTTTTTGAATTTTTTTATTTTTAAATTTAATATTTTTCTTTCTTTTTCTCTCTTTTCGTCTTTTTCTCACTTTTTCTTTTTCGGCTGCTTCATCTTCTCCTCACGCCTTCCGCACCTCTTTTCCTCCTTTTTGTTTTTTGCTTTTTTATTTTATCTTATTTTATATTTTTTCTCTTACTTTTCCTTTTGTTTTTCTCCTCCCCTTAAGTCTACCCCTCTACACGTTCTCTTCTTCGGGCGTCGTCTTCTTCCTTTTCCATCTCGTCTTTTTTTCTCTACTTACACGTCCGTTCCCCTCACCTTCACCGAAACAGCCGTCCTCCGGACGAACTCTCACCAGAAAGTTCTTTCGCCTCAACACCAACCGCCGATGCCGACCCACGCGGCCGCGAACGAGCGGTGCAGTTGCCTCCAGCGGTCCCCAAACTCCGACGACCTTACTGACCCAATCCGGGCTCGGGGACTTGACTTACCCGACCCCACCGTTGGTCGAATCAGGCGACGAGGAAATGCCGACTAAGCAAACATGAACGAAGGGAACATGGAATCACGACTAGCATTCCGAAAGCAAAGCAAAAATAGGTATAAGTATTTACAGATCTAACTGAGACATTTTCACAAACGGTTGACGTGCGCCAACAAATCCTAAGGTTTCCGGCTCTGCCGGGACTCGAATCAATGCTGGCGATCTCGACGCACGACGTACGGGGACTGTGGAAACAAAATATAAGGACGACAAGGGCCGGAGCTCGCCCGAGCCGGACGGCCGCGATCTCCGGCCCGGTGTGCCCAAAACAGAATGCAAGCAGAGCCGAGCGTACCTGTTCGGCTTGAGGACGTCGCCGGGAAGGTCCTCGGACGGGTCTGCGCAGGGCCGAGGGCGCCCTCTCTTGCTCTCTCTCAGTCGGTTGGACCTTTCACTCTCCGTTTACCACCTCTCTCTCGGACTCTCACCAAAGAGGTCCCCCTTGAACATCTCTCTCGGATCTCCCTCGGTCTCCTCTCCACTGCTCCTTCGCGGCGCTGAGCTGGTGCTGCGACGGCGGCAGAGGGATTGGGCTGCTGGCGCGGCGGTCGTCGCGGCTGCCGGTGCTGCAGCGGCGTCACGGCTTCGAGCTACTGGTGGTCGCTGCGGCGTCAGCGACGGAGATGGTTTGCAGGAGCGGAGGTGGCGCGGCAAGGGGATTGTGAGCGGCGGTGGCCGGCGGCAGCGTCGGCGGGTGTTGCAGGTCGCGCGGCGAGGGGGCTCAGCGACCAGTTCGGGCCGCCGGCGTCGCGGGTTCGGGCAGAAGGGAGCACGGCAGCAGTGGCGGCACTCGGGCGGGCAGCTGGTGTCGCAGGGCGGAGGGCTCGGAGGGCCTGTGCCCGGCGGAGGGCAGCGAAGAAGATCTCTGTTCCTCTCTCTGGTTTCCCCCCTCTCTGCTCTCTGGCCCTCGAGCTCTCTCTCGGTCTCTCCGTCTCCGCCCCTGTGTTTCTGTTCTGTTCCCGCTCTCGGTTCTCTCTCTGTGCTCTATCTCTCTCCCTCTCTCTCTCTCACGGTGCTTCTGTTCCCTTGCTTCTTCGAGAGTCCTCCTCCGCTCCTTTTCTTCTCTCCGCGGGCGCCCGGCCTCCTGCCGTGCCAGCTGCCCTTGCTGGCTTGATCCGCGACCACCAACTCCAGCCGATCGTCCCCTGATTCGGTTGTTCCCCCCGCTCCCCCTGCTGTTGCTGCTTTTCTTCCTTTTTTGCAGGCACGCGCGAAGGACGGCAGGCAGGAGGGAGACGGCCAGCTCGTGTGCGGGCTGGGCTGAAGGGAAAAAAGGGCTCGGCCAAGCCCAGCGCGAGGGAAAGAGAAAAGGAAAGGGGCGGCCGGGCCAAGGCTGGATCCGGCCCGACCCGACAGGTTTTTTTTTTTTGGCGACTAATTCCTAATTTTGTATGCGATTAAGTTTTAAGTAAAATGGCAAAATTTAAGCGTCAACAAAGGACACCACATGAATGTATAGACTCTAAAAGGTGTGACCCCACAATGTGTAAAATAATCACATCACTGTATTGGGTAGTGTTTTAACCAAACTGCAAGTGGAAAAAGCACAACCTATATATAGACACACACACATATATATATGGTTAATGTATTTATTCTTCTAAAGTTGCATTCTTTATGTAAGAAATTTTTATTGGGCTTATTGACGTTTAAGTAGTTCGATAATTTGAAAATTGGAAACACATATAATTACTCGATTGCTCCTCCTAATTTAACAACATCAACATGGAGGTACTAGGTGAACAGTGTCTAAATAGGTATAGAGAAGTGATAAACCAATAAATAGATCAAATATAATAATGGAACTGCCCGTATAGTGCACGGTGCACCTTGGACCATTTAAGTAGTTCGATAATTTGAAAATTGGACACATATAATTAATCAATTGCTCCTCCTAATTTAACAACATCAACATGGAGGTACCAAGTGAACAGTGTCTAAATAGGTATAGAGAAGTGATAAACCAACAAATAGATCAAATATAATAATGGAACTGCCCGTACAGTGCATGGTGCACCTCGGACCAAGAGGTACCAAGCGTCAATACCTCAGGGGAGACTAGGTTAGGACCTCAACACCAGACACTAGCAACAAGAAAGCTCAAACCCCCGACCTCTGCGGTGAAAGGGAGAGCGCACACCAACTTAGCTACCCATGGTTGGGTACCTTTAAGCTTTGTTAAATTACTTTAATTGCATTATTTTCAACTAAGACAAAAATGTTCTTCACTAGAATACTATTCCCGAAAAAAATAGCACTCCATGCTGAGAATTCATGTCGTTGGCTAATTGCTGATCAAGGAACGTAATGCAGCAACATGACTTCTCCTTGTCGGGCAACCACTAATACTAGACAAACCTTCTTTAACCTGTGACTGTACATCCTTTCCAGAGTTCAATTCAAGTGTTTTCTTTGCCTTCACAAGTAAAAGAATTCATCGGCAATTGCCATGGTATGTCTAAATTTCTAATATGAAGTGCTCCCCACTTATGAGAAGAGTAAACCTGAATCTTGTGCTTCTGGATTGTTTCCAAAGAGTATCAATCGTTATTTCCATAATTCATGTCGAAGTGGGGTTGCCGTAGCGTAGTCGGTGACGGCAAGATAAAATATTCTGGATAGTCCTCTTCTTTGGCTGTGCGCAGAGCGATGGAACGGACAATATAACGGGCGAGGTTAGAAGAAATGTCTCACGAGGATCTCTCAAAGCAGTTCTTCCGAGAGATCACCAAAAACTGCACATGCCATCTTCCCAGATTCTCGGTTCTCCCTCTCTCCTTCTCAATGGAGTTTATTCCTATTATATGTCCAAGGAAAGAAAGATTTCAAAATTGGAATCAGTGATTTCTTCCTGTGAAAGATAAGATAGTGTTGATGTATCAAGACTGCACGTGCTGTTTTTCTCTTTTTGTTTTGTTTAGTCAATTTGTTAGTGTCCTGTTTTTTAGGAGTTGGTTAGTCAATCTTATCTCCTAGGAGCAGTTAGCTGCACGTATCTTAGATATTCTGATCTATTGCTGATTTTGTGGATCAAGCAAGCCGTTAGTCGGCGACGTGGGTTTGTGGTTACGTTTTAGTATGTATTTTGAACCTTTTTTTTTCAGTTTTCCTGAATACGATGCTTTGTTTTCTGCTGTAAACTTGTTCTCTGCTTCTGCTGTAAACTCCTTTTTCTGTTCTTTTTTTGCTGTCTACGTGTTCTCTGTTCTGATAAAAAAAAAGAACACAACACTGGTATCAGAGCTCTCTTGATCTTAAGGGGCTGTGAGTGACTTGTGAGGTTGATTGATTGAGAGGTGTCTGCATCCATAGAAGTTAAAAGCAAGATGGAGGCAGGATCGAGTGGTTTTTCAGCAATGGCTCCGCCAACGTTTGATGGAGAAAATTATCAAGCACTGGGCGGTGAGAATGCGAGCCTATCTAGAGGGTTGTGATTTTTGGGAAGCTGTGGAACAAGATTATGAAGTCGCTCCCCTTCCCGACAATCCAACCATCAATCAAATCAAGTTTCACAAGGAGAGGACGACAAGGAAAGCAAAGGCAAAGTCCTGTTTATATGCTGCTGTCTCGCCTGCCATTTTCAGCAGAATTATGGCTTGTGAATCAGCCAAAGCTATTTGGGACTTCCTCAAAGCTGAGTGTCAAGGAGATGAGAGGATCAGAAGCATGAAAGGGGTTAAACTTGATCACAGAATTCAAGAGACTGCAGATGAAGGAATCTGAGACAATTAAGGAGTATTCTGGTAAGTTGATAAACATTGCAAATCAGGCAAGAGTTCTAGGCACTGACCTCTCTGATAATAGGCTAGTGCAGAAGATTCTTGTCTCCTTGCCCGAAAGGTTTGAGGCAACTATTGCCTCTTTGGAGAATACCAAGGATTTGTCTCGAGATTAAGTTGGCGGAATTGCTAAGTGCTTTGCAAGCACAAGAGCAAAGGAGGTTAATGAGGGTGGAAGGAAGCACGAAGGAGCTTTGCTGGCCAAAGAACAGCAGAATGTAGGAGGAAAAGTTAACAAGTGGAAAGGGAAGAAAGGAAATGGCAGTAGTGGTTCAGAAGCTGCTGCAGGAGAGAATAGTGCGAGCAACTCCAAGAACAATTGGGGAAGATATTCCTCATGTCAGCACTGTGGAAAAAAGAATCATCCACACTTTAGATGTTGGAAGAGGCCAGATGTTAGGTGCAGAAAGTGTCACAAGCTTGGACACATTGAAAAGTTCTGCAAAGAGAAGAGAGATCAGCAGCAGGGTGAGGCACATGCTGCGGTTCAGCAAGAGGTAGATCAAGCTTGTTTGTTGCCTCTTGTTTCTCCTCTAGTACTCCATGTGATAGTTGGCTTGTTGATAGTGGTTGCACAAACCATATGACAAGTGATGAAACGCTGTTTATAAACCTTGACAAGTTGTTGAAGTCAAGAGTGAGGATTGGGAATGGGGAGTACTTAGAAGTGAAAGGTAAAGGGACTGTAGCAATGGAGAGTTGTGCTGGAACGAAGCTGATTTTTGATGTGATGTATGTGCCTAAAATTGATCAGAATTTGTTGAGTGTGGGGCAGTTGGTAGAAAAGGGATTTAAGGTGATATTTGAAGAGGAGAAGTGTTTGATCTTTGACTCCAATGGTCAGGAGTTGTTCAAGATAAAAATGCAACAGAAAAGTTTTTCTTTGAATCCTCTTGAGAAGGAGCGAGATGGCATTTAAGTGTCGGGCTAATGATTTAGAATTATGGCACAAGAGGTTGGGGCACTTTCATCATAAAGGCGTGCTGTTCATGCGAGAGGAATGAAATGGCAACGGGTTACCAAACCTGGAGGAGGAGATCACAAGGTGCAAAGTTTGTTTGCTAGGCAAGCGGACAAGACTTCCCTTCAAGAAATCCACTTGGAGAGCGACAGAGAAGTTGCAGCTGATTCATACGGATCTATGTGGTCCACAAGTGATTCCTTCACTAAATGGCAGCGGGTATTTCATTATTTTCATTGATGATTATACTAGAATGTGCTGGATTTACTTTATGAAGCGAAGTCGAGAAGTTGCTGAGGTATTTCAGAAGTTTAAGAAATGGGTTGAGAACCAAAGTGGCTGCAAGATTCAGGTCATTAGATCTGATAATGGAACAGAATACACTTCACAGAGGTTTAAATATTTTTGTGAAGAGGCTGGAATTGAGCATCGGCTTCTTGCTCCTTACTCTCCACAGCAAAATGGAGTTAGTGAGAGGAAGAATAGAACTATTATGGAGATGACTAGGTGTTTGCTATATGAGAAGAGTCTACCAAAAGAGTTTTGGCGACGGCAAGCACAACCGTTTTTCTGCGAATAGATTACCTACGAGGGTATTGGAGATGAAGACACCCTTTGAAGCCTGGTTTGATGTCAAGCCAATTCTAAAAAATTTGAAGGTGTTTGGCTGTTTGTGTTTTTCTCATATTCCACAAGTCAAGAGAGACAAGTTGGGAGAGAAAGCTGAACACAGGATCTTTGTTGGCTACGAGTTTAGTATCAAAAGCTTACGGGATCTATCAACCTCGGAGCGGGGAAAGATGATCACTAGCGAGGATGTTCAGTTTCTAGAAGGTGAGAAATAGGATTGGACAAATGAGCCACAAGGCAAGCACAAAGAGGTCTCATTAGAACTTGACGAACTGGTGGATGATGTTCCAGTTAGAAGTACTAGATCTTTGATTGATATATATCAAAGGTGTAGCGTGGCTATTTTGGAACCTGCGGGTTATGAGGAAGCTAAAAGTGATCAGAGGTGGATGAATGCAATGAATGAAGAGTTGGCTTATGATAGAAAAGAACCGGACATGGGAGCTAGTGGAGAGACCTGAAGATAGGAAGGTGATTGGAGTAAAATGGGTTTTCAAGACCAAATTTAATCTTGATGGCTCAGTGAATAAGCATAAGGCTAGGTTGGTGGTGAAGGGATATGCACAGGTTTGGGGAGTTGATTTCTCAGAAACCTTTGCTCTCGTGGCAAGACTTGATACAATTAGAATGATTCTTGCTTTGGCAGCTCAACAAGGATGGAAAGTATATCAGTTAGATGTGAAATCTGCATTTTTGAATGAAGTGTTGTAGGAAGAGATTTATGTTGACCAACCAGAAGATTTTGTCACACCAGGTTAGGAGGAGAAAGTTTATTTGCTGAGAAATGCTCTCTATGGCTTGAGGTAAGCTCCTGAACATGGTACAGTAAGATAGATGAGCACTTGCTTGGCTTGGGTTTTAGGAAAAGTCTCAGTGAATCCACTATATATTTCAAGAAGTTAATATTTGACTTAGTGGTGGTGTCTCTTTATGTGGATGATATGCTGGTGACATGGAGTAATAGTTCTAAGATTATTGCATTTAAGCAAGAAATGATGAAGATGTTTGAAATGTGATCTTGGTGAAATGTCATATTTTCTAGGAATGGAAGTCGGCAGACTCGAATGAAGTTTTTATCTATCAAAAGAAGTATTTGAAGGAGATCCTAAGGAGATTCAACATGGAGGAGTGCAAGAGTGTGAGTACTCCAATGGGTCATAAGGAAAAGCTTCAAAAGGAGGATGGATCGGCACCACGAGATGAAAGAGTTTATAGAAGTTTGATTGGCTGTCTTATGTATCTCACGCAACTAGGCCGGACATCATGTTTCTTGTAAGTGTTTTATCTAGATTTCTCAATTGTGCAAGTTAGTTGCATATGGTAGCTGCAAAGAGGGTATTGAGGTACTTGAGAGGTACTCTTTCATATGGGATTAAATTTTGTAGAGTTCGGGAGTTTAAGTTGCGGGGTATTCGATAGTGACTAGGCGGGATCAATGGATGATATGAGGAGCACTTCAGGTTATTGCTTTACATTTGGGTCGGCATGTTTTTCTTGGTGTTCAAAGAAGCAGGAAATAGTGGCTCAATCAAGCTGCAGAAGCTGAGTTCATTGCAGCTACTGCAGTGTGAATCGAGCATTATGGTTGAAGAAGCTAATGGATGATTTGGATATGCAGCAAGAAGAAGATATAGAAGTGTTTGTGGATAATCAAGCTACTTTGGCCATTTCACAAAATCCGGTATTTCATGGAAGAACAAAGCATTTTAAGGTCAAGTTTTACTTCTTGAGAGAAGTGCAAAAGGCTGAAGAGGTGGCGGGTGTACTGCAATTCAGAAAACCAGATTGCAGATATATTCACAAAGTCATTTCATGTTGGTCGATTTGAACTTCTCGGGGCAAAGCTAGGAGTGTGCAAGTACTTGATCCGGGAGGAGAGTGTTGATGTATCAAGACTGCACGTGCTGTTTTTTCTCTTTTTGTTTTGTTTAGTCAATTTGTTAGTGTCCTGTTTTTTAGGAGTTGGTTAGTCAATCTTATCTCCTAGGAGCAGTTAGCTGCACGTATCTTAGATATTCTGATCTATTGCTGATTTTGTGGATCAAGCAAGCCGTTAGTCGGCGACGTGGGTTTGTGGTTACGTTTTAGTATGTATTTTGAACCTTTTTTTTTTCAGTTTTCCTGAATACGATGCTTTGTTTTCTGCTGTAAACTTGTTCTCTGCTTCTGCTGTAAACTCCTTTTTCTGTTCTTTTTTTGCTGTCTACGTGTTCTCTGTTCTGATAAAAAAAAAAGAACACAACAGATAGTTATGTATTTTGTACTATCCTAATTTTGTGGATACGGAGTGCAGTATCACTTACCTTTTATTACTCGATAACACAAAATTTATACTATACGTTCATGTTTGGTGACTGACATTAGAAAAATTATTTTACACAATCAACTTCAAACACACATGGCACTCGGCACACAGTCAATGTATATGAATATTTTTACACTAGCAATGGAACTAACGGTAATCCATAGTATTAATTGGTTTTATTTGGGAAGCCAAGAAGCCTATTTCTTTCTTTGTGTTGGTTAGATGGAGATCTTGCATCAAATATCAAGATATGATTTTGTACGCTTGAAAACAACAAGGGTTTTGCAGGAGGGCCCCCCGTGCCGGGGGGTGTTTGGCTTGGAGGATTTGGCTCGAGGTCTGCATATGTATTTTGTACTTCATCCCGAGTTTTTATTTATTATAGTAAAATGGATCCGTTGCCTCTTCAAAATAGCACTACCAAGCATAATTTTTCAAATAATAATTGGATGAAGGAGAGATGACTTGATGAAGTCTATAGCTGTAGAAAATTCATTACTCGGTAATCGAGTGAAATCTAGTGAAAGAAAAAAAAAAGATCACAATGAGAGTTATTATTGATTTACCAAAAACCAGAAGCACCTCACAACACAGTAGGGGTGTGCAAAATACCCGGGATCCGCCCAGACCGCCCGGAACCGGATCGGAACCACCCGGAACCGGTGGGTACCGGTCCGGTTCCCGGTTCCGTGGGCGGATCCGCCCACCCAGACCGGACCGGACCGGAACCTTTTTAATATTAAAAAAAAATTACTAAGAGAAACCCTACGTCTCATCTTACTCTCTAGGGAACCTTTACCTTTGGTCAAAGAAAATTTAACCATCTATGGTTATTTACAAGTAGGAAATGGGAGAATGTTGCATTCCATCTGTTTTTTTTTTTTTTTTTTTTTTATCTACGAGATACATTTATAATTACAACAAATGAATATTTGTTCCACGTACTTAAATTTGATTTTTCTTTCTTTGGCTTGCTTTGATGTCACGTAATTGTTTTTTTTGTTGAAAACAATAAAAAATTCACGTCAAAATCGGTTCCATGGATCCACCCGGGAACCGGACCGGACCGGTGGTCCGGTTCCCGGGTGGATCCCGGTTCCAATTTTTTGGAACCGGTCCTTAGCGGGCGGTTCTCGGTTCTAGGTCGGGAACTGCCCACTCGGACCATGCACACCCCTACAACACAGGTTTTCCCGTCGAGGATGGTTCGGGAGGATTCCAAATGTCACAAAAATAGTTCTTGGTTTGTTGGTTGAACAAACATGGACCATCCGGTAGTATGTTCCAGAAGCAATCTAAACAGCCGGGGCGACGATGATCTATCTTATATATATCGTAGTAGTGTAAATTTCCTGGCCATGCAAAGCTACAGAAGAACAATGTTGTTCTAGATTCTTCAACCCTCTGAACCTAGGGTTAAACAGTCAAGCGTCAGTGCTGATCGACGATGGAAACCACCCGAAAAAGGCACTATAAAATGCAATATTGACGAGGCTTTTGTACAAGGAAATCAGCAAGGTGCGATAGCTTGTATTTACAGAGACTTTAATGGAAAACTTACTGATATGTTCACGAGCAGTGTACCAGCTCAATCGACGTTTCAAGCAGAGATCTTCGCTCTGATTCGGGCTCTCCAACATCTGATCAAGCAGGGGCTTCACCTACATCGCGTCATGGTTGAATCGGACTGCTTATTACTGGTAGAAATCCTTCGGCAGAAGCAACATCAGCCATGGTAGGAGCGGCATCTCTTCGCCTGTCTTAAAGATCTGCTCTCTCAATGCCCTAATGTTTCTCTCCACCATGTCTACCGAGAAGCCAATCTAGCTGCTGATTGGGCTGCCAAAGCCCACAGGGCTCACGGCCCGATTGGTCACTGGCTTGTTTTCCCTCCTCCTCTTTTCCAGAATTTTGTACTAAGTGATGCGTTACTAGCAGGCTGTACTTCTATCTTCATCTAATATATCGGTACTTTCGACCCAAAAAAAAAATGTTGTTCCCCAAAAGTTGGGTCGAAATTTAAATCCCCAGTAGCCTGCTGGGGGGAGCACATGGACGCCTAGATCGTCATCTGCTGATTTGCAGTGAATTGTGAGGCTCACTTGTCCTGGTAAAGCGTTGGTCATCCGGATAAACACTAGCTCTCCACAGCCACATTGGAGCCAAACGAGCATGATGGTTAAAAATACGAGGGAGCTAGTCGATGAATAAAGTCATTTTGATATGCTTTAGCTTTAAAAATGACTCAATTGCTTTTCATATTTATAGCAAATGGAAGCGTGACTTGTACGGTATGGGATGTGAATTAATAACTTGAATCTTTTTTTTCACAATCCGTTGGGATTTCTAAATGAATGTTTTACCATTATATTACATGACAATTGTTTTTAGGGATAAGTGATGCGGAAGCACTAAAATTTGTCGTGAAAATATATTTGAGTCCTAAAACTTGTCAAAATGTTTCATTTGAGTCCCAAAACCGACGCCGTTAGCATTTTCCGTTAAAAATGCTAACGTGGCATTTTAAATAATTTTTTATTTTCCGCATGAATTTTTTATTTTTATTCATTTTAAAAAATTAGATTTAAAAACTAAAAAATTAGATTTATCATTTTATCTTATTTTCACCAAAAACTAAAAAAGAAAAAAAAATTATTTTTAAAAATTGTTTAAAAAAAAAAATCAACGGCTCCTCTCCCTCTCCGCCGCCGCCCATTGCATGAGGGCCGGGCGACGGTCACCGGCCCTAAGTGGGGGTGGCTGGTCCTTGCTGGCCCCAAGCGAGGGCCGACGACTGTTGCCGGCCTTGGGTAAGGCATCGTCGGCCCTCGCTTGGGGTCGGCGAGGCTCACCAGATCTAGGTGAGGGTCGACCACCCCCGCCCAAGTCTGGCAATCGTCACCTAGCCCCTCCGGCGATGGGCGGTGGTGGTGGGGGAGAGGAGCTGCTGTTTTTTTAAAAATAAATTTTTTAACTTTTCTTTTTAGTTTTTGGTGAAACAAGATAAAATGAATAAATCTAATTTTTTTAGTTTTTACATCTAATTTTAAAAAAAATGAATAAAAAAATCAACCGGGAAAATAAAAAATTATTTAAAATGCAACGTCAGCATTTTTAACAGAAAAGACTAACGACGTCGGTTTTAGGACTCAAATGAAACATTTTGACAAGTTTTAGGATTCAAATGCATTTTCGCGACAAGTTTTAGGACTTCCGAAACACTTATCCCTTGTTTTTATAAGGGTAAATAATAGAAGTCTATAGTTGTCTTTTCTTTTTCGGAGCATCTCTATTTGTTAAACTAATAATAAAGATCACATATTAATTAAACGGAATAAATAGTTGATTTGAGGAGGACTGCTAACACTTACCCAAGTAATAAGGCCAACACTATTTACCTACTCAAGTCAAATTTGAGACTATTGACAAACTTAGTTGCTATATTGATTCTATGAAGGATAGTGGAGTTGCAACACTATGTTGAGTTGGAGGATTTTATGGACAAGGTAATTAAAGTTGAGCGGCAATTGAAGTTGAACCGAAATCACAAGAGTGGAGGAGGTTCAAATTAGAATTGAAGATCTAATTGAAAGAGAAATGAGAAGCCGATTGGAGAGAAAACAACACCAAAACCGAAACCTCAAAGGAGAAGGAGAGGGATGGTAAAGTTGGAACGAATCTGACTTTAGGTAAAACTTAACACCCTAACATTAGGACTTGTGAGATTAAATTTTTTAAGTTTTGGGCATGGGTCATATGGTGAATCAATGCCTTAATAGGAAGGTGACGATCATGACTGGACATGGTGATGTTGAGTCCGAAAGTGAGAGGGAAGAAGAGGATGATGAGATGCCACCATTGGAGGATTGTAGTGATAGAGAAATGGTTATAAAAGGAGACTTATTGGTGGTTATATGTTCTCTTAGAGCTCAAGTAAAGGAGGAAGAACATCACCAACAAAGAGATAACTTGTTTCATACAAGATGTGTGGTGAATGATAAGATCTATAATTTGATCATTAATGGAGGTAGATGTGCGAATGTGGCAAGTTGTACTATGGTGGATAAGTTGAGTTTGAAGACGACAAAGAACCATAGCCTTATAGACTTCAATGGTTTGAAAGTGGTGAGGTGAAAGTGTCGAAGCAAGTTCAAATCTCATTTGAGATAGGAGATACAAAGACAAGATAAAGTGTGATGTTATACTTATGCAAGCGGGTCATATCTTACTTGGAAGACCATGGCAATATAATCGAAAGGTACATTATGATGGGTATACTAATTGTTATTCATTGGTGATGAATCAAAATACTTACACCTTGGTACCAATGACACCTAGTGAGGTGTATCAAGATCAGTTAAAGTTACAACAATAGGCCAAGAGAGAGAAAATGTGAGAAATCCGAGGGCTTGCGTGGTGTGTCTGAGACACAAGGAAAATGAGAGGCCAAGAGGGGGACTGTGGTAAAAACCGAGGGAGAATAAGAGAGGAAAGAAAAGAGGCAAAATAATTTTTATGCAAAATCGAGTGAGGTGATGAGAGCTTTAAGTTTAGACCGATCGATACTTGTACTTTTGTACAAGGAGATTTTGTTTTTTACTAATGATCTTGACCCAAGTTTGCCTAGTCTTATTGTGTCTTTATTGCAGAAATTTGAAGATGTCTTTCGTTCCAGATACCTCCGATTCGAGACATATAACATCAAATTGACTTGATTCCTAGAGCACCATTACCTAAGCAACCTACATATTGATGCAATCCCGAGGAGATGAAGGAACTTTAGCAACAAATTAGCGAACTATTGGAGTGAGGGTATGTAAGAGAGAGTCTTAGGTTGTGCGCCGTCCTTGTTTTGTTAGTGTCAAAGAAGGATGGAACTTGGTGAATGCGTGTCGATTGCTGAGCAATCAATAACATTACGGTAAAATATCAACATCCTATTCTTAGGTTAGAAGACATGTTTGATGAGTTGCATGGTTCTTGCATTTTCACTAAGATCGATTTAAAAAGTGTCTATCATCAAATTAGGATAAAAAAATGTGATGAATGGAAAACCGCATTTAAGATCAAGTATGGATTGTATGAGTGGTTAGTCATACCATTTGGATTAACTAATACACCGACTATGTTTATGCGACTTATGAATCATGTTTTGCATGCTTTTATTGGTCAATTTGTGGTTGTCTATTTCGATGACGTCTTGATATATAGCCATAGCCCTGCTGACCATATTAAGCATGTGCGAACTGTCTTGTAGGTTTTAAAGGTCAAATAATTGTACGCTAATCTAAAGAAGTGCTCTTTTGTTACTAACAAATTAGTATTTCGAGGACCGTCAGGGGCTAGTCTCTAAAGATGATGTTATTCATGTTTTTCCAAATGATATGACAAAGCATGCCAAAGGAAAAATGGGCAATGCACTTGTAGAAATCTTTACCCATCAAATAGGTAGTGGCCCAATGAAGGTTCTCCCTCCAAGTTCTGTTGCACCAAGAAAAATTGTATCTGGAAGCCCAAAAGAAAGCAACACCAGCCGTGATATAGCAATAAAAAAATAGGTGATCAACAGAGTCGGGCATACTCTTGCAAAACGCACAGGCAGCACTTCCAATTCTACCATAGGACAAAAGGAGAGCTTGGGTTGGAAGTCTGCGCTTGGCAATGAGCCAAAGATTAAGCTGATAGCGAGGCACTATGGCGGCATGAAGGAGTGCCAATGGACCCACGATCTCTTCTTCCTAATGGAGTTCCACGCCATTGCCACCGTGAACCGGCTCGAGGAGCTTTCTCGCCAGTAGAAATGATCCAAGTCACCCGACAAGACTAGGAGAGGATGACCCCATGATTTAAGCACTATTTTGAGAGCTTAGTCAGCATCTTAGAAGAGGTCAACAACACAGGCCTGCCTAGAGAGCCCTGAGCTGTAGATAAGTGAATTTGAAGAGCAGGTTCAAGTGCCCCCCAGGGTGCCAATTATCAAACCAAAGAGAGATTGTTTGGCCATCGCCAATTTTCCAGTAGAATGCCATCCAGAAATCACTCCTTAGGTTCAACAAGCTCTTCCAGGCCCATGAGCCACAGGTTGGCTTCCTAGCAACCCAATTTATAGGTTGGCTATTGGTCAAACTTGAACAAAAAGCAAGCCAACTCTTGGTAAAAGATTACAAAAAGGTAAAAAAAATTGCGTGTGGGTGTCAATATTAACATAGGCATTAGATTAGGCCCTTAAATTTAAAATTTTTTATAAAATTGGCCAAATATTAACTTTTGGTCAAATTGTAGAATTTGACCTTTAACTAAAAATTAGAATTTTGTTAATTTTTAATTTATTTTAAACATTTGATTTAAGAACGATGAAATTTAGAGATATTGGATCCGATTAAAGAAATTTCAGCTACAAGAACCGATCGACCACTTAAAGCAACATATTTGGCACCATAGGATTTGAGTTAATATTAGAGATCTCGGATCCAATTAAACATTTGATTTAAGGTAGCTTTTTAATAAAAACATGTGTTTTGAATGATCAAAGGCGTCTCTTTTATTCCAAAGCGTTTTCACGTCCACAAATTGGGGTGGCGCTGACAGATTTTTCAGAGCCATTTTTGCTCGTTGTTTGTCGATGCTCAAGGCCCTCTCCACGTGGTTAGCCTTTGTTTGTAAAACAAACTAAGTCCCTCTCCACATGGTTAGCCATTGTTGCTGTTCTTGGAAGTTTGTTTGTAAAACAAACTAAGTGTATGTTTCCTTGTCCCACATAAGAAAAGTTGGAGGAAGTGGGTCAATTGATAAGTGAGAGGTTTCTTTAGTGTACCTAAAGAAATAATTGGGTGTGAATTTTTTTTTTTTTTGTCAGTATTGGGTGTGGGTTAAACCCCACCATATCCGCATGTGGGTGAGCGAATAATTGCGCGATTTTTAGGCGCACTAACCCCTTTGTTATTTTTATCTTTATTTTTTTGTACGGTTATCTTATTAACTTTAATCAATTCGAAAGTTGTCTGTTTATTGAGAATTTTCGGAAATTATAAAAAAAATCGAAATTTTATTTATTATAATAATTATTATTTTAATTATTCCGAATTTTTGTTTGTGTCTTTTCAAGACAACATTTGAAAAAGATACTCGTTCAATTTGCAACCTCTCTCGAAGAGTTGCATTTGTTTATTTTTTCAATTTCTTCCGAATGGACGTCTTTGTTCATTTGGGCAATTTTTTGAATAGATACATTTGTTCACTTTGCAATTTTTCAAAAAGAGTTGCCTACGTTTTTAAGATTGATTTATAATTACATGTCAGTTTTCCAGAAGAGAGTGTGTGATCATTTTTATCTTTTCGGGCATTGTTTCTGAAAAACTATAGCCATCTTTTCAATTGTTTCCTATAGAGACTTTAGAAAAATATTAGAATTGTTATCTAGTATTCTCATTTTGAGACTTTGTTGTATCCTGGAGAATATTTGCCGGTGACTATTAGCAACTTTGTGAGGCAAATAAATCTTTAAAGAAAGTTATATCACGTCTCAAAGTCCAACTTGATTACTCTAAAGATCCGACTTCATTGTTCTACCCAGTTCGAAGCCATATTTTCCCAACAGCCGTCATTTCTTGCAATCTTAGAGCCTCACTTTCCCTCCTCATTCATCTCCATTTTTGGCCGTGAAGACTCGGAGTGATCTGTTCTCGCTAAAGGTTCCATTACCGGCACTCATCGTCACCGGTGACACTCACCAGAACCTCGTTGCACAAGTTTGACCTCTAATTGCGACTGAATATAGCATCTACAGGTACGAGCATCCTTAGTTTGTCCCGGCTAGTCAAGTCTACAAACGCTGTTGAAGTTTTACGCTGTTTTTGTGAAGTTTGTCTCCGTTTAAAACTACATCCGCGTTTTGAATGCATGTTAATGTGGTAGTGATGGTTTGATAATGATTTGTAAAATTAATTAATCCATGCGCTCACCACCTATTGGACAATATGTTTGAACCAAGGTTGTATATATTTTCCTCCAATCTTGACTTGCTTCGAGTGTGTAGCAATAGGAGTCACTTAGAAATAATCTTTTATTAACCTCAATATGTGATTTTCTTTTTCCTTTTCCAACGTCGCAGTGAGTCCGCATCTCCTTTTCTCCCTTTTTGTGTCTGGCTCTGTGTTTCATGTAGGTAACGTACATGACGAGGTCCGGCAATGGTCGGGACAATGTCCCTATTGCATTAGCCTTCCGTTGTTCAATCTCCTTGTGTTCGTGAAAAGTGGCGGCCGTTGATTAACGGTGATGATGTTTGCTAGTAAGGGCAATAGTAGACGATGTTCCGGTGGTAGTGGATTGACGTAACTCATGGTGATATTTTGGTTGTGCTAGGCTTGAAGGTTGAAAGTGGTATCCATTGATTAAAGCTTTGAATACTTTGAAATTAACCCAATTTTGAGAGTTTTGTGAAGAAGGTGATATAGGGGACTTTGCTAGCATATTTTTTTGCTACTGTTAGCAGCATATTGGGAGCCACATATTTTTGAAGAAGTGTACCTCACGACGATTTCTAATTATTTGTTATTTATTGTTTGGCCCAAAACATGCTATTATTCTTACAATAGAATAATGACACTTAGATAAGTATTTCTTAAAAATAAATAAGGAAGGAGGCAAAAAAAATAAAACAGAGGGGAAATGGAGAAATACATTTGGGGCCTATTTGGTAACGTGTCGGACAGTGCCTAATTGTATTATTTTATTCCCCAGGACAAAAAAAAAGGAACAAAAATCCGTTTGAAAACATTTTTGTTCTTGAGAATCAATTTATTCCCAATAATAGATTTGGAATAGAACAAGATGTAAAAAAAAAAAAAAAAAAAAAGTTGTTTTTTTGTTCCTCTAAACAACTCTAGAATCAAGCCCAAGCCCATATTTTTTCTTTTAGTTTCTTCTTTTATTCTTTCTCTTCTTCTTTCCCAAGCAGGTCGTGTAGCCATGGCGATGGTCGACAACCTTGCCAGAAGCCTCACTAGATTTGGCGAGGTGAGCCTCGCCTAGCAACTACAAGGTTGACCATCACTGACTCCCGACAAGGTTGAGCCTCACCTAGCCATAGTGAGGCCCAACCTCATTGTATTCTAGCAAAATTGGACCAATATTGAAATTTAGTAGGCAGCCCTTTTAACCCAAAAGTTAAGATAATCAATAGAACGCCAAATGCGTATTCTATATCTTCAAATTTCTTCTAGTCCAAAAGCCAATTAGATGATAATAAGGCTGCATTTAGCAACCACTTTGCCAAGGATCTTTAGCCCCCTAAAGGCCTTTGGGCCAAATATTCAGTGTTTAGCAAATTTTTTTTAACTTACCTTTGCCAAAGGCAAGCCTTCCCAAGGCTGAAAGCCCAAGGCAAGTTGGGGGCTGCCTTGGGCATTTGGCCTTCTCGAAAGGCTGAGAGAGAGCAAGCTAAAAAAATTTCTTCCACAAATGTCCTCACTAACATTTCATTTTTCCGGTTTTGTCCTCGTGACTATTCACCTTCTTCTTCGTTGAGCTTGGTCGACAAAGTTGTGCGGAGCTGCCCATGGCCGGTGATGAGCTGGACAAAGGTCAGCAAGAGGCTGATGCGTCACGACAACCGTCGGCAGCCAGTCGCATGACCTCTGCTACCCCCTGCGAGTCGCGTCGCGGCCGTGACCGCTCCAACTCGTGGTGACCACCTAGATTTGGGTCGAAGTAAGGTCGCGCGACCACTGCAACCTCGGCGACACTGCGACCCTCGGCAGATCTGGGTCACCGGAGGTCTTCGCGACCCGGATTTGGGCCGCACGACGTCCGTCGACACAAATCGAGCGTAGATTTGGGTCACCGAAGGTCGCCGCGACCCAGATCTAGGCCACGCGACCTCCGGCAACCCAAATCATGCGATCGGGATCATGCGATCTGGTCGCGACGATTTGGTTGCGATCTGGTCGCCACGACCGTCACGGACCGCTTGCCCCTCGCCAAACCGCCTGCCTACCCCTCGCCGACAGTAACCAACCAATTCTCATTTTTTTTCCTTTTCTTTTAATAACAAAAGTCTTTTGCAAAGTTAATTTGTCCAAACACTATTTTGCTCAAATATACTTTGCAATGGACTTTCACAAATACGATTTACCAAACATAATTTGCATTTTCAAAAACCCCTTTAGCTCAAACGCCTTTACATTTTCTCAAGGATTTTCCCCAAAAGTCTTCCAAAACGCACCCAAAAGAGCTTAAGCATTATTGCAAACTCGATGTGTGTGGGCGGAACAAATCGATGCTACCATCCACCCATAACGCAGGAGCATAACAAAATGGGGATTCTTCATTTTTGTTGGGCTTTAATGTCTTTCTATCAATTGGAAACATTTGAAGGCAGTTCTCGCCACAATATCTAAAATGTTAATGACATGAGATGAATTCTTATCTTCCATCCGCACGTGCTCTAAAATTTAAAAGGGACCTTCGGGCACGATGACACGATCAAGAAGACTTGTTCTATGCGTTTATGATGATATTTCATGTTCCTACTTTTCAATCGGGCAATGAATTGTCCATTAGCTTTCATTAAGATCTTCAAATTCCATTACATGAATCCAAGCCTTGACTAACGATGGCTTACTATGTCACGGCAACTCGGCGAGGATGCGGCTACGTTCCGACATTGCCGGCAAAGATGTGAACAACACGACGGAAGGCGCAACACGGGCGGTGCCAACAAGAATGCAGATGGTAGTGCTTGGGAGCAACAACAAGGGAAGCGAAGATCAACGAACCCTCAAGAACAAGAAGAGGAGGCGGAGGAATTATGAGAGAGTGTGGACAATCCGTGGGATTTCGGTTTCAATTAGCTAAGTCAAGTCCAGGTCATTAAATAAAGACAATAGGGTTGAGAGATGGTCTATACACTTGCTTTAGTTAGTGACATATTCTCTCTGTCTTTTCTTTGTAAATGCAATTTAGTTCGGCTACTTAGTGTTCTGACTCAGATTGGTGTTGGGGTTTCATGAATCATGTATAAGAAAATTAACGAAATAAACGCAGCGGAAACAAAAATATATTTCACGCATGATTCTCCTTAGGCGTTGTTCGTGCGTTTTAATCAAAAATCTAAACATAAAAGGGAGTTAAACGAAATACCTCTTGAAGCGCGCTTTGAAACAAGTCGGTTCGGATGTTCGCAATACGAGTCCCACAAGCGTTGGACCTCTAGTTCGAAGACACACCAACAACGAACGTCGAACGGAAGAGAGAACTTTCGGATATCCACCATTTCGATCGTGCTAGCAATCACATGGAAAGAATCCGTCGTATTCTTGATGCATAATAGTCACGGCCCAAACGAGATAATGTTCTTCTATCTTGCGTCTCAAAAAACACAAGAACACGCATACAATTTGCTCTCTGTTTTCAGCAAAACATTTTGTCTCTAAAACACAAAATGCACACCCACCTTTTCTCTATTTTTCAACAACCTTTTAACTCTCGTCCCATCTCTCATTTTATATTAAAAATGACCAACAACGGTTGCTGATCAATGGACGATCAGCAACCATTGCTGATCGTCCATAATGGACGATCGTGCATGAGCAACCGCTCATGCACGATTGTGGCATGATGGTCAGCGGTTCTTTGACCATCAATGCTACGTGCATAATGGTCAGCAATGTGCACGAATTCGTGCACATGCATGAAGCTTTAATTTTTTTTTTTTAAATAAACAAGTTAATTTAGGGCATAATATTACTAACAATCTCCCACTTGCACTAAAGCCAACTTGTTTGGTATGTTAACATATATCGACTTTGGGCGTGCGTGTGCATCATATGCAAGTAGGCTCGTGACTATGATACAAATTAAATTAAATCTCATTTAATTTAATTTCAAATCGACTCAATTCGATTTTAGTAATTGCAAACACATTTGCAAAATATTTCTCTCTTGTTCCACGTCATCCTAGTTGTTTATGGTGTGTGACATCCCTAGGTTCATCACTAAGCTGGTAGTAAGACTTGTACTAACACATTAGTACTTCCAAAAGAATTAATTGTCCCGATTAATCTTTTAGGTCCTACAAGCCACGATTGACATCTAGCAATATGTCATGGCTACCCGAGATAGTGTGAATGCTTTAAGAACATAATGAACCTGTCGGCTTTGGCTACGGTGTAATTCAATCCTCCGTCTTACTATGTCCCGATCAAACAAAGACCATGGAATATTTGTCAAGTCATTAATTCGATCATATGCACAAATCTAATTGACATGCATTTTACTCGAGACATAAACAATTTATTCTCGGTTACAACCCCGGCCGAGGATTTCAATGCAGTGTCACAATTAGATCGCATAGGACATCATTATCATACCTTGCATATAACAAGGAGACAGATTCCATATTGCACACACATGTAACTTCGTATATGAACAAACTATGACCATCAAGTATAAAGACGGATCGACGACCCGGCATTATGTGCACCCGTGAACCATAGTTGTTCGATACACAAGTTAACACTGTGCCTCAGGTCTAAGGATTATTTACATAAGACCAAAACATGAACAATTAGACATTGACCACGCTAAAAGCTTCCATGTCGCTAATCGTTCCATATGCGTCACGTTTAGTGAATTTGTCTAATACAAACACCTGTGTTCTAACTCAGGCATCATAATACCCAATGACATGTGACTCATCATTCCCTTAAGTATCCAATACTTAATGGCGAAGTTAAGAACACACCGGTCTTAACAGGATTATTAATATCCACTTAATAATCCATCGACCAGGAACAATTTAAAGATTCAGTCTAACTATGAACCCGTCACATATATTCTTGACATCTCAAGAATAGGTCTAGTTGCAACTGATCTTATGGAATCATTCATCAATATAAAATAATTGGACAAATGAATGAATACGCCGTTGCCATTAATTAAATAATAATAATGAAAGTACAACTGAAATCCCTAATATGTAACTATTACTTAGTAGCTTTAGGGCATACATCCAACAATTTCGGTTGCACTAAAGCCAACTTGTCCGGTACCTCAAACCCATTTTGTCAATATGTCTTTCAAAAGAAGGCGAGGTAAGGCCTTAGTGAAGGGATGCGCCACGTTTTCTGCGAGGCAATTTTCTGCAATGCGATATCACCTCTCCCAACAATTTCTCGATGAGATGGAAGCATCTCTCAATATGCTTGGACTTCGAGGTGAGACCTTGGTTCCTTAGCTTGAGCTATCGCCCCATTGTTGTCACAAAACAATGTGATCGGTTGCTCAATTGAAGGAACGACTCCAAGTTCGAAATGAACTTCTTCATCCAAGCGGCTTCCTTTGCGTCTGAAGCGGCTACATACTACGCCTCGGTGGTGGAATCGGCAGTTATGCTTTGTTTGGAACTTTTCCAACTAAGCGCACCACCATTGAATGTGAAGACAAACCCAGACGTAGACTTATAATCATTAGGATCCGATTGAAAATCGGAATTGGTATAAGCTACAACTTTAAATTCTCCTTCTCCATATATCAAGAATAAATCTTTAGTCCTTCGTAAGTACTTAAGAATATTCTTGATTGCTATCCAGTGCTCTTCTCCTGGATCAGACTGATATCTGCTAGTAATACTTACAGCATGCGCAATATTAGGTCTAGTACATAGCATAACATACATTATGCTTCCGATAACAGATGCGTAAGGTATCTTTGCCATCCGCTCTTTTTCTTTAGGAGTGTTAGGACACATTTCCTTGGAAAGACGGATTCCATGACTAAAAGGCAACAATCCTCTTTTGGAACATTGCATGTTAAAACGTGTTAACACTTTGTCTATGTACGTAGATTGTGAGAGGCCAATCAATCATCTCAATCTATCTCGATAGATCTTGATACCTAAAACATAAGTTGCCTCTCCTAAATCTTTCATGGAAAATTTCTGTGATAAGGATAGTTTTATCAATGATATCATCGGTACATCATTTCCAATCAAAAGTATATCATCGACATAGAGAACTAGAAACGCAATTGAGCTCCCACTGACCTTCTTGTATACATAAGGTTCATCTGGGATTTTTGATGAAGCCAAACGATTTGACTACCTCATCAAAACGGATGTTCCAACTTCTGGAGGCTTGTTTGAGTCCATAAATGGATCTCTTAAGCTTACACACCTTATGTTTTTCACTATTGGATTCAAAACCCTGTGGTTGTTCCATATAGATGTCCTCATCGAGAAAACCATTTAGAAAAGCCGTTTTGACATCCATCTGGAATATTTCATAATCAAGGTGTGCAGCTATAGCCAACATAATCCGAATGGATTTTAGCATGGCCACAGGTGAGAAAGTTTCATCATAATCAATTCCTTCTTTTTGACGATATCCTTTCGCCACCAGCCGTGCTTTGTAAATTCCAATTTGACCTTCAACATTCATCTTCCTCTTGAAGATCCATTTACAGCCAATTGGTACAATACCATCGAGCGGGTCGATCAAGGTCCATACCTCATTGGAATACATTGAATCCATTTCGGATTTCATGGCTTCTAGCCATTTACCGAGAATCGATGTCCAACATCGCCTCCTCATAGGTTTTAGGATCACCGGGTTGATCACTATCATTCACAATGAATAATGGTTCAATATGATCAACCGAGTGTCTATAACGCAGGTGGGCGAGACATTCTCGCACTTCTCCTAAGAGGTTGTGTATTAGAAGCTCCCACTGAATCAGAGATTGGTATCTGAACTTGGTTGTTTGATACTTCATTATTTTCTTCTTGTAAGACTATTTTCCGCCCAACACCACTTTCTTGGATGAACTGATTCTCCAAGAAAGAAGCGTGCTTGCATACCAAAATTCTTTAGTTTGAATGAAAATAGAAATAATATCCAAGAGTTTCCTTTGGATATCCAATGAAGCGACCTTGTTCAGATCTTGCCTCCAATTTTTCCACTTTCAGCTTTTTCACAAAAGCTGGACAACCCCAAATCTTAATATGATTAAGACTAGGTTTCCTACTATGCCATATCTCATAGGGCGTAGTTGGAACAGATTTGGACGGCACTCTATTCAGTATATATACAGTTGTCTCAAGGGCATATCCCCAAAGGGATATTGGCAAATCGGTGTAACTCATCATAGATCGTACCATATCTAATAAAGTACGATTTCTTCGTTTAGATACACCATTATGTTCTGGAGTTCCAGGAGGTGTCCATTGTGATAAAATGCCATTCTCATTAAGAAAGTCCGGGAATTCAGTACTAAGGTATTCACCTCCTCGATCTGATCGAAGAGCCATAATACATTTTCCTGTTTGTTTCTCAACTTCAGCCTTGAATTCCTTGAACTTTTCAAAGGATTCAGATTTGTACTTCATGAGATATAAATAACCATACCGTGACTGATCATCAGTGAAGGTAATGAAGTAATTATAACCACCTCTAGCAGATTCATTAATAGGTCCACATACATCTGTATGTATTAATTCTAATATGTCGCGGCTCGCGCACTTTGTCCTACAAAGGCGCTTTGGTCATTTTTCCTAGAAGACATGCCTCACAAGTCGAGTATGACTCAAAATTTGAAGGATCAATGTATCCATCATTACTCAACTTGTTAATTCTGTCTTCTCCAATATGACCTAATCGGAGATGCCAAACATACTTTTTATTTGGACCGTCTCTAGGGCGTTTATTAGTTATGGCATTTATATCAATTCTATTTTGCTTATTGACATTGGTAATCGCATTACCGGACATTGTAATTGTATAAAGATTGTTGGTTAATAAGCTAGAACCAACACATATTCTATTATGATAAATAGAACATACATCATCAGCAAAAGAAAATTCATAATTCTCTTTACCCAGACGAGGTATAGAGATGATGTTCCTAACAGCATTCTTATAATGCAAACAGTTCTTTAAAACCAATACATGTCCAGAAGGCAAACATAAACGAAAAGTCCCTATAGCTAATGCAGCAACTCTTGCTCCATTAGCAAACGTTAGGACAATCTCATTTCGCCCTAGCATCCTGCTTATTTCCAGATTCTGCAAAGACATACAAATATGTGAAGTTGCAGTAGAATCTAGAACCCATGAGCTGGATTCAGCACTAACCATAAGATTAGTTTCAATAAGCATAGACACCATACCTTCATAAGGTCGATTCTTGGGCTTGACCTTCAAGCTCGCGAGGTACCTTTTACAGTTCCTCCTCCAGTGCCCTTTGACACCACAGTAATGACATTTCCCTTTATCAATCATGGGTTTTGGTTGCACAACAGGTTTGGCAGGCCTCTTCCATTTATTCTTTTTTAAAACAGTCTTACCCTTTGAAGAAGAAGCCTTAGCCATAGCCACTATATTTGGCCTCGTGTTATGCATTTCCTTCTCATAAACTACCAGCATGCTATGTAACTCAGCAAGAGTTTTCTCCATTTTATGCATGTGGAAGTTTTGGACAAAACCAGAGAATGAATCGGGTAAAAATTGGAGGATCAAATCCACAGCTAACTCATTGTCCATAACGAGATTCAGCCTAGCCAATTCTTCAATGTGCCAGATCATTTTCAAAGCATGATCATTAACAGATGATCCTTCAGCCATCCTCATACGGTATAATGCCTTAGATATCTCATATCTAGAGGTTCGACCATTCTCATCAAAGTATTCCTTTAAGTGCAAAATGATCGACGCAGCATCTTCCATAGATTCATACTTCTTACGTAATTCATTATTCATAGAAGCAAGCATATATGACCTAACTTTTAAGTCATCATCACGCCACTTATCATAAGTGACACGCTCCTCTTGGGTCCCACCCTCGGAAAGGAGGTTGGCATCTTTTCATCAAGCACATACCCAATTTTTTCTGAATTGAGAACAATTCTCAAATTCCTCACCCGTCGGTGAAATTGGGTCCGGTCAAACAATTCTTGTCAAGTATAGAAGCGAGTGGGTTTGTGGTCACCATTTTCAGAGTAATAATATATCTGTTGCAGAAAATAAATTGTTAGCTGTTATATCTTTCAAAGTAACTATTTCATTTTGGCCTTTAAATGAAATAGATCCTCCCACTAAATTTATATTCGAATCCCATACTCCTTAAGATGGGAAGCGATAATCTTTGTTGGGTAAAGATTACTAGTGGGGATTGGAGTCCCACCAGTCCAAAGTCCACCTCACCTAACGGTTATTGGTGTCCTATGAACTTAGTGAGTGAACCAGCTTGTTCAACGCATCATATGCGAGTCCCAATCATAACTTCGGCCTCTAGACCATGAAAGCCTCACCTAACAGTTATTGGCATCATGATCATAGTTAAGTCTAGCCCATCGTCTCATGCAAGTATTGAAAACACAAATGATTCCCTCACACGACAGTTATTAGAAATCATTTGGCTCCAACCCCACAGCATCATATGCATAATGGAGTGGTCCAATATTATAAATGGTAATTAACCCCTATGTATCCATAACCGGTTAGTTAACCACTATAATATTGGATCAAACCACGACGATGGAAGGCCACGAGTCCGAAACCCGTTTCGACTTAATGTTCTTTGTAAGGAGATTTGGGTCGTTATTGGTCTCACTTTGCACATTAACCGGTTTAACATGCACGATATTATAAACACAAAATAAATAGATATCACATAAACATCTATCCTATGTGGTGATCATGGAATTATGGTTCAATGGGTCTCGAGCCAAAGAGACCCATTTAGCCATTTTAATGTTTTAATTATATGGACCTACTCTTCACTTTTTCTTCAATCTTTGAACTCTTCAAAGACCGGGCCCAAAGAGCTCACCGGTTTAATGGCTCCTCCAATGGCTCCTCCTCTCTTGTAGTATTTACATCAACAATTGAAATACTAAACTATACTAAAAATTACATATCAAGAAAAATTAAAGTAAAATAAAAGGAAGGACGCAGCCTCCATTTAATAATTACATCCCCAAAAAGAATACCTGTAATCATCATACATTCATCCATACAACAATCACAACAATTAGGGATTTTTCCATGATCACCACCCTTCCTTACGAGCCATAAATTCAAAATTTAAAGCTCTGGAAGGCATGCATAAAATTCTGCATATCATTTGCAAAATATAAACATCAAGTATAACAAGTTACGGATTTTTGATTCAAAATTGATTTAGTTCTAATATTTGCTTTGTTGATTAAATTTATCACATAAATCAATCAACTTCTATAGGCCACATAAGAGCAAGAGAACCAATTCTCTTAACAAAAGTAAATTGGCCATTAGAATGCAAAAATATATTTGAACTATAAATCAATTAAACGCACGAAAACGCCTAAGGTTGGCTCTGATACCACTGTTGGGGTTTCATGAATCATGTATAAGAAAATTAACGAAATAAACGCAGCGGAAACAAAAATATATTTCACACATGATTCTTCTTAGGCGTTGTTCGTGCGTTTTAATCAAAAATCTAAACATAAAAGGGAGTTAAACGAAATACCTCTTGAAGCGCGCTTTGAAACAAGTCGGTTCGGATGTTCTGCAATACGAGTCCCACAAGCGTCGGACCTCTAGTTCAGACACACCAACAACAAACGTCGAACGGAAGAGAGAACTTTCGGATATCCACCATTTCAATCGTGCTAGCAATCACATGGAAAGAATCCGTCGTATTCTTGATGCATAATAGTCACGGCCCAAACGAGATAATGTTCTTCTATCTTGCGTCTCAAAAAACACAAGAACACGCATACAATTTGCTCTCTGTTTTCAGCAAAACATTTTGTCTCTAAAACACAAAATGCACACCCACCTTTTCTCTGCTTTTCAACAACCTTTTAACTCTCGTCCCATCTCTCATTTTATATTAAAAATGACCAGCAACGGTTGCTGATCAATGGACGATCAGCAACCGTTGCTGATCGTCCATAATGGACAATCGTGCATGAGCAACCGCTCATGCACGATTGTGGCATGATGGTCAGCGGTTGCTGACCATCAATGCTACGTGCATAATGGTCAGCAACCGCTGACCATTACGCTTCGTGCATGTGCACGAATTCGTGCACATGCATAATTCGTGCACATGCATGAAGCTTTAATTTTTTTTTTTTAAATAAACAAGTTAATTTAGGGCATAATATTACTAACAATTGGATCGTTATGGCTTTGCTCAATCATCCAATAAGCTGATCTGCATGGAAAATGAGGTTTATGTAAAGATGCAATATTTCAAATGGATGAAGAAAAGGCTTATCCTTGCATTGCGCACGGCAAAGAGGCGTGCTCTATGAATGAATTTAAAATAAAAGAACCTTTTCTTGGTAGGTCTGATAATCTGATACAAGCACTTCCTTTATAAATGTACAGAAAGAGCCAGAAGCAGCAAGAAACACGCTTTCATCAGCTGGTTTTTGCTGACTTTCTGAGTAAGAATGAAGCCAAAAGGCCCAAAACCAAGTGATTGACCTGCAAAAGCAAAGAATAAATTCCATTGATGAGTTGCTGAAATTCTGACCCCCAAAAAAAAAAATTCTCAGAGTGCTTTAATCATACTTACAGTCAGAGAGCGCACAGATGATAAAGTAAGTTGTGTGATAATCATTTTGTCACTCGATCATACTTTGGATTTGACAATATAGACATTTAAACAGAAGCCCCTGAGACTAGTTCTCATATACAGAGCCTAATTTTCTCAGTGTGTTTGCCGTGTGCTCCAGTTTATGTGCATAATTGCTGAAAATTGAGAAAGCTCTGATGACAAAAGCTGCTTGAAATGTCAATTTCCAGCTTAGATCAACCCACTTGGGTTTTCATCTTAAATTTTTTATCAGCTCACTTAATCACATAAAAAGTTGTTCAAGCGGGGACTTCGCCGCAAGTCCTCCACGTGTTGGAGCTGTTATTCGTCGTTTTCGCTCTAAGGGATTGCACATGAACCGAAATCCTACACTTCCATCATCAAGTTATAGAGTCGAAACTGTAGAACACAATTCTAAATTCCAATTTCCAAGTGATCGACATTCTGACCTAAGATCAAGCCCTACTCTCTTTTGTCGAGCACCGCACCCTGATAAGATTTGCAAGTATTTTTACCTGCTTCCCTGTTATTTTAGCCCAGAATCTGGTCCAAATTCAAGTTAAACCCATGTTTGTCCAGTAGCTTGAGGCCTTATTAAGTGAAAATTTTGTTCAGCTAGACATGTCTATCTTTAGGATCAAGTGGTCCCCTGTGGGAGAAAAAACATGGCTTTGGGTGAGATTCATATTTCCTTAAGAGAAGGATGATGGAGACATTGCATATATGCACATGCCTGTCAAAGGCTGGTCCTCTTTTTTGACCCTTTTTTGGAGTGTTTCTGCAGCAAATGTTGAAAGCATGTTATTTCGATGAATTGTGCTGAATTTGCTTTGAAAGGATCTAATTTGAAATTATTAATCATGTCTCAAAAAAGGGTAAAAAAAGAGGACCAGCCTTCGACAAACTTTTTGTAAACTTCCTTTGCAGATAGCATATTAGATGGTTGAAAGGGTAAAATCCTTTCGTATTTGACTCAAGTGTGAGTGATCACACACATTATTGAAGCTTCTTCTGAAAGCCGTTCAAGCTCTCCTCTTTATTTATCCTTTTTCTTGGACAAGCCATTTGGACTGGCAATTTCACTAAAGAGAGAAAAAAGTGTTTTTCTTGGATCTTATTTTGTGGTGACTAAAATTGTGGAGTCCCGATCTGGGGTCTTTCTAAACTTCCCTCTAGAATGGTAGGTGTTTCCACATACATTTTAGTTACTTTTGCTGGACCAATCTTAAATTCATTTGGCATATACCATAGATAAACTGGATTTCTACAATCATCCACATAAGTGTGGTGTTCATATTTGTAGTTGGAGAAATAACATAAAGCAAGCCTTTTTTTAATGGTAAAGTTGAGCAAAAAGAGGGAACAAGTTTGATTCTGCAAGTAAAAATATTTATTAAATTCTTACAAATGCATTACTAGGATTAAGCCACTAATACTCTCACTAAGAAAAATTAGCACATTTCTGTATCTGATAATACTAAGCTCATGTCCTGCCCGCTAGCATTTTGTTAAAAGACAAAGGAAAAAGTAGCATCGTGAGATATTGGGTATCCAAGAAGGGAATGTTCACACAATTTGATTTGTTAAATGATGTGGTATACATATATTAGTTATTTAAATCAGTGCATCTCCCTTTTTTTTAAACAATTCTCTAAACTGCCGTCTAAATCATGCAATTTGATTAATCAAACAAAAATTTTCTGTGAACCTTTTCTCTTTTTGCATCCGTAGCAACAATCGCACGTCACAAAAAGGTACTAATCTGTTCTTCAATCTTCATGCAACTCCAGCGATTGGGCTATTCGGTGGGCCGAAGGAGTGTTTCTGTTACTTTGAGCCCGCCCAACAGCAACCAATGAATAAGAAGAAACAAACTTATTATCTTGTATGTATGCATGTATCTAAAGAAAAAATTGTAAATTGGAACCTCAGCCGGAACTGAAAAGGGTATGATTAGAAGGGAAATATTTATTATTATACAATAGCAATCCTACTGTCTATATACATAAAAAAAAACTGATGGCCAATCTCTAAAATAAATTCCTAATAAATCATCTCTCAAAATACATCTTCAAATCTTTCCTCTCTTTTTTGAACCCATTCAAAGCAATCCAACTATCACGGCAATCCAACGAGCAAAATGGGCAATCTTTATACACGTAGACATCCTTATATGGATTACTATTCTTCTTGCACCATGAACACTCCTCGATAAACTTCCCGTAGAACTCATCCTCGTCAATCTTCTTTGCTAAGCTCTTCCTCGTCAATCCAGCCATGGTGGGCACAGGTTGTTTCAAGAGGTTACCAGAATTTTGAGAGAGTTTGCTAGGCCCTTGAGAGGGTCTTGTGGCGTTTGATCGCTCGGCCAATTTTGAATCTTTCAGCTCCTTGTTCGTCTTTTGAGAGGGTTTCATGACAGCAGGTTGCTGTTGAAATTTCTTCGTCGTGATCGCTGGAATATAGTTGTCATCAACGGACAATGCAGGGTTTAATGACGATCCAATGTCACCTACACTCGTCGAACGCTCAAGGTGGAGGCTATAGCGTCTGGACGAACGCTCGAGGTGGAGCTCGAGGTGGAGGCTATAGCGTCCGGACGAACGCTCGAGGTGAAGGCAGACGCTATAGCGTCTGGACGAGGGCATCTTGATAGGCGGAATCGGCTAAATGATGTGAACTTTCGAGGTTTTACGTCGAACGAATGATGAACAGTTTCAGAGGAAGTTTTGGTTCATAGAAAACAGAGGGATGTATTTAAGGTTTGGGAGCAACGAGAAGGATAGAGAAAGTTTGAGATTAACGAGGAGGATAGAGATCGAAATATAAAGAATTAGCAGATCAAAGTAAGAAAACATGTAGGAGAAGGATTCTAAGACCGACAACTATCAGGACTAGGATTCGAAAACTTTGAAACTCCGTTCTACACGAATAATGCTAAGGTTTCCAAACTCCAAGAAAAATATCGAACCCGAATTAGGAAACTGATTACCTAAAATTTTCTCTTAATCAGTTTATATCCTTTATCTATTAGGATTCTCTGTTAATCGGCTTATATCTTTTATCTATTAGGATTCTCTGTCAATCGGTTTAAATCCTTTATCTATTAGGATCTTTTGTTAGGATCTTTTGAGACATGATTAATTTTATCTAATTTCAAATTAGATCCTTCCAAAGCAAAGTCAGCACAACATGCCAAGGTATTAAATTTTCTATTTTGAATACATTACTTCTCTTGATTTATTACTAGAAGATAGAATATACTACTGAGTATGAGAAAGTGAAGTAGAACTTGCATTAACTACCAATATTAATAATGATGTCCTTCTTAAATATGGAGATATAGTATATATCGTCTAAATAATTAGTTTCTTTTGGATCTTGGGATTCTTAGGCCCCGTTGGAATTTAAATCAGTTTTTACTTTATTTCAATGTTTCCATGGATCTCAATGAGCAAAGAACACAGCGTCAGAAAGCCACTAAAAACTAAATTGGCGAACAACCCTTCAAGACAATTAGAATGCAATCGGCATCGACGCGGTGAGGCAAGACGAAGGTACTGGGGTTCGCCTCGAAGATCTCTGGCCGATAGTTCTTAAGGCCTCTGAGGAGCCTGGACCTCTTGTCGAACTGCTCGAGCACTCTGATTTGACCTTCTTCCGCACGGAACCGGCTGCGGTGAACGTAGTACGGATTGTCCGCACTCTCTCCTACTTCCTCCTCCTCCTCCTCCTCTTGCTCTTGAGGGTTTGTCGATCTTCGCTTACCTCTTTGCTGCTTCTGGAATTGCCGTTCCCATTCTTGTCGGCACTGCCTGCGCTGCGGTTCTCTGCCCTGCTGTCGCTCGCATCTTTGCTGGCAGTGTTGGAACTGTTGCTGCGGATCTTTGGTCGTGTTGGGAATAACGGATCCCCGAAAACCGGATTCGACACTAAATCGAACCCCTAAATTAATGCGGAAGACAAAGCCCGGGAATAACACGTATCACCGATCGTAAAGCACACCACGGATTCGAGCATACCTTGTTAGCCACAGATTAAACACCAATGCCGAAGATCGAGGAAGAAATTCTGATCCGATGATGCCAATTTGCCTTGAAAAGGGAAACTACGTGCCTTAAGCGTTTGGAGGGAAAGAGAGAGTGAGAAGCGTATGTTAGAATGGCCAAAGGGGTGTCTTCTCTCTCTCTCTCTCTCTCCTCCCTTTTATACCTTCCCCCATCCACGGGCCCTATTCCCGTGGGCCGGGCTTTTTGGGCCCAACTTGGGCGAACGGGCCAACTCAGGCCCATCAATAAAGAAAAAATCCATCATCTCCCACTCGCACATGGTGGTCAAAACCAACATGGGCGAGGAGCCCCTACTCAACCCCATCAGAGAAAAATCCATCATAGACTCTCACTTAACATGGTGGGCGAACAAAATCCTCTTTTCCTCTCTGCAACATTCATACCGGTGAATAATCCGTGCGACCAGCATACTTTGAGAGCTCGTTGCCATACATCGGTAGGAATATATAGCAGATCATAATTGGCATCACATCGAGTAGATTTAGTATGCGTACCCTAGATCGATCGATCACATTTATATCTCTCTTGATCTCTTTTAAACAATAATATATATATATATATATATATATATATATATATATATATATATATATATATATTGTATTCACAATTATGATTATCCCAAAGACAGTCATAATTGGTTAACCGGTGAATACAAAACTACAATGTGATTCTCAAAATCGATCTTCCTCTTTCCTTCATACTGCGAATTTCAGTTCAGCTTGCTTTTCTAGAAATGCCCCATTAGATCGAATCACTCATGACCATTGGCAACATCCTAAGATAGGAAACACTAAATAGAAATATTGAGAATAAGTAAGAGTCATGAGGGGACTAAGAAATTAAGGAACTCTCTTCCTCAAGAGTCTCACACGACATAAAAGTTGAGATCAAACTTTTGCCACTCTTATTGGTCGTCTCATGCATACGTAGTATGAAATACGTATTACGGTATTAACTCCTTTCCCATGGAGCGTATGTCTACACCTTTCAATACCGTACAGATGATAGTTCAGACATACCCAATGTCCAACTTGAGTTCACGTATCTACTCATTCACAAAATTCATCAGAACTCACATCTGGCATCTTAGACAGATAAAGTAAAATATGTGGGGTATTTTACTTTCGGACATAGTAAGTATTATATCCTCATCTTAACACCTAGTTAAGGCGACATACGTGTTTTAAGCTTGAGCTATCGATTATCACCTAGATAATAAGCTTAAAAACAGTCTCATCTCTATTTATCACATAGTAAATAGAGGCGATTACCCGTGTGAGTGGGCTAATCTTATATATGTCCGACATACTTCTCAACTTAAAGTAATGCACTAAGCATTAAGATGCATAAAGATCAAACAAAGATTCATAGGCATTAATGATGAAAACACAAATTCATCAAATGTGAACACTTAGGGAAAATACAATATTCAGTACATCAGTCTCTACGCAATCCTAGAGATTTCACATGGCCACAAAACACATCTCTAGGTTTTGGCTTTGTTATAGGATCTGCTACCATTCTATGCGTAACATGTACTATAAGTTCACATCTTTTCGTGCAATCATATTCTTGACAAAATTATACTTGGTATCTGTGTGTTCGGTCTTGCCATGATATTTTGGATCTTTGGTGTACACTTTTGCTGCTTGGCTATCACAGTTAACCAACAATTAATCTGCAGCACTTCCAATAACACCTAAATGATCTAAAAATCTCTTAAGCCAAACACTTTCTTACACCTCTTTGATAATGCCACGAACTCAACTTATATCATGGACAAGGCTATACACTTTTGTTTCTTCTTTTGCTCCAACATATGGTGCCATTATTCGGTAAGAAAATAAATCCAGAGGTAGATTTCCTTTCATTTAAATCTCTTCCCTAATCAGCATCAGAATAGCCTTTGAGTTGCAGATCCTTTCCTTTATAACTCAGCGTATAATCAGCAATTCCCTTTAGATACCTTAGTATTCTTTTAACGGCTTTCCAATGTGCTTGACTTGGATTGGATTGGTATCTGCTCACCATTCCAACTACTAAAACATATGTCAGGTCTTGTACACATCATAGTGTACATCAAGCTTCCAACAGCACTAGCATAAGGAACATATTTCGTTTGCTCCTTCTCTTGTGGAGTCCTTGGACACAGACTATGGCTCAATCCTTCACCTTTTTGCAATAGGAGTGTCTATGGGTTTACAGTTTTTTATACGAAATCGTTCAAGAATCTTATTTATATATGATTCTTCCGAAAGAGACAACGATCTCTCCAAAACAATCTCTTGAAATCTTAACTCCAAGAGTGTATGCAACATCACCCATGTCTTTCATCTCAAAGTTAGAAGACAACCATCTCTTGACAGTATTAACCAACTCCATATTGCTTCTGGCAATCAGTATATCATCAACATATAATGATATGATCACAAATTGATCCTTGGATCTTTTGATATATATACAATGATCCTCATCAATCATTGTAAACTCATATGCCATTATGGCATTATGAAAACGCATATACCATTGTCTTGACGACTGCTTAAGGCCATATATCGACCCCCAAAGTCGACATACCTTTTCTTCTTGGCTTTTCATTATGAAACCAGCAGGTTGTTCCATATATTTCTTCCTCTAATTCTCCATTGAGGAAAGCAGTCTTTACATCCATTTGATGTAACTCAAGATCCATACTAGTCACTATTGCCAGAATAATGCGAATCAAGGTAAATCTCACTACAGGAGAAAATGTATTTTCATCACCAATTCATTCATGTTGATTATACCCCTTCGCCACAAAGCCAGCCTTATGCCTTTCTATTGAGCCATCAGCCTTTCGCTTTATTTTGAGAACCCACTTGTTCCCAATAGCTCTGCGTCCCTTTTGGAAGATCAACCAGTTCTCAGACTTGGTTTGACTTCATTGACTCTATCTCCTCTTTCATTGCATAAATCCATTTTTCCTTACTAGGGCATTTCAGAGCCTCATTAATATTTCTTGGCTCATCCTTATCTCGTGGAGCAACCATAAAAGTTTCCCCTTCAATGTCAAAACGTCGACGGGGAATACTTTGGCTACTTGTTCACCGTATGGGAGATTGTACACTGAGCACATCATTCCCCATAATGCTCCCACTTGGATTAGGTAATGATGATGTCGACACATCAGGTGGTTGCAATTGAGAATGAGTTGAATTCAATTCATCACATCTCATATTACTTCCATTTGGACGAACTCCACTGACTTCATTATCTTGATCCAAGGTTTCAAATAGGGAGTTATTTTCCCTTATTTCGCCCCTCTTAGGAAATTCATCCACTAAGGATGTGACATCTCGTGATTCAAATTCAGTTATACTCCTACTTTCCTGCTCACCTATGAACACATACCCTTTTGAGTGTTCGCAGTATCTCATGAAAATACTATTATTTCCTTTGGGACCCAATTTCCCAAACTTGTGAGAGGACTCACGAGTATAGGCAGCACAACCCCATGGCTTAAGAAAACTTAAGTCCAGTTTTCTAACTGTCCATAACTCATATGAAGTGGAAATAACTGATTTGGAAGGCACCCGGTTAAGTATATAGGCAGCAGTTAACAACACATCACTCCAAAAGGTGATAGGTTAGTTAACATGCGCCATCATGGACCTAACCATTCCAGTAGGGTTCTGTTTCTTCTCTCCGCAACACCATTTTGTTGAGGAGTATATGGAATAGACAACTATCTTTCTATTCCTTTTTCATCACATAATTTTTGAACTTATCGATAAATATTCTCAACCCCGATCGAATCTAAATACCTTTATTTTCTTGTCTAATTGATTTTCTGCCAGTTTCATAAACCTTCTTAAAAAACTTATGCTTCAGATTTATGAGAAATCAAATAGACATATCCGACTCGAGTATAATCATTTATAAAAAAAAAAAAAAGTGATGAAATAAATAGCCTCTTGCCTTCTCTCACATTCATTGAACCACGAGACATCTAAATGGATTAAATGCAAAGGAAATTCAGCTCTTTTACCTTTTCCAAATGGTTTCTTTGTAATTTTCCCTACTAGGCAATGCTCACATATGGACAAATCGACTTTTTCAATATTGCCCAACAAGCCCTCTTTGGCTAGTCTATTCATATGTTGTTGGCCCATATGACCAAGTCTAGCATGCCACCATATTCACATCATTATCATATAAGGTAGAAAACGTGAAACAAGGGAATAACATATTGACATCATCACAGTCAACATTTTTTTTTTTTGATGACCCAGGGAACCTCCGCACGCCACTTCGCGGTGGAGAGTAAACCCTGGGGAGGCACGTGAGGACCCAACACCCACGTGCCCCGGGTAAGACGCGGCTTGCACTTAAAGCTTGGCGACGCCGTGGATCGAACTCAGGCCATTTCGTGGGAGGTCCCTTGCTCAACCACCTACGCCACCACCGCGGGTGGTACAGTCAACATTTAGTACAATAAAACCATTCAGTAAGTGACTACAACCATAGTAGTTTGTATATAAACACAAATCTACACCTTTATTATGGAAGTTCATATAAAAACCAAGCTTGACCAACACCAAAACAGACACTTAAATTTCGACGAATCTCCAGAGCATGTAGAACATCAAGATGCGTCCACCATGCATGTTCAATTGGTAGGTGCCAATCCCTTTAACTTCAGCTCTAGAGTTATTTCCAATATAGATCCACTTAGTTCCAATTGGTATCGTCGGAATTCCACGAAGGATCCTCTATCCTTTGCTACATGGTCTGTCGCTCTTGAATCTACATTCCACAAAGGATTGGATTCAGCCTATAATGCAGAACTTGACACATAAGCAAAGTTCTCAAATGTACAAGAGGTGTTGACCTTTTTCGGCTCACTACAGTTGCGAGTATAGTGACATTTCTTGTCACAATTGTAACACCTCACCCTTGACATTTTCTTCTCTTGAGGACGTTTTCCTCTCTTGTGTTGGTTAACTGTTGATTTCTTGCAATAAGGACTTGATCCTTTGCATTCCCACATATTGAACGAATCATACGCTTGCGCTTAGAGCACAAAGCCCTTTTCGAGCTAGAACCAGCATTGAAAATATCTATTTTCGGCTCAAATGTCGTTAGCGGTCCTCGGCCTAGCTCAAGGTGGCGCACAGCATCCTCTAGATCTTCCATAATATGTTCAAGAGCTTCTAGTGCTTCCAGCTTTTCCAGCACATATTGAATCTTCATATTCAATATTTCACGATTGTTGCCGTTCATATCAGCAATTATATTCTTAGTTGCTGAACCATCGTTCTGAACACACGTACATACATGCACGAATAATTAATGCCTACCATTTATGCATCCCTATTTGCATAGACCCATCATATTAATGAATAATTTCAAGTAAGGCTTCGGAATCAAAAGGTCACTATGTTTCTAATCATCCTCCAAAAATCCTAACTCAAAATTATTATTAATATAATTGTCTTATGCAAATAAATTCTATGAAGTTACAAAAACTTCTATTACTACCCATGACTAATTACCCAACAACCGGCAATAGTGAAAGCAAATAAAATCTTAACATCGAATAAAATAACAATGCTATCACATGATACAACTAACATATGGGTTGCTACATCAACAACAATCAGGTAGTAAACATTATATAATTAATCAAAGAAATAAATAAGGAATGTCCCTTCTAATCTATCAGCCAAAACATCTGAGAAAACTGAAGGCACATTTGCCAACCATGGAAAAACTTTTGGAGAGCATTCATGTCGCCACCAAGGCGCATTTACTCTACGCCATGTGGGGCTCAATCTAAGAGTTGAAGTTTTGGCCAACTCAATCCTATAGTGCTCTCTTACAAAAGCTTCCACCAGCCTCCTATAACCCGGGACCACGTTGATCTCCCATAACCGATCCAACATTGCTTGCCATTCAGGTGGAAGAGTGTTCATCAAAGCCGGCACCTTCTCAAAATCCGACATAAGATAACCATTCCAGATGATTTCCTGTATCATCTGATTGACCTTGACCATATGTGATACTAAATCACCATCATGCCACTGATAATTAGCTAATTCTGACATCAGCCTTTTAAGTCTTGCATTTCCCTCGTCCGTTCTCGGGATTGCAAGTATCCTTACATAACGCATCATAGTTCCTGCAACAAATGCAGAATTAAAAATGGATCACTTATAGTCCATAATTAATATAATGGAAAATACATAATTTTCCAAAATTCATGCAACAAATGCAGAATTAAAATGGATTACTTATAATCCACATAGGCATGACTGAAAAAGAAAACAAATTCCTTTTTTTTTTGTCAACGGTCAACGGTCAAAGTCAACGGGTCGGGTCAACGGTCAACGGGTCGGGTCAACAGCGCGCGTGTCGGACGGCCGCGGACGGTTGAACCAGTCGAGCAGACGGGGTTGGACCGCCGCGCGGACCGACCGTGCACGTGCCTCGCCGTGCGGGGAATGACGTCACGCGGGCGTCATCCGGCACATCGTGCGTGCGTGCTGCGTCCGCGAGTCGTCCTGCCGGGTCGTCGGAGTCGGGTCGCGGTAGTGACCGCTCGGCGAAACGTCGTCGGCGATGACGCCATCGATGACGTCATCCGAGCGGTTACCAACCGTTGGATGACGTCACGATGACGTCATCTCGTGACGTCAACACGCGTCGGTCCGCAGACCTGTGCGTGCCGGTTCGCCCGCCGGCAGCGTGCACTCGCCGGTTCGCCGACCGGCGCGTGTGCCGCACGCGCTGGGCGAGCCAACGCTTCCGGGCGTGTCGCGCCCACGCGCAGCGCCTTCCGGCCGCGCGTGTAGGCGCATGCGGCGTCGCCCGGCGGCGTTCGACCTATCCCCGGACTCGTCTCGACATCGCCTTTCACCCAGTGCCTTCAGAATTTGATTTCGACTTACGAAAACTCAGAAAAATGGCCGAACAACGCTCGGGTGTCGGGATTTCTCGCCCCGATCCGTACGGCCGAAAATTTTTTTGCGAAAAATCAATCAAAAAACATCAAATTGATCGGGAAAACGTGAACAAGGGCTCTGATACCAATGTTGGGAATAACGGATCCCCGAAAACCGAATTCGACACTAAATGTCGTAGTAGCTGCAACATAAAAAGTAGTCGAAATTTTGAGTCATTGACATTTTGAATGCTGCGGATGCTCTACCTTTGACTGATGTCATGTGGCTAGCTCTCCTGAATCGACAGGAGATTCGAACTATGCGTCGAATATGCAATAATGGATTATAAATTGGCGTCGTATCGGTCGATATATGTTCACTCAAGCAAGGGTGATGCAACACTTGCAAAGTAACAGTGGCAGAGCTAGAAGTCATCAAATCATGTAGTGAACAATTTATAATAATTTTGCATGCTGAATTTAATATAATTTTTTTCTGGACTTAATTTGCACAACATATAATACCTAACAAGAGTTTAGCATCTCGTCCTCCAGGTGTCTCCCTCTCCTCTCGCTCTCTCTGCTGCCGACACCTGAATTTGCACAGCTGCCTCTGCTGGCCTCCGGCCTGCCTCTCGCAGGCGCGCTCGCACCGCTCGTACCTCTCCGACCGAGAGGCTTCCCCTGAGGGATTCCGGACTCCATCGTTGACCTCGCGCTCCCTCTCTCTGTCCCGCCGCCGCTCCCGCGCCCTCTCCCGCGGCTTGTACGGCTCGCACAGCCGCCGGCACTGGTCATACTCCCCCCCGGGGCCCCATGCCGGTTCCCGCTCACCACGGGGGCCCTCCAGCTCCCGCTCTCCTCCTCCACCCCCTCCACCACGGCGGCGGCGCTGCCAGCGGGGGTCGAGCTCTCGGCTTCCAGGTCTCTCCTCCTCTTCTCGCCTCGCTTCGCGTTCCCGGTATCGGAGCTCGCATTCCTTGTGGCACGTGATGTACTCCTGCACGTCCTCGTCGTCGCAGTCGTCCAGGCACCGCAGGACCTCGGTCTCCGGGCCTCGGCGGAGGGCGAGAGAAGTGAGGCAAAGAGAGAGGAAGAGGATGAGGAGAGAAAGAAGGCGCGGCACCTTGAAAACCATCTTGCTCATAACTTGCGAAGCGCTTTCGGCGATGCGAATGGCGAAAGGAAATTTCGCGTTTTCCTAAGGAATTCGACGATGGCAATCGATGGCAATGGGACATTTGCATGGCGTCGACATTTGGGGGTGCGGATTGCCATGCAACGCGACACGTGTTGCGTTGGCGTGACGAAAGAGTTGAGTTCGATTGCCTCCATGTGCTCTATTTAGCACACGTCGGGACATGCCCTATTCACGTGGCGTATTAGACGATGATAAGTGCGGACGTTAAAAGAGTTATATAGGAGCGAGGAAATGTTAAAAGAACAAAATCCAATATGCGCACAGTTTTATCTTTACGTTTTGGTGTATATACACGAATATAGTTTTTATCTATTATGTATAGGATCGATAAATTTAATCATGAGTATTGTCGCCTAACAGTACCTAGTCTGCAATGATATTGATCGATCGTGGTGATTTCTTACAGGCGAGGGGACTATAAGTTTGGTGTGGCAAGATAAGAAAAAGTCTTACCACTTGGAGGGTGGGGACGTGATGAGGGTCCCTGCCGGAACTACTGTTTACTTCATCAGCAGCGGACGTGATGGACAAGTTCAGATCGCCAAGCTAATTCAGCCCGTTAATATTCCCGGCACATTCAAGGTAGTTCAGTGTACAAGTATTAGGTCGAGTAATTTTCGCTCCTCGATCATTCTATTAGCCTCACTTTTGGAAAACTAGGAGTGCACAGTTTACATGAAATTGAGAAGTGCACCTGGAGTGCTGAACACTTTAATCAACTCTATGCAACAGCCATTATGAAATAGCACAGTTCTTGAACTTGTGAAGGCTAACGGGAGTGGTGTACATTGACCCGGTTGTTCTGTCACAGGAATTTTACCCTGTCGGTACCGAAAACCCGGAATCATACTACACGGTATTCAGCAGCGAAATTCTAGAGAGTTCTTTGAAAGTAAGTTTGCTTTCTTCTGAGTAAGTTGATAAATACGTTATATCAGCAGAGCCAAGAAAGTGTATTCGCCTATTTTTACCTGATTCTATCATTTTCCATGGTTAATTTCCCCATTTATCAGACATCAAGGGATCAAATAGAAAGGCTGTTTGTGCAACCGAGGCAGCGCGTAATGATAAGAGCCAGCGAAGAGCCACGGCAGGCACTGAGCGAACACCATGGTTGGTTGAAAAATAAAGGCCACGGCTTGAAAGGTCCATTCAATCTGCTGGACCAGGAGCCAATCTATTCCAATGAGTTCGGCCGGTTCTTCCAAGCCTCACCTGACGAGTTCAAGCAACTTCACGACTTGGGCGTCTCTGTAACTTTTGTGGAAGTTTACCAAGTAAAGCAAACATTAGTATAGTCATTGTCGCACTTCCATTGATTCGAGCGTCTCTGTTCATATGGTTTAGCAATGGTTTATATCCGGCTTTGGCAGGGCTCAATAATGGTGCCGCACTATAACTCAAAGTCGATGACGGTGGTGCTTGTGGTAGAAGGAAATGGATGGTTCGAGATGGCTTGCCCTCATCTAGCCCAAGCACAGCAGAGGTGGGGCTCGGGTGGAGAGAGAGAAGAAGAAGAGGAGGAGGAGGAGGAGCAAGAGACAGAGCAAGGAGGTAGTGCAAGATAACAAAAGGTAAGCATAACGTCGATAATGTAATCTAAGACAATAGAACTGTTTTAAATAGCTAATAGTCAACTATATCGATGAAATGGCGAGGCAAATTATGGTAAAAGTAGCTCTTGAGGTCGAGTATTTAAAGATTTCTTTGGCTTTCGTTACAGAAAGATTAGTGCGCACTTACGGGGTGATGGCTACTGGCTAGTGGCTTAAAGCCAAATGCATTAACGGCTCGAAAGGAAATGAATGATTTAGAGCTTGCATTCAACTATCGAATGTGCAATTAGAGGGTGATGGCACTGGCTAATGGCTTGAATCCAAATGCATTAACAAGTTTTGATGATTATTGGGACTATCATACCATGCTGCGATTTCCGATAATTTAAGTTTTCTCTGCTTATCCATCAGATAACCCTACTGTCACCTGGCGACGATTTCGTCATCCCAGCGGGTCACCCAATCGCTATCGTCGCGGAGCAGAACGAGGATCTGAGAATGGTTGGGTTCAGAATCAATGCTCATAAGAACGAGCGAATCTTCCTCGCAGGTGAAGTCTCGCTCTAGCATAGCCGCTCATCTCACTTTTCGGGCTCATTTCGCTAGAGTTAATGCAGTGGAAGCAAATCGTTTGTAGGGAAAGAGAACATAATCAACCGGATGGACAGAGAGGTCAAGGAGCTGTCCTTCGACCTCCCCGCGAGAGAAGTGGATCGCGTCTTCAGGAACCAGGAAAAGTCTTACTTCGTGTCCTCGGAGCAGCAGCAACCTCAGCGTGAGCGGAGAGAGCGCCGCAAAATCGAAAAAATCGAAGGGTCAAAACGACTCTAACAGAGCAAGCGGATGGACAAAAGTGACACTAAAGGGTCGGAAGGATCGTCGTCATCGGCTATGGCGTCGATACTGAACCTGGCCGGCCTTTCCTGAGGAGGAACTAGAGGAGGTCTCGGCCATTTTCGTTTCTCGGTGGAAGGAGAAGATGAAAACGTAAGCAGTGAGAGAGAGAGAGAGAGTTGAAACTTCGAGCCATGTTGAGGAAGCATCAGTAGCTTCCAAGTCGTTCATAAATAAAAGCCAGACGGAAGCTTGGTACAATCTATGCCGTGTTTTATCCTGCTAGGCGGTCTTCTTTCCACTCAAACTGACCACGCCGACGACAGATGCTATACTCAAACTTAAACCAGTCGATTATTGAAATTCAAATGACGAGACGGATCACCACTCGTACACGTCGCGGGTGACGTGCAATACGGAAAACAAAGACGAAAATGAAGCAAAACTTGAGGAACGATGCATAACAACAAACGCTAGGAAAAACAATCTTGTGATCTTGAAATGGCTTCTCCTCCTCCAGCTCCAGCTCCTCCAGGGCCGTCGGGGGCGAGCTCATTCTAGCTTTGAGCTTGGCGTAGTCCGTCAAGGCTGCTGCCCGGTCAGTTTGGCTGCACACGGAAATACCGAAACCAACGTCATCTATCGCCCGTGATCATTACATGGAATGGACAATGAAACATGGTCTCGCCCCGGATGCGTAGGCCGGGATCGAAGCACCTCCGAACGGTCACGTTCATCGTCCAAGGAGGTGCGACAGAGAGCCGGGGATGCGACGATGTAACCCTCGAACCAGCAAGCTTCGAGGGGGGGAAAGAAAGAAACAGGGTGCGAAGAATTTCAGTTCGCGACGTTACCTGCGGTCTCCTGGGCCATGCATTCACCATCGCACCTCATCTCGCAGAAGGTGCTGCCGAGGCCTTCGGCTTGGCACGACTTGTGGCACTCGACGAAGCATTCCCTGTACGTGTCTATCAGCGCTCCCAACGCTTCCTGCGGCCCGAACGTTGCCGCCAGGACGAGGCACATGATCAGAACTCCCGCTACCTTGCTCGCCATCTTTTTCTTTCACTCGGTTTGGCTTGCCGTGTCGCCGAGAGCTCCAATGTCCCTTGATGTTCCTTCTTCTTCTTGAATCATTTGCTTTAGTGGAAGAACGATGGGAGGAAAGATCAGTACTTATAGCCATAGAAGTTAGACGGATTTGAGCGGTGACCCTTGAAGGAAGGGGACTGTTCTTGAGCTTGTGGCGTGTTACTATCTTCGTCTTGTTTGACTGACTATTTCGGGGCCATGCTTTTGAACATGCGGTGAATATATGACCCAAAAATAAAAAATAACTAAGAACGTGCGGTGAATAAGATAGTCAACTGAGATGGGCCGACATGAAAAGGCCCAATGGGCACACATAAGAGCCTTTCCTCGGAGGGATGAAATGACCGCCTTGCCCCTGCCCATTTCTTGAATTCTCCTTCTTCGTCCCTAAAGGCTAGAGCCATCAAATTCGTAGGTCGGTTTAAGTTGGATAAGGAGGAAAAATCACCAGGATCACATTGACCTATTTAATTTTTTTGACATATTTTTCAGAGAAAATTTCAATTAAGAGCCTGAAGTTGAATCGTTTTCTCAAAAAATGGCCTAAAGTAGATATTGTATCAAATAAGAACAAGAATCGATTTAGTTTCGAATAAGAGTTTCAACTTAAAAGCCAGTCAAATCTTATTTGCAGCTAGGGGTATTTTCGTTTAAAGACTTTTTTTTTCTTTTTCCTTTTTTGTTTTTCTTTTCTTTCTTTTTTCATCTTGTTCACTTCCTTCTTGACAAATGCATTAGACTCCTCACACACAAGCTTGCATAGGTGCAAAACAATTTGAACAATTTAGGAAAAGAAGAAAACGAAAAGATATTCGAGAAGCTATGCAGTTTTGTAAAACTGCAAATTGCATGCTTTAGTTATGTAGCCTCCCATTAGCAAACTTCAAAGTGCATGCTCTACATTATGCAATTCTACATCCTCACCCAAGAACTCATGGATTTCGGCATAAGCCAATTTTTAAGTTATTCGCCACCACTCACCTTCTCCGATGACGATAATGAACTTGAGAATCAAGAAATATCCATTAGTGGGTTTTTTTATTATTCAATTTGCTTGTAAAAACTTATTATGGCAATTAAAGTAACAATTTCATGCTCTCCCTGCCAATGAAATTGCCTATGTCATGATAACTTTCACTCGTAGCTTCTTGGGAATGTTTTATTGGGTCTGAGTTGGATTATTCATAACATTCATAGACGCAATTTGCATTGAGGTGGAATATGTGGCTTCTTGAGAGGGTCCAACTGTGTCGTGCATGCTAGTTATTTTCAAAGGCTGCTAAATCATTTTGATCCGTGATTGAAGATACTCACATTTGGTGGCGATTCAAATAAGGCAGCACTCAATCTAAAAAATGAATGACTTTGGTCTACACTTGTTCAAACAAATTTACCTCTCTAACTCAGAAATATTATCTACACAGATTTGAGAGAGAATAACAAGATGAAAAAAAGTGCAAAATTGCTTAGAAATTCCCAAAACCACGTATTTCATTGAACAAATCAATGCACATGAGTATCACAGAGATTCCTCAAAAACCTCTAATAAATTTGGCTTAGGCACTTCAATCTTGCTTCTCCTCGCTAAGATTGATCATAGCCTGCGTGAGCATCGATTTGAATTTAAGCATTGACGACAATGAGGGTAGCAAGCTAATGGCTTACACCTCATCATGCTTCGTGCTTGATCACGACCACAAGATGTGAGGATCAAATTGAGCTGAGCGTCACATCTTGGTCCACTCGTGCTCGATATGGAGCTTGGATTGACCTCCATCTTTCAACAAAGGTACTGGAATTGCTATTGAGGGCAATGACAAATGAGGTTGAGGGCGTTGATGGCTAATTTGGCAAGGAAGATAGAGATGGACTTTGGAGAATGCGATCTAAAGAGTGAAAAAGGTGAAGGCACGATGATGATGAAGAAAAGAAAGAGAGGAGAAAATAAATTAAAAAAAAAAGAAGGAAAACAAATCTTTCGACGAAAATACCCTTAGATGCAAATAAGATTTGGTTGGCCTTTAAGTTGATGCCCTTATTTGAAACTAAGTTGGTTACTTCAGGTTCTTATTTAAGACAATGTCCATTTTTGGTCATTTTTTGAGAAAACGGTTCCACTTTAGGCCCTTAATTGAAATTTTCCCTATTTTTCATACTACGTAATTTTAATGATTCATATTTAACCCAACCAATATTATAGAACACTTTAATAGTCAAATCAATTTAGAAAAATCCATACCCACTCTTTTAAGCCACTTTTAAGCTCTTCACGTGTATATATTACTTAGATAAAATCTTCAAATCAAATCAAATTAAGAGTAAATTAAACAATAAAAAAATTAAATAAAATGAAAAAAAAAAAAAAAAAAAAAACCTATGTTGTTACCGAGGGTCTTGTTCTTATTGTTGATGCAAGCAACGATGAACATTCTAATGTTAATCCTTATCAGCGTGATGGTGGTGCACCTGGCACTAAGGAAGGCGAGCTATCTGTCGGCATGAATTGATGATGAGCATTGGACCTTTGTCTTATAAATCAAATGGTTTCAAATTTGGTTTCTTTCAACCCATTGTAACTCATCATTAGTTAGGTTTTACTTCTTTGAAATTTGTGAATTAGGATCCTAATACATATAGATAGGTCCAATAAGAACAAGAATTTTGACTAACATTTTGTTTCTAAGCAAAAAAGTCATTTTCAAATAATTTTAGGTCGATTAACGTATTAATCAATATTCGATTGATTGGTATAAGATTATCAACAAAAAAAAAAATATCTACTTATATTACCTCATTTATTTTATCTAAGTTACCTCTCTTTTTATCCAATATTCTTTATTTCTAATTCATAAATTTAATTTTAACAAATTCACATATCACCAATATTATTAAATATGAGTTAGAAAAAACATAAAAGGCACATTATGAATACCCATTTGGACAGCTCTTTCCAAAAGGCCATTTGCAAACCGGAAAGAACTTGACTTGCTGCTCAAGATCCTGCAACGTTATATCACCCCCACCAAAGCAAAGCACCCTGTCTCTCTCTCCCTCAGCATCTCAGACCAAAAGAGCAGGAAACGACCGCCTCAGATCCGGTTCGGAACGATCGAAAGAAGGGAATGGAGTGCGTGTTCGGTTTGGTCGGCGACGGATTCGCCGTCCTGGCCGCCGACACCTCGGCGGTCAACAGCATCTTGGTCCACAAGTCCAACGAGGACAAGATCATGGTCCTCGATTCCCACAAGCTCGTCGCCGCCAGCGGCGAGCCCGGCGACAGGTGATCCCGCCCCGGCTTTCGTTTTTCTCATTTGGGTTTTGTTTGATTGGTCGCGTCGTCGGTGATTCCGGGAGAAAGTTTCCGTCTTTTTTTGAGCGTGTGTTGCGGCGATTCGTCTTTCGCAGAGTCCAGTTCACGGAGTATATACAGAAGAACGTGGCGTTGTATCAGTTCAGGAATGGGATTCCTTTGACGACCCCCGCCGCCGCCAACTTCACGCGAGGCGAGCTCGCCACTGCTCTGAGGAAGGTCCGGCTTCGTCGAGCTTCCTTTGTTGCTTGGTGATTTTGGGTTGAACTGGTTGCTTGTTACTGCTCTTGTTTTCTCTTTTCGTCCAGTCTGAGGTTCAAATTGTCGGGATTTCTTTGGTGGGTCTTGTTGGTTCTGATAGAGAAGGGGAAGCTTTTAGTATGGAGGTGTGGCACGGGATTACAGCTAGTTATTCAGGAGTTTTTGGCAATTGAAATTACTGAAATTTCTACTATTGAAGAATGATAGGATTGTTATATGGAATGCATTGAAGCATTGATCCCAGGGATCATGTCACTAGGATACATTGGAAACCTTTCACTGCCGAAGCATTTAAAGGTTATGCCAACCCTCTTTCGGTATGTAGATTGAGTCAGAGGTCTTGGAGCTGCCACTCAGTGCAAGTTTGTGAGATCAACTAAGGGCTTTTGGGTTTTTTCATCAATTTCAGAATTTAAATATCCATAATAAACTCTAAAGCAGATAGTTTTTGAGTGCTGATCATGTTGAGGCTAATTGTAGCCTACTAGGCCGACAACGGTTTTAATGGGTTTGCTGGTCATTCATAGCACTGTTGTTAAATTATGAAGTGGGATTAGAGGGTGATCAGCCCACTGCTTCCCTTTTGCTCGAAGCATATCTATAGAGACATTTATCAGAAAATAAATGGTCAAGGACATGGTAGGCTTAGTATATTCATGAAGAGGAGTGTAAAGTTCATATACAGAAAGTTATTGTCCTAGTAATGTAGTGCAGAAAGAACTGCCTATCTTCTGCTAGCTTCAGACAAAGTGCTTAAGAGACGCTCAGTGTAAAATACCTGTTTATTGGTGAAAGTTCAGTAGTATAAGACCCAGCAAGTAGTATTGGCAATTCTATAGGAAGCCTCTGCCCAATGGAACCTAGCCTGGGAGAGGGGTCATCCTCAGAGTGTGGAACCATATGGTTAGTCCTTCTCTAACTTGAAGAGCAGAAAGCCATACTTTTTTTAGTAGGGGAGAGAGTCATGCGGAAGCCTGGGATAGCATTTTATTGGCTCAAGTAATTGCTCAAGCCTAATCATACATTCTAGTACACTGCTTGTGCTTTTGCCAATCACATCAAAAGTTGGGGTCGGCTTTTCCACTTCCTCTGACCCCTTTTGGCTGGCTATTCTAAGCCTTCTTTTATTCGAACCTGCTTGTATGACCATGTCGGGTGAGCAACAGCCGCTTCCCTTTTTGCCCTCACCATTAAAGCTTTGTGGTCCAAGTCATCTCTCAATAAGTAAGAGGAAGTTGAAGCTTATCCATAAAATAAGTTGGATCCCCTGGAGGTAGATCAGCTGGAGATAATGAATCTTGATGTATTAAAATTAAGGAATAGGGAGGTGACAAATGACATTTGTCTATCTAGGATGCTCTGAATGCCTTCAAAATGCAGATTTATTAATGATTCAACTGTCCTTCCAGATGGAGGATGTCTTGTAGTATCTAGTATCTATGAGGACAACAGACATGCTATTTCATAATCAAGACCCTGTGATCTATCATTTTCATTCTGTTGACAATGCTTGAAGAGCTTTTTCATAACTTGTAATGTTGTGGGACATTATATTTGGGTAAATGTTTGGTGCCTACCTATTGTGAGCAGTCATAAAGAAAATGGAAGAAAGGAATATTCGTTTTAATAACCTGTGGATAATGTCTGTACTTTACCATGAAAGACTCACTGTGAAGCAGTTTCAGGCTATTATTGTAACCTTATATCTTCTTCAAAGCAGTGTGGTTACCGATTGAAGTGGCTTTATCATCGGTGATGCATTTCATATGGGATTGATTTCATCTACATGTATGTTGATGGATGTGACTGATGGTTCTTGTGCTTTTTTAAAACTCAATGGAGTAATATTGCTGGAGGATTTAGTGGCCTACTCATGCTTTTGCCTCCACACTGTGCATCTGGTTCAAGGGGTGTAGAATGAATTTTATTTTTGGAGTGATAGTTCCACTATATGTAGGTAAATTTTGTTGACTTCAACAACAATTTCCTCTTGTTATGGCTGTTCTGACTTGTGGATGTGAAAGATCCCAATCAAGAGCTTATATAATTTACACTATATTGGTTCAGCTCTGATGTCGAAAGTATCTGTTAACGGAGGAATGATGCACCAGTTAACATATACATGATAATATTTCGATTGAATGAGAGTCTGTCTTTGCTTTGTCCAATTCTCCATTCTCGTATTTTTTTATTGACAATCCATACCTGAAGTTGCTATGCACAGTGAAACTTATAAAGCATATAATCTTTTGGAGTTAACTTCTCTTCCGTGCTGAGTCTTGCTTTTTAATTTTGGAGGTAACAAAAATTTTCTGGGCCTCTCTTGTCCATAATTGTTGATAACTGTCTCTTGCTTATCTGATTCTGCTGATTTGTTGCTCCACCAATTTTCTGGGCCTCTCTTGTCTGTAATTGCTAGTCCTGATCATTGCTCACGGTTATCTTTTTCCCTCTCTGACTTTGGTATTTGTTCCAGAATCCATATTCTGTGAACATTCTTCTGGCTGGTTATGACAAGGAGACAGGCCCTTCGCTCTACTTCATCGACTACATTGCCACCCTCCACAAGGTAGATAAGGGTGCGTTTGGTTACGGATCCTATTTCTCCCTTTCCATAATGGACAGACTTTACCACGGCGGCATGTCGCTTGAAGAAGCCATAGATCTGGTCGACAAGTGCATCATGGAGATCAGGTCCCGGTTGGTTGTGGCACCTCCGAACTTTGTGATCAAGATTGTTGACAAGGATGGTGCGCGAGAGTATGCTTGGCGCGAGTCTCTCAAGGATGCCCCTGGGGCATCTGCTTGAGATCAACTACTGTTTTCAAGTCCTTTTTCTGTTGATTAGAAAACAGTTCCATGTGGAACTTTAAATTGTATTGATATGAATCTGCCAGAATCATGATATTTACATCCCTCAGTTGTTATCTGTGGATAGCTGTCTCTGTAGTGAGTTCATCTTGGGGTTTCATCTGCATGATGCTTGTTAGGTCAGTCATGCCTTACCCAACCAAAAAAAAAAAAAAGAAAAGCAAAAGGCTAAAAGCAAAACAAAAGCAAAAGAAAAAGAAAAGCCCTAGACTTTTACTGAACTAAGTAACCATCACTGTATTTTTTAAGATGAACAAAGGAAAATTATTATTATTATTATTATTAAACAGATGAAAGTCTATATTTTGAATTGTCATATCTTGAAACTGTATGACTGGCTGTTAAAGCGATAATTACTATCCTATAATATTTGTTTTTATACAATCGCATGTTATATGCTCGAGTTTAACTATAATCGTCATTGAATTGCTGAAATATAAAAAATATATACGATATAATAAATTATGTATATCTGGTAATTTAAATGGAGTATTAAACTGGGAAAACATAATGAGCTATATAAAAATGATAATTATTATTTTTCCTCTAATCCCGATTTTTTTGTGTATTTTGGAAATTCTTATACCATTTCCCTCTCATTATATACATAATTCTAATGAAAAAGATGTTGTGTGTGTGTGATAAATTTACCATATACTAATTTTTTAATCAACACAAACTCTTAACTGGTACACTTAATATAAATTTACCCAAAATTAATTTGTTAATAACCAAAAATGCCAAATCGGTACATTTGTCCCTATTTTAATTTTTATTAAATTAGATTAATCTTTGTGAAACAACCTCGATATATTTATGAAAAATCAAAAGGTAAAATCTTAAATTGGTATATCGGTGAATCGACATATATCATCAAACTCAATAATTTAATGATAATTTTTTAATAAAAATTAATAAAATAAATAAATTTATCACATATATATCAGTTTTTTATTTTGAATAAATTTGTTGCGATTATATTTGTTTCAGATTTTTCGTGGTATTAAATTTATTTTGTATGAAATTTGGGAAGTCAGCCAATGAGACGTTAGTACCTATCCCTGCTTCAGTTCCAGTAGCTCTTTTAGCATCGCCTTTTTTCGCTCTGTGATGGTGACAACAACGCAGGGCCGTCGTCAATTCTCCCCCCCAGATCGGCTCGCCTCTCTCTCTCTCTCTCCGTCCAAATTCTCCCGTTCCCCGCTTCCACCGTCGACGCACGGACCGCCCGTGCTCTCGCCTTCCCGTCCTTCTTGACAGCGACTCTGCAATTCGGGCCGGTCGTTTTCCGTGTCATCAGTTTCTCCTTTTTCTTTAACGTGATGATCGCTACTGCCTGTGCTGCATTACATTGCCTCTTCGCGTCGTTTGGCGCTTGCACGCTTCTGGGTTTTCTCGTTTTTCACCTTTCTTGACTTAAAATCGGTGTGAGATTCACGGGTATTGAGTGGATTACGTGGGCTATGTGAACATGTTGGTTTGCTTGGAGAGTGACCCTCGATTGGGTGAGGTTTTTGACGATACGGAAAGGATGGTAGTGCGAATTCTTTGTGCTTGTGTGAAGGGTCTTTCATTCGGTGTAGTGCATTTTCGCTTTCGCTGTTGCGGGAGCTATTAATGCTTGAGTTTTGCTGTCTGCTTCTGTGGTGCGAAAGCTATTAATGCTAGCGTTACTAATTTATTAGACAGAGTGTCGACTATTTTTATGGCTGGTTCTTGGTTCTGAAGTTAGAGGTAGAGTTACAGAGGCGGGTGTTGGATGACAGTGCGTGTGGGGCTACCTTGGTTACTTTTTCTTGTGCACCATATGTACTAGCAGTGACAGGACTCGGATGATAATTCCTGCTGAACGGATGAGATGCAATGTAGGTGTAATTATGTTTATGTTGTGCACGAACGCCTATGTTTATTCCTTTTGACTTTTGCAATTGGCAAGGAGTCTTCCCGATCCATGAATTCATTGGAAATTTTCTGGAGGGCAAAGTCAAAGATATAGGCTGTTTGATTTTTATTTTTTTTTAAACTTTCGTGCATGCCATTGCAGACGCTCTTCTAGATGTAAGTCTCTACGTGATGATCATTCTTGCTTTGTGTACGCCAGAAAAGGCACCTGCTTTTGTTTATTTACTTTTCTTTGGACATGGAAATGCTGGCTATTTTAAAATATTTCTTACTTTTAGGTGAAACTGATAGTTAAATTTTCACATCGCAGAGCCTTCTATAAAACTATGATGGGATCACTTGATGACAGATCAGATGATGAATACTCTGTCATTGGTGATAAGGGAGAAATTTCTTTCATTGATTATCAGAGAGACCAGTCCGTGTGTAGTTATGATCTCAATGAAAATGATCCGGTCGTGATTTCTGTTCCATTTGCTTTTGTTGATGGAAAGCCAAGGTCAGTATTTGTTGGGGAAACTGCTGCAGATCCGATCTCCATAACAAACAACACTGATGATCAAATGGACATCTGGTCCATAAAAATATATGCCTCAACTCCTGAGAATTCATTTACACTTTCTTTGATGGAGCCGGTATTGGAAAGTTCAGGTGTAAATGCCATTCAAGGTTTCCTCGAGTCCTTTTCCTTGGAGGACAGAGTTCTGCAGCCAGGAGAGACTCTAAATGTCTGGTTATATTGCAAACCAAGGGAAATTGGGTTGTACACATCAGTGGTCCATATTGATGTGGGGAATGATAGGATAGAAAGAGTAGTTTTTCTCTTGGTAGATAACAAGATTTCCAGGTCCTTGGTTTCAAAAAGACCATATGCAAGAGGCGCCAGAAAGAACCATTTTGATGTGGACAAATATGTTGTTGGTTCACGTCCGGCAAGAATTAACACTGGACGCTATAAGAAAAGGCTTCCTCTGTATCCAATTCCAAAGGATGTGAGAGAATTGATAGAGAACAAGCAGATTCCTGATGCAATAAGAGGAGGTCTAACCAGAGAAAATTATGCTCCTTTTTTCAAAACATTAGTAATCATGGAAGAACTGAAACTGGAGGTAAGTTTTTCTTCTTTGTTTTCTTTCTGGTTCTTTTGGCATTAGATTCAAGAAAAAGTGAAATTGATGCTATGAAGGCCTGCTATTGTCTTTCAAATTAACCAGTCTTTTCTATAGGATGATATGAGATCTTTTGATATGGAAAATGTTACCATGAGAAGAAAAGGGACTCAGTACCTGACCCTCGATGTGCCTGGACTGGCTGAGAGACGACCTTCACTGGTCCATGGAGATTTCATTTTTGTAAAGTTGGCTTCTGATGAAGCGGGTTGCAGCACTCCTTACCAGGTCTGTACAAAGTTATCAGGCTTTTGAGGTCCAATTCTGTTTTTAATGGTTGGTAAGTTTTCTCTAACTTGTGTCTGACCACTTCTCAAACAATACTTAAATGGTAAATCTCAGCGATCGTCATATTTTGCTAATAACTGCTTCATAATCTGATAATGTGTGTTCGACCAAAAAGGCGACAGAGGTGAATGGTGATTTGGATGGGCTGAGCATAAACTTTTGTACTTCAGTAAGATTATCTGATGTGCACTATTTTCTTAAGTGGTAGTAATCTCCATCAAAGGATATCATCCAGAACTTCTTTGCTTGCCAATCGTAATCATTTACAAAAGATATGTATTGATAACACGAATTGCATCTTTTACTCGGTAGCTGGCTTGTCATCTGCTTCCTGTTTTTGAGTGTAGACTCAACCTGCAAAAATTCTTGTTCATATTTCCTGGAATATACTTTTTGTAAAGATGCCTAGATCAGCACCCCTTATGCTTGAGTGGATGATCCACAGGGCTATATTCACCGTGTCGAAGCTGATGAAATTTACTTGAAGTTTGCCAAGGAAGTCCATATGTGCCATAGGGATGAGATTGTATACAATGTTCAGTTCAGTTATAACCGAGTCAACATGAGAAGATTATACCAGGCAGTGGATGCTGCCAAAGATTTAGCTGAAGCACTGCTTTTTCCCTCAAGTTTACGACAAAAGAGGCTGATTTCGACAACGCCACTGGTTCCTTTTAATCATATTCTGAATGAGGAGCAAATACGTTCAGTTGAGATGATCCTTGGCTGCAAAGGAGGGCCACCATATGTTGTTTATGGTCCTCCGGGTACAGGGAAGACCATGACTATAGTGGAAGGAATAATGCAGCTTTATCAAAATCATGTGGATACCCGGATCCTTATCTGCACTCCATCAAATAGTGCTGCTGACCACATTCTAGAGAAGCTTCTTGGGGAGGGGGCTGGGATAATTAAGGAAAATGAGATTTTCAGACTTAACGCGACTAGTCGACCTTATGAGGATATCAACCCCGATCGTATTCAGTTTTGTTTTTTCGATGAGCTTGTTTTCAAGTGTCCTCCAATCAAAGCCCTCATGCGCTACCGGATTATCATCTCAACTTATATGAGTACCTCTCTTCTTTCTGCTGAGGGTGTGGAACGAGGCCACTTCTCTCATATCTTTTTGGATGAGGCTGGCCAAGCTTCAGAACCAGAAAGTATGATCCCGCTCGCTAACCTCTGCCAACCAGATACTGTTGTTGTTCTTGCGGGTGACCCGATGCAATTAGGTCCTGTGGTGTACTCAAAAATAGCTGAAGAGTATGGATTGGGAAAATCATACCTGGAGAGGCTGTTTGATTGTGAATTTTACTTCGATAGTGATGAGAATTATGTGAAAAAGCTTATCCGGAATTACCGTAGTCACCCAGAAATACTGCACTTGCCTTCAGAGCTATTTTATAATGGAGAATTGATAGCTTGTAAGGATGATGCAAGCTGTCTTGGCGCAGAGGTGGACCTCATTCCTAACAGCAAATTTCCTGTTCAATTTATTGGTATTCAAGGATGTGATGAGAGGGAAGGAAATAATCCTTCATGGTTTAATAGAATTGAGGCAAGTAAAGTAATTCAAGTCATCGAGAGAGTCATAGCATGTGAGGAAATTAACGAGAATGATATAGGTGTAATAACACCTTATCGCCAGCAAGTACTTAAACTGAAGACATCTCTCGAAAGTTTAGATATGCCCAATATCAAGATTGGAAGTGTCGAGCAATTCCAAGGGCAGGAAAGCAAGGTTATCATAGTGTCCACGGTTCGATCTACCATAAAACACAACGAGTTTGACAGGGTCCACTGTTTAGGATTCTTGAGCAATCCTAGAAGATTTAACGTGGCTATAACTCGGGCTATATCCTTGCTTATCATTGTTGGGAATCCTCATATTATAACCAAGGTACCTTGCTAACTTCTACAAGAAAATAATTGTCCTTTCATGATTCCTTTTTTCTGGGAAAATGGGTCGTGAATCATTTGTATGAGAAAGTAAGCTTTAAAGCTTGTGCGCACAGAAAGATGAGAAAGGGAAGGAAGCAGTATTATTTCATCGCACTGCTTCCTTATGGCAAGTAATGCTTGTCACTTCTCAACAACTTTGACACCACTCTTTTTCTTTGTAGCCTTGTCCACTTGTTAGCTTCTCTCACAGTCTCACTTCGTGGCGGAATATAAAAAAAGAAAAAAGAAAAAAATGTGACAGGAGCATGACTAGCTGATTCATTTAAAGAAGAAAGAAATGACTGAGATTTAGAAAAGTTTATATCCCTAGGGGAATAACTTATTTATGCAAGAAGAAAAAAACCTGAAGAAGTTACATGTGCTCGTCTTTCCTTTTTGGTCGCCATGCTCTGGAAGTTTTGCAGATGTTATCTTCTATTCACTAATGGGTACAACTATTTTTATTGCGGCATCTTATGTGATCTCAGATGGTTTCATCAGTTTTACACCCTTGAAATCAGAAATAAATCTCATTATGTATTTTTGTAGCCTTCAACTTGTTGATGAAAGAAATTTTTGCAAAGTTGGATATGGGGCAAGAAAGAGTAATGACTTAAAGACATGCATGGTTAAGGGATATCACATATTCAAAATTTGAAATGGATCAGAAATGAGTAGATTTAGCTTCCAAAATCCTATTATCGGGTGGTTGCTTTGTGACATCCGTGAATGTAATTATCAATCTCATTTGGCAGGATCCCTACTGGAACAAGCTCTTGTGGTATTGTGTGGACAACGATGCTTATCAAGGTTGTGCTCTTCCTGAGAGGGTCAAGGAATCTGTTGAGGATTATGCAGCTTATGAGGAAGAAATCCCCAGGCATGGGGAAGAAAATGATTGGGATGAAGAACCCCATCAAACAGAGACTCCTCTGCCAGTTACAAATGAAGATGAATGGTCAGATGGCTGGAAGTAAGTTGTTGGAATGTCTGCAAATATAGACAGAAGGCAAGTGAATGGACCTCTTGACTTTGGTAAGTTCTTCCATACATTGCGCGATTTCACTACAGCGATGAGTGAGCCAAAAGGCACAAGAGAACATGCAAATAAATGCCAGGAAAGTATAGTTGTGTTGTTGGGTTGTGTATGCGATGAGAAATGACATTTCGAATTGGTTGATGCGGTCAAGGGTCTTAATGCGACAAGATGTTGGATTGTGACAATTTGTGCGAGGTTAGCTAACATGTGCTTTTCTTCCTTGATAGGGCAACAATGTGATATAACTATGTGAGCAGATAGCAAAACAAGCAAAGATGCCTTGTACCTCTCTTGTTAGTCATTGGACCAACATGAAAAATGTAATGAAAATGGGGTAATAACATCTAGTACTCAAAATTCACATCATCCAAAAGAGAACTGAAGAAGGGCTCCCAAGTTGCATTAATCTTGGAAGCTTTCTGACTTTAGTTTATGCCTTTAAGCGGTTTTTGCAGCATGGGAATGCCTTATCATCAGTTTGATGCTGTGCTTTCTTCTGTTTTAACTTGAGATCAATTGACTTACCTTATGTTGAGCCTACCTCTGAAATGCTAGTCCTTGCATTGTCTAATTCGATCCATTTTACCACTAGAACGTTTGCTGATTCCATGCTCTGTTTCTTGCTTTATATATGCCCTATTACGTATCTGATTACATTTGCTGTGTGAGATGTGGTGGTCTGGATCATCAATATTACTCGGGGAGCGATGAGCAGTGCTACTTACTGATGACACAATCTTTCATACTTGTTGTAGGCAATGGGCTGTTGATGTCGCCTTCCTTAGGAAGCTGGGCTTTGTTTCTTTTGGCCTTGGAGTCTATCGGCTTGGAAGGCCCTACTATTCCCTTCTGTCCTTTTGTAGGGAGGGAAGAAAAACAGTGCTGGTTTGCGTTGCCAACCTCATTCAGTAGGAACAATGTAGGGGAAGTCTTCCAAAGTTTCATTGTCGATTCTATGTGAGAATGTGGTTATTGTCTATATGGAGAGGTGCTAGATTGGCATTATTTCCACCATGTGGCAGGCCTAATTCAATTTTTTTTTTTTTTTTTTTTTTTTTTTGGGATGTGGACATTTTGGAAATGGTTATGCACGTTTGAAATGAGCATTTGGTTTCACTTTTGGATGGAAATAGGTAAGTATCGATGGGCATTCAGCTGGTGAAGTAAAGAGTTTGGGCATAGTCCTTGATATGGTTTAGCAGCTAGGAATAAAGCGTGACAGATAACGTTCCACTCTGCCTAGTCACCAGTTGATGCACTTTCATGCATCCAGATCAATGAAAGAAATGCAGCAAATCCTCTTTTAATTTCCGATCAGGTCATATTGCTCTCGACTCAGTTCATGTACCAAAATTCGCTACTTCTGTCGCATGGTAAATTCATGTCTAGCCTTGTGTACACCAACGAAAAATGAAGGAGAAGTTCTTGCGGTAGGAAAGGTGCAAAGTCTGAAAGACCTAAATGAATGACGTATGCTTAAGAAACCTAGCGTGACGAAAAACCCACGATGGTTGCGAGCACAGCAGGCGTGTCAGTTGATTGATCAGCAGTTTTGATGATGAACTCGTGGCCGGTGCTACCGGCGAGGCTGGTACCGCGATATCGGCAGCATCTGATGAAATGCTGGTTCCATTGACGGATGGCGATGGTGAAGAAGCGCTCAATGGACCTGCAATTTTAAGACCAGTATATTTCGCGGTCAGGTTGTTGCGCGAGTAAAACATTCGAGGTTTAGTTTCTGCGTGCCGTTTCCATAGGCATGATCGCGAGGGAAACAATCGATCATTTTTTAGGAACTTACATGTATGACCCGTAATCCTACAGAACAATGCTTCAGTTTAATCCTGGCTGGTACATTTGGTGGCTGGTACATTTGGTTGAATTGAACTGGCAGGATCCAGGATATTTTAACGAACGATAAGATAAAGAAGCGATCGACTTACTGTTCCCTGGCAATGTTTCGATGTCCGATCCCTTTGTGCCGCGCAGAGGAGGCAATGGTGGCGAACCTGATGCAAATGGAATTCGAAACAGGTTAAAGGAAAAAAGAGCCTCTCGGACTTATTTCAGGGTCGATCAGCAATGCGACTGAGCTCAGAGCACGATTATATCCTCCCTAACGAGTCAAGCTTTACGACCGCGCAGTCGAGCTCAACCCAGCAAACAGTGCCTAAGCTGCGATTCCGCTCTAATGGATGAAACCTCAGAGAGAGAGAGAGAGAGAGAGAGCAGAAATAAGCTTTGCCTCTGCTATAGCCTATAATACGTTGTCCTCGGATCGGCATTCTACAGTTCGTCTGTTCAGCTTCCGAATGTAACGATCGGAAGATCGAAAGCTAACTACTACTATCAGATCAGCACGAACCAGAACGATCGATGCACAAAGTCAATCGAGGAGTCGAAAGGACTTTGATCGGACGAATAGCGCATCAGGAAGGACGACAGACGGACAGAGCTAGATACAGCTTCAAGTGCATTCATCCACATTTCAAGGCTTCGAAGCAGAACGAACTTGACTTTCGATTCGCGATCGCGACGCTCCAAAGCCACTAGAATCGATCGGATCGACACTAAACAGACGCAGAGCCAGAGATGCGAACCTGAACAGAGAGAATCCAGCTCGACCGTTGCGTTCCTCCTCGGGGAATCGGCGTCGTCGGCGAGCGAGCAGTCGGAAGGCAGAGAGCGCAGCCTGGTGCTGTTGAGCGGGAACCCGAGCATGGCTCGCTCGCGCACGAGGTAACAGAGGCAGCTGACGAGGCCGGACCTGCGGGCGAACGCAAGGGCGGCGCAGCAGAGGGGAGGCGCGCTCGACGCCAGATCGTTCGGCGGCGACGAGACGTAGGGGAGGCACGGGGACAGCAGGACGATCTGGCCGGCGCAGCCGTCGGGCGCAGGAGGCGCAGGTGATGGCGGAGGCGGAGGCGGAGGCGGAGGCGGAGGCGGCGGTGCTGGAGCGGCGGCCGCTCGGAGGAGGGGGAAGAGGAGGAGCGAGAGGAAGACGGTTACGGCGGTGGAAGCGGCCATCCTCGCTCTAGAGAGAGAGAGAGAGAGAGAGATAACGACTTTTGCGTGGAGGAATGGCGGGAGGAGTGCTCCATCTGCGATTGAAATACACACGCCTCGCTCGTGCGCCAATTGTGAACACGTGCAATGCACGTGATCTGCTACCATAAAGGGCGATATTTTATGGAAAAATGATTTGCCTTTTCTATTCCGTAAATTATGCTTTGCTTTTTTTTTTTTTTTTTTTTTCAATGTATTTCTACAAGAAAGTTTTGTTACATTGTACCGGATACTCGTTCCTTAGGGGTAATATTAGGGGTGGTATCTAAATTTTGTTGCAATGTATTTCTACAAGAAGAGAGTTTTGTTACAATTTTTTTTATTTCTTTATCCTATTTCAAATCTATTCCATAAAACAAAAAATTTATCAAATAAATTTCTATTTTTTTTTCCAAAGAAAAAAGAATAAAATCAAATATTGTTCGACACATTACCAAATAGGCCCTTAGATTTCCCACCATCTTAGGGAAGGTTTGGGGTGTAGACGTTTGGTTTCAGATGTAGATTTTGACTTTCACGCTCTATAACTAGGTAAGCAAAAGATTCCAAGAATAAATTGAGAGTTAGAGTAGGATGGACAAAAAAAAAAAAAAAGTCACATGATTGCAGCCATAGCAAATCTAATATTATGTTAACAAAATGAATTGGAATTTTTGAACGGAAGAGCTATTTTATTTTAAAAGTTTAAAGAGTAGATTTATAAAAAAAAAAAAAAAAGAGTAGTTCAAGGATCGTATCCATTATCGAAGAAAAGTTCAGAAATCATGTACATATTCTTTATATATAATTGCTCAATCAAGGTTGATGTCCCTCTCGATTAGCACGAATCTAATTGACTATAGTATTTCTCTGCCGAACGACAATATCATTAATTCCTTATTTGATCTTCTTATGATATTTAATTGGGTAGACTACAGTACCAAACACTATTCTGGCCTCCAATCTTAAACTTTTAGGAATTAGGACCAAACTCAAAATCCCTTCTACATGCATTATCAATTTTGAAATTTACATTTTTTCCCCTTTGAATGGGGCATTTGTTTAACAGAATATGAATCTGAAATACATTTTTCTTAAAAACAGTCGCCAATATCAAAATTTCATCACCCATAAAAACGTTTAGACAAACGCGTTTCTGTTTTTTTGTTCCGGAACAAAAAAACAGAAAAAGTGTTTATAAACACTTTTGAGAAACAAAAACATGCAGGGCCAAAGGGGCATTTGGTAACGTTTACGTTCTTTTTTTGTTAGAACGAAACAAAAAAAAGTGTTTGTTCGGAACACTTTTTGAACAAAAGATGCGTTTGGTAAATTTGTTCTGGAATAAAAAATAAACAGAAACACATTTGGTAAATTTTTGTTCTTTTTTTGTTTCTTTTAATTTTTATATTTATATTTATATTTTTCCTTTATTTTTTTTTTTTTTTCTTTCGGCCGGTCGCCGCCTCGCGACCGGCCCCGGCGAGGCCGAGCTCGGGCTCGCCCAGATCCGGCGAGGCCGAGCGTCGCCGGCCCTCGGCGAGGCTCGGCGTCGCCGCGGCGGCGAGGCCAAGCCTCGCCTTGGCCGGGCGAGCTCGGGCTCGCCCAGATCTGGCGAGGCTCGAGCTCACCCGCGCCGGCGACGCCTCGCCTCGCCAGGGGCCGGCAACGCTTTGGCGAGGTCGCCGACCCTCGACGGCGTCGCCGGCCCTCGACGGCCGGCCATGGCCGTAGGCCGAGCCGGCGACCGGCCAAAGAGAAAGAAGAAGAAAAGAGGAAGAGAAAAGAAGAGAGAGAAGAAGAAACGAAACAAAGAATTGTTTCTTCAAAATTGTTTCGAAGCGAGAAACAACTTTTTTTGTTTCTCGTTTCTGTTTTTTTTTTTTTTTGTTCCGGGGAACAAAAAAAAAAAAGAACAAACGCAAACAAACGCGTTTTGTTCTTTTTTTGTTCCCTGTAACAAAAAAATAGAAAAAGTGTTTATAAACACTTTTGAGAAACAAAAACATGCAGGGCCAAAGCTGCGGTATATTTCGAAGGCCACGTATGAACCCAAAAAAATTCAAGATCTTTAGCAATTAGTAGAACCAAGAATGACGAGCTTTTATATAATCCTACATAATTAGCTATGTTCCCTATCGATCTTGCATGCTACTTCGATTTATATGCCCACAACAGCTTAGTCAAATGTAATCTCACCTATAATCGCTAGAAGCAAGTTCAAGGCCCCCCATTTTTTCATCATGCGATTAGGTGAACGAATAGCTTCCTCCCCCCTTTTGGCCAATTACAATATTTTGCCAGCTTAACTGGCTTTCTTCTTCGGCACACATGCAGGAGGGACAAAATAATTTCCATTATTGTAAAAATTAGCGATAAGAAAGAAAAAATACCCCGACTCTCGGCAATAATTCAATAATATCAATTTTAGTTCATGTTTTTTAGAATTACCGATCTATCTATTTTTTTTTTTTTTTGTAGATAAACCTTAGAAAAGCAAAATGCTATAATCTAGAATTCTCATAATATTATATTTAATTATTGAGATTATTCTAATTTCCTAGCACGATAAGTCAACTAGAATTCTTAAAGGATATATTTAATTATTGGAATTGTTTTCATTTCCTAGGATGATAAGTATACCCTGACCACAAGGGTGTCTTCAGACATGCCACGTTACTCTTGATTTGTTCTTGACACTTACCTCATGTGCTCTCTTTTTAGTTCACCAAAGAAGCACAATACCAAAAACAAGATAATAATAAAGTCCAAGGCAAAACCCTAATCTTGTATATAAAGGAGTAGCTGCTGCCCTAGTGCAAACTCAGGGCATGCAAACGAATCGAGCACACTCGGATTTCTTGGTTAGACCCGCGAGAAGAAACTGTCTGGAACCGCCTCCCATGGCTTCGAAAGGCGACAAGACGGGTCTGAATCGAGTTATGGCTCTCGTGGTGGTCCTGGCGGCGCTCTGTGCGCGAGCCACAGCCCAATCCGGGTGCACCAGTGTGCTCATGGGCCTCGCGCCGTGCCTCAGCTTCGTGACGGGGAGCTCGTCCACCCCGTCCTCCTCATGCTGCTCGCAGCTGGCCAGCGTGGTCCAGTCGCAGCCGCGATGCCTTTGCATGGTCCTCAACGGCGGCGCGTCGTCCCTCGGCGTGACCCTGAACCAGACCCTCGCCCTCGCGCTCCCCGGCGCCTGCAACGTGCAGACCCCGCCCGTTAGCAAGTGCAACGGTGAGTCTGAGCGCAAACCAATCTGGTTTCTCGTTTTCTCTTTTTAGCTTTCAAGGAGTTCTGCTTTGTGGGATTTGATGCTTCAACTTGTCAGCGGCTTCCGGCGGAATGGTTGCTCCAGCTGGCTCACCAGTTAGTTCGCCGAGCGACTTATCAGGTGATCATAAGTTGATTATGTCCGATTATGTCATGTATATGCATTTAGCAATCATATGAAGACCGAAAATCGTAGACATCTCCTTTCGATCAATATACAACACATGAAATATTTGAAATGAATTCCACACTGCTGATCTGAAGGCTAAAATCTATGAAGTACATGCTCCAGGCCGATCCTTTCAGTTCCTATCGAATTCAAGAAACTTCTCAGACTACATTCATATGCGGATAATACATTTCGTACAGACCAAACTACCAAGATCGAAAAACATGTCGGAGTCGTGAAGCACATAGAGCAATGTCTTAGTTAAAACAGTCAACAAACTAGCTTAACAGAAGCAGGACACGAACAAAGAAACCATGAAGTTTCAGAAGTGCAGACAGATTTTGTAATTATCTTCTTTTCTCTTCGTGCGTTTTATGAAAATGAAGGGGGATCCAAGGACGTTCCGTCGCCTGCAGGAAGTTCCACCAGCCACGGAATTGCGAAGATGCCGCCGCTTCCGCTCGCAGTGCTGTCGGTCCTCATGGCGACCTTTGGATACGTCCCCGCCATGGCTATCTGAATTTTCTCATTCCTCGGCAATGTATGATGCCGAACTATAATAATGTACGCGTGCTTGTGCTTGTGCACGCGACGCCGTATGCATTTCCCTTTGTCGTCGAAGTATGTGTGCTTTGTGCTTGATATACGTTGTGTCCCACTATACTTATTTCCCTCGTTGGTGTTGGTGTTGTCGTTTCGCCGTTATCAATATACTATGATTGGAATTATTGATCTCTTACTTTATTTGTATGATGATGGTTTATGGCAATGATTTCGGCCAGGAAAAATATCCAAAAATCCTAAACTTATTGTACTTTTACTAATGCATTTTTATAAAAAAAACATATTTTTCATATTATTCATTTTCTGTGAAACAAACGAACGAAATGTTGTGTGATCCATCTTTTTTTTACCATGTAACCCACAAAACAGAAATCTCCTGTTTTTTGGAAACAAAGCTACGGTGTAGCCGTTGGTTAAAGTCATGATCAAAAGTTCGAAACCTTTAGTTATTAGCAATTTAAGTGGGGGGCCTTGATAGTGAAATATTGGGCTAGTCTTCCCCAAGTATAGGCACTATAGGTTTCTCCATCGCGGAGGACCGTGAGACCTTGAATAACATAAGTGAAAGGGGCCCAGCGGATTTTCTGTCAAAAAAAAAAAAAAAGCTACGGTTTACCTTGGAAATCATGTATAAACCACATAGCTTAGTCAAATCTATTATCACCGATAATCGCTATAAACATGTTCAATGAAAAGGCAAAGGATGCCCCCCCTTGATCGTGCGATTAGGTGAACGAATAGCTTCCTCCCCCTTGTGGCTAATTACAACCTTTTACCAGCTCGAGCTCAATCTTCTTCGGGCACATATTATGTAGGAGGCACAATATAATTTCCATTATTGTAGCAATTAGAGGAAAAAGAAGAAAAAAATATGCTCACTCTCGGCAATGATTCAATAATATCGATTTTAGTTTATGTTTTTTCGGGTTACCAGTCATCTATTTTCTTCATCAGATAAACATTAGAAAAATGAAATAGTATCATCTAGAATTCTCATATGATTATATTTAATTATTGAAATCATTCCAATTTCCTAGCATGATAAAGTCATCTAGAATTCTCATAGGATCATATTTAATTATTGAAATTTTTTTTTTCCAATTTCCTAGGATGATAAGTAAACCCTGGCCACAAGCGTGCCTCTTCAGACATGCCAGGTTACTCTGATTTGCTCTCTTTTAGTTCACCAGAATAGCACATACCATACATAAGATAATAAAAGTCCAAAGGCAAAAGCCCTAATCTTGTATATAAAAGAGCAGCTCCTGCCCCAGTGCAGACTCAGGGCACGCAAACGAATCGAGCACGCTCGGATTTCTTGAATTAGACCCACGAGAAGAAACTGTTTAGAACCGCCACTCTCATGGCTTCGAAAGGCGACAAGATGACGGGTCTGAATCTAGTTATGGCTCTTGCGGTGGTCCTGGCCATGCTCTGTGCGCAAGCCACGGCCCAATCCAGGTGCACCAGTGCGCTCAAAGGCCTCACGCCGTGCCTCAGCTTCGTGACGGGGAGCTCGTCCGCCCCATCCTCCTCGTGCTGCTCGAAGCTGGCCAGCTTGGTCCAGTCGCATCCGCAGTGCCTTCACATGGTCCTTGACGACGTTTCGTTGTCCGTCGACGTGACCCTGAACCAGGAGAAAATATTCAGTGGTACCCTCGCCCTCACGCTCCCCAGCGCCTGCATTGCGCAGACCCTTGTTAGCAAGTGCAAAGGTGAGTTTTGAGCACAAACCGAGCGTGGTTTCTCGTTTTCTCTCTTTCAATGTTTAGTTTTCAAGGCGTCGTGCTTTCTGGGATTTGATGCTTCAACTTGTCGGCAGCTTCCGGCGGAACGGTTGATCCAGCTAGCTCAACAGAGAGTTTTCCGAGCGACACATCTGGTGCTACTACTAGTCCCTCTGGCTCATAAGTTGATCATGTCACATATATGCATTTAATTTGCAATCATGTGAAAGCCGAAAATCGGAGTCATCTTCTTTAAATCGATATACAGCACATGAAATATTTGAGATGAATCCCATACCATACTGCTGACCTTAAGGCTAAAATCCATGAAGGATACGCTCTCTAGGCTGATCCTTCAGTTCCTATTGAATTCAAGAAACTCCTTAGACTACTTTTATACGTTGATAATACGTTGGTACCGACCAAAATGCGAAGATCGAATAACATGTCGGAGTCATGAAGCACATAGAGCAATGTCCATCTTAACTAGTATCCACCGTGTTTAAACAGTCATTAAACCAGCTTAACTGAAGTAGGATACGAGGAAAGAAACCATCGAGTTTCCAGAAGTGCAGACAGATGTTGTAATAATTTTCTTCTCCTTTTCAGGCATTTCAATGGAAGTTCCGTCGACTGCAGCATATTCCACCGGCCACGGAGTCAGGAAGATTTCCTACGGCCACGGAGTCGCGCAAATCGGCCACGGAGTCGCGAAGATGCCACCGCTTCGCCTCGCAGTGCTCTCGGTCTTCATGGCGACTCTTGGATACGTCCTCCCCACTATCGTCGGTATCTGAATTTTCTTATTCCTCGGTGATGTATGACGCCGAAGTATAATAATGTTCGCGTGTTTGCGCCTGCGCACGCGACGCCGGCTGCATTTTCCCTTTGTCAAAGTTCGTGTGTGCTTTGTGCTTGATATGCGTTGCATCCCGCTCTACGTATTTCCCTCGATGTTGTCGTCGTTATCGATATACTATGATTGGAATAATCGATCTCTTGCTTTATATGTATGATGATGGTATGCATTTCAATAACCTCTTCTCTTGACATGCTTTCGAGATGCAGACTGCAGTATTTGCATTTGATACTTGATAAAACCAAGTTCAGAAGTCTAAAGCCCTACCACATGTTTAAAACAAGTCATAAACTTATTGCAATTTCTCAAATTCAGTCCTAAACCTTTTTTTTCTCACCAATTTAGTATAAATATTTTGTAATTATGTCAATTCGATCAATCCAGTCAAAATTGACCAACTAATACTGATGTGGACATTGGCCTATGCCGACCATTTAGTCGACGTTGATGTATCAATGTTTTATTTATTTTTTTTTTTTGGAATTTTTATTTACTCTCTCTCTCTCTCTCTCTCTCTCTCTCTCTCACTATCAAATTTTTAATATTTTTTTTATCTTTTATTTACTTTTCAAAATTTTTATTTTTTTTTTATCTTTTATTTACTCTCTCAAATTTTTAAAGGCCGGCGAGGGTTTTTTAATTTTTTTTTCGAATCTTTTATTTACTCTCAAATGTTTAATGTTTAATTTTATTTTTTATTTTTTAAGCCGGTGAGGCTTGCACCCATTGATCTAGCGAGGCTTTACCTCACCTAGCCATGGCAAGGCTGAACATCGTTGTAGTTGGGATGGGCGAGTTGGCCTTGCCTAGCCATGGCAAGTGCAAACCAAGCGTGGTATCTCATTTTCTTTCTTTTCTTGTTTAATTTTCAATGCCTCATGCTTTCTGGGATTTGATGCCTCAACTTGTCAACGGCATCTGACAAAATGGTTGCTCCAACTAGCTCGCCAAAGAGTTCGTCTAGGGACATACTAGGTGATCATAACTTGATCATGTCATGTGTATGCATTTAGCAATCATATGAACACTATGCTAATATTGTCTTGAATTCCATGAAATTTTGATCAATTAGAGACTCGGAAAAGTTTGATCGGAAAGTCTAGGAAGGCTTGGAGCTTGCAAGCTATACATTTCCATATATATTTACTAGATTCAAACCTATCTACAAGGGATTTCATAGGAAATAGTCCAAATTCAATGTAACTAGGATATGTCATGATATCCCTAATATTTATGGGATAATCACTAAAGATTTATTAATTAGTTTCAAAACTAATAAGATCTTTAGGGTGGAATTCCTTTCCTATTGGGATTAGGAAATTGTATCATGTATCTAAATATGCTCAAGTGTCGCGACCTCTTTTTTTGACGCTTGATTAAGGGGCGCCTACAGAGGCTAATAGTTTGGCTAAGTCTATCAAGCTTAGTCCGAGATCTCCCAAGCTCACTAATTCACGACTTATGGTTTTAATTTTTTTAACCTATAAGTTAATTTTAAAAATAAGTCACTACTAATCAAATTGAAGTGGATCGATTAGAAACCCAAGCGAAATATTGGGAAAAATATTCGCTCTTATGTAACAAGAGAAACTAGGATTGGGGATTTTATTACACTAGTTAATCACTAATGTATTTTCAGTACCTAATCTTAATTAAACCCTAAGGCTTTTTAGATTTTCAAGTGGAGGAAAAACGTTTTTGGTCTTTTTCTTTTTTTTAAACATAAATAGCATTTTTTTTATTTTAATCTTTTTTTTAAAAGTATAAATCTTTTTTGGCCTTTTTTCTTTTTTTGGAAAATTGTGAGATATTTTGGATTATTTTATTTCTGAAAATATTTTTTATTTTTTATTATAATAATATTTTTATTATATAATATAATATTATAAAAACGACCCAAGTCAGATTCCTGGGTTGGGACCGACTTGGGTCGCCAGCGGCTAGCCCGGATGGGCTGGAAACATAGGCCCATACTGGGCCTCACTCTTTTAAAAAAACACAGCCCACAAGATAAGCCCATAAATTTTGCAAAACCCACATGCTTTTGGCCCAAATTAGTAGGAGCCCTACCCGACTGAGACCCACATGCTCAACCCGGCTTGAATGAGCGAAACCCTACCTTTGGCCTTCATCGGAGGGCTTGTTTATAGCGGAGGGGTGCTGGTCGGCGGAGATTCGGCCGGTGGTTCTCAGCGTCCCAACCGCCCTTGGTGCGGCCGAACTGAAGTTCCCTCAGCCGCCCACTTGCATATCCTACTCCGCATTGAAGGCGTGTCACCTCTGCCTGCTCCACATGCATCGCCGTCTCTTCCTCCATCCGACATCATGTGCGTTCGGCTTCTTGCGTGTGCTGCAAAGGAAGAAGACAAGAAGGAGAAGGGGGGCTGGGCCGGGTCGCAAAGGCTAAGCCTTGGGGGCCTGCGCGAGGGAGAACAAAAAGAAGGGGCTATGCTTTCACGCCCAACCCCATAAGACCCCTTTTTTTATTTATTAAATTATCCGAAAAAGTGACAAAAATAAAGGAAACAAAGCTTAATGGATGCAAAAAGAAATTAAGGCCTAATTGATGCAAAAATTGTTTTTGTTAGGGTCAAATTGATTCCTAAATTTTTTATGCAAATTAATTTGAAATATCTAAGCCAAAATTTAGTGTCAACATCAAGATATAAGAAATCATCTCTCTCCCATTGACATAGGCAATTTTTGCCAAACCACATAAATCTCTGTGTTTGTGATTATTCTTTTTTTTTTTTTTCCAACTTTCCATCTCATTTAGTTAGGGTGCTCTTCCGCACAACAATTGGTATTAGAGCACTCCAAGTTTTCCATTTTTATATTGCAACTTATGACTAGATGGCTAGAAAATGTTCAACTGTTCTATTTGATATCAAACGATTCACAAGGAAGAGTAATTCTACAATATGGTGGAGAAGGATGAATGATTTGTTAATTGAACGTCAAAGGTTCTTCTGGGAAGATCAAACAAGCCGAACACCATCATTGATGATGATTGGCTTGACATGGAGGAGAGGGCATGCAACGTGGTCTAATTGAGCCTATCAATAGATCGAGGATCGAGCTGTAGGGGTCAATCAAAATCCAAGGGAAAGTTCAAAGGAAGATGCTACGGGTGTAATGAGGAAGGGCATACCAAGAGATTCTATCCAAATAAGAACAAGAAAAAGAAGAAGAGCTTGGATAAAGCAAGTATAGCTCACATCACTGAGACCAATGATGGGAACGTCATGTCCATATCATTGGGGAAGGAAACCTTCGAAGATTCATGGATCTTGAATTCCGGATGCACTTATCATATGAATCCTCATCAAGAAGCCTTCAATGAGTACAAGGCATAAAATGGCGGTTCAGTTCTCATGGGGTATGATACTCTGTGCAAGGTTGTGGGAGTTGGAACCATTGAAATCAAGATGTTTGATGGCATGATCAGAACCTTGGCGAATATGTGTCATGTATTGGGTCTAAGGAAGAATCCGATTTCATTGGAAGCACTTGAATCTAATGGATCCAAGTACTCAGCTCAAGTTGGAGTCTTGAAGGTGATCAAGGGAATTCTTGTTGTTCTAAAAGGATAGAGGCGTGGGAAGCTACATCGACTTATAGGAACCACAGTGCAAGGGGGAGCATCTGTGTCCACAAATGCCAGGACAGAGGAAGATAACATCTATCTATAGCATATGCAACTCAAGCATATGGGGGAAAGAGGATTGATGAAGCTTCACAAGAGGAATGTACTCCAAGGTATGAAAACATGCAAATTAGATTTCTACAAATTTTGTGTGTTTGGAAAACAATGCAAAGTATGGTTCAAGGTTGCAAATCATACAAGCAAGAGCATGCTTGAGTATATACACACGGATGTATAGGGTCCTTCACCAATAAAGTCAAAAGGCGAGAAGGAATACTTCGTGACTTTCATTAATGATTTCTCTCAAAAAGTTTGGGTCTACTTCATGTGACACACAAGTGATGTCTTGACAAGTTCAAAGAATGGAAGACAGAAGTTGAGATTTCAATGGGGAATCGCTTGAGATTGGATAAAGGAGGAGAATACAAATTGACACCACTAATGGAGCTTTCCAAGAATGAAGGGATTAGAAGTCACTTCATAGTTTTCAAATATGCCTCAATAGAATGGTGTAGTAAATAGGATGAATCGGACCTTATTAGAGAGAGCTCAGAGCATGAGGCTACATGCAAGACTAAGCAAGGAGTTTTGTGTAGAAGCTGTTTGCATGACATGCTTTCTTGTGAATTGATCTTTATCAACTACAATTAAATACAAAAGTCTTGAAGAGGTACGAACTGATAAAACTGTCGATTATTCTAATTAAAATATTTGATTGTTTTGCTTTTGTATATATACAAAGTTCGAAGTGCTCAAAATTAGATCCAAAGTCAAAAAATTGCATATTTCTTGGTTACAAGAAAGGAGTGGAAGGGTACAAATTATAGGATCCAAGTGAGAAGAAAGTTCTCGCAAGCAAGGATCTTATGTTTGATGAATATGCAATGTTGAAGTTAAGTTGCGTGCCAAACATGGCTATTGAATAGGAGAGTGATAACTCATCATTAAGGTGGAGCTTGAAGCCAAAGAATCTATAGAGAATGGTGAGTCATCCGATGAAGCTCTGAAAGTTAATGAAATGGTAGAAATTCCTTATACCATTGTGACGAATCAAGGAAGGCATAATCTCAAAGCACCAGAGAGATGCCGTTTTGACGACATGGTTGCTTATGCTCTTACCATAGGCTCCAACAATCCAAGCTCCTATCATGAAACTTTGAAAAGTGATCACAAAGAAAAGTGGACAACTACAATGATGGAGGAGAAGGAATCATTATAAAAGAATGAGATATGGGAGCTTGTGAAGAAGCCCAAGGATCGAAAAGTCATTGGTTGCAAATGGGTTCTTCAAAGAAAGAAAGCAGCAATAGAGAAAGAGTAAGAAAGATGCAAGGCTCGCCTTGTTGCTAAGGGCTATGCACATAAGGAGAGGATCAACTACAATGAGATATTTTCCCTGGTTGTAAAACACACATCAATTCATGTTTTACTAACTATGATGGCCATGCATGACTTGGAGCTCGAGTAGCTAGATGTGAAGATGGCATTCCTTCTTGGTGACTTGGAGGAGAAAATTTACATGGAGCAACTTAAAGGCTTCAAGGTCGAAGGGAAAGAGAATCAATTTCTTTGCTCAAGAGATCACTTTAAGGTTTGAAGCAATCTTTGAGGCAATGGAATAAAAGGTTTGATTCTTTTATACTTCATATTGGCTACATGAGGAGTATGCATGATTCTTGTGTCTACTATAAAGTTTTGGTTGATAATTCACTTATTCTATTGATGCTCTATATTGATGATATGTTGATTGCTGCAAGAAAAATGAGAGACATCATTCTCCTAAAATTTTAGTTAAGCAACGAGTTTGAAATGAAGGGTCTTGGTGCTACAAAGAGGATCCTTAGCATGAAATCTTTCAAGATAGACATGCAAATAAGCTTTGGATAAATCAAAAGAAGTATCTTGAGAAGGTCTAGGAGCGTTCAACATGGGGAAAGCTTTACCAGTTTGTACACCCTTAACAAATCACCTCAAATTATCTGAGAAACAATGCCCTAGTTCACATGAGGAAGTTATAAAGATGTCTTGAGTACCCTATGTCGGCATAATAAGGAGCTTCATGTATGCTATGGTTTGTTCTAGACCAGGTCTCGTTAGCCGATACATGAGCAATTCAAGTAAGGAGCATTGGAAAGTTGTTAAGTGGATCTTTCTTTATTTGGCTGGAACTATCGAAATGGATTTGATGTTCAATTCAAAGGGAGAATTGATTGATTTAGCAAGTTATGTCGATTATGACTTTGCTAGTGATTTGGACAAGCAAAAGTCCATCACAAGATACAACATTACTCTTGGAGGGGGAGCTATTTCTTGGAAAACAATACTTCAATCTATTATAGCATTGTATACAACCAAAGTTAAGTATAAGGTGGCAACTAAGGCCATGAAAGAAGGAGTATGGCTAATCGGTTTGGTCATGGGGTTGGGTTTAAAGCATGATAGTGCTACACTATATTGCAATAGGCCAAGTGCAATATATCTTGCAAAGAATCAAGTGTTTCCTTCCATAACGAAACACATTGAAGTTTGGTACCACAAGATTCAAGAATATGTGGAGAATGGTAACATTAATTTGAAGAAAATCCATACTAAAGATAATCCATGAATATGCTCATGAAGATAGTTACTTTGGAGAAGTTTTAATCCTATTGAGACTTGATTTCTCTCACTCATCATTGAAGTTGATGGAGGCTGCGCTGGTCTAGGTGTGGGCATACATTTGCGAAGGTATGGTGGAAAGAGAAATATATTCATTTTCTTGGTTCAAGTGAAGGCTTATGCTTTATTCAAGCCAAAGGTGGAGATTTGCTAATGTTGTCTTGAATTTTACGAAATTTTGATCAACAACAGACTCGGAAAAGTTGATTGGGAAGTCTAGGAAGGCTTGGAGCTTGCAAGCTATACATTTCCAAATATGTTTCCTAGATTTACACCTATCTACAAGGGATTTCATGGGAAATAGTCCAAAATTAATGTAACTAGGATATGTCATGATATCCCTAGGATTTAGGGAATCACTAAGGATTTATTAGTTAGTTTCAAAACTAATAAGATTTTTAGGGTGGAATTCCTTTCCTATTGGGATTAGGGAAGTAGGGATCTAAGGATAAGAAATCGTCTCTCTCTCTTGTGGACATATGCGGATTTTCACCAAACCACCTAAATCTCTATCTTCTCAATTATTCTTGTTTTTCAACTTTTCATCTCACCTAATAGGGTGCCCTTCTGCACAACAAACCGGAAATCATAGGCATTTTCTTTTGATCGATGCACAACACATGAAATATTTGAGATGAATCGATACTACTGATCTGAAGGCTAAAATCCATGAAGTATTGCTCTAGGCCGATCCTTCAATTCCTATCGAATTCAAGAAACTTCTCAGACTACGTTTATACTTGGGTAATGACAAAAATACGGATTGAAAACCATGTCGAAGTCGTGAAGCACATAGAGCGATGTCTTAGCTTATCTTGTAAGAGTTTTCCTAATGCGGACTAAATTAATTGATATTGTAATTTACTGTTTTTACGGTTACTGTAAAACAGGGTTGGTCTAAGGTGAGATAGAATGTTTCTTAATTAGTCTAATATGGGCTGGCTAGTGTGGGCCGAGTTGAGCCTAGCTCGTAATGATGGGGACTGGCTGGAAACTCTATAAATAGTGCTCAAGTCTCTCCTCTAACCCTAATTCTCACATATATCCTCACCTAAGGGGCGTTTACCTAACGCCGCACGTGAGGGGACCGCCTCATTGAGCCAGTGATACGGAGGCCAATAGAAGAGAAGGACTTGCGCGTGGAACATTGTGTTTCCGCTTCCACTTCAAGAACAATGAATCCCAAAACAGGTGCGTTAATCTTTCTACTTAATTATGCATGTTCTTGTTCTAGTTATGGAGATATTGGGGTTACTCAACTTGCGCCTATCTTGTGGTATCAGAGCAACCATAACCCTAGAACTCGAACGCAATTGGTTTTGCCCTAATTTGTATGGATTTATCAAAATTTGTACGGATCTACCCTAATTTGTATGGATTAGCCATAATTGGTACTAATCTTACCCTAATTTGTGATTTTCGAGACTTTTTGTTCAATAAAAATTAAATTAAATCACCAATTTGGCTTTGGGGAGACGAGACGAGCAAGCTTGTCGGTGGCGCGTCGCCGGGGGATGCCGCACATGCCCCCACGCGCGGCCACGCGCCACCTGGGCTTCGAATGCGCGCCGCGCACTCAGGCGGCGCGTGCGGGCGCGTGGGGGATTATTTTGGCACGTGGTTGGCAGCGTTGGACTCGTATGGTGATTTCCTATCTTGTGATATATTTATTTTATATGTTTGATGATTTTATTGATGTGAAATTGCATATGGAATCCTAAATACGTGAATTTTTAGTGTATTTTTGCGTATTTTTTTGTATTTTCTGTGATTTTGGAAATACAGGTAATGGGTTACTAGTATGTTATCACATAATAAAAAATGTATGATTCATCAATAAAAATCAAATTTTATTGTGAACTGAAGCTAGCTTAATGAGATACAATTCGTATGAGATTGTATTTTAGCTATGTATTGAGCTGATGAGAAACAATAAAGGTTATGAAACTTTTGTTGCTCAAGCATACTCCTTGACACGCTAGTAATGTTTGAATAATGGACGTCTTAAGAACTCATAACCAAACTAATTGTACTGATTAACACATCTACGGAATGTGGGTAATGCATGTCAATTAAGTTACTACATATTATACATGAACTCATCTGGTCACTTGTTAATGTCTATCAAGTTTAATATTTTTTATGGTTAAGGAGTATGACAATATTTATGTAGAGCAATAATATCTACTGTTAAATTTTAGATATTTGGTTATCTGGTTTGACTCAATTAATAGGCCACTGGTTGAAGTAATGATATTTGTTACCTAAAATTGATTAATAAATCAGTTGTTGGCATTTGAGTCATTTTTGCCTTATGAACTCATGAGTGATAATGGATCAGCTGTCAAACTTGTTGATTTGGTGTACCATGTATTACTATCGATGTTAATTTGTGAGAGATATTATAGATCAGCATTCTTTTTATGTTGTTTTGGTAATATGTAATTGGGGTGCATAAGAGATGTTTTATTCTCTGTTATGAGAAGTTTCTTGTGTTACTGTGATCGGTGATCTCATTGGAATCTGTCTTTCAGGTTCGCTATATATTTTTATATATATGTATGATTAATTTTTATTAATGGATAAAGCAATATAATTAGCATGATATGTGATTTTAGTGATAACATGCCCATATCACTAAAATTAAAATCACATGTATATGATGTATGTGAGTAGTAAAGTTTATATCCCTGATATGAGATAGTTTCAAGGATTCAATTGAGTAGTGACCGCTAAAGTGGCACGCTCGATTAGGTTTGAGAAATTTCGGTCTCGTATGATGATTGGGATGTCTCCTGGTCTAATGCGTAGTCATACTCCTGAATGAGATGATTGTGTATTAGTTCATGAAGGGATATATGATAGTGTGGTGGAGGAGTGACTGATTCTAGTGATTCATATGCCCAAAGGTGATGAATTCATGAAGAATTGGAATATATTCTCATAACCCTTATCATGTGGGAAGTATACAACTGCATGTCATGTATTCTGCCCAAAGGTGATTATATGATTATGCGTGTAACTCTCTGGATGTGTACTTGTACGTCAAGTTACACAGTACTCACATGATGCTAATTATATATATTGCTTGTTTTTCAATCACATTTTCTGTAATTAATAACTCAAATATTATTGAGGTTTTTACTACTTCAAATTTTAAGTTGTGGACATATGATTTGTTGCTTGAGAAAAGAGCAATTGAATTTGCTTACTGTCCATGAAGTGTTCCATTCTAGAACATTTGAAAAGAGGTTTGCACGCGGACTGCTTTGCTATAAGATGATGGAAGCCTTAGTTGCTTGAAATTATGTCTTGTTTGATATTGAAATTATGATACATCTGCAAATATTGTGTTTAAGTCATAATAACATATACATCCCGTATATGATTAAAATGTTGTTTCCAAAAGTTTTCTATTTAAGGAAAATTACCGAGATAAAGGTCTTAAAAGGTTGTCAGGCTTAACAGTGGCCGTGAGTATTTTGGCAAATATGACAATGCGAAATAGCTTAAAGGGTCATTTGTCAAATACTTGATAGATTCTGGGATGATAACTTAATTACTATGCCTGAAAATCCTGACAAAAGATTCACTCGAAATTATTTTATATCTTACCTAGATTGTTCAAAAGGGTATTGATTTTAAGACCCTAAAGAAGATACAAGAATTATGGTATCACATACTGTAAAGTTTCTACAGTTTAACGAGGATAGCCTCTATCAGATTATTAAAGATAATAGTATGATGGAGGTTATTATGTTTTTGTCTTTACCTATACAGATAATTATGGAATCTTCTGTACCATAGACTAAACTTGTTGAGGTTCAAGGTACTATTCTTGCTCGCTCAAAAAAAAAAAAAAAAGGTACTATTCTTGATATTTTATAATGAAATTTCTTAAACCTCTCAAGTGCAGAATAAAGTGGTTGCAGCTTTATTAAGAAAATTTGTTAGGGAAAGACGATCAGTTATATCATCATACTATATAGTCTATTTGTGAAAGCATGATTACAATATCCACTACGTGGTTGTTTTAGCAACTTATATAATTGTCATTTCTTGTTCTCAATTAAGTATGTGATTAGATGCCATAAAATACAGTATACAATTTATGAAACATCATAGTATTTGGAAACTAACTTACTTGCCTAAAGATCATAAGTTCATTAGTTGCAAATTGACGTACAAAACTAAAAGAATTTCAAAGAAAGATTGTGGAATTTAAAGCCAAATTGATAACTAAAGTTTTCACTCTGAAAGATGAGTGGATTGTTTATAGTGAAGAAATAATTATTTCTTTAAAAGATTCTTTCAGAGTGAATGCGGCATCAATAATTTATTTTGATATAAAGTTACGCCAAATAGATACAAAATCTATATTGTACAATTGAATGATTTTGCAGCAGATTCAAGTAAATTTGTGTGTAGACTAAAAGTTCTAATTTATAGTCTTAAGCAAGTTTCCAAACAATATTATTAAAGTTTCATAGTGTTGTTATTTTTTGTTCAATTGGGAACAAAGTAATTCAATATACTACAAGGTCAGTGGGAGAAAATTTATTTTTCTCATACTCTATGTATATGACTTTTGTTTACAAGTAGTGACCTTGAGGCATTTTTGTACTAAGGTCTGTAAGAATTGTTCTTGTCATATATATTGGATTTTATATTAGATTTTCTCAGAGAATATCTACTGATTGTATATTGGAAATATTTAATATATATTATTGCAAGCCAGGAATTGCTCCTATTGTTAAGGGTGATGGACGAAATCTATCGCATTGTCCTTATTTAGATATTGAGAAAATCTAATTAAATGGTGTACCTTGTGTCAGTGCACTTAAAAGTATAATGTATGCTCGAATTTGCACTAGACTAAATGTTATCTTTGTGACGGGACTTCTAGGCATATATCGATCAAATCCAGGACATGATCACTGGGTTACTGTCAAGAAGGTTTTAAGGTACTTAAAGAAGACAAGAGATTATATGCTAATTTATAGACATGTTCAATTCTTGTAGTTAGTAGAGTATTTAGATGTAAACTTTGCTGGATGTTCTAATGACATGCAATCAATAACGGAATACAGAATTATGTTAGTAGAAAGTACAGTAAATAAAGTTCTATGTCATCTTCTACTATATAAGCAGTGTTAGTAACATTCTTTTAGGTTGTTACTTAGGCTTTTAGGCTCCAGAACCTCATGAAAGAGTTGATTGTTTTAACTTTATAGATAGATCCATACAGTTGTATTGAGATAACAAATTTGTAAAATTATTTATTTACTACAAAGGTCTCAATGGATCTAAATATATGGTAGTCAAAGTTAACAGCAAACGGTATAGAAATGTGACGTTTTAATATAATAAATTTTCACAGACGATGTAATTGCAGATCCACTAACTAAAGGCCTACACTCGTGTGTATTTGAGTAACATATCGTTAACATGGGCCTAGGAGTATCATGAGATGTTGTTTTTTAGTGTGAACTATTTTGGCTTTACTCTAATAAAGGTTTCATCTGTGTTCGCTATAATTTGTAACGGTTTAATATGTATTAACTTTTGCATTCAATAAAATATTTTTGAATGTATTATTATTATGTTGAATACATATTGATAAAGTCTCAAGGGGTTGTATAAACCTTGAGTGAAGGCTAGGGGCATCCGGGCATCCAGTTATTAGCCTTGTGCATATGTCTTGTGATACATAAAGAAATGTTAACCATAAGGACAAGACATATGTGGATTCATTAGAACCATAAAGCATTCTCTAGTGACACAAGTTTTTTGTGACACCTAAGGTAAGAGAATGGTGACTGACAAATGCGATCTCTCTATGAGAGATGTTATCTATTTGACACACTACCATATTGAATCCATATCAATAAAGTTGAGAACATTCGTGATCATGGAAGGTTCTGTGTGTATACATGTAGTTACCGCCATGATTCGGTGTTGAAGACTTTATGGGATAGGATTGACTATTAAGAATTATCTCTGGACCAAATGTGCGCACATACGGTACGATTTCAATTAATATAGTCCAAGTGGGATAATGTAAGAATTTTCCTAATGTTGACTAAATTAATTGATATTGTAATTTACTGTTTTTACGGTTACCGTAAAACAGGGTTGGTCTAAGGTGAGATAGAATGTTTCTTAATTAGTCTAATATGGGCTGGCTAGTGTGGGCCGAGTTGAGCCTAGCCCGTAATGAGGGGGACTGGCTGGAAACTCTATAAATAGTGCTCAAGTCTCTCATCTAACCATAATTCTCATATATATCATCACTTAAGGGGCGTTTACCTAACGCTGCACCTGAGGGGGCCGCCTCATTGAGCCAGTGATATGGAGGGCAATAAAGGAGAAGGACTTGCGCGTGGAACATTGTGTTTCCGCTTCCGCTTCAAGAATAATGGATCCCAAAACAAGTGCGTTAATTTTTCTACTCAATTATGCATGTTCTTGTTCTAGTTATGGAGATCTTGGGATTACGCAATTTGCGTCCATCATATCTACCATGTTAAAACAATCAATAAACCAGCTTAACAGAAGAAGAATACGAAGAAAGAAACCATCGAGTTTCAGTAAGTGCAGACAGATTTTGTAATAATTCTTCTCTCTTCATGCGTTTTAATGAAAATGAAGGGGTATCCAAAGACGTTCCATCGACTGCAGGAAGTTCCACCAGCCACGGAATCGCGAAGATGCCGCCGCTTGCTTTCGCAGTGCCGTCGGTCCTCATGGCGACCTTTGGATACGTCCCCACCTTGGCTATCTGAATTTTCTCATTCCTCCGCGATTTATGACGCTGAGCTGTAATAATGTGACGCGTGCTTGTGCTTGCGCACGCAAGGCCGTATGCATTTCCCTTCGTCGTCGAAGTATGTGTGCTTTGTGATTGATATACGTTGTATCCCGCTCTACGTATTTCCCTCGTTGGTGTTGTCATTTCGTCCCTTATCAATATACTATGATTGGAATAATCGATCTCTTGCTTTATTTGTACGATGATGGTATGCATGGCAACGGTTTCGGCCATAATTTGATCAAGAAATAAACCGAGGCATGCGAATAATCTCTATTCTTGAGATGTTTTCGAGATGCAGACTGCAGTATTTCCATTTGATACTTGACAAAAACAAAGTTCAGAAGTCTAGACCCTAGCACCTATGTTTGATTTCCGAACTGTCGAATCCTCGAGCGTTTCCTTACGCTCGAAAAGGTTCTGTAGTTCATGCGTGGACTCAAATTTACAATGCCCGAAGCAAATATTACCGCGAACCCCGTTGAAGGATCGTATTTTTCCAAGGGCATAAAAGTTACAAAACAAAAAGATTGAGTCTTGAAAGAAGGGTGAGAGGGGACGCTTGTCCAATACACTCCTCTGATGTAACAATGGAGCGTGAGCGGCGGTGAATATCACCAAATAGCATAGTTTCACCACTAAATGGTAGGATCAATTCCAATCGGTTCTTATAAAATTGCTATGGATGCACTGAGATTGGAACGCCCGTATCGTGGCTTGCTCTTTCCACCACCCCTCACCGCCACCAACGGACCAACACCTATGCTCTCGGTCGACACCGTCCTCTCAGTCTCCATGTGCACGGCCCTGGCTCGTCCCTGCTGTCATCGAGCCAAAGCTCGGTCGATGCACTCGAGTTTTAGACCTCAAATCTGAGCTAGAGTGACCCCTAGATCTGACCTCCCTGGCTCGGCTGGACCTTGGAGCTGGCTCGATACAAGGTTCAGCGGGGTTCGTGATGGCCGCAGCTGGGGTCGAAGGTAGTGGGAGGGAGGGTTGGGAACTGGGGCGGTTGCTAGCAACGTCGTGGCGCTCGGCCAGTCACGAGCTTGCAACGGCGGAGTCTGGCCGGGCCAGCGAAAATTATAAAGGAGTTAAAGAGTACCATCACTTTTTCCTAAACCAAGGACAAGGAAGAGCTGGTCTAAGTTCCACGAACTCATCGAGTCTCACCTCGAGAATTTGATTGATTAAACATAGGTCTACAATTAATAGATTATTCTTATTAATTCCTTGACAGTCGATCTAAGAAGCATCACTATTAGCTCAAGATCCTAACGACTCTCTGGGTATTTGCAAATATTTTAATGCTTATGAGAGAAGAAATTTACATCACATATTATCTTCCTATCAAATTTCTAGCATCACGAGAAATAATAATTGATATGTTCTAGTGACTTGATTTCTCAAAAAATTTTAATAATTATCCCATTTACTAATTTTTTTCATGTTTGATTTGCTTTTAGTTGGCTAGTTTTTTCTTTTTTCAATTTTCTTTTTTTCTATACTTAAAATGGAACAATTGTTTAGAATTCGAGCCGCATATGGTTGGAAATGGGTCATATGGATCAAATTTGAGCATTATATTCCATTAAAGGAACAATATGAATCATTTGGATCAAGTCGAGTCAGACCCATTTTCAATCCACCCATTTGCCATATCTAAGTGATCCTCACAAACTCAAATTCTTCATTTGCGAAATCCCCATGTTCTACATTCCATTGTAGAGGAAGAACTCGTGAGTTGTCAAGCTTTTAGGTAGATGATTTCCAAAAAGACCAACTTTGTTCAGAACCACGAATTTCATATTGGCTTCACAATGTGGTTTACGCTGTTTGACATAGGATTTTCTCTTTTGAATATATAAATAAATTATAAATGATATATTTTATATAATATATTTTAGATATATTATATATAATATATACAATCAGGGTTGGTCCGAATTGGATCAATCTTAATCTCTCAAAAGTGAGGACCAACCCGCACAATGTTAGTTTATGAATCCTAGAGTCAATAATTATCCCAATATCCCTAGAAACCGAACCAAGACTAGCAAGGTTAGGCCTGTATAGGATCGGTCTAGGGTTAACCTTGGACGAATGCTCACCCTTGCTCTTAGTGTCTGCACCCCTAGTTAATTGGGTTGGAATTTTCAAGCAGAAGAGCTATATTCAATGGATTTTTGTAAGCTCAACGACTCAATTAAACAAAAAATTAGTTCAAGGATCATATCTAATATTGGAGAAAAGTTAAGAAATCACTTGTACTGCTGTCCATATTCTCTATTTATAATTTCCCAGTGAAGATTGATGTCCCTCTCAAGTAGCACGAATCTAATTGATAATAGTATTTCTCCGCCAAACAAAAGAGCCATTAATTCCTTATTTTGATTTTCTTATGATATTTAATTGTGTAGGCTATAGTAGCAAACACTATTCTGGCATCCAATGCTAAATTTAGGATCGGCCCTATGATTAGGACCAAACTCAAAATCCCTTCTAAATGTATTACCAATTTCAAAGTTCGCTTTTTTTCCTCCTTTTGAAAGGTGTGTTTATTTCCCAAAAAATGAATCTGAAACACATTAAAAAAAAAACAAAAAAAAAAACAAAACAAAACAGTCACCTGTGTCACTTAAAAAGATCAATTAACGAAAAGAAAAATTTCATTACCCATGAAAATGTTTAAACATAAATTGTTGTCGATAATTGAACTATTTTCCATTGACTCATTACTTCAAGCAAACATTTTTCGAAAAAAAAAAAATTCATATCACTTATTTTTCTTGAAACAAATGAATTCGAAGTTTCCCGTGATCCTTATTTTTCTTTTTGCCACTAAACCCATGAACAGAAATCTCCTATATTTTGGAAAGGAAAAAAAGCTACGGTAGATTTCAGAGGCCACGAGCCAAAAAATTTCAATTAGTAGAACCAAGAGTGAGCTTTTTTATTATCCTACATAATTAGCTATATTCCCCAACGATCTTGCATGCTGCTTTGATTTTTATGCCCACGGCAGCTTACTCAAATCTAATCTCACCTATAATCGCTAGAAGCAAGTTCAATGGCCCCCATGTTTTATCGTGCGATTAGGTAAACGAATAGCTTCCTTCCCATTATGGCCAATTACAATCTTTTACCAGCTTAGCTAGGCTTTCTTCAATCTTCTTCGGGCAAATACGATGCAGGAGGGACAAAATAATTTCCATTATTGTAGCAATTAGAGAAAAGGAAGAAAATGCACCGACTCTCGGCAATAACTCAATAATATTGATTTCAGTTCATGTTTTTTCTTCGTCAGATAAACATTGAAAAAGCAAACATTACTATCATCTTTAATTCTCATATGATTATATTTATTAATTGAAATTATTCCAATTTCGTAACTTGCCAAGTCATCTAGAATTCTCATAGGGTTATATTTAATTATTGAAATTATTCCACTCTCCTAGCATGATAAAGTATACCCTGGCCACAAGGGGTGTCTCTTCAGACATGCCACGTTACTCTGATTTGTTCTTGAGACTGACCTCATGTGCTCTCTTTTAGTTCACCAAAGAAGCACATACCAGAAATAAGATAATAATAAAGTCCAAGGCAAAACCCTAATCTTGAATATAAAGGAGTAGCTCCTGCCCAAGTACAAACTCAGGGCATGCAAACGAATCGAGCACGCTCGGATTTCTTGAATTAGACCCGCGAGAAGGAACTGCTTGAAACCGCCTCTCTCATGGCTACGAAAGGCGACAAGATGACGGGTCCGAGCCTAGTTATGGCCCTCGCAGTGACCGTGGCCGTACTCTGTGCGCGAGCCACGGCCCAATCCGGGTGCACCAGCGTGCTCATGAGCCTCGCGCCGTGCCTCAGCTTCGTGACGGGGAGCTCGTCCACCCCGTCCTCCTCGTGCTGCTCCCAGCTGGCCAGTGTGGTCCAGTCGCAGCCGCGGTGCCTTTGCATGGTCCTCAACGGCGGCGCGTCGTCCCTCGGCGTGACCCTGAACCAGACCCTCGCCCTGCGCTCCCCGGCGCCTGCAACGTGCAGACCCCGCCCGTTAGCAAGTGCAACGGTGAGTTTGAGTGCAAACCGAGCGTGGTTTCTCGTTTTCTCTGCTTTCTTGTTTAGCTTTCAAGGCGTGGTGCTTTCTGGGATTTGATGCTTCAACTTGTCGGCAGCTTCTGGCGGAACGGTCGCTCCAGCCGGCTCACCGGAGAGTTCGCCGAGTGACAAATCAGGTAATACTACTAGTCACTGGCTCATAAGTTGATCATGTCACATATATGCATTTAGCCCGCAATTATATGAAAGCCAAAAATGGGAGTCATCTTCTTTCGATCGATATAAAGCAAATGAAATATTTGAGATGAATCCCATACCACCATACTGCTGATCTAAAGGCTAAAATCCATGAGGTACACGCTCTAGGCCGATTCTTCAGTTCCTATAAAATTCAAGAAACTTCTTGGACTACGTTTATACGTGGATAATACATTTCGTACCGACCAAAATATGAATATTGAATAGCACGTTGGAGTCGTGAAATACACAGAAATGTCTAGCTTATCTACCATGTTAAAACAGTCAGTAAACCAGCTTAACAGGAGTAGAATACGAAGAAAGAAACCATGGAGTTTCAGAAGTGCAGACTGAATTTGTAATAATTTTCTTTTCTCTTCATGCGTTTTATGAAAATGAAGGGGGATCCAAAGTCACTCCATCGACTGCAGGAATTCCACCAGCCACGGAACCGTGAAGATGCCGCCGCTTCCCCTCGCAGTGCTCTCGGTCCTCATGGCGACCTTTGGATACGTCCTTGCCATGGCTATCTGCATTTTCTCATTCCTCGGCGATGTATGACGCCGGACTATAATAATGTGACGCGTGCTTGTGCTTGCGCACGCGACACCGTACGCATTTCCCTTTGTTGTTGAAGTATGTGTGCTTTGTGCTTGATATACGTTGTATCCCGCTCTACGTATTTCCCTCGTTGTTGTTGTCGTTTTCCCCTTATCAATATACCGTGATTGGAATTATCGATCTCTTGCTTTATTGGTATGATGATGGTACGCATGACAATGGTTTCGGCCAAAAATCCAACCAAGAAATAAACCGAGGCATGCGAATAGTCTCTGCTCTTGAAATGTTTTCAAGATGCAGACTGCAGTATTTGTATTTGATACTTGATAAAACAAAGTTCAGAAGTCTAAACCTAGCAGATATGTTTGATTTCCGAACTGTTCAGTCCTCGAGCATTTCCTTACGCTTGAAAAGGTTCTGTAGTCCATGCGTGGACTCAAATTTACCATGCCGGATGCTTCTATTACCGCGAACCGTCGAAGGACGAGAGGAAAAAGAGTTTCGAAATAAAAAGATTGATTCTCGAATGAAGGATGACGGGGTGCGTGTTCAATACACTCCCTCTGGTATAAGAATGCAGCGTGAACGGCGGTGGGCATCACTGAAAAGCATAGTTTCACCACTAAATGGTAGGATCGATTCCAATCGGTTCTTATAAAATTGCTATGGATGCACTGAGATTGGAACGCCCGTATCGTGGCTTGCTCTTTCCACCACCCCTCACCGCCACCAACGGTTCAACGCCTAAGTTCTCGGTCGACACCGTCCTCTCGGTCTCCATGCGCTCGGCTGGGGCGTGTCCTCGCTGTCGTTTAGCCTAAGCTCGGCCGATGCACTCAAGTTTTAGATTTCAAATCTGGGCTAGAGTGAGCCCAAGATCTGACCTACGTGGCTCAGCTCGACCTCAGATCTGGCTCGATACGAGGTCAAGCGGGTACTTAGCGGCCACAGCTAGGGTCGAACGTGGTGGGAAGTAGGGATGGGAACTGGGTGGTTGCGGGCGTGAGGGGGCCCGTTGTGTGTCTCCCTCAAGCCTGGAGGGGGTGGTGCTGGGTTGCCGGCGACGTCGCGGTGCACGGACAGACATGAGCTTGTGACGGCGGAGCAGGGCCGGGCAAGCGGAAATTGTAGAGGAGTTGAAGAGTACCGTCACTTCTTTCTAACCAAGGACATGGCTGAGCTGGTTAAGTTCCACAAGCCCATCGAGTATCACCTCGAAAATTTGATTGATTAAACGTAGGTCTACAAATTATAAATAATTCTATGTAATTTCCCTGACAGTCGATCTAAGCATCACTGTTAGATCAAGATCCTAACGATTCCCCAAGTATTTTCAAATATTTTAATGCTTACAATAGTAGAAATTTACGTCACACATCTGACTGCGTGTAGTTTCCTCACGGGAAATAATGATAGATACGTTCTACTAACTTGATTTCTCAGAGTTTTCAATAACTGTGTCATTTCCTATTTTTTTCATGTTTAATTTGTTTTCAATTTGCTAGTTTTTTCTTCTATTTTCTTTGTGTCATATCCAAAAGAAACAATCGTTGAGGATTGGAGCTTGCATTCGATTGGGAATGAATCGGGTTTAGATCGAATTTATACCGCTAAAATTATATTACATGAATGGATCAATGCGAGTCATTTGGATCAAGCTGAGCCGGACCCATTTTCAATCCATCCATTTGCCATGTCTAATTGATCCTAACAAGCCCAATTTCTTCATTTGCGAAATCCCCATGTACTCCATTTTACTGTAGAGGAAGAACTCGTGAGTGGTCAAGGTTTTTAGGTAGACGAGTTACAAAAAGACCGACTTTGTTCGGAACCACGAATTTCATATTAGCTGAAGCTATGAGCACGTCACAACGTCGCATCGTTCACAAAATTCCTCTTCCATTACAAGTAGCCCCAATTAAACTTTTTCTTTGCTAAAATATCCGTGGATTCCAAAAGCAAAAAAGCTGTAACACAACATCAGGGCCGTGCAAAGAAAGGTTGGAGTCAGAGACACGTTATGCTTTCTTCGATCGACAGGCTTCGCAAAGTCTCCGCTTTTGAACACTTCTCTAGAAAAATAGACCGACCCGAATGAGATAAAGCAGCAGGAACTTAGTTAGAAATGAGTTTGGTCACCTACAAAAAAAACTCCCCAAAATTGCCCGGTCACCACTCACCACCAGGTTTGACATTTAGCTTTTCCTTGAACAAATCGGCAGACAGGTTCTTGGACGAGTTTGGTCACCCACATAAGTTCCTCCCTACCTCCAATTTCCCCTACATAAACCCCCACCATTTCCTATTCTCCTCCACAGTCCAGCAAACATATTTTCTCAGCACTCAACAATTGTTCTCGAGACATCGGTTTGTGAGTAGAGAGAGAAAGAGAGAGAGGTGTTAACCACATCAATGGCGGATAGAAGGATGGAGGCGGCTCTGATTCTTGCTGCGGTGGCCATGCTCTGGGTGGGGGCAGCCGCTCAGTCAAGCTGCACCAACGTGTTGATAAGCCTCTCGCCGTGCCTCAACTACATCACGGGGAACTCCTCCACCCCATCCTCGAACTGCTGCACACAGCTTGCCAGTGTCGTTCGCTCCCAGCCTCAGTGCTTGTGCCAGGTTCTCAGCGGAGGTGGCTCTTCACTAGGGATCAACGTCAATCAGACTCAAGCTCTGGCTCTACCAGGTGCCTGCAATGTTCAGACTCCGCCCATAAGCAGCTGCAACGGTAAGCAAATAAGCCAAATTATGATTTTCAGTTATACAATATAAAAGGTATAAGAAATATAGTACTCACATAGACACCGGATTCGGTGCAGCTGCTTCCCCCGCTGAATCTCCATCAGAGACTCCTGACTCTCCAACAACAGTTCCTTCAGGTACAGCAGCATCCATCCTGCTTAGCTCTGATTTAGACACTGTTTCTTCGACAAGAAAGATTGTCAGACTAGTGTATAACATGGCTTGCAATGAGTTAAAAGAAATGAAATTGATCACAAAGTCTATATGCAGGAGATGGATCCAAAACCATACCGTCGACACAAGATGGCTCATCAGATGCAGGCTCCAACAAGCTTTCGATTCCCCTGCTTTTTGTCCTCCTCTTGGCAGGATCATATGTCTCGATGCTGTCCTCAAACTAATCATCTGTTCCTCCACCATTTAATTCTACCAATTTCTGTATGAAAACAGGCATATGCATTGAAGTATTCTTTATTGGTTTGTATTCTAGCTCATAGCCCCATTATAGGCAGGGCAATGAGTTGTATAATACATTTTACACGTTGAGTTTTGTGTATCTACTACTGCTGGAGAGAGACTGGATGTATTTCTTCTAAATAAAAACAGGCATCTGCCTACTTTTCATATGCCTTCATGTTTATCTCCATCTTATTGATGGCATATTTTCCAGGCCACAATTGCTCTCAGATGAATTTTGTGGATTCAAACGCTTTCTTAAAAACAATAAACATCAATATCAAGCTCGAGTTTCAAAAAAGATAATCTAGGAAGTGCAAAGCACGTGAAATATTAGGAACTTAAACAATACATCTACAAAGAACAAAGGTGCAGACCCAATAATGCTAACTATATGAAAAAGAATAGAATTGTTCAATATTACATCTCCCCACCCCATCATCATCCAAACTCCATCAAGCTCCAATGCCTAGAAACATCAAAATTATAGAACAATTCCTTCACAATCACCTTCGTTTCTCTTTTAAGAGCTGACAACAGCAAATCTGAGCAACCACTACCCAAATTTGAGTTTTCTGCTGAAAAAAAATCTTGAGGCAGGACACTGATTGGATCATTTTAGCTCCAGATGCCAAACACGGAGCTTGTACCTCGATTCTTGTTCTTTCAAGCATATGTAGATCAGTTGTAAGCTCTGATTTTTGTATACTTGCACAGTAGCAAGTTGTTGGATAGTCAGGAAGCTGAGTCTTTACTGCCCATTGCAAAGAAGGAAGCAGGATGAGCACATCTGACAATCTTGACCCGCTGAAAATCGAAAAGCTAATAGGACGTCTGCTTCATCCACTAAATATAAAGGCCAAAAACCAACAATTGTGTTTTTATGAACAAGGTTTCTGGAGCAAGCGACATGTATGAGCAGTGTGACTTCAGTTAGATGCTACACTTTGATTAACTACAAGTAATAAGATTTTAAAAGCATAGAAAAAAAAAACATTTTACTTCTGCAAATGTACAGACATCAACACCTCATTAAATTTAAGCTTTTGATTCTATAGTAGTAATACTTAGCATGAATACTAATGTAATTATAAGGTGACTGGTTCTCACAGAAACAATTCCCCTCAAAGAGGAAGTTGACACATTATTATAAGGTGACTGAGTCTTTACTGCCCACTGCAAAGAAGGAAGCAGGATGAGCACATCTTACAATCTTAACCCGCTGAAAATTGAAAAGCTAATAGGACATCTGCTTCATCCACTAAATAGAAAGGCCAAAAACCAACGATTGTGTTTTTATGAACAAGGTTTCTGGAGCAAGCGACATGTATGAGCAGTGTGACTTCAGTTAGATGCTACACTTGTTTATCAGAACATAGAGATGGTCTGCTACAGTTGCTTAACTACAAGTAATAAGATTTTAAAAGCGCAGAAAAAAAAAAAAAAAAAACATTTTACTTCTGCAAATGTACAGACATCAACACCTCATTAAATTTAAGCTTTTGATTCTATAGTAGTAATACTTAGCATGAATACTAATGTAATTATAAGGTGACTGGTTCTCACAGAAACAATTCCCTTCAAAGAGGAAGTTGACACATTATTTCCATTTAGCATATACTACATTGAAACTGCTAAAGCACTAATAAAACAACCTATCAACCGGAACTCAACCAATAAATATGCCAAAATGATAAACCAAGTCTATTAAATGATAGTACCAAAGTTAATCTACATCATTTACAAAGGTCAAAGAGCTCACGACTGTCCAGAAGACCTCACAAGCTTTCTCAACAAACTCCTGGCCAATTAAGCATGCGATCGTGACCGAACAAAATCTTCTAGTTTTTCCCACACCTCAAGAGCAGCAGCCCGATCTTGATGTCGCTTATTTTTACTTATCTGCACGTTGAATTCAAACTCACAAATCAGCAATCCTGACAGCAACTAACAAAAGGCAACCGCATTTACAGGCAATCTCCATAGAACTCGCAATAAACCCATCGGGCAGCTCAAAGTGTAAAATCAGTACTCACCGAGATAATCTTTACATTCCACTGCTTTACAATCTTTGCAGATTCCACGCTGTCATCTTCGAACCTCATAAAGAACCCAATAACTGCAACTCATTACCAACAGAAGAAAAATCCGCAATCAGCAGGTCATTCCATCCCCATAAGCACAGAGAAAACAGCAGATAAGGCCTCAAACTCACTCACTATATCACAAACCTAGCAACAACATAAATGCCAATTCAACGCATCAATCCCCAAAACTACATTCAATTGCAACCAAACCAAACTCACTCCTATTGAAGATCTCCACATGGTCCTTGAAAGGCCAGTCCTTGAACTGCCACTCCTTCCCCAACACGAAGACTGCCACAACCCGGTCCCAATCCTCGGGCTTCAATGCCGACGGCTTGTCCCTCACCTCGTAGGCCGTCACCACCCTATCCCTACTGAACTTCTTCTGCACCGTGACGCAGTCCGGCTTCGGCCCCTTCATCTGCTTAGCCTTCACATCCGTGGGGATAAAAACCCCATCTTCCAGGAACTCCTTCACGTTGTGTATCGTGATCAGCGTCTGGAACGCGCTCGGCACGAGGATTATCGGCACGCCCTCCCCGATCTTGCTCCCCTTGAGGTTCAATTTCGGCTTAATCCCAGAATCCCCAAACCCTAGCTCCTCGCCGAACCCCAGCCCCCTGTCCTCCGCCCCCATCAAGCGGCTCTTCGCCACCAGCCCATCCTTCCGCTGCTGCGACTCCATCCTCTGCCGCTCCTCCTCGCGCCGCGTCGAGGCGACGAGCACGGCGTAGAAGTCCCGGTTCTTGCACTCCAGGATCGCCTCGCGGTCCTTGAGCGGCCGCTCGACCGTCCGGATCAGGGCCATCACGTCGACGGCCGCGGCGTCCTCCTCGGCCTCGCCCTCGGCTTCCGCCGCGAAGGCCGAGGGGGCGGCTGCGGCGGCGGCGAAGGCGGAGGAGGGGTCGGGGAGGGCGGCGGCGACGTCGGCGGCGATGGCGGCGGCGGCGGCGGAGGCGGAGGAGGAGGAGGAGGGGAAGAGCTGGATGGCGTCGGAGGAGGAGATCTTGCCCTGGAGGTAGTCGAGGAGGGGCTTGCGGTCGATGAAGGTGACGGTGGGGAGGTGGTGGAGGCGGGCGGCCTGGATGTAGTCGGTGTGCTTGAGGTGGTGGTGGTTCACGAAGAAGAGGAGGGTCTCCAGGGTGTACAGGCTGCCCTGCTTGGACCGGTAGGCCGTCTCGGCGGCGCAGGGGAAGGCGTAGTCGGCGCCGAACCGGAACTCCTCGCCGGCGCGGACGATCTTCTCGAGGTCGCCGCGCATGGTGAAGTCGCGGAGGGCGGAGAGCGGGTCCATCGGCGGCGGCGGCGGAGGCGGAGGAGGAGGAGGCTGCGATAAGAGAGGGCGCGCTGTGGTGTTTTGTCGTTTCGGTACGACGGAAGAGTGCGATTTATACTGAGGCCCGCCAATATAAAGCGCTCGAAATTTACATATTGAAGAAGTAAAAGAAAAATATCAAGGGTTAATTGGAAATTTTTTAAACAAGGGCAAAAAGTATCATTTTTTTTCACAAATAAAAATCTGAAATGAAATTTATTTTAAATAAATAATTAAATTATAATCATTTTCTTAAATAGAAATTTGAAATGATTTTTATTTGAAATAAAAGCTTAAAGTGTTATCATTTTTTCCAATAAATATAAGAAGTGAACCGTATTCTCATTTTCTTAAATAAAAGTTTCAAAATGAATCTTATTTCAAATAAAAGATTGAAATGCCATCTTTTTTCAAAGAAGAACTTAAAATAGATCTTATTGGACTTGAAGTGACTTATTAATAATCCAAGAAGGGCTTCACATCACTAGCTGAGATTGCTGTCATTTCTATTTTTTTTCTTTTTTTCCATAAAAAAATTAAATAAAAAAAAAAAATAAAAATTAAAGAGAGAGAGGGCTAAAGTTAGCCCTTCCACTTGTGGCCACTGCCCCATTGTTGTTGGGGTAACGACAATGGTCAACGGGTCACAACCCTCTACTGATTCTGGCAAGGGCCGCCAATCCTAGCTAAGGTGCTAGCAACCCCAGCGGCCATAAGCAAGAGAGTTGCCTTCCCACTTGTTTTTTTTTTTTTTTAATGTATATTATTTGTGTTTTTTAAAGTTTTAACTTTCTTTTCTTTTTTTGGAGTTTGGTTTTTTATAAAAAGGAAAAAAATAAATAAAAAAAATTTAAATGATGAAAATGCCCTCAATCAACTAGTGAGGTCAACCCCTCCTTTGAAATTGGCATAGTACTTCAAGCCTTTATTTGAAATTAGGTCAACTTGAGATATTTTTTAAGAAAATAAAAGCACTTTAAATCCTTATTTAAAATACGGTTCACTTCAAGTCCTTATTTGAGAAAAATAATAATACTTTGAGTCCTTATTAGAATTTTCCCAAGTTAATATTATAAGAAATCTTAAATTGGAACATTCATGATAAATTTATTTCAAATTAATTTTTTTATCACAAAAAAATCACAAATTGAAATATTTATGATAAATTTATCCTCCATTAATTGTTGTTAAATTTTACTGTCAAATTGTTAAATTGAATGACTAGTTCAAGAGTTTATCCTTCGTTTGTTACGGTTGTATCAATTTATGGTTTTTGTGATATTAATCTAATTTCATAGAAACTAACAAAAGATAAATTCATCATAAGTATACCGATTAAGAATTTTTCTCGATATTAACCCAAATATCATATATAAACGGCTCACTTTCAAACCATAATCAATTCATATATGTAGAATCAAAACTACTTAGGAACTTACTTCAATAAAATTATCCGTCCATTTGAGATTTTGTCGTCTCACTTTCCAAAATTACCCTCACCCCCCCCCCCCCCCCTCTCCCTCCCTCCCTCGTCAACACTACTCCTTCGTCTCGACCTCCTCCAAGATTGAGCTTGTCACCATAGCTATTGGAGTTCGAGCTCAAGCTTGTGCCTTGGCCGAGCTAGATTTGAGCTCATAATCGTGGCCCATGAAGTTTGAAGCTTGTGACCATGGACCGAATCTAGCGTCTCATGGCGAGGGGAGAGCGTCAAATGGTGATGTCACAAGGGGCCGTCTCAGGGATAAAGCCGTCTCGGGGATAGAGTTCTTGGATACCAAACCAAAGCCATCCCTACGCCATATTTAGGCACCTTAAGCATCATGAATGAAGGAAGACCAGGGATGATTCCAAGTCTTAATGTGAAGATTAGTGTTCCCACTTTATTCACCTTGCAGCTTATCAAGGGAGTTGAGAAGGATGAAGAAACCTAAACAAATTAATAAGGTTGGAGAGGGCTTTCACTCTCAACCATGGGCCACCCCTAGAATTCGTTGGTTTGTTTGCCCGGGCAATGAACCATCAATCAAAACAAGGTAAGTCATTCAATTCATGATTAGGATTACCCAACCAAACACGGATTGGAGTCATAATGACAAAAGGAAGGCGAAAGAAAATTATGAAGATTGTTGCATATGGATAGAATTGTACTTGGGATTCTACCTGAGAACTAGGGCTATGTCTTCAATGTCGGCCTGACGAGTGATAGAAATACCTTACGAGGGCTAATTTCCACTATTAATGGTCAATCAATTGACTTCCGACTGCACTCTACACTCTAGCTTTCTTTAATTCCGTTGGATTGCTTTGGATGCTTCCTGCTTTCAGTAAAGTAAGGACTATGCTTCTAAGCGGCATTAACATCAAAGAGAGGATTCGGTGGAAGTAGGGAAAAAAGCACAGTTGTAGTTCCGCTTTCACTAATAGTAGTTGAAAAGAGTAAAAAAAAATGGATCGAATGGCCAAACCTGGCTCCTAGTACGTACCGTTATTTACACCTATAACAGGACACCAATACCCTACCCTATTGGAGAGAAGCTCTAAGCACCACTGAACATGAGAGTCGAAAGACTTTTGCATCGGTCGTCTAGGTTCTAATCCGTATATCACCCGGGAACTCACTGTTGAAATTCCGGCAACTTGTTCAATTCCTTCTATTATATAATAGATCAGCCCTTATCAAGAACTCTCGCCAAATCACCAGCCTTCCTATTAGGCCAGAATGTACTACCACCGTGGTCATTCATTTCTATGCCAAGGCTGGAGGCATGGTAGATGCTAGAATAACGAACTAGTTTAGCCTAGTTGGCATAAAGCTGTTACATTCAGGTTTGGTTTGGTAAATAAATAGAAAATATGGAATTAGATCTAGAAATTAATTTCATTATTTAACAGCTAAGTGATTTCATAACTTAAACTTTCCTTAACCAACTGATCTTACTTCGTAATATTAACCTACTTTTTTTCTTACTTTAGGCATAGGCCTTCGCCACTTCAAAGGGGAAACATGTTAATCGAAAGAATGGGGCTATTCTATTCAGGGAGGATTAAACACAAACAAAGGGATTAGGGGCTTGATGATCGGAAAAAGGAAGGGGCATGGTTGGTGTGTCACTTGGGTGGTGGGAGAACACCATGAACTGGTTTTCACTCCCTTTAGAAAAAGCGGAAGACTAAGACGAATCAGCCTTTCGGATAGTACGTGGGGTCTTCTACTTAGAATACGATAAGGATACCAGCAAAGGTGCAATAGGCTAGGTCTGGGATCGATCCCATCTAGCAAAGAAAGCAGTCACGCCAGAAAGAAGAAAGTCAAGCTTTCAAGCTGCCCTTATTCCATTCCTTCAACATCTGCAGAGCTAACCCCTGAAGTGATGTGACTGCAGGCCCAACATAGGATAGGTTGCAGCGCCCTTGATCAAACTCGAAATTTCATAAGAGAAGAAAGATCTCCGCGTAGAAAAGAAAGGAGAAATCGTTTTGATTCAAGGCAAGGTTGGAAGGAAGAAGAAGGCTTTTCAGCCTGAAGAAGGGAAGAGGGAAGACAAGATCCGATCCCCTTTTTGTAGCCTAGAAATGGATGAGGGAGCGCTCTCGGGAAAGCAACTGTCCTTACTAAACTATGCGCTCATCTCTCTGGCCAACCCGAAAAAAGTTAGGGGGGAAATTCCCCAGCAAGGCTCCATATCCCCTTTTCAATAAAGCACACTTTGGCGGGCACCTATCCCTCCATCGAAGCGGATGGCCAGACCCTCCTGATTATGTAGCTTGGCCGGTGGGGGTGGAGGATAAGGTTTGTAGAAGAGTTTGGTTGTTTGAGGATTTGCAAGAAGAGGCAATTTGATCATTTCAAAGTTTAGAGGAAAATCGTGTTTTAAAAAGCATAGGTATGGCTTTGGTAAAAAAAGAACCAAGTTATTCAATTTCAAATGCAATTCTATCCAGTCGACCAAATTTATTACAAACTCAAAGGCCCACGACTGCATAAATGCCTTGCTTAGTAGAGAAGTGATTAAAGGGTTTAGCTCCCGACAGCAAGCCCTCACTCCTGGCCTCGTTCCACGTCATCCAGATGGACCCCACTGGCTTGCCGTCGAGGCAGATGGCCCGACAGTGAGGGTGGGGGGAGGACAGCGCCAGCGATGTAGGGCCAGGGCATCAGCGCACCTCGTATAAGGCTCCCACCTGCAGAAGGGGGCGAAATCCAGGTCGGCAGCCCACACATGAATTCATCGACTCAGAGAGTTGCCAAGAGCGGAGCAGGATTATGCTGCCGCCGATCGCTTGAGGTCATTGCAAGTAAAAAACTCCTGGAAAAACTAGAAAGCCAAAAGAAAGGGAAAAAAATGCTATAGAACGGAGGAGCTACCTGCCATGACGAGAATCTGTACCTTCCCTTCTTCAAATGAAAAATGACTAGATAAACTAGGGAGAAAAAAATCCTAGCTTTGGTTATCGACTAATTATAACATCCTCTAACGATGTAAAACTTTTCCACAAGCGATCTTATCTACTGGTAATTTAATCATTAGAGATAGAATGGATAATTAAAATCCTTGAATCAACTATAGATTAGACTGTTTTATAAAGTTTTTTTTTCTTTACACTTTACAATGACAATGATGTACACTCTAGTTTTCCTCGATCATGTGCCAAATTTATGTGGTCCTATGACTGTCAAAAGAATCTAGGAGATTCTCACTTTCTTAAGACATAACAAACATTTTATAGTCTTCTTGCTCTACAAACGGAGAAAGACAAAATAAGTCATTTTTCTGCCAAATTGAATGTTAAAATATGTTTGGAGTTTGAGTTTATAAGTGAAAATTTCAATTCATGCAAGAGATTTCCTATTCCGGATGTAATGGAAAATCCAAATTCGGAGATCAAAAGCTTAAAATGAAAGGCCAAATTGGACTAAACTTGCCAAAAAAAAAAAAAAAAGGAAAATCACTTATGGTGCCGATAACATATCAAAAATCGACATCAGTAGAGAGACGGCTGAACACGACCACGTTCCTCGTCCTCCCTTTGAGCACTTGATACTTCCTCAGCACCCCCTCCCTCTTGAACCCGGCCTTCTCCAGCACCCTCTGCGACGGCTTGTTCTCCACGTCCACGATCGCCTCCACCCTCTCCAGCTCCGGCCTTGCGCTGAACGCCTCCACCACCGCTGCCCTCGCCGCCTCGGTTGCAATCCCCCTCCCCCAGTACCCCGCGGCCAGTGCGTAGCCCAGCTCCCCCCGGCAGGCATCCGCCGGGGACTCGTTCTGGGTCACCGAGACTTGCCCCACCGGCCTGCCGTCGACACATATGGCCCGGAAGCAAGGGTGGGGAGGACGGTGCCAGCGATGTAGGCCAGGGCGGCGTCGCGGCCCGTGTAGGGCTCGAACCTGCAAAGTGGGCAACGTCCGGGTCGCTGGCCCACGCCATGAAGTCGTCGACATCGGAGAGCTTCAGAGGGCGGAGGGAGATTACGCTGCCACCACTGCCCAGAGGAGATGCGGAGGTCTGTTGCTCCTGCTCGTTGCTCCTGCTCCTCCATCGGAAGATCGAGAGTGGTGAATGGGCGTGGTCGTTGATGCGATGATGGTGGTAGATGAAGTTGCGGAGAGGTTGGGAATCGAGGTCAAGGTCAACGGAATCGATGAGGTCACGGACTGGTCGAAGATGGGGACTTTAGAGGGTATAAGAAAAATCCAAGAAATGAAAGATTCTTCCTTGTTGTTTCAAGAATCGCTGCTGCCGGACGAGAAACGATGAATTTTATTAAGATTTATAAGAACATCGTGGGCGAAGACAGAAGAGGCGGGTCAGTAGGAATCTTGGTAATGCAACGCAAGCGCCAAACTCTAAGTCAAGCAAGAAAACTATAAAATGGGGAGCTTGCTGCTTTGACAAGATTCTATCCCTTTCCTTCTTCCCCGAAAAAAAAAAAAACCAAACTTGAAAATCTTTTTTTGTAAAATCCTAGCTTTGATTATCGAGTAAATATCACATTTTTTAGCAGTGCCCAAAAAAAAGAGAGAAAGTTTCTACTAGTGACTTTATTCATTGCAGATTTGATAACTAATGAGAGACTGAGTAGTTAAAACTCTCAAATTAGATATAGATTAAACTCTCCTGTCCAATTTTCTTTACACTGATGGTGGTATGTGTTCTAATTTTCCTTGATTATGTGCCAAAATCATGTAGTCCCCGTGACTTTCAAAAGGGTCTAGAAGATTCTAGCTATTCAAAACAATAAAATTATGTTTCCAAACCGATATTAGAATAGTGTTGAATTTGAGACCCTCAAGCGAAACTATAATTTCATATAGGAGATTTGCTATTTGGGATGTCCGATCTTTATCCAAACAACATTCGATTTTGAAAACTAAAGACCTAAAAGGAAAGTCCAAATTGGACTAAGTTCCCTATCAAAACAAGGAACTGACTTTACTCATTGGATCTAAAATTCAGCCACAAGGTTTTCAATTTATGTTGGAGACATATATCTATATTCAATCATTAGTTTTGGTCTTCATGTCGTCTGTGCAGAGATAAGTGTTTGAACATATAAATTTTATGGTAAGATTTGTGAGCTCCTTTGTAGAATTAAGATATAATTATTGTGGGGGCTAAATACTATATAAATTATTAGGTATAATTAAAAACTGGAAAATACTTTGAGTTTTTTAGTAGTTTGAATATGATTGTAATTTTTATTTTATCGCTTAATATATAGTGGAATCTTATACTATTAACATGTGGAGTAGGTCACATCCATCGAACCATATAAATTTGGTATTTGAATTATATCATTTTTATGTTTATAATCATGTTCAAATGCTTGCATTTCGCAACAAAGATTGAATGTGTTGCGGTCTATTAGTTCCATGGCGAACGTATCTTATTCCAAATACTCTGAAATTATGTAAGAAATACCTTTATTCATCATCATAAAAATAAAGTAGCCAACGAGGGATGTGAACTTGTTTGTGTTTATGGATGCATGAAATAGCTAAAACATAACATGTCTTGTAATCAATTTAACCAAGGCATCATGGTCGAAATCAAAAGTATGACATGACTGATGAAGGTGTGCACGATGCTCAGGTACGTATAATAGGACAGGAAACCGTGTGAGTATTCTGATCGTTCGACCAAAAAAAAAAAAAAAAAAAGAAAGAAAGAAACCTGATCTAGGAAATTAAAAAAAAAAAAAAACTCCAATCGTGAGCAGCAGAAGATGAACCAACCTGCCAAAATTTCTAATACAATTATCCAATCGAGCAATTTATCACATGCCCAAAAGCGCAGAAACTACATTTCAAATTACCAACCTAGGTTTCCAGGCAAATGGATGACAATGCCAATACCAACATTCATGCAGAATATATATCAAGAATCTTAATCAGTAGAGAGACGGCTGAACATGAATGCATCCCTTGTCCTCCCTTTGATCACGACGTACTTCCTCAGCAGCCCCTCCCTGGTGAACCCGGCCTTCTCCAGCACCCTCTGCGACGCCTTGTTCTCCGCGTACACGATCGCCTCCACCCGCTCCAGCTCCGGCCTCTCCCCGAACACCTCCGCCACCGCCATCCTCACCGCCTCCGCCGCGATCCCCCTCCCCCAGTAGCCCGAGCCCAGCGCGTAGCTCAGCTCCCCCCGGCAGGCCTCCATCCTGTCCTCGTTCCGCGTCACCGAGAGGGACCCGATCGGCCTGCCGTCGAGACAGATGGCCCGGAAGTAAGGGTGGGGGAGGACGGTGCCGGCGATGTAGGCCAGGCCGTCGTCGCGGCTCGTGTAGGGCTCCCACCTGCAGAAGCGGGCGACTTCCGGGTCAGTGGCCCACACCATGAAGTCGTCGACGTCAGAGAGTTGCAGAGGGCGGAGGGAGATCTTGCCGCCGCTGCCGCCGCCGCCGGAGGTGGGGGCGGTTTTCTGCTTCTGCTCCGCCATTGCAAGATCTCGAGGGAGGTGAACGGGGGTTTGATGTGGGCGATGAGATGATAACAACTTCTTTAGGGGAAGGTAGAGAGGAAGGGTGTGCTCATGTCAGATGCATTGAGATCGACGGTGATGATGGTAGAAGAAGTTGTGGAGGATCTTGGGAATTAAGGTTAAAGGTGGACGGAAATCAATGAGGTCGGGAGCTGACCACAGATAGTACATCGTACATATTTGGTGGCGATGTGTGTGGACGGTGGTGCGCGGTGGAGGGGACATGGGGTCTTGGGTGATGGAGAGCCACGCCTCCAGCGAAGGTTTGGTAGCATGGAGATTTGCAAAAGGGGGTAATTTGCTTTTTCAAGGTGAAGTTGGGTTTTATGGTCAAGTCACCCTGGATTGATTAAAATTAGTCATTAAGGAATATCTAGGGCTGATAAAGATGAATAGCAGATGGTCGGGCAACAATTAATTATTGACCAATTCTTGTATGTCTTGGTTTCGAGAAGTCATGATAAGTCTCGCATGGAGCTTAGGGCCTTGGATCATTATACTTAACAGAGTAAGCAATCTCCGAGAGAATAGATCAAGATCGACCATATGTTATTAAGGCTCGTTGTGCAGAATTGTTTATATGAGAAGGAAATTCCAATGAATTGATATCTCCATCCACGCAACTTTATCATCACTTGAGAAGTTGTAGTCATTTTGATTCTATTTTTGTAGAAAATTGTACATGATCGTTACTTTCAATGGAAAAATAGCTTAGGTTGCACTCGATAATCAGGATCTTATTATGTGTTCAATGTTTGCTCAAGATTAGGGGTGAGGAGTTCTAGATTCCATACAAGTTCCACCTAAAACCTAAAATTGAAACCTACCCATTGGAATAGATCCCTCGTTTTTTGAAACCTAAAACATATTTTGCATATCTTAAAATATGGAAGTTATCTTGTTACAGGTTTTAGGATACTTCCAAGGTCTATTGAAGTTCTACTTTTATTATTAATTAAATGATTGTAATTAATCATTACCTTTAATAACCATCACTTGCTGATACAGTTCACCAACTATGACTTATATTTGGATACATGAAAAATACGAAACATTAATAAAGTAAAAATTTTAGTCATAAAATGGAAGCTCAAAGGAGTGGTTTCAATTATACATTCATCATCAAATGCCATGGAATACCGCATGATCGCTAGAAGACATAAACCAAAAAAGATTAAAAAAAAAAAAGATACATATTCCTAGTTCTCAATTACAGGTTTTAAATTTAAGGTTTCAAGTTCCACCAATTTAGAATTTGGAACCTACAATCAAAACAGGTTCTCTAATTTTTTTAACCTAAAATCTACATTGCATATCTTATCTGGAATCAAACAAACTCTCATTGATTCGGTTCTCAAGTTCCAGGTTTTACATCAACAAATATTGATTAAAATTAGTTGTTAAGGAAAAAGAATCTTTGGACATGCTATGCAAGAAGCACCTCGCCTCGAGGAAATCAACCTTGTGAAAACTCGAGTACAGTAAGGTGGTCGGGCACGAAGTGATTTTCTGGCCAATTCCTACATGTCTTGGTCTAGACTCTAGAGCAAGACGCGTCGGTAGAGAGAGTCCGATCCATCTCTCTCGTGGAGCATCAGGCCTTCGATCACAGGACATCACGAGGTGTGCAAGCTCCGAGTAAGTCGCCCCGGATCATAAAATGTGAAACATTTGTTAGAGGTGAAAAAATTTGACTGCAGAGGGTCTGGCCATGAGTACATCGTCGACGTTGCAGGTCAGTCAGCTGATCATCCCGAAGTCTTGCTCCCATGAATTCGCAGTACTTCATTTATGTTTTTGGACCAAACTTGCATAAAATGGCAGCGAGGGTTGACTGCCGGCGAACTCTCTAGATATCATCTTAAGAATGCTCGTAGTCGGAATGTCTCATTCGGGTTGCAACTATTGGTGCTCATTTCAAGTGAGTTCGTCGCCACCCCATCAAGTCAGAGGAAAAGCGAAGTGAATCCCTACACTAGGCCTATAAGGGAAACTTACTTGGGACATGCATAAACATAAAGTCTTTCATCTCGTGAGAAACATCATCCAGAAGAATTCTCAAAAAGTTTTTTTTTTTGAAATTTCGGTCATGTCATGTAGACTCAAGTTGTAAATCTGATTGCTTTGATTTGAATTATTTGGATGATGCCTTATATATATTAATATTATATCAAATCAAACCACAAAAGAGTAGTAGCAAACCGGTGGAAATGTTAGTTTTATTTGTGTATTACTTTCAAAGACCAGGGTGGACGAAATCACATTTGGTGGCGATCGGAGAGCATGGAATATCATTAATTCTTCTGTCATGGTTCATTCTTAGCTTGGACCATGGCCCTTGTAAATCACTATATTATGCTTGTATGTTGACCAGAATGTGCGGCCCCCGCTGTCGAGTGTCACGGTCTGGGCCGTTGGCGCAATTCAAAAGGACTGCACGGTACGTACAATCCTCAGTCATGAGCAGCTGACTTGAGCAGCGCAGCGTCCCAATGCTGAGGCATATGCACAATCCACAAGATCGTATGGAAGAAAGAAAGACCGACCAGTTTGGCCGGCAGGAGACCTACCTAAGCTAAGCCCGGACCGACTGTTCTGCATGGTTAGCTCCAACCTGGCCTAGAGGGATAAGCCCATTATTCCTCACTTCCAGGAAGATGAAGCTATGCAGCTCTTTCAACAACACCAACCCATCAAGAGGGACAGTACTCTTAGCGTTACCAGCGCTAAGCTTAGAGCTTAGGGAATTTCAGATGAGGATGGAGCAAAGGACCTTTATTTACTTGAAGAGGAAAGCACGGCGGACTCGCCCCTGAGGAAGCGTGACGTTCGGTTGTAGTCTGAGTCTGGCATTCGATCAATCTCCCCAAATGTTATGCAGATGAAAGCAAAGGATTGAAGAGACGACAGGAAGTTGAGGAAGATCAGAAAAAGTAAATAGTGTGCATGGGAACCTACTTCGGGAGGCCCCACACATAGGCATAATTGGACCATGGAGATGCGATAGTTTGAGACAAATCGACGATCGAGGGCGGCGTGAAAATCCATTAAATTGGACGTTGGAGATGAAGAGACAAAAAGCATTGTCCCCTCTGTCAATTACATCTGCAGTTGACTGTCCAAATTAAACTTAAGAAGTCCAATGGTTGGGAAAGGATGACGATTTAACTTTCTTGGCACGTTCCACGTAGTTTTTGAGATTAAAATGGGAGACATGACAAGGAAGTTTTTGAAGTTACCCAATGGTGGGCTCCACATGACAAAGAAACCAAATTCGCCGGCGGGATTATCCCGTAGAGATGTCATATATCCCGATGGTGTCGCCGAAATCAAACTTTTGACACAATCGATGACCGTGCGCTAGATGTTTAGGTTAGATAAAGTTAGAAGAACCAAGCTGCCAAATTTCAAGTACAATTTATCCAATTCCACAATTTATTACAAACTCAAAAGTGCACGACACTGGATTTACAATTACGTACGATGTTTTCGAGGCAAACACATGACAATTCTAAAGTCGATTTCTGCACTACAAATGGGAGCAACGTTCAAGCTGATTGCTGAATATATCAAGAATCGTCATCAGTAGCGAGACGGCTGAACATGACGGCATCCCTGGTCTTCCCCTTGAGCACGAAATACTTTTTCATCACCCCCTCCCTCCTGAACCCGGCCTTCTCCAGCACCTTCTGCGACGCCTTGTTCTCCACGTCCACCACCGCCTCCACCCTCTCCAGCTCCGGCCTCGCCCCACCGAACACCTCCGCCACCGCCAGCCTCACCGCCTCCGTCATGATCCCCCTCCCCCAGTAGCCCGAGCCCAGCACGTAGCCCATCTCCCCCCGGCAGGCGTTGCTCGCGACCTCGTTCCGCTCCACCGAGACGGCCCCGACCGGCCTGCCGTCGAGGCAGATGGCCCGGTGGTAAGGGTGGGGGAGGACGGTGCCGGCGATGTAGGCCAGGGCGTCGTCGCGGCTCGTGTAGGGCTCCCACCGGCAGAAGCGGGCGACGTCCGGGTCGGTGGCCCACACCATGAAGTCATCCACATCAGAGAGCTGCAGAGGGCGGAGGGAGATCGCGCCGCCGCTGCTTCCGCCCGAGGCGGGGGCGGCTTGTCGGTCGTGCACCTCCATCGGAAGATCTCGAGTGCGAAGAACGGGCGTCGATGTCGTTGACGAGACGATGATGAACTTCTTGGAGAGAAGATGAGAGGAAGGGCGTTCTTATACATATCAGATTTCGTCGAGATCCATGGCGATGATGGCAGGAGAAGTTGCGGAGAAGCTGGGAGTCAAAGGTCAAAGTCGATGGCGACTTTTTGAGTGGAGGGCAAGGAATAGAATACGTGGTAGTGACGTGGCATGGAGGGGGGCGGCCATTGGATGGGCCCCACAAATTCGCCAGCCGCCAGAAAGGGACGCTAAAAGGTGGTAATATATCATGTACATGCGTCAATTTTTTTTTTGTTTTTTGAGCAAGCATGTCCCTGCGTGATTAGCAAGTCTCACTTTTGCATTCCTTGCCCGTGTGGAACAACTAGATTCAACACGACACAAACTCGGAATCGACGTGATCTAACGGTTTACATACATGTTGATTAGTACTCGTCCTAAGGCGATTGGCCAAGAACTAAAATTCAACCTCAAGGATCACGATTAGTACTTAAGCAATTCCTCCCCCAGTGCATTGCTCTTAAAATGGTATTTTTTAAAAGGGTTAATACCTGAAAAATCCCAAATTGATACACTTGTGACAAATTTACTCAAAATTATTTTTTTAACCATCAAAAACCCCAAACTGATATACATTTGATAAATTTACTCAAAAACTATTTTTTTTTATGATCCTGGCATTTTTGGGGCAGTGGCAAAATTATCTTATGGCACGGTGATATCCGATCAAAATCAATCATTGAAAGGGTTGGAGATTAAATAGAGAAGCCGAATTGTGAGCCAAAAATCTGTGCGAGACTTGAAATTTGAATGAGGACCATGCAAAGGTGCCTCAGCTACGACTGGACCACTCTAGCCATGACAAAAACAGAAAGTGGATTCACTTGAGGTTAACATGATAACTTGATTTTGGGAAAATTACCAAAAAAGTCTTAAATATATTGTATTATATCAATTCAGCCATAATCCTTTTAATGAATTGCCAATTTAATCTTTACAGCCAATTTTGATTGAGAAATATTAATGTAAATGCCAGCAATACCGCATAGGACAGCGGGTGCTAATGTAGAAATTTGTAAATTTTTTTATTATAATTTACAATACTATTTTTTTCTCTATTTTTTTTTTTTTTTCCTTTTTTTTTCCTACAAAAGTCCGGCAGGGCAGAACCCTTAGAGTTGAGATTGGTCACGAGAAGTATGACGCTGCGACCAAATTCAATTTGGCCTCGAGAGATATACTTCTTGCAAACCCTACCCTAGAATTTGGTCGCAAGAATTTTTATTTCTTGCATCCGAATATGAGTTCATCGTTAGAAGTACTTTCGAATCATTATATCCTTCATCCCTTTTAACAACCAACTTCGATTCAACTCTTCTAGCAGTCAACTTTAGGCTTCTAGCCACCAACCGATTTTGGTTGCTAGAGATCCATCTTTGAAAAACCCTCGTTGGCCGCACTCCGGTTTGGCCTCCCGCCTTTCGTTGGCCGCTAGAAGTTCTCACTATTGTATGCATAATGCAATACCGTTTGTTGTAACCACTAAAATTAAACTTAAATAATAATTTTGAGAAAGCAATAACATTTTTAATAATGACCGAGTCAAAAAATATATTGAATGAATTTCCTTAACTAGTAAAGACGGCCGAATTACAACCGAAAATAGATTTTCAAAATTGCTATAAAATTTTAATAGAGTTACCCTGGAGGTGAGTTACGGATAATCGAATCTCTTTAAGGCGCTACTTCTCCCAAGATATGACACCTCAAACCTTTTTGTATTAGCACTATGCAAAGATAACTTAATCAAACTTTTTCCCGAACTGGCACGTCTCATGGATGATTACTTATGAACTAAAGAAACTTGTCTTTTTAAAGACAAAGAAAACTACTATAGAGAACTGAAAGGATATGAACTAGAGAGTCATGTGAGTTATGCTCACACTTGTTACGCCATAAACTTATAATTATGACATTTCCCTCACATTAATAAATTAAAAAATATTTTTTTTAACTTGAAGAATTCTAAGTGTGCCTGTGGAAGTACACTATATCATGGTAGGTAGTTTTCGCTCTGAACCTTCTTTAATGAAAGCCTGTCAAACTTAAGTAATGAATTAACAAACAATGTTTAACCTTCTTTAATGAATTAGCATATATATATTTCAATTTGAAGAATTCTAAGTACACTGTATCATGATAAATAGTTTTCGCTTTGAACCTTCTTTAATAGAAGCATGTCGAACTTACTTAACTAGTCAATGAATTAAGCCTTAAACCGCTAGTTATTTGTATAAGCCCAAACAATAGACCTCATATAAAGTCATTCCGGTTCAAAAGTAGTTCTCAGTTGTGTTCATTCTTTCGGCCTTCAACCTCTTGGGATTCATACTTGCTTTTGAAAATCTAGCATAGTGACAGGCAACGAGTGACCATTAGGCAATGATGAGAAGGAATGATTAAAAGAGTTTATATTTCTCAATTTTATTCAAGGTATAGAATAGTTAAAAATTTTAACTTCTAATTTCTAGTCCAAATCTATTTCTGGAGCAAAAATTTGTTCTAAAAATAGAAAAATGAAATTACATTACCGAATGAATTTATATTCCAAACTTGTTTCGGGAAATAGAAAAACAGATAAATAGAGAAATAGAATAGTTATCATGAGCTCCCTTGCTCCTTCAAAGTTCAACTTCTTCAGCCTCAACTTAATAATTCTCAAATTCTATTCAAAATCTCTTATAAAATGGTTCATTCCCATTTTTTTTCCAGTGGGATATGCATCCACAAAAAAATTAGCATCCCTTGAATCTAGGATAGTATCGACATCGATTTACACATTTTCAGATTTGTAAACTAAAAATATGTATGCGCTACCTATTTGAGCATAATTGATGAATATATGATCCATTATTTTAAGTCCTGACTAAGTTTGTTTAGGAGGAGGAATCACCATGTTGACTACCCCCCTTCAAAAATTTGTATGATAATAACACTCCATTATATAACTCATATGAAGTCTAACCCATCTTCTACCTTATTAAGAATATGGTTTGCAGTTAGAATTGCCTCCCTCACAGGCATAGAATAAGATCTTCAAGGTTCATTTCTTCTCATTTGTGCTTCAAACAACTTTTAAAGTTTGAGCAGCTCGAATGCAACTTCCTAATGATGTTTGCCACTTGGAATGATTCACTTAATGACATTCACTCAACAAAAATGTCGTTCAGAATTATCTGCAATTGCTAAACCTAACTCATCACAGTTTTAGAATCCACCATCTTGAAGTCTAGAAATTTGGCACCACAAATTTCTTAATGCTTGCATCCTCTATCTTGTATTTATTTTCTAAGGACTCCCATAACTATTTGGTAGTTCCAATGTTACAATAAACATTATATAGGGAATCTACTAAACAATTTAGGATATAATTTAGGTATAAGAAGGGAATGTGCTTCCAAGCCTTCAATGCCCCAAGCATTGTGACATCTCACTCATATGGACTAATTACATGGCACACCTCTAATAAGTACTTGACTAGATTTTATGTAGTTAAATTGAGGAAAATCTTCTACTACCACTACTTAAAGCCCACACTAGTGAATTTCTCCAGTTTTTCATTTGATGTAACTAGAGGTGGTAACATTAAAGTACGCAAAGTCCATTGAACCATCCCTCGAGAAATGGAACCATATAACATTTCGTTTGTACTATTTTGAAAAATAGTCTCATGCATATCAGCCATGTGACTTGTACTCATACATAAATGTTCTTGACTTGAAAGTGCATGGCATTTGCTATCATAAAACCAAGCCCCAAGGTCTGAACCTCTCCAACAGTAGTGGTTGAATCAACCATAGTAATGTCACCAGAAACATCATGGACATTATTGGATACTTAATAATTATTGTTGTATGCATACTAACTCCGAGAAAGCGATAACAAATTTAATAATAAATAAATATATTGAATGAATTTTCTTAAAGAGTAAAGATGATTGAATTACAAACCAAAATAGACTTACCAAATTGCTATAAAATTGTAATAGAATTCTTGCCAATGGTGCTTTGCAAATTTACGAATTGATACCTCCTAGATTACAACACCTTGAACCATTACTCGTATCACTATGCAAACAGGACTCAATCAAACTTTTTCTTGAATTGGCACACCTTGAGCATGACTACTTATGAATTAGAGAGACACATCTTCTTGAAGACAAAGAAAGTTACTACAGAAAACTAGAAGGACATGAATCAAAGAGTTATGTTGGTTATGCTCGAGCCCTTAACCCATACTTAAAACACTCATGACCATACAAATCTTATTGAATTTTTTGGTTGGCAAGAGACCGCTTTTTTTTTTTTTTTCTTTTTTTGTTAGTGAAATATGGATCTTATCGCCTTCCTTATGTTATTATTACCAAAATTTTGGTAGGAACATGTCTAACAAGTCGAATTACAAAATAAAAAGACCGTTGAGTCTTTTTTTTCTCTTTGGCCCTGCTGTTGACGTTGAGTGCGTTCATTGGTGAGGCCGTCGAGTCTTTTTTTTCTTTGGCGGTGCCGTGGATTACGGTAGATAGTCAACGAATTTTTTTTTTTCTATAAGATTGGGAAACAATCCAGTACGAGGAATTACATATATAATAAGGTTCATATATTATTAGATCGAATAATAAATATCCCATGAAAATATACTGATGATGAATTGTTAGATAATATTATACTCAAGCCATTATTAGGAAGCGTGGAGCATGTGGCCTCAACTTAATCATTCTCAAATTGTATTTTTCAAAATCTCTTCTAAAAAGGTTCATTCCCATCTTTTTCCCTAGGATATGCATCCACAAAAAATTTAGCATCCTTTGAATCTAGGATAGTATTGACATCGATTTACACATTTTCAGATTTGTGAACTAAAAATATGTATGCGCTACCTATTTGAGCATAATTGATGAATATATGATCCATTATTTTAAGTCCCGACTAAGTTTGTTTAGGAGGAGGAATCGCCACATTGACTACCCCCTTCAAAAATTTGTATGATAATAACATTCCATTATCTAGCTCATATGAAGTCTAACCCATCTTCTACCTAGGTGTCAAAAACCGAACCAAACTAAATTGAAAAATTCGGTTTTTTCGATTTGGTTTTCATTAAGTTCGGTTCTCATAAAAAAACCGATTTTTTTTTATCGGTTTGTTTTTTATCGATTAACCGAACTGAACCGAACCAACAAACCGATAATAGCTTATTTCTTGAAAATGAAAAATATAGACAACAGAAAAGAAAAAAAAAAAGACAAATGCAAAAATTGAAAACTGAAAGCTGAAAACTAAAAACCGAAAAATCGAACTGAACCGAATTGAGTTCGGTTCGTATTCGGTTCGGTTTAGAAGTTTTTCCTAACTGTTCGGTTTGGTGCAGTTTTTCAAAAAAAACCGAACTAAACCGAACCGTTGACACCCCTACTTCTACCTTATTAAGAGTATGGTTTGCAGTTAGAACTGCCTCCCTCACAGGCATAGACTAAGATCCTCAAGGTTCATTTCTTTTCATTTGTGCTTCAAACAACTTCTAAAGTTTGAGCAGCCCAAATGCAACTTCAGAATTATTTGCAATTGCTAAACCTAACTCATCATAGTTTTAGAATCCACCATCTTGAAGTTCAGAAATTTGGCAACCACAAATTTCTTATTGCCCACATCCTCTGTCTCGTATTTATTTTCTAAGGACTCCCATAACTATTTGGTAGTTCCAATGTTACAATAAACATCATATAGGGAATCTACTAAACAGTTAAGGATATAATTTAGGTATAAGAAGGGCCGTGCTTCCAAGCCTCCAATGCCCCAAGCATCATGACATCTCGCTCATATGGACTAATTACATGGCACACCTCTAATAAGTACTTGATTAGATTTTATGTAGTTAAATTGAGGAAAATCTTCTACTACCACTACTTAAAGCCCACACTAGTGAATCTCTCCAATTTTTCATTCGACGTAACTAGAGGTGGTAACATTAAAGAAGGCAAAGTCCATTGAACCATGCCTCGAGAAACAAAACCATATAACATTTGGCATGTACTATTTTGAAAAGTAGTCTCATGCACATCAGCCATGTGACTTGTACTCATACACAAATGTTCTCGACTTGAAAGTGCATGGCATTTGCTATCATAAAACCAAGCCCCAAGGTCTGAACCTCTCCAACAGTAGCGGTTGAATCAACCATAGTAATGTCTCTAGAAACATCATGGACATTATTGGATACTTAATAATTATTGTTGTATGCATAATAACTCTGAGAAAGCGATAACAAATTTAATAATGAATAAATATATTGAATGAATTTTCTTAAAGAGTAAAGGTGATTGAATTACAAATCAAAATAGACTTACCAAATTGCTATAAAATTGTAATAGAATTCTTGCCAATGGTGCTTTGCAAATTTACGAATCGATACCTCCTAAATTACAACACCTTGAACCATCACTCGTATCACTATGCAAATAGGACTCAATCAAACTTTTTCTCGAATTGGCACACCTCGAGCATGACTACTTATGAATTAGAGAGACACATCTTCTTGAAGACAAAGAAAGTTACTACAGAAAACTAGAAGGACATGAATCAAAGAGTTATGTTGGTTATGCTCGAGCCCTTAACCCATAATTAAAACACTCATGACCATACAAATCTTATTGAATTTTTTGGTTGGCAAGAGATCGCTTTTCTTTTTTTTTTTTTTTTGTTAGTGAAATATGGATCTTGTCGCCTCCCTTATTTTTTTATTACCAAAATTTTGGTAGGAACATGTCTAACAAGTCGAATTACAAAATAAAAAGACCGTTGAGTCTTTTTTTTTCTCTGACCCTGCTGTTGACGTTGGTGCGTTCATTGGTGAGGCCGTCGAGTCTTTTTTTTTTCTTGGCGGTACCGTGGATTACGATAGATAGTCAACGAAATTTCTTTTTCTATAAGATTGGGAAACAATCCAGTACGAGGAATTACATATATAATAAGGTTCATATATTATCAAATCGAATAATATCCCATGAAAATATACTGATGATGAATTGTTAGATGATATTATATTCGAGCCATTATTAGGAACCGTGGAGCATGTGGCCTTTGAGAGGGGCAGGAGGGAGTGAAAGAAACGAGAACAAAAAGCCGTTGACGAATAAGGGATCGATCAAAGGCAAAGAGCAGAGGGCGTCTTGAGAACGTTAAGATAAAAAGAAGGGGCACGTCGCTCCCAAGATCGCCATCCTCGCACTTCGACACGAGTTGGATCGGTGAATACTACGTACGAACGAGCATCCCAGTTGGAAGTTCGAGCAGAGGGAGACAATGACAGTCGACGAGGATGCACAGCCTGTCGTTATCGACAATGGAACTGGGATGGTTAAGGTGTGCATCATCCTGGCCATAGCTTTGATTGGAAATTACATGATTGTATTACGTTTTTGTTCTTTAGTTCCAACCGAATTAACTCGCTCAAGTGGCGTTCCGCGTTTTCATGCCTCGCATGTTGTGGGTCGTATTGTTTAGGCTGGAATTGCCAGAGGTGTTTGTCCAACAGCAAACTTCCCGAGTGTCGTCGGTCGTCCAAGATACCCCGGCGTCATGGTCGGTACTGGGAAAGATGCCTATGTAGGGGACGAGGCCATGTCTAAAAGGGGCGTTTTCACCTTGAAGTACCCTATCAAGCACGGAGTAGTCGTGGACTGGAACGATATGGAAAAGATATGGCATCACACCTTCTACAATGAGCTCCGCGTCGCTCCCGAAGAACATCCGGTGCTCCTGACCGAACCACCTCTCAATCCGAAATCCAATAGGGAGAAGATGACGCAGATCATGTTCGAAACCTTCAACGTCCCTGGATTGTACGTCGCCATACAAGCCGTACTCTCCCTTCATGCCTCTGGTCGTACTACAGGTTCGTGGTGATTAATTGCAAGAACATTTATATTCCAGAAAGAATACTGATACCGAGTTAAGGATTTGAAGAGTGATGTTTTGTATTTTTATTGTGGAAAGTGTTAGGATGCTTCAACATCAGAGAATTGATATGGTGTACAACAGTTAATATATTTTAGTTGGTTCATAACTTATTGACTTAAAATTGTGAGTGAAAATGTGCATGCTCCCAACAAGGACGAGACGTGTTTGTATTGGGGCATCATTAAAGTGCTTTACTTTCAGACTTGCTTTATTTATAGCTACTTGGCTCTTAATGAGGGAATTATCTGTTTTTATCCAGGCGTCGTGTTGGACTCTGGCGATGGAGTTAGCCACGTCGTCCCGATCTATGAAGGCTACGTACTGCCACACGCAGTCCGCCGGGTCGACCTCGCCGGGCGTAACGTGACGGATTATCTGATGACACTCTTGAGGGAAAGAGGATATTCACTCACGACTACGGCAGAACGTGAAATTGTTCGCGACCTGAAGGAGAAGCTCGCATACGTGGCCCTCGACTACGACGAGGAGCTCAGAACTGCCTGCAGGAGCTCGGCAATCGAGAAAAGCTACGAGTTGCCTGATGGAAAGGTCGTGACCATCGGAGAAGAGCTCTTTCAATGCGCCGAAGTCCTGTTCCAGCCGTCGCTTATCGGGATGGACGAACCCGGGATTCACAAGACCATATACGATTCGATCCAGAAGTGTGACATCGACTTCAGGAGAGACCTGTACGGGAGCATTGTGCTTAGCGGCGGATCGACCATGCTTCGTGGAATGGCCGAACGCATGCGTAAGGAGATGGCCAATCTTATCCCTCCGACAATCAAATTTAAGGTGGCGGATCCTCCGGAAAGAAGGTTCAGCGCTTGGGCCGGAGGATCCGTGCTTTGCTCCCTCGGCCGAAATGAAAAGGTACGGAAAAATGTCGGCTCAAGTCTTTATTGTTTCGGAGGTTATGCAACTTCTCTCTACTCTTGTCATCACCGTCGTGTTGTGTCACTCCATCGTTCAAGTTTTAGCTGTTTCAAAAGCTATGCAACTTCTCTCTATTATTGTCGTTACCATCATGTCACCCCGTCGTTGTGTCTTTACTAGGCCGTGATCCGCACAATGCCTCGGACATAAAAAAAATATCTAGTAATTACTTATGAAATAACATTGCCTAAACAGACTCAAAAAGGTTCCGAAAACTGTCGGCTCAAGTCTTAATTGTTTCGAAAGCTATGCAACTTCTTTTTATTCTTATTGTCGCAGTCATGTCACACTGTTGTTGTATCTTTACGAATCCGTGATCCGCACAATAGTTTGGACATAAAAGAAAAGTCCACTAATTACTCATGAAATAACATTGCCTCGACGAATTCAAAAAGATACCAAAAAATGCTGGCTCAAGTCTTCGTTGTTTTGAAAGCCATGCAACTTCTCACTAGTCTTGTCGTCATCATCATGTCACCCTGTCGTTGTGTCTTTACTAGGCTATTATTTGCACAACAGTTCGGACATAAAATAAAAGTCTACTAATTACTCATGAAATAACATTGCCTAGACGGATTCAAAAAGGTATCGAAAAATGTCAGCTCTCAAGTCTTAGTTGTTTTGAAGGCTATGCAACTTCTCTCTATTATCGTCGTCACCGTCATGTCACCCCGTTGTTGTGTCTTTATTAGGCCGTGATCCGCACGATAGTTCGGACATAAAAGAAAAGTCTACTAATTACACATGAAATAACATTGCATGTAGCGAGGTAGAAGTGCCTTATCATAACACATTAGGATGATAGGCAGCATCATCGCTGTTTCCTTGTTGGACTTGATCTTTTTCGTTGTACCTATTCCTGAGTTGAAGCAAGAATGAGCGCTTGAGAGTAGCGGGATTGTAGTACTCTCGTTTCGTTCTGAGGGTTTTGAAATTATTTGGATGCAGATGTGGATAACAAAGGCAGAGTACGACGAGTATGGCGCGTTCATCGTTCACAGAAAGTGCTTCTAGAGTTTATGAGGTTACGATGGGGTTTTGCATCGTCGGATCATGCCGCGAGGCGTTATCATCTGCTTATTTTGCTTTTGGTTCGTGCTTATGGGATGTTGTTTTGATGTATAGTGTTGTATTTTGCGATTACTACTCTCCAGTCTCTCGTTTCTCTTTCAGAGATCATGAACGATCTCCTTGCCTTAAAAAAAAAAACTAATAGATTGTGGAAGTTTTCTCAAGGCGACCTCGAGTTGATGCATACATGAATAGTGACAATTTGAATGGATGAGCAAATTACATATCATAGTCATTATGGAGATGATGCTAAAGTCTAATCCCTAGAGAAGAGCCCAAAAAAGAAATACAATCCGTATACACTTCCTCTCATTTAAGTTCTTAAAGTCTAAATATTGTACATTTGGATTCATTTTCTCCTTCAATAACAAAAGGGATATTACCACTAAAAATACACTTATGATGGATCTATCCTTCGTAACCTTTGTCAAATATCCCTATAAAATGGCTACCACAAAACACACACGGCAAGCAACTAGCCTGACGTGGATCCAACATGAAAATTTAACATATTGCTCTTTGAACAATGTTATGGGGAAGACAAACCTAAAGAAAATGAATTGATATTAGGAATTAGGACAAAATCGAATAACCCCTTCTATCTCTATAAATCACCAAAATGTTAGGGCAAAATTGGGGTAAAATTAGGCATTTGACCATATTTCCAAAACGTGGGAAAGCTGGAAGCTTTTGGAGAAGGTAAGAATAGAGGAGAGTTGCTACTCATCAAGAGGATGCTCGATGGAGATATGGTGAGGGAGAACGTACCAGGTTTGATAGAATCTTCGCTCAAGAATGAGCATTCCTATGGACTTGGCCTGTTCCATGATGAAGCTTACGAGGAGAAATGTTCCCAAAATGGCCAAAGTTTCATGACTCTTTACAAGATCCTCTCTTCCTTGTAAGACTGATCCATCAAACGAGATTGAATCACTACAACATTATTTCTATCAACCATTTATGTTGAATTTTCACATAAGATCCATGTCAGCCAATTCGCTTGCCATGTGTAATTTCCACGTCAGCAATTTAATAAGATTTAAACAAAAGTTAACCAATGATAAATTTGTCAGAGATGTACTAGTTTATGAATTTTTTGACCACTAAAATTAGTTTGAGATTTGATTTTTTTTTTTTTGGTGGTATTATCCCTAACAAAAAAGCTATATTATGCATTTGTAATTATTATTTTATATAGTTGATGAGAAAATTTTATCCAATATCGATTTTCCTTCTTAATACTTACACCTTTTTCATGATAGTTCCGTAATGTAATCAACTTATGATTTTTCTTTTTCAATAAATTGAAATATGCCTTATAAAATAGGAAAATAGGAAGTTCATGGTATCATTTCACGCACGTTCTTTTACTTCACATAAGAATATCTCTAATATAATTGAATTTATTTTTATTTTATTTTTTGCAATAAAGAATGTAATTGGCAGCAGCACAGTTTCAATGTCACTCAATTGAAACAATTTACTTTAAAAATTATGAAACTGTCATTTGATTGTGCATGTCAATGTATTTGATTATTCCCACTTTTCTTCGTCTTGGTCCCACCGCTTAATTTTTGTCATGATTTCTGTTTCTCCTCCGTGGACCCCACTAACCTTTATCTACTTCAAAATAGGATTGAGCATATCGGAATCGCTGGATTGGCCGATTTTATCCGATTTTCAAAAGCGTAATTTTCGATTCTATAAAAAAGGAATCAGTAATTTTTAGTCCAATTTCACTGAATCAACTCTTTTTGCTTTGGTGTCATTGGATCCATTCTTATTTTTTAAAGAAGGACAACTTTTGGAACTCCTCCACACCCACTACGTGTTCATGGGTGTGGAAAAAAATCCCTCAACTTCGAAGACACTTTAGGCTCTCTTTCTTTTGGAAGATTGGCCACGGTTCCTCTGTTTCCTTATGGCACGACAATTGGCTCGAATGTGGCCTGCTTCTCTTACTTATCCCGCCGGGCCTTGTGGAGAGCTGTCGCCTTCCAAGCTATTCTGTAGTGGCGGACCTTTATTCTCCCATGGGTGCTTCTTTGAGAGAATTCCTCGCAAATATGGGAATTACTATACCCATTCTTTCTACTGATTCTGATCGCTTCACCTGGCAAGAAGATCCATCAGGTTCGTTCTCTGTTGCCTCTGCCTGGAAATACATCAGGGTTAAAAAGAATCGAGTGTCTTGGGCTCCTCTTATTTGGGACAATGACCTTGCACCCAGATTTCAATTTCATTTGTGGTTGCTCGCAAAAAATAGACTGCCAACTCAGACTCTCCTTCTCTCTTATGGGAGGATTGAGTTCTCTATTTGTGCTTTTTGCTACTCCGTTCCGGACTCCGTGGACCACTTGTTCTTTGAGTGCACAACGTCTGCGACTCTTGCGTTCTTTTGGGCTTCTAGATGTAATTTACCTTGGAAGAACAGAATTTGGAAGGACAACCTCTCTTGGGCTCTCAAATTCCTATCCGGCAAAGATTTTTTTCATAGTATTGCCCGTTTCTCTTTTGGGGCTTTATGCCATTTCATATGGAAAAAAAGGAATTCTATCATCTTTCGAGGTGATTCTTTGGCAATTCCGGCCATGAAGAATCACTTGATCAAGGTTGTGAAGGATAAGGCTCTTTTGTTCCCTAATGTCCCGCCTACTCCAAGAAACAAGTGACTCCAGAGAAGTTGGGGGTTCGATTCGTCCATCTTCAGCTCGGCATCCTCTTCCTAGCTCTCCTCCATCTCTTCAATCTTTGGAGGGGTGCCTGAGGGTTTTTAGTCTGTTTTTTAATTGTAGTTCAGCCGAGTAGTTGCTGCTTTGTTTCATTCTCTCTGTATCTTTTTGATTCGGCACCCTCACACTCTCCCTGCCCCCACAGCTAAAGTGTGAGTTATGGTGCCGAATTCTTGTTCATTTCTCCAAAGTTTAATATATATTCTTACCTTTACCAAAAAAAAAAAAAAAACTCTTTTTGCTCTAATATTTTTTTTAATTTTCTTGCAAAGTAATTGATACCATTTAGTTCGATCCTATTCCTAGCCTCAAAAACTAGAACTAATCCTTCTGATCCAATTTTCAGTCCCAAAAATTAAGAACCAAATGTCTTATTCTGGTTCTTGATTCCTAGGTGAGACTCAGACCAGGTTGGAACCAATCACCATTACTTTGAGAGAGATCAACACATGTCGAGGGCAAACATGAATAGTAGTCTCTATTATTCGGCCGACAGAAAGTCAATAATCCAGACCATTCAAACTCACGTGCATTTTTGTTCTTATCCAACTTACGGTGTTAACATCCGAAGATGGAATCGATGGGTTCGTCGTGGGCCGGTGGCCGGAGATGGCGACTTTTGAGTGGCGAGCAAGGAGTAGATTATACGGCAGCGATGTTGCACGTACGGCAGTGGCGGCTAACGGAAGATACACGGAAGATACAGATCCACGACGCATCATGTTGAGAGCAACATGAATAGCAGCCTCTCTCTGTCGTTAGGCCATTAGAAAATTCAGCCATCCAGGCCATTCAACCTCCCGTGCATTTTCGTCCGTGGCGACTGTTTATGTTTCCTTGCGTCCCGCGGCCGGCGACTTCGGACACCTCTCCGGCCAGCCCACCTTCCTTCCGAACTCCGAGTTTTACCTTCCCTCTCCCGTTTTCCATGGATCCCTCGCCCTCCGCAATCACTCTCCGACCGTTCGAACTCTCCGACGCCGGGGACTTCCTCTCGTGGGCTGGTGACGACAGGGTCACCCGCTACCTCCGCTGGGACTCCGTCACCTCCCTGGAGGCCGCCGAGTCTTACCTCCGGAACGTCGCCATCCCCCACCCGTGGCGCCGCTCCATCTGCCTCGGCAGCCGCTCGATCGGGTACGTCTCCGTCAGGCCTGGGTCCGGCGACAAGCGGTGCCGCGCCCACGTCAGTTACGCCATGGGGGCCGAGTTCTGGGGGCGGGGGTTTGGGACGGCAGCGCCGAGGATGGCCGCCCGCCACGTCTTCGACGAAACGCCCGATCTGGTGAGGCTGGAGGCGTTTGTGGAAGTGGAGAATAAAGGGTCGCGGAGGGTTCTGGAGAAGGTTGGGTTTGTGAAGGAAGGGTTGCTGAGGAAGTATGGGATTTGCAAAGGCGAGGTCAGGGACATGTGCGTCTACAGCTTGTTGTCCACGGATGAGATTTTGGGTTGATCAGACAGACAGAGAGAGAGAGAGAGAGAGAGAGAGAGAGGAGCGGAAGAAGTAGCCATTTATGAAGCTTTGAGATGGAGATGATTACTCTTGAACTTTTGATCAATCTCTCCAACCATTTGTTTGATCATTCCAAATTCGAACAATGCATGTTCAACTCAAGTTCAACTCGATTCCCATCATGCATGTTCATGCTCTGTTCAAACTCAACCAAGCTGATCTGTCGAGTTCAACCTCAACGAGATAGTGTGTTTTCGACTATACACACGAGAATTCCAGTCACAAATTTGAATCCAAGTGCACTGTTCAAATTCACGTCTCTCGAACGACGGAATTTCGAAACCAATGACAGGGTATTTGCCTTGTATGACGGAAGATCGAGACATGTTTGATCTTATGCCGAGTAGTCACCGTTTGCATATGCATACATACAAATATGTAAACAAAACTCAATTGTATGAATGTTGATTAATTAACTAGACTGGCAATCTGCATGAGTTGAAGTAACCGGAACCTCGAGCATGACTCAGTTCAATGCTCGAAAAAGGAACTGTTGTTAGATTTCCACCAGACGTTCCACGGCCAGATCACTGGGTCTTAGGCGGAGTGCGCTGCCTAAAGAAATAATCGTGACGTGGCTCAGATAACGTTTCTGCTCCATGTCATTCTGAGAGGACATGCAGATCCAACGGCCCCTAACACTAGGCCGAAGCGGTTGGGCCGATCCTGAGCCACATGCTAGTTGTCAGACCTGCACGTCGCACGCAAGGGCCCCTAGATTTCAGCTTAGGCGGATTCTTCGATGCTTAATTTAGCAAAAAGAACTAGGCAACGGGCCTATAGGGTAGGGGTGAGTATTGGTCCAAGATCATTCCTAGACCGACCCAACCTAGCTAGTACTGGTTCGGATCTCAAAAGACTAGGTTGGTCCTTAGTTCTGAAATCTCTAGTTTTTATATTGTGCGAATTGATCCTCAATCATGGAAATTTATGATTGGTCTACTGCACCAATCGGAATTTATGATTGGTCGTACATAATATGTATAATATATAATACATATAATATACTTCGTCTACTATAAATTTTAGCATCTCCTCTTTTGTTCTCTTTGAATTTGTCGTGCAAATTATAAAGTAGAAAAAAAAAAACCAAGCCTTAATTCAACCAAAAAAAAAAAAAACTCTTCACTAGTCTCAGCCTTGCTTGCCCACCTTGACCTTGCTCGCCTCTATTTACTCATCTTGCCACTCGCCTCACATGTTCATTATTATGATTTTGTTGCTTTTAACAAGTGTGAATTTATGTCATTACATTATCTTATATTTATGTTCAATATATATTGGTATTTATAATTTGGTTGCTCCATGTTGCATTGTTGATGGATACATAATTTGAAATAGTATGTTTGTTCTTTTAAGGAATATAAAATATGAAATAAAAAAATAATCGGTTGATCCCAGATTAATTCTAAAACTGGACCTATCATCTTCTTAATCCCAAAAATTGAAGATCAACACTGTGTGGGTTGATCCCTAAATTAGGTGTTGGATCGACCCAACCAAAATCATGCTCGCTCTTACTACAAGGTGACTCACCCATCTTGGGCTCGCACTTAGGTTGGGCTCGAATCGTCCTTCTGGGCCTAGCTCTTGGATTTCCCTTCACCATTATCGTTGTTGAATAAAGAAGTGGATGAGGATGATCAAGGTATGGAATTAAAGGTGGTCACTGAAACCTTCTTCCATCACTGTCTCTTTTTCTTCCCTCTCAATAGCCACTCATCTCATTTCCCCGTTATTTTCTCTCCCGCAAACCAGCATTCTCTCTCTTGCGCACACCTACAGGTGCGCAGTAATGCTAATATAAATTAAACTTACAAGGAATAAATGCTATATTTATTCCTCTAATTTAAGCAATTTCTGCAATTGCGTCCTCAGTTTTTCTTTTGGGAGCTCATTATGTCCTATAACTTGAATCATGAAATGTACTTGATTGCCCCTTCTTTCAACGGTCATCTAGAAAGGCTTGTTGCACAGTGCCAGCGTCGCCATCTATGTAGCTGCAATTTGAGGAAGCTTTAGACTTTTTAATGTCATGTTCCTCTCAAGTAGTTATCATGAGAGGTACCTTGTCTCTCACTATTATTCTTTTCTCTGTCTCAAGTACTTTAATGATTCAAGTACATTTACCATCGCCTCTTTCGTTCGAACCTATAGAATTGCTCGACCGACCAACGCGTGCTCATGTACTCCAATCGAAATATAATTTCGAGTATCAACATATTTGGACATTCTTTTGGAGCGATCTTTACTAAAAGCACTGACCGGCGTGCTTCAGTGACTATGTGGGATTGGAGTAATGCTTCGCCCGATGTGAAACTGAGTGATTACCAATTGAAAGTCGAACACTCGAACTATATAAAGAAAAGAGAACGAGGGAGAAAGAATGTGTTTTCTGTCAATTCTATGTTTGAACTCTCAAAAGTCTAATTTTTCAGGCGGCGCTCTTCCACGATCATTATCTTGCTTGATATCATTTAGGAAAGATCTGATCAAAGAAGAGAAGGGCATCTGAGAGGGCACGAATTTCCTCACTAGCTATCAGTTTGCAAAAGATGGTTTCAAGATTAACGAAAACTTAGAGCCTGTTTGTTTTTACTCTCGGAAACAACTGATTTTTTTTTTTTTTTTTTTTTGGTAGAAGGTAATAATATATTGAGCATAACCAACAATATACACAAGAAAAACTATTTGGTAAATTTTTACTCTCGGAAACAATTGATTCTATCATTTTATTCCCGAAAAAAAAAACTAATAAAAAATCTATTTGGTAAATTTTTTGTTCTCGGAAATAAAAATCTATTTTTTTTTCAAGAATAGATTTGAAATAGAATCAAGAAGCAGAAAAAAAAAAAAGTAACTTATTATTCCTAGAAACAATTCCTAAAATCTTTTTTTTTTCTTCTCCTCTCTTCGTCTCTTTTCTTTTTCTTTCCTTTTGGCTGATCGTTAGCCTTGGCCATGGCTGGCAATCTTGCCGAAGTGTCGCCAGGGGCCAGCAACGCCGAGCCATGACGAGGCTCAACCTCCCCAGCTAGTGTGAGGCTCGACCTTGAGAAAGGCCGACCTCATGAGGCTTAGCGAGGTTAAGGCTCGCCATGGCCAAGCGAGCTTGCTGGACCTCGCCCAACCGATTGCTAGCCACCACCACAAAGAAGGAGGAAGGAAAAGAGAAAAATAAAAAAATATATAATAAAAGTATTAAGAATTAAAAGAAACAAAAAAAATTTAATAACCCTACCAAACATATTTCTGTTTCAGGAATAGAAATTCTATGGAATTACCAAATGTATTCTTTTGCTTAGAAATTATTCCTTAAAACAGAATAAAAAAATCATTTTTAATAAAAAAATTGTTCCCCATAATATAATTGTTACTGAACATGCCTTTAGCCATATTGCCATGTGGCTCATCGAACCAAGTCAAGATGATGCCACCGTCTTATGTGGGTCCCAACATCTATGTTTTGAGGATTCTTAATTAATTGGCTCTTTTTATTTAGCAAAAAATGAAGAATTTATAAATAAAAACAATTGTCTTAAAAATAATCATTTATATCGTTCACAAAAATAAATGAACGGTAAAAATTTTCATCATTAATAAAAATATTTAAATATAAACTATCATCGATAATAAAAATATTTTTCAAGACTAATTATCCGAAGTGATATGAGTAATATTTTTATGTTTTCATTTAATATTCTGAAAGTTGAGTTGGCAATGCTTGTGGAATTTGAGAGCAGCATTTAAATCTTATATTTCATTATTTGAATAAACTAAGTCCACTACAATTATATATATAGACGTTATTTTGTAAATGACATTTGAACAATCTTAGATGGAAGAATGTCATGGGTCCTCGTCAGACTCACCTGCAGGAGGTCACGAATTAACGTGTTGAAAGTGAAGGCAGAAAGCCTCCCACAACCGATTGAAATTGGACATGCAAAAAACTAGGGATGTGTAATCAAACAAGTTCTACCTGAAAATCACATTAGACCATTCGAAAAACAGGTCCAAAATCGATTCTAGGAAATAGGTTCCAAATTTTTGAACTAGTTGAAGAACATATTTTGAGTGAATACCCATATGGGAATTGGACTGTGTCTCCCCATTTTAAAACACGTTTTGGAACCGATTTTCTAAACTACAAAGTCCAAATCCTAATTTCTTTTTCCACTAAATTCTAACATTTGAACTCCTTCATCTTTTATTCTTCCTCAGGAGCCCTCACCAATTTTTCCTCTTCCCTTAAATCTTTATGGATTATGTTATGTGTTTGAACTTTTTATTGTTTATAATTAAACGTGACTACATATTCATCTTATATTTATTTTGGCGGATAGTGATTTATGTTGTTCATCTTAAACTTTGAATCATTTTTCTACTCATAAATTCATATAATTTTGCTGTAAAAAATGAACAAAAAAAGTAACCAAAAAAAAAAAAGTTCTTGGGTAGACCTAAGAATCAGACCGAAAAAACATGATAGGTTCCTAAATCAATTCGAGGCAAACATGATAAGTTTTAGGGTCCAAAATCTGGGAACCAATTATAATAGGGTAGGTTTCAATTTCCAACTTTGAAACTTATCCATCTTAAAACCGATTACCCCCACAAAAAACCCAATTTAAAAGAAGAAAAAACAGTAAAAATTTCGTTTTGCCCCCTCAACTTCGAAGTTGGTGTACATTAAACCCTGAAGTTTTAAGAATTGCATTTAACCCCTCGATTTCTTATATTTAGTTTTTTTTTTTTTTTTTGTCAGAAATTCTTATATTAGTTAACCCCATTAACTTCTTTTCCATTAGCATTAACTGCGCACATGTCTTTCGGAAAATAAAGTGCACCATTTTCTTTATTTTGTATTTTATGTCCTTTCTGCTCTCAATTCCAATAGATAATATATAATATATAAAGAAGGAAAATGCAATTGCGGGGGATAACATGCAAATTTTTAATATTTATAAAGTCAAAGTTGAATGGAAGTGAAATCTTTCCAAAGATTAGTGCACACGGTGGTATTTAATATCCAGTCCAATCATGTAGAGATGCGTTTTCAATGCTCTTGCCTTTTTTTTCCCTTTCAAATGGGTTGTTATCGTCTAATAAATTTATCCACATTGGTGATGACGAGGAGTGAATGCGACACCAACAAATTGAATGCCTTGCCTAATTGAATGATTATAATGAGTTCCTCTTGTAAAATTTGGTGGTCAACTTCTATGTCCTTGTTGCCAGGCCCTTTGGTTAGGATTGAGAGTCGAGCAAACTCTTTATACGGCAATGGATTTTAAATTAAACAACACTAATGTTTTGAAAAATATTTTGCCAAGCTAACAAGATATAATCCACATGAAGGGAAAAATTGCCAAATTAGTCATAAACCTATCCTGTAGAAGTCAATTCAATTTTAAACTTTTCAAATTTGTCAATTTAGTTTTGAACATTTGTAAGAAATTCTAATTCCGGTCAATTTTTGTCAAAAATCGTTGACGTGGCAATTGAGTCATCACTGGTCATTTACGTGATACATCGTCATATCAGTAATTTGTTGTCAAAATTAATCGGAATGAATACATTGAAATTTCGCATAAAGATTTAAAACTAAATTGATATATGTATAATGGGTTTAGAATTAATCGGACCGTTTTCCCTCCATATAAAGACTAATATGACAGTCAATCCATCTCAGAATTTGAGTGGTCACATGAACAATGTAATTTCTCAATGACCCATTTATGGTAACCCCAATCACGGGCTGGTCAGGTTAGACTTTAAATAATAGTATGTCAACATTAATGACACCATCTTTGATTATTTTGACTCCATCTGAGTTTAATTTTGTCTACTTTTATCATTAGAACTTAGGTCACGTCAACCATCTTTAGATTATGATGGGAGAAGTGCAAAAGCAGCCAAATGTCTTCATAATGTAGAGACATTAGTCTAAAATTCAAACCTATTGACATTTCCACACCTTCATTTAAAAACTCAAACCATGGAGATTATAGATCAATTAGATATCATCCATCACTTCTTCTCACTCCAATCATTCCATAGAAAGATTATATGTGCACTCAACACGAACGAAGTGCGCACATAAGATTTCTCACTCATTAATTAATTGTGTGCCCTTGTCAACCTCAGAGTAAATTCTTCACGAGCCAATTTGGCACAAACCCTAAAAATTCACAAACATGGTTGATTCACGATTTCCTTTTACCCCATTTCGCACCCACGATTGGAGTAAAATTATAGAATCATGGTACATCCGCGTACCACAACCTGAGAGCCCCGTGTTAATGCACGGAAACAGTGGATACAGAACTTTACGATGGCTTTTCTCTCGCACGCTCACATTTGCACTACTTTTGATGCGAATATAGATAATTGTATTCAAGGGTTTGCGTCGGTCTCGATCAATTAACTTTTCTCTTTATGCTCATTTTACGTCCTCTTATTTTACTTCTTATATATTACATTTCTAATTTTCATGATCTTAGCACTTTCACACTCTTGGATTTTTACCGAAGAGAATATGCATTTTGCATCCTCAGTGTTGCTGCACATTCTATGGAGTACGCACCTCCAAAGGGTAAAACATAAATTTTCAAAACTTCAAAGAGCATAAAATTATACATTCTTCGTTACAAATGAACTATAAAGCGCCGAACCTATGAAATGTTGCACAAATAATAAGACAATGGATCCATTTAATGATAATGGAACGATGTTCCTTTCCTTGAATATATTGTCCATAATCACACACTTTTGATGTCATGTGACAATGAAAACCACCTAAAAAGAGTACATTATTCCTACCGATACGAACTACTCCAACTAAGGTCCATATCGACGATTTGTACGTATTCGCACATTTCTTGGACGCCACCGAGCTAAATTTTCTATGACGAACGTATACACTTTAATCAAATGGATATATAAATTATTGACAATATTGGGTCTTTTTTATATTAATAAATGGCACATCATTCAAGGAAAATGGATCCCAGATGAGGCAAGCCAATGGGGTTCACTCGCCACCCACGATCTGAAGACTTTTGACTCCTCCTTCGATGCGAACTTATCTGCACTCATCATGTTCTGACCAACATATAGAAAGATATAAATTCATTTCTCTTGCAATGAAGGATAAATATAAAATAAATAAACACGAGTAAGATATTATGGTTGGACCTAGATTAAGTGTTTCCCATCAACTTTATAGATCAAGGAAGAAATGGGAAGAATGTAAAGAAACATATCCAAGTCCACGTGGAATTTTATATTAAATAGTGCACACTTTTTCTTCTTTTTTTTAACCAATGGCATGTGCAATGAGAAAGAGAAATCATATTGAGCTATGTTTATTTTACGAAAAATGAATCATTTGAAAAATATTTTTCTGAAAATGATTGTTTATATAACTTAAATAGTCAATATTTTCATTATCTACGGTAATTTATATCTAAATAGTCTCATTAACGACAAAAATATTTTTCAATCTTCTATTTGTAGAAGTGATAGAAATGTTTATTTTTGAGAAAACACTTTTTAAATTATTTCTTTCCCGTGAGGCTTACGCAACCATTATAGATAGAAATATGTACTACATATAAGCCAAAATAGTACTATACACGAAGGTTTTGGGAGGAGATCAACCTCCTTAGCACTTGTATTCTAAATTTCTCAGTCATCAACTTGATGGCAATTTCATAGATTGGGGCCGATATAATTATAATAATAAAGAGTGTTGTTGTGGAATAAAGAGGATTATAATAATCCGCCACTTGCCAACTTTTCTTTTTTATTAAATTGATGAGAAAGCGATCATATTTCACGTCTCGAAATTATTTTTTTGACATCTAAGTGCCAGAGTCATTATGGTGATGTGACGTCGTCGAGTCACTTGTGTCGATACCCACTTAAAAGCTTAAAATAATTACTACCTACACAGTCATTTCAAAAGTTTATTACATATTTACCGTTAGACGGATGACATGGCAATCTCTTAGTATAAACACCTCTTATACGATGATGAATGTGTAAGATATTCTTTACACTAGTAACGGACCAGATAAATTAATGTATAATAAAATAAACATGATCTCGCATGAATAGTTAATGATAATAGAAATGGTGGAAGTAAAATTGTCATGAAAGGAAATGATGGAAGGAAGTTTGCCTACATTAGTTATTGGCTTGTTATATCATATCGATAATATAACATCACCATATAACGTGACATTTATATATTTAGTTGAAAATGCGGTTTTGTCTCATTTTCTTTTTTTAAAGAGGGTAAACACCAGAAAAAATAATCTTAAGCTATATTAACGTGACATAAATGCTCAAAATTGTTTTTATGTTTTTGAAAACCCTAAATCTACTAATTGTGACACAGATACCCCCAATTTTTTTGGTGTCACAAAAACACCTAAATTTATACACATGTAATATATACCCTCTATTTCAATTCCATCATGGTATCTTTGTTAAACTATATAAATTCAGGTTTCTTTATGACAACAAAGCTTTTTCTCGGGTATTTGTATTGCAATAGACAAGCTTAGTGTTTTTAATATAAAAAAAATCAAAATATTTATGTCACAATAGGCATAGTTTTGAATTTATTTTTTTTGGTGTTAACCTTTTTAAAAATAAATTGTACATAAACTAAACCTATCCTATTTCTTTAAAGGAAATATCTCCTTGTTGTTCACCATTTGTACTTTTTCTCATCATTTAAAGGCAAAAAAATGTGAAACCATCGAAAATATAAAACAAACAGCTTTTCAACGTGCATTTTTTTAGTGGAAAATAACTTATTGGAAAAACATTTTCCTAAAAGTAATTGCATGTGCCACTTAAAAAAAAATAAATGAACGATTTCACTATCATAAAAATGTTTAGATATGGAGTGTTGTCACCAATGAAAATATCTTGCTAATGAAAACATCTTTCATTGATGAATTTTCAAGTGATATTAGTTATTTTTAAGAAAATATATCTCAAATGGTCTATCTTTTGCAACATAAATAGCATTTTGTTGTCACCAACTGGGGACTTTTTTTTTCTTCTTCTTCTTCTTCCATTTTTTGTTGTTTGGTAATGATTGGCCATGTTTCAAGTTAGCTTTTTCTGTCTACTTAATTGGAAATGATAGGCAAAGTGAAATAACCCCAACAAGGGCCACTTGCACCTGTTCACTAATGCGACGTGCTGTCGTGCCACGTTCCTTATTTTAACATGCCGGGTGCGAGCCCACCCTACTCCCCTCATTAGCATAGTATATTTCTCAAGCCCCATATTCGACTTTACCTTTTTGGTGTTTAACATCTAAGAGATGCCGTCAGATGAATCAATTTAAAAATTTACTTAGGTCCCACTTAACTGGAAACATTAGGTGAAGTGAAATCGCATCATAATCTTTCATTAAATTAAGAAGATGAGCTGTTGGTAGCGAAATTGCATAAGATAATCCTCGAGAATTTGTTCGAATTGCAAGGAATATCCTGGTAAAGTTCGCCTATTATTATTATTACATTTCGAAAGGCACGCACCACTCTGTGTTGTTTTAAAGCCAGGCGAGAGAGAGGGAGAACCGGCAGTTCAACTCCACTCCTGCCGATGCATCGCCACCACCAGTTCGCTCCCATGCACACGCGTCTTTAAAGATCATCCGTCACCTCCACCCACGCGCACGCTCTCTCTCTCTCTCTCTCTCTCTCTCTCTCTCTCGCAAGCGCAGTAGCAGCCGCTAGGTTCGATCTCTTGCTTCCTCCAGGACCGAAGACGAAACATTTAAGCGGGTAAAGAAACGACGAGCAGGGCCTCATCAGGGAGAGAGAGAGAACGACGACGACGATCGGTAGTCCCTCCAGTAACCCTTTTGTTTCCTTGCTCTCGATCGATGTTCGGTTGATGCCGCCACGTCGTCTCCTCTCGGGTCCCCTGCCAGTTTCTCCTGGGGCTCTCTGATGTATCATGAGCCCCTTTTGTCTGCATTCGTGAGATCGAATTAAATTCAGGACGTTGGAGTAAAATGGGAGTAAAATTGCAGTTGAAAAGTGGACAAAATAGGGAAGAAGATAAAAGAGCTAGAATTGAAAGCTAGTAGCCCCCCCTCAAAGGATCCAAGAAAGTACAAGCTTTTTTCCCTTCTCTCTCGACTTATTTTTTTCTTCTTCTGCTATTCGTCATTAATTTGGCCAGATTCTTCTGCTGCTGCTGTTGCTGCTTGATGCATGCTCGTTGGGTCCCTTTTCATGTCGGCTCTCTAAACCGCCGAGAGGAAATCATAGCCTTCTTTGCGGGGTCTTCTTTTTCCTCTCCCTTTGGCTTATTTACTGCGCAGAGATACGGAGGCAACTGAGAGAGAGAGAGAGAGAGAGAGAGAGAGAGAGAGAGAGAGAATACATCAGTTTTCATGGAGTCCTATCTGGGCTTTGCTTGTGGATTCTGGGTTCTTGAGAAAATGGTGATTTTGACCGTACCACAACCCATTGTTTCCTCCTTTCTCTAGCACCTAATTCTTCCAAAAGAAGGAAAAAAAAAAAACCCAGAACTTTCTTTCTTTGCTTTCTAGTGGAGCATAAAGATGATTCCGGTCTTTCCCAGTTGGAATAATCTATGCCTGTGGAAGTTCGTGGCCATAAACCAAGTCTTTTCAGGTCTCTATTTTCTCTCGCTCTCTCTCTCTCTCTCTCTCTCTCTCTCTCTCTCTACCAAGTCACGGCCTGAACTTGATTTAAAGCAAGAGGAAATAACTCGTCTTTTAGGTATATTTCTTCTTTTGCAGTGAGGTAAAGAGTTATGCTGAGGAAGAGATCGAGACGCACAGCACCATCACCATCAACAGCGGCAGCAACGAAGCAAGCTTTGATGGCTGACTATGGCTGCCTTCCTTCTTCAACGGGAAAAAGCAGAGGAGGAAGCCCGACTCCGGCTTTCCTTGCCTATCCAAAAGTATTCACCAGCAACATCACCGTCAAGTGTGAGACGGAGTCCATCATGAGCCCGACTTCGATACTCGACGCCAAGCCATTTTCCCACTTGAAGAGCTCGTTTTGTTCAGACGCTAACTCTCCCAGAATCTCGGAACCCAAGAGCATTGGCCTAGCCATTGTGGATGCTCTCGGAGATGATAATTGCTCTAAACTCGATTCACGCAAACCTGAAAACTTGACTGTACTGTTTGGCTCTCAGCTCAAGATTCAAATCCCAAAAGCCCCCACCGATTTTGGCATCAAAACAAGAAACTCCCAACTGGGCTTTTTGTCCCCAAGCGTGGGTCACTCTCCTGCAGCAAATAAGCAGGAGGCAATTAGACCCCCTCCTCCTGGTGGGGTTGTTTTGGCTGGTTCGATTTCAGCCAGCGAGATGGAGCTCTCGGAGGACTACACTTGCGTGATCTCCCACGGGCCGAACCCGAAGACGACACACATATTTGACGACTGCATTTTGGAGAGCTGCTGTGGTTCTATACAGTTATCAGAATCAGATTGTGGGAAGGACAATGGGTTGTTTCTGGGGGACCATTGTAGGCTTCCTTCTGAGGGTTTCCTTAGCTTCTGCTACACTTGCAAGAAGAATCTTGGAGATGGAGAGGACATTTACATTTACAGGTCAGTTGAAAATTTCCCCCATCTCTGAAGCAGAGCACTATGCTCATGTTGTCATGCAAATTCCATGCAAAATGAAGGTTTAGATTTGCTAAATATGTAGAAGTTCGTTTCTAGAACTATGCTGTGAACTGATCCGCATAACTTGGTCTTCAGTTCATAGCTGCTCAATTCATATGCTTCTCATGTTTCCATTTCGACCTGCTAAAGGTTATATTCTTTTGGTAATTTCAGGGGGGAGAAAGCGTTCTGCAGTGGCGAATGCAGATCGCAGCAGATAGAGCTCGAAGAGGGCATGGAAACTTAAGTCTCCGTTGGGCTAGGCGATCCCTCGTGTTTTCAAGCTACCCGCTGTTTCTCCTCCTCCTTTTCTTTGCTCAGTTTTTTTAAGTCTTAGAGCTTTAGAAGAAGAGTCCCCACCCGTTCCCTGTCAAATTTTGCCTTCCCTTGTTCAGATCTTTGGCAAGTACTTTACCTTTCAGGCACAGAATGGGACTCAGGTTCACTGTGATCAAATTTTGATGGAGTGATATAATTAGGGGAGTTTCCTATTTTGCTATATCTTGCTGTTTGGTGTTGTGTCAACAGTAGAACACGAGTTTTCCGATGGGACTCAATAAGTTTTTTCTGTGATCAAATTTTGATGGAGCGATGTAACTAGGGGAAGTTGCTATTTGCTAAATCTTGATGTGTGGCGTTGTGTCAACAATAAAACACGGAGTTTTCTGATGGGACTCAAGTTTTCTGGGATCAAATTTTGATGTAGTAATAATTATGTAAGTTTGCTATTTGCCAAAATCCTGCTGCTCGGTGCTGTGTCAACAGTGGTACATGGCTTGGAAAGTGGGTATCATAGTCACGACACTGATGTGTGACCAAAAGCTAGCATTATGGGGGGGTGCTTATCTCCCTTTTTCTTGACAGGGGTCATAATAGAAAAAACCAAAGCACAGAGGACCAATGTTTGGCAAAAGCAAAAGTGGGGAGAGGAAGGGGGAGAGAGAGAGAGAGAGGGAGAGTAGGACCAAAGCACATAGGACCAATGATCAAATTGAAGTGATTCTCCTCACTTCTCTGTGTGTCCTGTTGTGCTTTTTGGACAGCCCCCCTTTTGCTGCTCTGTCTCACTACTCCATGGCACAATGATCTCAGGGCTGAGTTTAGGAGAGAAAGAATTAGTAAAGAAAGAAGGGAAAGAATTGGTAAAGAAAGAAGGGAAAGAATTAGTAGAATATATCTAGTGGTTGATGACACCTTAGTCACTGTTGAATTAACTATTTCATGAGCAATTCTAAAGTTTGATGACAATGATGCCCTCCCCGAGATGGTGTTTTCTCATTCGCGTTCACGAAATGCGGGGCTAGGGATTCTCGTGCTATGGTTAAATCCACGTGGAGTTCGGTCCGATGCACGAGCATTTTCTCTATTGAAAAGCACTTTATCCCGTTTCTAATTATTTTTACCTCGGGACAAGAACGGATTCGGCATGTTTGGCGTGGAAGTACCGCCGGGCGGGCTATGGCCTCTAGGGTAATCGCATGTTGGCAATCGTGCGAAATAGTTATGGTAATAAAGATTTCAATCATTTCTTGGCATTGTTCTCCTTAGTGGGACTAATGATTATTATTGAAGGAGGTTTAGGTAAAATGATAATGTCTGTTTAAAATGATTGAATGAATATAAAATTGTCCGGCCAAAGTGAATTATTCTATATGAGACAAGTGTGTACTGTGTTTGTCAACTTCAAGTGAATTTTACACGGGACGTACCCATATGTCCGCCCATATCCAAATGTTCGATTGGAAAATACCGGGTTGATATAATATTCGACCAAACAAAAAGTAATTAGTCGGAAATTTATATGTATCGAGAAAGCATCATTTTGCATCATTTTTACATGAAATTCACAGAAAAAAAAAGGAAATAAAATGATCGACAAACGATTTGAATTAAACTTCTCGAATTCGATGTGGAACGCGGAAGTCGCAAATAATATTCTTTCACCATAATGGAACCAAAACGTGAAGTCCATGTGATTGGACTTCCTCAACAGAATCAAAAGTACTTTCGTGGTTTATAGTTTTTGGGGGCACTTTCACAGATCTTTCAAGATCCGTCCTTTGGAAATCGGTGACTACAGCGAATCACAATCTGGATTGTCTATTAAAAAATCTTTGACATTTCGTACATGAAACAAGGGATAATTCACTAGATTTCAACGTTTTCAAGTCAGTCGATCAAGTTCCTCGAGGGATTAAATCTATCAAATATATTGAAAAAGTCACACCTTTGATGTGGCACAAAATTTACATGTTGCTTTGATGGATGGAGTGACAAGTTAACAAAGTAAGAAGCAATCACTAGTCACTATCCTTTTATTAGGGTAATCGATTCTCAGATGTTCTAGTTCCCGCCTAAGAACTGAAAACTAGGCCATGTGGGCTTGGAACTAGACCAATTGGTCCGATTCGGTTTCCTAGTGGGTTAATGGAACCAATGACCCTAGTCCAAGTTACTAGTAAATCCCAAGTATGCTGGTACAAAGATCTCTACTTGACAAGGAACACTTCTTATATACAAATTTACACCTCGATATGCAAATAATCTTCAAACTAGGCATTATATACAAGGCTCTCGTAGATATAAGTACGAGAGAGGGTGTGACATGGCAGTGCAATGACACACGCGGCAGGCTCCATTGGTCAACATGATGGATGCTGAGAAAATGTTAGGTATCCAAGTTGTGTCAACTCAACAAAATACTAGCATAATTCTTCCTATTTCCTCTCTCCTCCGTCCATTACTTTTTCCTCCCTGTCCTCTCTCTCTCTTTAGCTCTTGCTTTTTCCTCATCTTCTCTATTTAGCACTTGTTTTTCTTCTTTTCTCTTGCTTGAGCCCTGAGCCTGAGGCTCATCGCTACTTTGGCCATGGAGCTTGACCTCAAACCCGAAACTTGGGATAGCCTTGGTCGCTTGAGTTTCGAGCTCAACCTCCAGCTCATGGCAATTGCCACTTGAGCTTCAACCTTGTGGCCATGGTTGCCCGAGCTTTGAACTCCCGTCCATGGCCAATAGGTTGAGACACTCAAGGACACGAATCTTCAATATCGAGTTTCCAGCTTCCATGGTCACAGAATTTGAAATTGGTCCTAAAGTTGCTAGCTTGAACTTAAGCTAGCAGTAACCATGGGAGCTTGAGCACAAGGTTGCGATCATGTTTGCCATATCTTGAGCTTACGGCCATGGCCACCTGAGCTTTGGCATCTTGTCGCCATGGTGCCACTTGAGCTCATGCTCACGAAAGCCATGGCTTTTGGAGCTTTAGGCAGGTAGTATGGATGCTTCATGGGAAAAAAACAACGGAGAAGATGAGGAAAAAAACAAGTGATAAACAAAGAGAGAGGATAGGAAAAGGAGGAAACCATAATGGATAGAGGAGAGAGAACATATGAAGATTTATGAAGGTGGGCCCAATACGACACATGTTGCCCAATGAATGAACTGGTATTTTGCTAAGCTGTCGCAACTTGGATACCCAATATTTTCTCAATGGATGTTAGGACACGTCATGGAAAACCTCACAAAAAGTGTGCACAACGGAAAATTCTAGCCCAACAAGCAGCTTGCTCGAAGTGGACTTATTCATCTTTGTGCTAATGGCTCCTTAGAGGGTAGAAAAATTTTGAAGAGCAAAACGTAGCAAGACTCACCACCCTACTCTTCCAAGAAAAGAGGTTTGTGTTTGGGAAGGAATTAAGGAGTATGTTTAGTTTTCAATATGTTACGGATTTTTAATAAATTTAAAAAATAAAAGAAAATAATCGGTCCAATTTGAGTGTTCTGGATGGGTGGCTCCACCCTTGGAATTAGACCGAAATTCATCGGTTCCAATTATGGAAATTGTTGACTTGAGAAACCGCCTAAAATCAGTTGGCTCGATTAGGTTAGGATAGTCCCTTTTGCTCATCTTAACCATTTATTATAGGGATATCTTTATTAGAAGTACTAAAAGGTGTTATGAAAGTGCAATTGAGTCATAAAACTTATAAAAAGTATAATCAAATCCTAAAACTTATCAAATTAGTATAATCGAGTCATTTTATTAATTCCATCCATTTAGACTAATGGAAATGTTGACATGGTTTTTTTAACATTTTTTCTTTCCTATGTAGCAATGACATGGCTAAAACATGAAACACAATACTAAAATGACGTAGTTTTGAATTAAATTCTAATTTTTTTAACAAGATCTTAATTAAACAAAATAAAAAATTCTAAAAAGAGCACATACACAAAAGGAGCAGGGCAAGGGCCCTTGCCCCCCGTCGCTGAAAAGGGTCAATAGGGGCTTGGCATTGTGCTTTAGCATTTTTTTGGTCCTTTTTTGTGTTTCTTTAAATAATTTTTTATTTGATTTAATTAATATTTTTGTTAAATAAATTAAAATTTAACCCACATCATCGTCATGCTAGGAGGAAAAATATTTAAAAAAACCATGTTAGCATTTTTCATTTGTCTAAATGGATGGAAATAATGGAAGGACTCAATTGTATTAATTTGACACTTTTTTGCAAGTCATTGAGTAATGATGAGCACGGTTTTAGGGTAGAGCTTGAAACTTGAAAATTGGATTGATAAAAACTTATCCGTTTTTAAGTTCTAAAGTATGCATGATAAGTTTTAGTTTCTACAAATTGAGGAACCCATTTCGATTAATAAATTCCAAGTTATAGGTTTATGGAACTAGGAACCTATAACCTAGAACTTGAAATAAGTTTCTGTATTTTTTTTTTTTAATCTATGTTTTCGTGCAATCCAATAGTATTCCATGGTGTTCGATGATGAATATATAATTCGAGCTTTCAGTTTTTGACTAAAACTTTTACTTTGTTAATGTTTCATATTTTTCACATGTCTAAAAATAAGTTATGATCAGTAAATTATAACGGTAAGTGTTTTTTTTTTTTTTTACCACCACCTAAGGTGACTCAGTTGGATAAGACTCTGCTGATCCTTTGCGAGAAAGTGAGGAGTTCGAATCCCGCTGGATACACGGGGTTTTAAGTGCGACGTCGGGGTGGTGGGTCATCCGCTAGTGTCACTCCAGGATTTACCCGCCTGCTACCGGCTGTACGGGGTTCCTTGGGTAACAAAAAAAAAAACAATAAGTGGTTTTTTCAAAGGTGATACTTTATTGCAATCATTTAATTAATAATAAAAGTGGAATCTAAGTGGACCCTGGAACTGACCACATAATCTATAACATGATAGGTTCCAAGTTTCAAAGTATGTAGGATATGTTCCAGGTTCTAGAAAATAAGGATGCGTTTGTTTGTGTTTCTGTTCAAAAAGTGTTCCGGGGAACAGAAATAGAAAAAACTATTTCTGTTCCGGGGAACAATTTTTTACTAGAAAAACACGTTTGGTAAACGTGTTCCGAGAATAAAAAAAAGAACATAAACATGTTTGGTAAATTTGTGTTTGATAAATTTGTGTTCTTTTTTTATTTCTTTTAATTTTTAAATATTTTTATTTTATTTTTCCTTATTTTATTTATTTTTTTTTTTTTTTCTTCTTTTTGGTCGTCGGCCTCGGCCATGGCTGACGACCGACCGACGAGGGCTAGCGGCCTCCGGATCCGGGCGAGGCCGAGCTCGCCCAGCCACCGATCACCTGGTGGTGGCTTGGCGAGGCTGAGCCTCGCTTGTGGCTAGGCGAGCTCGGCCTCGCCGGCCCCTAGCGAGGCGAGGCCAAGCCTCGCCAGGGCCCGGCGACGCTCGGCCCCACAGGGGGTTGGCAACACTCCGGCAAGGTCGTCGGCCCTCGATGGCGTCGCCGACCCTCGATGGCCTCGTCACCGGCCATGGCCAAGGCTAGCGACTAGCCAAAGAAAAAAGAAAAAGAAAAAAAAAAAAAAGAAAAGAAAGGAAAGAGAAAATTTGTTCTTAAAAATTGTTCCAGAAATAAGAAACAAGTTTTTTTTTTTAATTTCTTGTTTTTGTTCCAATTTTGTTCCCGGGAACAAAAAAACAAATTTGGAACAAAAACGCAAACAAACACGTTTCTGTTCTTTTTTTGTTCCTGGGAACAAAAAAACAGAAAATATGTTCTTGAACAGAAAAAAAGAGTACAACCATGCAGGCCCTAAGGAACCTAATCTAACAAGTGGGTTCCAAATTCTAAGTGAAGCTTGTATAGAACTTGGAGCCGCTCACCTCTAAATGCACTTTTGTGATAAATTTTAAGATTTTAGTAAACATATCTCTTTATTATATGTTGCTTATGGATAGCTTGGATCGTAATTTTGGCCCAACCCGACCACCTATATGTCACCGCTAAATCAGGGCACATCCAACACAAGATAAGTTGGTAACAACTACAAGACCAGAGCAACCCGGAGAAGACGACTGTTGCAAAACTTGAAGTGCGACTTCTGCTCATCGACAATGGCAGAAGCTCTTATTGAGCTCAAGCAAGTCCTCAGGACCAAAAAGGCAACTGTCGAGGGCCTCGCCCTTCTCTTTCTGCATTGCATGTTTTCGCTCAATCGTGTCCGATTTCGTACATTGAGCTTGGGTTGAGCTTCATTTAGCTACCCGAATGTTCAAACCTAAATACAAGTCGAGCCTTGCCCTAGCTAGATCTAGGCGAGGGTCGCCTCATCAACAACTAGCGAGGACTTGGGCGAGACCAATGGCCGTCGAGGACTTGTAGGTCGTCACCCCTGACTCGATTTTGTGTAAAAATTAAGTTTTTCTGCTAATTTCATCCAACTTGACTATTGAAAAATATTGATGTGATTTTTCTTTTAATATTTTATCTCTCCTGTGTGGTGTCTTATATCGCATTAAGGATGACAAAAGCACTTAAATCACCTCGTTTTGATCGGAATCCCTATTTTTACATAATCTCGATTAAGTTCTGTTTTTTTTTTTTTTTTTTTTTTGACAGTAAAACAACAACATATATTAATGAGAGTAATCCATACAACCAGCTGCAATAGCATCTGCACATAACAGGTTCAAGAGAGGAAGGGGCGGATGAAGAGTGGAGATACTAGTCGTAGGATTTCTATTATGGGCCTTACAGGCCCAGTCAGCGACCGTATTAGCCTCCTTAAGGCAAAACCCTAGCGAAAGATTGGGGAAAAGAGTGAACAGAAAGGCTGCCTCTGAGAAGAGAGCACGATCCGGCCATGGCGGCTGTGTTCTTCGATTCAATGCTTCCACCAGGGAGATATTATCATATTCGACGAGGAGTGATGCGTTTTGGAGCCCCTGATCAAGAAGATGCCGAAGCGTCAAGGATAGGGCTTGGATCTCGACCTGCAGAGCGGAGGACGCTGCGACCCTTGCTGAGAAAATATCGGTAAGTCTACCCTGGTAATCCCTGCAAATGCTAGCTATACTGCCTTGATTACTGCCCTGGTGATAAGATCTGTCAATGTTAATCTTCAGTGTGCCAGGATCTGGGGGACGCCAGAGATGTCCCTTGTGTTTGACTGAGGGATTCTGATGTGCCCTAGAGGGCGAAGACAATCGATCTACCTGGGTATGAGTTAGAGCTGCTTATGCGACCTGGGTTGGATTAGGAAAGTTACCAAGGAAGAGGAAGCCATTCCGAGCCCGCTAAATCTGCCACAGGACATTAGAGATAAGCGCGAGTCGAGCTAAGCGGTTGGCATTGCCTACTGTGGATACAATCCATGAGTCCAGCCTCTGTATATTGTTGGGGTCAATTGATATGCCGATCTGGGAGTGCAACCACACCTGATTAGTCCACGAACAGAGTAAGAACAAATGTTCTAAAGTTTCTGGAATTTGTTTTTTACATATTAAGCAACAATGACTGTTTATAATATGCCTTCGATGCAGATTGTGTCTCGTAGCTAAGGATTTGTTGCAAATGGACCAGAGAAAGATGCGGATCTTAGGAGCTGCAGGCATCTTCCATAGATTGCGCCAAAGCCAGGTAGGAATTTGGTATGAAGTAGAAGCACCAGATGTTGATCCACTTGATTTAGTCTGTGTGATTGAATGGTATGCTGATTTTACTGTGAACGTGCCCTGATTTGTAGCTGTCCAAATGAGTGAATCTTTGGTAAAAGTTGGTCTGATCTGAATGTCTGTGATTTCTTGAATTATTGGCAAGTCGAAGAATCTGTGCAGTAAGTCTATTTTCCATGAATCGGTAGACTGATCAATAAGATCAGCTACTAGGAGGGGTTCTTCTTGGGCTTTTGGTCCACCTAGAATACCCATAGGTAGCCATCTATCTTCTCTAATGCTGATGCATTTACCATCCCCTACTGACCAATGGATGTTAGGTAAGATAGCTGCTCTTCCACTCAAGAGACTCTGCCAGCCCCATGATGGGCGAGAGCCCTTGATAGCTTTAATAAAAGTGGAGGAGTGAAAATATAATCCTCTAAAGAACTTTCCCCATAATGAGAATGGTTGATGAATAAGACGCCATGCTTGCTTACCAAGCATGGCTTGATTGAAACTAATTAAATCTCTAAAGCCCAAACCCCCTTCCTCCTTTCGGTTCTATAGTCTTTCCCAACATTGCCAATGAATTCCAGCTTTGCTTGTGTCATTGTTCCACCAGAATTTAGCCATACGTTGTTCTATAATTTTGCATAAGGACCTAGGAATCTTAAAAACAGACATGGCATATTGTGGAATAGATTGAATCACATTCTTAAGCAGAACTTCCTTTCTTCCCTTAGATATAAGCTTCTCCCTCCACTCCTCTAATTTCGATTGAATTCTAGTCAGAATCCAAGAAAACTATCCCTTTTAGAGCTGCCCCAATTAGTAGGTATCCTTAAATATTTATCGCATCGCTGCAAAATAGGTACCCTTAATTCACTTGCCAAATTCTCTTGGAGTGACATAGGACAAGATGGACTAAAGAAAATTCCAGATTTGTTTCGATTAATAGCTTGTCCAGTGGCCAAACAATGCTGATTTAGAATGTTAGATAGATTATGGCACTCCATCAAGGTACCATCTAGGAAGAACACAGCATCATCAGCGAAGAATAAATGAGATAAAGTGGGACACCACTGATTCAATTTGATGCCTTTGAGTAAACCTGTATCCATAGCATTCCGAATGAGAAGTGATAGGAGGTTAGCAATGAGAATAAATAAGTAAGGGGATAAAGGATCACCCTGCCTAAGCCCTCTGGTAGGATGAAAGCTCTGTAGATAATCACCATTCATTTTGACACACAAAGTTGTAATTGAGATGCACTGCATAATTAGCTGTACCCAATGAGAATGAAAGCCTAGACGAAGCAAATAATCCTGAAGCAAATCCCATTCAATGCGGTCATAGGCCTTCTGCATATCAACTTTGAGTACAGCTTGAAAATGACGCTTTCTTTTTCTAGTCTTAATCTGATGAATCACTTCCTGTACGATAAGAACATTATCTTGAATCTATCTTCCAACAACAAAAGCACTTTGTTCCTCAGAAATTAAAGCAGGCAGCAGGGGTTTTAACTTATTAGCAAGTACTTTAGAAAAAATCTTATAAGCATAGTTGCACAAGCTAATAGGCCGATATTGATCCAAGCATTCTGGATTGGAGGTTTTGGGGATCAACGTAATAGCAGTTCTATTTAAGTCCACCGATAATAATCCAGAATTAAAAAAAAGCTGAACTGCCCGATATATATCTTCCTTAAGTACCTCCCAATGAGATTGATAGAACATACTAGTCAAACCATCGGGACCTGGTGCTTTTGAAGCACCTAATTGAAAAGTGGCCTCTTTTACTTCTTCAATGGTGACCTGTGCTAGAAGCATGTTGTTCATTTCTGTGGTAACCATCTGTGGACATTGATGTAAAATCTGTTCATAACAGCGAGGGCTGGAGGTTGTATATAGGAGTGAAAAATAATCAGTAGTCATTTGTTGGAGCTGGCCAGGATCCCGAATCCATTGTTGATTATCATCTCGCAATACTGAAATATGATTACGTTGTCATCGTTGGAGAGTAGTGGCATGAAAGAATCTAGTATTGCGATCTCCCCACCTTAACCAATTTATCCGAGAACGAATCGCCCAACATTGCTCTTCCCTCTGCCATGCTTTGTGAAGTTCTGTTTTTAAAAGTTGTTGCTGTGATTGATTTAGAGAAGTAGGATACTGGTTAGTCAGCATTTCTAACTGGTGCTCCAATTGTGTTGCCTGTTTCCTGTTGTGGGAGAACCTCTTGCAACTCCAAATGGATAAATCATTAGCAACCGCACGAAGTTTTGCTGAGAGAGGAGAGTCCTTTCTTGAACCAGATTGCCAAGAGGTTTGAATGACTGAGCGACAATCAGGATCCTGATTCTAGAAAACTTCAAAGGTAAAATGTCTCTTTTTTCGAACCATGCAGGGTTTTGTATCTAAAACGAGTGGACTATGGTCTAATCCTACTGCAGGGAGTGCAAGCACCTGAGCATTTGGGAACATGACGCACCATTTAGCAGTGCATACAGCTTTATCAAGACGTTCCTTTACCAAGGCATCCCCTTCTCGATTGTTGGACCATGTGAATGCGCAGCCATGAGAAGGAAGATCCAACAAGCTACAATTATTGAGAACCTCTCGAAATGAAGACAAGCGATAAGAGTCAGCAGGTCGAGATCCCATTTTCTCCCAACGGTGAAGAATTTCATTGAAATCTCCAAGGCAAACCCAAGGTAAAGCATTAGAGGCGCTATCTTGTCTCAAAGTACGCCAAAGATGCGACGATCTTGAAAAACTGCAAGAGCATGAAGACAAGTAATCCGCATGGACCTTCCTTCCAAAATGTCCTGGCTGATGAAATCAAAAAAATGCTGAGTGAAGGTAAAATCAATCAACCGAATGCCATCATTCCAAAAAAGAGCCAGGCCACCTGCAGAGCCAACAGGGCTGAAAACTTGAAGATGCAAAAAATGCAAGGTACATTTCAAACGAAATAAAACATCATCACCATTCTTCGTTTCCATCAAAAATAACAAGTCAGGCTTTTCTTTTGCCATTAGGGCTTTTAAAAAGGCTAAAACTTTATAAAAAAAAAAATTATACACACAAAAAAGAAAACAGCCAAGCCCTCCACATGTGACTATCGCCCCATTGCTAGTGGGGCATCGATGATGGCCATCATGATCGACGCCTCAACGAGGATTGCTGGCAACCTTACTAGCCATTGCTAATGCCCCATCAACGATGGTCCGATGGCCACATGTAGTAGTGCTAGCTTTTTTTTTTTTTTTTAATTTTAAAATTTTTTTAGCTTTCTTAATATTTAATCTAATTTAACTAAAATTTAGGTTCAAATTATCTTTGGACGAAAATGCCCTTAACTTGCTAGATTATTTAGGCCATGTTTAGGAACTGACCAAATAATATCTAATTCGATTTTTTTGTTCTCCAAAATAAAGAAAAAAATAACATAAATCCATCCGACAATTTTTTTATTTTATTTTCGGGAACATTTGTTCTTGGGAATAGATTTGAACATAATTAAAAGTTAAAAAAAATATATATATATTTTTTTGTTCTTAGGAATAGCTTCTAAATCAAGCCCATTTCCCTTTTTTCTTTTTTCTTTTTTTCCCTTTTCCTTTTCTTCTTCATTTCGCTGGTTGTCAACCTTGGTGATTGCCGATGACTAGCCAAACAAGGCATTCTCATGCTATGGTTAAATGTACGTGGAGTTCGGTCGGATGCACATGCTAAGGAATAAAAAGCGCTTTATTCCGTTTCTAATTATTTTTATCGAGGGACAAGAACGGATTCGGCATGTTTCGCGTGGAAGTACCGCTGCGGGGTTATAGCCTACAGGGAAATCGCATGTTAGTGATGGTGCGAAATGGTTATGGTAATAAAGATTTAAATCATTTCTTGACATTGTTCTGCTTAGTGGGACTAATGATTATGATTAAAGGAGGTTTAGGTAAAATGATAATGTCTGTTTAAAAGGACTGAATGAATATAAAATTGTCGGTCGAAAGCGGATGATTCTATATGAGATGGGTGTGTATTGTGTTTTTGGTGACTTCAAGTGAATGTTAAACGCGACATATCCATGAGCATATCTTTCTCCACCCAAATCCAAATGTTCGAATAGAATTTACCGAGTTCATATAATAGTCGATAGTACGAATAAGAGCATGATAAAAAAAAAAATACTTAGTTGGAAATTTATATGCATTGAGAAAGCATCGTTTTGCATCAATTGTTACATGAATTTCACTGAAAAAAGAGGAAATAAAATTGTCGGTCGAAAGTGAATAATTCTATGTGAGATGCGTGTTATTTGTGCTTTGCTACTTCAAGTGAATGTTAAATGCGCCGTATCCATGTGCATGTTTTTCTCCACACAAATTCAATTGTTCGAATAGAAAATACTGGGTTTATATAATATTCAAAATTTACGAATAAGAACATGATAACAAATACTTATTTGAAATTTATATGGATTGAGAAAGAATCATTTTGCATCATTGTTACATGAATTTCACTGAAAAAAAAAAGGAAGTAAAAGAATAACAAACGATTTGAATAAAAACCTCTCGAATTTGATGTGGCACACAAAAGTCACAAAACAAAATTCTTTCACCGTAATGGAATTAAAACGTGAAGTCCATGTGATCGAACTTTCTCAATAAATCAAAATTACTTTTGTGGTTGATAGTTATTGGGGCACTTTTATAGATCTTCCTTGTCCTTCGACAATAGGTGATCACTGAATCACAATCCGGATCATCTATTAAAAAATCTTTGGAATGTTTTTGAAGTGTGACATTTTGAACATGAGACACAACAAAATTCTCTAGGTTACGACATTGTCAAGTCGGTCTATCAAGTCCCTTGAGGGATTTTGGAAAATCCATCAAGTATATTGAAGTCACACCTTTGATGTGGCACAAAATTTACATTTTGTTTTGATGGATGGGGTGACAATTTAGCAAAGTAGGAAGCAATCACTAGTCACTATCCCTTTATTAGGGTGATCGGTTTCCATACAGTCCGGTTCCAACCTAAGAACCAAAAATCAGACATGTGGTTTTAGAACCAAACCAATTTATTCGATTTGACTTCTCAATGGATGAATGGAACTAGTAGCCCTAGTCCAAGTTACTAGTAAATCCCAAGTTTGCTAATACAAAGATCTCCACCTGACAAGAAACACTTCTTATATACAAATTTACACCTCAGTGTGCAAATTATCTCTGGACTAGGCATTATATACGGGGCTCTGATAGATATAAGTACAAGAGAGGATATGACATGGTGGTTTAATGATACATGTGGCGGGCTCTACTAGACATCATGATGGATGCTAAGAAAATATTCGGTGTCCAAGTTCGAGCTTGAGCCTAAAGTTGCTAACTTGAACTCAAGCTAGCAGTAACCATGGCGGCTTGAGCACGAGGTCGCAACCATGGTTGCCATATCTCATGCCTATAGCCATTGCCACTTGAGCTTTGACATCTTCACCATGGTGTCACTTGAGCTCAAGCTCATAGAAGTCATGGCCGTTGGAGCTTCGGGCATGTGGTTGTGGATGCTCCATGGGAAAAAGCGACAAGAAAGATGAGGAAAAAGCAAGTGATAAACAACGAGAGATGAGAGGAGAGGGAGGAAACCATAACAAACAAGGGAGAGAGGAAGATTTATCCAAGGTGGGCCGTCATGGCATGTGTCGCCCAATGAATGGGCTAGAATTTTGCTTAGTTGGCACAACTTAGATATCCAATATTTTCTCAATGGATGCTGGGATACATGGTGGAAAACCTTACAAAAGGACCATGCAATAGAAAATTCTAGCCAACAAGTAGGTTGCTGGAATTTTTAATGGACTTGTTCATCTTTGTGCTAATGACTTCGTAGAAAAAGTTTGAAGAGCAAATCATAACAAGACCCATCACCCTACTCTTCCAAGGAAAAGAGGGTTTGTGGTTTGTTCGTGAAGGAATTAAGGACTACATTTATTTTTTAATATTTTATTGATTTTTTATAAAATAAAAAAATAATCGGTCCCATCCAGGTGGTCTAGATAGGCGGTTCCATCGTTGGAATTGAACCGAAATTCACCAGTTTCAATATTTTATAAAACCGTGACCTTAGAACCGCCCAAAACCAGGCAGTTTGGTCTTTTGCCCACCCCAATCCTTTTAGATATTGCTGACGGATAGGCTTGGGCCGTAATTTTGGCCCAACCAGAGGATCCGGGCAGGGCCGGCCCAGCCCATCGACCACCCGTACGTCGCCGCTGAATCGGGGCACGTCCGACACAAGATAAGCCGGTAAGTGGTATCTCCTACACGGACCGGAGCGACCCGGAGAAGACGACCGTCCCAAAACCCGAAGCGCGACTTCTGCTCACCGGCGATGGCGGAAGCTCTCATCGAGCTCGAGCAAGTCCTCAGGACCAAAAAGGTAACCGCCGACGGCCTCGCCCTTCTCCCTCTCCGGTGCAAGTTTTCGCTCGATCGTGTCCCATTCCGCAGATTGAGCTTTGATTGAAGCTTCATTTCGCTTCCTGAACGTTCGAACCTAAGTACAATGTCGGGCGGCGAGTTCGTTGGGTTTTTTGTGATCGCGTGTGAAAGACACGATTTTGAGCGGTGCGTTAGGACCGATGATTGCGCAATCGCGTTGGGTCGGTTTTGAAATTCTCCAATCTTTCCTGCTCAGGTGACGATGACTCTCGAGGAGGCCAATCTTCTGTCGGCCTGCAAGTCGAAAGCTTTGGACAATTTCGGGTACGGCATCGGGCTCACCTCCGTCATCGTATGGGCAGGTTCGCATTTCGCCTCAGCTTATGATTCTTTGTGGGCATCTCTAGGCAGAAGATGCGGATTAGGTGAATTCGTATAGGTGATTGATTTTAGGAGGGCTCGGTCTATTGGTGATCGACCGTTTTTGAAGTCGCGACGATTTGGGCTCGTTTACTATCTCTTCCTTCACATCTTATCCAATTGCATGAGAGAGGGAAAGGTTGGGGGGAAATACTAAGGATCTGCGGAAATTGAGCATCTGATTGCTTAGAGGGCTTTGTCAATATGTCGATTGCATCCTTGGAATTCAAGTAAAAATCAACTGGAATGTATCTTTGAAATACAGAATGCAGGTGCTTATGGTCGATACAAGGCTGGCTACACAGAGTAAGAGTGTGTCAGATTTGGATAGATACATCGGATGATTATCAATGCCACTGGACACTAGACTGAGCAGCATGTCTATTTTAGAGCAATGTTTTCAGCCATTTTTGCTCCTTCAGGTTTTGATTATTGTACGGTATATCAGATTGAAGATTACTATATGAGATATGCACAGATTTAGAATTTTGGTTTTACGTTAACACAGGAATTTCACATTGCTGATATGCCAAGATCCTATTTAGAGAGATTTTACTTCGGTGTGTTGAAATGCCTTCTAATTATGCTTGTGCTGCTTGAATATAAGTCAATGCAATTTGGTGTCTAGTTAATTTCAGCACATATATGCTGCCATTTTAGTGTCCTACACTTGGCCTTGGTTATCCAAAATACTATCTGTTATATGTTATAACTCCTACTGACCAGCATCACTATTCACTACCCCAAGTAGAGTACTATAAAGAAAGAAAAGATTCACCAAAGTTAGGAATGACAATTATGTTCTTTAAGCCGCTACCCTGATTAACTCTAAGTAGATTATAAACAAAAAGTTTTTCAGGAAAGAATTTCACTCACCTTTTTTTTTGGCCCAACTCACATTGTCATTGAGCATTTCTAACTGAGTTACACTGAGTTTTTACAATTTCTAGGATTCTTCAATGAGTATTGATGATTCAGAATTTAGATTGTAGTTTCCCAATTGTTTTACTTTAGGAAAGTAGATTCATGTTAAGTGGCAGATCTAGGAAGAAAGTTTGGCAATGACTGTGGTGTGACTATATTTTTAGATGTTGACCTGTTAGAGAATCAATAGAAGACAAAACTCTGCCAATGTTAGCAAAATGACATCAGATTTAATATTAATTCGTTGTTAAGAATTTAAATGATAAGCATTGTTAAAATAAATGAGGTATGTGTCTTGTGAATGGCAAAGCCTAAGATAACTTATTACTTTGGTTAATATCTACTGTGATATACAAGAAAAAGCATATGAGAGTGAGACTAAGTTGCACATGACCTTTCAAGTACCAAAATCCCCATTCATAGCCCTGAAAAGAGCTCTATATGGGCTCTCTGTGCTTACAGGAAAATATCCACTTATCATGTCAAATGGGCTTTCTTGAGTGATTTCATGTTTCCTTGGCTAAGAGGGTGGTTTAGGATTCTTGAGGGGCTCGACCCCTGCTCCTCCTCTTTTCTTTCTATGGTAGTCTCTTGATGGTCAGCACATTTCTGCAGCTACAGGGAGGTTAAATCATTTGCTACGGGTTAGCCTGTCAGTAGGTAAAGGGACTTTTCATGTTGATTGTGGTCATTTAGTTGATAGCTTTATTTTGACACTAAATGTCTCTTCATTTTCTGTGTAGGATCCGGTTTTGCCTGTGGTTTGTGGAGATTGTCTAAGTCATTAGATTCTTGTGCTGACCATATTCTTGCACTACATGGCAGTCGGATGCAAGAGGAATTAGCAAATATGTAATTCCGCTCTGAAGATTTTTATGAATGCCCATGCTGGGTTCTTCCGGTGTCTGCTCTACACTTAAGCTTTTTTTAATGTCACTAAAGACAATGTCAGGACCTGTGATTTCTGTTCTAAGCGAGTATTGGAACCTGGCTGAGTGAGATTATTAGAAGTAACTAGAGTCATGTTGCTGGTTTTTCTCCCAATTTATTAAAAATAGAGTACTTGCACATGCTACATAATCAAGACTTAATGGTTTCTACAGTTGGGAGTGTAAGTATTTTTTGTGAAATTTGGTTAAGAGCATTGGTCTAGCTTGTATTGGGATGTTCAAATTTTTTCTGATTAACCTCTAAAATATAAATAATAAGCCTTTCTTTTTTTCTGTTTATAAGGTTTGAAATTTTTTGGTATCACTATGGTGTAATTTTTTACATTCTAATTGTGCTCTAAAGTAAAACTCATGAGAAATGGTATCTTCATTCTTGGACGACAAGAAAAGGCATGCAAAGCTTTATTGTCATATTTCTAGACATTTGCAGTGTGGGGTCTTCAACAATATCTATCTTTCCCTTTCTCTGCTGCCATAGTAATGCTATGTGGATTCCCTGTCAGTCATTGATTGTCAAGATGAACTGCTCTGGACTCACTGAAAATTTTATCATAGTTGTGTATTTTGTAAAAATCATGAATGGTTTGTTTGTTATGATGTTTGGCCATTAGGTGATATCCTTAAAAGCACACTAACCAAAGATCGATTTTTTTCTTAATCCTGAAGTCTTCATTTGTCACCTTGTTTGTTCTTCACACATCTTAATCAAAGTTTTAAACGTGCATGTGCTGCCTTAGTGCACGTGCTCATTCACATGGGGCCTCCACATGCACATGCACATGCAAAGGATTTGAAAATGCGAACTCACAAAGATGTAACACGTGCCTGCTTATGTGTTGACGCAGGAACACACTAGTGTGATCTTGATATTAAGACACTTGTTAATTTCATCTTTGGTCATTCATGGCATTTTAAAGTTGGAACTTCTACATGAGCATGAGAATTTGAGGAATCACTAGAAGTATTGGTATGGGCAAAACATAGATGAATTACAGAAAGAGTTGTTCATTTGCGCTTTCAAATTCAAGGTGCATGTTTTTTATCCCCACAATCGCACCTATTGCACCTAATGTTGTAACTCCACATTTTTGATGAGATGGATTGGTCATGTTTGGTCCTTTGGCTTCATTCGATATACTTTATTTCATGTTAGTTAGACTGGCGCTTGCATTCATAACCAGTCTCTTAAATTTCATTATTTTTGTGCCACAGAATAGTGAGGAGATATCATCACGATCAAGGCAAAATGCAGCTTCTAGCAAGGCATTTCTATTCTGAGCAAGTATTTGATGATTCCACTTCAGATCAACCAAGGTTGAGGTGGCGTTACCGGAATAGTTATAGCGATGTTGTTGCTTATGGCCAGTTGACCCATGAAACTGACATTCACAGTGGGAGGAGTCAACAGTTGCATGACAATGACTTCAACAGAAATACGATGAACAATTCCTATGGCAGTCCCCAGAACGACTCCAAAACCAACTTGGCTGACTTTCCGAGCGACGCTCACATCAATAGAGCAGACTCAGAGTTGAAACGCAATTCTGTGAGTAAAGCGACTGACGTTTTTCTTTGGGTATTATTTTGCCACCTATTTCTGAGTGTAATTTTCGATAGCTTAAGGCACAATCTGTTTATTGTTAAGAAAGATTCCCTGATGCACATAAGTTTTGATTATTGAAAATTTCTATCAGTTAAGCATGTCTAAGTTCTGCTGCTATAGTGTAGGAAAAGACCCTTGGCAAATTAGTTTCAATGGCAGAAAAGACATAATCAAAAGTAGATTGCAGGATTATAGGAGTAAGACATAATTAATGTGAGCCCATGCCGCATTACTTGCACTGGTTTATATAAAGAAAATTTCCCTAGTAATCTAAAATTGAGTCATTTTCTGTATTATATAGTCAACTTTGGTGCTTCAATTTAAATGAAATACCATCCACCAAGGAGTCTATGTAGCCTTTCCTGCATACAAGAACATGCTACCGTCAATTGTGTGATTATCAGTTACATGGCAAATATCTTGTAATGACGACAACTAGAATTGCTGTGGGCTGCTCTATTGAAAAGCCCCCCTCCTTGCGGTTGCAATCAGTTAATACAAAATGGTGTGTTTAACGGAAATCTGCTGGCAGCAGCCTTGTTTTACTGACATGAATGTGTCAGAACATCACCACGGTACATTCCTCCATTACACTGAATGTTTATGTCTATGTCATTTAGACCTCTCTGTCCATTACCATTAACATGAAGCCTCTAGCTTTTGAGCTTCTCCTAATGTTGTATATCGCCATGTGAAGATGATAAGTAACAGTTGCTAGTTTTGTTAACAATTAGAATTGCCAATGCGTGATGCTCTGTCTGGAGTTTGAGATGTGATAGCTTTAATCTGTTCTTAATACGACAGCATCATCATGTGGTCTAAATTTTGAGAAGTTCTTTGCTTCTTCCCTAGTCCATTCAATTTATGGTTAATATTGGTCCAACTCATCTCATTATAGGTGAGCTCTGGAGTTGACGTGATTGGCGACCCTCTTGATTGTATTTTTGGAGGTGTGATGACAAAAGAGGAGATTCGTCGTCCAGCTACCTCAAGTGGAATGAATAAAGTTCCCCTGCAAAGCCACAGAAGATCAAGGCGTAGACACCGGATGCAAAAGCCGGAGGTTTCTCTTGATACTTAGCCTGATGCATCTTTGTGCTGTTTGTAGTCTAGGAGAGATTTAAGCTGTAGAGGCTTTTAAGCTTTGGAAGTTTCTGATGAGCACATGACCTTCGGCATGTGGAAGGAATAATTCGTTCATGGGTCGATTTTTATTGACCTGGAGTTGCTCTTATTTTTCAGATTGCTGGGCTATAACAGCAACTGATGGTAGCTTTCCCTTCCTGATCTCAGTTCCTAAAGTTGGTTGGGTCTGTGTTTTTTAAATCACCTCGACTAACCGAGAAAGAAATTCAATATTACGAGATGTTAGTTGCGAGTAAAGCTGCTAGTTCTGTGAAATGGTAGCGATGCAACACGATTGCAGCATGGATGAATCTAGAGGTGATCGGTTCAGGTTCAGATCCAGTTCTAAGGTGTGGGACCAATTGGTATTAGGACCGGGAACTAGACCGTACCATTGATCCAGTCCAATCCAATGAAATTGATGACTTATTTTTTCCATTACTTTTGTCTTACTACTTGGAAATGGATCAAGATAATGTTTACTTCACATTTTAGATTTTACTAATTATTTTGAAGAAGTAATAAAATAAAGAAGCATATTTAGTCGGTTTGGTTTAGTTTGGTTTGGTTCTCCCTTGGAACCGAGAATTAGACTACTTGGACATTGATTCCATTTTTAGGAACTGGAAATCAGATCAACACTTTCTGGAACCAGATCAAACCAGTTGGCTCGGTCCGGTCTGGGTGGTTCTTGATTCGGGTGGTCCAATTTGCACATCTCCTTGAATCAAATGGAGGCCATTTGCAAATGGACCTTTGTTTGCTTGTGACTTCTGAGGCATGATCGAACTGCTGTGCAGCTCATCCTTTCAGCTGTTTTGAAGTGCAAAAATGGAACATTTTGAAAAACAAAAAGGGTTGCTCTACAAGTCGTTATCAATTTCCATTATTGATGACCTTACGGCTTAGTTTTGTGGCCAGAGACCCGTGGCTCAGTTGAAATTCTCTAGCTACTGTACTGAACTCGAACAACGAGCCAAGTCGTCTTCTGTCAAAGAATACGTTAAGAAAAGGATGGCCGTTCCTTTTCACCGAGCATGCATGGGACCTGGGTACATGCCGCGTCCTTTTCAAGTTCCAGAGCTTTTCAACCAAGCCTTCTGCTCGCTTTCCTCGCGCGAAATTCGTTGCAGACCAAGCTCGTTTCGTCAGACGACGCGTGTCAATGCGTGTCGGACAATGCTCGAGGCGATTGACCCGTCCGAGCTCCCGACAACGTTGTAATTTCGCGTTGCCTAGCGCATTGAACGAACGACGAAATCTTCTCGGCATCCCCGTCGCGAATCCTTCGGGTCAAGGTAAAAAGAGAGAAAGGTAGTCCACGGTCGTCCGCCGATGCGGTTCGCATTGGTCTGCGGAGAGCGAAGGCGCGCGTCGCAAGTAAAAAAGGTTTTGCTGTCCCTGTTTGGTGTCTCCACGAAGGACCCCACCCTCACGCGTGAGGCAAATGTGGAGAGGGTGAGAGGCCTTCGTTTTTCCTTGAATATTTTTTTGGGTGGGTTTTTCTGGGTTTGAAGTTTTTGGGGGATTCGCCAAAAGGGTTCGTGTCTTTTCTAGGAAACATCCTCGCAGCTTCATTCATTCTGATTCCAAGCACCCATCGTTGTCGATCGAGGGGAAAACTACAAAAACGAAAAACAAGCCTTCAATTTATTTGTAGTTGCTTCAGTTCGATTCAAAGCCTTATAATTTGAATAATTTAATCATAAATCTTTTTAAAGTTTGTTAATACAGTCCGTAAGATCAATTTTGGCCGGAACCTATTGAAACAAACGTGGATTGTCCTACCTAACTTGGCATGTGGACAAAAAATTTCATTTTTCCATTTTTTTGAAATTTTAATTAGTTTTTATATCATCATTTTATTTTCTTCCTTTCTTTTTCCCCCTTAATCCTCTATTGGTTGCCAAGCAGCCAGCTAAAGGCAACTACCGACAAGGGTGCTCTTGCAAGGGCCCGCTTTGAACAAGGCTCGACTCTTAGTAGAAAATCTTAGGGTTGGAATATACGGACAACTAGATGGACACATGGTAATTTTGGGGTAGGCCGCCCTCAGGCAAGGCCGACCCTTGCTGGCTGTACCCATAGACTAGTGAAGGAAGAAGGAAAAAAATATAAAGAAAAGAAAATATAAATATAGATTAATAAAATTTATTTGTATATAACAATCAAGATTCATGTCAACGATTTCCAATCAAAATTAATATAATGGACTGTAGTGACAAAACCTAAAAATGTTTAGGTTTAAATTGGTATAACTAAAAAATTTAATACTAATTGGTATAGGTGCAATACGTTGAGCAGGCCATGTTCCGTGTTCACCAGGAACTCCATGCAGCATTTGAACAAGAAGGTACGGAGCGCTGTCTCTTTTAGCTTTCCGCGGCACATGAAACACTCGCAAACATATCAAGAAAATCCCCACGCTGCGTGATGGAAGCATTTCGCTCTGCTCACGACTCCTTCGGGTGTGAGTACCGGATTCAACCCCACATGCACGGACCACAAGTAAGTAGAGGCAAACAGCCACGCCCAATAGGTTTCATGACATTCGGGCAATAGCGACGCGGTCACGTGGCATCATCGTGACCATTGGATCTCGTATCGAATGGTTATCACGCCGTGCAATTATTCTGAATATCTCTTTTGCGAGCTTGATTGATGTGGACATGGGCTGATGGTTACTGATAATATCAGAATATAATCCCCTTCAGTGATATATGATTCAAGACAAACATCAAAGTATAATCTCATTCCATGGATAAATGATTTAGGACGATTTAGGTACATATCTCGAATAAGGTACGGCTAGTGCTATGCTTTTAGGATGGTGAAAGAGAGAGATTACCATCTACCCATCAAAAGGTTCTCAAAATTTTAGAACATAGAACCTATCATTCATACTGGATATGGGGTCTATTCAAGTTTTACTTGTACTTTTGATTGAACGATTGCATTGATCACAATTCATATTTAGACATGAAAAGATTATGAAATATTGAAGGTTCCCTAAATTTTAGAACATAGAAACTACCATACATACTAATTTTAGGGTTTACTCAAATTTTACCTATACTTTTAATTGAACAATTCATATGTAGACATTAGAAGATTATGAAATATTAACAAAATAAAATTCTCAATCATAATTTTTGTTGAAAATAAAAGTTCAAATTAGTAGTTTTCTTTATAAATTACATATTCATCATTGTGTTCCTACAAAATATTGTCGGAAATAAAAGTTCAAATTAGTGGTCTATGTTAGTGCCTTTCTTACCCCAAAAGTGAACTCAAAGGCTAAAGCTTTTCCTCGTACTTATAAGTCGACCACTGACCCTTTTCATCAACTTCAACAATCTCCGCCTAGCCTAAGTTGGAGAAGGAACAAACCATAACTCTCTTGTATATTGGATCCATAATTGTTAGCAAACTAAGCTCTAATACTAATGTTGGATAATCTTGGGCATTTCTTCCTCAGAGAGTAAGATTTTCATCATATCAACAAATTGACCACCAAACTTTTGGACAATCTCAACACATTGAATGTCATGGAATACTATAGGATTACGTGAAAATATATAATAAGAAAAAATCAAAAACTTGTTATTAAAACCTACTCATTAAAACATGTTTCTCAAGTTTTAGAATATCAAATCAGATCGGTTCTTAAATTTCTAACTCTACCCTAAAATTATGCTCATATCTTCTCGATTTACATGAATTGGGTTGGATTGTCACAATCATGAAATGCGCTTTTCACATGGTCTTTGCTTCCACGACCCATCTCGTGCGAAGCGTCGATCCTGTCCATGCGAATCGATCATGCTTCGGACTCACTCGAGCACTGAAGTCCCATCAAACCAATATTATTATTTGCTTTTACTTTGCCCCCCGATCTATCATCCTCCCCCGGATTCTGATAGTACACATGCTTTGTAACGAAAGTCCCCGTTCATGGGCTCTGCTGTTTCTTCTCGAATTAAAAATAATTGAGACCAAAAAAAAAAAAAAGAAAAATAAATAATAAAAACTATAAAGTGTCTTTTCCAAAAGAAAAATAAAAAGAACATCGTAAATAAGTTGATGATGGCGCTGTTTCCATTTACTTGTCGAGGGGGAGACCTTACGAGTCTTGCGAACACGCCGCTGATTTTCTCGTCCGAAACGCGCTTGACAGGAAGTCAGTCAACGAAAACGTCAAGAAATGTATATTTTTTTTTCAATTGAAATAAGTATATTATAAATTTTTAAAAAAATTATCATGAAAGTATAAATAATTCTAAAATTTTTAAAGTACATTTAAATCCTAAAAATTATCAAGGTGCGGTTGAATATTAAAATTTTCAAAAAATATATGTTTCAAAACTTAGCAATTTAATTCGATCAAGTTTTTCCGTTGATTGTACTTTTTCAAAAATTAAGACTTAATAGCATTTTAATGACATATTTTAGGATCTCTAGTGTACTTATCCATTTATAAAGATAAGAATATTCTCCATTTGTTAAGCAAAAAAAATGAATAATTCAAAAAACAACACATTATGAACAACAATTTACGTCTATATAGTTTCATGAACAATGAAAACGTTTTTCTTTTATTCATTTTTACAAGCGACTTGAGTGATGGGATAAATTAGATCCATTTTCCCTTATTGAGTTAGTAATTACAATTATATATCTAGTCATAAATTCGAACCACAATTAAACTGAAAGTGTGTATTCTCATCATAGTCGATAATTCGATGATTTGTCGTTGTAATTGCTTACGTTTTCTCTTGGGGTGGTTTGTCCAAAGTCAAAACACATACGCAAAGTAGAAATTTGATCGCGACAATTTGATCAATCCTACTTTTAATCAGTATATAATAATTCACCTTGAATTTCTATTTTTCTAATCATTTTAATTGATTAATAATCCGAATAAATGTACAGCCGCATGGCACACAATAATCAAATCCCTTTTAGCCGATACCTTCGGTCATCTAAATCTTAGTTTATGCTGTCGTTTTCGTGCAAAGCACCTTCCCAAAAGTAGGAAAAAAAGAAGCTAAGATTTTAAATTGATGAAAGAATTTTCGACAAATGTATGGAGTCGAAGGCCTCAGGGGTTCAAAAAAGCAAAGAATCTTATCACTAATTGGGGAAATTTTGAAGAGAAGAAATACCCTCACTCTTTTTTAATTATTATTATCGATTAGTTGCTCCACTGTGGACGTAATTTATATTATATTCACATCTTTTAAGTGGCTAATTTTTTTTTCTTGCGAATTGGGTTTCTGCATGCAAATGTTATATCTAAATTTAGTTACAGTTGTGTCAATTCAATTCCAAACATTTTAATTTGATCGATTTAATCATAAACATTTTGAAAAGTTGTTAATATAGTCAATTTAGCCAATTTTGACCAGAAATTACTATTATTGACAAAAATTATTAATTTTTCCATTTTTTTCAAAATTTTTATTAATTTACATATTTTTCTTTTCTTTTTGTTCTTTTTTTTTTTTTCCTTTCACCCTCTACCAATTGTCAATATCAATTGGCCTAAGGCAACTACTGATGAGGGTCACCCCTCCGAAGACCAGCAAGGCTCAACCTTATTAGATCTAAGGGAGCCTCTCCCATGGCCAATGAGGGAGCCTCACCAGTTGTATTATATGGCCAATTATCGGCCATCACCAAGGCCTTTGCCATTGGTGAATGAAGAATAAAAAAGAAAAATAAAGAAAATATAAATATAAATATAAAAAATGCAAGAAATTTAATAAATTAATATTTTTTTGTTCACATCAAAGATCGACCATATTATATAGGACAACCGATATTTACATCGATAATTCCCAATCAAAATTAGCAAAATGAACTACATTGACAAAATCAGAAATTGTTTATATTTAATTTGACACAATTGAAAGATTCAGCATTGAAATTATACAATGCAGTATTCCATATGCACCGGAAACTCCATGTAGCATTTGAGCAAGAAGGTACGGAGCGCTGTCTCTTCTAGCTTTCTGTGGCGCATGAAACAATTGCGAACATATCAAGAAATTCCCGCTCTGCATGATGCAAGCATTTCGCTTTGCTTACGGCTATTTTTGGGAGTGTACTGAATTCAACCCCACATCCACACATCCACGAGTAAATATAGGCAAAAAAGCCACGCCCATTAGGTCTCTCTGACTTTTTGGGCTACAGCGACACGGTCATGTGACATCAGCATGATCCTTAAATCTCGTATCGGATGGTTATCACATTGTGCGATTATTCTGAATATTTCTCTTTCGAGCTTGATTGATATGGATGGGTGTTGATTGTTACCGATAATATCCGAGTATAATCCCCTTTAGTGGTTATGTGATTCAGGACAAACTGGGTTCATACTGAATCTTATAAGAAGGAGAAGTGATCACCGAGGCAAGAGATCTTGAATAAAATGGCTCTTGGTGGGTTTTTAAGGATGATAGAGGAGAGACAAAATACTTGACTACATATCGAAAAGAAAAGAGCATAACAAGGAATAGTACATTGAAGAGGTGGTATGATGGAGTTTGTGACCTCCAAAATCCCATGCCATATATTTCTACAGGAGGTTTGGTTCTAGGGGTAAGCAATTTTGAATTGCATTCCGATTGCTTGATTTTTGGAATTTGAAATCTATCATGCATATTGGTTTCAGGATTGATTTTAAGATATACCCATATTCCACCTATACTCTTAATTGAACGATTATAATGAATCATCATCTCTAATTACTATGATTTGCTACAGTTCACTTTTCACAACTCATAACTCAATACATGAAGATCATCAAATATTAACAAATTAAACATACCAATTATAAATTCGTTGGAAATGAAAGTTTAGATTAATGGTTGGAGATTACATACTATTGCACAAAAATATATAACGAGAAAAACACAAAAATTTGTTTAAGGTGAACCTGCCTTTAGAACCTAAAACTTACTCTACCTTTTTGGTAATGGGTAATTCCATTGGTCTTATTCTCAAGTTTCTAGTTCTATTTGAAACTATGCTCATCCCTACTTGATTTACATGGATTGGACTGGATTGTCGCAATCATGAAACCACTTTTGACATGGTCTTGCTCCAGGACCGATCTCGTGCCAAACGCCGATCGTGTCCATGCGAATCGATCATACTCCTGAGTCACTTGGGCACTGAAGTCCCATCAAATCTATTATTATTATTTGCTTTTACTTTGCCCCCGGTCTATCATCCTCCCCCGGATTCTGTTGGTACATATGCTTTGTAACGGAAGCCCGGTTCATGGGCTCTTCTGTTTCTTCTCGAAATAAAAAAGAATTGAGACCAACGAAAGGAAAAGGAATAATAAATAATAAAAAGTGTCTTTATCAATAGAAAAAGGAAAGAAAGAACATCGTAAATAAGTCGATGGTGCTGTTCCCATTTACTCGTTGAGGGAGAAGACCTTAGCCAATTTTGTAACACGCCGTTGATTTCTTCCTCTAAAGAACTTACGCGCTTGATTGAAAGTTGGTCGACCCAAACGTCAAGGAACGTCTCTTCTATTTACTTATTTATTTATTGAAATAAATATGTTGAAAGTCTTTAAAATATTCATGAAAGTGCAAGTGAGTCCCGAAACTTATTAAAAATATAATTAAATTTTATAACTTATCATGATAGTGTAATTTAGTCCTAAAATTTACCAAATTTTTGAAAGTTTTAGGGGTTTTATTACTTTTTAGTGATAAATTTAAGGACTTTTAGTGTAATTTTCTCTTAGAAAGATTAAAAAAAAAAATCTATTTGTTTTACAACAAATAATATTGAAGAATATATTCATCCTGAACAATAATTTACATTTAGATATTTTCATGAACGATAAAAATATTTTTCATTCATTCATTTTTTTTAAGTGACATGAGAGATTATTTTATTTTCCAGATCATTCGCTTTCACGAGATAAAGAGAATCTTCTTTTGAGATAATATAGATCCATTTGCTCTTCTCTAATTAATAATTACAATTATATAATTGCTCAAAAATCTGAATGGTATGTAAACTAAAATTATATATTATCATTGAAGTCAATAATTCGATGATTCGCGTCCGTGCGATTTGTAGGCGCTTCTGATTGCTTACGTTTCTCCTGAAGGCGGTTTCTTAAAAGTCAAAAGACATATGCAGACGAGCAATTTGATTGCGACAATTTGATCAATCCTTATTTTCAATTAGGATCTAATAATTCGCTTCAATTTTCTTATTTTTTAATCATTTCAATTGATTATATAATCCGAATAAATGTACGGCAGCATGACACCCACTCAATAATCAAAGTCTTAATCTTAGATTTTTTTATTTATCTTAATCCTAGTCTACGCCATCGTTTTCGGGCTAAGCATCTTCCCAAAAGGAGTTTAAAAAAGAAAAAAGCAAAATTTCAATTGAGGGTGAGAGTTTTCGACAAATGTATGGAGTCGAAGGCCTCAGGTATTCGAAAAAAGCAAAGAATCTTATCAGTAATTAGGAATTTGCAAAGAGAAGAAATACCCTCTCTTTTTTTTTTTTTTTTAATTATTATTATCATCGATTAGTTGCCCCCCTGTGCACGGAATTTATACTATATTCACATATTTTATGTGAGTATTTTATTTGTCTTGAGAATTTTAGTTTGTACATGCAAATACTATATCGAAATATTCACTTTAATGTTTACTTCCGAAGTGGGTTTTTTAATATTATTTTTATATTGAATGGCTATGAATTCCGCGTACACTTCGCATAACAAGAAAACCTAGGGTCCTCACGGTTTATTCCCTTTATCTCGAGGTAGATCACAATTCATGGCGGTCATCGCTCTCGGACGATGAGTATCCATTAAGATAGTCAATGATTCCGTTTATTTGGTAAATAAATTAATGACTTAATATATACTTCTTTAAAAAAATGAATACACGGTGACATCGCTTGTATCAGTTAAAATAATTAATTAATAATTGACATTTTTCTTGGACGATGAAAAATATTTACATATTTTATTCATTTTCATAAGTGATGTGTTCTCTAAATCATTTATTTTCCGAGAAAAAAATACTGTAAATATTTTGGAGTGTTGAACGGATTTAAGTGTTTGGACATTTCGCTGTAATAAGTGAAAAATCTTACATTAATCCTACCTTGCCAATGCCTTGACACCGTAGCCCCTTCAAGATCGGATTGGTGCAATATTATCACTTAAGAATTACATTTATTCTTATTGTTATAAGCGTATATCATGTATGACAATATTAATCGTCCCACCGATTAAAGTTCCATTTAACTCATCTATAAGTAACTTTGCTTTGGGTGAGTTTGGTTCATGTAAATCTTTATGACGATTTTTCATAAGAATAATTTTCAAAGAAAAAATTGGTTAGTCTTAATGACATAAAACGTTCCAAATAACAAGTATTGAAAAAAGTGAAGAAGTGAGCGTTTGTTAACAGATTTGCAATACTTCCAAAAATGATTTCCTCTGTACAAGTATGGGAATTTATTTTCTTAATTTTTTTTTCCTTTAACCAATCATTTTCAGCGGATCAAGCCTACAAAGGTCTGAAAAAATAATTAGCAAAAAAACTCTTTCGGTCGCCGAAACGAATCCACCCCTTTTTTTTTTTTTTTTTTTTATATCTCTTTTATTCAGTAACGATCTCAACCTTTGAACGGATTAATTATTTTCGTGAGTGCGCGCCTGACGTGTGCTCTGGGAAAGAACAAACCAAACCGTCAAAAAAACAGAAGTAAAAAGAAATGCATATTATACAATTTCGCCAGAAGAAACAAGAATAATGTAGATATCCAAAAGAAATGGCCAAAAATATAAAAAAAAAAAGAAAAGAAAAAAAAAAAAAAAGGGGAAAGAGACATCCCTTTTTTTACATGGAAATTTCAAGAATTGCAGGGGCAAATGGTGAACACCGCCTCTTTTAATTTATCAACAAAATGCCACAATCCGCCGGTTGCCTCTGAAACCCTCAAAGAAAGAAGATTTCTTCTTCATCACCATCATCTCCCTCCCTCCCTCCCTCATCTCTCTCTCTCTCTCTCTCTCTCTCTCCAGCACTCAAATCTTGCAGGGAGAACCAAACCCAGATTGAAGAATAAGAATCATTCACCGTGGAAATCTCTCTCCTTCTCTTTCTCTCTCTCTCTCAATCTCTGTGTGTATCTTTGATTTTCCCTCCTTAACTTTTCTTTGCCCCCCTTTGCTTTTGATGCTTTTACCTTTTCCACTGCTCATCCCCATCAAGATTTGGATACCCACTCGCCCAATATTCCTTTTCTTGCTCTTGATATCCCTCCATCCCCTCCCCCTTCCTTCCTCCTCATCCCCCACCCCCACCACCACCTATAAATCCAGCGATACCCACGAGGGCCAGAGCCTAGCCGGAGCAGCAAGAACCGCCGCCGCAGCCGCAGCCGCAGCCATGAAGGTCCACCCTATGCCCCCCAAGAAGAGGAACATCACCCTCCAGTACGTCCCCAGGAGCGCCGCCTCCATCGAGGCCCAGGCCCTCGCCGGGGTCGTGGCCGCCGCCGCCCACCACCACCACCACCACCATCACCACCACAAGAAGCTCCGCCGGCTCCCCCACATCTTCAGCCGCGTCCTCGAGCTGCCCTTCCGGGCGGACGCCGAGGTGGAGGTGGAGGAGCTGCCCGGGTTCTTCCGGTTCGTCGCCGAGACCGAGGGGATCGTGGCCGGCGTCCGGGCCCACACCGTGGAGATCCACCCCGGGGTGACCAAGATCGTGGTGAGGCCCAACGGCTCGCTCGAGCTGCTGTCCCTGGACCAGCTGGAGCTCGACATGTGGCGGTTCCGCCTCCCCGAGTCGACCCGGCCGGAGCTCGCCAGCGCGGTGTGCGTCAACGGGGAGCTGATCGTGACGGTGCCCAAGGGCGCGGAGGAGGACGACGACGCCGCCGCCGTGGGGGGCGGCGGCGGGAATGGCCGCGTCGGTGATGGGGATGTTTGGGGAGGAGGTAAGGGAAATAGACTTGTATTTGTACAATAAAATAAAACCGCTCTCCATCTCTCTTTTTACTTTTAATGGAGTTCCCCGTTCTGCTCCCCGTTCAATGTCGTTGTTGGGGTGCTGTCCTTCTAGTCTGCAAGTTAGCTTTGACTTTTTAGAGGTTGGTGATCGAAGAGCTGAAGCTCTCTGTGATGTGTCTTTCTGCTGAATCGAAGATTAAAAAGAAAAAAAAAATATGAATGTTGCTTCTCTTCTTTATAATTCTGTTCATAATTCATACAGTGTCAGCTGATGATGACAGGCCAGTAGAGTTTCCATTCTTTCTCGAGATGATTTCGGATTCGGGTGTTAAATATTGGTATGTGCGGTTCTCATCTCGTGTTGAGTGGCATTGACTTTAGTTAGATTACCAGAGGGGAATGGCTTTACAGGGCGGTGCCTTTTCTGGGTTTGTTTATCTCCTACCCGACCAATCAAATGCTCATTAGTGCGCATGATCGGGAAAAGTTTAACTTAATCCATGATGATCAGGACAATGTAACTCGGCTTCATCTTACATTCTTATGTAAATTTGTGGATGCACAATGTTTCGCTTAGTCGTGCCTGAAAGTGCTTGATGATTATGTGCCTGATCGTTTTCGGGGGTTCTCCATTATATGTGTCTGGTAGGTTCCGGGGATTTGGCAGGAACCTGTATGGCCACTGAGCAATTTATTCATTGTATATTTCGAAAGTGCTTTGATGCCGTGTAAAGAAAATAGTGCTTTAAGGTAGGAATATATGCTGAATGGTCCATATGGAATGTTTGTGAGTGCAGTCTTTTTATTATTGACCCAAGTATATCAAAGGCACTTCTGTGATGCACCTATGCTCACGTAGAGTGGTGACAACTACGTCCTCTCTTCAAAAAATTATATTATCCTAAGAATCCTTGAATTACCTGCGCATGTCTCTTCATGAACCAGGAATGTTTCGAGTGATGCTTGTCATATACCATCTGAAATGAGTCCAAGTTGGTGTGTCCCTTCATTTAATATTATGCAGACTCGCATCATCTAATGGTGCATCTAGTGCATGGCTTGTTGATCTTCATTAGCATATTTGCGGTTGAGCACTGTGTCCAATTGGATCTTGATGGCAGGGGGAGCTATCTGACAAAAGTTCATTTAGGCCTCACCTAGGAAATGAAGTTCCGACAATCCTTACAATGCACCTGCTTAGTACTTGGAAGCTGCTGTTCTGGTTGTACGGCTAATTTGCAAATTTTTTGTATGTTTTTGTTTGGATTCGCATGGGCATACACGATGCTGTGTCTTTCATTGTGCTTGTGTCTGTATGTTCATGTGAAGACAGAAGGTGTATGGACGATCCTTATGCTCCTCTATTCCTGGTGTGGAATAATGTCCAACCCTTAGGAAACCTTGTGACGCTGAACCTCGGTTTTGATTTACTTGTCTGTGTAATTGGGTCTCATGCATGGGTATTAAGGAGTGTCGGCTAATCCTGTTAGCAGTAAATTCATAAGGTTGCCATGCTTTACCATCGGCAGAAGTTGATGGAAAAGATGATTGTCCGTTTATGATGCATTTCTTGTTTAGAGTATGTTTCTTCGACGATAATTTTCTCTTTGTGGGGAACGCTCGGGCGATGTTCAATCTCTATTTGCCACCGAGGAAAATGCCTGAAGGCTGAGTGCCAGCTGGTTTTCATTCTAGGTGATGTATTTGCATGAACTTGTTGCATTTCTCAATTAGTAAATGCTTCTTGCCTTTCTCCCCCCAATAATTCTGAGTAAAAGCAATCAGATCGCATAAATTTGCTCCTGTATAAGAAATCGATTGAGAAGCTACATGGGGAATCCATTTTTCCGCGAGTGATTTTTGGTGCATTTGCTCTGGTTGTAAGATCCTTCTTTTCTCTTTTCCTCTTGCGATGAAATTTTATGGTCAGATGTTACCCAGAAACAAAATAACTTGAACTGACTCATTTGTCCTGCATCATCCCTATGTTGCCCTATGGAATCGAAACCACGGTTTGCTGTTTCTCTGATGATAAATGAGGTGACGGCAAGTCAGTCTTCACCATTTTCAAGTTGAGATCGAGGGTCATTAGCACAAAGGCATCTCAATCCACTGAATATTTTCTCCAATCTGAAAGACATGTCCATGGTGCCAAAAGCCACACCAGGAATCAACAGATATTCGATGAGGCAAAAGCTTTTGGAAAAATGATGCTCGTCCTCGTGTTTATTTAATGCATCACGCCATGTGACTCTTCCCGAAGGAATCATTTGCTCGACGGACTCGTGTAAACCTATTCACGACCCTTGCAAGATGGGATTTTTCCTTTCCGCTCGTTATTCGAAAAGAAGATTGGAGTGAGGTGTGAAAATTCATGAGGGCACATAAGCTTCCGTTGTTACCATAACGTACTTGGTGGCCGCGATTCTGTGAACACCTGTTGCTACTTTTCTGGATGTTAGCAAAAGGTTGTTCATAATAGAATGTTAGGGGGGCTATAGAATCAATTCGTGAAATCACAAAAAGTTTGATAACAGCCCAAAAGTCCTAAAGAAGGCGTGTTATTGTAAGTCACAATGAATTTAAAGTAAATGTGTGATGAAAGCTATATACCCACCGAAGAAGCGTGAACCAAATGAGTCATAAGGTGAAATCCCCTAGTTAATATTGCTTCATACTACCATTCAAAAACATTCGAGGACCGAGGAGTACACTTAATGATCCTTGCAAAACTATGTACATGAACAGAACGTCTCGATACTTAATGGTACTTGGAAAACTATGTACATGAACAGAATGTCTCGACAACGAAACCAAAGAGAGACTGTGAAAAACGGGGCTAACCTCCCAAATTTGCACCTAAAGGTTGGCATGCACCGTTTTTTTCTCTGTAAAAGTCCCATTATCGTCACCGAAGATTGATCCAAACATGGTTCTGGAGTCAGAAATTTGTCCTCAAACTGCATTCAAACAGCATTAATAGTTCTTTTTCATTGCGATATAGCAGCTCAATCACCGAAATACTCTCTCCTCTGGCGGTTCAGCATAGTGTCTTCCAGGTCAACCAAGATGTTCAAAAGACAGGCAAGGGTCTGAAGCATGTCACCGTCCTATTAATCTCGAATCTCTGTCCTTCTGACTAAGCACATCATTAATGTGCTTCGTCTGTGTCCACATCTAGACTGAAATGCCCTTTCAGGATACTCTTTGGCGTCATTCCGAAACCCTTGGCTATTTCCTTCATTTCTTTGAGTTTCTCTACTTCGTGCTTTATTTGGTTATTTCTGCTCAACACAATGTTCAGCAAGTCGTCTGAGTCGGCAGGTGATTTTTGACATGCCAGTTGGGAACTCTCTTGCTTGAGTTGCTGGTACAGATTGTGGAGGTAACTCTTCTGAGCATTAAGCTGTTCCTCTGCTACTCTGTATTCCAATTCCTGCGACTTTCTCAGTGACCGGAGAATCTGATCAATCTCATCATCAAGTTGTACTGATGGAGTCTGAAAATCAAAAGAGATGGACTCGTCTGCCGAGAGATGTGTCCTGAAATCTAGAGCATCTCGATACAGTGTACCTTCTAGAGAAGGATCTCCATTGCTGGAGACAACTGTGTATGACATCCAATGCACCGGGTGAACATCACACTGTGAATGGCTCATATACGTAAATGGGTTTATTTTAAAAAAAGAAGAAGAAAGGACAAAGGTTTCGAAATATGTTGACTCCATGTTTACATTTATATGTCATTGCTGTGCATGCTTGCAAGATCATTAGAGTAGTTCAAGTTCCAGTAGTTCATGACTATCCGAACATGAAAGGATGAAAAACAGTGCAGATTTTTGTCGACATATGTTCATAAAGGACTTGCAGAGAGAGAGAGAGAGAGAGAGCTGGGTGGGAAGTACCTGATTTGCTTTCATCTGTCTGGATATTGTCAAGACGAGTCCCACATCTAAGCTGTTGCAGACATGAAACGGTCATCATGCAGATTGTGTAAGCGAGACTTGCTAAAAAACTTCAAGGAAATACTTTTACCTTGGTCAAAGTAGATTGAATACGGTTAAGCAGTATCTTAGCACTCGTATTCAGTGAACCGCGCAAGAGGCAGCTGCCAAGTTTTAATGCCTTCTCTTGTTCCTCCTGAGAATTGATAGATTTACAAGCCTCAAAGAGCCTAGTAACATGAGAAACTAGTTCAGTTTTTGCATCACAACGACGACAATAGTACTGCGCATCCAGTCCAATGCTTCCACCAACAGTGCCAGCCATGTAAGCTTGGAGAGCACAGTCCAAGTGAGCAAGGTGCCCACATATATGACCCTTGTCAGACAACGCTTCACATTTGATGTAATTATATCCTCCATTAGCTGATGTGATGACCTTAAAACAGAGAATACAGCAACAATCTCGACAAAACCCAGGTTCAATGCAACAAAAATCACAAGGGATAGATGTTCTGGCAGCTTCCTCTGGTTGTTCAATTAAGCTACTGCACAACTTATTTCGAGCCTTACATCTTAGAGTGCCAGAGGGAGAATCTGATTGGGAATGGTCACCTATCTCTTCATGATGCAGAGTAAAGAAAGGGCGCCTCTTCATGACTCCTATAAAATGAGAGCTTAAACAAGAAGCTTCAAGGAATAACAGATAATTACAACATACAACACATTCATAGACGTGGACTGCAAACAATGAGGTTCATATGTCATAATTCATACGGATGTAGACAAGATCAAGAAACCTTAATTATGTGCCGAGCATGACATATAATGTCAGACCAGTAAAAGGAAAAAAGCACATAAAAAATGTACTCATAAAGTTTAAATAAAACAATAAGTCTAGGTCTTGTTATGAAGATTATTCGCTTCAGTTTAGTAGCCACCATATTTTTGTTTAACCAAGCATCACATGGACATACCCAAAAGGGCCCACGATCTCATCAGACATGGCTACAAAGGCAAAGGAACTACAAAAATTAAGCTTGTCCGAAGCAACAAGACATTGAATAACATGACTAAGATGCTCCAATAACAAATTAGTATACAACATCAAGGAGGAGTTGATAAGTTGAAGCTGACCACTTGGCAACGGCAGGTTCTTTGAGGGGACTTTCCAGCTAAACGAGTCGAAGAATGCATTGACATCTACATTGGGGAATGTAGTGCGGATGTACCGCTCAACGGAAAGCTTACTTGCAAAGGGACGTCGTAATGATTGGTCTTGGCAGTGGAGTCTCTTAGGAAGGTAAAGGTATCTATCTTTATAGTCTCCAGAAACTGCCACTCTCTTCCCTACCCTCCACCTCCATTTATCACCGGGAAGAGGAAAATCCTCAGGGGCATATGGTAGACCTTCACCAGATTCATTACATAAAATTGGTATAAGTTCCTCGGCTGTAGAGACATTCCCACTGCTCTCGTCAGTAATATTTGTCTCAGTGCATTCCTGCAGCATCTGACAAGGCATGATAACAGGCATATCTCCATTACTGTCATTAGTGCTATCAATCTCTGTAGATTCCCGGTTCTCACAAGTCACTGAAGCATGTACATTTCCATTGCTCTCCTTAGTCATATCAATGCCCATGGATTCTCCGAGCTGGTGAGGAGTCATTCAGATGATTCAACTGCAAGAAGCATCATTCGAAGAACATAAGCATCTAGCACACCCAGTGTGGGAAGATCACCAAGAGCAAACTCTAAACAGTCCAAACAATTTTAGCTTATTTTGCAGAATAAAGAGAAAATAGTGCTCTAAATAAAACATGACAAAACCTTTCATAATTGCATCTCAAACTTTGGATCCTTATATGGCTCCCATGAACTTAAACAGAGAATCTAACATGCATATACCCCAAGGACATTTCCTAAGCGACAGGTTTCACCTCATTTCTAAATCACAATGTTGAAAGATCACAACTTTTTCCATGAGTGGGCATTGAATCGCCCAAGCCCATAGCCAGACTTCTAAACTCCAGTTATTAAACCAAATCGCACAGTTATACAACAATATCTCAGGACAGAGCTGGCGAAACACCATTTCCAATCTTTGCAATATTGGCAAAAACTATAACTGACCAGACCAACCATCGACAAGCAATTTACTTGGGACACCAAGGATAGTCGAACAGGGAAATTACTGCTCCGAAAGAGCGAATTCCAATGGATACCAACTATTGTAAAGTAACGCAAAGCAACAATTTCTGCTGCATTTGCTATGTTGGCCCAAATATACGAGAAAACTGCGGGAAAAAATATCATAAAAAGCACCCAAATGGGTAGTCCTACCGACCCAGCAAAGCTTTCGTAACACACTAAAATCCAGTCTACTATTGAAGTCCCACAGAGCTTTCTCTAGGCCATACCAACGACTCAGCAACAGATCAAGAAAATATACTCAGTAAATGACTTTGTCGAGAAATTCTTGAACAAATCTTTTTCTTTTTCCCGATAATTTCTGGGGTTAACGAAGGAATCAGTTTCTTCCGATTCGTTTCTTGACTGGCATGCAAGATCTACTTCACCCCCATAAGAAAAAAACCAACTACAGAGCAGCGAAAAAGAAAAACAAGAATGTCAAGAATGGGTAGTAGAGCTTCAACCTGAACGCCAAGAACTAAAACCCAAACGTCCTCGGCAATCAAGACATAACCCAGCAAACTTGAGCTCTTCAAACCGCAGATACGAGGAGAGAACTTGCTTCAAGCTGGCGTTTGAAGTCACTCTCGGCGAAACAGAGACGCGGGCGGTCTTTAACCCTAGTCTTCTCTCCTCGACACGCCTCACCTCACCGACAGCGAGAAGAAAAAACAGAGGGACGGTGGAAAAAAACGACGGCTTTGCTCGTTTTCTGGGCAAAAGCAAAAGCAACCAAGAAAAAACGAGCTACCCCACTTCCGGGACGCGACTTGCGTGCGCTTGGCGAAGTGATGAGCAGCACGGTTTAGGAGTAGATCGAGGAACTGGAACAGCGGAAGTTCCCGACAGCTGGCGAGCGGCTTGGGCGGGCTAGGGGACACATCAGGCCGAAAGAACCGGTTCGTCTTGGAGTTCGAGAAACGTCTTATTTTCCTGGCGGAATAGGTAAGATCCTGAAAGGACCGCGAAGTAAACTGCGACGAGACGAGACAAGCGAGCTGCTAAGCTTGAGCTTGGACCTCAGCAAATCCTTAAAAGCTCACGGAGAAACTAGGTGGGAGAACCGCCTTAGGTGAGAGATTCCGCACTATCCTTCTATAGAGAATTAAGGGACCAAGATAAACACCACGTCAAGACTTCGATTTTGACTATTACCGGGTAGGCAGATATAATAATCTCCTGCGTCTGGAGTGAGTGAGGGTGGATTAAATGCCCACAGCTGGATTGACGTGCCTTACGGCACAATCTTCAACCATAGATTGACCTGGTTCCCCCGGTTGAGAATATTGCCACAACATGAATAGGCTTTAACTTGTAGAGATAGCCATTTTTTGTGCTTCTCCTAGTCCATCAATCTTTTACTTTTGAGATTTGCTCAGGATCTGGAATGATTGGGATTATGGGTTAGATGTTCTTGCCAAATGTGGAACGCTGTTTTCAAATGTGAGATTGATTCTCGGGCATTTTTGTGTTTGCGCAATTTAGTCCGTCACTTGCATGATTTGTGCGGTTGAATTCTTTTTGTTAACACCTTGTTGATTTGCTTTGGCGGCAGTGTTTAGAGTTAGTTGTCCCCACAAATAAGGGAGAGAGCCAACGACTCCCGCCCCCTCCCCACCAACCCCACAAAAAAAAAAAAAAAAAAAAGAAGATGGTATGATTTGTAAACATATAATTTGGTCATTATCATGAAATACACTCATGCACAAAAATAAGACATCGTTTATTTTTATATAACATCATTTGAGATTTTTATTATTTTGGGAAATATTGGATATGAAATCTAATTTATATGAAGTAAAATCAGGCTGAAATTTTATTTACTATTTCTTAAAGAATCTCAAGGGACAAAGAAATTGAGCCTTAAAGCTAAGGATGAATTCACACGCTCTTATTTGTATGTTCCAAAGGTTTTAGGCGTTTGATTGTTTATTAAACTTGAAATGCTGGAAAAAGGGGAAAAAGTCTAAGGAAATCACCTCTAACATGTTTTACAGATTTTTGCATACAGACTGCGGCTTAATTATTTTGCCGAAAATATCTTTTATGTAGGGGACAAGGTACTAGTTAGTATTTTGAAAAAAGAAAACAAATAAATACAAACTATAATAAGTATGAATATGCTCGTGTGAAAAAGTACTTCATAGTCTTCTTCTAAAATTTTCTTTAAAACGTTTCTCCTAATAATTTCGAATAAAATTTTAAAGATTGAAGTCTAATTGACAAAGAAATGGGAAAATAAGATAAATTATTCAAGAAGTAAAAGTAAATAAATTAAGACATGGTTTTATATTAAGAGCAAAGCATGAATAACACAGAAAATTTTGGGAGAAGTTGACTTGAGTATAATGCTCTTTTCTTTTTTTTTTTTTTTTTTTGTAACCCGAGAACCATTGTGGTCGGCAGCTAGCGGCGTAAACCCGGGGCGGACTAAGTCACCACCATAGACCCCGCGGGCGAGTCGCACAAATGCGACGCATTTAGGATTCGAACTCATCCCCTTCGTAAGGGGGAGAGAGCCTGAAGCTAGTTGCGCCACCGCGAGCGGTGGTAAAATGCTCTCTTTGTTTGGCAGAAAATGAATAATTTAAAATATATTTTTCTAAAAATGATAACTTATATCATTTATAAAAATGAAACACCAAAATATAGTTTTAATGTTCATGAAAATATTTGTACATAAATCGGTATTGCTAATGAAAATATTTTCCAAGCAATATAACCAATCACTTTTAGGAAAATGTTTTCCAAAACATGGATTTTCCGTAAACAAATGTTTTATATATGAAGGTGAGCGATTCTAGACTCCATTTATGTTTCACTTGGAACCTAAAATTCATTTATCAAAATAGGCTTCCTAATTTTTGAAATCTGAAACTTAACCTTCATACCTAGAAATCTGGAACTTACCATGTTATGGATTCCACTGTTGGTTCCAAAATTTATCCAGATTCCACTTATACTATTGATTAAATGATCAATGACCACCATTTTCTACAATCCACTTATCACAATTTATATTTAGACTTATAAACGTTATAAAATATTAATAAAATAAAAGTCTCAATCATGAGTGATTTTAAATTCTATATTCGTGAAAATATAGAATAAGAAAAACACAAGAACTTGTTTTAGGAAACTGAAACCTACTTTTCAAAACAAGTTAACCAATTTTTGAAATCCGAAACCTACCAAACATATTTTAGAACCTAGAATTGAATCAGCTTCCACCGATTTAGTTGTTAAGTTCCTGATTCTACAATAGAACAATACTCATCCTTATCTATAGAAGGGACAACATATAACGCCTAGTTGAAGATGCAAGAGGTTGTGGATAAATTCGTTCATGGAAACAGCAGATGAGGTCGGAAAGCGACATAGCATCGCCAAATTGAACGAGAAATGGTCGAACACCGGCAATGTTAAATGTTAATGCAATTTACACCCACCGAGAGGACAATAAGGTTGCGCATGATAAAATTTCTGAAACAGAAATTGATTTCTGGCCAAAAATCAATTTTTCAATTTCTATTCCCAAACCAAGTTTACGAGCAAAGAAAAACCCATTTGATAACGACTCAAAATTTCTATTACGGAAACAAATCCGTTTGATAATGTAAAAAAAAAAAATTCTATTTCTATGAATCATGTTGTCCCCATCCTTTTACCTCACTCTTCTTGGTGCTTATGATGGTAATTTAATATGATAAAAGTTGATAAATCACTTTAATTTATATTGGTAATTCGATAGAGTAGTTAGGAACTTCAAAACATTAGCAATTTATGTAAATAAAAGCTAGTAATTAGTATAAAAAATGCTAATATGCAAACTATAAAAGATTTGGTATTTTCAAATGCTAATATGCAAATAGTGAATGTATTTATTCTCCTCATTCAATATTCGGGTTTAAGTCACTACACTTTTTTGCATTCTTTTGAGACCACAAAGTGATTTTATATTAGGTATTAGTTGACATGGAGGGAGGCGCAATTTGCGAGCGATTCGAAATTAATAAAATGAAAGTTGTGCTAGAAATAGAAATTGATTAGATAACAACATAAGAAATCCTCAAATACAAAATAATAGTCGAAATGATACTAATACATTACAAAAGTTGAAAATACAATTTTATAGAATTTCCGGCATATTATGGCTCGTTTGGTAACGATTCCGTTAACGATTCGATAAGAAATGATTATTTTTGATTACGTTAGGAACTGATTTTGAGTAAAAACACGTGTTTGGTAACTATCTAAAATTTCGATTCGGAATAGAATTGCGTTTGATAACGTGTTTATTGATTCTGTTCCAAATTATTTTTTTTTAATTTTAAATAATTTTTTCTACTTTTTTTTTACTTTTTACTTTTTTTCCTTTCTTTTCTTTTTTTTCCTTTTTCTCCTATTTTTCTTCTTCTTCTTATGGCCGGTCGCCGGAGCGTCGCCGGCCCTCGGCGAGGCTGGCCCTCGTCGGCCAAGCCTCGCCGGCAGCTGGGCGAGGCTCGCCCAGCCCCGCCGAGGCTCGGCCTCGACAAATCTGGCGAGGCCGAGCTCGCTGGTGGATGGGCGGACCTCGCCGGGCGGGCGAGCCTCGCTGGGGATGGGTGAGACCCGCCTGGCCACCGGTCAGGCTAGGCGAGCTCGGCCGGTGGCCAGGCGGGCCTCGCCCAGCCCCGACGAGCTTGCCGAACCTCGCCTTGGCCAGGCGAGCCTCCGGCGAGCTCACCGAACTAGCGGCCGGTGGCCGGCGGCGGTGGGCGGCAGCGGACGGTGGCGGGCGGCGACGGACGGTGGCGGGCAGCGGCGGGCGATGGTCGTGGGATGGCCGAAGGAAAGAAAAAGGGTTTTATTGTGTTGATTCTTTTTTCGATTTTCGGACACGTAATCAATTTTTTTTTTTATTCTCAAATCTTCTCCAAAATTGATTAAGGAACAAAATTGTTCCCTGAAACAAAATTGTTCCTGAAACAAAAACAAAAATTTTATCAAACGCGATTCTCGTCCCAAACTGATTCTGGGAACAAAAAAAAAGAATTAGTCACTGTTTGGCATGTTGCCAAACAGGGCCTTATTCCCTTGCCATTTTATTGGCAATGGTTTTCCTAAGCATATTTATTTGATTTCCCTCCTCGGTCAACTAAATGTTTGCAAGCTCATCCTGCGTAGGTTCAGCCACGTATATCGGATCTTCATATAGGGAAAAGTTCTTATCCATCTTGTCTTGATCACGGATGTAATTATGGATGGCAGAATATGCAATTACGATATGTGCTTGCTTTCAAAGTGCAAATGAGGGCATGTGCCTCAAAATGAAAAAGCAATTCTTCAATGCCCCAAATGATCTTTCAATGACATTCCTTAAAGAAGAATGCCTATAGCAATAATATCATCATAATTACAACTTAAAAACACAAATAAACAAAGTCTTAAATACATAAATCATGAAATGAAATACATAAGTCATGCATGTTTCTTAAACAAAGTCTCAAAAAAAAATTTATATTTCTATTTTAGAAACAGAGAAGCTACAATTTCTAGCTTCTGATTTCTCCCCCAAAATAATTTCTGAAACAGAAATTTGTTTCAGAAATAGAAAAATCAATTTGCGTTACCAAACAGATTTCTATTCCAAACCTGTTCCGGGGAACAGAGAAACAGAGAAACAGAGAAATCAAGAAACATAAATTTTATCATGCGCAGCCTAAGTTATTGGGGGAAGAAGAGTCGGTTCGACGAGAGAGGTGTCTGTTCCAAAATGATGCGAATGGCATGTGGTAAAAAAGAAAAATGTCGTTGTCTACAAGGCTGCACCATTGCTTGGAGAAAACCAATTTTTTAACAAAATTTAAGATAACATATTTTGCTAATAAGAATGTTTGCTTGCCGATCTCATTCAAAGAATTATTTGTTTCCATGCGAAGAAAAGGAATGTCTACAGGGGAGGAACAATGCATGAAGGAAAGAAATATTGGAAACAAGCAGAGGCCCACCAGAGTCACCAGATTCATCACAGGGGTTTCAAGTCCAAGATCATTGATTCCTGAACTGAAAGCGTTCCTCTAGCACATTGCTCAGAGCCTCCAGGACAAAATTTGCTCAACCGCAAAATTGTTTGCCTCATTCTGCTCAAGCAGCAACGCACCTCCCTTATTTTCTCTCCCCTGTTTTGCACGGTCGCACTTATCACCTAAATGATCCTTCGCCACTTTCTTTGCTTCAGTAGCTTGACATGAGATCTTGCATATCGCCAGATCAAGTTAACCGGAGTTTCTCCTGTTTACAAGGCAATGTCCATATGAGAAAGAAGGAAAATGCAGGAGGCGGGCCCCTATATTGATCTTGGATCACCAACTCCCCCAACGACGAGTATCATGGGCTCTGATCGTCCCTGTCTAGACCGAAATGCTCTCTCAGGATACTCCTTGATGTCTTTCCAAATCCTTTTGCCACTTCTTTCATCACCTGGAGTTTATGGACTTCCTGCTTGATTTGATTATTCCTATTCAACACGACTTTCGGCAAGTTGTCAAAGTCATCTGATATTTCTTTACACGCCAATTCAGAGCTCTCCTGCTCCAGCTGCTGGTACAGATTGCAAAGATAACGCTTCTGAGCATGAAGCTGTTCCTCTGCAATTCTATATTCGAGTTCTTGTGACTTTCTCAGCGACTGGAGGACCTGATCAATCTCTTCGTCAAGTCTCACAGATTGAGTCCGATGATGAAAAATAATGGACTCATCAGCTGATGTGTGTCTACCTTCTAGAGAAGGATTTCCATTATCAGTCACAGCTGCGTATGACGTCCAACACCCGGGTGAACATCAAACTGTAAATAGCTTATCCATGTAAATGTGCTTGAAAGTGACAACAAGAATAACAAATGCATTTAATCCTATTAAGATGCATGCACAAAGAAACCAGTTGTTTCCTAGGGAAGCTATTTAAGGGAGTGACACAGTTCATTCCTTAATCATTATATTGCCAGAAAAAGGAATGAAAAGAGCAGATTATTTTGATACGTAGAAGAACCAAAGCTGTGGAGAAGTGTAGAAAAGTTCTCAAAAGAGAGAGAGAGAGCAAGGGAACAACCTGAACTGACATCTGCTGTTGAAATTTCATCAGGAGGAGCACATTTTAGCTGACGTAAATATTAAATAGTCATACTGCAAGTTTTGAAGGGTAGAGACACAAGTACTGCAGCAAAAACAATAAGAAATCAGCGGTACCTTGGTCAAAGCAGACTCGATTAGTTTGAGCAGAGTCTTGGCACTGGTTTTTTGAGAACCGCGTAAGAGGCTGAGAGCAAGTTTCAAAATTTTCTCACGTTCATCAGGAGAATCAATAGATTTGGAAGCCTCCAACAGTCTGGTAACATGGGGGACTAGCCCAGTTTTCACATCACAACGTCGGCAATAATATTCAGCATCCAACCCAATTACCCCTCCTACCATTCCAGCCATGTAAGCTTGAAGAGCACAGTCCAGGTGAGCAATATGCCCACATATTTGATTCCCATCAATCAATGCTTCGCATTTGATGTAATCACACCATCCACTAGCTGGACTAACGCTCCTCCAACATAGGATGCAACAACAATCTCGGCAAAACTTGGGTTCACTGCAACAATGATCACAAGGCCAAGATGGGCCGACAGGTTTCTCTGCCTGTTCAAGTAGGCTACTGCACATCCTATTTCGTGCCTTGCACCTCAAACTGCCACGATCAGAATCTGACTCAGAATGCTCAGCAATCTCTTCGTTATGTACAGGAAAGAATGGATGCCTTACAGCAATGCCTGGGAAACAAAGCAACATTAATAAGCATGAAGAAGTTTCCAGGTGAAAAGAAAAAAAGTTTACAGAGAAATGATCCACATGATCCTGTGCCTAGATTTACATATAGGCATTGTTTAACACAGCAGACAAAAAAATCGGTCATCTACAGTTATTTAACAGTGATGGAACTCCATTCATGTTGTGCAAAAGGAGCATCAACCATCAAATGAGAGCAGGTGGGATGAGCTGTATATGAGTCACCAAATCTGAACTTCCAACCTCCAGCAGTGAGGCATCAGAAAAGGATCTAAGTTATTATGAGTAAGCATCACTTTATGGAGTGAATTGAAGCAGAATTTAGGAGCGAGCAAGCAATTGAAGGAACAGAGTGTAATTCACAACTTGGTGACTGGACAAAACAAAGTTAACTGGACGAACAATACTGAATGCGTGTAAGATAGAACAATTTGACTATGACAAGTCACTAGGTGATCTAATATATACTGTGAAAAATTAAGTACACCAAAAGTTTTCTCAGATTAAATGAATGAAACACCACAATTGACATAATTGTGATTTGATGGTGAATAGTCCTACACGTCATTTTTCTGAATATGGTATGTAATAGTACTCAAGCTGCTCTATGAAAACACTCAAGGAACAACTCTTATATAAAAAACATGGCAGATAAGTTGTTAACTGATTACCGTGTACCAACAGCAGTTTATTCGAGGGGATTTTCCAGATGAAAGATTTGAAAAAGGCATCAATATCCGCATCGGGGAATTTGGTTCGGATGTACTGTCCAACTGAACGTTTACTCGCAAAGCAGTACTTCTTGCACGTCAACTTCTCAGACGCACGGAGTCGCTTAGGAAGATAAAGGTACCTATCCTGATAGTGGCCCGTAATGGCCACTCTCTTCCCCACTTTCCACCCCCATATATCACCAGGAAGAGGAAAATTCTCAGGAGCATAAGGCAGACCTTCGCCAGATATATCGAATGAAACTGGCTGGAGATCACCATTTTCCTTTACCTCAGAACTCTTTCCATTACTCTCATCAATGATAATGATCTCCGTTGATTCCCGCATCTCCTGACAAATAATTGGACCATGGATGTTTCCATGAGTCTCATTAGCACTATCAATTTTGGAGGCTTTCAAGGATTCTTGCTTCATCTGAAAAGTCGTAAAAACAAGTCAATTATGACAAGCAACTCCAAAAAGCACAAGCACTAGAAATACCAAATGTACAAACTAACTCTTTAGGATCCCAAACATCGCATGCTTCTCCTAAGTAATGTCCAAAACAAGTCAACATACGCATCTTAAGTATCACAAAGCTTTCACAAAGTACATCCCACACCCACTTTTCTTTTCTCGAATAAACAGCATATCTAAAAAGAGTCCCAGCAACCGAAAGATTCAAGAAGATCATATAGTTCTAAACAAATGACAACAAAGATACAGTTTATACCGCCAGACTTAAGTTTCCTAGTATGGACATTCTCTAACTAAAGGCCCGCCAAAATCTCATTGCCAAAATCGCGAGGAAGAGACACCAGCACGATATCCCGAACCGGGCTAATTCGGCAAGCTAATAACAGCGGAGCCGGGCTTCCTACTCCAACAGTCAATAAGAACCCAAGAGCATTTGACACTCTATCCTAAGGTGGACTTGCCATTAGCATCAAATCGGTCACGTTCTGGAGCAATATCAATATCAAAATCACATCATCCCGAACAAAGAAAGGTTCCAAACGGGATTTCCTTCCATCACCCAAATGCACGCGGTCACCGGATTGAGACAAGCAACCAAAACCCAAATCTCAAATCGAAACAACAGACAAATGGGTCTTCGAAAAATCATTCCTTTCTTCCAACTTCCCACACATTAGCTCGGTACCTGAAACGGATCAATCTCTCCAGAACTCGAACAGGAACGCCGAAAAAGAAAAAATCAAAGCCCCCCCTCCGTCAAATCACAAGGCCTAAATCAGCAGACGCGAGCTCCGGAATCGCACGCACGCCGCCGCCGGCGATGCATTTCCCCTCCGCGCCACGGGCTCAACGTCGCGGAACCGAAGAAGCGAAGAGGGTTGCGAGCGAAGGCGTTCTGCAACTCTTGGCTAAACCCTAGATTGGTGCCGAGATCTCCGCGTGCTGTTCCAAAGGTCCGAACTTTAATCCGGGATTAGGGGGGAACTAATCAGCTCACGCGTCGTGGCGGCGCGTGGCGGCGAATGCTTCAAATGGAAACCCCCACATGGCGCAATGCACTTTCCTCGGTTTGCTCTCCTTTTCATTTTTAATTAAAAAAAAACTCTCTGCATAATCACGTTTATACGGCCGGCAATATTATTAAAAAGTATTCGAGCAATTATAAATGATATAAACTTTGTTATGGTAGTGCCCGGTCATTTCTTTAAAGGGTATCATTTTTCTATTGTGGCCAATGAACCTGTACTTTGTACAATAGATTGAAAATACAAAAATTCGAATTTTGATACGGAATTAATGGAACTAATCGGTTCACGTGTCATGGCGGCGTATAACGATGATGGCATACCGGCACTTTCCTATTTTGCTTTTTCTTTTTTCTTTTTGTCATTTTCAATAAAAAAAAAAAACTGTTTGCATAATCACTTTTTATATTGCCGACATTAGAGTTAGCAATATCTGAGCTATTATAAATGCTAACAGTTTTATTATGATAGTGCACAGCCGATTCTTAGAAAGGCATTGTTTTTGTAATGGGGTTGATCAACTTGTAATTTTATAATCGATTGAAAATACAAAAATTCGAACTTTAATTTGGGATTAATGGAACTAATCAAATCACAAGCCGCATGTAGCAATAATGGCTTCAAATTGGAACCCAAATGACACAAGCACTTTCTTGTTTTGCTCCATGCATCATCACTTTTTATATTACCAACATTAGTGTTAATAAAAATATGGCGTCGAAGTGATGGGTCGCCGCCACTCAAAAGTTTACCCGTCAATTGCCAATTGTACAGGTTCCTTGGGTATAAAGAAAAAAACATTAATGTTAACAATATCTAAACAATTAGAAATTATATGAATTTTATCATGATAGTCCACAATTAGTTCTTAGAAAGGTTTTGTTTTTCCAATGTAGTTAATGAATCTGTAATTTATATAATCGATTGAAAATGCAAAAATCCAAACTTTAATTTGAGATTAATGGAACTAATCAATTCATGCACTATAACAACGCATATCAATAACAACTTTGGATTGGAACCCAAATGGCATTGGCACTTTATCGTTTGCTTTTCTTTTCATTTTCAATAAAGAAAAAAAAAACTCATTGCATAATCATGTTTAATATTTCTAACATTAGTGTTAACAATATCTTAGCAATTATAAATGACATGAATTTTACTATGATAGGGTGTAGTCAGTTCTTAGAAAGGCGTTGTTTTTTTATTGTGGTTAATGAACTTATACTTATATAATCAATTGAAAATACAAAAATCTTAACTTTAATATGAGTTAATGGAATTAATTAGCTCACGCGGCATGACAATGCATAGGTTTGATGGCTTTGGATTGGAACACAAATGGATGAGCAATTTCTCCTTTTGCTTTTCTTTTCACTTTCTATAAAAAAAAATCTTGCATAATCACTTTTTATATTGCCAACATTAGTGTTAACAATATTAGAGTAATTATGAATGATATGAATTTTACTATGATACCGCAGATTCGATTCTTAGAAAGGTGTTCTTTTCTATTGGGGTGATGATCTAGAAATTTATGTAATTGATTCAAATACAAAAATTTCAAACTTAATATGAGATTAACAGAACTAATCAGTTCATGCTCCGGGACGGCGCATGGCAATGATGGCTTTGGATCAGAACCCATGTGGCATAGGCACTTTCCCGTTTTACTTTTCTTTTTCATTTATAAATAGAAAAAACTTTGCATAATCACGTTTTATAATGCCAACATTAGTGTTAATAATATTTAAGTAATTATAAATGATACGAATTTTACTATGATATTGCGAGTCGGTTTTTAGAACGGTGTTGTTTTTCTATTGGAGTTGATGAACTTGTAATTTATATAATCAATTGAAAATACAAAAATTCAAACTTTAATATGGAATCGATTGAACTAATCAGTTCACGAGCCATGATGGCGCGTAGGCTTAGGATCGGAACCCAAATGGAATAAGCACTTTCTCCTTTTGTTTTTCTTTTCATTTTCAATAAAGAAAAAAAAAACTCTCTATATAATCACGTTTTATATTTCCAAAATTAGTTTTAGCAATATATGAGCAAATGTAAATAATATGAATTTACTATGATAGTGCGTAGTCAATTCTTAGAAAGGTATTATTTTTCTAATGTGGTTGATAAATTGTAACTTTTGAAGATGAAAATCCAAACTTTGATATGTGATTAATGGAACTAATCAGCTTATGCGCCGTGACGACGTATAGCGATGATGGCTTTGGATCGGAACCCAAATGGCATAAAACTTTCTCATTTGCCTTTTTTTTTCTTAAAGTTTCAATAAAGAAAAAGAAAACTCTGCATCATCACATTTTATATTGCCAACATTAGTGTTTACAATATCTATGCAATTATAAATGATATGAATTTTGTTATGGCAATGCATAGTCTGTTCTTGGAAAGGTCTTATTTTTCTAATGGGGTCAATGAATTTACAATTTATTTAATCGATTGAAATTATAAAACTTTTCTAATCAAGTCTCTCCACCCTAATTCCGAAAACCAAAGTGTGATGAGTACTCGTGGATGGGATAATATATATGTATATATTTTTTGGGTTGAACAATGGTATAATATTGAAACGGTCAACTCACTCATTAAATGAAAACTACCAAAAAGTTCCTCAGTTGTATACGGGAAAGTCGTTCCTATAGCTTGATCAGAAAATATCAATTCCTTGTAATGTTGCTTATTTATTTCCAGATAATACTTTCGTCTAAATGAATCGACATGGCATTGATTTATTGGCATTGGAGCGCAAGAGACGTTATTAGAAAAATTCTCCAACTTAGTTTCGGGATCGGATGTGTACTTTTGTCTACTTGTATTGTAAAAATACGTGAAGGTGAACAAGCCAAATATAAATTAACCCGAATGCTCATATTATTATTTACATGTTCCTGTTGATGGGTCGATAAATTGTGATCTATGCATGGCAAATAGTTAAAGGAATGTGACAATTAGCATCTATAATTCTATACTATTTTAAGAATTTATGTATATCGAACTCTTTAAATGATGATATTAAAGTAGTATCTTGTAAAAGGTTGAACATTTTAATAGGTAAGCATGAACCGATTAATATGTCAAAAATCACTCTCTATCAGCAGACAAGGACCCAAAGAGAGGATCGTCAAGAAACAGCCCAGAGTTTCAAAAAAGCTGACGAGTTTCTACCAGGATTTGCTCCATGGAATTCGTCTTTAGAACGCAATGGTCTCCTTCTTCTTTGGTAGTAGGTGAGATAGACATGTTTGGTTCAGCATTTGGAATGCTCATTTGGGCTCTAAAGTCCCTTGGCCAAATGTAAAGCTGTTTGGTTCTTTTTTTGCGCGACTTTGGCGAGATGCAATTGCATCTCCAAGTGGCCCTAAGGGCCTTTAGCCCAATGCAGCTCTTGAGGTCCTTTGGCAAGTTGCATCTTCGAAATGCAACTTCCGGTATTATTCATCTCTCCGGTAGAAAAGCCAATCGGTCGCCTGAATAAAAATAAATATATTTATATAAAAATAAATATGTTTATATTTTTATATAAAAATATATATTTTATATTTTATATAAATATATAAACATATCTATTTTTTATATTTTATGTTTATATATATTTTATATAGATATAAACATATCCATTTTTTATATAAATATATTTATGTTTAATATATATATATATATATATATATATATATATATATATATATATTTTTATAAATATAAAAATATCTATTTTTTCTCCTATTTTATATATATATTTTATGTTTATATTTTTATATTTTTATATTTTTATATAAAAATATGTTTATATAAAAAACATAAACATATTTTTTATTCAGGCGGTTCGGTCGCCAAATTCGGTGGTCCGGTATAAATATATAAACATATATTTTATGTTTATTTTTTATATAAAAAATATAAACATATCTATTTTTTTATATTTTATGTTTAATAAATATATATTTATAAAAAATATAATATATATTTTTATATATTTTATATAGATATAAACATATCCATTTTTTATATAAATATATTTTATGTTTAAAATATATTTATATATATATATTTATATTTATAAATATAAACATACCTATTTTTTTCTCAATTGCTTTTATATAAATATATATTTATATAAACATATCTATTATATATATATATATATATATATATATATTATGTTTATATGTTCATATTTTTTATATAAAAATATGTTTATATAAAAAATATAAACATATTTTTGCTTTTTTAATTTAATAAAAGTTAATTACAAATGCAAATTTTACCAAACGGTATTTTGGCCAAAGTTGTTTCTCAATGCAAATTTTACCAAACGACATTTGCATTTCGGAAAACCCCATTCACCCAAAGGTATTTGCATTTCGCAAATGCATTCCCCAAAAGCCGAACAAATCGGCCCCACCTCTGCACGGCCATGATCGTACCTCTGGTGGTTTTTTCATTTTGGGGGCAGCTGATTCTTGAACCGATGGGTACGGCCGTGGCTTTATTTCTCTATTCAGCTGCTGGAGCAGCTTGAAAGCTCAAGCTTTGACCATGGCTCTGCGACTCTGGCTGCTCTTGGCGGTTCCAGCTTTGAATGCAGAAACATTACTATTCACATAAACCAGTTATTGCATGCCATGCCAAATATTGTAAATTTAATTATTACTTACTTTTTTCGATATGGGATGAGGTTTATCGTGGAGCAATTGATTTCGATGGATAGAGATATTGCAATTGTATGGTCAAACAAAGAAAAATGGCATAAGTACATTAATGGTGCCATAAGTTATATACGGCGCTCACTTTGGTGCCAAAAGTTTCCGTCTGATCACTTAAGTGTCAAATCGGAGGAAAAACGATCACTTTGGTGTCACTGGCGAAAGATTCCGGCCACCGATGAAAGATTTCGGCCAAAATGAATATGTGGCTTTTTTTTTAAAGAAAAAAATCGGTAGGCCTTTAAATGACGTCGTTTTTCGGTCATCCTTAAGAAAATAATGTCGTTTTGCCGTCCTACATGGATGGCTTCACGAAAACGACGCCGTTTAGCTCACATGGGGATTGAAATTAGGGTTTCCGCTACTCAGCCACCGTTGTTCACCTGTCATCGCTCGGCCACCGTCACTCAGCCACCATTGTAGTTGCTCAACTAGGTGAGCGAGGAGAGACTAAGATTGTTGCAGGAAAAATCAAAGGCGAGGGCGAAGGAGGAGGAGGAAGGAGATGGGTCGAAGGTGCTGCTGGTGCGCTGCTACTGTTGGTGCGTTGCTTGCTAGTGTGCTGCCGGTGCTGTTGCTGGTGCTGTGCTGGTGCCATTGCTAGTGTGGGTCTTCGAGGAAGAAGAATACATGAAGACGAGCCTTCCCACTCTCTCAATTTGGGGATTAGGGTTTCAAAGTTGGAGGGAAAGATGCCAAACGGCGTCATTTTGGTATTTGGATGCTGACTCAACTCTCCGACGAGCCATGTCGGCTTCAAAAATTAATAAGAAAATGCCACGTTGGATTTCCGGCCAATTTCGTCGGCGTTGGCACCAAAGTGAGCATTTTTCAAAGTTTTTGGCACTTAAGTAATCCGACGGAAACTTTTGCCACCAAAGTGAGCGCCGTACACAACTTATGGCAGCATTAGTGTACTTATCCCAAAGAAAAAGAGTGTTAATCAGTAAAATTCTAAATCAACATGTAACTTGTATAGGATGGAGTTTGTGATGTAATGCGAAATACAAAAATATCAACGTAGAAATCGGCACGATCTTGACATATACCGACCCATTTTTCACTAGGATATAAAACCTAATTAAGGAAACTTAATATTTTCTATTGTACCGTCGTACTATATCTAATCAGCGCTTGGGGGATTAATTTTATTTTTTTATAGAAAAATGATTAAATAGTGCTCCCGGAGCACTTGTCAACAAAACCTTTGTTAATAAAAGTTTTGTCGAGTGAGGTGAATATAAGTTTTAGCTATTTCAAAATGTGGAAAAGAAAGTGTTTGACATAAACACTATAAACAACGTTAATTTGTTTCCGCAATACGTATGTTCAAATTTCATAAAATTAAAATAAAAGGAAAAGTTTTATTTGGGTCACATGAGGATACATTCTGTTCATGCTCTTAGTAGAGCGGGATAGATTTTCATGTAAACTCACAAATTTAAATAACGAATGAAAGCAACTTTTTCTCTCTCTCTCTCTCTCTTTTTTTATACTTTCAATGTTATTATCATTTTCGGATCACGTTACTATTAGACCGAACATTTTATCACGTAATTCATTTGTGTTGAATGTTTAAATTACAAATGAATAAAACTGAGACATTTTTTAATCCAATATTTTTTTTTTTTTAAAATTAGATAGTACATGTGCCCTATAATAGTTCTGAGAGCCTATAGAATAGTTCCAGGTTCTAAAAACTTGGAACCATGCATACCTATAAGGTTGTTCCAGGATAGGACAGGTATTCCATCCACTCTCAACACCTCTAATAAATACATAGGTTTTTGAAGACCAAAAATGACAATTGTGAGAAATAAATAAAGTAGGTTGCAACTTTACCAAAAAAAAAAATAAAGTAGGTTGCAATCTTTAGATTTTGAGGAAATTGCCGGTGATAAAATAAGCATCGCAAAAATTGGATTTCGTTAGCAAGTACCCATTTTTAGTACCTAATCTTAGAAGGTTTATTAAAACTAGTGCATTGTCTCTCTGAAGGTACGCGTATTAGTTCATTGGAATCCTAAATATTTCTGTTATTATAAGTATGGATAATCAATTTTTTAGAGCACTCATTGGCAAAACCCTTCATAATTTAGTTTAAGGAGAGTTTCAGTGTTTTCCAATGATTAAGAAGGGTGCCATGCCAGAACGATTTATTAAGAAAGAAAAGGTTTAAGCAAAGAAAAGTTAGGCTAAATAATTTTTTTTCACTTATCACAAAATAAAATTTCTTTTCATTAATGAGGTGTTTTCTAAGTTTCAAAATAGTAGGCGTATAGCTTAAATCATAATATATAGCCACCTAAGTTTGTTCTTATTTAATCCAGAAATATAGTCAACGCTCGGTAGAAAAAATTATATCCTTGCATTAGTATTACATGTGCATTAGACATTATTAAAAAGTTGTTCAGTACACATCAACCAATTTGAAATTATATAATAATGTCTTTCTCTGTCCAACGCAATATGTTAATATGTTGATGAACATGACTGTAAAGATACTAAGATGTGAAGCAGACTGAATTTTCTTTTGTCCAGGAGATTTGTGGCATGAAAGAATGAATTAAGTTTCAGAGATTAACAAAGAAAAACAAGAACTAGACACGAAAAGAAAAGCTGTTTCTGTAATGAGCAAGGGAGAAGCAAGAACTTCAATCAAGTAGCCTTAAGCAAAACAAAAAAAAAAAAAAAAAGAAGAAATCTCTGCATTTTTCTGCCAATTGGATGCATATAAAATAGAATGAGTTTTCAAGTTCAAAGACTAGTAGGTTGTAGACATTACAAGATCAATAAGCCGATTTATTAGATTTTGGTGGTTTGAGAAAAGCAAAACTTTTCACAAAGTGGTGACTCGAGCTTATGAATTACATGCCATGGCAAGCCAAATTGAATTTTATCCCTTTCTCGCGCATTAATTAACTGATACTTGAAGCTACATTGTGCATCCTGTTGCAAACAACAGCATGAGAAATGCCAAAATAGCGACAAAGTTGTCAAACAGAGACAATTTCGAGAGATGTGCTGTGAATTGTGATTCAAATTTTGTTTTTATTAGTAGCTCTTTCCAATGACTCTGGCAATTCAAATCACACAACTGGTGACCTTGTTAAACCGATTGAACTAAGCTTTCATATCCACATCTATTCAAGAAAACATAGAGAAAATTCCATTGTAAGGAATGAAAGACAAAAGCTACAAGGCATGGTTAACGCTGAAATCGTTAGTTGTCGTGCAAAAGATCTATTTTAGTCATATTTCTCAAAGGAGAAACCTTTGAGAGGTGCATACCTGGCGAGAATCTTAGCCATTCGCTTTTCGGCATTTTTCTCTTCATTTCCCATATTGGGATTTCAGTATTGGCATTATGGATTTCTTGCATGACAACTGATACAAAGTTCACTATGGTCTCTTGCTCAGCAGCCACTCAAACTTTCGCCTTATTTGTTGAGTCGATGTCATGAGCAAGTTCAACTTTCCTGGACTGAAATTGTGCAATTTGTTCATCTATTTCTCACACAATAGATGATTAGGAATCTATTTGAGACTGCAATTGTCCTTTTGCCTTCTTCAGCTCACCAAACTCTTTCTTGAAAGAAGAAACCTTGTCCTTTATGGTTTGAAGATCTCCTAAAAATTTGGTAGCCTGCTCAGCAATCCCCTTAGCACGTAGAGACCTTGCTTACTTTGGGAATTTCTTCGACTGACCTCAACTTAAGCAGTTGATCAACGGTCAAGATGGGATTGGCCGCGAACTTTTGTACTAAAGAAATAATCTCCTCTCGGTACTCTGAGGACAACAAGCATGAGAAATCTAGGGCAAGAATGGAAGAAAGCTTCTTGCGGTAAGTAGACATTTCTTCTGCCTGACTAGAATCTTCATAAGGGGAAGGATTCCGCACCTGAGCTTCATCATTGTGCTAAAAAAGAATATGATCCAAAGACTTTGCCATCAACATCTTCAAAAAATTGAGTATGAAGCAACGTCCTTGGATGCATAGTAGCTAGGACCGATGTTTTGTTTAGGAGCAACGTCCTCAAGATCAGTTTGTGGCTTGGAGCCTCATTTTGAATATCCATTTTCATCACTTGTACTGTCATCCAGTAGGTCACACAAGTCAATCACAGACTCATCATGTTTAGTGTTGGCTTGAGCTGGTATTTTGTAAAATTGCTGGGTGTTGTGCCTAAGTAAGGCTTGTGACATAGGCCCCGTTTAGTTCAGCTTTCCCAAGGGGCTTTGGGCGGACCCCCAAAGCCCATTGGGAAAAAAATTTGGTGTTTGGTTCGGCATTTGCAACTCCCCTTGGCCAAATGCTCTCCTTTGGAATGCTGAAAGCCCAAAGCAGGTGGGAACCTACTTTAGACTTTCAGCATTAAGGAAATGCGAGTCCACCTTATTGTTCATGCGTTGATTTATTTATTTATTTATTTTCTGGTTATCTTCCCCATACCCCAACCGCCGGCGGCTAGATCGATTACTGGTGGTTGGCCCGCCATTGATCGGAGTTTCGTTGGATTTTTTTTTTTTAAATAATAAAAGCTCTTCGCAAATGTTGGGTTTACCAAACGGTATTTACACCAAAGTCACTTTCCAATGCCCAATTTGCCAAACGTCCAAGCATTCCGAAAACTCCTTTACCCCAAAGATATTTGCATTTGGCCAAAGACATTCCCCCAAAACTGAACAAAACGGGCCCATAGTCGATCCTACTGTTTTCATCCTCTTGGAATTACAAAGGGTTTCTTGTCTCCTCTTAGATGCAATTTCAATCGATGGTACCTATGGAGAGAGATCTGGATGCAAATTTGCACATCGGAGCGATAAAAAAAAGACCGAGACAGCTATGGTATCTTAAAATTTGATTGTCTCGGCTCAACATTTTTACACATACATGGCAACCTATATACACTTCTCTGCTAGCAAAGTCATTAAACTGGAATACATGAATCACATCTATTACCTCTAAGAATGTACAAATGAGTTTTCCATCAAAAGTGGCAAATGACCAAGTCCTTAAATTTTCTGACCTTAGCAATATGTACTAGCAGTTACCCAGATTACAGATGGTGTGGTGAAACAAAGACACTTTCATTTACATCACTTCTCACTAGAGGAAATGCTAGAATTCATACTTGACTATATACCCTTTATACAGAAATAGTAGGGCCTTGAAGTATTTTGAAACTTCATATATTTGGCATTCTCATGCAGATAGCAAAATGTAAATATAAGATTTTAAATCGAGAGGATTAGTCATTTCCATGAGTAGCTTGCAGTTTGTTATCTTATTGTCTTCAAAACCTAAGTAGGGCTCATCCTTCTCCTTTGTGATATTTTTGAACTCCTCATGCTCCCTTAGACTTGTCTAAATTTTCTATACACCATTTCTATCGTATAACGATCTAATGTCTTAAACATCATTTTAAATCAATGTTAATGTCATAACTCACCAAACATATGAACAAACAAGTGATTGCAAACTAGAACTTATACAAACATTATGACCATTAGAAGTCCTTCCAAATTCGAAAACATGGACTTCTTTATTGAATGGCAAGCCAATAACGAGATTATCAAAACTTTGTAAGAACTAATCATCACCTTCGCCCAGCCACGGCGAGGCTCGCCGTAGCCGGGCGAGACTCGGCCTCGCCTTGGTTGGGCGAGCTCGACAACGACCGGCGAGGCTCGGCTTGGCCGGGCCACCGCCAGGTCGACGTCACCTGGCTGGTCGAGCTCGATCTCGCCCAGATCCGACGAGGCCGAGCTCGCCCAACGGTCGGCAAGGCTCGGCCTCATTGGGCCATCGCCAGGTCGGCGTCGCCTGGCGGTGGCCCGGCGATGCCGAGCCTCGCTAGCCGCTAGGCGAGCTCGGCCTCGTCGTGGCTGGGCGAGGCCACCGGCCCTCGTCGGCCGGTCGCTGGCCATGGCCAAGGCCGGCGACCGGCCAAAGAGAAAAAAAGAAGAAGAAGAAAAAAAGATAAGTGTTTCTAGATTTTGTTCCAGAAATAAGAAACAAATTTTTTTTTTGTTTCTTGTTTCTGTTCCAAATGTGTTTAAAGGAATAAAAAAATAGTTTTGGAATAAAAACACAAACAAACGTGTTTTCTGTTCCTTTTTTGTTCCCAGGAACAAAAAAACAGAAATTTTTGTTTCTGGAAACAGAAACAAGTTGCAAACAAACAGGCCCTTTTAGTTTCTAAGAGAGGCCAAAAGCAACTCTGGGAAAACCTTTTCTTGTATCATCAAATTTGTTGACATTGAAACTCACAGAGTCTAGTCTAGGCAATTTCCATTGGTTCAACCAATAGGACTGGCTTTTCTTGTAAGTGGTGTGGAGAAATTGGAAAACATATTAAACTAATTGAATTGCTAAAAGTTTCGTTTGGCTTTTCATATTGTGGCGGTTCAGTTTGGTTATCGGAGAAAATAAAAAAGAATGATATATCAACTTTTTGTGTTACGGGTTGCTATTATTTAACAAAAGTGGATCTTGCACGAATTGAACAATCTGAATACCTAGAAGTCAATGGCAGATCAAAGATTTCAGATAGTTATCTAAACCTTCACCAAATTCAGTATCAAGTCCCAGGACTTCCCACAGGTCATGTGCCTCACAAGCATTGGACGAGTCGCAACTTTGGTCAATAGAAATCTCCATGCTATCATTTTCGAAGTCAGTGCCAAGATGACTCTGCTGTGGCAAGATCAATTAGAAATCAGCACGACCTCAACACAAACTGATCTAGATATCTTGCGGCAATGTAGACTTCGTGAGCACACTAAAGGCCATTGGTCCTATCACCAGCCCAAAACGAAAAAGTCTTGTGGTCTGTACTGCAGTGCCGAATTATCATAAAGTAAAATGCCGCTTTTCATAGCAAACATCGACATATGCTTAAGCAAAGGGACATAACAAGCAGCAAAAAATGACATATTTCCCTTGTTTTCTCTTTCTCTGCGCTCTTTAATTGATTCCCTTCGAAAACTTGCTACCAGATTTGGCATTCGGAAAATGCCTCTCATGATCCATCCACCTTGCAAAATCAATTTGGTCTGATCTGAGAATTTCTCTAATTGGAATGTGACACTTGTCAATGTTGTTAATGTTGATGATAAGCAATTGGTTAATGAATTGAATTAGCAGGAAATTTAATCACCCGCAGTCCCTTTTTGTATCAAGTTTCCTTAGAACAAGAGGTGGGGGTTGGAGAGTCGCATGTTCTAATGCAAGAACTAACAATGTCCTCGCAAGTACTCTGCAATGCAACATTACGAGTTGTTCTGCTACCTGCGAATTGTATGCACTCCTTTCGTTCAAATACATTGGAGTGTCCATCCTCTGTCTCTCTATTGGGCAAGTTCTCCAAGTCCTCAACTTACAAAGCTTTACGCCAATATCGGATGAAAACCCGAATTTCTAATCAGTGGTTTCTAATCACCACGTCACTCGCCTACCTAGCGTGCGTGCTCCATTCAAATTACGCCACATGTCCATGACGTGGAATTAAAAAATTTGAATCCCCGCGCGCCTTTCTCTCTCCTGCAGACTGAGTAAAGGACTGACACAAGTAACAATTAATGCGTTGCCTTCTCTCTTTCCTCTTTCTACAGATGAGGTCCTCCTTCACGACCTCTCTCTTCTGCAACAAAGGCCTCCACCTCCATCCTCTCTTCCTCTCCCTTCCTCCTTCTTCTTCGCCTTTCCGGCTTCGGCTCCAAAAACCACCAACCGGCCTCTCGAACTCTGCTTTGCCTTCTACACTTAGTCCGATCCCGATTTCCGATTCGGATACATCACCAAAGATTTTGAAGTGGAACTAGGCTGCAAAGAGGAGGTTGGATATTTCGGTAGTGGCGCCGTGTTTTGAAGTTCCGGCGACGGCTGCGAGAGATATTGTGGCGGAGGAGCCTCTCTCTCTCTCTTGTTTTTTTCTTCGGCAGAGGAGAGAGAGGAGTATGGCAGAGCCATTAGCCTTCAACTATGTTCCGGCGTATTACTTTCCTTGGCCGGACTAGCTGGTTTCTCTAGTTTTGGTGGAAGCTTATGTTTAGTGGCTCGGACTTGTCGTGCGTGCTCCTTCTTCCTCGCCTTTCCGCCTCCTCCTCGTCTTTTTGGCTCTGGCTCCAAAAACCACTGACCGGCCTCTCAAACTCTCCTTCGCTTTCTACTTAGTTCGATCCCGATTTCGGGCTCGGATACGTTGCCAACAATTTTGAAGCATGAACTAGGCTACAAGGAGGAGGTTGAATATTTTGGTATTGGCACTAAGTATTGGGGTTCTGGCGACAGCCGCGACAAATATAGAGGCGGAGGGAGAGAGAGGAGTATGGACAACATATGCGGGCGTGAAGACATATGATGTGCTTAAATTTCTTGTTTGTGTGCTTCATCATCCAGTGGGTCTGTATTTGCAAATGGTGATGCAAAAAAGTTCTATCATTCGTTATGTTTTTCAGTTGGAGCCCTTCTTCTAATTTTTATATTTTTCTCGTTATATTTGCTTGTTCTTTTCTTAACGTGAGGATTATCCAGAAAAAATCTTCCTCGCTCAATGTTAAGAAGTATTTCTAAGCAGTATTGAATCACGAAGCTTGATTTTGGGACTTATACACAAAAATACTGAAGAATTTGGAATTCGCTTTCACTTAGTCATAAAGAGCGGTGGTGATACTGCTGCAACAAGAGCCACAAATGTGATGCTTAAAGGGGATGATCAGTAGTTCAAGTTAATACTTTGGCCTTCCACAAAGCTATTCCAGATTAAAATTTCACCAATGATACATGATTAAAAAGAACAATGGAGTCATAACATTTTAAAAATCGAAAGTTACAGATTAGGCTCATCAACGATAGAGGTGATGTTGGGGGCATTGTCAAAAAAAGGAAGAGTGCATATTTAAGGAATGCGTCATTGGAGATACGACAAATATTTTTCTTGAGAATATGAGCTAAATTTGTGGGCACGTGATTTCCTCTTGTCAAGGATTTGTTCATATAAATACCGTCAACACAGGGAAGCATATAGCGACGAATCTTCTTCAAATGATCAAAGCGTACATGGAAAGAATTCAGTATTAGATGTGCCAAAAGCAAACTAACAAGGCACCCATTTACTCAACCAAGGAAAAGAGAAGAATTCTTTCCAACTTTTGAAAGACAATTTTAGCGATTAAGCACAACATTCCAAATAATAAAGAGGAGATATGGCCAATATTCGATGTTCACTTTGCCCAGCCTTTTCCACCATTAGGCCTTGACGGTCACCGCTTCGTGCCGCCACGACATCACCGCTCCTCCCAACCAAGCCAAGTCCGCTTCATTCCATTCGATGTCATCGATGCGGCCACCATTGCAGCGACAAGTCCGAGCCACACTAAACATAAGCTTCCACCAAAACTAGAGAAACCAGCCAGTCCGGCCAAGGAAAGTAATACGCCGGAACATAGTTGAAGGCTAATGGCTCTCGCCATACTCCTCTCTCCTCCGCCGAAGAAAAAAACAAGAGAGAGAGAGGCTCCTCCGCCACAATCTCTCGCAGCCATCGCTGGAACTCCAAAACTCGACGCCACTACCGAAATATCCAACCTCCTCCTTGCAGCATAGTTCCACTTAAAAATCTTTGGCGACGAATCCGAGTCGGAAATCAAGATCAAACAAAGTGTAGAAGACGAAGGATAGTTCGAGAGGCCGGTTGGTGGTTTTTGGAGCCGAAGCCGAAAAGGCGAAGAAGAAGGAGGAAGGGAGAGGAAGAGAGGATGGAGGTGGAGGCCTTTATTGCAGAAGAGAGAGGTCGTGAAGGAGGACCTCATCTGTAGAAAGAGGAGAGAGAGAAGGCAACGCATTAATTGTTACTTCTGTCAGTCCTTTGCTCAGTCTGCAGGAGAGAGAAAGGCACGCTAGGATTCAAATTTTTTAATTCCACGTCATGGGCATGTGGCGCAATTTGAATGGAGCACGCATGCCAGATAGGCAAGTGATGTGGTGGTTAGAAACCACTGAATATTTTCTCCTCTGTTGGGCAAGTTCTCCAAGTCCTCAACTTACAAAGCTTTACGCCAATATCAGATGAAAACCCGAATTTCTAAGTATGACTGCTCGCAATTCCCTTCATTCTTAAGCGGGAAATCAGTTGGTTAGAGTAAACTATATATCGAGAAACAGCCCGAGAAGTTTCAAGAAAGCTGATGAGCTTACTACGAGAATGTCAACTTGTGGAATTTGTTGGAGAGCTATGGTCTCTTCCTTCTTCGGTAGCAGGTGAGATTCGGTAGACGGTACTGCAAGTTGGGGAGGAGATGCGAAATGGTTGCAGGCCAACTGATTTTTGAATCGACAGGTACGGCCATTGCTTTCAGTGCTTTTTCGTCACGCTTCAGCTTGCCGGAGAAGGTTGAAGAAGCTCAAGGCGGAATGCAATAGGGGTGAGCATGGTCCGGGTTGGTCCGGGCCACCCCTAACTCTAGGACCAACCCGTACAGTGTTGGTCCTTAATTTTTAGGACCAAGGACCGACCCTATTGAGCCTGGGACCAAGGACCGGACCGATCCAATGGGTTCGGTTTGGTTCCAGGGTCAACCCGAACCGATCGATAATTTTTTTCGTCTTATTTTTTATACTCCCTAAAAAAGCAAACCTGCAAATTCAAATTACACATCCATCGATCAACTAAATTATAAATACCAATACATATTTAGCAAATTTAAGATGACACAATAATAGAAATTTCGTACCTGCTAACTGCTCATCGAGATATGGGACAAGATGGAAAGTTCTTGTAATCATCTATTTTTAATATTTATAACGTCATATGCAAAAGCGTTTCCTGCATTTGATCATGTATAGTCCACTCAACCAAAAAATGAGCTTTACACCACTTGACTAGCAAATCACCGTAGCAACTGCAGTACTACTCTACTCTTAAAAAACGTCTATCATTTGACACAAATTGAAAAGCAAAGTACAGCTGAAATTCATTAGTAAAATACAATTAAATCATAAAAAGTTCAAAATACTTAATATAAATCATGAATATATAACTTCGCATCTTGTTAATTCACTTGAACTTCTAAACACCTGAAAACAAAACAAACGACACATAATTAATATTCAACAAAAGTTTTAAATTGAAATTACTATTAGTGCTATTGATAGAACATTTCAATATAATATAATATAACAGACTTTTTACTTAGATTTGAATATATAAAAGAATTATAAATAATATAATATAATATATAGGGTTGGTCCGGGGTTGGAACGACTCAAAACTCTTAGGATCGAGGACCAACCCGTATAGTGTTAGTCCTAGAATTTCAGGACCAAGGACTGACCTAGTCCCCTTGGGAACCGGACTAGGACCGGCAGGGTTGGGCCGGTCCAGGGTCGACCCTAGACCACTACTCACCCCTAGAATGCAAGACATTGCCATGGGGAGCTGCCCCCGTTCACCTAAATCAATCTATTGGATGCCAAATATTGTGAATTTAAGTAAACTTTTTTGTTCGGACTGGTGAAATTCTTCACCGAGCAATTCATTAGATCAATAGAGAGATTGTGCTTATGTAATCACACGAGTAGAAAAATTTAGATTAGTAAAATTCAAAATTGATACGTAATTTATAGCGGATAAAAATATTGACATAGCAGGAAGTATGGGAGTATAAATGTCGAGAGTCCCAAGACAACTCTACAGGGGCAAGATTCATTAGAAACTAGCATGACCTCCACTCACATTCGGATGTACTACTGCCTAATTAAGGGAAAATTGGTCAACCAAAAAAATATATGCAGTATTTTTTTTTTTCATGATACGTGTATTCATTGCATTAGAAATAAAAGTTGTGCAGTATTTTATTAAGTATGATAATCAAAGTTGTGCATTGAGAGCACTTGTCACCAAAACCTTCGTCACTAAAACTTTTGTCTAAGGAAAGTGAATATAAGTTTTAGTTATTTTTAGCAAAATAAAAAAAAGTAAAGTGTCTTTGGCATAAACGCTATAAAATGACATAAATTCGGTTCCGTGGAATTACAGGATACTTATGTGGAAATTTCAATAAAATAGAGCAAGAGGAAAAGTTTCTTTTCATCATAAATGAAAAGAGAATTCTGAAAGAAAATGGAAACGAAGAGGAAGAAGGGAGAGGGTATCCTACGTCCTGTCTCTAAGGGCCTGTATGGTAACGTTTCTATTTCTCCTAATTTATGTTTTTTGTTCCTTGGAACAAAAAAGAACAGAAATCTGTTTGGTAATGCCAATTTATTCTTCTATTCCTCGAAATAGAAAAGTAGCTGGGGATTAGATTTGGAACAAAAAAAAAAAAAAAAAAGTAACTTCTTGTTCCCAGGAACAATTTTTAGAAAAATTTTTTTTTTCTTTTCTATTTCTCTTTTGTTCTTCTTCCTTGTTGCAGCCACTACCGACTACTTGCCAACAGTCAGCCATCTCCTGCCGCCCGCAACCACCATTGGCAACCGATTGTTGGCGACTATTGGCAATGGTTGCCGCCGCCTGTAGCACACCGGCCACCGTCCACAGCCCATTGATCGATGACTGCCATTGTTCGTTGGCAACCTACCGTCGCTAATTGCCAAACGACCGCCGCACGATCGCCACTGCCGCCACACGATGGCCAACCGTCGCCGTTGACTGCCGTCCATAGCCCATCGCCCACCTGCCTACGACCCCACGCCGATGGGCAGCAATCCGATGGCCGCCCATAGCCCATCGGTGACGGCGATGGTTGCCCCCTCCCTCGACCGATGGGCGGCAATCCTATGGCGGTCGGCGGCCGTGCAACGGTCGTGGCGGTCATGGTGCGACGTGCGACGATCCGTGAGTAAGAAGAAAAAAAATAAATACAAAAAATTATAAATTTTTACCAAACGCATTTATTTTCTTTTTGTATTCGAATAATAGAAATTTTGTATAATTATCAAACACTTTATTTGACTAAAAAATTCTTGGAGTAGAAATAGAAAAAAACTATTTTTGAAAAAAAATATTTTCCTATAATAGAAATGTTGCCATGCACATCCTTACCCAACTTCCACACACTTACCAAAAAAAAAAAGATTCCTTATGTACTTGGTCAATATCTCTATCCATTTACATGAAACACTATCAAATAGACAGATATTCTCCGATTCACTTGTCCATTTACGGATTGGTTAGTGGGAAATCAGCCCTAGAGGCAAGATTTTGCCTTAAAAATCAGTTGACCTCTCGAGAAGAGAGTACATGTAGTGGTTGTTGGGCCACAGTGGCTTCCGGTTCAACATTAAACTAGAGATGATGCCAAGTTTCAAGGATGGAGGTGTAAAGTCGGCTGAGAAACTGTCCGATACGCTCCTCGCCCATCACTGCCGATAGCATTACATTTCTTGTTGAAACTATCTCTTTGGTGGGTTACATTTTCAAATGAATCCTGAAATTAAACGTCGAGGTAATGACTCTGGAGCCCATGCCCAGGTGAGGGCCAACCTCCCTAGGCCAAATCCAGCAAGGTTGGCCCTCACCCAGGCCAAAGGAGCCCTTGCCGGGGTTGCCCTCACCCAGGTGAGGGTTGTCCTCACTTGAACTAGATCCAACGATGTTTAGGATTTTTTTGTCACTTTTTTGATGTTTTTGTAATAACAATGTTGTCATAGATTTAGTATGGTTTTTGTTCTGGTTTATTGACCGAACGCAATAACTTACCATGTAGGAGGAGGTGGAATAGATGATGATAGCCCCATCGAAGAGGTGCACTTCACGGTTCCGAACATGGATGACCCTTCGCTACCCGTCATAATGTTCAAGACATGGGTTCTTGGGGTGGCCACTTGCGTGATCCTCGCCTTCGCTAACCAATTCTTCACCTACCGGTCTAACCCACTCAACATTTTGGTAGTTGCAGCACAAATTTTTACATTTCCCTTAGGAAGATTGATGGTCAGGACACTACCTTCGAGGCCGATTCGGGTACCATTCACAGGATGGACATTCTCGCTAAATCCAGGGCCTTTTAATATGAAAGAACATGTGCTGATCACCATCTTTGCCTAGCTCCGGAACGGGCGGAGTCTATGCCATGGGCATTGTCACAATTGTCAAGGCTTTATATCATAAGAGCATTAATATCATCGGAGCCTCCATGCTAGCACAAATGACTCAAGTATGCCAAGATAGATAAAAACATACATAATATGTAACTGATTTCTTCAAACTATGGTCACCATCTTTCCTTGAAGATGTGATTTGCTCATTTGCTTATGTTTTATTCTCTTTGTTGGGAAAAACAGATTCCCTCAAACCAATCCAATACTTAATCAAACCCATAAAATGAATGCGGAAGAGCTTAGGAGTCACATGTATCACCGATCAAAAACATTATGGAGTTGAATGTACATTGTCTTTCACAGATTAAATACCAATGTTGAAATTTGAGGAAAAATTTTGATCTCGTTCTACCGAGGAGTGTACTGTTGCTTTAAGAGGGAGAAAACTCTATTTTTGGAAGTGTACCAATGAGCGTATTGTTGCTTTAGGAGTCTCACATGGCATAAAAGTTGAGATTAAACTTTTGCCACTCTTATTGGTCATCTTATGCATATGTAGTATAAAATACGTATTACGGCATTAACTCATTTTCCATGAAACATATGTTTATACTATCAATACTGTATTGATGATAGTTCAAATATACCTAATGTTTAATTTGAGTTCACATATCTACTTATTCACAAAATTCATCAAAACTCACATTTGGCATTATAGATAGATAAAGTAAAATATGTGGGTTATTTTACTTTCGGACATAATAAATATTATGTCATCATCTTAATACTTAATTAAAGTGACATATACATTTTAAGTTTGAGCTCTTGATTATCACCTAAATAATAAACTTAAAAACCGTCTCATCTCTATTTATCACATAGTAAATAGAGGTGATTATCCATGTAAGTGTGCTAATTTTTTATTTTTCCGACATATTTTATCAACTTTATATATGCACTGAGCATTAAGATGCATAAATGTTAAATAAAGATTTATAGGCATTAATAATAAAAAAAATACAAATTCATTAAATGTGAACATTTTAGGGAAATTACAATATTCAGTATATTAGACTCTATGCAGTCTTAGAGATTTCATATGACCAAAAACACATTTTTAAGTATTGGCTTTGTCATAGGATTTGCTACCATTCTATGCGTAGATATGGTAAGTTCACATCTTTTCATGCAACCATATCTTGACAAAATTATATTTGGTATCTATATATTTTGTCTTGTCATGGTATTTTGGATCTTTGATATATGATATAGTTATTTGTCTATTACAGTTAACCAATAATGGATTTGTAATATACCTAATAACACATAAATGATTCAAAAATCTCTTAAGTCAAACACATTATTGTACTGTTACTATTAATGCCACCAACTCAGCTTCCATCATGGACAAGGCTATACACGTTTGTTTCTTACTACTTTAAAATATGACGCTATTATTCAGTAAGAAAGCAAAACCAAAGGTAGATTTCCTTTCATTTAAATCTTCACTTCAATCAACATCTAAATAGCCTTTAAGTCATAGATTATTTCCTTGATAATTCAGCTTATAATAAGCAGTTACTATCATATACCTCAGTATTCTTTTAACGGCTTTCCAATGTGCTTGACTTGGATTGAATTGGTATCTATTCACCATTCTAATTGCAAAACATATATTCAGTCTTGTACACATCATAACATACATCAAGTTTCCAACAGCACTAGCATAAGGAACATATTGCATTTGTTCATTCTCATGTGGAGTCTTAGGACACATTTATGGCTCAATTCTTCACTTTTTGCAATAGGAGTATCTATGGGTTTATAATATTGCATACTAAATCGTTCAAAAACCTTATTTATGTATGTTTCTTGCGAAAAAGCTAATGACCCCTTTGAACGATCTCTTGAAATCTTAACTCTAAGAATGTATGCAACATCACCCATATCTTTCATCTCAAAGTTGAAAGATAACCAACTCTTGACAGTATTAACAAACTCCATATTATTTCCGGCAATTAGTATATCATCAACATATAATGATATGATCACAAATTGATCTTTAGATCTTTTGATATATACTGTAGCACCCTCAAAACGGCCCCCGATCCGTTAGGGTCGCCACAATTACATTCTCTTGTAGCATAATACTTTGAGACCAAAGAAATTTTAACATAACTTATAATTCTTGGGGGTTTTCATTTGTTTTCTTTACCGGTTCCTACGCAAATAATATGGCGGAAGCATAATTCAACTACCCTTCATCAAAATATAAAGTGATGCACACCATACTAAAACTTTCATAATTTAGGCCGAGCACTTTTATTTATATAAGGGATGGACTATGATAGTTGGTACAACAAAACGCCGAGGTCTTTTTGTGCCTGGCGATTACCCAAAAGAAAACCAACTTCTATCATTGGATATCATCTGCATCTGTCCATCACCCATGTGTTGGCATCCCAAAAATGCATCTCCTGCGACCCTCGACTCTAGGTCATATCCAGTTAGGTCCGTTAGCCAGTGGTGGTGGTAGCACCCTCAGAAGGCGGCCATCCATACGGACAAGAACTGATATGTACTCCTGGTGAATAGACCCGGCAAAGAGGCCTATCTCAAAAGTCAACAAAATACTTACGCGCTCAAATACCTACCCGTGCACCCCAGGATGACGATTCTCTGACCACTCCCATTTTAGGTCAATTAGAAGTCCATAATATATACCAGGAGTCGCAGGCAGCAACGGCATTTTTCTCTTAGTTTGAAATGTTAGTCCCCAAGAGGGGTGAATACAACCACTCAGCAGTAAAAGATCCATTACACTATATTATGTAGAAACTCCAACCATCCAGATGCATGCAAAACACATATGTCATTTTTATATATATACATGCCATCAAGAGTTTATTTACTTGCACCACGTTCATAAAAACAATTCAATGCCATAACGAACGCATTTTCAATACCAGATGAAGCCCACTCAATTTCATAAACAAATTCTCATATCATGCCACATGCACACACATGCACTCCTTTAATGTACTGGATTTTTGCATTCAAAGAAAGGTTTCATTCCCCGGGGACCAGTGTTTGCATCCCTCCAGGCTTTCGCACCCAACCTGGCATCACGAGACCCTCCGGCACAAACTTCCGGGCATCCAGAGCGTGTTCCGTCACACCCCTGGGCATCTCGTACCCCACCTGGCATCACGAGGTATATCCAGGGCTCGCCATGAAAATTGTTGCCCCTTCCCTCCGGATTTACGTACAACCCCTACAATCGGGCATCCCAAAACTCCTGGGGACTCTCCGACACAAACCTCCGGGCATCCAACGGCGTCGACTCACTCGACCCTTGGGCATCCCGACACTCCTGGGGCATCGTTGGCTCGTACCTCCGACGGTAACATTCACATCATAATATACATCTCATTACAAAAATACATTTTGATAATATGACGTCAAGGATTCCATGGATCTATAAGACTTTATTACATTTTCCAATGTCATGCGATATGCTGAATGTCAATGCATCTATCAAGTGAATAACAATTAACAACTCAAGATACAATGGCTCTTTAACAAATTGAACAGTTTCATAGTAAAACAGTGTAAAGGCCAGAATGCACGCCTTCAATAGAGATTTCGAAATAACTAGCAAATGACCATGAAAAATTCTGAAATTTTAACACGTTATAATTGAGATTTAGACGAAAAAGTTTCATTAAGGACACCAAGCCAGATTCGTTATGTATAATGAGTGGTAGTTCACACAACTCAGTTCAGGATTCTTTTATCACAGAATAAAATTCAACAGAAAGCATTGCATATTAAAAGAGGTTTAAGCCATCGTATTGATTCCGAGAAGTTCTGATAAAAATATATACTCTAGCTCATGCAATTCCTCACAACTTCCATGAAGAAATCAGGATCAAATTAATTTTAGAACTCTTCATAAAATTTCACAAAGTTACAGGGTTACACATGAAATTGCACTGGATTAAGCGAATCCCATGAAATCCCATTCCCACCGTGACTATCTTACTTCCACAAGTCTACTAATAGTCGGTCTTTCATCAATACATCAACAGGATCAAAATGTACACAAAACCACGTAATTCCTCAATCTCATGGTCCCGCTCTATTTCGATTACCCACAATTTAACATTCTACTTTCATAATTCAATTGTTTCCAAGTATATTGCACCATACTGGACAATAACAACATCACATTATATAGATTCATGGACTTTCACTTGCCTCGATGTCCCACGATTCCACGGCGTGTGGTGAGATGGTGAGGAGTGCGCGGCTCGACGGCGGCGGCAATGTGCACGCACGGCAAGGACTAATTTCCTTCCTTCCCTTGCCAACTCACTCTCTCGCTGCTCACTCGCTACCTTCTCGTTCACTCTCTCTCGATTACTCCCAGTTTTGCTCACTCTCTCCATTTCCCACTTTCACGAGCACAAGACCACTGGTTTTGCTAAAACCAGTTAAACAAAAGAGATGCATGTTTCGGTGGTTGCAAAGGGAACGGATAGCTGGGATGGACGTGTCTTCAGCATACCTCCCCTTGCATTTTCGCTGGCTATCCATACGGCAGCAACGTGGCATCATCCAGCCATGCTTCAGTCAACATCTCTTCCAATTAGTTGACTTAATTGTCGACTATTAAGGGGTGTTCGGATTGTATTGGGCTAGTAAGTTAGTGGACGTCCAGTCCCTCAATAACAAGACCCAATTAAATAAATAAAAACTAATCCTTAAACTTGCACAAATGTGGAGCATTCTCGGTCCCATGGTCTTGGTGTTTCAATTTCTTTTCTTATCTCATGTGCACTCAAGTGGTATAATTGTGTCGAGTCATCAAAAGGAATCAAACAATGCTCATGCAAGATGCTAATAATACCATTCGGCGATGCTTTTATTGATCAGTCACTGCCATCGCACATCACGGTTTGCGAAATTCTTGGGTGCCACATATACACAATAATCTCATCAATCATTGTAAAATCATATGCCATTATGGCATTATGAAAACGTATATTCCATTGTTTCGACGACTACTTAAGATTATATATCGATCTCAAAAGTCGACATACATTTTCTTCTTAGCCTTTCATAATGAAATCATCAAGTTATTCCATATATATTTTTCATCTATTTCTCCTATTGAGGAAAGTAGTTTTTACATTCATTTAATGTAACTCAAAATCCATATTAGCTACTATTGCCAGAATAATGCGAATCAAGATAAATCTCACTACAGGAGAAAATATTTCCACATAATCAATTCATTTTGTTAATTATACCCCTTCGCCATAAGACGAGCTTTATGTCTTTCTATTGAGCCATCAGCTTTACGCTTTATATTAAGAACCCACTTATTTCCAATGGTTTTGCATCATTTCGGAAGATCAACCAATTCCCAAACATGATTTGATTTCATTGACTCAATTTTCTCTTCCATTGTATGCATCCATTTTTCCTTACTATGGCAATTTAAAGCCCCATGTACATTTCTTGGCTCATCTTCATCTTGTGGAGCAACTATAAAAATTTTCCCTTCAATGTCAAAATGTTGACGGAGAATACTTTTGCGACTTATTCGCCGTACGAGAGATTGTACACTTTGCACATCATTCCCCATCATGTTTTCACTCAAATTAGATAATAACAATATCGTCTTATCATGTGGTTGCATTTGAGAGTAAGTTGAATTAAATTCACCACTTTTATGTTACTCCCACTTGGACGAACTCTACTAAGCTCATTAACTGGATCCAATGTTTCAAATAGGGAGTAATCCTCACATATTTCGCCATTCTTAAGAAATTCATTCTCTAAAAATGTAACATCTCGTGATTCGAATTCAGTTATATTTCTACTTTTTTGCTCACCTATAAACACATACCATTTTGAGTGTTTAGAGTATCTTATGAAAATACTATTCTTTCCTCTATGATCCAATTTCCTAAACTTGTGATAGGGCTCATGAGTATAGGCAGCACGACCCCATGGTTTAAGAAAACTTAAGTTCGATTTTCTACCTGTTCATAACTTATATGGAGTGAAAGTAACTGATTTGTAAGGTATCCGGTTAAGTATATAGACAGTAGTTAATAACGCATCATTCCAAAAAGTGGTAGGTAAGTTGGCATACGCCATCATGGACCTAACAATTTTTAGTAGGGTTTTGTTCATTCTTTTCGCAATACTATTTTGTTGAGGAGTATATGGAATAGACAACTATATTTCTATTCTATTTTCATTACATAAATTTATGAACTTATTAGATAAATATTCTCGATCTCGATCGAATCTCAATACTTTTATTTTCTTGTCTGATTGATTTTCTCACAAGTTCATGAACTTTTTGAAATAACTCAATGCTTCAAACTTATGAGAAATCAAATAGACATATCTGAATCAAGTATAATCATCTATAAATGTGATGAAATAAACAACCCAATGCCTTCCTATCACATTCATCGGACCACAAATGTTAGGATTGATTAAATGCAAAGAAAATTAAACTCTTTTTCCTTTTTCAAATGATTTCCTTGTCGTTTTCCCTACTAGGTAATGCTCACATATGGGCAAATCAACTTTTTCAATGTTGCCCAACAAACCCTCTTTGGCTAGCCTATTCATACGTTATTGGTCAATATGATCAAATCTAACATGTCACATATTCATATTATTACTATATGAATTAGGAGATGTGAAAAGAAAATAACAAACATTGACATTACCATGGTCAACATTTAATATAATAAAACCATCTAAAAAATAACTACAACCATAATAGTTTATATCCAAATACAAATCCACATCACTATTATGGAAGTTAACTAACACTAAAACAGACACTAAATTTCGACAAATTTCTGGAGTATATAATACATCATATAGAAATAAAGTGCGTCCACTACACATGTTCAATTGGCAAGTGTTAATCTCTTTTATTTTAGCTTTATAGTTATTTCCTACATAGATTCACTTAGTTCTAGTTGATACTTGTCGAAATTCCACGAAGCATTCTCTATCCTTTGTTACATGGTCTATTACTCATAAATCTACAGTCCACAAATGATTAAATTCAATTAAGAATACAAAACTTGACACGTAAGCAAAGTTCTTAAAGTACAATAGGTGACTATCTTCTTTGGCTCAAGATAGTTGTGGGCATAGTGACCATTCTGGTCACAGTTATAACATTTCACCATTGAAATTATTTTCGCTTGAGGACATTTCCTCTCTTATGTTGGTTAACTCTTAGTTTCTTACAAGAAGGACTTGATCCCTTGCATTTCCACATATTGAACAAATTAATGCGCTTGCACTTAGAGCTCGAAGCCCCTTCTGAGCTGGAAGCAACACAGCAAATATCTATTTCCCACTCAAATGCCTTGAGGCTATCCTTTGCTAGCTCAAGGTGGTGCATAGTATTCTCAAGTTCTTCCATAACATGGTCAAAAACTTTTAGCACTTATTGTTTTTCAAGCACATATTGAATTTTCTTATTCAACATTTCACAATTCTTGCCATTCAATTTGTTTTTTTTGTTCAAATAAGCAATTACGTTCTTAGTTGCTGAAACCATTGTTCTGAACATATCGAACACATATGCATGAATTATTAATACCTATCATTTATGCATCCATTTTGCACAGACCTATCATATTAATAAATAATTTCAAGTAAGGTTTCAGAATCAAAAAGTCACTATGTTTCCAATCATTATTCAAAAAATTCTTACTTAAAACTATTATTAATATAATCTTCTATGCAAAATAAGTTCAGCAAAGTCACCAAAACTTTCTTGAACTTCCCACAACGAATTGTAAATTAACATACTAATTTACAATAATAAATAACATTGAACTTTTAATAATTAAACATGTCTATTACACTAAGTAATATATTCATAGGAAATTATCAATATAGAAAGAAATATTTACACCTAAAACATCTCAAACTAATCTAAGAAAAAATAAATAGGGAAAATCTCTTTTAATTTCTTAGTAAAAATCTTTGAGAATACTGAAGGCACATTGGCCAACCACAAAAAAACCTTTGGAGAACTCTTATGCCACCTCAAAGGCGCATTCACTTTGCGCCATGTGACACTCAACCTAAGGTTGGAGTTTTGGTTAACTTGATTTTATAGTACTTTCTTACAAAAGTTACTGCAAGCCTCCTATAATCCGAGACCATGTTGACCTCTCATAAGCAATCTAACACCGTTTGCCATTCAAGTGGAAGAGTGCTCATTAAGGCCGGCATCTTCTCAAAATCCAGTATAAGATAACAATTCTAGATAATTTCTTGTATAATTTGATTGACCCTAACCACATGTGATACTACATCACCGTTATTCCACCGATAATTAACTAACTCTATCATTAGTCCTTTAAGTCTTGCCTTTTCTTCATCTATTCTAGAAATGCAGGCATGCGTGTATAACGCATCATAGATCCTGTAACAAATGCAGAACAAAAATATATTACTTATAATCTACAATGAACAAAACGGAAAATATGTAATTTTCCATGGTTTCGCAATAAATGCAAAACAAAAAGAGATTACTTATGATCCATAATGAACAAAACGGAAAATACATAATTTTCCTCTTTCTTTTTTTTTTTTTTTTTGCCAGTCAATGACGGTTAACAGTGGTCAACGCTAGTCAACGGCGTAAGTCAACGGGTCAACGGTCAAAGTCAACGGTCAAATGGGTTAATGGTAGATGAGTCGAGGTCAACAGATCAATGAGTTAGAGTCAATCTTGTCGGGTTGCACAAGTCGAGTTGGGTCGAACCAACCAACCCGGCACGTGCCATGCGCGTGCGTGGATGACATCACAGCAAGCGCCAACGACCTCGTGTGTGTGTCGCACGCGCTAAGGATTGAAACGGCACGTGCGTCGCACGCGCTTGGAGGGACCAAATCGGCGTGTGCATGTTTGACGGCCTTCAACAACGATCCGCCACTTGATTTTCTCATATCGATGAGAACTTCGACCCTACGCTATCAGGAACAAACTTTGATTTACAAAAAAATCCAAAAACGAGGGGGGAAAGTATGGGTGTTGGATTTTTCGTCCCTTATCGACCGATGGCAGTGTTTCACAAAAAATTCAATCATAAGCAAATCATAAACATAAAAAGGGATCGGGAAACATGAAGAATGGCTTTGATACCAATGTTGAAAAAACGAACGTGGAAAACGAGCCCAAGAGTCACATGTATCATCGATCAAAAGTACATTACGGAGTCAAACATACCTTGTATTTTACAGATTAAACACCAATGTTGAAATTCGAGAAAGAATTCCAATCTCATTCTACCAAGGAGCGTACTGTTACTTTAAGGGGGAGAAACTCTGTTTTTGGAAGCATACTGTTCTTACATTCTTTTTGGAGGAGAGAACTTCATCTCAACGTACATCCGTAAAGTTACACTCCATTTTTCCTTTTATCTCTTAAAATGTATCCTCTAAGAGACGTAACCTCTTAATGTAAAACGCCTCTTCCTAAAGACACAACCCCTCAACGTACGCTTTCATATCTCAAACCTTCCTCCATGGGCCTTTAACATGCGGGTCAGGTTCTTAGGCCCAACGTGGGCGGACGAGTCTACTTTAGCCCATCAACATAGAAAAACCCATCATTCTTCTTGTGGAATGAATTTCAATTGCTTGGCTACGACTGGGCTGGTTTGTTCAAAAAATACCTAGTGGACTCTCCCTAGATGTGGTGGCCATCCAACCTTGTACAGGTCTCTCTATTGTGTGGCAGTCATGCGACAGTCGTGCAGTTGTCATGCGGCGGTCGGTGGCGACGATCGGCGGTCGTGTGGCAATTGTGTGACAATCGTGCGACGGTTGTGCAGTCGTCGTGCGGCGGTCGTGCGGTGGCCATCCAACCTTGTGCATGTCTCTCTGTTCAGGTGCCTGTTCCTTTTCTTTTGGCTCTCACGAGACAAAAATTTTCTTTTTCTTGTTACCTTCCTCTAAACCTCACCTTCATTCGTTTACATTACCAACTTTTTATCTCACATTCAAGGCTTTGCATGAAAAGGAAAAGAGGCCCAAGGGAGGATTTACGAGGATCCAATTTTTCTTAGTGTTTTTCATATCGAGCTTTGCTTATTATCTAGTGTTGAGATATCTTTTCAAAAGAATCGCTTACCTCTCGGTTGTTTGCTGGATATGGAAGAAATCAATCACTGCACAACAAGTCGGTTCTGGTTCCCACGGCTTCGAGTTGGGCTCGTTCAGTTTCAACTGGTCCTTAGTCTCATCATTTTTGGGAAGCCCTCTAGCCTTCCTACGCTCTTCCATTCTCAACATCCTTGCCGGTTCTTCTTGATTGTCTATGTCATTCTCCCCATCCTTGATTATTTCAATACATATGAGGCCAAACGGTTCCCCATGATTTCCCTTAGGAATTTTGACTCATTTAGCTAAGAATATAACATTACTCGAATTCTTAATGCCCAGAATTTTGACTTGGATCTGGAGGCCTACGATGGTTATAGCAAACTTTATCTCAGCATCTTCTTTGCCTTAAATTATGGGCTGAATTTTGTAGTTTTGGCCTCTACCCTTACGCATGTCGTCCTATTCCATGGAAAGTACGTTTCTTCATTTTTATATATTTTTTCCCCAGTTGTGGGTAATGTATCATTACTTGCATACACAACGTAGATGTAGTACAAAGAATTTTAAATTGTCATTTACTCAATGCAGCAAAAAATTTGGTTTTCCAATTCTTATCTGGTCCAGAACAATCTAGCAAATGTCAAAGAAAACAGCGGGAGACACCTTGCAGATGTGCACACCAGGCTGATGAAGCAGAACTATGAAGTAGTTCATCAGTGGTGGTTTAACACTATCTTGATTGTAGTGTTGGGACTTGCTCTGTGAGTTTGTGAAGGTTTCGACAAACAGTCCCAACTGCCTTGGTGGGGACTCCTCCTAGCATATGGGATGACGCTATTCTTCACATTACCAATTGGGATCATCACAGCCACGACAAACAAAGTAATTTACATATCTAGCAACACGAGAATTTGAGATAAATTAACAGGCCGATACCAAAGAAAAACATTTCTCACACACGAAATTTGCTTTGTCAAACGCCAAGGCTAAATGTGATCATGGAGTTGATCATATGATTTATTTATCCAGGGAAGCCTCTCGCCAACATATCCTTCAAGATGTATGGCTACATTAGCATAGTCCAAGCGATCTCATTTACTTCAGACTTCAAATTAGGTCACTACTTGAAGATTCCTCCGAAGTTGATGTTCCTGGTTCAGGTAAATTACATCATAGAGAATTGAGGCCTTTCAAACTCCTACCTTTTTCTCACTTTGGGCCTCCTCACAACATTGTGAAACTTCACAATTCCACAGTTGGTTGGGACGATCATCAGTTCAAGCATCTATTTTGCCATTGTGTGGTGGTTAATCACTAGCAGCCCCAACATATGCAAACGGTCCTAGCTACTAAAGGGAAGCCTATGGACATGCCCTAGCGACAATGTCTTTTACAATGCCTCAATCATTTGGGGAGTTATTGACTCGCTCAGGATGTTTGGAAAGCCAATGATTTATCACCACATAAACTGGTTCTTCCTCATCGGACTGCTTGCCCCTGTGCTAGCCTAGTACCTATTGCGTAGGTTCCTTGACAAAAAGTTGATTCAGCATATTAAAAGCCTATATGGTAATGTTTCTATTTCTCCCGATTTCTGTTATTTTGTTTCTCAAATCAAAAACAAAACAAAAAAATAGAAATCTGTTTGGTAACATCAACTTATTTTTCTATTTTCCGAAATAGAAAAGTGATTGAGGAATAGATTTAGAATAGAAATAAGAAAAAAAAAAAAAGCTTATTGTTCTCGGAAACAATTTCAAGAAATAAGTTTTTTTTTTCTTTTCTATTTTTCTTTTCTTCTTCTTCCTTGTTGTGGCCATCGTTGGCCACCTCCTGCTGCTCACGGTCACCGTCAGTAGCCGATCGTCGGCGACGGTTGCTGCTGCCTATAACCCACCAGTCGACAATTGCCACCTTCCGCCGGCAGCCTGCCGTTGACAACTGCCACACGACCGTCGCCTACCACTGCATGACCGTCAATTGTCGCCGCCGATCGCTACCGCAGAATCGTCCCCCAATAGCTCACCGGCCACTACCCCCTCCCATAACCGATGGGTTGTGGGTGGCAATCCTGCAGCGGCGGTCGTTCGGCAATTCTGCGGCGGTCGTGCAGTCATCATGTGACAGTTGGCGATCGTGCGGCAATTGTGCGACGATCGTGCGATGGTCGTGCAGCCGTCGTGCGGCAATCGTGCAGTGGCCATCCAACCTTGTACAGGTCTCTTTGTTCAGGTGCCCGTTCCTTTTCTTTTGGCTCTCACGAGACAAAAATATTCTTCTTCTTGTTACCTTCCTCTAAAACTCACATCCATTCGTTCACATTACCAACTTTTTATCTCACATTCAGGGCTTTGCATGAAAATGAAAGGAGGCCCAAGGGAGGATTTACGAGGATCCAATTTTTCCTAGTGTTTTTCATATCGAGCTTTGCTTATTATCTAGTGCGGGATATCTTTTCAAAAGAATCGCTTACCTCTCAGTTGTTTGTTGGATATGGAAGAAATCAATCACTGCACAGCAAATCGGTTCTGGTTCCCACGGCTTTGGGTTGGGCTCGTTCAGCTTCGACTGGTCCTCAATCTCCTCATTCTTGGGAAGCCCTCTAGCCTTCCCGTTCTCTTCCATTCTCAAATCCTTGCCGGGTTCTTCTTGATTGTCTATGTCGTTCTCCCCATCCTTTATTATTCCAATACATACGAGGCCAAACGGTTCCCCATGATTTCCTTCGGGAATTTCAACTCATCTGGCCAATAATATAACATTACTCGGATTCTCAATGCCTAGAATTTTGACTTGGATCTGGAGGCCTACGATGGTTATAGCAAACTTTACCCCAGCATCTTGTTTGCCTTAAATTATGGGCTGAATTTTGCAGTTTTGGCCGCTACCCTGACTCATGTCGCCCTGTTCCATGGAAAGTATGTTTCTTCATTTTTATCTATTTTCTCACCAGTCGTGGGCAATGTATCATTACTTGCATATGCAACATAGATGTAGTACAAAGAATTAAAATTGTCATTTACTCAACGCAGCGAAAAATTTGGTTTTCCAATTGTTATCTAGTCAAGAACAATCTGGCAAATGTTGAAGAAAATAGTGGGAGGCGGTTACCTCGGAGATATGCACACTAGGCTGATGAAGCAGAACTATGAAGCAGCTCCTCAGTGGTGGTTTCACATTATCTTGATTGTAGTGTTGGGACTCGCTCTGTGGGTTTGTGAATGTTTCGATAAACAGTTCCAACTGCCTTGGTGGGGATTCCTCCTAGTGTGTGGGATGACGTTATTCTTCACATTACCAATTGGGATCATCACAGCCACAACAAACAATGTAATTTATATATCTAGCAACATGAGAATGTGAGGTAAATTAACAGGCCGATACCAAAGAAAAACATTTCTCACACACATGAAATTTGCTATTGCAAACGCCAAGGCTAAATGTGATCATGGAATTGATCATAGGATTTATTTATCTTAGGAAGCCTCTCGCCAACATATCCTTCAAGACATATGGCTACATTAGCATGGTCCAAGCGATCTCATTTACTTCGGACTTCAAATTAGGTCACTACTTGAAGATTCCTCCGAAGTCGATGTTCCTGGTTCCGGTAAATTACATCACAGAAAATTGAAGCCTTTCAAACTCCTACATTTTTCTCACTTTGGGCCTCCTCACAACATTGTGAAACTTCCCAATTCCATAGTTGGCTGGAACGATCATCGGTTGAAGCGTCTATTTTGCCACTGTGTGGTGGCTAATCACTAGCAACCCCAACATATGCAAACAGTCCCAGCTACTAGAGGGAAGCCTATGGACATGCCCCGACGACAATGTCTTTTACAACGCCTCAATCATCTGGGGAGTCATCGGCCCACTTAGGATGTTTGGAAAGCTAGGGATCTATCATCACCTGAACTGGTTCTTCCTCATCGGACTGCTTGCCCCTGTGCCAACCTGGTACCTATCGCATAGGTTCCCTGACAAAAAGTGGATTAAGCATATTAAGAGCCTGTATGGTAACATTTCCATTTCTCCCAATTTCTGTTCTTTTGTTCCCTGGAATAAAAAAAAAAAAACAGAAATTAGTTTGGTAACGTCAACTTATTTTTCTATTTTCCGAAATAGAAAAGTGATTGGGGAATAGATTTAGAACAGAAATAAGAAACAAAAAAAAAATATCTTCTTGTTTTCGGAAACAATTTCAAGAAATAAGTTTTTTTTTCTTTTGTTCTTCCTTGTTGTGGCCACCGTCGGCCACCTCCTGCTGCTCACGGCCACCATCAGCAGATGATCGTTGGTGATGATTGCCACCGCTTGTAGCCCACCAGCCGACAATCGCCACCGTTCACCGGCAGCCTGCCGTTGCCAACCACCGCACAATCGTCGCTTGCCGTTGCATGACCGTCAACCATCGCCGCCAATTGCCACCGCAAGACCGCCACCCACAGCTCACCTGCCACCGCCCCCTCCCTTAGCCGGTGGGCTGTGGGTGGCAATCCTGTAGCGGCGGTCATGCGGCAATTGTGCGGCGGTTGTGCAACGATCGTGTAATCGTCATGCGGCAGTTGGCAGCGACGGTCGGCGGTTGTGCGGCAATTGTGCGACGATCGTGCAACGGTCGTGCAGCCATCATGTGGCGGTTGTGCGATAATTAACAATCCGTGAGTAAGAAGAAAAAACAAATAAATTCAAAAATTTATAAATTTTTACCAAATGCATTTCTATTCTTTTTCTATTACAAGATTATAAATTTTGTATAATTACCAAACATTTTATTTTACTCAAAAATTGTTCTCGGAGTAAAAATTGAAAAAAAATTCTTTCTGAAAAAAAATAGTTTCCCAGAATAAAAACGTTGCCATGCACACCCTAAATCAATATTCAACTAATTTGAGAAATGGAAAATATAGCTACTTAAACTCTAGATAACTCATATTTGAAATAAAATATTTCAATAGCATAATTATCTTTAAGATCATCATTAGCTTGTCCCGTATCTATATAGCTTTAAATTAAGTGGACTTAATTTTCTTTATGAAATTTTTTTCCAACTGAGGTTAGTTAGGTGTTTCAAAAATTTGGAGCCATACTTACAAGATATGTTCAAAGATAGGGGATAAATATTCTATCCCCTCCGAAACGTGCACACTCCTAACAAGTACATAGATTTTCGAAAACTTAAAATGACAATTGCAAGAAATAAAAAAAAAGCAAAAAAAACAAAAATTGGGCAGCAAATTTTAGAATTTGAAGAAATTGCCGAGGACAAAATACGCCTTGCAAAAGTTGCTGTAATGCTGCTTCTTCCACATGAACCATTATTTTAAATTGAATTTCGTTAACAAATGCTCTAATTAAGCAACTAATCGAAAAATATTTGTTATTTTCAATGTGTTGTTTTTCCTTTGCGTAATGCATAAATCGATTAATTGGAAATATATTTCCAATATAAACATGGTTTATGAGTTTCCAGGAGCATTCATTAGTAAGACTATTCAGAATTTAGTTGAAGGAGAGTTTGCGTACTTTTTATTGATTAATAAGGGCGCCATGCCGGATGCATTTATGAGGAAAAAAAAAGGTATTTTTGCAAGGAAACAAAATTAGGCTAAAATAAACTCTTCTCTAATGGGGTGTTTTATAAGTTTCAAAATAGTGGGTATATAGTTTCAATTAAAATAATATAGCTACCTAAGTTTGTTCTTATATTAGTCCAGAAACAGAGTCAGCACTCAGCAGAAAAGAAACTATTTCCTCGCATTAGTGATACATGTGCGTTTGAATTTAGAAAAATAGTTGATAATACACATGCCATAATGAGCCTTAAGTTATATATGCTGAAATAGTTTCTTACTCTGTCCAACTACCCAATGATATTATGTTTCATGGTAATATGTCGCCAGTCTTGTTTTTTTTTTTTTTTTTTTTTTTTTGAGTCGAAATGTCACTAGTCTTATAAGTCGTAAAAGTTAAAGATAATTGTGAGTAAGCTACTAAGATGTGAAGCAGACTCCAAATTTATTTTCGTCCAAGAGATTTGTGGCATGAAAGAATGAACTAAATGTCAGATATTAACAAGAAAATATCAATCATTTGACAGAAGAAAAGAAAACCTGTTTTTGCAATGAGCAAGGGAGAAGCAAGAATAAGGTTGAGCCAATTAGCCTCAAGCAAAGAAAAAAATTCTCTCAAGTCTCATAACACATTTTTCTGCAAATTCGCTGCATATCATATAGTAAAAAGAGTTCTCAAGTTCAAACACAAGTAGGTTGATGAGAATCATGTATTACAAGATCGTCAAGCTGATTTATTTGATCTCGGTGGTCTGAGATAAGTAAGACTTGTCACAAACCAGCGACTCAAGCTGATAAATCACATGCCTTGGTAAGCCAAATTGGATATATCGCTTGGTTGTAATCGAATTTACTGATATTTCAAGTTACATTGAGCATGCATTCGGAAACAGCAGCATGAGAAGTGCTAAAATGGGGGCCAAGGAGTTGAACAGAGACAATTTCGGGACATGAGTTGTGAATTGCGATTCACATCCGAGTTTTTACTAGTAGGCTAGTAGCTCTCTCTCCTCTAGCAATTCAGATTGCACAACTGGTGACCCTATTAAACCAACTGGAATAACCTTTCATATCCATGTCAATTCAACATAACACTGAGAAGATTCAAAAGTCAGGATTGAGACACAGAGGCTACGAAGCATTGTTACCCTGAAAGCATTTCGTTGGCTTGTATTTCAGTTTCAGCCCGATTTCTCAAAGAATAAACCTTTGAGATGTGCATACCTGGCGAGAATCTCAGATATTTCCTTTTCAGCAGTTTTCTTCTTCATTTCCCATACTGGGATTTCAGCGCTGGCAGTCTGGATCTCTTGCACAGCAGCTGATAAAGAGTTTGCCAAGATTTTCTGCTGAGCAACCACCTGACCTTTCTCCTTATTCGTCAACTCGAGCTTACGAGCAATTTTGGCTTTCCTAGATTGAAGTTGGGCAATTTGTTCATCTATCTCTTCCACAAGAGATGAGTTGGATTCTATATGAGATTCCAACTCTCCCGCTCCCTTCTTCAGCTTGCTGACCTCTCTCTTGATAGAACAAACATGGTCTTTTATGGCTCCAAAAAATTTGTGAGCTTGTTCAGCAATTCCCTTGCAATGCAAAGAAACCTCGCTGGCTTTGGAAATTTCTTGGACTATCTTCAACTTAAGCAGTTGATCCACAGTCAAGATGGGATCAGTCGGGAGATCCTCTATGGAATAACTAATCTCTTCCAGGTACTTTGAGGACAGCAAGCATGAGAAATCCAGGGCAAGAATGGAAGAAAGCTTGCGGTTAGTAGACAATTCCTCTGCCATATCAGAACCAGCTTCATCATTGTGCTGAGAAAGAATGTGTTCCAATGACTTTAGACACTCATCAATATCTTCTCCACAAAATTGAGCATGAATTTCCTCAACTTTTCGCACATCTTGTGCCTCGGGAGCATTGGGTGCATAGCAGCTAGAACCAATGCTTTGGTCAGGAGCAACGTCCTCAAGATCAATATGTGACTCAGAGACACTTCCTGAATATTCACTTCCATCACTTGTGCTACCATCCTCCAGAGAACACAAGTCAATCACACACTCATCATTTCTAATGTTGGCTTGAGCTGAAATTTTGAAAGATTGTCGGGTTTTGCGCCTAGGGAAGGCTTGTGAAGTAGCTGGTCCTGCTTTTTTTATCCTCTTGGAACTACAGGGGGCTCCTTCTCTCCGCTTGGATACAATTTCATCCATTGGTACCTGTGGAAAGAAATCTGGATGCAATTCTGCATGTCAGAGTGATCCAAATATAACTACATCAGAACAAAATGTCAGAACTTTTCTTAAACATTGGACAACGAAGAAGTGGAACAATATCCTAAATTTTGCTAGTCTTGGCTCGACATCTTTAAGCATACATGGCAATGGGTATATACTTCTCCAAAAACAAAATCATTAAACCATAATACATAAATAAGATGTATACCTCTGAGAATATAGCAAACAGGTTTTCCATCAAAATTGGCAAATGAACAATCAGGATTTTCTCTGAAAATTAAAATGGAAAAGACTGTATATCAAGTCCTTAAATTTTTTGAGCCATACGCGATACATACTAGCAGTTACCTAGATTACAGACTGTATAAGGAAACCTTCATTTTAACGCTAGAAGAGATCCCCCTTATAGAAATGGCAGGGTCGTTGAAGTATTTTGAAACTCCGCATATTTGGTGTTCTCAATGCAAATAACAAAACGTAAACTTAAAGATTCTAAACTCCACAAGCAGGGCACAGGAATATTATTTTCTTCTAAACCCCAAACAGGGCTCATCCTTCTCCTTTGTGACTAAATATTACTAATAGTTGGTCCAATAGATCGGGCAATTTTGAAGTCTATATGCTCATTTGGAATAGTCTAAATTTTTCTATTTTTTGTAGCATCTTCTATTGCATAAAGATCTGACCTTCCAACCAATTTTACTCTCTAAACAATGTTATAGCCATAAGTCACCAAAGAGATGAACAGAGCGTGTGATCCAAAAATGCAGCTTGCACAAACATTATGACCATACTAGATCTTCCAAATTCTGAAGCATCAGACTTGCGAATCGAATGATGGGTACAAAACAAGATGACGAAATTAAGACTTAATTCTTACCTTTCCTTGAGTAATGCCTCATAGAGGGATCCAGCTAAAAGAAGCAAAGAACTCATTGACATCTGCGTTGGGAAACTGCAAAGAGATATAGTGTTCAAGAGAACACTTGCTCGCAAAGCGAGAATTACAGCCCTGGCCATGGAGGCGCTTTGGAAGATATAACAATCTGTCTCTGTAGAAACCAGAACGAGAAGTCCTGTTGCCAACCCGCCAATACCAAGTATCACCGGGATTCGGCCAATCTACTGGAGCATAAGGTAAACCCTCGCCCGAACTATTATGTTTGACAGGGTATAGGGACAGATTGTATGTCCTCAAACCCTTATCACCAGATGCTTCATTTCCCATTACTCGCTTCCCCTTCTCCATAATGCTCCTGAGTTAGCGGCACAGCGACTAGCAGAAAAGAAGCCATCTCAGAACAAAACAGGACGCGGCAGCATAATGCTACCGATCACATAACTAGCTCCTATCACCAAAATATCCTTATCCACTCAGGTATTTTGTAAAAACAGGCTTTTTGAAACGAGACAGGAACCCCATTCACCGGTTCATGGGAAAAGATTGAAACTTTAGCAAGATAATCACTAGTAGGAGCAACAATGTTCAAAGTCCAGAACGTCAAGAACAGCAACGACAAACGAAAATTCCCACTACTTGTAACGTGAGGAGCAACTTAATGTCTGACCTGACCACGTGCTTCCACCTAGAAAAAGATCTTAAACGCCAAGAAAGAGTCGAAAAATAAATAAAGATGGCAAGCAAAAATGAGACCTTTATGCAAAGACTTGGTGATGATCAGGAGATGGTGGAGCCGTGCAAGAACAAGAAGATCATAGAGCCACAAGCAATGCGCACGCAGAAAGAATTTCACCCAGAAAGCTCGCAATGAAGGCCTTACCTCGCGACTTTGAGGTTGAAGACGGTGGAGTTTTCTGGGTCTGTGTTCTCGCTTCTTGCTTGTCGAAACTTTCGTTTCTCGTTCTTCTGAGCTTTTTTCCGAAGCGAGGGGGAGAGGAGATTTGCTAGGTACAACGAACCGCAATGTCCCTTTTATCCCTGCATGGGCCAGCGTCTTTCTTATGCATTTTTGGGGCTACAAGTGATTTGGTTCGCCGGTGGGTCCGAGCAGACCCAAGAAAGGCATCGTTAGAGTACTTAGAGAGTTGTCCTAATGAAGTATCATCGGTTATTAATGCAGTTTTCTCTATGAAAAACCCTTCGAACATCATACAGAATGTTTTGATATCTTATAATGAAAAATCATGGAGGGGAGGCGGAGAGACTGAATCTTTGTCTAGGTACTTTTTGGTAATTTGATTAATGTTTCGTGCCAGCACATATGGTGATCATAGGGTGTTGATGTGATTAAGAATGATATTCGGTGAGTGACTTTCGTTTTTGCCTTGAAATTTTAGGGTACGTTTAATAACGTTTTATTTAAAAATTATTAGAAACAGAAATAGAAAAAAAATGTTTCTATTAGGAACAAATAATTTCGTATAAAAACAAAAAAACGCGTTTGGTAACTATATAAAATTTCTGTTTGGAATAGAAAAAAAACAGAAACACACGTTTGGTAATGTACAAAAAAATTTCTATTTCTTCAATTGTTTTTTTTAAAAAGTGTAAACTTGGTATTGAATTATCATTCTCATGAAATGCTCATTAATTTAATTTTGTTCATATTAAGTGAAAACAACATTCTAAACTTGATCATATTTGCTTACTTGGAAGAAATTTTTTTTAAGTTTATACCAAAATTTTCCCAATTGTTTTTTTTTTTTTTTTTAATAAAGTGTAAACTTGGTTTTGAATTCTCATTATCATAAAATACTCATCAATTTAATTTTGTTCATGGTGAGTAAAGTCAAACATTCTGAACATGGTTATAAGTGCATACTTTGAAGAAAATTTTATAAATAAACTTTGTACCAAATTTTTCTTACGTGCCTTTTTTTTCAATAAAGTGTAAACTTGATATTGCATTATCACTCTAATAAAATGCTCATCAATTTAATTTTATTCATGACGGGTGAAAACAAACATTCTGAACTTGGAACAAAATTTCGTAAGTAAAATTTGTACAATAAAAGCTACCTAAAAGAAGAATATCTTATAGATCTCTATATAGATCATTTCATACATAACATCACAATTAGGGGTGAGCATGGTCCGGGTCACCCCCTAACCCTGAGACCAACCCGTACAGTGTCGGTCCTCAATTTTTAGGACTGATGACCGACCCTATTGAGCTTAGGACCAAGGACCGGACCGACCCAATGGGTTCGGTCCAATTTTAGGGTCAACCCAGGACCGATCGATAATTTTTTTCGTCTTATTTTTTATACTCCCTAAAAAAACAAACCTACAAATTCAAAAATTCACATCCATCGATAATGCGGCATTGTACAACTAAAATATAAATATCAATACATATTTAGCAAATTTGATATGACACAATAATAGAAATTTCGTATATGCTAACTGCTCATCGAGACATGGGACAAGATGGAAAATTCTTGTAATAATCTATCTTTAATATTCATAACATCATATGCAAAAACGTTTTCCTGCAATTGAAGTAATATAGTTCATTGTTCAACTTCATCACATTGAATTTGATAAGTGAATACTTAAAAACAAAATTACAAAAGTCGGAAACACAAATTCATGAAATCTCATGCATATTACGATCCATTGCCATTTTATTTGCAATCCTTGTCCTAAGCATGTTTATTCCAGGTGCATCATGCAATGTATCATCTGCAACCTCCACTTCTCTTCTTCGGGCATCATCTTCTTCCTTTTGTCTTTTTCACTTTTAACACCCATTTTAATCTTTTTCTTCTTCGATAATTTCCTCCCACGCCCGAAACCGGCCGTTCCTTCCGAAGCCCCCATCGCTGAACGCCTAACCCATTCTCTCATGCCGAGCACTATGAGCAAAACAATGGCTGAGCTCATCATTTACTTCCACCATCGCCCATCCGAAGCCATTCGTTATTTGTGGCCAAAGTATCCAAGGGTCCAACGGAAAATGAATATAATGTAGCGAATATCAAGGGAACTCATTGCAAATCACGTATTTCTGAAGGAGTGCAAACCGCCCATCTCAACCACCGTTGGCAACCGACACCCCCCCATTTATGACCACAAAACAACGAATGTACAGTGTGAGGACAGGAGAGACAACCCAACATAATATCTTAGACTCCGAGTACTTCCTCGTTAGCGAGGACCACCAAGACACATTAAAAATTTGCAAAACCGATAGTAGGAACACAAAATGAAACAAAAAGAAAAGAAAAAGGGGAATGCCTAGATTTTGTCTAATGATGCAAATGAAGACCAACAAACAACAAGAGGTTTATAACACGTGAAACCTGCCTATATGTGTTCAAGAACAACCGGGAATCAGTAATGCAAACACCTAGGCTGGATTAGACACATTGTCAAATGAGTGGTGAGCATGGACTAGGGGAATAATATTAACGATTTTCAGGATTCGAACTCATCGCCAGACTCAAAGAAATCGTCAAAAAAAAAAGCATCCGAAATCAGTAACATTAGTTGACTCAAACCCAACATGCATGTGGACTAACAGAAAGAACAAGCCTCGACTTCCGATTGGATCAAAATGTGGCTGAGCTACAAGGGTTCATAGAGACACACAGAAAATACTAATATTAGACCAAATCCAACCAATATAGGACAAAACGCGAATTGATCTTGAACTCTAACATGCACAGATATTGTGGTCTTCTCTCAGACATTCTATCAAACGGTTAGTATGTGATTTAACCAACATGTTCTAGAGCGAGATTTATTGCAACCTTCGAGCCACAGATGATGCATACAAGCTTAAATAGATGTGTTTCATACTGGAGCTGTCTTATTTTACAACGATTCACTTAAAAATCCCATACTCAAGTTCAGTGTTCCTACATGTTTCGCGCTTCGTTTGAGCAAAAGTTGAGCAGTTGGCATGTGTTCATGAACTCAAGTTTTGGGTTCAAACCGGAAAGCATTACTCAATGTAAGCACGATGCATTAGCCTCAAAACATCACTAATCGCCTTAAACTCGCTTCGTCTTGTCGAGATTTTGGTCAAAAAGTTCTAATGGTCAAGTGAGTTCCAACGGGAGGGGTACTCCTACCTGGCTTAATGGGAAAGGATTGTGGTGGACGACACCAGTCCCCAACTATTTCAGTCTGCAACAACTAGACGAACATACTTGCTGTCAATAGCAAACCTTGACGCTCGCTGCTCTACTCGCTCGAGCGTGAGCAGCAGCGAGCAAGCAGAGAAGCAAGCGAGTAGACGCTCGCTGCTTTGCTCACTCGAGCGTAAGCAGCAGCCAGCGAGTAGACGCTCGCTGCTTATATGGGCAAGCCTGTTGGTCTAGATCTCAAGCGAGCAGACGAGCCGTTGTCGCAGATCTGGGTGAGCAATGCTCGCCCAGATCTGCGAGACTCGCTCGAGCAAGCGTCTCGCAGATTTGGGCAAGCGCTGGCTCGAGCGAGTCCTCACACACGAGCTCCGACCAGCCATCGCCCAGATCTACAAGGGGTGGCTCTCATCGAAGCCCTCGTCAATCGGTGAAGGAGGAGCAGTGAGCAGGTTTACCTGGTGAAGGAGCAATGGCCGTTGGCCCCGGAGAGGATGACGGTGGAGAAGCCGGATGGTCTTGAGATAGAGGCGGTTGTCGGAGCCGGAGAAGACGACGGTGGAGACGCTCGTAGGTGGAGACGCTCGCAGAAGGAGACGCTCGCAGTGGAGACGCTCGCAGCGGCTGTCGACGCCAAAGAGGACAACGGTGGAGAAGCTGGATGGTCTCGAGACAGAGGCGGCTGTCAGCGCCAGAGAGTGGGAGGCGCCGGAGAAGACGACGGTGGAGACGCTCGCAGGAGGAGAGATGGTGTTCGAATGGCTGAGCAAGAAATAGAAAAGAAACACGATTTTGTTCATTTTTTGTTCTTCAAATATGTTTCAAGAAATAAGAAACATAAATTTGTTGTTTCTTATTTATATTCCCTTTTGTTTTTTGGAACAAAAAAACAAAAAAGAAACAGAAATGCACCCAAACGCGTTTCTTTTCCTTTTTTGTTCCTAGGAACAAAAAAAAAAAAGAAAAAGTGTTCAAAAACAGAAAAAAGAAATGCAAACAAACAGGCCCTTAGTCACCTAGTAATGTGACAAAGTACAAATTAAGTATTCAAATGGTAGATCTTTCTCTTGTTGAAAGCCCTTTTCATTCGTTCTTAAGGAGATCCTCTGTTAATATTTTTAGTACTTTCTTTGGCGTTCATTGTTAAAGATGAAAGTGACCAATGAGGGATGCTCCACTCTGTTAGGGAAATCTCTTATGATGTTTTGAAGATGACAAAATAAATCAAAGGCTACTAACATGTTTGATAGTTAAGTAATAGACTATGCGGATAATAGAATGTGTAAAAGATATTATCAACGTCTATTATTGGAAGAACCAAAAGACAGACTCCGAAGCTGAACTAGAAGACAAACTCTATGCTGAAGCAAAATATGTTCAGACTCAGATTGTAAAGTCTATTGCACTCAGACTCAGATTGTAAAGTCTATTGCTCTCAGACTTTACATCCAGATTCGATGAATCGTAACTCAAGCCCAATCATACAACGGCTAGTGATCTGGTTTGGATTCCACATCAAGATTGATTTGATTGACTCAATCTATTTGATTGACGATTGGATCTTGAAGATAATAACTTTCTATACGAAGAAGCTTTACTTATGGAAACCAAGATTTCGTTTGTATGGGTGATCGGAATCAATTTGGGATTCTACCTTTGTCACTTAAAGGCTACCAAATCTTCTAGATACAGAGCTATCTAATGGGTATATTGGAAGACGATTCTCTGGGATACTGTCCAACGGCTAGTTTGGAAGTGGAGAAGTATTTAAGGAGATGAAGGACCGATGAGCAAGTAAGAGATAGAGCGTAGAATTTATAATTCCAAAGTCCGAGCGATCTTTGTTCATACACTTATCTTTGGAGAGCTTAAATATTTATGATCGTGAGAGAAATACCAAAATGGTGACTTAATGAGATAGTGTGATCTACTAAGTGTTTGCACTCGAAGTTGTAATCTCTTGTTGATTGCATAGTGGAATCCAGCCAAGAAGGCTGTTAGCGTGGGAGAGTGGACATAGGCTTGGATTAAGCCGAACCACTATAAATCTTGTGTTTGTATTCTCTTCCCTATCTCCTTTGTTTTGTTTGAAGTTTATTTTATTCCGCATATATTTGCCAAGAGTTATTTTAAACACCTATTCACTCCCCTCTAAGTGTTCATACTAGCACTCTCAATTGGTGTCAGAGCCAAGTGCTCAGTTTATAAAAGTGTTTTTACTTTTGAGCTAAAGATCTTTTATGGCTAGTATATTAGCACTAGGACTTATGGAGGGACAAAGCAACACAAGGCCACCATATTTTAATGGAAATGAATACGACGTGTGGAAGAACAAAATGAAAGCATTCCTAAGATCCAGATATCCCTTGCAATGGGATATTGTGGAAAAAGGAATCAACCCCATTACTGCGTCTACATCAAATAAGAATGACAAAGACAAAGAGACCAAACTCCCCGCTCCTATGTCTCGGACGGAGATGTCCAAAAGAGAAGCACTTGATGCAAAAGCTATTTATTCTTTATATTGCACATTGTCTCCTACTAAATATAACAGAATCTCTTCATGTGAAACATCAAAAGAAGTTTGTGATAGACTTCATGTTATATATGAAGGGACCAATCGTGTAAGAGAGACAAAAGTAAACTTCCTACTCGGCAAATATGAATCCTTCAAGATGAAGCAAGGAGAATCAATTGGAGATATGTTCAGCCGCTTTACTGAAATTGTAAATGGTTTAGCATATCAAGGTCATTCAATTTCTTCCCCAATGAAGGTCAACAAACTCTTGCGAGGTGTCTCAAAAGATTGGAACCATGTAAAAACCTCTATAAGAGAGACTCAAAGGATTATTCCACTCTCCGTTGATGAATTGATTGGTACTCTTCAATCCTATAAAGTAGAGCAACTCGACGATGAAGATCCCAAAGGTAAGAAGTCTATTGCTTTAATATCTAATGCTGTTTTTGATTAAACAGACTCATAAAATGACATGGATGATGAAAAATTTGCCTTTTGGTCAAGAAATTCAAAAAGCTGAGTAAAAAAGGAAGGAAATTCAATGGAAGAAAATATAAGTAGAATGGCCAGAAAAGAACAATAAAAGAAGATAATGAGCAATGAAATTTACGCTTGATGGCATATTCAGAATCTGAGTCGACTGACACGACTCAGAATCGAGTTTGACTTAGACACAGACTTAGAATCCGATGAGGAAATCGAGGTAAGCAATTCAAAAATTCATCTCAAAGTTTCAAAGTATATAAATGAGCTTTGTTCAAATCTCAAATCTTCTCTTAAAAGGATTTTCGAACTTAAAAAGGAGAATTCTCGACTTAGGCAACAAGATCTTTCTAAAAAAAGAAAATTTTGAAATTTTGCAAAAAAATTTTCTACAAACAAAAGAAAATCGAGATTTGCTTGTTAAAGAAAATGATTCTTTGAAGAAATAATTTTCAAATATTTCGACAAGATTTTCAAATGGATCAAAAACATTTGAGCATATTCTTTCTAAACAAGTTCCTTACTATAATAAGTCAAGACTTGGTTTCAATAAGGAAAATAATTCTTTAATTGATTTTCCTAAAGTAAAAGGGAGACTTAGACAAAAACCTTCAAAGGTATTTTACAAAAATCATTTTCAAAAAGTGTTTGTAAAACCTGTTGGTCTAAATGCATTCAAGTGTTCAAATTGTGGAGACTCAGAACACTTCGAGAAAGAATGTCTTAAAGTTTGGAAACCGATCAAGAAAAATTGGGTAAAAACAGCATATTCTACTAACTCTCATGGACCCAAGAAAAAATTGGTACCAAAGAAAAGATGAGTTCTTTTTTGCAGGAAATAAAGGAAAAGAAGAAGTTAGTAAGGAATGTTTTTGAGCACATAATTCTCATTATGCTTGAAATTTGATATATCATTGATTGATTCATATTTTATAATGATCATATTTTTTTATTTGCTTTATTGAAGAAAGAATCGTGTGATTTATTATTCGAAAGTTGAGATTTGTTACATGTGGTTTTTTTTTTTTTTGATATTTTGCTTAGAGACAAATGAATTTATTTGGTTTGATTTTATACTCTCAAATTTTATCATATTTTGCCAAATAAAAATCTGTTTTACATGATATTAATTTATGATGCAAGATATTTTTAGATACTCAAGGAATTTTATTCTCTCTGTTTTTATCGTACTATGACCAAGTGAGAATTTATTTTTCAAAATATCATTATGCATAATATTCTTTCTATGAGTACTCTGTTATGATGAATTAAGAAAGAATATTTAGAGATTATATATTTTGCTCTAACGTCATGGAAGGATCCAAATTGATGGATGCCAAAAGGGAAATGAGTTGATTGCAGGAAATTCTTTAAAGGATGAATGATCGCAAATCTATGAAAATCATGATGCAATCAGAAATGCACCTCATGTTGTTGACAACCGAAATTTTATCGATATTTTTTAAACGTCCATTTAGTTTGCATATTAAAAAAAGAAAAAAAGAAAATAGTAAAAGAGATAGAAAAAAAAAGAGAAAGGCAAAAAAAAAATGAATGAATGAAATTTAAAAAAAAGAAGAAGAAGAAGAAGAAGAAGAAAAAAAAAAGAGGAAAAAACAAAAAAAACAAAAAACCAAAATGAAAAAGGGGAAACGCTTGTGCGAAGGGGGGATTCACGATCATTTTTGGGATTCTCTCTCCGGCACGAATTCTCTCTCGGAGAGACGCTCTCTCTCTCCCTGGTTCCCGCTCTCTCGGCGAAACAACCAAACGGACTCGCACACTCCCTCTCTTTGCCGTAACAACCTCCTCTCTCTCTCTCTCGATTTCTTCCCAATCTCGGAGGCCGACGAAGAACCCTTTGGCGCCGGCCATGGCTCCGCTCCCTCCCTTGACGATTGCCTCCAAGTCTCGCGATGCTCCTCTTGAGAAGTAGCGCGCCGAATCCGACATCCTCACGATCAGAGACTCTCTCTCTCCCGATCAACTCTAGAAGACGGAACAATTGTTGATTGAGGAACTCGTGGTGCGAGACTAGAAATCGCACCAAGCTGTCGGAGATATCAATTCGGTTTCGAGGGTAAGGATCTGAAGGCGGTGACATCGGCGGTCGGAGATCAGTGTTTTCTCTCGGTTGGAGCTCGATCAGTTAGGGTTTTCCTTTATTGGCGCGATCGGAGGTGCGGGAGCTCGCCGGATCGAACTCTCTCTCGATCGTTCATTCTCTCTCTAGATCTGGGGTTCCGATTCAGCTCCAAGGATTGAGCTCCGAGACCGATCGACGACATCGGCGGTGACGGCAACAATGGTGACGATAGGACGTTTAACCGTTTCTCTCTCGGCTCTGTCGTTTGCTCGACGGTGAACTCTTCCCCTCTCTTTCTCTCTTGATCCAATTAAGTTTTTAGGATCCAGTTCTCTCTCCTGTTCTCTCTCTGACCTCGCACATTTTCTCTTGGCTCTGTCTTGTGCGCCGGATTTGACTTGCTCGAACGGCCGGTTGAGGAGTTTGGAGTTTAGAGTGCAGACAACGTCGACGGTAGTGACGACTTACGATCCTTCGCCACTTCATTCAAGGTATGTTGAACATAAATTCATCTTCCATATCCGGATGTTCATTGGGTTGAAAAGTGACTGAGGATTCTAATTTCTGTTTATGAGAAACTTACCTACTATCGAAGTTCATTGGGTAATCTGAGCCTGTAATATTGTTGTTGTGATAGTTTGGTTGTACTTTCCCATTTGGCTGTTGCATTTTGGACTCATGGCCGAGATGCCTACTTTCTGCTCGATGAAATGCTCAAGTTAGATCAGAGTTGGCTTTCGAATGTCTTTTGACCGTTGATCGGTAGATGCAATTGATTCATGTCTAAAACTGAATCATTGATGAAATAAGTTTTGCCATGATCGAGGAGAGTCATATGGATCTTCGTGCCTATTTGTTTGTCGTCTAAACATGTTTTGTTACGTCCTGTTTTGATAAAGAAAGGTAAATAAAACAGCATGTTCTAGATTAAAATCAAATTAGTCCTACTCAAGTTTTCATCAGTGATTGCAGACATTTGGAAACTCAATATGTCTTTATTCCGCTCCTCAGTGACCTGCATTACTTGCTAATTTTTTGATTCTTTTGCTGATATGACCTTTTTTGTTTCAACTAATACGAGCTGGTTTTTGTGGTTTTCTGCGTTCGAAGCCTTCATGGAGGTTGAAGATGGTTTGATTATCTTTCCAATGAGCTATAGAATGCCCTAATCGGACTTCATTTAATATGGTTTTTGTCTATCCGAAGTCTGGTCCAGAATCTACCAAATATTTATCTTTGTGTTCTGAATGACCTTCTGTGCAAATGACTTAATATGAGCTGTTTGTTGTGGTTTTCTGTGTTCGGAATCTTTATGGAGGTTGAAGATGGTTTGATTATCTTTCCATCGACTCATAGAACGTTCTGATCCGATGCCGTTTACTACCTAAAAATAGCTCGGCATTTAGTACCAGTTTTTTGGAAAATTTTGGTGTTCTGACTTGCTCTCTGTTTCGGATGACCTTCCATGTAAATCACTTGAAATGAGCTGGTAGATGATGTTATTCGGACTTAATATCTTCTAGAGATTTGTAATATACTTCTCAAGCTTTCCATAGACATATTATATGTGGGATTTGGCCATCATTTGCCCTGCCTGATGCTTCTTGCAAAGAGCACTAATCTGCTGATGTATTTTGCTTGTTATGATCTGATCTGACCACTTATACAAATGGCTTTGTTTGAGCTAGAAAAAGACCTAATTTGCAATTGTCACCTAATAGGAATTCGTAAAGGACACCTTGAGCTTTCTAAAGATGCCTAGTTTGTCCATCCAATTTGCCCATCATTTGCCCTGCTTTTCTTTTTCTTTAGATCAAGTTTTGAAGTTTGAATTTGTCTTGACCTGCAGTGCTGTCTTGTCTCTATGAATCTGACTGTCTACCAATTTTGTGTGATCTTATACATAATGATCTTGAGGATAAATTCTCAATGAAAGCTGTCTGTAATATCCATATCCATCCCATGTTAAAATTTGAGAATTTTTAAGGTCAAGTAACCTTAGAATTCAAGTCGACATGTAGCAATTTAAATTGTTATGCATTTTGCTCCTAATGATAAGTCACATATCAATGTTAATGGATTTGTATGGCCTTTTGCACGTGGATTTAGGGCTAAATGTCTAAATCAAACATTTGCTTCACATTTAACCCTACGTCATGGTCAAATTTCATTATTTTCATGCATTGATTAGGTGGCTTAACAAATCAGTTATCATGCATCATTCTTTGATTTGCTTATGATTGATTTGCATGCTTTAGCGATTGTTGCTTTTCGACCATGAATTTGACTTTACTTGAACTTGATACGCCTCAAGAAATTCCATTCATGGAAGTTGCTCTTTATAAAGTGCTTGATTTCTGCGCTTTTTTTTTAGAGCCAATCATACTTGGGTTCTACCCCAATTGCTTTGATCTTAGTTGTGATGATTGTTTCTTTCACTTGTATGCACTTAGTCATAAATTTCTTAGATTAGGTTTAGATTAGGACCTTGAAGATGGAGAAGGCGTGAAGATGGTGGAGGTCGATGTCTATTCCGACCATTTTCATGTAATACCCATTTTCCCGACATATGTCTCGGGTTCCATGCATTGTATAAAACCCAACGAGTTGCGGGTTTTCTTTCTTTCCTTTTTAATTGTTTTCTTTGTTTTTTTTAGGACTGCCTGATAGGTTTAACTGCTTTTCTTGATTGTTTACTTCATGTTTTGTAATTTCAATTTCATTGGTTGTTTTCCTTTTTATTTTTTTTAGAAATAGAATAGCATGAAAATGGTCTACCATGCATGATCACTTAGACTAGAAATAACGATCCTGAAGATATGTAAAAAGAAACGCATGGACATATTAGGAAGAATACAACATACTGTTTAGGTACTGAAAGGGCGCTAATAGCAATATTAGCGTAACCCAAGTCCTCGAACCTAGATATCTGGTTGCGTAGAAATCGAGAGAACACTCCCAACCCTCGATTGGGTTTCTAGTCGACCCCCCAAATAAGGCTAGTGGTGGCTCCTGTCTATTTTTTAGGTTGTTAAATAGCTAGATCGTATAAATAAATCCGCTGACACGCGGGGTATGAGCTTGGAAGAGCTCGTGATCTCGTGAGGAAACTCTCGTGATCAAAGTACCCCTAAACCCGACCTTTCCCATCCTTGGATACATTTCAAGAGGCGGCGAGATCGGGTCGCGACACATGTGAAGATTGGTAATGATTTTTTTTGGTATATTTCAAACATATACCATGGGTAAGAGAATATTTTTATCATCCCGCCTTGCAAATCTCTACGTGCATTTTTGATGATTGTTTATTATATTACGAATATCTTTTGTCATAAATATAAGGTATCACAATTTTAGCACGTGACAGAAATATCTATTTTCCTTTTGCAAAATGCATAACTAAATTTTATGCTCAAGGAAATCTCTTTGATCTCGAAAGATATTACTGTATATTTATGGATATTCTTGCAATATTCTTAGAAGATATATTATATCTACCAAATTTGATCCACAAATCAAAGAAATATATTATGTGACATTTTTGCAAAGATTATTATCTTTTATATAAAAATTTGCAGGTCACAAAAAAATCTTCCATATGAATTTTGGAAAATTGAATCAAAAAATCATGGAGATTCTATACTATCTTCTAGAGATTCAAAGATTCCATTCCTTATGCAATTTTTTTGCAAATTGTTGAGGAAATCCCTGATGTGTCATACGAAAGGTTGAATAGTTCTAAATTTTAATATTTGATAATTTTATATATGTTATTCAATTTATCTATTTGAAGAAAAGGGTATTATATATCACATGGATATTATTACAACTTATTTGTGCAAAAAGTTGGTTAAGTTTATGCAAGTTGAATTCAAGAAGAGCTTGATTGAAGAAAATAAATTTTTACCTTGAATTTCAAAATGCAAGTGATCGTTGTGGATATTATTGCTACAGAGGAAATATTAGAAAAATATTTTGTTCAACATGTACAAGCAACAATTATTTCTATTCGCAAATATTGTCATGATCACAGGGGGAGAAAACGAATCCAAAGGAAGAGGAAAATAATCGTGATCACCTCAAAAAGGCAACAAATTGAGGAGGAGCATTGATCAATTATGGAAAAATCTTTTTAGATTGATCATGATCTTATTATGAATGGAAGGAAAGGTAAATATGTCAAAATTTGTTCTAAAAAATCCGGTTAGTGCATCTTTTATTACCTTTTGTCATTAATAAATCTTGTATTGATATTATCATTTTATTATGACAAAAATGGTACGTGCATTTTATAATGCATCATTGATTTTTATTGGATATTTGCTGATAAATATGATCGAAATGAGTTATATTGCATATCTTTAATATTCGATTTACTTTATAAAAGCTGATTTTTGGAAATTGTGATTCATGCAAGATATTTGTTATCATTCCCTACGTGATACTTTTTCTATTATTATCGCTTTTTGATTATTACAAAAATGGGGAGAAGATATGAATATGCATGCTGATTTTTGGAAATTGTGATTCATGCAAGATATTTGGACGTGATACTTTTTCTATTATTATCGCTTTTTGATTATTACAAAAATGGGGAGAAGATATGAATATGCATATGTGTTGATTGGTTGATATTATCTATGGCATAATATTGAGCTGCGATTATTTTTCAATATATTGTTATGCTCAATTTATTTGCTATCTTATGATATCAGATGATTTAAATTAATATTTTTAAAAGCATGTTTACAAATCTGCATATTCAGAGATTGTTTTGTCATCATCAAAAAGGGGGAGATTGTTAGGGAAATTCCTTATGATGTTTTGAAGATGACAAAATAAATCAAAGGCTACTAACATGTTTGATGGTTAAGTAATAGACTATGCAGATAATAGAATGTGTAAAAGATATTATCAATGTCTATTATTCGAAAAACCAGAAGACAGACTCTGAAGTTGAACCAGAAAACAAACGCTATACTAAAGCAAAATATGTTTAGACTCAAATTGTAAAGTCTATTGCACTCAGACTTAGATTGTAAAGTCTATTGCTCTCAGACTTTACATCCAGATTCGATAAATCGTAACTTAAGCCCAATTATACAACGGCTAGTGATCTGGTTTGGATTCCACATCAAGATTAATTTGATTTACTCAATCTATTTGATTGACGATTAGATCTTGAAGACAAGAACTTTCTATACGAAGAAGCTTTACTTATGGAAACCAAGATTTCGTTTGTATGGACGATCGGAATCAATTTGGGATTCTACCTTTGTCACTTAACGGCTATCAAATCTTCTAGATACAGAGCTGTCCAATGGGTATATTGGAAGACGATTCTCTAAGATACTATCCAATGGTTAGTTTGGAAGTGGAGAAGTATTTAAGAGATGAAGGACCGATGAGCAAGTAAGAGATAGAGCGTAGAATTTATAATTCCAAAGTCCGAGCGATCTTTGTTCATACACTTGTCTTTGGAGAGCTTAAACATTTGTGATCGTGAGAGAAATACCAAAAGAGTGACTTAGTGAGATAGTGTGATCTACTAAGTGTTTGCACTCGAAGTTGTAATTTCTTGTTGATTGCATAGTGGAATCCAGCCAAGAAGGCTGTTAGCATGGGAGAGTGGACGTAGGCTTGGATTAAGCCGAACCACTATAAATCTTGTGTTCGTATTCTCTTCCCTATCTCCTTTGTTTTGTTTGAAGTTTATTTTATTCCGCATATATTTGCCAAGAGTTATTTTAAACACCTATTCACTCCCCTCTAGGTGTTCACACTAGCACTCTCACACTCTTCCTCTCCGAACTATTTTTTCGTTTGAATAGGAAGTTCACCTTTTGAAAGTACTTTGTGTTTGTCTTTGTGAAAAAGATACTAGTTTTTGCTTTTGGCTAGTATTCTTGCAGCATTGCCACTTCCTTTCCGAGAGTACAGTCTCTCTATACCAGCCATGAAGAAATCTTCAGGAAATACGAAATGCATTCAGGTGATTCGCGTTATAATGTTCTAGACAATGCAGATTTTTATCAATAATCAGCCGATGGCTATCAACAAATTGATCTAAACGGACAAAAACATTTTTTTTCTTATTTATGAAGCCAAAAGCAGCAGAGAAGAAGATCCTTGACCTTAGAGACGAATTCCGTAGATCTTTTTACTGGTAAGTGGGAGATGGCACCTCCATCTCCTTCTGGTTCGATAATTGGCATCCCAAAAGGCTGCTTAATTTGTTGTTCTCCAATACTGACATTTACCGTTCTCGACTCCCCAAGGGAGCTTCTATGGTTGACTTTATGTCATTTCTAGACTGAACTTCAGGTGTTTTGAATGAGATTACCGCCTGGGATGACCCCTTCCCTGAGCTTAAAAACGAACCTGATCGTTTCATATGGTTAGGGAACCCGTTTGGTACCTTTTTTGCTGCTTCTGCTTGAGAAGCTATTCAGCCAAGAGGATAGACTTTGTAATGGACTCCTTTTATTTGGAACAAAGCGCTAGTCCCCCGCTATCAATTCCTGCTATGGTTGATCACTAGGAACAAGCTGCCAACTCAGGTGATGCTTCTTTCTTATGGCAAAATCCCAGTTGTGAATTGTGGCTTTTGTTCTTGTTGTCTGGACTCGATCGATCATCTCTTCTTTGGTTGTTTCATTCTGGCCGCTCTTGTCACTTTCTGGGCTTCTAGATTTAATTTTGATTGGACAAACAAATCTTGGATGGATAACTTGCAATGGGCAATCAAGTATTTATCCGGAACTTCCTTTCATTCCACCCTTACTCAGTTTGCTTTTGCTGCTTTATGCAACATCATTTGGAAGGAGCGGAATAATATTCTCTTCGAGGGTAGACCGCCCTCCCTTTCTGCCATGAAGATATGATTGGAGAAGATTGTCAGGGACAAGGCTTTGTCTTTTCACTGGATTTTTCCCAGCACCACAAATCGTAGATTGTTGCATTGTTGGTCAGTAAACCCTTCTTTTTGGTGGAATGATCCACCTATTGGTTAGTAGACCTTTTCGAGTAGGGGGTTCTCTCATTTCCTTGGTTCATGCAGCTAAAGAAGGTGCTGGTTCAAATTTTTGGAAGCTTCTCTAGAACAGTCGGCGAGCTGTCCTACCATTTTTACATTTGTATTCATCTCCCTGCACTTGTGTAGTTGTTGGGATTCCGTATTTTTTTGTGATCAGGTTTTTGCTTTGCCATTGTTTGGCTTTTCTCTGCTCTTGTGCATTTGGTTTTCTTTTACCTTAGCACCCTTCCACTCACTCTGAATGTTGTCCTTGTGAGTGCAAGTTTTTGGTGCCGAGTTTTTGCTGTATAGCGTTCTTGTTGCTTTCGGCTTAAGTCAATATATATCTCTTACCTTTACCAAAAAAAAAAAAAGTAGGAGAGAAGAGGATCTTGTAAAATCACAATGCTTGCGTTGAATATAAGAAGGAAACATTATGCATATGTTTTCCTCATCAGTGCTCATCATCTTTTCAAATATACCATCATCACACCTCTCCGCTTTTATATTGATTGTCTTTAAAAGCTTTCTTCGAGATTTCGCCTTCGATATCAAGTAACATCTTTATCTTCTGTTCTAGTTTCGATGATAAGCAGGTGCTCGTAAATGGCATTAGTTGGAAATTTATTGCACTCTCTTTCTTGACCAGGTAAATTACCCCTGGTGACAATGGTCGGCGTCATTTTCCAATTTTTGTGGCCACGAAGTATGAAGGCAGAGCAGACCCTGCAATTTTTTCAGTGGTGCACGACGAGCAGTACCTCCAAATGTCCATAATCCCTCACATTGCAGTGACTCTGACGATTTTCAATTAAATTAAATTTCTTTTCTCAGTAATGCATTTACTATGCAGATGTTTGATATCCTGTAATGGGAAATCACAGAAGAGAGCCAGAAATTTATGTCAGTGTACCTCTTCTGTGTTTTGTTTTGTGTCACATGTCGTAGCTAGAGCCAAGATGGACATTTGGCGAGCAATATCAACTGTCGCAACAAAATTTCAAATTAAGATTTACCAGAAGAAATTGTGTTCTTACTCATGAAATAGGACGTGCAACCGGTGATTGTATAGTGGTCCGTATAGCTGTGCCAAATAATCATCAGTAAATGCCGATGTTCATATCAAACATCGACACATGACCAAGCAAAGGGACGTAACATTATTTTCATGTTTGCCAAGCCAAAAGCGAATAGGGATCCTGTAGAATACAACATGCTTGTATACTAAATAAGCAAGAAAGATTCACAAGTTCCCCTCGTCATCTCTAACTCTCTGCTCTGTAAAGTGATTCTCTTCAAAACCTTGCTACCAGAGTTGGCCTTCAGAAAATGCCTCTCAAGATCCATCCATATTGCAAAATCGATTTGGTCTGATATGAGAATTTCCCTAAGTGGCATGTGACACTTGTTGATCTTGTTAATTTTGATGATAAGCAATTGGCGAATGAATGGAGTCCCTTTTGGTATTAAGTTTTCTTAGAACGAGAGATGGAGGTTGGAGAGTTGTATGTTCTGATGTAGGAACTAGTGATGTCCTTGCAAGTACTCCGCATGCAACATCATGAGTTGATCTGCTACCTGCGAATGGTTGCCCTAGTTATGTTTAAATACATCGGATTCTCCGAAAACAAAAGAAGGAAAACTCAGGCCATTACACAGTACCTCCTCAATGCTTCCATCCTCCATCTCTGTGTTGAAAGAAAGCAGCATGCATTCGTGGAGAAAATTCTCCAAGTCCTCAACATAGATAGCTTCTGCCAAGATGGGACAAAAAAACTCTTTACTTCTACAAGGAATCGCACGCAATTTCCCTTCATTTTAAAGCGGTAAACTGGTCAATTGAAGTGAATTAGTAAATTTGCGACATCTTGATAGCTCAGTCCCATGCAGATCATACCTGTATTGGTTAAGTTGCAGGGCGAGTTGATACTTTAGTAGACATTTAACCATAAAGACTATTAGTGATTCGTATGGATTGAATTTTTACTTTCACTTAATTCAAAACTCGTGACTCATGCACTTTGACTTTATCTAAACTGAAACTCTTGAAACTGTCACAATATTCCAAACATTACATTTGGAATCACATGTAATTTATTTCATCATTTTTTGAAATTCGAATAATATTCTAAATTTTTACAAAGAAAGTAAAAAAGTGTCGTTCGTTCTCTTTTCATACAGACCTTTTGAGCAAGAGAAGCACAAGAGTATATCGGCGATAAGCTGGTGAGACTTCTGGAGAGAATCCGTGCCGCCCCATTGGTTCTCGATGGCTAGTTGAAGGCCGCGCCACCGCGAGAGGAGAGCGGCGATCCCTTCCTGAAGGCGGGCCACGGCCTCGGGCTTCTCGTGGCCAATGCAGCACCGTTCGGTCGCGAAATCGGAGTCCATTGGGGCAGAGAAAACACAACAATGTGCTAGAGAGACAGAGAGGAGGTGCTCTCTCTCTCTCTCTCTCTCTCTCTCTCTCTCTCTCTCTCCAGTGGAGAGGGGAGAATGAAAAGAGAGAGCTGTGAAATTCACGAAGGGCATCTGCAGACATGAAGGATTAGAGAGGGAGAGAGGAGTGAGTTTTGGAGCGAAAAGTTGGGATCTGAGATGAGAAATGGTGAGGATGCGAGTGCTTTGAGGCATTTGCAACAAAGTTAGTGGATGAATAACCATGCTCTCTTAATCCCTGCGATTTTGTTAACGATATACTTTAGTCAAAATAATTATTTATGAAAATTCTGTAATTTCCATTTTATCGTCCTTTTTTGTGTGTGTGTGTGTGTGTGTGTGTGTGTGTGTGTGTGTGTGTGTTATGTGTAAGAGTCGCATTGAAATTTTGGACACTTTCTTATTAGCAAGTATTGCAAGAATGCTCGTTAAAGAGATCCACTTTAAACAATATTTGCGCTATTCTTTTGTCAAATTTCATCATATGGCACCAACACTCATAATAAATTAAGGTTGAACCAACCATCAACTAATGTACGCTAATGATTAGTTAAGTTGGAAGTGTTTTAGACATGAGAGAACCACTTCGAAAATCATAAATCGATCTTACCAGTTGGTTTATTGGTTTCGAATTCGGAACCGATATTCTTTTAAGGATAGAGTGAATTTTTCCTTAAAATGATAGTTTAATTTTATCTGATTATCTTGGAATTATTGAAAGAAATAAAGAATAATCAACTCTATGGTTTTGATATCAATGACAGATCATGATTGAATTGATTGAGTTTCTACTTAATATTTCGAGAAGAAAATCCTTGGATCGCTTGTTCCAAAGTGTTGCCTAGCTCATGTACAATCCTAATTATGAAATATTCAACTTTTAAAACTATAATATTTATTTCATAAGGACTTATTTAATCCAAGATGTAATCCTTCAAAGGGTGTTATGAGATGATGTGTATTGTATGAAAATTAGGGTGCAAATGATAACATTATATTTCTCTATTTATATTATTTTTCTATGTTCGGGAAAAGTTTGGAACACAAATTACTTTGGTAAAATAATTTTATTTTTCTATTTTCAAAATAAATTTTTAGTTGTCAAATAGGTTTAGAACACAAATAAGAATTAGATAATTTCCACTTTTTAATTCCAAAGCAAAAATGAAAAATAAAAACTCTTTTTATCACTCGATTTCACTACTCATGCCAATTGTCTTTCGCCATGGTTGACACCTAAATTTTGGTTATTTTTATATTCATAAGAAAATTAGGGTTGGCCCGATCCCTAAATAAAAATAAAAAAGTTGAAATTACATTGCATGGCATAGCATTCAGAATTATTAATTTGCATGAAGCTTACTGCAGGGTAGCGAAGTTCAGAGCTTTCTTCAGGTTGGGGGGTCCCCCGGTGCACATGGAATTGCCCCGTCAGAAAAAAGAAAAAGGTAAATTTCCACTTTTGGCCTATTCTTCACATTTATGAGATCGATAATGCTACGTGTTTCCAATTTATATAATGTCTTTTCACTCTGGTGACATAAAAATATGAGTTAATAATAATAAAAAAATATCAAATTGATATATTTAAGATAGATTTATCTTTAAAAATATCAAATTGCATATGCATAAAGAATTATTATGTCATTCAATCCACATCATGTAGCACATTTATATTTGGGGTCACGTAAACTAGATTGCATACATGTTACATTAATTCAAGTTATGTCATATGAATTGCATCTCACACATCAATTTGATAATTTGATGATTTCCTTTTCTTACGAGGATACTCTTTAACAATATCTCAAATAATTTATCTTTTGGGTTAATAAAATGTAAAATCCTAATTTAATGCACTTGTAATAAATTTACTATAATATAATTTTTTAACAATAAAAAATCTCAAACTAATACACCTTTGATGAATTTATTAATTCTTTATTTTTGGATGATATTAATACAATTTAACTGAAATTAATGAGTTTAAATTTATCAAAATTGTTGGTGCTAAAACAATCAAATTAAGAAATTTTTATAAATGTATTAATTTGAAATTTTTTATGATCAAAAAATTAATTTAAAATAAATTTATCATAAATATATAAATTTGATATTTTTTTATTATATTAATTCATCTTTTTATGTCACCGGAGTGAAAAGACATAATTATATAAATTAGAAATACGTAGCATTATTGATCTCATAAATGTGAAGAATAGGCCAAAAGTAGAAATTTACCATTTTCTTTTTCTGACGGGGCAATTCCATGTGCACCGGGGGACCCCCACCTGAAAAAAGCGCTGACCTTCGCCTTTCTCCAATTCGTAACTCTCGACATCTTTGATGACGAGGGTCGAATTCTTCAGTACTTGATGCTGCAATTTCACCGCTGTTCTTCATTGTCTTTCACCGCTGCTGTTCGCGGTCGTTTGCTGTCCAGTTCTGCCGCTGTTGCTCGCCGTGCTCGGCCGTCCGGTTTTGTGGCCGCCGCTCGTCACCACCGTTGTCCGGAGGGTTAACGTCCAGTTTCGAGTGAATTCGGTGGTTTTGTTGGCCGGTTTTTGTCACTTTTGTTGCTGGATGAACCAATGCTGCTGTGAGTTTTACGGGTCCGCTCTGATACCGGTTCTTTGCTGTCATTCACACTCTGGCCGGATTACGCCCCACGTTGGGACGTGACGTGATTTTTCTTGGAGATGTTCTCTCATTTCTCTGTGTAGGTGATGTCATCCAAGACCGAAAGCCATCGCCAATTGTCCGTGAAAACTGGAGAAAGTCCATCGAGGTAACTTCCTAACCCTTTGGCTTATCTAAATGTTTAAATTGTCTGATTTGCAATATATCTTCTTCCAACACAGATAATTTTCTCGAGAAGTTATGCATGTCCTGATTAGGTAAAATTCTTGTGTGAATATTGACTCTTGAGTTGTGAGTTGGATTGGATTTTTGATTATTTTGATTTTCCGTCTTGGATTGAGGCAAATCATATGTTCTCTATGGTCGACCACATTGGTCATGTTGATTTTTAGCAAGCTTATGAAACCTCTTAGGCATACCTGATTAGGTAAAGATGAAGTTCTTGTATTAAAAAGTCTTAATAATCAAGAATATTGACAAGAATATAAAGCCGTAAAACATCCGATCGGTTTTTATTTTGATTTTACTTTGGGTTGATTATGGTCGATCGCATTATTTATGTTAATTTTCAAGGTCAAAAAGTTAGTTTAAGAATTTTTTATTTTATGATATTAACCCTTTATTCCACAAGAGTGAAAAGACAAAAATTGCATGAATTGGAAGTACAAAGCATCGATCTCAAAAAATGTGTAGGATAGGCCCAGAGCAGAAATTCACTCTCTCTTTTTCGGACAGAACACGTGAACGTGGAAAAAGCTCTGAACTTGGCCTTTCTCGAATTTCAAACTCTCGATATCTTGGCGACGCGGGACGCATTCTTCGGCACCTGATGCTGCATTTCGCCGTCGCCGCCGCAGAAAGATGATCGCCTCCGCCGCGGGACATGGCCGGCCACACCGTCGACTCCCTCGCGTCCCTCCTCTCCGCGGCCGTGTCGGCTCGCTCCTCCTCCTCGGCCGAGCCACGCACGCCCGCATCGTCAAGGCCCTTCGCCACCCGCTTCCTGCTCTGGTCTCCGACCACCTCACCCACATGTACTCCAAGCTGGACCTCCCCGGCTCGGCCCATCTCGTCCTCCGCCTCAACCCGACTCGCTCCGTCGTCTCCTGGACCTCGCTGATCTCTGGGTCTGCCCAGAACGGCCACTTGAGCTTCTCCCTGCTTATGTTCGTTGACATGCTGAAGGAGTGCATTCGGCCTAATGATTTCACCTTCCCCTGCGCGTTCAAGGCCTCTGGCGGTCTTTGCATGCCCCTTACTGGGAAGCAGATTCATGGGATTGCCATTAAGGTGGGTGAAATTGTCGATGTGTTCGTTGGTAGCAGTGCTTTCGATATGTACTATAAAACGGGGCTTAAAGATGATGCGAGGAAGCTGTTCGACGAAATGCCCCAGAAGAACAGAGTAGCGTGGAATACGTATATTTCCAACGCGGTGCTCGACGGAATGCCCCAGGATGGTATTGGCGCATTTATTAAGTTTAGGAGAGTGGGTGGTGTTCCTGATTATATAACATTGTGTGCATTTCTCAACGCCTGTTCGGACACGGCAAATTTAGAGCTTGGTCACCAGCTCCATGGGTATGTTCTTAGAAGCGGGTTGGAGGCGGACATCTCTGTAGCGAATGGATTGGTCGATTTCTATGGGAAATGTGGGGAGGTTAGTTGTTCCGAGATGGTGTTTGATGAAATTCGCGAGCCAAATGACGTGTCTTGGTGCTCACTAATGTCTACGTTAGTGCAGAATCATGAGCAAGAAAAGGCTTGCATGGCTTTCTTAATGGCTAGGAAAGAAGGGATTCAGCCGACAGATTTCTTGGTATCCTCTGTGCTCAATGCCTGTGCTGGCTTAGCAGGGCTTGAGCTTGGTAGGTCAGTTCATTCACTTGCTATTAAGGCATGCGTGATGGGAAATATTTTTGTTGGCACTGCATTGGTTGACATGTATGGAAAATGTGGATGTATTGAGGATGCGGAAGGTGCCTTCCATGGCATGCGACAAAGAAATCTGATTACTTGGAATTCTTTGATCGGTGGTTATGCACATCAAGGGCTTGCCGATATGGCTGTTGCTGTGTTTGAGAAAATGCTGTCAAGTTGCAGTGAGATGATACCAAATTATGTGACCTTCGTGTGTTTATTGGCAGCTTGTAGTCGAGCAGGAAATGTAGAGCTTGGTATGGATATCTTCGCATCAATGAGAAGAAGACATGCAATTGAACCTGGGCCAGAGCATTATGCATGTATTGTGGACCTGCTAGGGCGGGCTGGCATGTTAAAGCAGGCATACGACTTTATCATGAAAATGCCATTTCGACCCACGATATCAATATGGGGAGCCCTCTTAGGGGCCTGTAGGATCCACAGGAATCCAGAACTTGGTAGAATTGCAGCTGAAAACTTATTTCGACTTGATCCAAAAGACTCCGGCAATTTTGTGGTTCTTTCAAATTCATTGGCAGCTGCTGGAAGGTAATCTTATCATTTTAAAATAATGGTGGAACAACTGTTCTATTTTTATTCCTCAGAAAGTGTTCTATAATTATTTTTAAACTCTCATATGCATATTCATGTATAAAGCAGACAGAATCACAGGCTGTTGCTAGTGAAGATTTCTTTCTTTTCTCGTATGGAAATGCTTCAGGATAAGTGGCAAACTGTGGAGTTTTGCCTAGTGAAGATTTAGAATCCTACTGGCTATGTTCACACTTTGTTTTGTGGGGGCACACTTTATTTCATCAGAACTGCTTTCTTGTTTGTGCTTCCTACTAGATTCACCATTTCTACACCCTAAAGGAACGTTTTGATATATTAACTAATGGCGCTCCAATTTTATCGAATAATGCAGATGGGAGGAAGCCACCAATGTGAGGAAGGAGATAAAGGACATAGGCCTGAAAAAGGGTACTGGCTGCAGTTGGATTGCTGTGAAGAATGAAGTCCATATTTTCCAAGCAAAGGATACTTATCATGAAAGGAACTCCGAGATTCACGCGACTTTGTTGGAGCTAAAGAGGGATATGGAAGAGGCTGGCTACATAGCCGACCTGACCTACGCGCTGTATGACTTGGAGGAGGAGGAGAAAGTCTCAGAAGTGTGGCTGCACAGCGAGAAGATTGCCCTGGCCTTTGGCCTCATTTCTATCCCCCCAGCAGTTCCAATTAGGATCACGAAGAATCTTAGAATGTGCGGAGACTGTCATAGCGCCTTTAAATTCATTTCACGAATTACTGGGAGGGAACTCATTGTGAGAGACAATGCCCGGTTTCACCAGTTCCTAGCCGGCCGCTGTTCTTGTAAAGATTTTTGGTAATCATCATTCTTTCTTAACAATTCCTGGATCAAGTTTATTGAATGTGGTCATCTAAGAGAGAAGATTCCAAAGCTGTACTCTCCTTCCAGTTTTTTCTTGGATATATCTCTGCTGAAGAAAACTTTCAGCCTGATTTCTCAAGAAAGAAACCTTTGAGATACGCGTACCTGGTGAGAATCTAAGCCATTTGCTTTTCAGCAGTTTTCTTCTTCATCTCCATAGTGGGATTATTTTAGCATTGGACAGTCTGGATCTCTCGCATGACAGCTGATATAGAGTTCGCCATGATCTTCTGCTCAGCAACCACTTGAATTTTTGCCGAAATTCATTGACTCGAGGTCTCAAGCAAGTTCGGCTTTCTTGGTTTGAAGCCGTGCAATTTGTTCATCTATTTCTTGCACGAGAGATGACTTGGAATTTATCTGAGATTGTGATTCTCCTGCTCTCTTCTTCAGCTCATTGAACTCTCTCCTGATGGAAGAAACCTTGTCCTTCATGGCCTGAAGATCTCCGAAAAATTTGGTGGCCTGCTCAGCAATTCCCTTAGTGTGCAGAAAAACCTTGCCTGCTCTGGAAAATTTCTGAGTGACTTCAACTTAAGCAATTGCTTGACAGTCAAGATGGGATTGGCTGTGAGTTTCTCTACCTAAAAATGTAATTACCTCTAGGCACCCTAGGGACAATAAGCATGAGAAATTCAGGGCAAGAATGGAAGAAAGTTTCTTGCACATTTCCTCTACCATATTACAGCCTACATAAGTGAAAGGAGTCTGCACCCGAGCTTCATGATTGTGCTGAGAAAGAATATGTTCCAAAGATAGTCATCAACATCTTCACACAATTGAGCATGAAGTTCCTGGACATTTCGCATGTCTTGTGCCTCGAAATCCTTGGATGCATAGCAACTGGAACTGATTCTTCAGTCAAGAGCAATGTTCTCAAGATCAATGTGCTGCTCAAAGCCACATTTCCATTAGGGAACACAAGTCAATTACAGTCTCGTCATTTTTAGCATTGGCTTGAGCTTGTATATTGTAAGATTGTTGTGTGTGCCTCAGGAAGGCTTGTGTCTATACCTAGGTAAAATTTATTCTGTTTATGCATCACTTGTGGTTTTATAATTTTCTTGTTCTTTCACATCTCTTCTATCTCCTCATCATTTTCAACTCTTTGCATAAAGGTCTCATTTTTACTGGCCTTCATATATTTTCGACTTTATGTTGGTGTTTTAGATTTTTTTCTACATGGAAACAAGTGCTCAGGTTCTGAACTTGTTCCTCACATTGGATTTGCGGGGATTTTTGTTTATTGTTACTGTTCTTGACATTCTGAACTTGAATAATGTCCCTCTTACTGGTGATTATCTTGCTAAAGTTTCAATCTTTCTGCTGAACCAGTGAATTGGGGTTTCTGTCTCTTGCCTTTTGAAAGCCTGTTTTAACAAAATACCTGAGTGGAAAAGGATATTTTGATGATAGGAGCTAGTTATGTGATTGGGTATTGAATTTTAGCATTATGCTTGTTGCATTTTATGTTGTTCTAAGATGGCTTTTTCTTTTTCTTTTTTTTTTTAGCTAGATTGTTGTGCTGCTAGCTCGCAAGCATTATGAAGAAGGGCAAGCAAATAATGGGAAATGAAGTTCCGGGTGAGAAGGCAGTGAAGATGAACAATCTATGCCTATACCCTATCAAACCTATTCGTTCAGGTGAAGGTTTACCTTATGCTCCAGTAGATTGGCCAAATCTTGGCGATATTTGGTATTGGTGGCTTGGCAATAGGACCTATCATTTTGGATTTTATCAAGACAGGTTCTTATATCTTCCAAACCATCTCTGTGTCAGAGGCCTTAATTGCAGGCAAGTCTTTGCTTAAACGCTATCTCTTCGCAGTTTCTGAACTCAGATGTCAATGGGATCTTTGCTTCTTTTAGCTGGATGGTTTCCTCTACGAGGCATCACTAGACGAAGGTGAGGATTCGGTATTAAATAGCTTTCATTATCTTGTTATTGACCCATCATTCAATTTGGAAGTCTGATGTTTCAGCACATGGAAGGTCTACTATGGTCATAACGTTTGAATAAGCTCTAGTTTGGGATTGCATGATCTGTTCATCTCTTTGGTCAGTTATGGCTTTTGACATTGATTTAAAAAATAAATTGGTTACGAAGTTGGATCTTTATGCAATAGAAGATGCTACAAGAAAAAGGAAAATTTTAGACGAGCCCAAAGGAGCATAAAAAGTTCAGAAATGCCCAGATCTATCAGATAAAATTTTAGTAATATTTATCACAGAGGAGAAGGATGAGCCCTGCTCTAGGTTAGAAGGCAATTAGTTGACAAACTACAGGCTATAATCTTTATGTTTACATTTTGCTATCAGCATTGAGAACAACCAAATATGTGGAGTTTCAGAATACTCCAACGGCCCTGCTATTTCTATTAAAGGAATTTGGGTCAAGTAAGAATTCCAGCATTTCTTCTAGTGGGGAAGTGCTTTAAAACGAACGTTTCAGATTTGTTTTACTATGCCACCTGTAATCTAGGGAACTACTAGTAAATATCATTGAGGCTTAGAAAATTTAAGGACTCGATATACTGTCTTTTCCAGATCAATTTCTAGAGAAACCCCTTTTTATTCATTTGCCACTTTTGATGGAAAACCCGTTTATGTACAGATTTCCAGTTGAGACTAGCAAAATTTAATTTCAACTTCTTGGTTGTCCTGATGTTTAGAAAAGTACTGGCATTTTGTTCTTATGTAGTTATTTTTGGATCACCCTGACATGCAGATGTGCATCCAGATCTCTTTCCACAGGTAACACCGGATGAAATTGCATATAAAAAGCCCCTTATAATTCCAGGAGGATGAAAAAAGTGAGACCAGCTATGTCACAAGCCTTCCCTGGGTGCAGAACACGACAATCTTACAAAATACCAGCTCAAGCCAGCATTAGAAATGACGAATCTGTAATTGACTTGTGATCCCTAATGGATGATAGCACAAGTGAAGTGGATATTCAATTGTGGCTCTGAGCTACAAATTGATTTTGAGGATGTTGTTCTTGACTAAAGGATTTCAAGGCACAAGATGTGCAAAATGTGCAGGAACTTCATACTTAACTTTGTGAAGAAAATGTTGATGACTGTCTAGAAGTCTTTGGAACACATTCTTCCTCAGCACGATGATGAAGCTCAGGTGCGGACTTGTTTCACTTACTTAGGTTATGATATGGCGGGGAAATGTCTACTCATTGCAATAAGCTTTCTTTGATTCTTGCCCAGGATTTCTCATGCTTGGTGTCCTCAAAAGACTTGAAAGAGATTAGAATTCAGTAGAGAAGCTTGTGATCGATCCCATGTTGACTGTTGATCAATTGCTTAAGTTCAAGTCGGTTGAAGAAATATCCAAAGCAGTTGAGGTTTATCTATGCACTAAGGGACTTTGGGAGCAAGAGAATTACAGTCTTGGATGGATTCTAAGTCATTTCTCGTGTGAGAAATAGATGAACAAATTGCACAGCTTTAATCCAAGAAAACCGAACTTGCTTGTGACCTTTGTTCATCGCACAGCTTTAATCCAAGAAAGCCGAACTTGCTTGGCACCTCGACTCGACGAAGTTGCTGAGCAGAAAATCATCGCAAACTCTATATCAGCTGTCGTGCGATAGATCCAGACTGCCAATGCTGAAATCTCACATGGTAGATGAAGAAGATAAAACAAATATTTATATATTAGAACTTTGTTTAAAGTACTTTTTTTTCAATGTTCAAGATTACCCCTGAGGCATTTGTTGAGGGTCATTCTTCGCGCTTTGGAATAACATGTCAAAATTTAAATATGTTATTTTTTAATTTTCAAGACTTGCAAATGTGCTTATTAACTTAATTTTGTAGTCTAAGCTAATGACTTGTGCGACACTTGTTAACAAGATTTTCTTTATTTCTTGCTCAAATTAAGTAACAAAAGTTTCATTTAAATAATTTTTTTACCTTAAAAAAAATAGTAGCATACTTATGTTTTAGATATAGTTTTCGAGATTCAACAATGCCTGCCCTTTCTACACATCAAAAAGCCACTAAATGTGGAATGATAGTAAAGAGGTTCAATTTACAAAATCCAATTAATTTGACATTATACAAAAAACCGTTGACAGTGAACTTAGTTTTTCCTTTTTTTTTTTGCGAAAATTATTAAGTTCAATTTACAAAATCCAATTAATTGGACATTATTAACGTTCAACTTACAAAAGCTATATGATAGTGAACTTAATTTTTTTTACGTTAATAAAAATCATTGAATTGAAAAAAAATGGCCAAACCACATGGGTTTTATACATCGTTTAAGAGCCCATAACCAAGGTATCGTATCATGTGATTTATCCCTAAGATGCCGTGTGGCGGGTGTTCTTTCCCATTATTACAGCTCCTGAATTTAAGTTCATTGTGCGATGTTGCTCTTTGATATAGAATTTTGTTTGGTATGATGATCCTATATCGGTAAATCCTTAATACAGTCCATTTTTTTTGCCCAAATGACGAATCAGGCGTTGTTCTTACGGCGGAGGACGTTGCGGACAGAGGGTCGCTGTCGGTTCGTGGACTCGGCACCGTCATCCCCCGACGCTCCAAACATCAGTCCAACCATCCATAATATAATACAACTCTCATTCATTGATCTTAACAAAAAAACTATATGATTAAAAACTCTGGTGACCTCCACATGATCTTCAATCATCTTCTTGACACAGCGAAGCAAAGCATCTTCCAAACAATCCATCCATTCCATCCAACCATCCATCATCATCATCAACATCAGCATCTTCTTCCTCCGTCAAGAACAACGTGAACTCTTTCCCTGTTCTTGATTTTCTTGATATTACTAACATTGGGAGCTGAAGCAGACCCAGCAGTTCCACTCTCTTTCGTTCTGCATCGACAATGTCAAATTAATTTGGCCATGTCAAAATTTTATGAACGTTAATAAATTTTTTTACGTTAACAAGATATAGCTTTCAAGATTCAAAAACGCCCGCCCTTTCTACACATCAAAAAGCCACTAAATGTAGAATGATAGTAAAAAAGTTCAATTTACAAAATCCAATTAGTTTGACATTATACAACAAATTATATATAAGGATAAGTGAGGAGCTTTAGTTTGATACAATTTACTTTTAAATAAATATGCTATAGATATATTTATATCGATGCTTGCAAAAAATTCATCAATTACATACAAATCTCACACTTGTTAAATGTTCAATTTTACTCATGGTATCCAGTCTATCAAGTACTCGAAAGGTTTAAGTTCAACGAACTTATCATTACAACTCCAACATCTATACAAAAAATTGGAAAGTGTTTCTACATAAAGGAACATATATTCAAGCATATTACTCGTGAAAAATGGTCTTAAACCTATAAACTCATGGAAGATAGTTGACTCATTCAGCATTAAAGTATCACGATCAATATTATTCAAGTCATTCGGTCGAGAAATTAAAAACCAAACTCAAAAGTCGTGTTTCGAATAGATGTGATCAAGAGCCGATGGTCGCCCCTGAGCCCGTCGAGGCACCCTCAAGCCAAGCGGGCACGAGGGGCACCATTGGACAAGCTTGGACAATGCTATTCAACAAGAGATTCCGGCCCGACCTGACCCGCAGCATCGAACATCACTCATTCAAGTTGGGCCAAGATCTGGACTCCTCATCAAAAGCCAGTCCCTTTCTTGAAAAGATGTCGTTTAAGGTACCAAAAAAGTACTGAAACGCCAATAAAAGATCAAGAAAGAACGAGGAAGAACAAAAGCCCGAGCGTCTTTCTGATTCAGCCTCTCCCATCCACTTCCTCACCGGACCAGGAACCGACAAACCATGGCGGCGAAGGGAGCGTGCCTCAACCACGTCTCGCGCGAGTCCTCCGACGTCCGGCGCTTGGCCGAGTTCTACAAGGAGGTCTCTCCCCCCGCCGCCACCGCCAATGCCGATCGGGTCTTTCTCCATTTCTTTGTTGGGTCCTGAACTGGCTTTCTTCACTGGGTTGCAGATTCTTGGGTTCGAGGAGGTGGAGAGCCCCGACCTCGGGTTCAAGATGATATGGCTGGGCTTGCCCTCCACGGGCTTCTTCTTCCACCTCATCGAGCGCTTGCCGGAGGCCAAGCTCCCCGAGGGCCCCTACAGCGCGAGCTCGCCGACCGTCGACCCCAAGTACCTCCCCCGGGGCCACCACGTCTGCTTCAGCATCGCCAATTTCGATTCTTTCGTGCAGACCCTCAAGGTGAATTCTTTTCTTACTCGGTCGACAGGATGTTGCATTTGATATCTTGGGTGCGTTCGAATTCTTGAAATTGGAGCGATGGTGGTCGTTTAGGAGGTCTGGTCATTGTAGTAGCCCTGATAGGCAGATGGGCAGTGTTTCGATATGAATTAGATTCATATGTCCGATGAATGAAGTGCTTGCGGATGCGATTTTGGAGGGCATCTTGATCATGATATTTTCCTCGTGTAAGCCTTGCTGTTTGCGCTTGGAATTCTTCTGGGATGGTTGTTGTGCTGCTCGCTTTGTTTTCAAATCAATTTGGCTGCTGCCAAAATAGTAGGGGAAGTTTGAATTTTAGATAGTTTGGCACGAACATTTTGGCATAATGTTTGGTGATGTTTTATGTTCGAGTTCAGTATGTTCTTTTACATGCTCTTTTCGTCGAAATTCATTTAGCAATCCATGGTTGTGCAGGAAAAAGGGATTGAAACTTTTCAGAGGGCTCTGCCGAATGCCAAGGTTAAGAAGATCTTCTTCTTCGATCCGGATGGTAAGCTTTTCTAGCTGCATTGTCCCTCAGTGCCACTGAATTGACATCTTGGCTTCCTCTGCGAAACTATTTTCTAATAAACAATAGAATCCGTGAGTTGTGCGTTCCTGTTCGGGAAATAATTTCCATGCATCTTTCCGTGTGCAGGTAACGGCGTGGAGGTTGAGAGCAGGGAGGATCCTTGATTGGTGGTAGCTGTTCGTCGAATGCAGAGGAGGTCGTGATGTGGTGGTTTGTATGTAATAAACTATTACAAGACTCGTGAAATAGAATAAGTAGTACCCATAACCGATCATCCTGTGAGCACAATTCTATCTGTCGTGATCCTGATTCGCAACACAATCTGAACTTGATATTTGTATTGCTCTATGATCACTTGCGGTTGTGCATCATGCTGTTTCAGTGCAGCTAAAACCAAAATCCATTACAAATGAACAAGTATGATCCCCTTGTGGTGGATATATCATGCTGCCAAAACATCGAGTTGGCTATAGCAGGCTTTGAGAATTGCTGGTCCTTACATACTTAAACTCTGTTTGGAAAGTTATGAGAATGGGTAGGAGGCTCGTGGGATTCGACGGGGTAGGGATTATTAAATTATGACTCGAGTTTAATTACAAAAGAGGAAATAAAGAACGAATAAAATAGATATGAATTTTCTCTTTGCCGCGGAATCCGAATTGAAGAAGAAGAACGAAGCCATGAAATCCCCCCTACACGTAGATGGAGTCCCCTGCGTGGTGGGCCCATTTTTGTTTTGCAGGTGGTCCTCTTCCGTCCGTGAGAAGCGGCCGAGTTCTCTGCCACGTGAAAGCCAAAATAGGAAGGTGGCGCGCACACACGTATAAAAGGAATTGCAGATCTTTCTTCTTCTTGGCCGTTCAAAGTCCGCCGAAACCCTACGAGAAATAAAGATGTTTAAAGTCCACCAAAACCCTACGAGAAATAATGACGTCGCTGCAACTTTACGTAGAAGGGAGCCGCGAGGATTCTGAAGCCGCCCGTGTGAGCTTTGATTAACTCGCGAGGTCGTACGTAGAGTGTTTTGTCGCGTGGTAATTTTATGCTGTGATTTATATCAAATTGAGTTATTTATTTATAAATACTTTGGATTTTGAGTTAAATCTAAGTGTAGGAAATACTTGAGCGTTTGAGTGATTGTAAACTCTGTTATCTGATTATAGTGAATTATTTGTTCTTGCCTTTCTGCGTGACGTAGATATCGATCTTTCGGACCGAACCACATAAATCTCTGGTGTCCTTATTTTTCTTATTTATTTTCTCTGGTGATTTTGCGTTGACATAAATTGATCCTGTCGTTTCCGCGTATTATATCGACAACAGGGATGGCTATATTTCAAGAAGTGTTTGGCCTGCCTGTGCTCGGAAAGAAAAGGGCTAAACTCCAGTTCTTCCACTTAATTCATTGATTCGTCGAGATATAAGTTTGTTTATGTCACAAGAAGTTAGGAATACAACGGAAGATCCCATTTTGAATTCTAAGATCCAGGAGTTATGGAATTTACTCATTCATAATTTGTTTGGTTGAGAAAACAAACATAATTTCTTCATCACATAATATTTGATAAGATATATAAAGGGTGGGGTGAGAGAATTTGAGGAGAAGAATATTAAGGGGTTGTTTGGTAACCATCCAAATAATATCCGATTCTGATTTTTTATTTTCGAAAGTAATTTTGAAACAAAATCATATTTGATAAAATTTTTGTTTCCGGGAACAAATGTTTTCCTAAAAACAAATTTAAAGTAGAATCAAGAATTAAAAAAAAAAAAAGTTGATTCTTTATTCAGGAATAATTCTAGAATCAAATCTACATTTTTTTTTTCCTTTTCTTTCTTCTTTTATTATTTTTTCCTCTCTTGTTCTTCAAGCGCCATTGCCGTCTGCTGCCGCCCCTTGCCAATCGTCGCTGTCCGCCGCCCACCGTTGCCGGTTTTTGGCGAGCTTACCGGAGGTTCACTCAATTGTCGACGAGGCTTGGCGAGCTTGTCGACGCCTTACCCAGCCTCTGGCGAGCCTAGCCGTCGACGAGTCTCCCTTGGCCATTGGCGAGCCTCGCCTGGCCGAGCAATGCTCGACCCAGCCATGGCTAGGCCAAGCCTCGCCCAGCTGTCGGTAAGGCTTGGCCGACGAGGCACGGCTTTGTCTGGCCGGTTGTCGGTTGTTCCAAGGCCAACAATCGGCCACCTTGAAGAAGAAGGAGGAAGAAGGAGGAAGAAGAAGAAGAAGAAGGGGAGGAAGAAAGAAAAAAAATGAAAAAATGATCAAATTATTTAAAAAATAAAATTATTTAAATTTTTTTTTTGTGACACAAAAAATCATGAAGTTTGTTAAGTGTAATACATTTATCATAATTTTTTTTGTGGCACAAAAAATTTTAAACTTTTATTTGTGTGACACATCTACTCTAAATTATAGGACATTTTGATTTTTTGATTTTTTAAAATTTATTTCTTTTTTTTTCTTATTCTTTCTTCCCTCTGCTGACGGAGAGAAGAGAAAAGAAAAAATAAATAAAAATAGAAAGAATAAGATTGCCTTTAATGGCCAGAGGAGTTATAAAAAAAGATTTGATAATAAATTTGTCACTTGGGCAAAAAAAAAAAGAAACCATTCGAACCGGAAAAATAGAAATAACAAGATAAAATTTATATTGTTTAATGGAATAATATGTGTGAAACATGTGTCACACTTTGTAGAGTTTGTTACTATTTATTTTTTATTCTCTCTCTTGTTACGGCAAGGCACTTCAAAAAAAGTCTCGTATCGACTAAACATTCACGTATTTGAGGCACAACCTTTAATAAATTTGTCACTTGGTAAAGTTTGGGATTTTTTGTGTTCAAAAACCAAATTTAATTGATCGTCCGGGAAAGATAATTATTCTTTAGTGAATGGTCATTCTTTAGTGAAAAAAAAAAGTGTCAATTCTTTTAGATCGACTGACCGACCAAACCGATGGTCCGGTCCGGTTCTCGATCCTAAGACCAACGGTCCGGTCCACGGTTCCCAAAATTGAGAACTGATTCTCCCGGTCTGGTTCCCGGTTCTACCTTGGAACCGAACCGAACCGGGAACCGATCACCCCTATTCTTTTCCCTATTAAGAAAGAACGAGAAAGAACAAAAGCCGGAGCATCTCTCTGATTCAGTCTCTCGCATCCACTTCCTCACCGGACCAGAAACCGACAAACCATGGCGGCGAAGGGAGCGTGCCTCAACCACGTCTCGCGCGAATCCTCCGACATCCGGCGCTTGGCCGAGTTCTACAAGGAGGTCTCTCCCCCGGCCGCCGCCGCCACCGCCACCGCCGATCGGGTCTTTCTCCATTTCTTTGTTGGGTCCTGAACTGGGTTTCTTCACTGGGTTGCAGATTCTTGGGTTCGAGGAGGTGGAGAGCCCCGACTTCGGATTCAAGGTGATATGGCTGAGCTTGCCCTCCACGGGCTTCTTCTTCCACCTCATCGAGCGCTTGCCGGAGGCCAGGCTCCCCGAGGGCCCCTACAGCGCGAGCTCGCCGACCGTCGACCCCAAGTACCTCCCCCGGGGCCACCACGTCTGCTTCAGCATCGCCAATTTCGATTCTTTCGTGCAGACCCTCAAGGTGAATTCTTTTCTTACTCGGTCGACAGGATGTTGCATTTGATATCTTGGGTGCGTTCGAATTCTTGAAATTGGAGCGATGGTGGTCGTTTAGGAGGTCTGGTCATTGTAGTAGCCCTGATAGGCAGATGGGCAGTGTTTCGATATGAATTGGATTCATATATCTGATGAATGAAGTGCTTGCGGATGCGATTTAGGAGGGCATCTTGATCATGATCTTTTCCTCGTGTAACCTTTGCTGTTTGTGCTTGGAATTCTTCTGGGATGGTTGTTGTGCTGCTCGATTTGTTTTCAAATCAATTTGGCTGCTGCCAAAATAGTAGGGGAAGTTTGAATTTTAGATAGTTTCAGCACGAATATTTTGGCATAATGTTTGGTGTTGTTTTATGTTCGAGTTCAGTATATTCTTTTACATGCTCTTTTCGTCGAAATTCATTTAGCGATCCATGGTTGTGCAGGAAAAAGGGATTGAAACTTTTCAGAGGGCTCTGCCGAATGGCAAGGTTAAGCAGATCTTCTTCTTCGATCCGGATGGTAAGCTCTTCTAGCTGCATTGTCCCTCAGTGCTACTGAATTGGCATATTGGCTTCCTCTGCGAAACTAATTTCTAATTAACGATAGAATCCGTGAGTTGTGCGTTCCTGTTCGGGAAATAATTTCAATGTATCTTTCTGTGTGCAGGTAATGGTGTGGAGGTTGCGAGCAGGGAGGATCCTTGATTGGTGGTAGCTGTTCGTCGAATGCAGAGGAGGTTGGGATGTGGTGGTTAGTATGTAAGAAACTATTACGAGACTTGTGAAATAGAATAAGTAGTACTCGTGACCAATCATCCTGAACACAATTCTATCTTTCGAAATCCCGATTTGCAACACAATCTGAACTTGATATTTGTATTGCTTTATGATCACTTGTGGTTGTGCATCATGCTATTTCAGTGCAATCAAAACCAAAATCCATTCGATACAAATGAACAAGTATGATCCCCTTGTGGTGTACATATCATGCTGCCAAAACATCGAGTTGGCTATAGCAGGTTTTGAGAATTGCTGGTCCTTACATACTTAAACTCTGTTTGGAAAGTTATGAGAATGGGTAAGAGGCTCGTGGGATTTGACGGGGTAGGGATGGCTATATTTCCAGGAAGTGTTTGGCCTGCCTGGAAAGAAAGGGGCTAAACTCCAGTTCTTCCACTTTCATTTATCAATTCGTCGATGTACAAGTTTGTTTATGTCACAAGAAGTTAGGAATACAACGAAAGATCCCATTTTGAAATCTAAGATCCAGTAGTTAGTGAAATTTACTATATTAACTGTTCGTATTTCGTTCATTCTATCGGTATGCTCCCAGGTACCTGTAATTGTGATCCGTTTGCCAGAACCAAGGGGTCTTTCTGTGGAAACCTTCACGAACAATCGTCGTTTTTTGATGGTTTTTCCGCTTCTCACAGCTGCTCTTTCGACACCTCCGGATATCTGGTGCCAAATCGTCGCCCCTTTCCTTATTTCTTTGATAATAGAGTTGGCTATCTTTGTGGCATCGATTTTACAATTCAGAATTTGTTTGGTTGAGAAAACAAACATAATTTCTTCATCACATATGATTCGATAAGATATATAAAGGGTGGGGCGAGAGAATTTGAGGAGAAGATTATTAAATATCCCCTCCCTCACCCTTTCACAACAGAGTACCTCTCGTTCTCCATCTTAGTTTTCGTCACCTCCTTCACAAAATAAATAATTTCTTAAAAATGATAATTTATATTTTTAAGGGAATATTCTTCAAATCATTTATTTTTTATGAAATATATGCACCCTTAATGTTAGCGACACACGTGTGTTGCATCGGCTTTTTCGACATGACTCCTATTTTTTGATGGGATGAACTTGGACAAACTATGATGTGATCGCAAATAGCCAAACTCCTAACGATAGCAAAAGATCATTTGATTTCAGGTTTCCAATTTGGTCCGATATTCTTGTGCGTTTTTCCCTTTCTTTGCCGCCATCCAATTCCACTTTTAGACTAAAGGAGTTTCGCTTGAAGACGCGTCTTATGATGGACGGATTTCCAGTGTCCCCTTGCAAAATGGTGCAACTTGATGCCTGAATTCATCTTTTGCATTCAACACCGACTTTATCAATTTGTCAGAAGTAAAAAAAAAAAAGCGAAAATGTAGAAAGCCAGGTGGGTTTGCCCGAAACGCGCCACGTCCTCTGATGTTCCACGTGTAAACATTTCCGTCGGCAAGTCTCGAGCAGCCACGTCCGCTCAGAGCGGCCACGTGTCTTGCCACGGATCGCTCCCAACCCCCCACGAAAAAAGCCATGTCACCGGAGCTCTTCATAAAGGACAAAACCGCCTGCGTTAGTCCGTCGAGTCAACGTAGATTTTTTTTCAGCGTAGTTAGCAAGCGCGCCATCGAAGGTAAAAATGAACCAGGACCAGCCGCGGAGGCCGGAGCAGGGCCAAGCCGGCCGCGAGCCCATCAAGTACGGCGACGTCTTCCCCGTCTCCGGCGACCTCGCCTCGAAGCCTGTCGCGCCGCAGGATGCGGCGATGATGCAGACCGCCGAGACCGTGGTCTTCGGCCAGACCCAGAAGGGCGGCCCTGCCGCCGTAATGCAGTCCGCTGCCACCAGGAACGCTCGGGCCGGTCTGGTTGGCCGCCGCGACGCGACGGATGTCACCGCAGACCAGGGCGTCACCGTCACGGAGGCCAACGTTCCCGGCCAGCGAATAGTCACTGAATCGGTGGCGGGACAGGTTTTCTTTCACCTATCTAATTGCCTTTTACCACGAAAGTGATGGAACCGACGATGCACAGGGATCACACATTAGTTGGTGCAAGTTGCAACATGGAATGTTAATCAATTCTCACAGTTTCTGTCGTGATCAGGTTGTTGGGCAATACGTCGAACCCAAGCCGGTGCAGCACGTGGCACCGGCAGCCGTGGTGGAGCAGAGCGCGATCACCATCGGCGAGGCGCTCGAAGCGGCAGCCCAGATGGTGGGAGACAAGCCGGTGGATCAGGGCGACGCGGCGGCGATTCAGGCATTGGAGGTTAGGGCGACTGGCAGCAATGTCATAAGTCCCGGGGGCCTAGCCGCTTCCGCTCAGTCCGCGGCGGCTCACAACGAGGGGGTCGACAGGGATGAGGACAAGATCAAATTGGGTGCCGTCTTGACGGTAATGTTCAAGAGCTTTAGGCGAAAGAAACTGACGCGATATATACTTACGCACGCTAGTGTCGGAGAAATAAATCAAAGGATAATTCACATGTGGAATAATCCGTATTAGTAATGAAGAAGGTTCGTGTTTGCTTGCCCTTGTAGGGTGCGACGGACAAGCTGCCGGCCGACAAGGTGGCGACGAGGCAAGACGCTGAAGGGGTGGCGAGTGCGGAGCTGAGGAACAACCCCGACCTTGTGACTCAGCCGGGTGGCGTGGCGGCCTCGGTCGCCGCCGCCGCCCGACTCAACGAAGCTGTCAACTTTTGAGACTAAGAGTTCGGAGAGGAAGCTTTGCGACTTTTGATGAAATGGGTTCGTGCGTTTTGTTTTCTTTTGGTGTTTTTCCTTCGTTCTTTGGGAAGTGAAGCGGCTCGATGTAAATGTCGGGTGCAACATCTATCCGCCTGGGATGGTGTTTTTTTGGGGGAACTTTTTGCTTCCTCTGTTATCTTTGTTTCGATTGCAGTCTTTGTATTCAATCTGCAAGCGTTCGTTCATCCTCATTCTGAATTTGATATTAAGCAACTCAAAGGAGAACTGGTAAATCGAACTAAACTCCTAGCCTCATGGGAGAAAAACCAATAAGTCAAAAAAGTTAAACAAGTAAAGAATTGCAAATCTATATAAAATTTGATAAAATTTAAGGCATTTGTGAGAGATACAAAAGTTGGTAAACGATAATAATATTCCATAAATTAGAAAATTTAAATAAAGATCCATAAATAACTCAAATAAAGATTGATAAATTTATATAAGTGTTTGTTTCAGTTAGAAAAGTTGATATTTGTAAACAATCCGAAAGTGTTAATAATTTCATCAAAGTTACGGTAAGTTACCGATAAATTATATAAAAATTAGATTACTGGTAAGTTTATCAATAGGGTTTTATACTCACGAACTATTTTAGAAATTTACAAGCACATAGAGAACATTCTAAGGTCCAATCACACGACAATTTTCGACTCCCTTTGCTTACGCTAGACTTCCGAGCACTTCGACTTGAGTTGATCCCCAATCGAATTTTGCTCAAGATCGAAGCGCAAGCACGGACAAGCGTGACCTCTTTCCTAGGGCTGAGCGCGGTTCCCGGGTTACCCGGGAACCGGAACCGAACCGGAGGAGGGTCCGGTTCGGTTCCCGGTTCCAAGGGGGACCGGTTCCGGTTCCGGTTCCAAGCGGAACCGGAACCGGAACCGGAACCGATTTCGGAACCAGAACCTGTTTCGGAACCGGAACCTGTTTTGGAACCGGAATCGGAACCGGTTACTTAGGGTAGAAAAAACTCGACCTTGAATGTTCTAGTGACTTGTATGTGATGTTCTAGTTGAAGTTTGGCTTCGGCCTCTAAATGAAAGTTGTAAAGAACTTCTTGGAGTATAACATACTCAAATTTGGGACAAAACAAATAAGTATAAGTGGGTGAAATCATTATTCTTTGGAAAGACTGGATCTGGAGATTTTGGGACCGACCCTTGATGAATGCATGGACTGTAAGGCAACCTTTTTGTCAAAATTTCACTTCGGTTTCTTAACAAAAGTTGTAAAGGACATCCTGAGGTACCACATATAAAAAATTTAGAGAAAAAAAGAAAGAATAGGTAGGTGAAATCGTGGTCCTTTGGAGATGGTTAGATCTGGAATTACGGTACTAAGAACAGGGATTTTAACTGTCCATATTTAATTATCTAGGACGAATTTGACTTTGATGTTTTCATGAAGTATCTAACTTATGGTCTTGGCTATCACATAGTCGAATTTCATAATTTTTAAAGGTCATTTGGGTATTTAATCGGAAATGTTTCTAAAACTGTGCAATCTGATGTGTTCGGATCTTGTAAGTTGCAATGCGTGGATTATATCATTTTGTATGAGGTTCTTTTGGAAATGTGTTCTGCATGAAATATCTCTCTTCATTTCTTCCCTACAACATATTTAAATATCGTAATTTTTTTAGTTCATTTGCCTATTTAACCAAAAAATTTTCAAAAACTGTGCAAGTAGAGAATAGGAAAAGTAAATCGATTTTATCTTTTAATCCAGAACGAATTGGACTACGATTTCTTCATGAAACTTGTACCTCTAGGTCTTAAATACAACGTGTCCAAATTTCAGAATTTTCTGAGTTCATTTAAGGGTTTTATCGAAATTGTTTTCAAAACTTGTACCTCTAGACATTCTTGTTCTAGTGGTGTTTTATTTCTACTTTCTAGTTTGCTATTTATTTTGAAATTTCTAATTATATTCTATTATTGTTGTGCAATGCGAAGTTAATGTATCAAGATAACATGTCAATGGGAAGTTACCGTGTAGTATACACGTACATTATAGTTTTTTTTTGTAACGTGCACATACGTTATATTTTTTTTAGTAACGTGCATGCGTTATAGTTTTTTCTCGTAACGTACGCATACGTTATATTTTTTTAACGTGCGCATATGTTATAGTTTTTTTTTTTTTGTAACGTACGCGTACGTTATAGTTTTGTAACGTGCGTGTACGTTATAGTTTTTTCGGTAACGTGCGCATATGTTATAGTTCAAATCTGAAAATTAAAAAAAAAAAAAAGGAACCTGTTGGAACAGGGAACCGACCCTGGAACCCGTGACAGGGTAGGTTCCAGGTTCTCGTTCCACGGTAGGTTACAGGTTCCTCATTTTGAGGAACCTGTACCCGAGGGTAGGTTCCAGGTTCCAGACGGAACCGAACCGGAACCTGGAACCGCTCACCCCTACTCTTTCCCTATGCTGAATTATTGCAGAATATGTCTACTGTGGAGCCGGACATCTACCTACCCCTGTAGCAAATCGCGTACCGCGTGCAGTAATTCCGAATGTTCAACGTCGCGGCTGAATTATCTCTTCGGTGTCGACACGCATGCCGCAAGAGTTCTGTCGCCAGTGACGGAAGCGGTACCGACTCCACTGTGCTCGTGCCCATATGCGCACGAGACGTTCAGGGTACGCACGTGAAGCAATATTCCGGTGCGAGAAAGATCGTTCGCACAGTGCGCGGTTACTGGCTTTTCCATGAATGCGGTCATCCGTCACAAGGAATACGCCCTTTTCGAAAGGCAACTTCTTCTTATTCAGGAGCCTCTGGCGTGCGAAATGTGAGTACGCTGGGGGCGGTCATTGATAATTCTGACTTCCTCTTATGGTTTTGGGAGATGATGCCTTGAGCGTTCAAATTACTCTTACGAAACTAAAAGATGCATTCGAGATGAATGTTGTCCGCGGCGAGCAGCAACAAAGAGCATTCTCAGAAGTGTTTTCCCCTTGATAATCAAAGGTGCGAGAAGGGGGTAGATAACTTTGGTGGACCTTCAAGCGTTATTGTATGAATTTCGCACTAACGATGAAATGTTCGGTTTTAGGCCATTTGAGGTTGTCTCGTTTGTTTGTAAGATTATAGCTAAGGTAAATCCTGCACCGTTGCACGATCAAACCTACGCCGTGAATAATAGCCAAGACTTCCTGAGATCTAGGGGCAATGAGGCGGTTTCGAAGCTATGTGGCTAGGCTACGACCAAAGCATCCTCAGCTTGCTTCTTGGAGCGATTATGCACTAACCTAAGGCCTCGATCCTAGTCCAATCCGATCCATTTCAAGAGCAGACCATTCGTACGAAAGATTGCAGATCATACGAGCGTGAAACCTAAAAGATTTTGATTGAGATTTGAATATGACGTGACAGCTTCTCGACCCACATTCAATGCCAATCATCGGTCCATCACTCCAAAGACCTTTTGGATTTTAAAATTAACTTTTACCAGCATCGGTTCACTTTACACTAATTTGCTCTCGAGGGCTACCTTTTTCCACGCTCAAGGGAGGTAAACGTCATCTAATCTAGTGCAATCCGCCAGATTTATCATGATAATCACGGTTCAGATAAATCCAGAACTCGATTCATGCAACCATTTTTATTTCCTCTATTACTAGAGCCACGTTGACCATTTTTTGTTCCGAAATATTAGCAGTTTTCTAGGAAAGAACATTTTTACGCGTACCCTTTTAATTTTAATTACACAACCAACATCTATCACAATGAATTTGGATAATTAGTCAAATTTTCAAATTAATTACTTGGACTAATTATATTGTAAGCACACACATTCTTGGCTCATGCACAGCTTTTTGAAAGTGCGAACAAACGATGGCTCCTGTAATGTGATCTGAATGGGGAGCGCGGGGGCATGTGCTGACTCGGGCTTCTCTCTCTTTGAAAGGACAATAATTCAGTGGGAAGCATAATCTTCTAACAGTGCCGCGAGAACCTCCAGTACAGCTTCCATCTGCCTTGCTTGCTGCGCGCCTAGCTTTGACTATCAGTCTGACGCCCCTTAAAGATCTCACGGCTCTCTCGTGATCTCTTGCGACCCGTGTCGTCAATGGAAAGTACCTGCATCGTGAGACTCACAAGGTCGAAGAAAGGGACTGGCCATTCGGACGGGAGAGAACGTGGCGGATTAGCGGGAGGCGGAGGGAGGGGGACACTTCACGAACTTTGTAGCGACTGAGTACAGCTACAAAGCATGATCCTTCATTGGATGGTTAGGGCGTGCATGGAAATGCTCCAAAAAAGCGTTTTCGAAATACTTCTGTACGGATTTTGTTCCCGAAAACAAAAAAAGAACAGAAACGCGTTTGGTTGCGTTTCTATTCTTTTTTTGTTTTTTTGTTCCCGGAATAAAATAAGAACAAAAAAAAGAAACAACAAATTGTTGTTTCTTGTTCCAGAAACAAAAATGAAGAAACGTTTCTCTTCTCTCTCTTCTTCTTCTTTTCTTCTTTTCTTCTTCTTCTTTTTTCTTCTTTTTTCTTTCGCCGGTCGCCGGCCTTGGCCATGGCCGGCGACGCCGTCGAGGGTCGGCGACCTTGCCGGAGCCTCGCCGACCCCCGGCGAGCTCGGCCTCGCCCAGATCCGGCGAGGCCGAGCGCGCCGCCGGAGCTCGGCCTCGCCGGATCCGGGCGAGCTCGAGCTCGCCCGGCCAAGGCGAGGCAAGGCCTCGCTCGAGGGGAGATCTTCGGCTAGGGTTCCGGTGAGGGGCTCCGGAGGATGGTGCGACGGCGGCATGGCACTAGAGGCTTTGGGATCGGGATGGCGTCGAGCCGCGGGCCGGGCGGCGAGGCGGGCTTCGGGGGCGCAGTGCTCGGCTCCGGCAACGCCAGGCGGCAAGGCTCGGCCTCGCACGCGCCGGCGAGCCTTGCCGGAGGGCTCCGGCGACCGGCCGAAAGAAGAAAAAATAAAAAAGAAAGGAAAAATGGAAAATAAAATAAAAATATTAAAAATTTAAAAGAAACAAAAAAATAATAAAATTTATCAAACGTGTTTCTACTCATTTTTTATTCCCGGAACAAACGTTACCAAATGCGTTCTTTTGTTAAAAAAAAAAACACTTTTTTTTGTTTCGTTCCTAACAAAAAAAAGAATGTAAACGTTACCATTCACACCCTTAGAATTTAAGTAAAGTGGTTTTGCTACGTCTAGTTGATCCGGCGATCTAATTTCACTAGCAAAATCATGTGCAGCTAAGCTCGTAACTCGGGCTCTCTATCACGATCGCGAATAAAGATTGAAGGGCGGGTTGACCCCTGCGAGGGAGAACTTTCGAGTGAAATTGAACTCAATGGATAAGTACATTAAAGTAGACTAAAAATTTGATTGCTCCAACAATTTCCTGTCATGTTCAGACTCATCAGGCTAAAGAATCTCGATGAATGATGGTCAATCTCAGGCATTATATTTAAATTTAGTATATCGACCCGACCCAGATTTATTGTCGGCTGATGCGGTATCCACTGTGTTCACGTAAAATGTTCCGTTTTGGGTCCATTTGATGAGTCGTGCACATGAGCGATTGATTGATTGATGTGCCCGCAAAGGAACTGTGGGGGCTCTTCCGGGCACGTGAAGTGATGGGGGCATTCTAGCGTGGATGCACTTGTTTTTTACCGCAATTAGCATCCACTCCACAGGAAAAAAAATGCCTCTTCGGGAAGAAGACGAAAGAGCCTCCTCTCGGTCATCTCTCTGCCTTCGTTTCAGCCACTTCCAAAGAAGGGGTACGCATCGTCCCGGTTTGGTGATTTTGAAACCCTAGCTTCTCAATCGAGTGACAAAAAGGAAGCACCCTTTTGTGCCCCGGGTGAGACTTTTTGGAATGGAACCTCTTTAGGAGATTGGGATTCCATCCCAAGTCGAGCGAGTTCCCTCTTGTCTGTTGGGTGTCGTGTGCGAGGACGGGGTGGCTCGAATGTAGGCTTCATCTAGGGAAAATAAATTGGGTCCGTGAGGAATTTCGATTGTATGATTGAGTCATCTGGAATGCGTGCGTGCAATGGGTCTCGAGATATCAGCACGAAATACATTGAACTGTTGCACGTTCATAGGACAAGTCCAAAAATCTTTTGTTTTCATTAGATTAGTTCACCATTGAGTGATGCATAAAAAAAGATTAATGGACAAATTGCCACCAATAACAAGTTTCTAAATAAAATTACTAAGAGACATGCGCACTTCCTTCACAATGTATTTGTTCTTTTCCTATATTTAACTTCTTTTAAAGTTGACCATAGCAAGGTTAGTGCATGCATTTATTCCCGGCGGTTTGCTTCGTCATTTTTTTCAATTCTTATGTCTATCAAAATTAATCTGAAAAACGCAAGAGAAACAAGGGGCGGCTGGACTGGCTTTGTTTATCACCCAAAAAGAAAAACCAATACACGAAACTTCCGAATCAATAATGGAAGGGAGTCAAAATCTAGCACGCTCAGTGCATAAAATAAACAAACTAGAATAAGATAAAGATAGCCACAAAAAGTGTCCCTATTGAGACCTTATAACCAGGCTCGTGGTCCGCCGGGTGCGAAAAGAAAAGTGCGATCTAGAGAGAGCACATTCGATGCTTCCGCTTGGTCATTACGTGTTGTCACCATTCGCTTGCTTTCTTTTCATTTGTCTTGATATCGACATTCAAATCGACATTAGGTAGATCGCTCCCTACTCCTTTCCTTAATATAATCTACTCCTTCAGAAGTTGCCGGCCGGCTGAGGACGGAATTTGACATTTTGGGTTGTGATGTGTTACCAATTTTTTCTTCAATTTCCAGCTAGTTTTTTTTTAAAAAAAATATATTTGAATTAGAAGTCCTAAAATTTGTCATGAAGGTGCAATCGAATCCTAAAATTTTAAAAAAAAAATATAATCAAGTTCTAAAACTTATTATGAAAGTGCAATTAAATCTTAAAACTTTTAAAAATACAATCAAGTTCTAAAATTTGTTATAAAATTATAATTGAGTTCTAAAATTTTCAAAAAAATATAATCAACATAAGGACTTGATTGGACTATTTTGACAAAGTTTATGATTTGATTACACTTTTCAAAATTTTTATGACTTAATTGTATTTTTGTGATCAGTATAAGAGTTCAATTGCATTTTCATGATAAATTTTAGATCTTTTAATTCATAATAAATTTTAGATCTTTCAATGCATATATATTTCTTTTTTTTTTTAAAAAAAAAAAAACTCAAGAAAGTATGCTTAGCATTTTATGCAGGTCACGCGATTAGCTCTAGACATGCTTTAGGGTTCCAATGTTCTCGTCTAATCTTGTACTCAAATAGCTAGAAGAAGTTGGAATTTGCAAAAACTAAGGGAGTTGAAGCTTCGTAGTGACCGTATAAATACTTATTAAGTGGCTGGCCCCCCTTATGGCATGCTGTGACAAAAGATCAAGCGCAGTTCCACACGCATTATTTTCTAATCATAGACTGTACAAAGACAACATTGGAGACCCAAAAAAATAATCGAAACCCCGTAAAAATATTGCCCGAAATGGAGCGTTGTCCAATGCCCCAACGTTCCTTGCATAAAAGAAAACTCCCCTCCCATTCCCAAGCTCTCTTCTCAAACCACGCACTTTCCTTCTCCTCCACACGTATACGTTCGCTCCATCCTAGCCCCCCCTTCTTCCCTCATCATTGCCCCAGAGAAGACAACTCTTATAAACACGTATGAAGAAGAAGAGTAAATGAACCCACCAACTCCATCCTCCTCCCCTTCCTCGTTCAATCCTCAGTAACCCCCATTAATACCCTGAAGAAAACCCTAGAGCTTCTCTCTCCTCTCTCTCTCTCTCTCTCAAGGGAAAGATGTCCTACATCTTGTGGAAGAACATTAATCGCTGCTTCCCCGTGTTCAAGTGCCTCCCTTCTCTCCCTTCGCCGCCGCCGCCGCCGCCGCCGCCGCCCTCGAAGGATCAAGACGACTCGTCGTCCTCCGTTTCCACTAGCACCACCACCACGCCGACTTCCGTCCTGACCAAGCACTTCAACTCCATCTACGACCTCACCTCGGATCGGTCCACCACCTCCAAGTCCTTCACGCCCTTCACCGCCACCGACGACCTCCTCTCCTCCTCCGACGACTCCGACGTCGCCCACTCGCCGCCCGACTTCGCCACCATCTACGCCTCGCAGCGCTTCTTCTTCTCCTCCCCTGGCCGGTCCAACTCCATCGTCGAGTCCGGGGCGACCGCCGCCGCCGCCGCCGCCGCCGCTCCTCCCGAGGCGACCTCCTCCGCTGCTCCCGAGGCCGAGGACAAGACCGAGAGCCTAGCGGAGGCCGGCGGGGTCGCGGTGCACAAGTACTCGCCCGACCCGTATTTGGACTTTAGGAGATCAATGCAGGAGATGGTTGAGGCCAGGGATTTGAGGGATGTGAGGGGTGACTGGGAGTACTTGCACGAGCTGCTCCTGTGTTACCTCAGGCTCAACCCTCAGCACACCCACAAGTTCATCATTGATGCCTTCACCGACCTCATCATTAGCATGATGGCCCCACCGGAGGCCGATAGAAGCCGGAAACCGGGCCGGCGACGGAGGCAGCGCGGTGGTTCGATGGGGTAATAAAACACTGATAGCGTCGACAATGTTAAGGAGCGCGAAAAAAAAAATTGAGAAAAGGGTAAACTTTGGGTAGTTTTTGGTTTTTGGACGGTTTCTTCCATGGTTTGATCTTTTGTCTTTTGTGTAAAGTGATGCTTCATCCATGAAGACAAAAAAGAGAAAAATTACTTGGACATTAGCAGTCCAAGCAAGCGTGGGATGTTAATGTCTCGATGCACGTCTTATCTCTGCGATTTTCCTATGTTATCTGCCCTATCTTTCTATGTAAAAAAATTGAATGTGTTGGAAAGACAAAACTGTAATTCCTCTCATTGTGTCCGGCGAAGCAACGGAATTATCGTCTTGTCGTGCTTATTGCCTAATTGCAATCTATTTGTTTATTTTAATTTTGGCCTGGGTCTTAGGGATAGCACGTGGGTTTTCATTTCATGATGTTTTGTGTGTGGTCCTGGAGTGGACTTCTAAGCAACTTATCAAGTGACCATACATAATAAACATGTTGGGGAGCCTTGTGTGCACAATCACGAGGGTACTTCACACATACCATTATTTGGGGCTTTTGGTGTGGTGGGACATTGGAATCCTTACCTCGAAAATGGGAACATTATTGACACCTTTTGGATTTGTTATTACTACAATATATTGGATAGCCATACCGGACATTTTCACAATTTAGACGACCCTTCTTCCCTAAAATTAGCACGAAAATTGATTCATACATGTGTTCAAAGTTTGGATTTGATTGTACGAAATTAGAATCAGAAGGTGCTATTTCTGAAAATCGACGACAGTTTACGGGTTTTGGTTGAGCCCAAGTACATGGCCAATGTTTTCATGTGGTTTTAATCTCACGAAGAAACAAAAGTTCAATTGGTGACTTGTGACCTAAGAAAAATTTCGACGAACATGAGATACGTAGGTAGCTTATTCTAACCTTCCGAACCACACAGTATAGAAGTGGGACACCTAGACTTTGGCCAACCTAAGATAAACGATATCGGAATGGTCAAAACAGATTTCTAGTTCTTGTTTGTTTCACTTGCTCACGATGTATTAGCAATCTCTACAGTAATAACTTCTACGGTGCATGCATAATGTGGAAGTTTGTGTTGAAAATTATGATGAAGGTGGGCTTAAATAGACCGTATAATATTTTAGTTCATGAAAAACCGGCTGTTATAAAATAAATAACATATACGAGACAATGTCAAATAGCCCGAATACGGTTGTGTGATCATATCATATTGGGTTTAACACAATGTGATTGGTCAGTTAGTGTTGATCAGTATTTTGTCTTTGATCATCCATGATGAATAGACTTGTCAAAATTTACTTTATAAATAGACAACGGTCACTTCATATGCAATTATTGATTAGCTACATAATCTATTATATCAAATTTGTCATAGATGTGTGTTTTTTATATCAAAAATCATATTATCTAGATAAAGAGACTCATCTGACGAGTCCACTCAGTCCACGACATTTTTTTAGATAAAAAAGGCAGAAGGGTCGCTTTGCTTTTTCTCTTTCTTTTCCTTTTTCTATGAAGAACTGACAAACTTGGTGGACAAACCCGAGAGGATCCTAAGAAATTTGACATTTAATAAGTAGGGTTAAAGAATTGACGAATATATATATATTTTTGTTTGCTTGTTTTTTTCGCAATAGAATCCCAGCAAATTGGTCACAAGGTAGTTGCTTCAAGGTTAGGTCATCACCCGACCATTTGTCGGCATTTCATGTGTGTGTCTTCATTATTTAAATCTTTTCCATGCTTTTGCAAAAGTCTCCTGGCGTGGTAATGACATTTGGTTTGTCCTAAGGAGCCGTAGTTCCAGTGCAACAATTTTGGTTCATGTGTCTTCTTCTAGATCAAAGAGCTCTATCGGCTTTGATTCTATGTCAATTTGGGCATAATTTGTCTTAACATAGTTTAAAATAACAAAAAATGATCTGTAAAATAAGGATACCGTACTAAAAGTCCCTTTCGGATTCCTACTTAACTACTCCAACATTTAGAAATTCATCAGCGATTTCATTTGCGTGATTCAAACAATGAAAATTGGTTAAAAAAGAAAACGTCAAAGTGAAAGCAAAAGAAATGGTTGGTTTTCTCAAACGTGACATGTTAACACTAATTTGTTGAAATGCAATTGACTTGTAGCACCATGAAAGCCGCGCCATTGTTACGTAAAAGGCTTACTCGTCTTAGTGGGTTTTGCAATGCCATACTCTACTACGGCATGATTCTTGATTGAAGTTAAAAAGTTAAACAAGCACAAGAAAGCGAATAAACCTGATTAAAGTTGATAGGAATGTGCTAAATTCATGGCCCGCTTGCCCAAAACTAGCTAGGGTGAGGGGGGAGAAGAAGCAAGAGAGGCCAAACGCAGAAGCTGGTTAGAAAAAGATACAAACGAATGAAACCAAATATTGTTCCCCGATTTAAAAACCATGCGTGCTGGTGTTAATATATTGAGCTATGAGACTATTACTACATATAAAGGCAATTAGAGATTCGACTATGCGCATCTAACGAAAGATTGGCCTCCCCCAGATGACAACTTATCTAATGAACAAGATTCATCTACACATGGGGAACAAATTGATTATGCTGCGAAAAAAAAAATAATGAACTGAGGATCTGTATCTCAATTATTGTAAGAGAACTTGGCTGATGATAGCGTGAATCATCATTTCAGGTGGTGCATCGTGACTTTTGCACAAGAGAGATTCTCAGAAGAAACAATATCTAGAAAGTGGGTCCAAAAGCATGTGGAGATTAGTACACTAGATGAATAAGATATGGAGCCATAATCTTGTAGACAATGACTTGTGGATTTCAGTCGAGGGGTCGCTTTTGCCATTGTCAGACGATGATAAATCCTTCCTTGTCTTGCTCCATAGATCATGGTTTTTAATGAAGTGGTAAGGACCATATGAGCGAGAAAAAACTATAACTAATGCGTTCGGGTCATTGTCAGGGGGCACACCTAACGGGAAAATCTCGCCCTTGGTTTCTTGCTGAAGAAGGGGTTTCAGCATGTGGAATAGACGGAAGAGATGGCGAGAGTGAGGTCGACAATAACTCGATATTCTATGTGCGATGAGCTATTCCGTGAGGACAACGCAATCAAATCGAAACTCAGGAAGTCAAATTTGAAAGTGTAATTTGTTAAATGAGCAAAGATGTTGCATTTATAAGCTCATCGAAACTGCACATGTAGAGAGCACGATTGTATATTCACTGACTATGGTCGGATTGAAAACCTCGTTAGTCCGAACACAACGTCAACGGCGGAGTGAGTCTCTACAAACACTCATCCAAATAGATTTTCCCCAGCGATGAACAGCACTCGTTTTAGATTTCATTTCAAAACACCCCACTTACGATCTATCCTGAAGATCACCCTCAAAGTGATTGGACATGCATGCTTTAGCTGAAACCGGAGATTCTTAAATTTGAAATGCCTCAGAGATAAAGAGGATCCTGAAATAGTTTCCATCATGTCGATATTATTGGAGATTCCAGTCGTCCATGATTGGGTCAAAATCCAGATTCGTCACATCAGGCCGGTCGGTCTGATGATGCTGGCGATGCGCGACATGCATCACAAGCTCAAGACTGTTCATCATCAGATAGAAGAAAGAAACAGTCCCGCTTTCGTTGGGTTTCTTCTCTCCTCGGGAACGGCTAACTTTGCCTACAGTCAGATTACTTTAAACTCTCCCTGCTCGCATGCACGACGACAAAAGGATTGCAAGAGCATGCCGAGTTTATATTCCTTCTGTACGTTTTTACCACATCCCACAATAAAAAAAGAAGAGAGAGATTAACATGCATGAATTGCTGTTAACGATGAAGGGGCACACATGTCGTGAAAACTAATGCCAACATCCTTCTCGGGTGAAGATTTTGAGAATCATGTCCATATCATGAGGTTGCCTTTTTTCACTGTTTTGTATCTTTATTGGGAAACGGTGGTTACTGTCGTCCTGCGTTATTAGTTTAGATTAGATGTTTTGGTAGCAACTTAGGAGCTAAAGGTTAATTTCATGATGTTGAGAACATTACTAGGTTTGTCATATTTAACATTATGGGAGGGGATAAAAAGGTGAGATCGTTCAACGGGTTAATCGCATTACGAAGCATCAAAGTTGCTCTTTATTTTTTTGTTTTCCCAGTAACGGCTTTTGCAAATGTAGTGTCGAAACTCTGCTGCAGGTTTGGGAAAATAATGTTCCCTTACTATGCTTCGCAGCATATTCCGAGAAAGTGAAAGAAGCTTGGTTTTTGGCTTAATCTACTCCCAGAGATCGGTCGGAGATATAGGAGCATAATTTCAAGCCCTTCTATGGTTCCTCAAGGGATTGATCACTTGTTATACCCATTAAATTTAAGTTTATTTTCTCAGTAAAGTACCGTACAATAATAATTCGTATAGAAAGTTATAACACGATGAATTTGGGCATGACAAGGTATGGTGGTAAGAGGGAGTGGTTTAATTCGCTCCGATAGGAGAGTAACAAGAAGAAGCACCTTACTGTCTATTTTCCTGTACTTCTGAAATCTTTCCACGTGCACCTTCAGTTTTCTGAACACTTTCTTGTCCCCAAGCGATGTTGCCCAACAAGCCTAACGAGAAGAAGACAAAGGGAAGTAATAGCTTGTCTCGCCAGGACTCAGAGAGGTGTGGGAAACCAGCAGGTGATAACTAATTGTTGAATCCAATTTGGCGTAGCTTGCTTGATATTACCAGACATTAATGGAAGGAATCCATTGAGTACAGTGACAAAACTGAAAGGTTCAATAATTCAATTTGTACAAACTGAAAAGTACCATCATCAAGGCCTACTTCTGTCACGTTTCCTTCACTTTCGTTTCTTTCTCAAAAGCAACTCCAGTCCTAACTCCAAGTTAGACAGAGCGCTCCTCATCGGAGCCAGGTAACAGATCGAGCTGAGCTTAGGGAAGACTGACGAGCCGCTGCTGCAAAAGAGACAATGAGGGTTAGATGGAAACCCTCAATGCCATCATAGACAAAAGTTGCCCGCAGAAATCTATGTATGTATCCAAAGATACTTCGCCTTCATATTGGATTTCGAGGCATCCCTTTTATAGACAAACTCGACCGGTTCTTATTTCTTTTTCGATGATAAACCATGAGCTACACTTGTGTTCCAAGAGGGCTGGTCGTCAAAAAATGGAGCTCATGCATTCACTTCACAAAGAACCGATAACAGAAGACAACTCTTCGTTAGACCATAAAAAGATCTAAATATGATTTACGTGTAAAATCTAGCCGCTCTGATAATGTAATTCATTGCGATAAGGAGTATATAAACATGATTCAATCATATTAAACATGACTCATTACTGATGAGAACTAGCCAAGATTAGCCATGCGTGCTACAAAATCAAACTTTCGCAATTGCCTAATCTCTCTGCCTTTTGAAATTCCTTCCCAGGTTCCTTCTTTTTCTGAAGGTCCAAGTCAACATCATTCAAAAGTAAATCTTTAAAGTTACATCCAGGGATTAATTAAAACATACAGCAAGTAATTTCTATTAATAAAAATTTCTACTATAACAATTAGGGATAAGCATAATTCTAAGATAAATATGGGTATTGAAAAACAAGATTGATGAATACATAAAGCAAGAATTTCTATTAATAAAAATTCTAGATTCTAAAGTATAAATGGTAGGTTTGGATTCTAAAATTAATGGTAGGTTTCAAATTCTAAAATTAACGGAATCGATTTTGATATATAAGTTTTAAATTCTTGAAACTTAGAACCTGGAATAAGCTTTTGTGCTTTTCTTGTTCAATATTTTCGTATAATCTTGTAGTACTTTACTCCATTCAATGATGGGTATATAATTTGAAATCATTAATTTAAGTTTCTATTTTCAAGGATATACATGATTATAATTCTCACTTTGTTAATGTTTCATATGCTTCATATGTCTAATATATAAGTCATAATCAATGAATTATAATAGCATATTGTGATCATTAGAGATGATTTATTGCAATCATTATATTAAGAATACATGTGAAACCTAAATAGACCTTAGGCCAAGTGATAATTGAGTTTTAGATCCAAAAGTATGTAGAGTAGGTCTTGAATTTCAAAAACTAGGAAAACAATTCCAATAGGTAGGTTACCTTGAGTCAATCCTACAACCATTCATCCCTAATAATGACATAACCAATGTCTAGGATACGTGAGAATTCAATGGTTGATTGGACTTTTGCACCTTAGTAAAAAAGCTAATGCCTCGATGAATAAATAAACCACGAAAAAGGAAAAGCATAAGAACTCTTGAAGGCGCCTTATTTGGGATATGCAGGAAGAGCTAGCTAAGAAATTTTATCTTTTGACATTGCCTCCGCCATCTGCACGATTAAGGCTGACCCTTTAACACAACCGCTAACCCTTAATCAGTGCTTCATTTTAAAAAACCCAGCTGAAGAAGTAGAAAATAATTTCAAATCTGCTTCAATCAGACAAATCACAGTTTTTAGTTGTAAACGTTTGGATAAGATTACCTGAGGTGAGTCATCATGCTCGTGAAATAAAATAAGAAAAGAAGAACATTACCACATGTTCTAACCCTCGGCACTCCCAATCAAAGCACGGCACAAAACCAGATCACTACAGCATCGACTTCAAAACACAGTAAATGAAAAGAAAATGTTCATGCTTGCATGAAGAGAGGAAGTATAACTCACATGCAATTCTAAACAACAAGATTAAAAGGGGTAAGACATTATCCTCCTTTTCAACTAGCAGGGCCCACAAGTACACCCTGAGAAGAACCTTCCTTCCGGCCACCATCATCCTTCACCTCACCATCGGACTTCCGTATCCTGATCTTGTATTTGGCCTCAAGATCAGCAATTTCCTTCTTCTTCTTTTCGAGGGCCTCGTTCAACCTTCCGATTACCTCCTCAAGTCCCTCTTTATTGCGCTGAACTGCAGGCAGAACCTCTTTGATGGTTCTCTCGACCAGCACACCACCAATCATTCGGTAGCACCGTCTTGAAGGGTCGAGTGGCTGGATAGCACTTACGACCAAAGAATGCTCACTCACCTCCATCTCTAGCTCTGTGATCTTTGAGTAGATTTGGTTAAGTTCATTCCTTAAGGAACCATATATAGTTGCAACTGCTTGCTCATTTACCGGTTCACCTTCAGGTCTAGTGGCCATATTTCACTGCAACAGAAGAAATCAGGAGTATTTTGGTAAGAGGTCACATGATGAAACTTTTTAGGTTTGAAAAATCAATTTTTGAGTGTAAAAGAATATAGATAATGGAAAAGCAAACAGCTATGGTGCCTTGGACTATTCATGTAAGTAAGGTGAGTGGAACAATAGCATATGAAAAAGGGCCAAGTAAACAGTCCAACCTCAATCATTTGATGCTATTCACCAAATATAATCAGAAATTCACAAAGATTAAACCAAGGAAAGTTCAAATCAAATGACGAAGCTCTCTGAAATCAAAGCTTACTATGCTTCTACCATGCAGCCTTCTAATATCTGTTTCAGCTTTTCTGTATGGGATAAATAACACATGCTAAAATTTGAAATTACAAAACCAATCAGATATTCACAAACATTAAACCAAGGAAAGTTCCAACCAAATGATGAAACTTACCAGAATCAAAGCTTACTATACTTCTAAGATGCAACCATACGATCTCTGTTTCAGCTTTTTTGTTTGGACCAAATAACAGATGCTAAAGTTGAAACACATTACCAAAATGCAAAGCATTGGAGAAAAATACTTGAGTACAATTATTGTGAAAGCAGTATCTACATTGTTATCTTTGAGGAAAAGAAACATCACAATCTTACAAAAGGCATCACTTACCAATCAATCTGGATATCATCTGATAGGGAATGTTTTTTAAAAAAATAAGGTACCATTATCATCTAATAGGAAGTATGTTCTGTGACAAACAACAAGATCTCATGATGAGAAGAAAATGGCTGATGCGTATCCAAAGAGAAGAATAATGACGGTCGTTTTTTATAGTAGGAAAAATTTTAAGAGGAGATACGCACTCATGTCATCCAGTAAAAAGAATACCATAAACAGCCTCAATTCGAGATGGAGGGGAAAGAGAGCAGAAGGAAGGATTGGAAATGCGCAACCGTTTTTCCTTTTTTGGCAAGAACACGAGCAACCAGTTAGAAAAACAGGCATACAGTGCGTAATGATAGGAATCGTACACAAAACTAGTAGATCATTAATGCGTCATCCAGAAAATTTGCTTTCAGTGACAAAAACACAGACAGGAGCATAGGATGTGATCAGCCACAATAAACCATCACTGTCTGTTTATCCAAGAATCTCATTAAATACTGTGGCATCACACAAGAACGATTAAATAACATGTAAACAGTACGAAAGTTCAACGGAAAAGGTAAAGATAATAATCAAAGTTCCAAAGACAAACAAAAATCCCATTATTCAACAGTATACATGGAAAAAAAAGAGCAAGACTTGCCCAATCACCAACTACCCACCCACCAACAACCCTGTTTGGACTTGAAACTTCCTGTTTCTCTTCCCAGTTTCCTGGTTCAGACTCAGATATACGTTCAATTCACAACAAAATTATCGAGAAGAAACTTCAGCAAAGGTAACCAGTGCAAGTAGCGTCTTTAGCTCTTTTCGAAGACTTCGAAAACAGAACAGAAAAGATAACCGCCACCGAAATCACGCAATGCAACTGTCTCAGAACAGATCAGGAGAGAGGCAGAGACTCCCTTAGAATTAAAAAGCCAACAAAAAAAAAAATTCAGAAAACTTAAGAGGAAAAGAAGAACAACGAAGCATCTGCTATCAATTGTAATAATTTGAAGGTGCCCATGGCTACATACTCGCACCACACTATCCCACTCATCATCCATATAAAAAATCAACCTTTTCTCACACAGGGCCGACCAAAAACCACCTCAAGCATAATCAGTTCGATCAGCTCTCTCACTGGCTATCGCGACAATTTTCGAATAATTTCGGGCAATCCTTGCACTTCATGACTGCCCCATTTGCCCCTCTTTCAGTGGCTTATTCCTACCAATCCACCCCGACTGAATACAAAACCACCATGAACATCATCACCCACGAAGCATCCTCATCACCTACTCCTAAAGAACCGTTCTTTTTCCTCCCACACACGCATAAACCACACCCACCGCCGGCTTCAAATCCCACACTACTAGAGTACAACTACCGAAAGATCAAGCACCGAGGAGTTAAAAAGAAGACCGTACGGCACCTGCACCTCACCTTCGCTTCACTCGAGGACTCGCGAGGCGATCAAGATCCGATCTTGGCTGGGTTAGAGTCGCAAAGAATGGAAATTTCCGTTCTGGGTTGCGCCGAAACGCCTCGACCGACGATGTGGTCAGAGCACGGAAGTTGAAGTTCAGCAGTTCGCGCTCTTCGCGATTGAAGTCGTGCACAGAGAGAGAGAGAGAGAGAGAGAGAGAGAGAGAGAACCCTAAACCCCCAAATCGGTCGGTTCTGGTGCTTCGAGGAGATCGCAGTAAGAACGCCCCCGGGCCGGGCTGAGCTCTGCCATGTGGCATGTCGGCCCGCCCGAAGTTTGTACGGTCTCGGGCCGGGTCATCGTCTAGACGGGTTTGGGCCCCCCGAGCCCGCTCTCTTTAAGCCCGCCTATCCTTTCTGTTTTAAGGTAATTTTCACCGGCGGTCCATGTATATTTAGCCGAATATCGAAAATCACCCGTCTACTTCTCTTTTATTCAAAAGCGACCGTTAAGGGTGCGTTTGGTAACATTTTTGTTTAAAAATTGTTCCAGGAAACAGAAAAAAAAAGTGTTTTATTCCGAGGAACAATTTTTAAACTAAAAAATGCGTTTGGTAAACTTATTCCGAGAATAAAAAAAACAGAAACACATTTGATAAATTTGTATAATTTATTTATTTATTTTATTTTTTTCTATTTTCTTTCTTATTTCCTTTTTTATTTTTTATTTTTTTTTTTTTTCTTTTGGCGGTCGTCGGCCTCGGCCATGGCCGGCGACCGGTTGACGAGGACCGACGGCCTCGCCAGCCCTCGGCGAGGCCGAGCCTCGCTGGTCGCTGGGCGAGCTCGGCCTCGCTAGATCTGGGCGAGATTGAGTTCGCCCAGTCCGACGCGAGGTCAAGCTTGCCTTGGCTGGGCGAGCTTGAGCTCGCCCAGCCAAGGCGAGCCCGAGCTTCGCCAAGGGCCGGAGACGCTTGGCCTTGCCGGCCCCCGACGGCGTCACCGGCCCTCGACGGCCGGTCGCGCCTTGGCCAAGGCCGCCGACCGGCCAAAGAAAAAAAAAAAAAAAAAAGAAGAAGAAAAAAGAAGAAGAAAAGAAAGTGTTTAAAATGTGTTCCTTAAATAAGAAATAACTTTTTTTTTTGTTTTTCTTTTTTATTCCAGGATGTGTTTTTGGGAACAAAAAAATAATTTTGAAACAAAAACGCAAACAAACGCGTTTCTGTTCCTTTTTTGTTCCCAGGAACAAAAAAACAGAAATTTTTGTTCTTGGAAACAGAAATAATTTTTAACAAATGCAGCCTAAATTTTCAAATGTCTCACGTTAGTCCTCCTGTTGCACTCTTGTTTTACATTGTTAGTCGGTTTTTGCTAAAATAAACTATTGAAATTGTTGAGTTAGAGTTTGAAGTATAAGTATTGTGTCATGATTTTTTCAAAAATATCACGTGGCACCAAGGCTCCGCCACATTGGGCGACATGTAAAAATTTAAAAAAGAATAGAGAGAGATCCTAATATGAGCTCTTGAAGTCACGGTAGCCATGGTTGCTTGAGTTCTTTGCTCTTGGCCATCACCACCAATTCTCAAGGTCATTGCATTAGCTCTCAAGCTTTCAGCTTTGCGATTGCCATGATTGCTCAAGCTCGAAGATTGTGGCTCTGCTCATTATTGCCATGTTAGCAAATTCCGAAAAATTGAAGGATGATTACTAGTACCTTTTTATTGTAAAGGGATTCTTTCAAAATGATTTTGATTTTCAGGCATAAAACACACTAGTCAATGATGAGATTGCACCTTCCTACCCACCTTTTCGAGAAACTAAATTTTTGGCTCTTAAATTTTGTTTGTAAATTCATTTGTCCAGTGAAATTTATTTTGCCACGCTGCCATCTATGGTGCAGTTTCACAACTTAGGTCAGCTGCGGCTTTTTTTTTTTGGGCATGAATGCAATTATATTGTCAGGATCGATACAATTTTGGCTAAAACATGGAAAATAAGGATAAGGGTTTGAGTCTAATTGATGCAGCTCTTGAAATTGTAAGAAGCGAAGTGAAAATTAATAAACATTGAGGAGCCAACTGGAAAGAGGAGGGGGGGCAAAGTGTGCTTTTTCCTATCGTTCCTGTTTCTTCTCTTTCCCTTTAAGGAACACGTCATTTCAAATCTGATAACATCCACAAAAGAGCTTGAGGCAAAGAGAAAGATAATATAAAGCTTGATGACACTAATTAATGGCTGTTATCTACAAAGATCTTAACAAAAATGGTCCTGGTCCTCGAAAACAGAACGATGCCGCGAAACATAAATTGAACTTCAGGGTATTCTTATTCAATCGGATCAAAAGAAGTCACCCTCAAATTGAGGCTGAGTTTTTCGTAAACTACAATTAAACGGGTTGATGAAGGTTTAAGCATTCCTTCCGTTTTTTCCCCTTTCTTCAAATAACAAACTTGTGGTATAATTCGTTACTAAGATGAAATAAAGAAGCATTCTGCATTCATTCTGTAAAAGCATAGGAGGATGCCATAAGCATAGACATTGATAGCTCAATCATGCTTTATGAGTGAGCCACAAAGTTAAGGCAGCGAAGTTGGGCGAAAATCCCAACACTGCATAACTTTATATCGATGAAATCATAAGGTGGTCCGCAATTCTAATCCCCAAACAGTACATGAGAAAGCAAAAGAGAAGCTCAATCAGAGATTCATCTGCACATCTTAATGCCCCAGAAAAGACTAGATGCTTGTGTAGTCTGGAAAAAGAACATCAGTCCAGAAATGCTCAGGGCTCAAAGGTCATGTTCTCTGCCTCCTTTCTCACCGACTCGAACAGCACAGAAGAGAGATATCTCTCTCCAAAGCTCGGAAACACAACCTGCACCAGTTATTTCATTCTATCAACCAGTAATTCATACCCATTATCAGTTCAAGCACCTCATATTAAGCCCCACAAGTAAGTTGAGGCTAAAAATGGAGCCTGGAGCTACTGTCTAAGCAGCGGGGGTCAAGCGCCTAAGAGCACCCTGATCATGGACTACAACTATCCATCCCCTGGCTATTTCGCTCTAAGGGGAAGATGGTGAAATTTTTTTGACTTGAACATGATAACTCAGGCAGTGCAAACAAAACCCCACATCATTATTCGTGTCTGAGGAACGATCAATGAAGAACGGAGGACTTACCACTATTAATTTTCCAGCATTCTCTGGCTTCTTGGCGACTCTAATTGCTGCTGCTGCCGCCGCACCAGAGGAAATTCCCACCTACATTTTAAGAATTGTAACATCAGAACAAAAGACAAGACACGACTTCTACTATAACCCTCAAATGTGGTTGAAGAGATTTGCTGTGGGCCATAAATATAAGTAAGAGGGACAATCAGGAATGATAGGTGATGGGAACTTACAAGCAAACCTTCTTTCACTGCAAGAAGCTTTGCAGTTTCAATTGCTTCATCACTTGATATCTGCAGGAAATAATACATATTTGGTCTCAGGAATTACTGATGAAACTGATGAAATGGATTAAAGTTGATATGAAATGTCAAAGTAGAGCTTGGCGATGACAGCAAGTAATCTCAACTTGTTCAAAAGCATGGCCTTTGAAACTTTGCCACATGCCCAGCAATCATCAGAGATAAGGGTTACTTTGTTCAACCAACATAATTCTCTGACTATGTATTATGACCTTTAGATTGTGAAGGTGGAAAATTGGACAGCTTACACTATGAGATTGCAGCCGGATATCCGTATGTTGAATATGAATATGATTATTGTCTATCACAATTCCTAAGTACCCATTGCAAAATAAAGGTTGCAAGAATACATCAACAACAACATAAAACGGTAAGCTAGTGAAAACACATTTTGTGGAGGTCAGCATTGCGATGGCATTTGTTTGCGATTGCTTGATTTAGAAAATACTTATAAACCTCAGGAAAATCTTAGGTCTAATCGTTTTCATATCTAACCAGTGACCAATAGCAGATGAGAAATCAAAGATATAGGTTCCACCTGATGTCAGCATGACTAAAGCTCTCAGTGACACGTAAAAGAGCCTATCACATCACTTCAAAAGCCTGTTGTTACCATGAAAGGTTTGCATTTCATAGAATCTCATAGATTAAGAGAAGAATTCTTACTTGAATAACTTCATCAATAAGGTCAACTTCCAAGACACCTGGAATGAAACCAGCACCTATCCCTTGGATCTTGTGAGGACCTATTAGAACCAGTCAGCAGCAATCTATGAGACAACATAAATCATCTAAACAAGAAAAGTTTAAATCTGCCACTGTAATATATAAGAGAGATTAGTGCTTGTTTTTCAAACAACCATAGAAGATAGGTGCTATTATTTACTTATTCTGAAACTGTTTAATATGGCTACAGGTGCAGCAGAGATGGATGTAGATGAAACCTTCAGAATTTTCAAAGTTAATAGAACCCACGGTAAAGTCCACATGCCCCAGAAGTTATAAGGCTTTGAATCAAGAAGCTCCATTGACAACATATCAGAATGTAAAATGAAATATGGAAATGAGAACACCACTTCAAATCCAGAACTTCTGCTAGAAACATTGGCAACGCCCCATATATATAAATCTTGGGAGTCGTACCCTTTATATTTAACCCCATTTTATATATGAAAGAATTGCAGCTCTTTTCATTTTTTATCAGCCTATTTACATCGACAATTTATCATCTGATATTTCATCTTTCTGCAGAGACCGCTTCTCTCTTCACATGCATTGATGTGAAACCATGAGCCTTGAACTATAAGGACTAGAAATGAGACCCCATCATATCAATCTCTCACAAGTCATCAACCAATCTTAATGAAACAGAATTGGATGATTAACTAGATTGTGCATGGAGAATTAATAATCGCAAATGGTATAATATGTTCAAGGGAACTAACCAGGCTTCCCTCCAGATAATACAGGGCTTTCAACAGGTTCAACACCATAGAGCTGATGAATAAGAGAGAACCAGTAAGGAACTTAGACTAGAAGGGAGAAAAAGAATAACATGCAGCTGATGCAGTGCTCTCAACACAAAATGAATGTTCAGGCACAAGGTTTTGTTATTTAAGGCATCCATAGTAGATAATCACCCAAAATGGATTATATTTTGTCTGAGTTCAACACATGACAAACGATATCATAAAACAATCTACCTTTATCTCCGGGTTTTGCTCTTTCAGAAACTTTCCAGCACCAGTTATAGTACCACCAGTTCCGATCCCAGAAACAAAGGCATCTATTTTGCCTCCCGAGCCTCTCCATATCTCTGGTCCGGTTGTTTCATAATGTATCTAAATAGAACAATGACAGCCAGGCTCAAGTTATTGTCATCACCTGCATATACAACCAACAAGACATGACAGTTGACCACACATGTACCTTTGGGTTAGCAGGATTCTCGAACTGCTGAAGAATGTAAGAGTTAGGTGTCTTTGCCCGTATCTCCTCCGCCTTCTGAACAGCCCCCTTCATGCCCTTGGCAGGATCGGTGAGGACCAACTCAGCTCCAAAAGCACGGAGGATGATCCTTCTTTCCAAACTCATAGACGCTGGCATTGTAATGATTAGCCTGTAGCCCTTCGCTGCTGCCATGAATGCCAACCCAATGCCAGTATTGCCACTTGTAGGCTCAATCAGTACACTCTTCAGCAATTTGGAATGAAATAGTCAAAATGAAAAATCCATCAGCACAAGAGCTTCATTTGTATATAAATTCATTTGCAACTGTGCATAATAGCAGTATATCGAATATCACTACACTCGGCTAAGGGTCATAAAAACGAACAAATAAACCAAGCTTTTGCTTTCTATCATTAAGACTATGAATCAATTCGTTGTGAGCAAACAGACCAGTGTAGTTCGTAAAATATTGCACATGACAAGAATCAACACCATTACAGAGTTCTGGTCATCCGCCCTATAAAAACAAGAGATTGGAAGTATTTTGCAATCCACTAACCTGACCAGGTGTGATAAGCCCCTCATCCTCAGCATCTTTAATCATACTATAGCCAATCCTGTAGGAATCATGCAGCAAAAAAGTTGCAGAAGTCAAGACTCAAATCAAAAATCACTTTGCTCTACGAAGTCATAAATAATCTCTCCATTTCAGAGCAATCAATAAGTTCTAAAAACACAATCCTAAAAGCCTAAAATAAAGATAACATTTTGATCCAAAACTCGTGATAGCAGAAGCTATACCTGTCCTTCACACTCGAGCATGGCTCCATCAGTTCAAGCTTCGCCGCCACACGAGCAACGCAGCCCTCAACAACATTGTTGAGGTACACCAACGGAGTATTACCTATCAACTGTCACCCCAGACAGAATCATGAGCACAAAAATATGGATCCGACGCGCGCGCGAAATCACACAAACAGCACCAAGGCACCATAACCAAATTGGGCATACGCACCTCGGTGACGTCTTTAGCGATTCCAGACTTCTCATCGGCCATGTTTCCAGATCACTGCAAGCAAACAGCAAACTCAAGCCTTGAGAAACAAAGACCAACCGTAATCCTCAGCTCTTAAAGCAATGAAGAACGAGCGAAAGGGTTATAAAGACCTCCTCGAAATCACCGAACAAGCGATATAATATAAACAATCGAAACCTCAGCTCTATGTGGGTTCACGAGTTCCATGATGTAATGACCGTTTCTTGTCCTCTGGCAATATAATACACTAAATAATATATAAATACCAAACACCCATTTCACGCTGAACACCAATGATGAACGACACCTATGCAGCGTTGGCACTTGGGTGATTTTTTTAAGCCCCAAACAGCAGGCCCGTTGAACATGCTTCGAATCGATAACAACGACGGCGACGGTGTTCCCAAACCAACATTAAACTAAGCTCGCGGTGCACATGCGGCGATGACGAAGAGCAGATTAGCATTGACCGTAGGATCGCAGGGAGCGAAAATCACCTTGAAAATAACCCGGAAACGAGCCGGAGTGGATTTGACTCGCCCCTGAATGAATCTCGCGCAGGCCTCTGTCAGAGCCACGAACCCACGAGAGAATTTAAAGGCACTAATTATATGGGATTCACGGGGGATTACGCTAATCTGGGAAAGGGTCCTCGAATTTCCTAAAAATTTCGCTCCTTTTAGAGGAGATGACAACTGGGTCGTTTTCAGAATTTTTGGGCTCTTTCTAATTTTTGCCATGGAATCAAGGCCAATCAGAAGATTACATGGATGGCTAGGAAGCGTGAACCTGACCTGATTTCAAGGCTACGTTAACAGGGAATCGATCGTCATCCGCGGAAGAAGATGCCGAACGAATCAGCACCATTCATTGAAGGGATAATCTCTCTCGAAATTTCCTTCCATTGACCTCCACAATATAAGGATATAAAAAATGCTTTCCTTTTCATAAGACGTGCGATGTTCGAAGACGCTATCGTGGTCATTTACATCGCGAGATCACAGATCGATGGAAAGTGATGTTGGAGGCAAGCCAGTGATGTTTCCACGCTGTTGACGTGGTGAGCATCGCTTTTTAAATGGGTGGTGTCTCATTTCTTTTCTTTTTTTGGCTAGGAAAATTGATTACGTTACTCTATATAGGCTTGGAATAATGTTATGTTTAAATCAAAGAGATAGGGACCAAGATGACAACCGATATAAATCTTTAAATTTGGGTATGAGGGGATATAATTTTTAAAGTCGGACCAAAATGATAAAAGGAAGGGTCGGATATTTTATTTTAAAAACCTGCTACAAAACCCACCCCCACGATCTAATTAAGTCCGCTTGAGGCTTTTGACCAATTTAGATAATCTTACTATAAAATAGTATGCATACGATAAACTTAAACAGGTGATCTCCATGTCCTTACTTAAAATGGACGGATGCCACCTTGGGATTACGACAAAAGAGAAAACTTTCGGATTAAGTTTGGTCATACTTGGCCTTGGAAAGCTCATGAGCAAACGAATGGATGACGTCTTCATTTAAGCACTGAAAGTTGATTTTTCAAAAGTCAAGGATTTTGCAATGCTCGTTTTCACTCAAAACAATGACCAGAGTTGGGCTTTTATTACCATTTTGAACAAAAGACACTTAGAAGCCCGTATCCTTCACATATTGAAATAACAGATGGAAAAGAAAAACAAGAAAGTGAAGAACATGAGAAAGGAAAAGAAGTAACCAAAAGGAGTGGGAGCTTTCTTCTTCGTCTTCTTTTCGAGAGAATTTATAATCATTACCAAAATGATAGATGAAAGTATTAGGAAATCATAAAAGTCATCATAACAAGACAAGTCCGTAGAGCTCCAAAACAAAAACCATAAATGAAGATATATTATCATAACATGGTTGATAGAGATAATCACATGTTTGTCCTTCAAGAACATATATCGACAACCAATCATTGAATTACATATCATCATTAGTGATAAGCACACATTGAGATCTATATTTGTAACTACTTTGCCTTTTGGTGTTATGTGCTTGGGTTTGGTGTCTCAAACACTATTATCGTATTGAGACAACATAAATATGTTGAATAAGCTTAAATTTGACATCTATGAGAGCAAACCCATTAATTTGTGCAAGGTGCCAAATTTTTTAACAAAACACATTGAACAAGCACAAATTTAATACTAAAACTGTTGTGAACACCATTGAAATCGGAGACAGAGTACTTATTCATTAAAATTTCTAAATACAAAATTAATTTGGACAAAAAAGTTTCCAGAACTAAGATTGGGAGAGCTGACTTCCTAGATTTAAAACTAATTTGGGAGAGTAAGGAAATAAATAATTGAAAATAATAGGAAAAGTGATGAGGGATGAGAGGGAGAAATTTAGGTCAAATCCCTCCACTTCAAAAGTTGAAGAAATAAAGAAATGTTCCGAGAGGGAAGGGGCGGGGGATTGAGAGAGGTTAAAGCTTGTTAACTGAATTTTAGGTACCGTCAAGTGCGCAAGGTGTTATTGTACCCGAGATATGTACGGTCTATTTAATATCTCCACTCAGGGGATTGAGAGAGGTTATGAATCTTGGAGTTAGAACTTATTAATTGAATTTTAAGTACCGTCGTCAAGCGTGCAAGGTGTTATTGTACCCGAGATATGTACGGTCTCCATTTACTATCTCCCACTCAGTTAATCTATAAATTTTCGCCATGTGTCAATCTAGCACAACCTAAAAAATAAATAAATAAAAAATACCAGTTTCTCTCTCTCCTCTCTCCCTTCCTTCCTCAGCCCTATTGAGGTCACTCCCAACCCCTCGACGCACGTTTCCACCAATGTCAACCGTCGCACGACATTGCCGATACTCGTGCTGTCACACTGCTGCCCGCCCCTGCCGTGACAACCATCGTTTGCCTCAAATTTCGTCTGACTCAACTTGGCAGACGCGAGAACTCCCCCCTCTCTCACCGTTGCCTTCTGCTGACTGCATCCCCTTCCATCCTCAATCTTTCTTTTTCGCGTTGCTGCCATTGTTGATCAAGACCAGACGGGGGGACAACGAGGCCGAGCCGAGATCGAGGCTTGGGTCGTGCGCGACTCTAAAATCTCGGCCTCAACACAGCCCTCGATCCAAGGTCGAGGACCTCCTATCATCATTATTGAGATTTGTTGAAATTAGCGATTGTCCTAGATGGATGTTCCGAGGTCTGTGATGCCCCAGCTAACCATGGGAAAAGTCGGGTTTGCAAAAATACTGCTGAAATCAAATCCACGTGTATTATTGAAGATATCCTATATATTATCTTTCAATTGCATATATTCAAGACCGCACATCGTCAATGTCTTTTCCTAATGGACTTACCTAATCAAGCAATTGAAACATTACTGGATTAACTCAAATGGCAGTGAGACATTTTAGTCTTTGTTTTGAAAATTTTCTTCTCACTATTTCTTCTAAGGTTGTAATTTATATATGATTGAGATGAGTGTTCTGAAAAATTTACATAAAAAATCTAATTAAGACATATCCTAAATTTATTCTATATCGGTTTGTACCAACTTCGAAGAAAATCCGTTCGAAGCATGGGCAAGAACACTAGCTTCATCCTGAGATAAAATCATTTTACTTACTTTCAGTAACTTTTCAACTTTATATCCCATTTTTTTTGGACTTATGTGTTCATTCTCTCATGTTCACCGGATTTTAGGAACAGCGCCTGACGGGAAATGCTGGAAAAAGTAGGTTTGTCATGCAGTAAAATTTTGGGAAAGGTTGCCCTTTCGGCTAACGCGAGCATGTTGTCTTCTTTCCTGCAGGAAGCTCCACGGATATCGACAGTTGCTAAGAATTTGAGAAGTCTGGGCTGAGGCTGGAATCTGACACTGCCATGGCGGGGCCACGGACGAATCCTTGCGAGGACGAGCGTAGCTGGAGTATGAAATAATGGATGTTTACATGTGCGCATAGAGAAAACAAAATCAGCGAATGTTTAAAGCAAATTTCCAAGATAATTGTTCAAGTGAGGGTGATGTTATTAGTTGCGTGTGAAGCTGAGAGATTAATCGGCAAGATGGGATATGTGGCAGAGACTAGTTCCTGTAATGTGTACGAATTCAATTTGAAAGCGAAAACCCGTGCATTGACTAGTGATGGAGCAAAAGTTGGCTTATCCACGACAAAATGAGTGTGATTGGAAGAGCCATTAACTGAATGAGGAGTCACTTTCCTTTCAATATCCCAGGAGTAGAACAACCCACATCATGGCTTCCCACTTAAATATGAGTTCTCCAGAACAAGAATTGCACCATAACTATTGATTCCTGCGTTGAAGTATGATAATGCTTTTGCCACTATGTCAAACCCCAAGATATGTTAAGGGTCTCCTTTGCAAAACCTGAGTTTAACCATATCTAAGATAGGGAGAGAAAAAGAAATTTACAGTCATTCTTATCATATCAATCGATTCTATATATGAGAATGGCATGATCAATTGGACTTACTGGCATTAGAATAATTAAATATTAAATCACGCTTTTTAGTCTAATAACTTAAATTTTTATAACAGTGGTCCCATAAAATCTCATATAATATCAGAATTAAAGGTCTTGAGTTCAAAATTTTCCAAACCCTAATTACTTCTTCAATTAAATATATTCACGCTCAATACTAGGCAAAAAAAATACCTAACTAAGCATAAGGGGAGCATTATAATAATTAAATATTAAATCATGATTTCATTTAATAACTTAATCTCACAGTTAGAAAAGATTTGCATTATTCAATTATTGGAGGAAGATAAATACATAATAAGTCAAATTAAGCTATACAGGAGGTTTGAAGGGTGACCAGTTACCATGCCCGCGCTAATATGTGCTTTATCTGCATATATTGGTATTTTACAGCTATTTTTAAATCTGTGTTAGCACATAGTTATTGTTGCTTATCATTTCTATGAATGTGTTGGATCTATATTTGTGTATGATAATTTATTTTATTTTATATATAAAAGATAAATATACACAAAAAAAAACTTAAAAATAAGGGTTAATACTAAGAAAAATCTTAAATTGATACATTTGTAACAAATATACCAAAAATTAATTTTTTGATCACTAAAATACTTGAACTAATACACTGTTGAAAAATTCACTACAAACAAATTTTTTGACTGCCAAAAACTTAAAACCGGTACACTGGTAAGAATTTACTATCTTTAAGTTTCCGTTAAACCACACATTGCAGAAACAAGACCAATGTATAAAATACCTTTGTAAAAAATTGACTCACATATAGGTCTTGTTGAGCAACGGACAAAAGGTCGTCCTCCAGCTTTTCGAACTTTGCGTCATTCGTCTTTGCGAAGAGAGACTCTTTGCATCCTTTATGTGCTGCACGAACTCATCATAAATTATTGCTGCAACCACAAACGTGATTTTCATTTCTTCAGTTTGGTGTCGTTGTTTAGAGGTGTAGTTTCACCTCCTTTAACGACGTTCAGAATCCCAGCCAAGAAATTATAGCTAGAACGCAAACGCTCCAATTGTTGTGTAGAATGGTTGAGCTTCTCGATATTGCTACCCGCCATGGTGACTTGGTGACAACTCGTGACTTTTCATTTAAATCCCATCCCAATCTTTTCTACTTCTCCCCAGGGTTCTCTCCTCTCCCTCTCATCTTCCACAACCCTCTTCTTCAACCTCCATGGAAAAGAGGATTTGAGTTAGATCTCTCCCTCCCCTCCCTTTCCCTTTTTTATTAGTTGATATTTTCTCTTTGGGGGTTTTCTCCTGTTTTCTAGAGCTTTTTCTTTTTTGACCTAGTCTAGATTTAGAGATTCTTCTCTCTCGTTTTTCGGAAGGTTTCTAACCCGATCTAGTTTAAATTTGGTTTTTATTTTTTTTTATTTCTTTTATATGCATGATTTCGAGATTTTGCTTCCTTTAGATTTCGTTGGCGAATAAGTCCAGTTTCAAAGAAGATCAAATGAGTTTCATGAAGGTTTCACTCTCATAGGTGTCGGATTTGTGCTTGTTCAACTTTGTTACCTTAAATTGAGATGATATTAACGACTCCAAACCTAGACGAGCATCAATGGAAGGCAAAGTCGTAGTAGCAGTTGGATATCTTGATAGGTCAATCATGAGATGCTTCTTGAGCGAGAACAAAGATGAGGCAGTGAAGTCAGGCGAAAATCCGGATACTGCATAACTTTCTAATGATGAAATCAAAATGTGGTCTGTAATTCTAATCCCCACAAAGTACATGAGAAAGCAGAAGAGAAGCTCATTGAGACATTCATCAGCACATCTTAATGCCCCACCAAAGACTAGATGCTGGTCTAGTCTGGAAAAAGAACATCGACCCGGAAATGCTCAGGGCTCAAAGGTCAAATTCTCTGCCTCCTTTCTCACCAACTTGAACAGCACAGAGGAGAGGTATCTCTCTCCGAAGCTCGGAAACAAAACCTGCACCAATTATTCTATCAACCAGTAATTCAAAGCCATTATCTGTTCAAGCAACTTGTTTTAAGCCCAACAAGTAAGTTAAGGCCAAAAGTGGAGCCTGAAGCTATTATCTAAGCAGAGGGGTCAAGGGCCTGGGAGGCCCCTGATCATTGACTACGATTATCCAGTTCCTTAGCCATTTCGCTCTAACAGGAAGACCGGTGAAAACAATCTTGAGCGCAAAGAGAACCTCACATCATTGTTCGTTTCAGAGGAAAGATCAATGAAGAATGGAGGACTTACCACTATTAGTTTTCCAGCATTCTCTGGCCTCTTTGCGATTTCAATTGCCGCCGCCACTGCAGCACTGGAGGAAATTCCCACCTGCATTTTACAATTTTAACATCAGAACAAAAGACAAGACACAGCTACTTCTATTACTCTGACATGCAATTGCAGGGATTGCTACTACTTCTATAACTGTCAAATGTAATTGAGAGATTTGCTGTGGGCCATAAACACGAGAGGGACGATCAGGAATGATAGGTGAAGGGAACTTACAAGCAAACCTTCTTTCACCGCAAGAAGCTTTGCAGTTTCAATTGCTTCATCGCTTGATATCCGCAGGAAAGAATACATATTTGTTCTCAGGAATTGCCGATGGAACTGATGAAAGGGATCGAAGCTGATGCAAAAGGTCAAAGTAAAGCTTGGCAGTGACCGCAGATAATCACAACTGGTTAGAAAGCATGGAACTTTGCCGCATGCCCAGCTATCACCAGAGATAAGGTTACTTTGTTCAACCAACATTATTGTCTTTGTATGACCTTCAGATGGTGCAGTGGGAAATTGGACAGCTTACACTACGAGACTGAGGCCTGCTATCCATGTTTTGAATATCAATATGATTATTGTCTATCCCATTTCCGAAGGTACCAGTGCAAAATAACGATAACAACAATACATCAACATCTACATAAAATGGCAAGCTAGCAAAAACACATTTTGTGGAGATCAGCACAGCGGTGGCATTTGTTTGCAATTGCTTGATTTAGGAAATACTTCTAAACCTCAGGAACTTCTTAAGTCAAATCGTTTTCATAAGTAGCCAGTGATCAGTAGCATATGAGAAATCAAACATACTGGTTCGATAAGAGGCCAGAATGACTAAAGCTCTCGGTGACACGTGAAAGAGCCTGTCACATCACTTCAAAAGCCTGTTGTCGCCATAAAGGGTTTGCTTTTCATCGAAATTATTAAATGAAGGGAAGAATTCTTACTCGAATATCGTCATCAATAAGGTCAACTTCCAAGACACCTGGAATGAAACCAGCACTTATCCCTGGGATCTGGTGAGGACCTACCAGAAGCAGTCACCGGCAACCTATGAGACGACGTAAATCAACTAAACCAGAAAAGATTAAATCTGCAACTGCAATATCCAAGAGAGATTACTGGTTGTTTTTCAAACAACTATCGAAGAGAGAGGTGCAAATATTTACTCATTCCAAAACCGTATAATAAGGCCATAGACGTGGCAAACATGGATGTACACGAGACCTTTACAAATTTCAAAGTTCATAGAAACCGCCTTGAAGTCCACATGCCCCAGAAGTTATAAGGCCTTGAATCAAGAAGCTCCATCAACATATCACAATAGTGCCGCAAATTGAAATGTGGAAATGGAACACCACTTCAAATGCAGAACTTCTGTTAGAAAAATTGGCAATGTGCTATACAGTAAATCTTGGGAGTCATAACCTTTATATTTAGCCCCGTCATTATTCGAAAGAATTGCAGTTCTTTTCTTTTTTGATCAACCTATTTATATCGACAATTTATCATCTCATGTTTCAGCTTTCTGCGTAGACTACTCCTCTCTCTTTTCATACATTGATGCGAAATTACGAGCCTTGAACTATAAGGACTAAAAATGAGACCCCATCATATCAATCTTTCACAAGTCATGGACCAATCTTAATGAAACAAACTTGGATGATAAACTAGATTGTGCATGGAGATTTAATAATCGCAAATGGTATAACAAGTTGAAGGAACTAACCAGGCTTGCCTCCAGATACTACAGGGCTTTCAATGGGTTCAACACCATAGAGCTGACAAATAGAAGAGAATCAGTAAAGAACTTAGACTAAAGGAAGAAAAAGAATAACATGAAACTGATGCAGCGCTCTCAACACAAAAAGAATGTTCAGACACAAGGTTTTTTATTCAAGGCATCCATAGATGATAATTACCCAAAATTGACTATATTTTGTCCGAGTTCAACACATGACAAACAATATCATAAAAACAATTTACCTTAATGTCAGGGTTTTGCTCTTTCAAGACTTTCCAGCACCAGTTATGGTACCCCCAGTTCAGATCCCGGAAAAAAAGGCATCCTTTTTTGCTCTCGAGCCTTTCCATATTGCAGGTCCGGTTGTTTCATAATGTATCTAAACAGAACAATGATAGCCAAGCTCAAGTTCATGTCGTCACCTGCGCATACAACCGACAAGACATGACAGTTGACCACACATGTACCTTTTGGGTTAGCAGGATTCTCGAACTGCTGAAGAATGTGAGAGTTTGGTGTCTTTGCCATTATCTCCTCCGCCTTCTGAATGGCCCCCTTACAGCCCTTGGCAGGATCGGTAAGGACCAACTCAGCTCCAAAAGCAGGGAGGATGATCCTTCTTTCCAAACTCATAGATGCTGGCATTCTAATGATTAGCCTGTAGCCCTTTGTTGCTGCCATGAATGCCAACGCAATGCCAGTATTACCACTTGCAGGCTCAATCAGTACACTCTTCAGCAATTTGGAATTAAAAAGTCAAAATGAAAAATCCATCGGCAGAAGAGCTTCATTTCTATCTAAATTCATCTGCAACTGTGCATAATACCAATACATTGAATATCACTACACAAGGCTAAGAGTCATAAACACGAACAAATAAACCAAGTGTTTGCTTCCTACCATTAAGACTGAATAAATTCGTTGTGAGAAAACAGACCAGTGTAGTTTGTAAAATATTGCACGATGTTAAAAAAAAACACCGTTAGAGTTCTGGTATCCGCCATATAAAAACAAGAGATTGGGAGCATTTTGCAATCCACTAACCTGACCAGGTTTGATAAGCCCCTTGGCCTCAGCATCCACGAAAAAGATGCAGAAGTCAAGACTCAAATAAAAAATGACTTCACTCTACAAACTCATGAAGAATCTCTCCATTTCAGAGCAATCAATAAGCTCTAAAAACGCAATCCTAAACAAAAGAAAACATTTTGATCCAAAATTCGCGATAGCAGAAGCTATGCCTGTCCTTGACACTAGAGCATGGCGCCATCAGTTCAAGCTTTGCCGCCACAAAAGCAACGCAGCCGTCTACTACATTGTTGAGGTACACCAACGGAGTTTTACCTGTCACCTGTCACCCCAGAGAATCATAAGCAAAAAATATGGATCCAACACGCGCGAAATCACAAAAATGGCACCAAGGCTATATAATCAATTGGGCATACGCACCTCGGTGACGTCTTTAGCAATTCCAGACTTCTCAGCGGCCATGTTTCCACATCATCGCAAGCAAATGGCAAACTCAAGCCTTGAGGAACAAAGACCTGGCATATTAACTAACTTAGTTTCTTTTATATATCTTGTCGTAATTATAAAGAAATCTCTTGTTAATTATTTAAATGTAATATTGATACATAAAAATGTGAATCCTTCTTATTTTCACAGTCAATCGATTTATATGAGAAAATGTCATATCCCTAGTATTTTGAAGGTTGTATTTTGAATTTGTAATGTCAAAACTCTCGAAGCAATGAAGAATGAGCAAAAGAGTTCTCATAACTAGGGTGAGCATGGTTTTAAGGTTGGAGCTGGAATCAAGAACTGTCAAGTTTTAAGTTCCAAAATATGCAGGATAAGTTCGGATTCCAAAAATTGGTAAAACCATTTTGATGAGCATATTTCAAGTTTTAGGTAAGTAGAATATGAAACCTGGAACCTCAAACTTGAAATCTAGAACCTGGAATAAATTTTGTTTTCTGCTTGGTCTATGTCTTTGTGTGCTTTTACGGTATTTCATGATGTCCAATGACGAGTACAAAATCTGGAACTATTAGTCCGAGTTTCCATTTTATGATTGAGATTTTTACTTTGCTAATAATTTATTTCGTATGTTTAAATATAAGTTATGATTAATTGATGTTAACAATAAGTAGTGGTCATTAAAAACGATGATTCATTGCAATCATTGAATTAATAATCTAGGTGTAACCTAAGTAGAACCCGAAATCGATTCTAAAATCTGTGACTGGTTAGGTTCCAAGTTTCAAGATATATAGGGTAGGTTTCAAGTTCCAAAAAATAATAAATTGTTCTAGCGGGTTCCAAGTAGAACCTAGAATTGATTCCAGATCTGGCGAGATCGAGCTTGCCCAGCCACCAGTGAGGCTCCTGATAAGCCTCGCCGTGGCACGGCATCTTCGGAGGCCAGTGACCCTTTGGCAAGGTCGTCGGCCTTCGTCTAGCCAGTAGTCGGCGCCGGCCATGACCAAGGCCGGTGACCGGCCAAGAGGAAGAAGAAGAAGAAAAGAAAGAGAAGAAAAAGAAGAGAGATAAAAATTGTTTCAAAATTGTTCCCGTGAATAATAAATTATTTTTTTCTACTTTTTTTTCTGTTCCAAATCTATTCTTGGGAATAAAAAAATAGATATTTTGTTCCCAGGAACAAAATTTTTACCAAACACGTTTTTATTCTTTTTTTGTTCTCTGGAACAAAAGAATATAAATTTTTGTTTCGGGAACAGAAATTGTTTTTAACAAACAGCCCTAATTCTCATTCCATATTAACAAACAATATTAAAATTGTGGTCTTGAATCATTTATCAAATGCTGCTAGCCATGGTAATGAGGAATGAATACGTGATGTGAGTACTATAGTGGAAAATATACGGAAAAGAGAGAGAGAGAGAGAGAGAGAGAGAGAGAGAGAGAGAGAGAGAGAGAGGGAGCGAAAAAGATGTCTTCGAATTTAGAGTAGAATTGAGAATGTTAGTTCTTAAACTAAAAACATAAGTTTTTGGTAGTCAAAGATATTGCTTTCAGAATAATGGTGAACTAGCATTTTTCCCTTGCCAAAAAAAAGAAAAGAAAGACGAAGGTGATGTGAGTACTACAGTGGAAAATAAACAGAAAATAAGACTCTATTCATTTCACGGAAAATGACTTCCAAAAAAACATTTTCCGGATTTTCAAGTGTTTATTTCATGGAAAATAAACTAATCAAGGAAAATGTTTTCTATCATTGGAAAAACAACTTTTAAAGATGAGGAAAATGTCTTTCACTTTTCAAAAGTGGAAAACATTTTCCATAACTTTTTCCACCTTGTTTCTTTTCACCAACACATTTTCGTTTTATTTTTATGCTTTCATTTTCATTTTTGTTTTTTTAAATCGAATTTTAAATTTTTTTCCTTTTCTTTTTTCTTTTCTTCCTTTCCATTTCATCTTCTTCATTGGCCTTGGCTAGTTGCTGACCATGACGGCGGCCGATAACTGACCGCGAGGCAGCTCGAGCCTCGCGCATGTGGCAAGTCAAGTGGGGCTCGGCCTCGCCGAGCTCGCCGAACTGGGTGGTGGAGCTCGGGCTCTCGATCCAAGCGAGCCCGAGCTTCGCCGCTAGACCCGACAAGCTCGCTGCTCACCAAAGCTCGGCAATCCTCTAGGGAGCTTGGGCGAGATTGGCCAAGCCTCGAGCTTGTCGGCTCTGGCGACCGCGTCTTGGTTTGCCGTTGGCAGCCGGCCACCCGTCAAGCCCGCGACGACGAAGGAAGGAGGAAGGAGGAGGAAGAAGGAAGAAAAAGAAAAAGAAATAAAAATTTCGATTTTTTAAAATACAAGTAATTAAAAATTCATTTAAAAAATAAAAAAATAAAACTATTTTTTTGGTCAATTAAAATATTAAAATTCAATTCTTTGATAATTTTTCCCAAAGAATTAAATTAGCTAATGAACGGTGAAAAATATTTTCCACTCAAAGTTCGTGTTTTAGCCGTACATGTGAAAATATAGTAATTTTTCAAGAAAATAACTTTCTAGAAAATATTTTCCAAAAACGTGATATTTTCTCGCGAAAACGAACGGACCCTAAAAAAAAAAAAAAAAGATGTCTCAAAATCTAAATTAGAATTAAGAATATTAGTTCTTTTTTTTTTTTTTTTTTGTAGGGGGGGGGAGAGAAGAATGATAGTTCACTATTATTCTGAATGCAATCCCTTCCCGTATCGTGAACTAATATCTTTTTAACGTATAATTAGATCGGGTAATTAGTCAAATTACGAAATTATGAACAGAAGCTCGTTGCTTTTTCTTTCTTTATAATTAATTGAGGTCATAGGACTCTATCCATTTATTCATTCGACTCAACTCTGAATTCATTTCATTTTTTTTCTCACTAAGAATTCAAACAAGGTTTTGAACTGATCCAGTAAGAATGAAATATTTTCAGAATTCTCTATTGATACGACATGCTGTTTTTTCCAGTCGTTCCTTTCAGGATCAATCGTGGTCTTACAAACTCTACCGAAGGTATGAACGAATCCGTTACTTCGTCTACCAGAAACTTATATTTTTAGTTTAAGCATATACATTATCTAGAATAGAGAAAATGACCTAGCTTATAATATCAAATCAAGTGAATAAAATTATTATTCCTCAAAGCTTTTTTTGGTGAATAAAACTATTATTTCCCTTTTCATAAAAAAAAAAAGTTCTTTTTGTTGCTCTCTTTGCTGCTTTGTACTCAATTCCTTTGAGTGTACTAGTACATAATCTTTATGATTAATAATAAGGCTCCTTTCTAGTATTACCAGCTAAAGTGCATGTATGCATGCAAAAACAGATGTTTTACAATTCCCTTATTACAGAAATAATTATAATTATTAATGACACTGGAAAGAGATTACTCGTTCAATATGAAGATATCATATACATGTAGAAAGACAAAATTATTTCAGGATTTGAACTTTTCTTGTAAAATTACTCATAACTTATAAGATAAAAAGATTCAAACTTTAATTTTATAAATGTGATAGATAAAGTAGAATTATAAATTATGCATTTGTCCATTGATAGGACTATTTACAAAAATAAAGATTGAATATAAATTGGGGAAGAAAATAATTGGGATTCATAAAAGTATAGATACTAATCTTTAGAGTGTGAAAGAGTTTTAGATATTCACAACTATTTTAAAAGTATAATTTGTTAGATGTAAGTGTGATTTAATATTTGAATGTTCTAATATAAAGCGTTAGGCCTACTTGTAAGTACCATGTTGAAAACAAAAAACGAATTTAAAAAGAAAAAATACTATGTTTACTAAGATCAATTTACACAAAGGGCGTTGCAAGTACGATGTTTCGTTATTTTCGATTACTCATGCCAGAAATTACGTTATCTAGACATGTCGAGTCGTAAAGATGGCATTTTTCTTTTTATTATTCAATGGGACAACCTAATCTGCAAAAGCAACTCTTTCTAAAAAAAAAAATCAAAAAAAGGAAAAAATCCCGTTGTTGGGCTGTCTGTGTACTAATGGATCAGCTAGACCCACGAGTTTTAAGTTAAGCCCATTGTTTTGTAGTGTGTCTATTTGTAAGAGTGCTTCTTGCTAGTCTAATGGAAACTCGAAGCGGTTAATAAATCGAGCAAATAAAAGTTGATAAGTTAGTATAAATTGGTAAATTGCATATTATAAAGAAATTTATGATTTCATATAAGTGTCGGTGACTTACCCACAATTACCTAAAAAAAAAAATCATCAAACATTTTTTTTTTACTAGCAGTTTTTTTAACACTTGCCAACTAGACTAGCAATTCATGTTATTGTTGCATAACTGTGCCATGTCAGTTTTTAGGTCTAACCCGAACACAATACTTTTATTCGATGGGTTACACAACACGAGACGTTGAATATTTTACAACGAAAATCCTCATGTAAACGTGTAAACAAAATTTTAATCATCTATCAACGTGTTTAAATGCATTTAAATGAGTTGCTTTGACACGGATAACATGTTGATCTGTCTAATTAAACGTCTCTTCGCATATAATAAATGGTTTAAAGGGTCAACCCACGAACGACACATCTATTACATGAAACCTGTTCTTTATAAGGGAGTGAACGCAGTTCTGATAAGAGTCATGGCACGTTCGGCCTCTGGAATTTATTCGTTATTTTAAGCGGTATGATTGATTATTTTGGCTACCCATCCCATTCATACTAACGACACATCAAACATACATTTTTGTAAAAATAAATAAGTAAGTAAAAATAAGTAACAAATAAGAAAATAATTAAAACACCGATCCCATCAGATCGGCCCAACACTCTCCAGCGCATTCATAAAACCAGACCACTTCAGCTTCATTGGGCTCGGCCCGTCAAGCTCACCAGATCTTAAGCACAGCCCAGACCTTTAGATTGCCCCAACCAAGCCCATGATGCAGGACCTCAGCCATCAGCCCCGTCCACTTAGCTGGGTAATTGAGCCCACCAGAGAAAGCCCTCTCTCTCTCTCTCTCTCTATGAGGACAATCAAAGACAAACGCCATAGACAAACGTCGCCCTCGCGCATATGGGGAAGCAGAGCACGGACGCTCAGGAACCACACCACCACCACCACCACCACCATTATCACCAGCAGCAGAAGCTTCTCCACCTTGATTTCCACTCAATCGTACCACCTCCAACGCTGCCGTTCATTCTCCATCGCCGACCCCCACCCGCGGACGTAACACACATATACGCAGAAAACAGAGCATACTAAGAGATACAGAGAGCTGAGCAAAATCCTCTCCGTTCAGAGACTTAATTCACTTTCGTTCCTCTCTTCCACCTCCAGTCCATTCATAACAGTCATCTCCGTCGCCGTTTATTACTCTCACGGCCACGCTGGAGCTCCTCTGTTTGCTCGCCCGCTTCCGAGTCGATGTGCCAGTAGTACCCTGAACTCGATTGTTCTACCATCTCCAGCTGTGATGTTCAACACCGTTTCCAAGACCATCTAGTACCAACCTAACAGCCGATCGTGACCAGAACTCCTCCTCATCAAGGTATTCCTCTTCTATGCTCTGTTTTTATTTCAACCGAGCATGTTTGAATGCATGTTGTCTATCGACCGGCCTTAGATTCATTGATTCACCTTTGTCAAGGCTCATTTAGGCTTCTCTGACCTTGTCGTTCACCGATCGTTAGATTTTTTTTATCTGGTCTAAGAGCTTAGCACAATTTTTTCATGCCCTGAAAGTTTATTTGGCTCGTGGCTCTGTTCCTTTAGTACTTTGTTTAAGCGTGAGATGGGCGGTAATGCTAAAATATGATCACTACATTTGTCATATTTTTCCTAGGGTTTTTTGTATATCTTAGGTATATGTTTGAAATTGACATGAGATTCTTAAGATATCTTCAGAGCTATGTAGTGTACTCAAAGTCAATAACAATTACTCGATTCCTTCAATAAGTAGGGACTGAGACGAGTAAATCATGAAATTCCTAAATTGTGATTATAAGAAAAAAACAATGGTTATTCATTGTGAGAAGATTAATTCTATTAATCAATGTCTCTACATTATTTAATAATTCCAAAATCATTTTCTCATCTACTAGTATTAGAATGGGCACCAAATGTTGCGTATAAATAACCAAAACATGAGTTATCATCACATAACTTAATATATTTGAACACCTTTGATGATAAAATCATTACATTGGCATTACATCACTGACTTTTTCACCAACACATCAAAACCTAGTATTTGCTAAAAATAGGATATGCAATCGAGCCAGATCCAACAAGTTGGAAGAGTCATCAGCCGGGTAGCGAATGAGGGTCTTAGTGACTTGGTGGATTTATTGTATGCTAGAAGCGACTTTGCTTAACCTGCGAGCAATATAGCGGTGGGAAAATATCACTTTAAGAAAAGTCATCACAAACCTCAAATCGAGTTTCTACGGGGGCAGAGCGGTTCTGGATCGAGTGGAGGGCTTGGAGGGCGTGGAGGGCCTGGAGGTGCTTTACGTAGTACTGCGGTGGGTCCTTTGGAATACTGAGAAGTTCCTTCGGGCACACTCTCTCTTTTTGAAAATAATATAGCAGCTCTAATGATGTAGTCGGCGAAGAACTGTAGAAGACGACACTTGTACGCAAGCGGAACGAACAAGGCAATGTAAAGAACCAATATAATGAAGAGGGCAGTGATTCCGATAACCAATGTGACGACTGCGAGCCAAATGCGTTTGCTTATGGTCACATAGACCCCTGTCATGAAAGCTACGGACATTGTGGCAAGAGCTATGAGCAGCGGTAACCTTGTCATTCCAAGGGCACGAAACATCGCGTGTGAATCATCAATCTGTGCCCAAATAAGGATCACAACTACAATTATGGAGTTGTACATGGCAATGGAGTTGCAGATCACGAAGACATCGTACATGGGCTTGTTCAATAGTGTAGCAATTCCAACATCTGGTTTAGAGCTATTATATCCTCCAGGAATAGAAAAGCCTGCAGCGAATGCCACAGTAGCAATGAGCGTTGCCACGAGCAGGCGGGCTTCGGCACGCGTCTTTAGTGTTTCTATGTTTGGAGGCTCTCTCTGCGGGTGTGAGCGCGTCCGTAAAATTGCTTTGTCTTTACTTCTGGGTGCCTTGGCAGATACTAAGATTGTCCGTGTTAAGCTCTAGATACAAGTAATAGGGAAAAAAAGACCGTCATTATATATGAAGATGGACTCACAATCAAAGATTTAGAATTCAAAAACACAAAACCTTCTCAAGCGATAGATAGACTTCCAAATGCAATCTTTCTGAGCTTACACTAGAAACTTAATTCCACTTGGTGACTTTAGGGGAGTTCAATAGGTCAAAATAAACTTTAGTTCCTTTCATTTCTCCAAAAAGGAAGTAACCAAAACAACAGTGAAAAACAAAAATCGATAACTTGTTAATGTTATTTTTGTCGATATCATTACCTGGTGAAGTGGACCTTCGATTTTTGTCAATTCCTCATCTACAATGTCGAGAGCCGAGGAGTTGTTGTGGTTCACAAGCCCAAGATTGACTCTGTTGTCTCGAGTGAGAGAGAGCAGAACCCTGGGTTGCCACTTCTTTGTGGCTACATGGAGCGGCGTATTTCCTTTCTTGTCTTTCATATTTATAAGCTTCTCAAGCTTGGGATCGCCAAGTATGTACTTCACTACGGAAACCCTTCCGTACTTTGCCGCAACATGAAGTATATTTTGCTCTTCATCAAAAGTAAGCAACTCTTTTGGTTCTAACCAATCTTGCTCATGTTGACACAGTACCTTAATTGTTTCAAGATGACCCATCTGACATGCGACGTGAATTGGAAAATAGCCCTCCACATTGTGCTTGAAGGCGCTCAAAGCGAATTCTTTGATCAAGAATTTGACTTCATCAACATAATTCTCACGTGCTGCTAGATGGAGAGGCGTATCTTTTCTAGCATTTTTAAAATCAAATAGCCCTTTCTTCATATTTGACATCACTGTCAGCATATCTACATCATTAGAGAGCAGGAAATGAAGTCATGCTTATGATCAAGGGTTTGGTAATTTTGCCCTCTATCCATTATATTTTTCTTTATATTACGTGGAATACATAACCGAATTCTATACTTTTGGGGGATACTTTTAGTATAGACGTTGGAGATTGCTTCAAAGCATAGAGACATTCATCTTCAAGTAGTAATTTACCATATGGGAGTAATTAAAGGCAACCATGACATGAGTCCCTGTTTTACAAAAGGTCCTTGGACAATAATATAAGCAGTGTAGTATCTACAATGGCTTACACTATGAGTCTTGACTACTAAAGTATTGAAGTGATGACAATCTTCAGGGGGTAAGTCTTGCCAGGTTCCAAGTCCAAAATTTATGGGAAATCTTCTATAAGTGATGCGGGCTCTAGGAAAAATGTTGAACCATTTTAGGAGAAGAATAAAAAATGTGAGGTTGGCTGCTTTATGAATAAGATTTATAGGTTCAACGATCTCATATGGATCCAAACTAGACGCGCATAAATGGTCTGGCTAATAAATTTACCCAAGTGCGAATCGTAAGTACAATCACTGACCTATCCTTCGATGCATTATGGCTCCGTGAACCGGGGACATGCCTTCAATCCAGGACGAGAGGACTTCATTGCCATCCACCGCTCGTAGTAAAAGTGAGAGAATCTCCAACTTCCCCGTCTCAACTGCCAAGTATAGTGGACACTTTTCCTCTTTGTTCTTCTTATTCACCGATTTTGAGCCTCGATTGAGGAGCAGTTTGGTGAACTCCTTGTCACCGTTCTTCACAGCCTCATGCAAAGGCCAGTCCCTTACGTCGTTCGGTTGGTCCACAGCATTGCAGAATTTGAGGAGAAGCTTGGCTGCGCCAATCTTGCTTGCTCTTGTCGCGAAGTGGAGGGCTGTGTCCCCTTTGTCGTTTGCCTGGGTGGCGAGCTGCTTGTCATCAATGACCTCGAGAAGGGCTCGGAGGATGTCAGCATTGTCGATACCAGCTGTGAAGTGGAACAACGAGTTCCCACAGAGGCCCTTTGTGTTGATAATGTCATAAAAAGAGGCCGTCCCTTCATCGGAATACTTTTTGATGGCTTCGATGAACTTTTCCAAGTCGCCTCCTTTTGCGGCGGTGTATACACGTTCAAGACATATGAATTCTACTTGGCGATGTTGTCTTTCTACCGACTTTAGTGCTCTCAATCTGTTTATTTTCCGCTCCCAGTCAGGATCAGGAATATTTATGCTCACGGGAACGCCACTCATCTGTAGACTCTGAAATTGGAATATGGTCTCCTCCGAAGTTAAGACTTTTGCGGGGTCTCTTCTCCAATATTAATTGCACAACCACAACTTGGGGATTTTTTCTTCTCTAGCTGTCAGTGCACACCACAAGGAATTCTTCGAAAAATACATCCACCACACAATTAGGAAGATTTCAAAATTGAAATATTAAGATAGAGTATCAAATTGAGAGATCTTATTGCATTTTCTTCATTTATGTTGCGTGCTATGATATGTGACGACATGCACATTCTCTTGTTATTGAATTCTTTTATCACAAAATGGTGGTGTATTCCACTTTTGAAATTAAGAAAAAGGGTCAAATACATTAGATCAATTTTAATTCACAAAGTTCTTTTCAAATTTAGATTCACAAGTATTCTCTTTTATCTGGAAGATAAATCGCAAAAGTCGAAAGAAAAATAATGGGGATTTAATGATAATAATTAGATTAGATGTCCAATAATGGAACATTAGTTGTTTAGTAATCAAACATGAATGAATTGTTCATGCAAGACATTACCTATGTGTCTACACTTTGGCAATAAGATAAACAAAAAATTAGCATAACCTTCGATGTACAAAAGTGCAGCTAGACAAAGGATTCTCGGTCATGGTCTCTGCTAATCTAGGGCATGATACGGGATGTAACTTGAAAGTAAAGACAAAGCATGGACCTTAATATCCGATTTACAGAAGGTACCTTTTTTTTTTTGCCTTTGTTATGTATTTATTCTTATCTCTCGTTCTTGTAAATGCTTTTTGACATATTTAGATACACTTTCAAATTAGATATATGTTTTGCAGGGATTAGTTCCAGTTATTTTAGAACTCGCCCTTGGCAGAACATTGAATGTGCGCTAGACATATTTATGCGAATTGGGGGAAGAACCACAAAGGTGAGACTTGACAAAAGTGCTTTTGGAGGCGATCTAAAGCAACACTACATCCATGCCTGGGGACATAAGAGTCCAGGGGCTGAGAAGAATTCGAGAAAAGAAGTAAGTGGCCGCGAGATGGAATGGTGAGTTTTGCCCACGAGTCACTGATTTAGAGGAAAACAAGGTTTCATAGCGCTCGTTGCCATGTGAGGTGAAGCATAGAAAAAAAAAAGTTTGTGGTGAGAATAGAAAAGCAAACTTGATCTTGTGGATCATGGGACATACCTGGTATACGATGTCCTCATGTGATTTGCGTCATATATTACAAGCAAGAGGAGCCTGACAGACTATTCATGTAACTGGCACAAGAAGGAGAATCGTAGAGAAACATATTTGTTCACCGTAGAGCCTATGAATAGTGAGGGGTGTGTGTATATATATATATATTGAGGGGAGGTTGGAAGAGGGGGAGATCTTCAAAGTCAGAAGATAAGAAGAAAGAACCTGCTCCTCAGATGAGAAGGGATGGTTATCTATAGGATGTTGAACAGTCAAAGTGCTACATTGATTAACAGTATATATGAACAGTGATTTTCTACAGTGATTCTACAGTATTTCGTCGGCCACCTTTTGATATGGTGTTTGGCGCCGCCCCTGCGGTATTTTGTCATGTGATCTTGTATGTATCAATCGTTAGTAATAAGGGGTAAAGTACAAATATATATATATATATATATATATATATATATATATATATATATATATATATATATATATATATATATATATATATATATATCTTTTAAACACCTTCCACGTTTCAATAATGGGCAAAGTATAAAAGAATTCCTAAGCCTATTATATTGATATCAATTTAATTTTAAATATTTCGATTGAATCAATTTAATTTAAACATTTTATATTTGTGCCAATTGAGTCTATTTAGCCTATTTTAACTAGAAATCATTGATATGGATGACAGCCATTTTATGTGGCACAACTAAGTATTGACATGAACAAAATGTATATATATATATATATAGGTGGCAAGGGCTCAACCCTTACAGTCCACTGTCTCCCACGGTTGGCAATGACTTGGGTGAGGTAATGAAAATAAAAAAGAAAATATAAAAAAATTGTAAATTTTCTACATGTTGGTGCCAATTGTGCCACATAAAACGGCAATCTTTCATGTTTTCCCGATTTTTGGCAAAAATTGATGAATGGACTCAATTGGCATTTAATGCAAAAGATATAGGACTAAATTGGTATCAAATCAATAAATTTAGAATTTTTTAGTACTTTGCCCTCTAGATAACAGTATAACGAAGCCAATGATCAAAATTTCAAGGAATGGCGCACCAATTTGAGAATTTTTTTTTATGTCATACCAATAGTAGTTAGGAATTCAATAGAACTTTTTTCAGCCAAAAGAATTTAAGCATTCTAATTCCACAAAAATTGCAACAACTATTTCCTTATCTATATAGTACTAAATCGCATCATTATTCTTTTAGATTGCTAATGATACTAAAAAGTCTTTTCATTTGAAATATATTTAGTTCATCTATGAATTTTCAGAAAAATAATTTTTAACGTAAATCTATTTAATATTATGAGATTGCGATAGGATTCCTTTTTACCATAGCTTATAAGATGAGTAGCAATAGTAAGGATATCGTGCGAGAGAAGTCCTTTCTCTTCAATGAAAAAGCAATGCTTGGAGCAATTTCCGGCCGCGGGAATAGCTTTTCCCATAGTATTAAAGTAAAGTTGGTCTTTTTCTTAGGGTCAGCTATAGAACATCCGGCGAGTGTTGATTAGAAGAGCTCACTGTTTGAGTATGGGTATTCTTCCTTTATTGGTGGGATTTGTGTGATCAACCCCGTGAACCAGAATCGTACCAATAGTTCGAACTTGTCAAGCTGAGACATCAATTGGTAATTCATTGAGCGGAAACAGTAACCGTTTACTTACAGTCGTTTCCTACGTGCGGTGGAAAGTTCAGGGGACATGACATCCCAGGGCGATGGCTGCACAAGAAGGTGAAAAAGACGACGGCTTGTCCTCGTGTGGAAAATTCAATCAACAAGCAAAAGTGATAAGGGAAAGAAGACGGGTCCTATGAGACCCACCAATGCTTTAGTCAGAAAAGATGACAGGTCGTCCTCGCGCGGAAAATTCAATGAACAAGCAAATGTGATAATGGAAAGTAGACAGGTCCATTGAGATCCACCATTGCTTTAGTGTGCCTCTGTGTTGTCGGCAATGTTTTAATCAAAAGTAGCCCTCCATGAAAAAGACATGACATCCCAGGGCTATGGATGCACGGGAAGGTGAAAAAGACGACGCTTGTCTTCGTGCGGAAAATTCAATCAAGCAGCAAAAGTGATAAGGGAAAGAAGACGAGTCCTATGAGACCCACCAATGCTTTAGTCAGAAAAGATGACAGGTCGTCCTCATGCGGAAAATTCAACGAACAAGCAAAAGTGATAATGGAAAGTAGACAGGTCCATTAAGATCCACCAATGCTTTAGTGTGCCTCTGTGTTGTGGGCAATGTTTTAATCAAAAGTAGCTCTCCAGGAAAAAAACATGAGAAGGCATTTCGGTGAAATTATTTATTCACTCGCTAAATGTCAACTTATACTATGATCATATCAGTAGAAAAATGATCTAAAATATTCTAAACCTTTTGGACGACGGCTAATTTAATTGTAAATATTTGAATTGTGCCAATTTAATCTCAAACCATTTGACAACTTGTCAATTTAGTCTTAAACATTTTAATAATTTTTTAATTTAGTCTTAAATCTTTTAATGATTTGTTAATTTAGCCGATTTTGATTGGAAAACAATGACGTGGCAATTTAGTCAGCGCCGGCTATCTTACATAAAGCATTTGACCAACATGATGTGGATAATATTTTGCATTTTTTAAAACATTATGGAATTTAAGAATGAATTTACAATTAGTTGCAACACAATATTATAGATTACCTTTGAGGGTGTTTAAGAACCGATATCTCATATCGGATAAATAATGAGCCAATGAATATATCTAGTAGCTTTATAAGTTACTAGTTTAAAATTGTTAGTGGACATGAATTTTTACTGCATAACATGCCAAAACAAGTGATGGTGAGAGGATGATGGACTTAAATCATTTGAATTAACGAGACTTATGTCTGAGAAACTCAAAGTGGCCACCATGAACATTACATCGTAGACAACCTTATAGGCTGCGGCCCGTTGCATGAGTCACACTAGCTTATGATGACTTTCATGTACTATGATTGCATAATGGGCGGTGACTGAACTCGGACATCTGAACTCCGTCCATTTCCGCTTTTGTTCAAGGACGAAACGGAAAATTCCAACCCTTCCTCTCAAAATATTAGTTCACCGTTACTGACTCTTGTTTATGAAACAAGAAAACGCGGTTTGGTAGAAGGGGACCAAAAGAAGGTTCACGTGCACCAACTAATCCCCCTAAACCCAGCCGCATTATCTAATTCTAGAAATAACAAACATTTCAAAAGATAAAAACCATCAACTAAACTATGTGTGATACCGACGATAGCATAGCAAGGAGATCATGAATACATTCTGCATATCATATCAAACATATAGACAGAAGATCACACACAAAAAAAAAAAAAAAAAGAGGGAGGAAAGGAAATGACTTGAACTTTCCGAATCATGTCTTTCCTCCAGTTAATAGATTCGCAGTCTATCACTATTATCTCTGAACCATTCCCTGGAAAAAATTACCCATTTTACCATGAATTTTTGCAGTGTAGCTCTCACTTGAAACCATAGATATATTACAAATTTGCCGACGGACGTAAGAATAGAGATAATTGGAAATATATGGGATACAGATACTAAGCAAGCACAAGGTTTCGTTCGATACAAAAAAAAATACAAACAAATGAAACACAAAAAAAAAGTTGTTAATCTGCATCACATAAACTGTAATGCCAATGAAAGTAGAGTAAGCAAATGCCTGACACCTTAGGTCGCTAAGAGAAAGCTGCTGAACCAATCAATATATCTAGTTTAATCTATATTCACTTAAAAATTTAAGTTAATTTGTTATGAGTCAACTAAGATATATTAATTGCTTCACACTATGCTAATTTTGCGATGTGGGATTTGTTTTAATGTGCATCTCAACAGTAAGTGGCAAATCAAACCTAAAACTAGGAGACATAAGCTTTTGTTTGACATCATGTGCTTATTTGTGAGTCACAACTCAAGCTTTGAAGAATTTAGTATACATGCAACATGAGATTGCAATTAGTCCCTAACAGTAGGATACGCCACTTACGGGGTCAGGAGCTTCCAAGGATCATAAAAGTCATTTACATGCCTCATGTTATGTGTTCACATTGCCAAGTTACTGAATGGAAACAACTCCCCTTCAATACACATATAAACGTTTTTGGAATGGGGAAGGGACTCAGGGATTCACAAAGATAATATGAAATTAATCGTGCAAGTCAAGTAATAATAAATCAAGTCATTGGACTCTTTCCTTCTTGCATACATGACAGACCTACAAATCACTGTCATTTTTGCGAGATGTTAAAGTGAGGAGATGACATCTTGTGTTGGATACTAGTGTTATTTAAATATTAAATTATGTATTCATTTAACAACTTAAATTTTTATAACAGTTGGCAATTATCTTTTAAAATCTTCCTTCAATTTTAGAGCACATTCTAGATGAACCCATAATTTAACTAGAATTGCAATTATAGTGAATTATATTCTTAGGCATGATCATCATTATTTGGGCAGGACAAAAGTGAATCGATTTGATCGGAGCAGGGTTGAAATCGATGAAAGCCCAATTTTAAGATAAAAAGTCAAAAACTTGTTGAATATCAAATTTCAAACTCTAGCATGCAATTATCAGATATTTAACATATAAATCAATAAATCAAAACATGTCTTGGCATGTCATAAGTGATTAAAAGGATTAAAAGGGTCAACTCACGACAACACATTTATATTCATGTTTGAATGGACTGATCCAATTAAGATTCCAATAAATTTAAGCTCAATCCGAACATGCTTAATTGCGTGTCATGTCATATCGTGTAAAAAATTAGTGGTTCTATTATTATCACTTAAAGAAATTTATCCCACGATAAGTCGGCACTTTTGGCACAAAACAAAAGATTTCTCTTCTTTTATTTTATAATTCTTCATCTGCAGGTAGGTAACTACTTATTTATCGACTAGGTAGATGTAAGCAATGACAAATTCGCAAAGGAAACATCTACCGCTTTTTCGCGCGATGCTTCGAGTTTTCCAATGAGTCAAATTAGACCTCCACACCCAGGATGGGACAAACCCATTGTCCAGACTTTCTCTGTTTCATACGTAAAATTTAATCAGAATTGCGCGCACTTCCGAAGGCGTAGGACAAATGACATAAGAATGTTCAACCATTATTTTTTTTTTGGCAAAAATAAATACCCACTCATTACGAAATAGATATATAATAGGAAATTTCAAAAGTCGTAATAACAAGGCAAGCTAGAACTCAAAAACAAACCAAAAATCATAAATCTAGGCATATTATTAGAGTATGATTAGCAAAGATAATCATAAGCTTATCTTTCAAGAATGATCGTCAAATCACATATTATCATCAGTGATAAGTATATGCTGAAATTTCCATCTAAAATAAAAGTTTTACTTTGTGCTTAAGTTCGCATCCCCAACACTCAACTAAGACAATATAAACATGTTGAAAAAGCTCAAATCTAACACTTGTGAGAGCGTGTTCAGTAACCAATGCAAATCATCAAAGCTTTGAATTAAAACATGTTGAGTGAGCATAGATTAAATTTTAGGGTACACTAAAGAAAATTCGGCGAGTGTTCATTTGATGAGCTCACTGTCCGAGTATGGCAATTCTTCCTTTATTGGTGGGATTTGTGTAATCGGCCCCATGGGCAAACCATTATCGTACCAATAATTCAAACTTGTCAAGCTAAGACATAAATTGGCAATTGATTGATCGGGAACAGTAACTGTTTACATATAGTCGTCGCCCACGTGCGGTGGAAAAGTTCAGCAGACATGACATTGCAGGGTGATGCCTGCACAGAAAGGTGGAAAAGACGATTGGTCGTCCTCGTGCGGAAAATCCAATGAACAAACAAAAGTGATAATGGAAAGAAGATGGGTCCATTGAAACCCACCAATGCTTTAGTCTGCCTTCGTGTTGTGGGCAATTTTTAGTCAAAGGTAACTCTCCTAGGAAAAACATGAGAAGGCATTTCGGTGAATTTATTAATTCACTTGATAAATGTTAACTTATATTATGGCCATATCACTAGAAAAGTTATCCAAAAAGTCATAAACCTATTGTATATCGATCAATTTAGTCCTAAACATTTTAATTGTGCTAATTTAGTCCTAAATCGTTTGACAAATTGGCAATTTAGTTCTAAATCATTTGATGATTTTTTTAATTTAGTCATAAATCTTTTAATGATATATTAATTTAGTCATTCTGGCTGATTGTGGCTGGAAAATGTTGACGTAATGATCTAATCAGCGTTGGCTGTCTTACGTTACATGGCCAACATTGACGTAGACAATATTTAACATTTTTCAAAACATTATGGAATTTAAAAATGAATTTGCAATTAGTTGCAACATAATGTTATACATTACCTTTGAGAATGTTAAAGAAACGACATCTCATATCGGATAAATAATGCGAGCCAATTACTATCTCTAGTAGCTTTATAAGTGATGGTGAAAGGATGATGGACTTAATCATTTGAATTAATGAGAATTATGTATGAGAAGCTCAAAGTGGCCACCAGGAGCATTACATCGTACACAACTTTATAGGCTGAAAATTAAAAAAGAAAAAAGGTGTTAATCTGCATCGCATAAACCGTAATGCTAATGAAAGTAGAGTAAGCAAATGCCTGACACCTTAGGTTGCTAAGAGAAAGCTTATGAGCGCGTCAATATATATAGTTTAATCTACATTCACTCAAAAGTTTAAGCTAATTTGTTATGAGTGAACTAAGATATATTAACTAATTCACACCATACAATTTCTGTAATGTAAGACTTTTTGTACATAAATCAAACCTAAAGCTAGGAGACGTGAGCTTTTGTCTGAAATCATGTGCTTATTTGTGAGTCACAGCTCGTGAATATTGGTTGCTTCAAGCTTTGAAGAATCTAGTATACATGCGACATGAGATTGCAATTAGTCCTTAACAATAGGATATGCCTTTTACGGAGGTAAGGAGCTTCCAAGGATCATAAAAGTCATCTACATACCTCATTTTCTGTGCTCACATTGCCAAGTAACTGAACGGAATCTCGAAAATTAATAACTGCCATTCCATACACATGAAAACGTTTTCGGAATGGGGAAGGGACTCAGGGATTCACAAAGATATTACGAACTTAATCATGCAGGTCAAATAATAATAAATCAAGTCATTGGACTCTTTTCTTCTTGCATACATGACAGACCTACAAATCACTATCATTTTTGCGAGACGTTAAAGTGAGGAGATGCTATCTTGTGCTGGATATCAATGCTAGAATATTTGAATATTAAATTATGCCTTCATTTAGTAACTTAAATTTTTAGAATAGTTAGCAATGATTTTTCAAAATCTACCTTCAATTTTAGAGGACATTCTTGATGAAGCCATAATTCAACTAGAACATCTCAAGGGTCGCAGCACAAGCATTGCAATTGTAGTGAGTTATATTCTTAGGCCTGATCAACATTATATGGGCAGGACAAAAGTGAATCAATTTGATCCGAGCGGAGTTGAAATCGATGAAAGCCCAATTTTAAGATAAAAAAGTCAAAAACTTGTTAAATATCAAATTTCAAACTCTAGCATACAAATATCAGATATTCAACATATAAATCAATAAATTAAAACGTGTCTTGGCATATGTCATAAGTGATTAAAAGGATTAAAATGGTCAACTCATGACAATACATTTATTATTCATGTTTGAATCTATTGATCCAATTAAGATTCCAACCCATTTAAGCTCAACACAAACATGCTTAACTGCGTGCCATGTTGTATCGTGCCAAAAATTATTGTTTCTATTATCATCACTTAAAGAAATTTATCCCATGAAAGTCGGCACTTTCAGCACAAAACAAAATATTTCTGTTTTTTTTTTTTTTTTAGTTCTTCATCTCCAGGTAGGTAACTACTTATTTATCGACTAGGTAGACGTAAGCAATGACAAATTCACAAAGGAAACATCTACCGCTTCTTGGCATGATGCTTCGAGTCTCCTGATGAGTCCAATGAGATGTCCATGCCTGTGATGCGACAAAACCATTGTTGAGACTTTCTTTGTTTCACACGTAAAATTCAAATAGAATTGCACGAACTTCCGAAGGCCTAGGACAAATGACATTGAAAGTTCACTTATTATTTTTTTTTCAAAAAGAAATTTCTATTCATTACCGAACTAATACATGATAGAAAATCTCAAAAGTCACAATAACAAGACAAGCTAGAACTCAAAAACAAACCAAAAACCAGAAATCAAGGCATAGAGATAATCATAGACTCATCCTTAAAAAAAAAATTTGGAAATACATCTAATAAAAAAGATCGGTGGTTGATCACCAAATCACATCGTATTATTAGTGATAAGTACGTGTTGGGATCTCCATATATAGTAACGGCTTTGCATTTCAATAGTGTGAGCTTAGGTTTGGCGTCCCCAGCAACATCAACGAAGACACTATAAACACGTTGTAAGGCTCAAATCTAACACTGGTGAGTGGGTGTCCTGTAGTCAATGCAAAGTGCCAAAGCTTTGAATTAAAGCACGTTGAGCGAGCGAAGATTAAATTGTAGGGTCCGTAGAAGAAAATCCTGCGAGTGTCCATTAGAAGAGCTCACTATCCGAGTACGGCAATTCTTCGTTTACTGGTGGGATTTGTGTAATCGGCCCCATGGGCAAACCATAATCGTACCAATAATTCAAACTTGCCAAGCGAAGACATAAATTGGTAATTGATTGATCGGGAACAGTAACTGTTTACTTATAGTCGCTGCCCACGTGCTGTGGAAAGTTCAGCGGACACGACATCCCAGGGCGATGCCTGCACAGGAAGGTGGAAAACACAACGGGTCGTCCTTGTGCGGAAAATTCAATGAACAAACAAAAGTGATAATGGAAAGAAGAAGGGTCCATTGAGACCCACAAATGCTCTAGTCTCTTTCATGTTATCGGCAATGTTTTAGTCAAAAGTAGCCCTCCAGGAAAAAGACATGTTCGACCAAAAAAAGAAAAAAAAGAAAAAGACATGAGAAGGCATTTAGGTGAATTTATTTATTCACTTGATAAATGCTAAATTACACTATGGCCATATCATTGAAAAAATTATCCAAAAAATCCTACACCTATTATTTAGTGGTCAATTCTATCTTAAATCTTTTCATTATGTCAATTTAGTCTTAAATCATTTGACAACTTACTAATGTATTCCTAAAACTTTCAATTGTATCAATTTAGTCTTAAACTTTTTTTTTTGACTTTTCAATCTAATTCTAAATTTTTTAACAATTTATCAATTTAATCCTTCCGGTCGATTTTGGCCTAGAAAACACTAGCATGGCCAACCTTGATGTGGACAATATTTTACATTTTTTTAAAACATTATGGAATTTAAGCATGAATTTGCAATTAGTTGCAACACAATGTTATGAATTATCTTTGAGGTTGTTATAGAAACGATATCTCGTATTGGATAAATAATGTGAGTAAATTAATATCTCTAGTAGCTTTACAACTTACTAATTTATGATTTTGAGTGGACGTGAATTTTTACTGCATAACATGCCACAACAAGTGATAAGGAAAGGATGATGGACTTAATTATTCAATTAACAAGAAACTCAAAGTGGCCCCCATGAGCATTAAATCGTAGACGACTTTATAGGCTGCAGCGCGTTGCATGAGTCACACTAACTTATGATGACTTTCATGTACCATGACTACATGATGGGCGGTGACCCTAAAACCCAGACATTTGAACTCCATCCTTGTCCGCTTTTGTGCAAGGACGAAAGCGAAAATTCCAACCTCCTTCCTCTTAAAATATTGGTTCACCTAACTAACTCTGTCTATGAAACAAGAAAACGCGGTTTGGCACGAGGGGACCAAAAAAAGGTTCACATGCACCAACTAATCGCCCTAAACCCAGCCGCATTATCTAATTCTAGAAATAGCAATCATTTCAAAAGATTAAAAACCATCAACTAAACTTTGTGTGATACCGACGATAGCATAGCAAGGAGTTCATGAATACATTCCGCACATTATATCAAACACATAAGCAGCAAATCACACACTAAAAGAAAAGGAAAAGAAATGACTTGAACTTTCCGAACCAGGTCTTTCTTCCCGTTAAAAGATTCACTATCTATCACTATTATCTCTGAACCATTCCGTTAAAAAAGTTATCCATTTTACCACGAATTTTAGCAGTGTAGCTCCCATTTGAAACCCTAGATATACTACATATTCACCAGGCATAATAATAGAGATAATTGAAAAAAATGGCATACAAAAACTGAGCACACACAAGGTGTTGATCTTGGTTGCCTGATACTTTCACCTAAGGAGATTGCTAAGAGAAACCTTAAATATGAGCTTGTCAACATACCTAGTTCAATTCACCTTCACTCAAAAGTTTAAATTAATTTGTTATGTAAAATGTATTAGCTACTTCACACCATACCAATTCTCTGATATAGGACTTTTTTTACACAACTCATATGTGCATTTTGATAGTAAGTGGCAAATCAAACCTCAAGCTAGGAGACATGAGCTTTTGTTTGACATCTATCATGTGCTTATTTGTGAGCCGCAACTCGTGAATATTGGTTGCTTCAAGCTTTGGAGAATCTATTATACACGCCACATGAGATTGCAATTATTCCCTAACAATTGGATAGGCCATGGGGGTCAGGAGCTTCCAAGGATCTTAAAAGTCATCTACATACCTCATGTTATGTGTTCACATTGCCAAGTGACTGAACGGAATCTCGAAAATTAACAACTTGCATTCCATACACATAAATGTTTTGGAATGGGAAAGGGACTCAGGGATTCAAAAGATAATATGAACTTAATCATGCAGGTCAAATAATAATAAATCAAGTCATCGGACTCTTTCCTTCTTGCATACATGACAGACCTTCAAATCACTATCATTTTTGCTTGATGTTGAAGTGAGAAGATGTTATCTCGTGCTGGATACTAGTGCTAGAATATTTAAATATTAAATTATACCTTCATTTAATAACTTAAATTTTTAGAATAGTTAGTAATGATCTTTGAAAATCTTCCTTCAATTTTAGAGCACATTCTGGATGAAGCAAGAATTTGACTAGAAAATCTCGAGGGTTGCAGCACAAGCATTACAACTACAGTGCGTTATATTCTTAGGCCTGATCATCATTATTTGGGAGGACAAAAGTGAATTAGTTTGATTTGAACGGGGTCGAAATCGATGAAAGCCCAATTTTAAGATAAAAAGTCAAATACTTGTTGAATGTCGTATTTCAAACTCGAGCCTGCAATTATTAGATATTCAACATATAAATCAATAAATTAAAATGTATCTCGGCATGTCATAAATGATTAAAAGGATTAAAAGGTTCAACTCACGGCAACACATTTATTATTCATGTTTGAATGGATTGATCCAATTATGATTCCAACCCACTTAAGCTCAAATCGAATATGTTTAATTGCATGCCGTGCCATGTCATGTTGTGTAGAAAATTATTGATTCTATTAGTTATAGAAATATATCCCATGAAAAGTCAGTACTTTTGGCACAAAACAGTAGATTTCTGTCCTTTTTTTTTTTTTTTTGATTCTTCATCTGCAGGTAGGTAACTACTTATTATCGACCAGGTAGACGTATGCAATGACAAATTCGCGAAGGAAACATCTAGCGCTTCTTCGCACAATGCTTCGAGGGTCCCCATAAGTCAAATGAGATGTCCATACCTGTGACAAACCCAATGCCAAGACTTTCTTTGTTTCACATGTAATTAAATCAAAATTGTACGCCTTTCTATTTAATGAGATGTCCACACCTGCGACAAACTCAGTATTGAACTTTCTTTGTTTCACACGTAGAATTTAATCAAAGTGCATGCACTTCCGAAGGCGTAGGACAAATAACATAAGAATTTTCATCCATTATTAAATAGTCTAATAATACAGGTGTTTATTTAGTTCACCAATTGACCGAGAGCACTCGAGACATGTGCTTGCGGTCGTTGCCTTCTTTGTACATTGAAGTTTTTCAAAATCTTAAGGAAACTTCGATGCAATCAGGAGACTCGTGCTCGGTATAAACACATCCCATATGTGAGGACATGTTCTTCATATTGGCTAAAGTTAATGTGAAGTGCGTGGTAAAAAAAGGTTATCAGCCTAATCAAGATAACGGTTTATTCATTAATTATCACTTGAGAATGCTTATTATGCATCGTAAAGAACATATGAGAAAAGCATGAAGAAGTATCGGCCCGACAAAAGATACTACTAAAGAAGGCCCGCAAACAATATGACGCATTTCCTCTTTCATCTGATTCTGCCCTTCCTCCTTCGAAGCATGAAAGATGGGGAGTTTTGATTCCTGAAAATGGAACACCGTGGCTGATACTCAATCTCTAAACTATTGTTGTATTTCTATGTTTGGTCTCGACTCTCGAAAGGGGAAGTATCGAATGCAAAAGCTTGACCACAGGTTTCCAATAAGAATAGAAAGAGTTCGGGACACCTAGAGTGCCAAATCTTGGTATGAGAAGACACTTAAGTGCCAAAAGTTAAGAAAGTAATACTTAAGTACCGAAATTAGAGCAAAATGAATCAATTAAGTGCCAACGGCGAGAAAATCCGACCACAGCGATGACGTATCGATTTTCCGGCGAGCCAAGTGCAAAACGACATTATTTTGCACGCTGACATGACTAGACAAGTACCAAAACGACGTTGTTTTGCTATTGACATGAGTAAATAATTAATTAAATTAATTTTTTTTTTTAAAAGAGGAAGATGAACAAGTAGTTGGTAGCCGAGGGCTTAGCCCTCGCCGCTGCCGCTACCTCCCACTATCATTGGGAACGTGGGGGGAGGGTCTATCAGGGTCGCTGAGCCCTAGCCAAGGATTGGCGACCTTAGCCAATTGGTGGTGAGGGCTTGTGAGCCCTCACCTAGTTTTAGGGCGACCTTGACCGACCCTCCCCCACCTTCCCAAAGAATGGCGAGGGGCCGCTAAGCCCTCACCCATCGGCGCTATTCATCTTCCTCTTTCTCTCTCCGTTTCTTTTTATATATATAGTTTGATTTTAAACAAAAACGACGTCGTTTTTGTGTTTCTTTATTGGGTCAACCTTTCAACGGGTGAGTTACGTTAGTGAGCAAAATTAATAAAAAATTGCTATGTAAGATTTCTGACGGGATTCACCGGATGTGGCACTCAAGTATCTCATTTTTCAAAAAAATGGGACACTTGAGTATCCCCTTGTGGCACTTAAGTATTTCCTTGTGTAGAGTTTTGGCACTTGAAGTGTTTTTTGTCAGAATAGAAATCATTATGTGTTTAAGAATGAATTTGCAATTAGTTGCAACATAGTGTTATACATTAACTTTGAAGGTGTTAAAGAAACGTAGTCTCATATCGGATAAATAATGTGAATCAATTAATATGTCTAATAGGTTTATAACTTACTAGTTTAAGATTTTGAGTGAACCTAAATTTTTATGGCACAATATGCCACAACAAGCAATAGTGAAAGGATGATAGACTTACTCCTTCAATTAATGAGATTGATATCTGAGAAACTCAAAGTGGCCAGCGTGAGCATTACATCTTAGACAAGTTTAGACCGTGGCCCGCTGCATGAGTCACTTAGCTTATGATGACTGTCATGGACATCTGATGATTAGGCTGACAGTTCCCATAGCCTAGTAGGTTCAAACTGCAAATGGATGGGCTTAGATTGCTATTTGGGCCGCCTAAGCCGAATATTATTATATAAGGTAAGATCTTTTTTATTACAGGCCAGAGAATTTAGGTACGCGTGCCCATCGATCAAGTATAATTCCTAATGAAACGTTTTCTCCATAGCCAGAACAACTTGTAGGTTTGATACTCTCGTTAGCATGCCCATTGTTCGGGCATACTTGATGAATTTTATGGGTGGCCCGCCCATGTTGGGCTAACCCAGCCCATAACCTAGAAATGTAACTGTCTTTGGCACCTTGTTTTTCAATATGATACGTTCTTTTACTTAAAAGAAAAAAGAAAAAAAGAAAAAGAAAAAAGAAGTAGAAACACACTACATCTCTTGCTTACGAAAGAAAGAAGAATTTTCTCTCTCAAGGTTGCAATCAAGGCATCTAATCTATGGAAATAAGGTATGTTCCAAAACGTAATATACCCAGTTTAATTAGTAATTCAAAAATTTCATGGGCGTGTTTCTCATGTATTGGAATATAAAATTTGTTTCATACACTTCTAGATGAAACGGTTTTTCTGTGTTCTATACTTAGAGTCAGGTCATTGTGGCAACATTTAAGGTTTATCTGCCAGATTTAGAATTTTACAGATTCCTTCTCTTTATTTTTTGAATACTACTGAAATAAAATGTGATCCTTTATAGGGGGAAAAGTACCAAAAAATTCCTACACCTATTACATTGGTAACGATTCAATCCTAAATTTTTCAATTGGATCAATTCAGTCCTAAACATTTTAATATTGGTACCAATTTAGTCCATCCGGCCAATTTTGGCGGCTGGCACTGACGTGGATGTTGGCCGGTGACGGACGCCGACGTGGCAATTTTTATGATTTTTTCAATTTTTTTTTAAATTTTTTATGATTTTTTTATTAATTTTTTTTCCTTTTTTCTTTTCTTTTCATTTTCTTTTCTCGCTTTCTTCTTTGTGGTTGCCGCCGAGCCTCCGGTGAGGCTTACTGGCCACTGGGCGAGGGTTGCGAAGCCCTCGCCTGCCATCGATGAGGGCCACGGCCCACCATCGCTAGGGCGGAGGCGAGGGCCGCGAAGCCCTCGACAGCCGCCGGCGAGGGTAGCGACCCTCGCTTGGCCTCGCCTTGGCCTTGTCGCTGAGTCCCTGGCGCCTCCTCCGCTGTCGACCCCAGAGCTTCTTGACCTCGTCACCGCCGCCCTCACCTCCATGAGATCCCAATTCGAGGTCCTGGTCCCCCACCTCTTGCGACTCACGCCACCGCTCCTCTGCTGGATCTTCGCCTCTGAAACCTTAGCCTGCCACCCCAACACTCTCCTCTCCTTCTTTAGAGGTTGGCCTTGCCCGCAGTCCTAGGTGAGGCCGAGCGAGGGTCGTGACCCTCGCCGGCGGCTGGCGAGGGCTTCACAGCCCTCGCCTCCACCCTAGCGATGGCCGCCATGGCCTCACTAGCCACGGGCGAGGCTGGCCTCGCCTAGATCCGGGCGAAGCCGCCTCGCCAACGGCTCTGGGAGAGGTCGGGCGAAGTCGCCTTGCCGATGGCTCGGGAGAGGCCGGCGAGGGGCGACCACTTGCCGGCAACAGCGAGGGCTTCGCGGCCCTCGCCCGGGGCCGGCGAGCCTCACCGAAGGCTCGCCGGCAACCGCGAAGAAGAAAGCAGAAAAAAAAAAAGGAAAAAAAAGAATTGATAAAAAGTAATAAATAATTAATAAAAATTAATTAAAAAATTCGAAAAAAATCATAAAAAAATTATAAAAATTGCCACGTCAGCGCCGGCTGGCTAAAATTGGCCGGATGGACTGAATTGGTACTAATATTAAAAGGTTTAGGATTGAATCGGTCCAATTGAAAAGTTTAGGACTGAATTGGTACCAATACAATAGGTTTATGAGTTTTTTTGTACTTTTCCCCCTTTATAGGTAGTGAATAAAAAAAACAAAGAACATATGAGAAACTCCAAACATTTCAAGGATTTGAACAAAGAGAATGCTTATTCAATGTCTGAATTGAACATGCAGAAACCGTATTGTAGTCTCACAGCTGTCAGCCATCCTCCATAACCCTAGGAGCAAATTTGAAACGGCACAATTTGCTTTGACTATGGTCCATCGAATAGGGTGTGATGTCATTTGCCTTCTGTAGATGCCCATTCGTTTTCATGATCTTCTATTCGGTTTTGACTATGAATTTTGAATAATTATTTGCAAATATTCACAGGTTGTTGCAAAATAATAGCAGCGGTCTTGGGAAAGGAAGATGAATCATGGGATTCCAAATCATAGTGATTACCAGGACAGGACAGGATATAACGTTAATCCGTTCTGTTTTGTTCAAATTGCTCGAGTTGCTAATTGTGACGGGCCATGGAGAGCAAGAGCAGAGGAATTGTATCAAGGAAGATGTCATCCTTAGCTATCATTGATCTTCAGCAAGCATTTATTGAGATCTTAAGTCAGATCCTGATGCATTTTCATTTTCCAAGTACATTATACACTGATAGAGTGATATTAAGAAATAGCCAAGTCGATGTTTCATTAGATTTTTATATAGTTTACAGTTCAACCCCTGGTTCTCAGAATTTGGTGTTGGAAGCCTGGAAATGAAAGGTATCCGAGTTTTAATCCAGATGTTAATTTCACGACCCTATCCAACCTTTGGACAAAAGCTTTAAGATGGTTCCTCTACCTTGACGTATATCTTTCTACAAGAGAGTCTGCTATGTTTAGCCATAAAAATCCAAAGGCAGAGCTTGGTGTGGTCAGTTAACATCATCAGACTAAGTTTAGGAAACAGCACAACATCCTTCATCCTTATGAATCCGAGGCCCCTAGTGGATAAGCAGAACAAATTGATTACCATATGATTTAATGGTGTGAAAGGATCCCTGTCGCAGTTTTCGAATCCGATCCTATGACAGACAAATTGAGGCCGCAAATAGGACGACGATGCAAAAGTATGAGAGTGAAGCAACTACTGTAACGACTTATGAGATTGCAATGCTAGCTTGCTGTAGAAACAGGAAATTTCCTATTGGCTAGTTGCAGTTCCGCCTCTCCATCATGTGACAAGACTGGGTTTTGTTTCTACCCATTTGTAGGGGAAGTCCCCTAGTATATGGACAAAAACTCCCCTTTTTGTCAAGTGCAAGAAACGATGGGGTGAGTTTCGCTGTATTAGAAGATCTGGACATGTTTATGGCGTAATTGTAGGTATCTTTTGGTCATTGATAAAAGTTTCGGGTGTCTGTGAGATGAAAAATAGTTTATGATATTGATGTTCTACGAAAAACAGTCTTCGACCTTTTTTCGGGATTATCCTCAGTTATTCATTTACATTTGCACGTCAAACAAACAGAAAAACCTCTCAAACGCGAACTTGCCATCAACATCTCTAAACCAATGTCACAAATAAGTTACGAGCAAAGGAGCACCACACGAATGAACCGGGAAAAAGTGCATGAGAATTTCCAAATCTTGTGTGACCTGAAGAGTTTAGGAACCCGAAAAACTTGTTCAAGAGCTTCCCATCTTCATTTTGCACTATATTGCATGTCCCCCTCGATAGTTACTACGGTCTTGTGTGATGTCATTTCTATGAATGTGTTAGATCTATATTTGTGCATACTATTTTTTTTTTTTTATAAAGATAAACATACAAAAAAAAACTAAAAATAAGGGTTAATACTACGAAAAATTTTAAATTAGTACACTTATAACAAATTTACCAAAACTAATTTTTTGACCACTAAAAATCTTAAATTAATATATATTTAATAAATTCACAAAAAACTAATTTTTTGACTATCAAAAACTCAAAATCAGTACACTTGTAACAATTTACTATCTTTTAATGTCCGTTAAACCACACATTGCAGAAACAAAGATCAGTGTATTCTAGTCTTAGGCCATGAATAATGATCCTCCTCATTCTTGACTCCATGATAGGATTCTGAGGACCTAGTTTCATAATTTGGCTGCGAAGATTTCTTACCTTTGTTAAAAATTGGCTCACATACAGATCTTGTTGAGCAATAGATAAAAGGTCGTCCTCCAGCTTTTCGAACTTTGCGTCATTCGCCTTTGCGAAGAGAGACTCTTTGCATGTCACGCCCCGATCCTCGGGCACGTGCACATCCTTCACTCTTGGTTGATTTTATAATGCGATATCCCAGGACAATGTATCGCCGACCCTTTCATTTTTAAGCACATGCGGAAGCAGTTAAAATCCCCAGACAATAAAACGATGGGATAGAAAAGCAGGGCCATATTTTTCATATTAAAATTTATAACCAAACTTTTATACAAACCACAAACCCTTCATAACTATTCACATCAAACGGAGATCACAAAAGAAGATAGAACTTAGACAAACTAGGCCATACTCAAGGCCCCTCTCAAAATTGCCTTCTTCTTCCAAAAATCCTTTTCTTCAGATCTCACCTCCAAGTTCTCCTCCTCGGATTCCTCCTCCTCAGCTCTTCAGCGAGTTCTACCCCACTAAGCCCGATTAGTAAACTATTATACTAAAGGCTGCCTAAACACGCACAGGGCAAAGGACTCACCTTGGCCTCTGATCCCACCTGCAAGTCAGTACAATTCACAATAAACATCCATTCATTTCAAACAAATCGAACCAGTCGATTACATGTCATACGAATCAATCCCCACTGTGGGATATTTAAAAGCTAGGCCACGTGCATTCTCCAAGACGACCTTCCAAGTCTCCGAGTTCACGTGCCTCAAACCTTGGGCTCACGTGCATTCTCTAAGGCGACCTTTTCGCCAAAGTGATACATCAAGTCACCGAGCCCACGTGCCCTTTTAGATGCCATTCCGAATACTGGCCCACGTGCATTCTCTAAGGTGCATTTCACCAAAGTGATGCATCAATCGCCGAGCCCACGTGTCCTTTTAGATGCCAAACGTGCATTCTCTTCGGTGCTATTTCACCAAAGTGATGCATCAATTCACCGAGCCCACGTGCCCTTTTAGATGCCAAATTTCTGTCACCGAGCCACGTGCATTCTCGGGACGACATACCGAGTCTCCGAGCCACGTGCATTTCTCGGGCGACCTTTTCGCCAATGTGACATATTCAACCACCGAACTCACGTGCATTCTCAAGGTGACATTCCAATTCACCAAGCCCACGTGCCTCTTTCAAGTGATTACCAATCTACTTTCAATACTGATAACCAATGCCCAACGATTTCTCAATCAAATAATTAAATCAACTCAACAAAACATTATAAATGCTGAATAAACATACTTGGCCATTCACCAATCAATACTCAATCAAATAATTAAATTAACTCAACAAAGCATTATAAATGCTGAATAAACATACTTGGTCAATTCAATCTCAATCAATTCCAATCAATTTAGGGTAAATCCCTAAAATATCACAATTTATTCAATTCCATCCAACGTAGAGCTCAAATAAATAAACGGACTGCCACGACGATCAGCACGAGATTTCGATCGTCGGCCATCAAAATCTTAATTTCCGAAAAATAATTAATTAATTAATTAATTTCGAAAATTAATTAATTAATATTAAAAATTCAATTTAGCTCAAAATAAAGCCCGATTAAATAAACGGACTTCACCACGGTCATCAGCATAATTTTCCGGTTCTAGGCCATCTCAGTTGAATTTTCGGAAAATAAATAATTATTTAATTTAATTCCGAAAATTAATATTTAAATACTAAAAAATTTTCCACTTAGGCCCGAAAAGCCTAATTGGAGCCCACTAAGGGTCGGGAAAAATCCCGAGACACTTTCAATAATTAGTAGACCACGTCTACTTGCTAATTGCACAATCAATTTATCTAAATCGCATCACAATTGACTAATAATTGCTAATTTATTCTAATCTAACAACCTAAACATAATTAATTAAATCTAAACCAACCTTAAGCATAATTAGCCAACTAATCCTGGATTAGTGAGATTACTCACCAAATCGCGTGCAAATCGGATCAATCCGACGGCGGCGACGCGAGGAACGAAACTTCCCAAAGCACGGCTCGGTTCGGGGCCCGGAAACGGTCCAAAAGCGGGCCCGAAGTGCTGGAAACCCACTTCGTGGGTTTGCTGGTCGCGGCTGAACGGAGCTGCTCCGGCGGCTAGGGCGGCGGGGGAGGCCGGCGGAGGGCGAGGGGGTCGCGGGGAGGTCCGGCGGGGCTAGGCGGTGGCCGGAGGTGGCCGGAGGTGGCGGAGTCGGGCGGAACAGCGGCTGGGCGAGCGGGGGCTGAGATTCGTGCGGGGGCGGCGGTGGCTGGCGCGGGCGGCGGCGCACGGGCGCGGGCGTGGGCGTGCGGTGCGGGTGCGGTGGCGGGGGCGGCGACGGCGAGCGGCGATCGTGCGGCTCGGCCGAGGGGCTTCCGCACGGTTCGCTTCGGTCCCACAAGGAAGAACGTGGGGAGAAGAAGAAGAAGAAGAAGAAGATCACGTGGGATGAGGGAGAGAGAGAGAGAGAGAGAGAGAGAGAAAAGAGATGAGGATTGACTAGTCAAAGAGAAAAGGAGGGAGAGAAAGTGGGCGGTGGGGAATTCGCACGAGGGGGAGGGGAGAGGAGAGAGGAGAGAGAAAGAAAAAGAGAAAAGAAAGAAAAAGGAAAGAAAAAGAGAGAGAAAGAGGGAAAATAAATTAAATAATACTACTTTTATCTTCTTTTATTTTTTTTCTCTTTCCCTTTTATTTTCTTTTGGTCTTCAATTTTTCCTCCGATAATTTCTTTATTGAAATTTCGGACTCGGCAATAAATTGATAGACGATGAGATGGTCCTAAAAATGAATTATGATGCGCTTAAATATTCGATTCCCAAAACCGAATTAAATTTCATGATTAAAATCGATCGACGTGATTTTAGTCCAATCCAACCAATTAGGTAGCTTTTAGGGATTTTACCATGGATATATCCCTTAATGGCTTCACCCAATAGGTTAGTTAACTCGTGAGTGATCAGCTCAGAGAAAAAGGACCATAGGCACGTCGACGAAATGCACATTTCATTTTATCGAAACGGGTCGAATTTCAGGATGTCACAACTCTTCCCCTCTTATAAAAATTTCGTCCTCGAAATTTAAACCATTACACTTTGCTCAAAAAGGTGGGGGTACAATTGTCTCATCGATTCTTTAGTCTCCCAAGTCGCTCCTTCAGTACCGTGGTGTTGCCAGACCACTTTGACCAACGGAATGGTCTTTGTACGCAGAACTTGCTCTTTACGATCGACAATCTGAACCGGGCTTTCCACGTATGACACACGGTCATCCACGTCCAATTCCTCGAAATTGAGCACGTGGGTCGGGTCAGGCTCGTACTTCCTTAACATCGACACGTGAAAGACGTCATGCACTTGCGCCAATCTTGGCGGCAACGCAAGACGATACGCTAGGTTTCCGATTCTTTCAAGAATCTCAAACGGACCTACGTACCTCGGACTCAGCTTGCCTTTCTTACCAAAGCGCGAAGTTCCCCTCATTGGTGACACTTTCAGAAAAACGTGATCACCAACTTGGAATTCCAAAGACCTTCGGCGCTTATCTGCATAACTTTTCTGCCTGCTCTGCGCTGTCTTTAATCTGTCTCTGATCACTGCCACGGCATCTACTGATTGCTGAACCAACTCTGGGCCTGTTATCTTCCTTTCTCCAACTTCATCCCAACACATTGGAGTTCTGCATGCTCTGCCATACAACGCTTCAAATGGAGCCATCTTGATGCTCTGCTGATAACTGTTGTTGTAGGCGAATTCCACCAGATGAAGCTGATCTTCCAAACTTCCTTTGAAGTCTATTACACACGCTCTCAGCATGTCTTCAAGAGTATGAATTGTCCTTTCAGACTGGCCATCCGTCTGAGGATGATATGCCGTACTATACTGAAGCTTTGTACCTAAAGCACTCTGCAAGCTCTTCCAAAAAGTAGCAGTAAATCTCGGGTCTCTATCGGATGTTATCGTAACCGGCACTCCATGCATACAAACTACTTGACGCACATACGGGTCGCATGTCTATCCAAGACTCGAGGTCCTTTAGAACTGCAATGAAGTAAGCCAACTTTGTCAGCCTATCAACTACTACCCAAATCGAATCATTACCCCTCTGACTCCTTGGTAGTCCAGTCACGAAGTCCATCGTGATATGCTCCCATTTCCACTTTGGGATCGCGAGAGGTTGCAGAAGTCCTCCCGGTTTGCAATGCTGGGCTTTTACTTGCTGACAAGTCAAACACTTGGCCACATGTTTGGCGATATCCGCCTTCATACCTGACCACCAGTAGTGTTGATGCACATTTTGATACATTTTAGTGCTTCCAGGATGAATGTTGTAACTACTACGATGTGCTTCAGATAAAATTTCTTCTCTAAGCTCTACATCGTTAGGTACAACCAAACGTCCACAGAACCTCAATACCCCATCATCAGAGACTTGAAAATTAGCCTTTCTTTTATCGGTATCCTCTTGAAGGATTTTCTGTACATCTGGATCTGTCAGTTGGAGCTGCTTGATTCTAACCTAGACATCCGGTTCAATTCTGAGGGTGGCCATAAGACTCGAGAGGTGGCCTACCTCAAATTTGAATTCTGAATCTCGAGCCCTCTCGATTAAGTTCTACTTCTTAACCAAGATTTGCGCTATTGAAGACTTCCGACTCAATGCATCAACGACCTTGTTCACCTTTCTCAGGTGATATAGAATGTCACAGTTGTATTCTTTCAGCAATTCTATCCATCGGCGCTCTCATGTTCAACTCCTTTTGAGAGAACAAATACTTGAGACTCTGATGGTCTGTGAAGATCTGAAACTTTTCCCCACACAAGTAGTGCCTCCAAATCTTCAACGCAAATATGATGGCTACGAGTTCTAAGTCATGCGTTGGATAATTCAATTCATGAGGTCTCAAGTCTTGCGGGAAGCGTATGCAACAACTCGCCATGTTGCATCGCACGCAACCCAATCCCCGAATGACGCATCACTATAGATCTCGAATCCTCCGAGGACCGAGATGGAATCGTCGGCACAGGTGCGGTAGTCAGCTTTTCCTTTAGCTCTTGGAAACTACGCTCGCACTTGTCCGACCATACAAATTTCTCTTTTTCTTCGGGAGCTTTGAGGCGACGCTATCCATGAGAACCCTTCCACAAACCGTCTGTAATAACCTGCTAACCCCAGAAAACTTCTGATCTCTGACACTGATGTCGGTCTCTGCCAATTGATCACGGCTTCTATCTTGCTCGGGTCGACGGAGATTCCTTCTCCGGAAATCACATGACCTAAGAACGCAACACGAGTCAACCAAAACTCGCATTTGCTAAACTTAGCATATAGCTGATGAGTTCTTAAGGTCTGAAGCACTAATCTCAAATGATTCTCATGCTCTTCATTACTTCTCGAATAGACCAAGATATCATCTATGAACACGATCACAAATTGATCTAGATATTCCTTGAACACTCTATTTGTCAAATCCATGACAACAACTAGAGTGTCGACCAGGCCAAACGATCTTACACTACTCTTGTAAAGACCATATCAAGTACGAACAACTGTCTTTCGTACAACCTCCTTCCTAGTTCATAACTGACGACATCTTGTTCTCAAGTTAATCATTCAAAACATCGACACTCTTTATAACTAGTCACACCATTCATTGATCTTTGGCAAAGAACACTTGTCCTTGATCTTCACCTAATTGAGTTGATGATGGTCGATGCACACTCGCAACAAACTATCTTTCTTCTTCTCACAAACACAACTGATGTTTCCCCAAAGTGATGTAATGATATGCACGAATTCCTCATTCATCAATCTTCACATCTGCATCTTTAATTCTACCAATTAGACAACAACAGCTGATAAGAAGCCTTCGAGGATGGCTCTATCCTGATGCTAGCTCGATCGCATTTCTATCTTTTTCTCGACGGTAAACCAAGCAATTCTTTTGACAACACATCTTAGAAGTTTTTAGATCACTAAGATGTCCTCCTTCTTCACATTTTCTTCTCAATTGATACATCCAAGACAATTGTCAAATCAACCTTGGCAACCTCCATCTAACAAACAATTGCTTAGCCAACGAGATTAATGAAATCGAAGATTCTTTTCAACTCCCAATAACCTCGACACTTTCACATGCTAATGGACTAAACTGGATTACTCCAAGATCGTGATTCATTATCACTAGATGCTCCATGAGCCCACACTATTCATGTGGCATCAAACTCACACCTCAGCAACTAGTCAAGCACAACTATTGCTAGTGATTCCCTTCTCTTTCACTTTTACTTCAACAATTTAAGTTCTACCAACTCAGCACAAAGCTCTGCTACGTTACTTTGATAAAATCACTTCCAACACATTCTTTCTCTGATCGGTGCAAGGTCCATTCTACTCCCATTCCTTTCGCCATCCTAGTGGCGTTCTGGCCGTAGTAGCGATGTCTATGCCACCTTAGACTTCTACTGACAGTCCTTCACCTGATGGCCACGCTGGTCATCATCACAACAAGTTCTAGTCATATTCGGACATTGGATTCATCCATGCTTCCTTCTACAATTCTGACACTTATCAGGTGAGTCTTCTATCTCCTGCCAAGTGACAGCACACACTCTTTCCGGTTGTCTCATCGGTTTGCTAGGACCACTCCCAACCAAATATCCTTGTTGGCTATACTCCAAACAATTTCGCGTCCTAGGAAGGACATAAGACCGATCTCCATTATCACGTCCGGAAACAACCTGATCTATTTGACTCGGTGCTGACTTGACTACCCCACCCTTCCTCACGAGTGGAATAGAATACTTTTCTCTCGACCTCGGTCTTTTCCCTGACCGATTTCCATTTCTGCTTGAACTGGATCTATACCTCGGCTCGAATGCAATGACTCGCTCCCGGATCACATCTCCACTTTGGATCTCAGCAGGTGAAGCGACAACGGCGGTTGCAACACTGACGGCGGTTCGATCCTGAGCCTCTTGGCTCATCCAATTCCCAAGGAACACTAGCATCAAAACGATCCTATCGAACTTAGGATCATTCGACGCTGCTACACTAGTACCAACCTGCGGTGGTACTCTTACACTCGAGCTGGCCAGAGCCAACACTCTGCCACAACCACCTCGGGTACCGACCTTTGTCAGTGCATCATCCCGAGTCACAGAGGACATTGTCCTCTTACTAGGAGTTCTCAGCTCCTGCTCGCTCATGGTTCAGTCTTTACACTGCAACCCGTCTTCCAAATCCACACTGGATTAGAAGATGAGCGATCCACACACAACAAACAATTCTAGCACTCAGCTAACACAGACATGCACCAGCATGAATTTAAAGGCCTTTCCTACTAACTATCCCATGGTCATCGCTCCTTATCACTCCAATCTTCAACCTCGCTCTGATACCACTTAAACTGGATGTCACGCCCCGATCCTCGGGCACGCACACATCCTTCTCTCTTGGTCGATTTTATAATGCGATATCCCAGGACAATGTATCGCCGACCCTTTCATTTATTAAGCACATGCGGAAGCAGTTAAAATCCCCAGACAACAAAACGATGGGATAGAAAAGCAGTGCCATATTTTTCATATTGAAATTTATAACCAAGCTTTTATACAAACCACAAACTTCCAACTTCATAACTATTCACATCAAAACGGAGATCTCAAAAGAAGATAGAACTCAATCCAAAAGGCCATACTCAAGGCCCCTCTCGGGATTATCTTCTTCTTCCAAAAATCCTTTTCTTCAGATCTCACCTCCGAGTTCTCCTTCTCGGATTCCTCCTCCTCAGCTCTTCAGCGGGGTCCTGAAATGGTTTTCCCCAAACTGGGATGAGACTACGTCTCAGCGAGTTCTACCCCACTAAGCCCGATTAGTAAACTATTATACTAAAGGCTGCCTAAACACGCACAGGGCAGAGGACTTACCTTGGCCTCAGATCCCACCTGCAAGTCAGTACAATTCACAATAAACACCCATTCACTTCAAACAAATCGAACTAGTCGATTACATGTCATACAAATCAATCCCCACTGTGGGATATTTAAAAGCTAGGCCACGTGCATTCTCCAGGACGACCTTCCAAGTCTCCGAGTCCACATGCCTCGAACCTTGGGCCCACGTGCATTCTCTAAGGCGACCTTTTCGCCAAAGTGATGCATCAAGTCACCGAGCCCACGTGCCCTTTTAGATGCCCGGGCCCACGTGCATTCTCTAAGGTGCATTTCACCAAAGTGATGCATCAATCCGAGCCCACGTGCCCTTTTAGATGCCAAACTGGACCCACGTGCATTCTCAGGTTCTTCTCAAGTGCATTCACCAAGCTACTTGTGTCCTTTTAGATGCCTGAGCCCGTGCATTCTCTTAGGATGTTATCTAACCAAAGTGATTTCATCAATTCACCGAGCCACGTGCCTTTTAAATCAAACTCAATAAAGTACATTCTAAGTCTCCGAGCCACGTGCATTCTCTCGGCGACCTTTTCGCCAATGTGACATATTCAACCACTGAACTCACGTGCATTCTAAATCAATTCCATTCCATTTAAATGATTAACAATCTACTTTCATTTAGATCAACAATTCAATTTCTCAATCAAATAATTAAATCAACTCAACAAAACATTATAAATGCTGAATAAACATACTTGGCCATTCACCAATCAATACTCAATCAAATAATTAAATCAACTCAACAAAGCATTATAAATGCTGAATAACATACTTGGCCATTTACCGATCAACAATTCAATCTCAATCAATTCCAATCAATTTAGGGTAAATCCTTAAAATATCACAATCTATTCAATTCCATACAACGTGGACCTCAAATAAATAAACGGACTGCGCCACGATGATCAGCACGAGATTTCGATCGTCGGCCATCAAAATCTTAATTTCCGAAAAATAAATAAATAATTTATTAATTTCGAAAATTAAGTAATTAATATTAAAAATTCAATTTAGCTCAAAATAAAGCCCGATTAAATAAATGGACTTCACCACGGTCATCAGCATAATTTTCCGGTTCCAGGCCATCTCAGTTGATTTTTCGAAAATTAAAAATAAATAATTATTTAATTTAATTCCGAAAATTAATATTTAAATACTAAAAATTCCACTTAGGCCCGAAAAGCCTAATTGGAGCCCACTAAGGGTCGGGAAAAATCCCGAGGCACTTCCAATAATTAGTAGACCACGTCTACTTGCTAATTACACAATCAATTTATCTAAATCACATCACAATTGACTAATAATTGCTAATTTATTCTAATCTAACAACCTAAACATAATTAATTAAATCTAAACCAACCTTAAGCATAATTAGCCAACTAATCCAAGATTAGTGAGATTACTCACCAAATCGCGCGCAAATCGGATCAATCCGACGGCGGCGACGCGAGGAACGATTGTTCCCAAAGCACGGCTCGGGTTCGGGGCCGGGAAACGGTCCAAAAGCGGCCCGAAGTGGCTGAAACCCACTTCGTGGGTCTTGCTGGTCGCGGCTGAACGAAGCAGCTCCGGCGGCTAGGGCGGTGGGGGAAGGCCAGCGGAGGGCGAGGGGGTCGCGGGGGAGGTCCGGCGGGGTTGGCGGTGGCCGAAGGCGGCCGGAGATGGGCGGAACAGCGGCTGGAACAGAAGCGAACGGGGCTGGTTCGCTCGGCCTGGGCGCGCGGACGAGCGGCTGGGCGCGGGCGAAGCGCGCGGGTGCGGCACGGGCGGTGCGGCGGCGCGACGGCGGGACGAGCGGCTGCTTCGGCTGGTTCTGGTTCGGTCCGCACAAGGAAGAACGAAGAAGAAGAAGAAGAAGAAGAAGAAGAAGAAGATCACGTGGGATGAGGGAGAAGAGAGAGGAGAGAGAAGAGAGAGAGGGAAGGGATAGACATTGACCGGTCAAGGAAAAAAAGAAAGAGAGAGAGGGAATGGGCGGTGGGGGTGTTCGCACGGATGGGAGGGGAGAGAAGAGAGGAGAGAGAAAGAAAAAGAAAAAAAAGGAAAGAAAATAATAAGAGAGAGAGAAGAAAAATTCAAATAATACTAATTCCCTTATTTCTTTTCTTTTCTCTTTCCTTTCACTTTTATTTTCTTTTGGTCTTCAATTTTCCTCCGATAATTTTTTATTGAAATTTCGGACTCGTCAATAAATTGATGGACGATGAGATGGTCCTAAAAATGAATTATGACACGTCCAAATATTCGATTCCCAAAACCGAATTAAATTTCATGATTAAAATCGATCGAACGTGATTTTAGTCAATCCAACCAATTAGGTAGCTTTTAGGGATTTTACAGCTGGATATATCCCTTAACGGCTTCACCCAATAGGTTAGTTAACTCATGAGTGATCAGCTAGAGAGAAAAAGGACCATAAGCACGTCGACGAAATGCACATTTCATTTTATCGAAACGGGTCGAATTTCGGGAGGATGTCACTTTGTGTTTTTGACCTAATCTGGATTTAGAAACTCCTGTCTTGTTTCAGGAAGGTTTCTAACCCGATCTAGTTTAAATGTGGCTTTTTTTTTTTAATGTATTATTTCGAGATTTCGCTTCCCTTAAATTTTGTTGGTGTACAAGTCCAGTTTCGAAAGATATCAAATAAGTTTCGTGAAGGTTTCACTCTCACAGGTGTCAGATTTGTACTCGCTCAACCTTGTTACCCTGAATTTAGATGATATTGGGGACGTGGAACCTAGGCGAGCACCACTAGAAGGCAAAGTCATAGCAGCAGTTGGAGATCTTGATAGGTCAATCACGAGGTGCTCCTCGAGCGAGCACAAGGATGAGGCAGTGAAGTCGGGTGAAAATCCCAATACTGCATAACTTTATATTTTGATGAAATCAAAATGTGGTCTGTAATTCTAATCCCCACACAGGACATGAGAAAGAAAAAGAGAAGCTCATTGAAACATTCATCTGCACATCTTAATGCCCCAGAAAAGAGTAGATGCTGCTCTAGTCTGGAAAAAGAACATCAGCCTGGAAATGCTCAGGGCTCAAAGGTCAAGTTCTCTGCCTCCTTTCTCTCCGACTCGAACAGCCCAGAGGAGAGATATCTCTTTCCAAAGCGCGGAAACACAACCTGCACCGATTAAGTTATTCTATCAACCAGTAATTCAAACCCATTACCAGTTCAAGCAACTTGTTTTAAGCTCAACAAGTAAGTTAAGGCCAAAAGCGGAGCCTGGAGCTATTGTCTAAGCAGTGGGATCAAGGGCCTAAGAGGACCCTCATCGTGGACTACGACTATCCAGTCCCTTAGCTATTTCGCTTTAACAGGAACACCAGTGAAAACAATCTCGACTTGTCCATGACAACTCAGGCACCGCAAAAAGAACCCCACATCATTATTCGTTTCAGAGGACAGATCAATGAAGAACGGAGGACTTACCACTATTAGTTTTCCAGCATCCTCTCCCCTCTTTGTGATTTTAATTGCTGCTGCAGCTGCTGCGCCAGAGGAAATTCCCACCTGCAGTTTACTATCGTAACATCAGAATAAAAGATGACCCAGCTACTCCTGCTACTCTGAAATATAGTTGCAGGGATAGCTACTACTTCTATAACTATCAAATGTAATCGGAAAGGATTTGCTGTGGGCCATAAACATAAGTAAGAGTCACAATCAGGAATGATAGGTGATGGGAACTTACGAGCAAACCTTCTTTCGCTGCAAGAAGCTTTGCAGTTTCAATCGCTTCATCGCTTTGATATCTGCAGGAAAGAATATATATTTGTTCTCAGGAATTACCGATAAAACTGATGAAAGGGATTGAAGCTGATGCAAAAGGTCGAAGTAAAGCTTGGCAGTGACAGCAAATAACCTCAACTGGTTAGGAAGCATGGCCTTTGAAACTTTGCCGCATGCCCAGTTATCACCAGAGTTAAGGTTACTTTGTTCAACCAACATAATTGTCTGACTATGGATGACCTTTAAATAGTGAAGGTGGGAAATTGGACAGCTTACACTACGAGAATGCAGCCCTGTTATCCGTGTTGAATATGAATATGATTATTGTCTATCACATTTCCCAAGTACCTAGTGCAAAATAACGATTACAACAATACATCAACATCTACATAAAATGGCAAGCTAGCAAAAACACATTTTGTGGAGATCAGCACAACGGTGGCATTTGTTTGCAATTGCCTGATTTAGGAAATACTTCTAAACCTCAAGAACTTCTTAAGTCAAATCGTTTTCATAAGTAACCAGTAACCAGTAGCAGATGAGAAATCAAACATACTAGTTCCACTAGAGGTCAGAATGACTAAAGCTCTCGGTGACACGTGAAAGAGCCTGTCACATCACTTCAAAAGCCTGTTGTCGCCATAAAAGGCTTACTTTTCATTGAAATTATTAAACGAGGGGAAGAATTCTCATTTGAATAACGTCATCAACAAGTTCAACTTCCAAGACACCTGGAAGGATCTGGTGAGGACCTACCAGAAGCAGTCACCAGCAACCTATGAGACAACGTAAATCAACTAAACCAGAAAAGATTAAATTTGAAACTGCAATATCCAAGAGAGATTAGTGGTTGTTTTTCAAATAACTATCGAAGAGAGAGAGGTGCAAATATTTACTCATTCCAAAACCGTATAATAAGGCCATAGATGTGGCAAACATGGATGTAGACGAGATCGTTACAAATTTCAAAGTTCATAGAAACCGCCTTGAAGTCCACATGCCCCGGAAGTTATAAGGCCTTGAATCAAGAAGCTCCATCAACATATCACAATAGTGCTGCAAATTGATATGTGTAAATGGAACACCACTTCAAATCCAGAACTTCTGTTAGAAAAATTGGCAATGTGCCATACCGTAAATCTTGGGAGTCATAACCTTTATATTTAGGCCCATCATTATTTGAAAGAATTGCAGTTCTTTTCTTTTTTGATCAGCCTATTTATATCGACAATTTATCATCTCACATTTCAGCTTTCTGCATAGACCGCTTCTCTCTCTTTCCATACATTGATGCGAAACTATGAGCCTTGAGCTCTAAGGACTAAAAATGAGACCCCATCGTACCAATCTTTCACAAGTCAACGACCAATCTTAATGAAACAAAATTGGATGATAAACTAGATTGTGCATGGAGATTTAATAATCGCAAATGGTATAACGAGTTGAAGGGAAGTAACCAGGCCGGCCTCCAGATAATACAGGGCTTTCAATGGGTTCAACACCATAGAGCTGACAAATAGAAGAGAATCAGTAAAGAAGTTAGACTAAAGGGAAGAAAAAGAATAACATGAAGCTGATGCAGCACTCTCAACACAAAAAGAATGTTTAGACACAAGGTTTTTTATTCAAGGCATCCATAGTTGATAATTACCCAAAATTGACTATATTTTGTCCGAGTTCAACACATGACAAACAATATCATAAAAACAATTTACCTTAATGTCAGGGTTTTGCTCTTTCAAGACTTTCCAGCACCAGTTATAGTACCCCCAGTTCAGATCCCGGAAAAAAAAGGAATCCTTTTTCGCTCCCGAGCCTTTCCATATCGCAGGTCCGGTTGTTTCATAATGTATCTAAACAGAACAATGATAGCCAAGCTCAAGTTCATGTCGTTACCTGCGCATACAACCGACAAGACATGACAGTTGACCACACATGTACCTTTTGGGTTAGCAGGATTCTTGAACTGCTGAAGAATGTGAGAGTTTGGTGTCTTTGCCATTATCTCCTCCGCCTTCTGAATGGCCCCCTTACAGCCCTTGGCAAGATCGGTAAGGACCAACTCAGCTCCAAAAGCATGGAGGATGATCCTTCTTTCCAAACTCATAGATGCTGGCATTGTAATGATTAGCCTGTAGCCCTTTGTTGCTGCCATGAATGCCAAGGCAATGCCAGTATTGCCACTTGTAGGCTCAATCAGTACACTCTTCAGCAATTTGGAATTAAAAAGTCAAAATGAAAAATCCATCGGCATAATACCAATACATTGAATATCACTACACAAGGCTAAGAGTCATACACGAACAAATAAACCAAGTGTTTGCTTCCTACCATTAAGACTGAATAAATTGGTTGTGAGAAAATAGACCAGTGTAGTTCGTAAAATATTGTACGATGTAAAAAAAACAACACCGTTACAGAGTTCTGGTCATCCCCAGGTTTGATAAGCCCCTTGGCCCCAGCATCCACGAAAAAGATGCAGAAGTCAAGACTCAAATCAAAAATCACTTTGCTCTACAAACTCATGAAGAATCTCTCCATTTCAGAGCAATCAATAAGCTCTAAAAACGCAATCCTAAACTAAAGAAAACATTTTGATCCAAAACTCGTGATAGCAGAAGCTATGCCTGTCCTTGACACTAGAGCATGGCTCCATCAGTTCAAGCTTTGCCGCCACACGAGCAAGGCAGCCGTCTACTACATTGTTGAGGTACACCAACGGAGTTTTACCTGTCACCTGTCACCCCAGAGAATCATAAGCAAAAAAATATGGATCCAACATGCGCGAAATCACAAAAATGGCACCAAGGCTATATAATCAATTGGGCATACGCACCTCGGTGACGTCTTTAGCAATTCCAGACTTCTCAGAAGCCATGTTACCAGATCATTGCAAGCAAACGGCAACCTCAAGCCTTGAGGAACAAAGGCCTGGCATATTAACTAACTTAGTTTCTTTTATATATCTTGTTGTAATTATAAGAAATCTCTTGTTAATTATTTAAATGTAATATTGATACATAAAAATGTGAATCCTTCTTATTTTCACAGTTGATCGATTTATATGAGAAAATGTCATATCCCTAGTATTTTGAAGGTTATATTTTGAATTTGTAACATTAAAACTCTTGAAGCAATGAAGAATGAGCAAAAGAGTTCTCAAAACTAGGGGCAAGGATGTTATTAAGGTTGGAGCTAGAATTGAAGAACTTGTCAAGTTTTAAGTTCCAAAGTATGCTGGATAAGTTCTGAATCCCAAAAATTGGAAAAACCATTTTGATGAGCATATTTCAGGTTTTAGGTAAGTGGAATATGAAACCTCGAACCTCGAACTTGAAATCTATAACCTAGAATAAATTTTTGTTTTCTGCTTGGTCTATGTCTTTGTGTGCTTTTACGGTATTTCATGGTGTCCAACGACGAGTATATAATTTGAAATTATTAGTCTGAGTTTCCATTTTATGATTTTTTATGATCCGTCGGGGTAAATTTGTCACAGGTGTACCAGTTTGGGATTTTTCATGATCAAAAAAATAGTTTGAGGTAAATTCGTTATAAGTGTATCGGTTTAGGATTTTTCAGGATAGTGACCCAAAAATGTTTAGGATAAATATGGCACGGTGGGTATAGTTTGAGATTTTTTGTGGCTTTTACCTTTTATTAAAACACCAATCCCATCAGACCGACCCAACACTCTCCAGCCCATCCATAAAACCCGACCACTTCAGCTTCATTGGGCTAGGCCCGTCAAGCTCACCATATCACCAAGCACAACCCAGACCATTAGATTGCCCCATCCAAGCCCATAAAGTAGGACCTCAGCCCATCAGCGGTCCACTTAGCCGGGTAAATTGAGCCCATCAGAGAAAGCCTTCTCTCTCTCTCTCTCTCTCTCCCCGGATATTCAAAGACAAATACCATAGACGAACGTCGCTCGTGCGCATATAGGGAAGCAGAGTATGGGCGCTCAGGAGGCACACCACAACCAGAAAGCTTCTCCACCTTTATTCCTACTCAACCGCGCCACCTCCAACCACTGCTAGCTGCTGTCCATTCTCCATCGCCGACCCCGACCCAGCGACGCAGCATATATACGCATAGAAAACAGAGCATACTAAGAGATACAGAGAGTTTAGCAAAATGATCTCCGTTCAGGGACTTCTTACTTTCATTCCTCTCTTCCACCTTCCAGTCCATTCATAACAGTGGCGGAGCTCCTCTGTTCGCTCGCCCCTGTTTCTGAGTCGATGTGTACTTCGGACTTGTTTGTTCTACCATCTCCGACTCCGATTTTTGATGCTGTGGTTTCCAAGACCTTCCATTACCAACCTAACAACCGATCGTGACCAGAACAACTCCTCATCAAGGTATTTGTCTACCATGCTTTGTTTTGATTTGACTCGAGCATGTTTCAGTGCACGATTGTCTCTCGGCCGGCCTCAGATTCATTGATTTGTCTTTGTTAAGGCTTATCTTAGCTCCTCTGACCTTGTTTTTGACCAATCACTAGATGTTTTTGTTTGTTAATCGCCTCGCTCATTAAGATTGCCACCTGTTCGATAGTTTGCTCCAGGAGTTTGAATTGAAAATTTGTATCTGGTCTAAGAGCTTAGCGCAATTTTTTCATGCCTTGAAAGTTTATTTAGCTCGTGGCTCTGTTTCTTCAGTATTTTGTTTGCGCATGAGATGGGCGGTGATGCTAAAATATCATCCCCTCATTTGTCATATTTTGGACTTTCCAAAATTAATCACGTTAATAATAATTAAGGTATTTCATATATCTTAGATATATGTTTGAAATAGGCATGAGAATCTTAAGATATCTTTAGAGCTATGTTGTAAATTGATATCAACTATTCGATTCCTTAAATGAGTAGGGATTGGGACTAGTAAATCATGAAATTCCTATATGGTAAACAATGATTATTCATTTTGAGAACATTAATTTCGTGTTAATCAATCTCTCTAAATTATTTAATAGCCTTAAAACCATTTTCTCTTCAATCGGAGATTAGAATGGGCACCAAAAGTTTCATATAAATAACTAAAATATTAGTTATCATCACATAACTTAATATATTCAAATGACTCTAATTATGAAATCATTACATTAGCATCACATCACTGACTTTTTCATCATCCATGACGTCCAAATCTAGTATTTGCTAAAAATAGGATGTGCAATCAGTCCAAATTCAAGAAGTCGGAAGAGTCATCAGCCAGTTAGCGAATGATGATCTTCATGATTTGGTGGTTTAATTGTATGCTAGAAGCCACTTTGCTTATCCTGCGAGCAATGTAGTGGGAGAAAATATCACTTTAAGAAAAGTGATCACACATTTCAAATCATAGGCTTCTACGGGAAACGTATGTCTAAGGGTGAAGCGGTAGAAAGGAGCGGTGGTGGACCGGCTGGAAAGGGTTAACGGGGTGGAGGGTGTCTACGGGGTCGTTCAGGTGGAGAGGGTGGATAGGGTGCAGGGGGTGGAGCAGGTGAACGGGGTGGAGAGGGTGAATAGGGAGCAGAGAATGGAGCAAGAGAACGGGGAGGAGCGTGTTCACGTCCTTCATCTTTCAGTAGTCTGGTGTCACTATGAGTTTTTAATATTTTGGTTCCTGCAAAGTAGTACTTCTGGGAAGCTCCTTTGGTCCCGCTCCTTGAAATTAATATAGCAGCTCTAATGATGAAGTCGGTGAAGAGCTGTAAAAGACGAGAATTGTATCCAAGTGTTATGAAGAAGGCAATGTAAAGAATCAATACAATGAAGAGGGCAGTGATTCCAACGATTAAGGCAACAATCGCGATCCAAGTGCGTTTGCTTATGGTCATGTAGACTCCACCATGTAGGTCACGGACATTGTGACAAGAGCTATGAGCAGCGGTAGCCTTGCATATCTAAGGGTATGAGGCGTCGCATGTGAATCATCGATCTGCATCCAAAGAAGGATCACAGCTGCAATTATCGAGTTGTACAAGACGATGGAGTTGCAGATCACAAAGACATCATAGATCGGTTTGTTCAACAATGTAGCGATTCCTGCATTTGGTTCAGAGCTATTATATCCTCCGGGAACAGAAAAGCCAGCGGTGAATGTCACACTAACAATGAGTGTTGCCGCAACAATACGGACTTCAGCACGCCTCTTTAGCGTATCTATGTCTGGAGGCTCTCTCTGCTGGCCTAAGCTTATTGTCTGTGAAATTGCTTTGTCTTTGCTTGTAGGTGCTTTGGCAGATATTAAGATTGTCCGTGTTAACCTCTGGTTAGGAGTAACAGAAAAAGGAAAAAAAAAAGACTTGTCATTTTCCATAAAGATGTGCTCACAATCAAAGTTTTAGTATTCAAAAACACAAAACCTTCTCAAACGATACACAGACTTGCAATTGCAATCTTTCTAAGCTTGCACTAGAAACTTAATTCCACAGGGTAACTTTAGGGGGAGTTCAACGGGTCAAAATAAACTTTGTTTTTCATCTCTTCGAAAAGGAAGTAACCAAAACAATAGTGAAAGGCAAAAGTAGATAACTTGTTAATTTATTTGTCGATATCATTACCAGGTGAAGTGGAGCATCGATTTCTCTCATTTCCTCATCTACAATGTCGAGAGCCGTGAAGTTGTTGTGGTTTACAAGCCCAAGATTGACTCTTTTGTCCCGGGTGAGAGAGAGCAAAACCTCGAGTTGCCATCGTATTGTGGCTACATGGAGAGGTGTATTTCCGTACTTGTCTTTTGCATTTATAGCTTCTCAAGCTTGGGATCACCAAGTATGTACTTCACTACGGAGGCCATTCCGTTTTTTGCTGCAATATGAAGTATATTTTGCTCTTTGTTTAAAGTAAGCAACTCTTCTGGGTCTAACCAATCTTGCCAATGTTGATGCAGCACCTTAATTGTTTCGAGATGACCCTTCTTACATGCAACGTGAATTGGAAAATAGCCCTTTATATTGTGTTTGAAGGCGCTCGAAGTGAACTCATTGACCAAGAATTTGACTCCATCAACATAATTCTCCTGTGCTGCTAGATGGAGGGGCGTATCCTCTCTAGCATCTTTTAAATCAAATAGCTCTTTCTTCTTCTTTGACATCTCTTTCAGCATATCTACGTCGTTAGAAAGTAGGAAATGAAGTCATGCTCATGACAAAGGTTTTGGAAATTTTGCCCTCTATCCATTATATTTTTCTTAATATTACGTGGAATACATAACTGAATTCTAAACTTTTTGGGGATAATTTCAGTATAGACATTAGAGATTGCTTCAAAGCATGGAGACATTCATCTCCCATTAAAAAATTTACCTTACGCGAGTAATCAAGGGCAACCGTGACATGGGCCTCTTCCTGTTTTACAAAAGGTCCTTGGACAATACTATAAGTAGTGTAGTATCTACAATGGCTTACACTATGACTATCACTGATGAAGTAAAGTGATGACAATCTTCAAGGTAAGTCTTGCCGGGTCCAAGCACAAAAATTATGGGAACTCTTCTATAATTGATGCAGGGTCTAGGAAAAGGTCAAACCATTCTAGAAGAAGAGTAAAAAATGTAAGGTTAGCTGTTTTATGAAAAAGATTTATAGGTTCGACGATCTCATATGGATGCAAACTAGACACACATAAATGGACTGGCTAATAAATTCACCGAGGTGTGAACCGTAAGTACAATCACTGACCTATCCTTCGATGCACCACAGCTCCGTGAACCGGAGACATGCCTTCAATCCAGGAGGAAAGGACTTCATTCCTATCCACCGCTTGCAGTAAAAGCGAGAGAATCTCCAAGTTGTGTGTCTCAATCGCCAAGTACAGGGGGCACTTTCCCTCGTTGTTCTTCTTATTCACCGATTCTGAGCCTTGATGCAGGAGCCGATTGGTCAACTCATAGTCACCGTTTTTCACAGCTTCATGCAAAGGCCTGTTCCCCGCATTGTTCCATTGGTCCACAATTCTGTCGAATTTGAGGAGGCGCTTGGCCATGTGGCTCCTGCGGGCTCTTGCTGCGACGTGGAGGGCTGTGTCCCCTCTGTTGTTTGCCTGGGCGACGAGCTGCTCGTCATCAACGACCTCGAGGAGTGCATGGAAGATGTCGGCATTCTCGATACTCGCGGTGACGTGGAACAACGAGTTCCCACACGGGCTCTTTGTGCTAATGATGTCGTATAAAGAGGCCGTCTCTTCAGCGGAATACTTTTCGAGGGCTTTGATGAACTCATCCAAGTCGCCTCCTTTTGCGGCGGTGTATACAGGTGCAAGACTTACGAATTCTACTTGGCGTTGTCGTCTTTCTACCGACTCTAGTGCTCTCAATTTGTTTATTTTCTGCTCCCATTCAGGATCGCCCATATCGATGCTTGCGGTATCGCCGTTCATCTGTAGACTTTGAAATTTGAATATGGTCTCCTCCAGAATTAAGACTTTTGCGGGGTCTTCTCCAATATTAATTGCACAACCACAACTTGGAGATTTTTTCTTCTCTAACTGTCGGTGCACACCGCGAGTAATTCTTCAAAAAGTACATCCACCACACAATTAGGAAGATTTCAAAATTAAAATATTATGTATTGAGTATAAAATTGAAAGATTTTATTGCATTTTCTTCATATATGTGACGACATGCACATACTCTTGTTATAGAATTCTTTTATCACAAAACGGTGGTGCATTCCAATTTCAAAATTAAGAAAAAGGGTCAAATACAATAGATCGATTTTAATTCACAAAGTGCTTTTGAAATTTAGATTCGCAAGTATTCTCTTTTATTTGGAAGATAAATCCAAAAGTCTTAAGAAAAATAATGGGGATTTAATGACAATAATTAGGTTAGATGTTCAATCATGGAACGTTAGTTGTTTAGTGATCAAACATGAATGAATTGTTCATGCAAGACATTACCTTTGAGTCTGCACTTTGGCAATAAAAAAAAAAAAAATAGCATGGATGTACAAAAGTGCAGATAGACAAAGGATTCTCCTCACGGTCTCTGCTAATCTAGGGCATGATATGGGGATGTAACTTGAAAGCAAAGACAAAGCATGGACCTTAATATCCGATCAACAGAAGGTATCTTTTTTATTTGTTCTTTTTTTGCCTCTGTTATGTATTTATTCTTATATCTTGTTCTTGTAAATGCTTTTTGATATGTTTAGACACACTTTTAAATTAGATATATGTTTTGCAGGGATTAGTTCCAGTTATTTTAGAACTCTCGCCCTTGGCAGAACATTGAATGTGCGCTAGACATATTTATGCGAATTGGAGGAAGTACCACAAAGGCAAGGCTTGACAAAAGCGCTTTTGGTGGTGATCTAAAGCAACACTACATCCTTGCTTAAGGACATAAGAGTCCGGGGGCTGAGAAGAATTCGAGAAAAGAAGTAAGTTGCCGTGAGATGCCCACGAGTCACTGATTGAAATTAGAGGAAAACAAGGCTTCATAGCGCTTATCGCCATGTGAAGTGAAGCACAAAAAAAGAAAGTTTGTGGTCAGCATGGAAAAGCAAACTCGATCTTGTGGATCATGGGACATACCTGGTATGAGGAGCCTGACAAACTATTCATGTAATCGGCACAAGAAGGAGATCATAGACAAACATATTTGTTCACCATAGATCCTATATATATATGTAGAAGGATGGAAGAAAGGGAGAGGTCTTCAAAGTGAAAACACGAGTGGAAAGAAACTGTTCTTTCTATGAAGAAGAGATAGTTATTTATAGGGTGATGAACAATAAAAAGTGCTACAGTAATGAGCAATATAAAATGAATAGTGATTTTGCTACAGTTAATCTACAATAATTTGTCGGTCACCTTTTGCTACAATATTCGACGGCGCTGCTGTAGTATTTTGTCATGTGATCTTGCAGGTAATCATTTGTCGATGCTTATATATATAAAATAATGAGGAAAGTACAAATAAATTTCTAAATCTATTACATCAATATCAATTTAATATTAAATATTTTAATTGGACTAATTTAGTTCTAAACATTTTGTATTTGTACATATTGAGTCAATTCGATTAATTTTGGTCGGAAATCCCTAACATGAACAACGACCGTCCCGTTTCGCACGACCGGCGTCGACATTGACAAAATTTATAAATTTATAATAAAATTTCTTTTCTTTATTCTTTTTTTTTCCTTTTTTTTTCACAGTGGTAGGTGAGGGCTGGCAAGCCCTCGGGTGGCCCTCGTGACCTCTAGCGAGTGGCGATGGCTCAACCCTCGCAATTAGGTGAGGTTTTGCCCTTGCTTGTAGTTGGTGATGGCTTGGGCGAGGTAATAAAAAAATTAAAAAAATAAAAAAAATCATAAAATTTATTTACGTTAGCACCGATTGTGCCATATCGGATGGTCGGCTTCCATATTAATGATTTTCAGCCAAAATTGATTGGATGACCTCAATTGGCACAAATGTAAAATGTTTATGACTAAATCGATATCAAATCAATAAAATTAGGATTTTTTTGATAATTTCCCCTTTTAGATAACATTATTACCCCATCTTACTCATTAAAGAAAATAGTATATGAAGCCAATAATCAATATTTTGGGGAAAAGTGTTAAAAAAAGTCCTAAACCTTTTTTATTTGTGCTAATTTAGTCATAAACCTTTTTTTATGCTAATTTAGTCCTAAACCTTTTCATTTGGTGCAAATTCAATTTTTTCTAGCTAATTTTGGCCAGATTTTGCTGATCTGAGTGCTGGTCGGCTGATGTGGCACGATTGACACCGACGTGTACAACTTTTAATAATATTTTAATATTTTAGATTTTATATTTTCTTTTTCTTTTTGTTTCTTTTTCTTTTTCTTTCTCCTCCTTCTTCATCCAGTCGATCGCTGAGGTCTAGTGACTGGCCAGAGGCGACAACCAATGAGGTCAGGGTTGACGTTTGGGAAGCCTCGCTAGTGGCCGCAAGGGTGGCCTCTTGTAGGGCGGTGACGCTCGCCCTTGTCGGCTATGGGCGACGCTCGACCTTGCCAGAGGTTGGGCGAGGCTCAACCCTTGTGGTCAACACCTTGCCAACACAGTGAGAGGCCGCCCTCCCGGCCAAGGCCTCGCTAGAGGTTGGGTGAGGCTTGACCCTCATGGCCAATGCCTCGCCAGCTTGGCGCGAGGCCGCCCTCATGTCCAAGGCCTCACCAAAGGTTGGGCGAGGTTGAACCTCGTTGGATCTGGCAAGGTTGAGCCTCTTTCATGGCCAGCGAGGGGCAAGCCTTGCTGCCTTGTGCGAAGCCGCCCTTGTGGTGACTCTTGAGGCTTCTTAGAGGCCAGTGAGGTTGACCTCGACCTCGTTGGCTATCGCCTCTAGCTAGTTACCAAGGTTCGGTGACCGGCTAGAGAAAGGAGAAGTAGAAGGAAAAAGAAAAAACAAAAACAAAAAGAAAATAAAAAATAAAAAATATTAAAATATTAAAATATTAAAATATTATTAAAAGTACACGTTTGCGTCGATTGTGCCACGTTAGCCGGTTGGTGCCTAGTTAGCAAAATTTAGTCAAAATTAGCTAGAAAGAACCGAATTGGCACCAAGTAAAAATGTTTAAAATTAAATTGACAAAAAAAAAAGAGATTTATGACTAAATTGACATAAATGCAAAAAGTTTAGGACTTTTTAAATATTTTCCCCAATATTTTGAGGAATGGCACTAGATTTAGATTTTTTGCTTTATGTCCGTATAAACAAATAGTGTTTAGTACCCACCGGTGGGCAGTTGCATTGGTTGAGAGTCATTCTCTCATCGCCAAGATCAAGAGTTCGAAATCCGCGGTTGCTAGCGTTGTAAGTGAGAGGCCATGGTGATGGGGTCATGTGCTAGTCTCCCCCGAAGTATTGACGTCGGCCCAAATGTGCCACCAGACGCCACTAGGGCCCCATAAGGGGGCTCCGCGGATCCTCGGTTATCAAAAAAAAAAAAAAACACAGATAATGTTTAGGAATTCAATAGAACTTTTTTCAGCCAAAAGGATTTAAGCATTCTAATTCCACAAAATTTGGAAAAGCTATTTCCTTACTTATATAGTACCAAAAATCGCGTAATTAATCCTTTAGATTGCTATGATACTGAGAAGTGTTTTTATTTCAAATATAATGGGTTTATCTTTAAAATTTAATTTTTAATGCACTTCTTTCTGATATAATGAGATCGAGTAAGGATTCCATTTTACCAGAGTTTATAGGATGCGTAGCAAGGTTTTCGTGCGAGGGCAGTCTCCTCTCGTCAACGAAAAGGCAGTGCTAGGAGCACTTTCTTGCCGTGGGAAAATAGCTTTTTCCCTAGTATTAAGTAAAGATTCGTCTTTTTCTTAGGGTACGCCAAAGAAAATCTGACAAAGTTTTGATTAGAAGAGCTCACTGGCTGAATTTGGCAATTCTTCCTTCATTGTTGTGATTTGTGTAACGAGCCGGTTGGCAAACCGGGAAAATTGGGAGTTCATTGACCGGGAACAGTAACCACTTACTTATAGTCGTTGCCTACTTGCGGTGAAAGTTGGGTGGACACGACATCTAGGCGATGCCTGCACAGGAATGTGGAAAAGACGACGGGTCGTCCTCGTGCCGAAAATTCAATGAACGAGCAAAAGTGATAATTGAAAGAAGACGGGTCCATGGAGACCACCGTGTGCCATCGTGCTGTCAGTAATATTTTAGTCAAAAGTAGCCCTCCACGAAAAAAAAAACATGACAAGGCATTTCGGTGAATTTATTTAGTCACTTTCTAAATGTTAACTTATCCTATGATCATATCACTAAAAAAATTATTCAAAAAGTCATAAACTTATTATACAACAGTCAATTCAGTCCAAATTTTTTAGTTATTTTAATTTAGTTCTAAATATTTTGATAATTTTTCAATTTAGTTCTAAATCTTTTAATGATTTATCAATTTAATCATATCGATTAATTTTAGTCTAAAAACGCTGATATAGCAATCTAGTCAATGCCGATTGTTCTACGTGGTATGACAAGCACCGATATGAATAATATTTTACTTTTTTAAAACATCATGGAACTTAGGAATGAATTTGCAATTAGCTAGAACACAATGTTATACTATTAACTTTGAGGATGTTAAAGCAATGATATCCCATATCGAATTACCAATGTGAGCCAATGACTGTCTCTAGTAGCTTTATAACTTACTAGTTCAAAATTTGAATGGACGTGAATTTTTACTGCATAACATGCCAAAACAGTTCAAAATTAGGGGCGGTGACCCTAAACCCAGACATTTGAACTCCGTCCTTGTCCGCTTTTGTGCAAGGACGAAAGCGAAAATTCGAAATTCCTTCCTCTTAAAATATTAGTTTACCTTGCTAACTCTGTCTATGAAACAAGAAAACGCGGTTTGGCGCGAGGTGACCAAAAAAAGGTTCACATGCACCAACTTATCGCCCTAAACCCAGCCGCATTATCTAATTCCAGAAATAGCAAACATTTCAAAAACCATCAACTAAACTTTGTGTGATACCGACGATAGCATAGCAAGGAGTTCATGAATACAGCCCGCATATTATCTCAAACACATAAGCAGCAAATCACACACTAAAAAAGAGAAAAAAAAAAAAAGGAAAAGAAATGACTTGAACTTTCCGAACCAAGTATTTCTTCCAGTTAAAAGATTCACAATCTATCACTATTATCTCTGAACCATTCCGCTGAAAAAGTTATCCATTTTACCAAGAATTTTAGCGGTGTAGCTCCCATTTGAAACCCTAGATAAACTACATATTGGCCAGACATAAGAATAGAGATAATTGAAAAAAAAAAATGGCATACAAAAACAAAGCACGCACAAGGTGTCTGTTGACACTTAAATTTTTGCATAAAAAATGGGTTAATTTTTACCAATAAAATTAAAATTGCATAACATATAGTTTAGAAACATTGATTTTATTTCATTTTATTTTATTCCATTTTTGCATTGGACCGATGGTGAACGTTGATATGACATGAGATTTTTCACATATTCAAGTAATATACACCGAAGACATTTTTGGGCAGAAAATAAGGTTTTGGATGGAATATTTGAAAAATACAAAAGGAAATATTACACGAGGTGCGTATATTTCAATGATATATTTAGGGGATTATGCACAAATAAAATTGGAAACAAAATATACCACAAAGATCAAATTCTTCCCCTATAAAAAGGGTTGTCCGTGTACAGCAAAAGGTGCTCTTCCTTGGGTTTTGTTTATTGGAGTTCAAAATTCAAAAGAGAAATTTTGGTTTCGTGGAAAAGGAAAAAAGTCAAAAAGGTGCTAAAGAAGAGAAAAATGTGTAGAGTGAGAGACGTACGAATAGACAGGTGAGGTGAGAGAGAGAGAGAGAGAGAAGAGAAAAAAAGAAAGAAAAAAAGAGGATCATCGTGTGTCTTCTTCCCTCGGCACTCGACGCGTGCGTCTTTAGTTTGTGCCAACCTTGTGCCCGCACCGGCCACCGTGCCAGATCACCTTCACCACCGCCGCCTCGCCAGACTCGCCTGCGACGTGCAGCACCGCCGCGACGCTCGTTGCTACTCCCTTGTCGCTCCGCCGGTGCCTCAGCCCTCGCCGATGCCTGTAGCATCCTGCCGCCTTCCACCCAAGTGCTGATGCCGCCACACCAGCAGCTAGTTGTTGTGCCTCCCTCTGCTTGACGCCTGTGACCCAGCAACCGATGTCCTTAGCTCTGCTTCACCTGCGAGCTCGCGCTGGCCATTGCACCAGCACCATCGCTCGTCGCCCCTGTTGTAGCTGCGACGACCCGACACCTCTGCCTACTCGTTCGTCGTTGCGTCTGACGTCACCGTTTGCCACTGCTTGTTCTTCGCAACGCCGCCCTTGCTTTGTCCACAATTTGCCCAGCCTAGTGCCGCGTCTCCATGATCACCTACGCCTGTGCCGATCGCCCTCTGTCAATCTCCGCCGCTCCTGCAGCCAGCACAGCCCCGTGGCCTGTAGCAACCCAAGCATCGCACTCCATGCATGAGCGATGCCCATGCTTCCGGCCACCTCCGTTTTGAGCCTCCTTGCCGTGTGCCTGCTGTGCCCTCGCCAGAACTCCAAACCTGCTTCCAAGCCTTGTTTAAAAAAAGAAAAAGAAAAATCAAATTAGGTAGATTTACTTTATTTTATTAGGCAGATTTATTTTATCTTATTTTATTTTTATATCTTGTTTTCTTTATTTGAAATTCTCTATGCATAATTGAAAATTCTGACGTACCACATAATTCGCAACCGCACATGGATTTTTTACTCTATCTATAAGGTTTTAGATGAAATAATTAATCAAGCGGGAATAAAATTGATATTTTGATATTTAAAGCTTAAGATCAATTTATCGATTTTATTAGTGAGAAAATTAATGTTGATTTAGATATTATTCCTTGATTTGAATGATATATGGTATCTTTGATAATTTTGAATGGCTTTGTGTTTGTCTCATCTTGATTGCTTTATTTATCCTGGAATATGTTTGAGTTAGATTAGTTTCATATTAGAATATTGGTAATTCACATATTTAGACTAAGTATTTTATTTATTCTGAATTTTTGAAATAGAAAATACCAAAAACATAAATTTAGGATGTTAGATTTTGGTTTCATTAATTTAATATGTATGTTTAATTGTTTGACAATTTTAATTTCGAATTTTATAAAGAAAAACGAACAAAAAAAGACCTAGAATTAGGGCATTCTTTGCACGTCATTGCATGTTAAAATAAAATTGCATGTAGTTTAATTCTAGATAATATTTTCTAATATATTATAAGTTTAGATATTTTTTTAGGTAGATTGGTTTGGCCTAACCTAATTCCTAATATAAATTGGATGATATCGATAGACTTTTTTTTGCAATTTTCTAATTTCGAATGAGATGGACCTAGACAACGAACTAGGGAGGACGGAGTTAGTTTCGTCCAGATATGCCTTCCCATAGTGGGCGAACTCCCTGTTCAAGCCCTTAAGGGACAGCCTTTTAGCAAAAAACTACTATGACCTTTAGTTCAGAATCTAGAAACACCCAGATAGAACCATAATGGTAACATTTCTAACTGCCCGAGCTGCATTTCTTAAAGGATCTTACCAGGCTAGAGAAGAAAGAGCAGTTTAGAAAGCCATAGAGAGAATTTCATGAATCTCACAAAGCACACACTTTACTTAAGGAAATCTGCCCAACACATTACATCATTTTCGCCTTTTATAGTCAATAAGAGGTTACAAACATACAAGGACCAAGCTCATGGGTCCTGAAACAAACAAAGGCTTCCAAAAATCTTGGTAGGGAATTATTTGCACAGTATGAACAGTGACAGTGAACAGTGACTTCCATAGCCTACTACTACAGTAAAAGTGAACAATACCTTGCTATAGTGAAATTGTACGGACATGATATTCTTCAATGGTCTCATCCATCACGAGCATTGTAGTCATAGTTTGAGTCATCTGAACTGTGCACTATTGCTAGGCAATGTTCATCATATTTTTGTTCAAGTGTGTCAAGGTCTTCTAATGAGAAAATCTGGTTTAGCTGGTATGAAGTGCTTGCATATGCTTTTTCTTGTGCCCAATTTGTGTTGTCATCGTCTGTATTATCGGCAGGAATGCTTGGTTGAAGCCAATTAGGTGGCTATGCAGAAAATGAGGTGTTCATTTTTTGGGATAAGGACAAAGGTCATTGATCATAGGGGTTTTGGGAAATATGACCTCCCTATTTAGCATAGGGGTCTTGAGAGGACTGTATAATGTCATTTGTGTCTGCCATTTCATGCTCCTATGATGATGTAGCTTGCCTGAATTCCTTGAGTGCTTCCTTGGCTTTTGATGCTAGATCATAATGATCCCATGCAGTGGGTACATTATAACTCCATGCATCTTCAGAAATGATTTTATTTTCTTGGCACAAGATTCTCTGGAGTTCTCGGTATTGATGTTCACAGCAACCAACAGTACCTAGATAGGACTTGTGAACTCGAGCCTCTGTACTAATTGGAATAGGTTTATAGGATGATGTACCTATACTCAAGGGAGCATTAACGATGTTGCCATTATTTGTAAGAAAAGCCCATGGTCGTCGGAAAAACAAAATAGTATGGCCCTCAAGGTTTGGTTGTGTGGTTCTCAGTTCTTTCTCCAGGAGCCATTTCCAATGAGTTGAAGGATAAAACCAATTAAGAAAATCTAAAAGATTTTTGTCACTTTCATTCTCAATTTTTCTTCTACCGAGTCTAAATATCTTGGTGATGTTGGCAATGAATCTTTTAGTTGGGATTTCAATAGCTATTAAGTACTTATTAGTTAAGTACCATAATAACCATCGAAGTTGATCAAGGAAATCATCTTCCTTCTAGATCAGTGGATGTATGAACAGATAATCTGCATTTAAACCAAAAGGATAAAGAATTGAACCTCCGTTGAATCTAAACAGATCTGTGTGGCATTGCCACATGAGCTTATCCAGATTTTCAGTAAGACTGTCATTCTAGATGTGTTCAATGATTTCCTAGGAGTATCGCTAGCTTGGCCAGTCTTTTATCTTCTTAAGCTTATACTTCTCATTGTGATGAAAAGTATTAAAAGCATGCCTCATGATATATATGTTGATTTCTGCTGGTGCTTTTGGTCTTGACAAGAAGTCAGTAAGCACATTCTTCTTTCCAGTAATATGTTTTGTCTCAAAAGAGTATTTTGAAAACCATTCAACCCATCGAAGTAGTTGAGAATTTGGAACTTGATTCTGTTTGAAGTTGGTCATCTGAGGGAAAGATGCTATATCCAATTCTACCAGGAAGTGATGGCCAATGAGATGGAATTCGAACTTTTTTATCCTATTTTTTACCGCCAAGATTTCTTTGAAAGTAGAATGATAATGCATTTCAGCTTGGGAAAATTTTTCACTTTTATAGGCACACAGATGCCTCTTACTATTAATTTATTCAATTAGAACGGCGGCCCAGTATTCATCACTGGTGTCAATATGGAGAATTCTCTTTCCTGTTGATGGGATTACAAAGGAGGAAGAGTCTACATAATCTCCTTAAGTTCAGTGACTGCTTTAGTCTGAGGTTCTCCCCAAGGTGGGGGATTTTTCTTCAGCATTGTCTGCAATGGGATTAGCAGCTTTGCAAGATCTGGGACAAAATCTCTGAGATAATTGATTATCCCAAGAAATTGTTGAACTTGCTTTGTTGTGAAATTCATTTAAGGGAATTTCAACAATTCCTGAGCAATGTGTGGCCCTGGATAGTATCCCTTTGTTAAGATGCATATCGAGAAATTCAATTTCTGTTTGGGCGATGTTCATCTTTCTTTGAGAAAGCATGATGCCATGCCTTTTTACAATTTCTGCAAACTGCTCAAGAAGTTGGCAGTGTAACTGCTCATCAGGACTGTGGAGCAGGATATCATCGATGTATACTGCTGCACTTGACAAGATTGGCTGGAAAATTTGGCACATGGCCTTTTGTAATAGAGATGGTGCAACTTTTAGGCCAAAAGGTAGAAATTTTCATTGGAAATGTTGGTTTAGGATACAGAAACCTTGTCTTAGGTCTGTCTTTAGAATGAATGCCCAATTGTCAAAATCCAGCTTTGAGATCGAATTTGGAATAGATTTGAGCTTTGGATAATCCAGCAAAAATGGAGTTTCTAGAGGGTAAAGGAAATTTGTCATCTTGGAGGAAAAGATTAAGCATTTGGTAGTTAATTACCAGTCTCCTTTTTCCTCTCTTTTGCTCAGCACGTTTATTGACATAGAAAGCTTCACAAGCCCAAGCTTCACAAGCCCATTGAGAATTGGAAGTTTCAATAAGGCATTGCTGTAACAGCTCCAAGCATTCCCTTTGAGCTAAAATCAAGTGTTTTGGATTCATACCCGTATGACTTGCCTTAGTTGGATTGATATCCTCATTCTTTTTGGAAGGAAGGCGAATGAAGAACTCTGGATTCTTCCAGAATGAGATTCTGAAGAAGATTCCAACAACTTTTGCATAATTGGGTCTAACAGACTCATTTGTATAGAAAAAAGTCTCTAACTATTGACAAATTCAGAAAAAATGATCTTTATATTTGAGACATTTTCCAGGAATAATTTGAAGTTGAGAAATTTGAGTCATGATGTCCCAACCAATAATCAAATCTTTGTTGGAAAAACTGAAGCAAAAAATTTTTGTGGTTATGGAACACTGTGGAAAAAACTGAATAGTTATCGGAGTGGTTCTCACATTTGTAGAAAAAGTATCTCCTGAAACAGAGTTGAAATACCGGGCACATGAAGTCCAATATTCTTCAGGAAGAATTTTGGTGTTTAAGATTGAAGAAGCTGCTCTAGTGTTTATAAAAGCAATGACAGTGATAGGCTTAGCAAATTTTGAAGTGAATATTTTTATAGGGAAATGGGGACAATAAGTTTGGCTTGAGAATATGTCAGTGCTTTCTTCTAGAGGGGTAAGAGATATGTGAAAAATATCTTCAAGATCTGAATCCGAATTAGTGTCCCTGCGAGTTCGGTAACAAAGGATGACACAAGGAGTTTGTTGACATGGTTCTTCATCCGCAGAAAATAGAGATTTGATATCATCATTTTCAAGAGAAATACCAGTTTCATTCTTTATATGATGTATCAAATAGTTCGACCTTTTTTCACTTGAGGACAACTTTTGGCAAAATGTCCTTTTTGATTACAGATGAAGCATCAATTTGACTTTTTATGGCCTGAGCGATCTTTTCTTTTGCGTAGGTATCGCCATTTCTTCTTTCTTTGGAAATGCTTAGAGCCATGCCTGGATTTATTTATCTAGAGCTTTTTGAAGTGTTTCTTTTTCCTGGAGGATTTGCCACAAGAACCATCACAATCTTTCTTGGAGCATTTGATCTTTAAGTTTTGGCAAGAACAGGCTCTATCAAGCTCTCTATTGTCATTGACATAAGTCTGGATCATCTAACACTTTATACACAATTCTTCCAAGCACAAATGGATTTCTTGTTGGAGTTCTCCCAATGGAACATCTTGGATCCTGCTTTGCCTAGAGAGAAAGGTTCTCTCCACTGTTTGAGATAATTCTTCGGGAATGGAGGTCAATAAGACATGCTTCAAATTTGCATCAACTCCAATTTGATAGAAGAGCTTAAGCATTTCACGATAATGCTTATCAAGATGTTTTTTCTGAAGAGAGCAGTATCTTCTTTCAAAAAATTCTCTTCTTTTGAGTTCTATAAGGTCAACGGGTTTTCCCACAAAAAAATGGTATACAAGAGTAATGGCATGTTGAAAGTTTGGCGAAAGTAAAAAAATGAAGCCGATCTTGTTCTGACACAGATTGCCACCATAGTTTAAGGCTACCTGTGAACCTTGTGACAAAGTTGAAAATGACATCATACTTGTCCTGGTTAGTAATGGCTTGGGTATTTAGCTAAGTATGAAACTCTTCAAGTCTTTCTGGCCATTTGTGATAAGGAATGTAATCAATAGTGAAAAATTGTTTTGATGAAGAAGTGGCCACATTCTGGAAGAGATTGTTTGGCTAGACGACCTCTGATTCAAAAAGGTTTGATTCCATGTAATGGTTTGGAGGATCGACCATCAATAAGACATGCTTCAAATTTGCATCAACTCCAATTTGATAGAAGAGCTTAAGCATTTCATGATAATGCTTATCAAGATGTTTTTTTTCTAAAGAGAGCAGCATCTTCTTTCAAAAAATTCTCTTCTTTTGAGTTCTATAAGGTCAATGGGTTTTCCCACAAAAAAGTGGTATACAAGAGTAATGGCATGTTGAAAGTTTGGCGAAAGTAAAAAATGAAGCCGATCTTGTTCTGACACAGATTGCCACCATAGTTTAAGGCTACAGCCGTGAACCTTGTGACAAAGTTGAAAATGACATCATACTTGTCCTGGTTGGTAATGGCTTGGGTATTTAGCTAAGTATGAAACTCTTCAAGTCTTTCTGGCCATTTATGATAAGGAATGTCATCAATAGTGAAAAATTGTTTTGATGAAGAAGTGGCCACATTCTGGAAGAGATTGTTTGGCTAGACGACCTCTGATTCAAAAAGGTTTGATTCCATGTAATGGTTTGGAGGATCGACCATCAATAAGACATGCTTCAAATTTGCATCAACTCCAATTTGATAGAAGAGCTTAAGCATTTCATGATAATGCTTATCAAGATGTTTTTTCCGAAGAGATATAAACATCTTCTTTCAAAAAATTCTCTTTTTTTGAGTTCTATAAGGTCAATGGGTTTTCCCACAAAAAAGTGGTATACAAGAGTAATGGCATGTTGAAAGTTTGGCGAAAGTAAAAAATGAAGCCGATCTTGTTCTGACACAGATTGCCACCATAGTTTAAGGCTACCTGTGAACCTTGTGACAAAGTTGAAAATGACATCATACTTGTCCTGGTTGGTAATGGCTTGGGTATTTAGCTAAGTATGAAACTCTTCAAGTCTTTCTGGCCATTTGTGATAAGGAATGTCATCAATAGTGAAAAATTGTTTTGATGAAGAAGTGGCCACATTTTGGAAGAGATTGTTTGGCTAGACGACCTCTGATTCAAAAAGGTTTGATTCCATGTAATGGTCTGGAGGATCGACCATGAATATGGATGAGGTTACTGGTGGTATGGGAGAGGGATCCACAGAAGGAAGTGAGAAAGATGATGAAGATGAGAGGGATATTGAGTTTGATTCGGTGTCAAAAATGTTTGGAAAGGCTGATTTTGTTGGAAACAAAATTTGGTCTATTGGAATGACAAGATCAATATGTTGTGGAAGCTATGGAGTAACAGCATCAGGTTGTGGTTCCTGGTTACCCAAATCTCTAAGAAAATATTCTAATGGATTTGACAACATTAATTGATCTAGCCTTTCTCTTATAACAAGCCGGGATTCTTCGGACTTCTTTTCTTTTCCCTTTTCTTTCCTTATTCGATGCAGTTCTTTAAGACGATTTCGCATTTCAGCCACATCTGTCTTGTTTTGCTGAACAAGAATATTTGTGATAGTAGCAAAAATGGATGTTTGAGGTGGAGGAGGAGGGAAAGGCTCTACTCACAGAGTGGTTGGAAATGGATTGAGTCTTTCATCTTCAAGGATTTGGATTTGCCTTTTGAGTTTGTCTATTTCAGCCTTAGGACTTTCGAGATAATGATATCCTAAATGTTGTCCAGATTCTAAGGCATGAAGCCTCTTTTGGAAATCTGAAAGCATCTTCTTGGTGGTTTTATCATATCTTCGCAAGTCTTGTTGCACATTTTCAATCTTGGAATCAATTGCTTTAAATGCATTGTTGTGTGCAAAGAGAGTCTTCGATTGCCAATTTAGAACGGCTTCAGTAACAGGAGTTTTTTTCTATCTTCCATGCTCATCCACATTAGTGGGGGCAGGTATCTTAGGCACATGCCTATATCTGCCTTGTTGATCAATAAATTCTTCTAAAGCAAGAAACGAGGGTTTAGAAATTTCTCGAATAAGATGAGGAAAGTTTGTTTCGTGAAACATGGCAATGGAATAGCTGGGTGGTATTTCTGTTGGAACCTCAAGTGGGTAGGAATGTTTTTTTGCCCACTTTACAATTGGCTTATAAAATGGAGAAATGGTTGGCTTTTTCTAAGGTGGAGATGGAGGCGGTGATGATGGTGGATCCGGTGATACAGAGGAAGGAACATTGAACTCTAGTGGTGGAGTTGGTGCATAAGAAATCATAAACTGATATTTATCACACTTACCAAGAGTATCAACGGAGGGATCTCCATTCAAGTGCCTTTGGTACACAGGGTCCTTGGATCTTTTATGCTTCTGTTGAGGTGGAGGTTTTGTAAATGGATCTACCTCATCCAAAGAATTTATACAATAAGAGCATTGACAAAAAGGATCCCAAAAACAGTGACCATACTGGTTTTTGTAGTAATGGACATGGTGTCCATCACTATTGAAATGACGAACAAGCTTTTTTGGATCTGGCTCGGAAGTTGACTCAAGAACACATGGTTCAATCATGAAGAAGGTTTGGAAGATAGAATGACTTTCTTCATTTTCTTTGTCAAATTTGATGGAAACAGTTCCATCTTTCTTTCTAACAAATTTAGAATCTGAAGACTTGAAATGCTTGTTGCTCTGATGCAACTTTTCATAGTTGGTGACCTAGGTTTCTAGAAGGAGTGTGGCCATTTTTCCCTTCGGGATCTGTCTTGGGACATAAATGCAAGATGCTTAGTCATTCTGCATAGAGATGAACAAAACATCTAAGATGAACAAAGCATCTTCATTTCCATTGTGGAAATTCAGGTCAAGAGCATGGTTTTGTACTCGGTAGACCATCTGATAATGCAATGTTGCTGCTACAGAATCAGTAGTTTGAGGAGCTCCAGTGAGCTGAACTTGGACTTTTAGAAAGGAAAGCAGTTGGGGATCTGAGAGAGTAATATTGAAGTTTGGATATAGAGTCACAAAGACTGTTCTGGCATTTAAAGTGGTTTGAATAGTACTAATGCAAGCATGTTGCTATTCTAGGAATTTGGTATACAATAAAGCAATTCTTGCCACAACTGGTAAGCCTTTACGACCATGAAAAGTAAGAGCAAGACGTACAGCTCCATAATGAACACGAGAATATCCCTGCTGGATCCATTGTCTGGGAAATTCTGGACGGATTTGAAGAGTAAGAAAGTACTCCTTTTTAGTGGCAGAATAGGATGTTGATCGAACTTTGAGGACTGAACATATTCTTTCACTTCCTTTAGAGTCTGGCGAATGGAGCGGATAGGATAAAATGATGAAGGGTGGTTTGGCAAAAGCAGAATAGGGGTTCATTAGGGGAAGCTGGCTTTCGAGATCTTAGTTTCATCGAGAGAGACTTCATAAAGATAGTCTATCTTAGAAGCATTTGAAATACGAAAATCTGAAGGGGTTGAAGAGGATGGAGTAGCAATGAGAGAAACAGGTGCTTCAAGTATTTTTGGTTTATCTGTTATGATGGGAAAATATCTTCTTAGCACTGGATTCACCTACTAAGCGCATGGAACAAATATCATTACAAATGATACCATGGCTCTGATACCATTGAATGGACCTAGGCAAGAACCAGGGAGGACAAAGTCAGTTTCCTGCAAATATGCCTTCCCACAGTGGCAAACTCATTGTTCAAGCCCTTAAGGGACAACAATACCAAAAAAAAAAAAAAAAAAATCATCTTAGAATAAATTAATTCCATTCTCTAGGATAGATTGCATACTTATTAAGAAAATACAAAAAAATATTATGTGCATGTCATCTAGAATTAGGTTCATAAAATGCATGTCATTTAGTGATTGTTGATAGGTCCATTTAATTAAAAATCGCATGTCATTAGAATTAGGTCATTTGGTATAGATTTAGATTTCATTAAACGAGAGAAATTTTTTTAAAAAGGTTGAGTGATTGTGTGTTAATTAGAAATCAGATCTAGGGTTATCGATGTGAATTCTGATATAACATTGCAGATACTTTTGTTGCCATGAAGTAAATATTGCAATTTATTCACTGCTTTATCTTGGTGTTAAATTGGTGGTTTGCGCACTCGCATGATCACCTCACATGTTAGGGAAGTAAATTAAAATTAATTCAAGTTGCCTACAAAACATTTTTTTTTTTGAAATAAAAAGAGCAAGATACCGAAAGGGCATTAGAAAAGTTTAGTGTAATCAAGTCCTCGTACCTAAAGTCTCTAGTTCATAAGAATAAAATAATTCTCCCATTATTTTACTTAGGTGTCTAATTGATCTACTGTAAACTGATTAGTGACGACTCCTAACTAATAATATTTTGCATGTTAAATATTTGAACCTAAGTCGCGAATTGGTATGAGCTTGAGAGAGCCCCAGCTAAGTTTAGACTTGATAGTTCATTAGCCTAATCGTAGGTGGAACACCCTAAATTTAGGTCGCGATAGTGTCGATCTCGGTTGTCTGATACTTTCACCTAAGGAGATTATTAGAAAAAGCCTAAATTTGAGCTCGTCAACATACCTAGTTCAATTCACCTTCACTTAAAAGTTTAAATTAATTTGTTATGTAAAATGTATTAACTACTTTACACTATACCAATTCTCTGACGTAGGACTTTTTTTACACAATTCATAGGTGCATGTTGACAGTAAGTGGCAAATCAAACCTCAAGCTAGGAGAAGTGAGCTTTTCTCTGACATCTATCATGTGCTTATTTGTGGGCCGCAACTCGTGAATATTGGTTGCTTCAAGCTTTGGAGAATCTATTATACACTTCACATGAGATTGCTATTATTCCCTAACAATTGGATAGGCCATGGGGTCAGGAGCTTCCAAGGATCTTAAAAGTCATCTACATACCTCACGTTATGTGTTCACATTGCCGAGTGACTGAACAGAATCTCGAAAATTAACAACTTGCGTTCCATACACATAAATGTTTTTGGAATGCAGAAGGGACTCAGGTGTTCACAAAGATAAAATGAACTTAATCATGCAGGTCAAATAATAATAAATCAAGTCATTGGACTCTTTCCTTCTTGCATGCATGACAGACCTTCAAATCACTATAATTTTTTCTTGATGTTGAAGTGAGGAGATGCTATCTCGCGCTGGATATTAGTGCTGGAATATTTAAATATTAAATTATACCTTCATTTAATAACTTAAATGTTTAGAATAGTTAGCAATGTTCTTGAAAATCTCCATTCAATTCTAGAGCACATTCGGGATGAAGCAAGAGTTTGACTAGAAAATCTTGAGGGTTGCAGCACAAGCATTGCAATTATAGTGAGTTATATTCTTAGGCCTGATCATCATTATTTGGGTAGTACAAAAGTTAGAGATGGCAAAATGGGTCTTATATCCATATATGACCCATTTAAATCATAAATTGGTCATATATGGGTCACTTATTTTTTGAAAAACTAGTTAAATGAGTTTAGCACTTAAAGACTTAAGATAGGTGGGTCTTAAATGAGTCTTAAGTGTGTCTTAAATGAGTTCCATTTAGAACCCATTTTTAACCAAAATATCACAATTTCTCTCTTCCCTCTTTAACTTTACAAATATATATAAATTGAAATTATAATTAATTTTTTATTTTTATTTTCCTTTTTTTTAATTTCTTTTTTCTTCCTCCTTTCGGTCACCAGCATGGCGATTGTTTGTGACCGGCCAGGCGAGCCTCGAGCTCATCGAATCTAGTGAGGCTCGAGCCTCGCCAATCTGGCGAGACTCGAACTCACCAGCATCGGGTGAGGCTTGAGCCTCGCCAGATTCGGCGAGGGGCAAGCTTGAGCTCGCCGAATCTGGCGTCGGAGAGGAGGAGGTTTCGCCGATCTCCGGCAAGGCTCGAGCCTTATCGTTCTGGCGAGCCTCGAGCTCGCCAGTGTCGGGTGAGCTCTAGCTCGCCGAATCTAGCGAGGCAGAGGCCTCGCCGACATCTAGTAAGGCTCGAGCCTCGTTGATCTGGCGAGCCTCGAGCTCGCTGGCATCGAGTGAGCTTGAGCTCGCTTGTGGCCGATCATCAGCTGTCATCATGGCCGGCCAAAGATGAAGAGGAACAAAAAAGAAAAAAGAAAAGAGAAAAAGAAAATTAAAAATTATATTCTTAAAAAATAAAAATAAAAATAATTAAAAATTTAATTTTTAAAAATAAAATAATTAAAATTCAATTTTTAAAAATAATTATTTTAAAAATTATAAAAATTATCCATTAAATTTGTGTTGTATAAAACTATTTTAGCAATACCATTTTTAAATATATAAATAAGAAACAAGCTTTTTTAGGTTTAGTTAAATGGGTGGTATGTGTTGAATATAGGTCGGGTCAGGTATGGGTAAAAAAATTTGCACCTCGAGAATTGGGTCATAAACAGATTAAATGGGTCGATTTGGGTCGGACCATTTATGACCCGACCCACTCGTTTAACGGGTCTAACAAAAGTGAATTAGTTTGATTTGAACGGGGTCAAAATCGATGAACGCCTAATTTTAAGATAAAAAGTCAAATACTTGTTGAATGTCGTATTTCAAACTCGAGCCTGCAATTATTAGATATTCAACATATAAATCAATAAATTAAAATGTATCTCGGCATGTCATAAATGATTAAAAGGATTAAAAAGTTCAACTCACCGCAACGTATTTATTATTCATGTTTGAATGGATTGATCCAATTATGATTCCAACCCATTTAAGCCCAAATTGAGTATGCTTAACTGCGTCCCGTGCCGTGTCGAAAATTATTGGTTCTATTATCATCCATTATAGAAATTATCCCATGAAATGTCAGTACTTTTGGCACAAAACAATAGATTTCTGGCCTTTTATTTTTTAAATTCTTCGTCTGCAGGTAGGTAACTACTTCTTATCGACTAGGTAGACGTATGCAATGACAAATTCGCGAAGGAAACATCTACCGCTTCTTCGCACAATGCTTCGAGTGTCCCCATAAGTCAAATGAGATGTCCATACCCGTGACAAACCCAATGCCAAGACTTTCTTTGTTTCACATGTAATTAAATCAAAATTATACGCCTTTCTATTTAATGAGATGTCCACACCTGCGACAAACTCAGTATTGGTCTTTCTTTGTTTCCCACGTAGAATTTAATCAAAAGTGCATGCATTTCTGAAGGCGTAGGACAAATGACATAAGAATTTTCATCCATTATTAAATAGTCTAATAATGCAGGTGTTTATTTAGTTCACCAATGGACCGAGAGCACTCGGGACATGTGCTTGCGGTCGTTGCCTTCTTTGTACATTGAAGTTTTTCAAAATCTTAAGGAAACTTCGATGCAATCAGGAGACTCGTGCTCGGTATAAACCCATCCCATATGTGAGGACATGTTCTTCCTATTGGCTAAAGTTAATGTGAATTGCGTGGTAAAAAAGGTTATCAGCCTAATCAAGATAACGGTTTATTCATTAATTATCACTGGAGAATGCATCGTAAAGAACATACGAGAAAAGCATGAAGAAGCATCGGCCCGACAAAAGATACCACTAAAGAAGGCCCCCAAACAATATGACGCATTTCCTCTTTCATCTGATTCTGCCCTTCCTCCTTGGAAGCATGTAAGATGGGGAGTTTGATTCCTGAAAATGGAACGCCGTGGCTGATACTCAATCTCTAAACTATTGTTGTATTTCTATGTTTGGTCTCGACTCTCGAATGTGGAAGTATCGAATGTAAAAGCTTCACCACAAGTTTCCAATAAGAAAATGTCAAATCTTAGCATGAGCGGACACTTAAGTGTCAAAATTGAAACAAAATGAATTAATTAAGTACCAATGACGAGAAAATTCGGCCAAAATATTGACGTAGCGATATTCTAATGAGCCAAGTGTAAAATGATATTGTTTTGCATGCTTACGTGGCTAGACAAGTGCTAAAACAACATCGTTTTGTTGCTGACGTGAATAGATAATTAATATAAAAATTAATTAAATTAAATTTAAAATAAAAAAAATTAAAAGAGGAAGATGAACAAGTAGCGGTGGCTAAGGGCTTAGCCCTCGCCTCCGCCGTCGCCCCTCACCACCGCCGAGAAGGTGGGGGGATGGTCGATCGGGGTCACTGAGCCCTAGCTAAAGGCTGGTGACCTTAGCCAACTGGCAGCTAGGGCCTGTGAGCCCTCGCTTAGATTTGGGGTAACCCCGACAAACCCTCCCCCCACGGTGATGGCGAGTGGCGGCAACAGTGAGGGCTGAGCCCTCAGCTGCCGATTACTATTCATCTTCCCCTCTCTCTCTCTCTCTCTCTCTCTCTCTCTCTCTCTCTCTCTCTCTCTCTCTATTTTTTTTTTAATTTAATTAAATTAATTTTTATATTAAAATTTGAATTGTGCCAAAACGACATCGTTTTTGCATTTCTTTATTGAGTTAGCCTTTCGGCAAGCCATGTAAGAGAGCAAAATTAATAAAAAAAAATGTCAAGTAGGATTTTCGATGGGATTTGCCGAATGTGGCACTCAAGTGTCCCATTTTTCAAAAAAAAAAAAAAAAGAGAGATATTTGAGTATTTCATTGTGGCACTTAAGTATCCTCCTGTGTCAAGTTTTGGCTCTTGAGGTGTTCTTTTGTTAGAATAGAAATCATTATGTGTTTAAGAATGAATTTGCAATTAGTTGCGACACAATGTTATACATTAAGTTTGAGGGTGTTAAAGAAACGTAGTCCCATATCAGATAAATAATGTGAATTAATTAATATGTCTAATAGGTTTATAACTTACTAGCTTAAGATTTTGGGTGAACCTAAATTTTTATGGCACAATATGCCACGACAACCAATAGTGAAAGGATGATAGACTTAATCTTAGACTGATATCTGAGAAACTCAAAGTGGCCAGTGTGAGCATTACATCTTAGACAAGTTTAGACTGTGGCCCGCTGCATGAGTCACTTAGCTTATGATGACTGTCATGGACATCTGTTCCCATAGCCTAGTGGGTTCAAACTGCAAATGGATGGGCTTAGACTGCTATTTGGGCCGCATAAGCCGAATATTATTGTGTAAGGTAAGATCTTTTTTATTACAGGCCAGAGAATTTAGGTTCGCGTGCCCATCGATCAAGTATAATTCCTAATGAAACGTTTTCTCCATAGCCAGAACAACTTGTAGGTTTGATACTCTCGTTGGCATGCCCATCGTTCGGGCATACTTGATGGGTTTTATGGGTGGGCCGCCCATGTTGGGCTAAACCAGCCCATAACCTACAAATGTAAATGCCTTTGGCACCTTGTTTTTCAATATGAAACGTTCTTTTACTTTAAAAAAAAAAAAAGGAAAAAAGAAAAAAGAAGTAGAAACACACTACATCTCTCCCTTACGAAAGAAAGAAGTTTCTCTCTCAAGGTTGCAATGAAGGCATTTAATCTATGGAAATAAGGTATGTTCCAAAATGTAGTATACCCAGTTCAATCAGTAATTCAAAAATTTTATGGCCATATTTCTCACATATTGGAATATAAAATTTGCTTCATACACTTCTAGATGAAACGCTTTTTCTGTGTTCTGTACTTAGAGTTAGGTCATTGAAAAATGGCAACATATAAGGTTTATTTGCCAGATTTAGAATTTTACAGATTCCTTCTCTTTATTTTTTGAATACTACTGAAATAAAATGTGATCCTTTATAGGTATTGAATAAAAAAACAAAGAACAGATGAGAAACTCCAAACATTTCAAGGATTTGAACAAAGAGAATGCTTATTCAATGGCTGAATTGAACATGCAGAAACCGTATTGTAGTCTCACAGCTATCAGCCATCCTCCATAACCCTAGGAGCAAATTTGATCTGGCGCAATTTGCTTTGACTATGGTCCATCGAACAGGGTGTGATGTCATTTGCCTTCTGTAGATGCCCATTCTTTTTCATGATCTTCTATTCGGTTTTGAATATGAATTTTGAATAATTATTTGCAAATATTCACAGGTTGTTGCAAAATAATAGCAGCGGTCTTGGGAAAGGAAGATAAATCATGGGATTCCAAATCATAGTGATTACGAGGACAGGACAGGATATAACGTTAATCCGTTCTGTTTTGTTCAAATTGCTCGAGTTGCTAATTGTGACGGGCCAGGGAGAGCAAGAGCAGAGGATTTGTCCCAAGCATAACATCAAGGAAGTTGTCATCCTTAGCTATCATTGATCTCCAGCAAACATTTATTGAGATCTTAAGTCAGATTGTGGTGCATTTTCATTTTCCAAGTATATTATACACTGATAGAGTGATATGAAGAAATAGCCAAGTCAATGCATTAGATTTTATATAGTTCGGAAAATTATCAAAAAAAGTCATAAATCTATTGTAATTTTATCAATTCAGTCATATTTTTTTTTTTTTTTTTTTTACCAATTTAGTCCTAAACCTTTTACAATTATTCAAATTCAATCCATCCGGCCAAAATTAGCCAGCTAGCGCTAACGTGGACGTTGGTCGGCAAACGTTGATGTGAAATTTTTTTTTAATATATATATTTTTTGAATTCTTAATTTTTTTTTGAATTTTTGAATTCTTTTTTTTCTTTATTTTTCCCCGCCTTCTCCTTTCTCTAGCCAGTTGGCGCCGGCTAGAGGCAAGGGCCGGCGAAGCTCACCCCTACCGGCCACTGGCGAAGGCGAGCCTCACCCAATGATGGTGAGGCCGCTGTCGCCACATCTAGTGAGGAGCCTCGCCAATGGCTAGTGAGGAGCCTCGCCAATCGCCGGCGAGGCTGCCGTTGCCAAATTTGGCGAGGTCGAGCCTCGCCATCCCTAGGTGAGGAGGCTCGCTAGCCATTGGCAAGGTTGGCCCTCGCCTTGGTTGGGCGAGGCCTTGTTGGATCTGGCGAGGCTAGGCCCCGCCCAACCATGGCGAGGATCGACCTCGCTAGTGCCGGCAAGCTTGGCCCTTGCCAAGGCTGGGTGAGGCTTGCCCTCCCCAATGGTCAGCGGGGGCGAGGTCAGCCTTGTCGGCCCTCACCTCTGGCCGGCATCGGCCGACCAGCGGAAAGAGAAGGTGGGGAAAAAAAGGAATTAAAAAGTTTAAAAAATATTTTAAAAAATAGAAAAAAATATTAAAAATTGCCACGTCAGCATTTGTCGGACGGCCGGCATCCACATCAATGCTAGTTGGCTAATTTTGGCCGGATGGACTGAATTGGCACAATTGTAAAAGGTTTATGATTAAATTAGTCAAAAAAGTTTATAATTGAATTGACACAATTACAATATATTTAGGATTTTTTTTTGGTAATTCTCCCTTATATAGTTTACAGTTCATCGCCTAATTCTCAGAATTTGGTGTTGGAAGCCTAGAAAAGAAAGGTATCTGAGGTTTAATCGAGATGTTAATTTCACGACCCTATCCAACCTTTGGACAAAAGCTTTAAGATGGTTCCTCTACCTTGACATATAGCTTTCTCCAAGAGAGTTTGCTATGTTTAGCCTTAAAAATCCAAAGGCAGAGCTTGGTGTGGTCGGTTAACATCATCAGACTAAGTTTAGGAAACAGCACAACATCCTTCATCCTTATGAATCCAAGGCCCATAGTGGATAAGTGGAACAAATTGATTACCATATGATTTAGTGGTGCGAAAGGATTCGAGTTGCAGTTTTCGAATCCGATCCTGTGACAGACAAATTGAGGCCGCAAATAGGGTGACAATGCAAAAGTATGAGAGTGAAGCAACTACTGTACCGATCTTATGAGACTGCAATGCTAGCTTGCTATAGAAACAGGAAATTTCCTATTGGCTTGTTGCAGTTCCGCCTCTCCATCATGTGATAAGACTGGGGTTTTGTTTCTACCCATTTGTAGGGGAAGTCCTCTAGTATATGGACAAAAACTCCCCTTTTTGTCACATGCAAGAAACGATGGAGTGAGTTTTGCTGTATTAGAAGATCTGGACATGTTTATGGCGTAATTGTAGGTATCTTTTGGTCATTGATAAAAGTTTCGGGTGTCTGTGAGATGAAAAATAGTTTATGATATTAATGTTCTACGAAAAAAAGTCGAAGACTTTTTGTGGGATTATCCTCGGTTATTCATTTACATTTGCACTTCAAACAAACAGAAAAACCTCTCAAATGCGAACTTGCCATCAACATGTCTAAACCAATGTCACAAATAAGCTACAAGCAAAAGGAGCACCACACGACTGAACCGGGAAAAATTGCATGAGAATTTCCAAATCTTGTGTGACCTGAAGAGTTTAGGAACCTTGAAAACTTGTTCAAAAGCTTCTCATCTTCATTTTGCACTATATTGCATGTCCCCCTCGACAGTTACTACGGTCCTGCGTGACGTCATTTCTGTGAATGTGTTAGATCTATATTTGTGCATACTAATTTTTTTATAAAGATAAACATACAAAAAAAAACTAAAACTAAGGGTTAATACTATGAAAAATCTTAAATCGGTACACTTGTAACAAATTTACCAAAAACTAATTTTTGACCGCTAAAAATCTTAAACTAATATATCTTTGATAAATTCACCAAAAACTAATTTTTTGACTATCAAAAACTCAAAATTGGTACACTTGTAACAATTTACTATCTTTTAATGTCCGTTAAACCACACACTGCAGAAACAAAGATCAATGTATTCTAGTCTTAGGCCATGAATAATGATCCTCCTCATTCTTGACTCCATGATAGGATTCTGAGGACCCAGTTTCATAATTTGGCTGCGAAGATTTCTTACCTTTGTTAAAAATTGGCTCACATACAGATCTTGTTGAGCAATAGATAAAAGGTCGTCCTCCAGCTTTTCGAACTTTGCGTCATTCGCCTTTGCGAAGAGAGACCCTTTGCATCCTTTATGTGTTGCACGAACTCATCATCAACTATTGCTGTAACCACAAACGTGATTTCCAGTTCGAGTTTGGCATCGTTGTTTAGAGGTGTGGTGTCGCCTACTCTGACGACGTTCAAAATCCCAGCCGAATTATTGTTTAGAATGGTTGACCTTCTCCATGGTGACTTGATGACAACTCGTGACTTTTCATTTAAATCCTTCCACCTTTTCTATTTTTCCCTAGGGTTGTCTCCTCTCCCTCTCATCTTCCACAACCCTCTTCTTCAATTTCAATGGAAAAGAGGATTTGAGTTAGATCTCTCCCTCCCCTCCCTTTCTCTTTCTCTTTTTTATTGGTTGATTTGGTTCTCTGCTTTCTTTTTTGTGATATTCTCCCGTTTTCTAGAGCTTTTTCTTTTTTGACCTAGTCTGGATTTAGAAACTCCTGTCTTGTTTCAGGAAGGTTCTAACCCGATCTAGTTTAAATGTGGCTTTTCTTTTTTCTTTAATGTATTATTTCGAGATTTTGCTTCCCTTAAATTTCATTGGTGTACAAGTACAGTTTCAAAAGATATCAAATAAATTTCGTGAAGGTTTCACTCTCACAGGTGTCAGATTTGTACTCGCTTAACCTTGTTACCTTGAATTTAGATGATATTGGGGACGTGGAACCTAGGCGAGCACCACTAGAAGGCAAAGTCATAGCAGCAGTTGGAGATCTTGATAGGTCAATCACGAGGTGCTCCTCGAGCGAGCACAAAGATGAGGCAGTGAAGCCGGGTGAAAATCCTGATACTGCGTAACTTTATATTGATGAAATCAAAATGTGGTCTGTAATTCTAATCCCCACACTGGACATGAGAAAGAAAAAAGAGAAGCTCATGGAGACATTCATCAGCACATCTTAATGCCCCAGAAAAGAGTAGATGCTGCTCTAGTCTGGAAAAAGAACGTCAGCCTGGAAATGCTCAGGGCTCAAAGGTCAAGTTCTCTGCCTCCTTTCTCTCCGACTCGAACAGCACAGAGAAGAGATCTCTCTCCGAAGCTCGGAAACACAACCTGCACCGATTAATTTATTCTATCAACCAGTAATTCAAACCCATTACCAGTTCAAGCAACTTGTTTTAATTCCAACAAGTAAGTTACGGCCAAAAGCGGAGCCTGGAGCTATTGTCTAAGCAGTGGGATCAAGGGCCTAAGAGGACCCTCATCATGGACTACGACTATCCAGTCCCTTAGCTATTTCGCTTTAACAGGAACACCAGTGAAAACAATCTCGACTTGTCCATGACAACTCAGGCACCGCAAAAAGAACCCCACATCATTATTTGTTTCAGAGGAAAGATCAATGAAGAACGGAGGACTTACCACTATTAGTTTTCCAGCATTCTCTCCCCTATTTGTGATTTTAATTGCTGCTGCAGCTGCTGCGCCAGAGGAAATTCCCACCTGCAGTTTAGTTTCGTAACATCAGAATAAAAGATGACCCAGCTACTCCTGCTACTCTGAAATATAGTTGCAGGGATAGCTACTACTTCTATAACTATCAAATGTAATTGAAAAGGATTTGCTGTGGACAATAAACATAAGTAAGAGGCACAATCAGGAATGATAGGTGATGGGAACTTACGAGCCAACCTTCTTTCACTGCAAGAAGCTTTGCAGTTTCAATTGCTTCATCGCTTGATCTGCAGGAAAGAATATATATTTGTTCTCAGGAATTGCCGATAAAACTGATGAAAGGGATTGAAGCTGACGCAAAAGGTCGAAGTAAAGCTTGGCAGTGACAGCAAATAACCTCAACTGGTTAGAAAGCATGGCCTTTGAAACTTTGCCGCATGCCCAGTTATCACCAGAGTTAAGGTTACTTTGTTCAACCAACATAATTGTCTGACTATGGATGACCTTTAAATAGTGAAGGTGGGAAATTGGACAGCTTACACTACGAGAATGCAGCCCTGTTATCCGTGTTTTGAATATGAATATGATTATTGTCTATCACATTTTCCAAGTACCCAGTGCAAAATAATGATTACAACAATACATCAACATCTACATAAAACGGCAAGCTAGCAAAAACACATTTTGTGGAAATCAGCACAGTGGTGGAACTTTGTTTGCAATTGCTTGATTTAGGAAGTACTTCTAAACCTTACGAACTTCCTAAGTCAAATCGTTTCCGTATGTGACCAGTGACCAATAGCAGATGAGAAATCAAACATACTGGTTCCACCAGAGGTCAGAATGACTAAAGCTCCCGGTGACACGTGAAAGAGCCCGTCACATCACTTCAAAAGCCTGTTGTCACCATAAAAGGTTTACTTTTCATCGAAATTATCAAAATGAAGAGAAGAATCCTTACTTGAATAACTCCATCAATAAGGCCAACTTCCAAGACACCTGGAATGAAACCAGCATCTATCCCTGGGATCTGGTGAGGACCTACCGGAAGCAGACATCAGCAATCTATTAGACAACCTAAATAATCTAAACCAGAAAAGATTAAATCTGCAATTGCAATATCCAAGAGAGATTAGTGCTTGTTTTTCAAACAACTATCGAAGAGAGACAGGTGCAAATATTTACTCATTCCAAAACTGTTTAATAGGGCCATAGATGCGGCAAACAAGGATGTTGATGAGACCTTTACAAATTTCAAAGTTCATAGAAATCGCCTTGAAGTCCACATGCCCCAGAAGTTATAAGGCCTTGAATTAAGAAGCTCCATCAACATATCATAATGGTGCCGCAAATTGAAATATGGAAATGAGAACACCACTTCAAATCCAGAACTTCCGTTAGAAATATTGGCAATGTGCCATACAGTAAATCTTGGGAGTCATAACCTTTATATTTAGCCCCATCAATATTTGAAAGTATTGCAGTTCTTTTCTTCTTTGATCAGACTATTTATATTGACAATTTATCAGCTCATGTTTCAGCTTTCTGCATAGATTGCTTCTCTCTCTTTCCATACATTGACGCGAAACTATGAGCCTTGAACTATAAGGACTAAAAATGAGACCCCAGCATATCAATCTTTCACAAGTCATCGACTGATCTTAATGAAACAAAATTGGATGATAAACTAGATTGTGCATGGAGATCTAATAATTGCCAAAGGTATTAACATGTTGAAGGGAACTAACTAGGCTTGCCTTCAGATAATACAAGGCTTTCAACGGGTTCAACGCCATAGAGCTGACAAATAAAAGAGAATCAGTAAAGAACTTAGACTAAAAGGGGAGAAAAAGAATAACATGCAGCTGATGCAGCGCTCTCAACACAAAAATAATGTTCAGACACAAGGTTTTTCATTCAAGGTATCCATAGTTGATAATTACCCAAAATTGACTATATTTTGTTTTAGTTCAAGACATGACAAACAATATCATAAAAACAATTTACCTTTATGTCAGGATTTTGCTCTTTCAGAAACTTTTGAGCACCAGTTATAGTATCACCAGTTCCGATCCCAGAAACAAAGGCATCTATTTTGCCTCCCGAGCCTTTCCATTTCTCAGGTCCGGTTGTTTCATAATGAATCTAAACAGAACAGTGATAGCCAAGCTCAAGTTCATGTCGTCACCTGCATATACAACCGACAAGACATGACAGTTGACCACACATGACCTTTGGGTAAGCGGGATTCTCGAATTGCTGAAGAATGTAAGAGTTAGGTGCCGTTGCCATTATCTCCTCCGCCTTCTGAACAGCCCCCTTAACGCCCTTGGCAGGATTGGTGAGGACCAACTCAGCTCCAAAAGCAGGGAGGATGATCCTTCTTTCCAAACTCATAGATGCTGGCATTGTAATGATTAGCCTGTAGCCCTTTGTTGCTGCCATGAATGCCAAGGCAATGCCAGTATTGCCACTTGTAGGCTCAATCAGTACACTCTTCAGCAATTTGGAATTAAAAACTCAAAATGAAAAATCCATCGACAGAAGAGCTTCATTTCCATCTAAATTCATTTGCAATTGTGCATCATACCAATACATTGAATATCACTACACATGGCTAAGAGTCATAAAAACGAGCAAATAAACCAAGTGTTTGCTTTTTATCATTAAGACTGAATCAATTCGTTGTGAGAAAACAGACCAGTATAGTTCGTAAAATATTGTACATGTCAAGAATCAAGACTATTACAGAGTTCTGGTCATCCGCCATATATATATATATATAAAAAAAGAGATTGGAAACAATCAACTAACCCGATTAGGTGTGATAAACCCCTTGTGTGACATCCTGAATTTCAGGTTCTGTTTTTTATTGAATGAATCGGGCTTTTCATCAACGCGCCTATAGTTCTATTCTCTGAGCTAATCACTCACGAGATAACTAGTTTGGCAGGTGAAGCCACGAAGGGATTTTAATGCAATAGATTTGAGAATTCGACTAGGAATCAACTGCTCGACCGTGCTAGTCTCCAAGGGTCATTACGGTACAGTTAAAAATCAATCAAAGATCAGATATAGGTCGATTCGACTGAGATATGAGATCAAAGTGTATGTGATTCCACCATATTACAAAATTTTCGTTGATTGGCACTGGACCGATTTTTCAGTCGTTTTGGTACATTGTGCCTGTATTTGAAATTTCGAGATTTTCACGACAACCGAGAGTTGCCAATGTGTCGAAGATGTCTATTGTGGCTCGAAATTAATTGACCACGGGTCAATTGCACCAAAAATTCATAAAAGCTATCCAGTAGGTTAGGTTACACTAAAATCGTGCTTAATTGAAATTAACCGCAAATTTAAACCCAATTTCAGAAATTGAAAGTTCTGTCATGTCACAATTTATTTTAAGAACGTCGACTCATCCTTTGAAGATTTTTTTGCAAATCGAGATTTTTGGCGAAAATTTAATATGGGGCCATTTTCAACCGGAAAATTCAGGGGACCATTTTTATTGCGTTTTTGGGATACAAGTTGGTTACATTGACGAGAAAAATGTGAATTAAAGTGTGGGCACCTTGGTGATTTTTATGGACTCGAATTTAGGCTCAATAGGAGGGAAATTGAACTTAATTTGGGGGAATTTATCCCAAAATTCGTATGCCATGGCCTCCATCACTTTTGGACCATTTCATTAGCTTGTTTGGGAAGATTGTGGGCTGCTATTTGGTTGAGGATAGGGCAGACATGGTGGGGGGCCATGTAATAATCAAATAGAGGATATTTTGGCCAAGGGGTCCCTCCATTTGGGCAGTTGGCTTCATCTTCTTCTTCAGAGCTTGCTTTCTCCATTTTTAGTGTGTTTGAGTTTCCAAAGAACCAGAAAACTGAGCCAACCACCGCCCCTACCCGTCGCACTCCTACTTGCCACCGTTGTGCCTTAATGTGCCGCCCATGAGCCTTGCGTGAACCTGCGCCAGTCTGCCGTTCGTCCCGCCTGTTTCATCATCGTGCCACTCCTCACGAGCCTCCTCAGGCCATGTTGAGCTCCTTAGACTATCGTCCAAGTCATCGGAGTACTTGCCGTCGCCCGCCGTTCATCGCTGCAGCTCGTCCGCCTGTCTCTCGCCGTTCTCGTGTCAATCGGCCTTTATTCTAGCTCTCTTGGCCCAAGAACATAATCGAGAAGCCCTCAGCCCAGCCGTGACTGTTAGGCCCATTTGAGGCCGCTTCTGGAGCCCGCTTGGCTTCGTCGCTAGGAGGTTTGTCGCCCGTGTCCGCGTTGTCGTTATCGTGGACTCATCGGATCGCAAAACCGAGGAGGTGGGTTAGTTAATAATTAGGGATAAGTGCTATAGAAGTCCTAAAACTTATCATAAAAATACAATTGAGTCCTAAAACTTGTAAAAAGTACAATCAAGTCTTTAAACTTGTCAAATTTTTCAATCGAGTTCTAAAGTTAAAACCGCTAGCCTTTTTAACGGAAAATGCTGACGAGGCCTTTTAAATAATCTTTCTTTTTTCAGATGGTTTTTTTAATTATTTTTGTTCAATTTTGTTTTAAAAATATATTTAAAAACTAAAAAGAAAAGTTAAAATTTATTTTTTAAAAAAAAGAAAAGAAAATTAGCGACTCGTCTCCACCGCTGTCACCACCCATCGCTGGAGGAGCTAGCGATGGTTGTCGGCCCTGGACGAGGCCTCGTCAGTCCTCGCTCAGGGCTAGCATGGCTCGCTAGATCTCGGCGAGGTTTGCCCAAATTTGGCGAGGGTGCTTAGATTTGGGCTTGTCGGCCCTCGTAAGGGGCTGACGGCCGTCGCTTGCCCTGGGTGAGGGCTAGCCACCCCCTCGCCCAAGGCCGACAACCATTGCCGGCCCCTTTAGCGATGGGCGGTGATTTCGACGGAGGAGCCATTGATTTTATTTTATTTTTTAAACAATTTTCAAAAATAAATTTTAACTTTTCTTTTAGTTTTCAAATCTAAGTTTTTTTTAAAAAATCGAATAAAAATAATTAAAAAATCCACACGGAAAATGAAAAATTATTTAAAATGCCACGTTAACATTTTTAACGAAAAATGCTGATGGTGTTAACTTTATAATTCGATTGAAACAATTTGACAAGTTTTAGGACTTGATTGCACTTTTCGCAAGTTTTAGAACTCAATTGCATTTTCGTGACAAGTTTTAAGATTTCTACATCACTTATTCCTAATAATTATGGGACCTCTTTAGTGTATCTAAAGAAAAGATTGAGTGTGGGCCCCACCATACGTGCGTACAAGTGCACGAATAATTGTGTGATTTTGGTGTGATTATTAGGCGCAACCTTTTTTTTTTTGTTTTTTATTCCATATTGTTATCTTATTAACTTCAATTAGTTCAAAGGTTGTTTTGTTTATTGAGAATTTTCGGAAATTATGAAAGTTCGAAATTTTATTAATTAAAACATAATATTTCTTTATTTTTTTCGAATTTTTTTATATAGGTGTCTTTTCAATATAACTTTTGAAATGATGCTTGTTCAATTTGCAACATTTCCCGAAGGGTTGTATTTGTTCATTTTGCAACTTCTTTCGAATGGATACTCTTATTCACTTTGCAATCTTTCGCAAAGAGTTGCCTATGTTCTAGATAGGTATATATATATATATATATATATATATATATATATATATTATATGTCAGTTTTCTAGATGAACGAAATGAGGTCATTTTTTTTTTTTTTGTTTCGAGTCTTCTTTCCAAAACTACAATTATCTTTTCATTGTTTCCTAGAGAGACTCTAAAGAAATACTATAATTGTTAGCTAACATTTTCATTTTGAGACTTTGTTGTATCCTAGAGGATATTTGCCGGTGATCATTAGCAACTTTGTGGGGCAAATATATCTTTAAAGAAAGTGATATCACGTCTCAAAGTCTAATTTGATTGTTGAATTGATTCAAAGCCATATTTTTCCAACACTCTACTATGAGGAAAATTATCAAAAATGTCTTGAACCTATTGCATTTATATCAAATTAGTTCTCAACCTTTCAATTTGACCAATTTAATCATAAACCTTTTGATTTACCTATTCAATCATAAACATTTTAATTGAGCCAATTTAATCCTAGATATTATACTAATTTGCCAATTTAGTCATTTCGTCCAATTTTCGTTAAAAATTATTGATGCGGTGGTCTATCTTATGGAACATGGCTAGCACTTGCGTGGACAATTTTTAAATTTTTTAAAATTTGTTCTTTGAGGGCGCGGCACCCTTGCCCCTTGCTAGCCAATGGACCACTTAAGAAACATATGTCGAGCGAATTTCTTGAATAGAAATTTCACACCTTCAGTTATGAAGTTAAGACATGGTTTATTTTATTCCACTATGGTTGGCTAATCTAAGCATCGCGTGCCTTTTTTTTTTGGAAAAAGAAAAGTGAATTTACAAAATTCAATAGATATGTTAATATGGGAGAATGGAGGCAAATCAGTAGTTTTTAAAAGGCTATCAATTAAAAAGGAACTGATTGGACTGGGACCACTCGGATTAGACTGAATCGGCTGATTAGGTCTAGTCCTTGGGGGCACCGATCTAATTCCCGGTTCTCTAAAATTGGAACCAGTGATATTGATCTAGTTTTCGATTCCAAGGATGGAATTGCTTGGATAAGACCGATTATTTTTTTAAAAACTTTAATTTTATTTCTAGAAAATTATTAATGAAATAATTTTAACCCTTGATTATTAGGAATTTTTTCAATGTTGTTGAGATGCAAATATTTAGACAAAAAGTTGAGAAATGCATGCTTTGGTTATGACTTTCGTGTGTGGCTTTTATCCACAGTTCTTGTGATATCCTCATTTCGACCCGGTTTTTCATAATGGAATTATTCCGGCAAGTGATCGTTAGACAAGAGTATTTTGAGGATCAATAACCACGAGGACATCGGGAAATGCCATTTAAGGGCTATAAATTGATTTTTCATTGGTAAGGGCATTTGAGTGTGGAAAAGTGGAAATGGGCCATGGACGAGGACCCATTGAGCCCAGCCCAAGTGGGCGGCCCAAGGCCCACACGCTCAAGGGGTAGGCGGCCAAGGGAGGCCCATGGGCCCTTCGAGCCCATCAAGCCCACTTTGAACAAAATCTTGGCATTAAATGCACAAAAAAACATGAATAGTGCATGAATAATGTGAAATCTTGGTGAAATGACTGAAGTGCCCTCCCATTGGACTAAAGACAAATGGGTAAAAATGGAAAAGGGCAAGGAAGGGGAGCGGCATTGGAATTTGGGCAGTAAAGAGGAAGGGGAAAAAGGCTACCTAGCCTAGCCTAGCATTCACCTATGTACTTGAGTGAAATTCTTTCATTCATTTACTTCTAAAATTGGATAAGCTTGATGGACAAAGGACAAGGGATGTGATGGGGGCATTGATGAGGGACTTGACCTCACTCTCTCTCCTCCTTTTCTCCCCCCTCACGTCTGGCACCCCTCTCTCTCTCTCTCTCTCTCTCTCTCTCTCTCTCTTTCACTTCCATTTTCTATCTTGAGCTCTCCTTTCTCTCCCTCACTTTGGATAGCTGAAGCCCCTAAGCCATTTTCATCTTCATTTAAGCTCGTTCTTTGCTTATTTCCTTCATTGAAGACCATACGGCCACCGAACCACCGCTGGATTGCCGCAGAGCCACCGCTGGAACCGCAACTAGCCATCGTCTAACTCCCTCAAGCACAGTGGACGCATGACCAGCAGCCTTTAGCTACTGTCCAATCTTGTTGTTCCTTCCCCCGACATGTTTCGAAGCCTAGATTGTTCACAAGTGGCTTTCTAGCCTTCATTTAGGGCTTTCGTTGTATTTAGGGAGTAGTCTAGGGCGAATTAGTGGTAATCTATATCATTTGGATGATGTGCTTGGTGGTTCCATGGTTAAATATGCTCTTTAGGTTATATGCTATGTGGTTCCATGGTTAAACATGCTATTTAGGTTATGTGCCATGTAATTCTATGGTTAAACATGCTAGTTAGGTTATGTGCTATGTGATTTTATGGTTAAACATGCTATTTAGGTTATGTGCTATGTGAATCTATGGTTAGATATGCTAGTTAGGTTATGTCTCATGTGATACTATAGTTAAACATGTTAGTTGGTTTATTTGACATGTGGTTCCATGGTTAAATATGCTAAGGTTATGTGCCATGTGATTCTATGGTTAAATATGCTCTTTGGATTATGTGGCATGTGATTTAGTGGTTATCCATGTCAATTGGATGATGTGCCATGTAGATTAATGGTTAAAAATGAAAAATGGTGTATGTGCCATGTGAAATAGTGGATAAACATGATATGTGAATTATGTGTCATGAGTTTGGAAAGTGAATGGTGCATCTGTGTGTGACATAAGTGAGATAAGTCTATCAAATGATGGCATTTGGCAAGGGAAGTTGCATATCACATGAGCATCACATGGGTTCAATGAGAAAGATAAGAAATGCAGTATGTGATGGTATGCCTGTGTGATCACCTAAGGTTCTAATGCATTTTGCATGGGGTGTCAACCCGTCCTAAGGCATTTCACGTGGGAGAATGCTTAATTAAGTTCGGATGCCCCCAAGTTAATAGGATGTCGTTTATAGATGGATTTCGGAATGAAACTCCTTACAGGAATGCCCCCAAGTCAACGGAATGCCGTGCTCAATGGGGCGAGACGATGCTTAGTTATGCCGGATGATTTGCGAACCTTTAGTTTCTTTGGGTCTTGAGTGGCTGTAATAATTTGAAAGCATGATCTCGAGGGTTGCATGGTAGTATGGGATGTCATGCAATTTTCGAGACGCCACATGTGTAAAGTGCATAAATGATGATTTCATATGATGTGAATGATGCCATAGTTTGCACATATATGGCATGGATATATCTATGAGTTACTTGAGAAAAGTGCATGGCATGAGTGCATAACTTAGATCATAATGCATATTCCTATGTTTGGCTCAAGAACATAAAGTTATGTTATGAAATTGCCTATGCATCTACTTTAATGGCCTTATATGGTAGACAAGTTGTTATGAGATTGATGAGAGTAAAGCAAGAAGTGTGTTGCCATGTTTTGCCATGTCGCGACCTACCCCTCGGGGGAGGGAACAAGTTTAGGGGTATTGCCTAAAGGACGGGCCTAAGGCCCATGATTAGGCACGAGCTCTCCCAAGCCCATACTCCGCGTGACATTGGAATATTTTCTAGGAATTTTGCACAAAAGGAGTCGCCACTAGCCTATTGGGGTCGGCTAGAAACCAAGTGAGGCATGGGAGTGTACCTCACTTCCTACGCAACCAGAGAATCTAGGATCGGAGACTTGATTACACTAATTGACTAATTAGTGCCTTTTTGGTACCCAATCTTGTTCATTTTAAAATAAATGATTTTTGTCCGGCATCTTGAATTGATTTTATGCTTATCCACTAACATGCAAGGTGATCATGCAAGTGCACAATCATTAAAGTAATAATAATAGCTATCAAGGTCTTAATTACAGTAAAATTAAACACTTGCAATTAAACATAATTAGATACGTAAATAAAACATGCAATATAATTAATATACGGGCAAATAAAGGTCTAATCACACTAAAGTAGCAATACACGGCAACTCCTAATCAAAACCCATCATTTTAGATTTTTCGAAATTTTTAAATTTTTTTAAATTTTTAAATTTTAAATTTTAAATTTTAAATTTTTTATAGAAAATATTTTTTAAAAATTTTTTAATTTTTAAAATTAATTTTTGATTTAAAAAGGTGAACCTGGTCGGGTTCGGTTCGACCCGACCCAATCTACGCGGATCGGGTCCGGTCGGAGATCGGACCCGAGTTTAGTCCAAATGGGGCCGGATCGAACTAGCCCGCTTGGAAGCAAGGCCTGACTTGGTCGGGCCTTGCCTTGGCTCGAATTGGGCCCAACCAGGGGGCCCAATTTGGTCTAATACTTTCTATTTTTTTTTAAAAAAAAGAAGCCCACTACCTAAGTTAGCCCAAACCCACAAATCCAAAAATCCCTAAAAGCCCAAAAGCCTAAAAACCAACCCAAATAGCTCGAAACCCTACCCGGTTCGCGACCCATGTTCGACCCGTTCCTTTTGGCCGAAACCCTAGGGTTTCTTGGCGGCGTTGGCGGCGGCGACGAAGGTGATTCAGATGGCAATAGCGGCGGTACAACGGGCGGTGGCGCGGTGAAGGTGATTCAGACGACAACAACGGCGGTACGACGGGTGGTGGCGTCGACATGGCGGTGACTGGCGGAGACGCGGCTAGGAGCAGCAGCGCGTGGGGAGGGTCGGTGCGGAGCTCGCTTAGTGGTGACTGGCGAGGCAGCTCGGACGGCGTCGGGTTGAGGGCGGTGATGGGTGAGCGACGGTACCAGCTACAGTGGCGGTGTTCGAACGGTGACTAGAGCGAGACGGCGGCGGCGGCTGACCTGGTGGTGCAGCGGAGTTCGATCTACTCCTATATCTGGTTCGTCTCCGGCTGGTTCGGCGTCGGGAGCAACGACGGCGGGTATTATTCGTTCGCGAGTAGAGCGCGGCAAGTCGTCGTAGCTGCAACAGGCGCAGAAGCGACGGCTTTTGGCGTTGAGGCAGGGCTCGATGGCGCGAGTGCGACGATGCAACAGAGAGGCGAGTGCGGTCGTCGAGCATTGGGCACATTCGGAGGGTTGCACGAGGAGGCATCGCTCAGAGAGGGAGCTGCTGAGTCGAGCGGCGATGGGGTCGACGTCAGTCGAGCGGCACTACCGCCGGCAGCGACGGTGGCGGCAATGCCGCCGTTTCACCTCGAACTCTCTCTCTCTCTCCTCCCTTCTCTTTCTCTCCCTTCCGTTCCTATTCACTCTTCTCCCCCAGGGTTTTCCTCCTGCTTTTTTGTCTCTTCTCTCCTCTCTCTATGCACTTTCTCTTTTTCTCTTTCTCTGTGCTTCCCTTTTTCTTCTGTCCCCTCTCCTCTCTCTACTGTTGCTAGGGTTTCATCGAAGATGGAGGCGGGAGAAAGCGGCATGGGCCGGGCCAAGGTCAGATCCGGCTCGGCCCCTTCCATGTCTTCCTTTTTTTCTATTTTTTTTTTGTTGTTTTTGTTTTCTTTCTTTTTTTGGTTTGTTTTGTTGTTCTTTTTTTTTTTTGTTTTTGTTTTCGTTTTTTTAAACGACTAATTCCTAATTCTGTAGACAATTAAATCCTAAATGAAAAAATGGGAAAATTTAGGTGTCAACATGCCATTGATAGACAATTGCACATTTAGGGCGCTTTCGAGATGCATGACTTCCCTATGCGAAGTCTAGGAGTTCACTCATTAAGTTTATCTCATTTCTATTTGTTGAAATGTTTTCGAGCCATAAGAATGACTGAACCATTCCGTCAGATTCGTTTTGGCCTCCCTATAGAGTGTTGTCAGGAGATGACAGAGTACTCGGTAGTAGGAATAGTCAACTTGCACTACATGAGATATGTCATGACCATTTGGGTCGATGAGGGTTTGCCTAACCTCGTGCCATACTGATCCGGGGCATGGCATTTTTAGGTAGGCGGCGAGAGCCATGATCCCATCCACGTTTTTGATGGTGCGTTGGTTGCTAGACGATTTGAAGACGACATCAGCTGGGATGCCAAGGATGGTGACGTTCTCGATGGGGAGGTGTTTGACCCCTAGATCAACCCTGTGCTGGCTGCCGTGTGGGAGGCCTGGACCTCGAAGGCCATTGGGGCTCAGGTAGATGAAGGGTATTAGCACTTTTTGGACCACCCTCATAGTATTAGAGGCATAGGTTTACTCTTGGGCCCTTATTGGAGGAGGTCATAGCGAAGTGGTTAGGCGTGTCGGATATGTGAAGCTGGTTATTTAATTTTAAAGCCACTATGTATGAGATGATGACTCATGAATCTTTTCTATTTATATATAACTATGTTTTAACTATCCCTGCTATTTGATGATCGGAGATTTGTTCACATTTTCACTTGTGTGTATGTCATTACGATTTGGGTTGGCGACACCTCCTGCAACATTGTAATCGAATGACCAAAGGATAAGTAAATGTTCGATGGGCGCGGGTTGTCATGCAGTCGTAAAGGTTCAGGGCGTGATTGTCACACCCTCGCCCCACCTCTAGCACGAGAGCATGACTCGGCGGGTTAGCATTGATGCCCCAGGCAACATCGAACATCCCGAAAGTCTTTTTTCTTTAGTTAAGCACATGCGTAAACAATCATAAACAATCCTCGTACAAATAAACATGGAAGCCGGGCAAGACATATGCAACCCAAGCAAATAAAAGCAACATATTCATATACATATTCACATATTAAAAGTTGTTTTGATTACATGCCTATCCTAGTCATTGGCTACTTATTTTCGTTTCCATAAATAGTCAATCAAAAGGTTGGGGTAGCCTAACTCCTTTACCAAGCTGCTCCCAAAAGCAACCCCCATGCTAAGTTCATTCCCTTCTTTGACTCATAAGGTAGTAGTTTTCTTCCGATAAATGATGTCCCATTCTAAGTCTACTATGTTTGTCATGGTGGTAATAATATCAATAGGGAGGTTAGGACGGACGAGCAACGAGATTAGTTCACCCATCGCACACTTGAAATTGTGAGAACAACAAGAGTGAGTTGATGACTCAGTAAGTAGAAATCTTTAATTCTCCTATAGGAGGACATCTCGACGTCGATCGTTGGATATAAGATTACCACCCACTTGTCGATGTCGAATCTATAGCAAGATTCATGCCTTGCCTTACTTATGTTTATTAAAGGTTCTCAACCGTCTAAGTGCTTTCAAGAATCAAAGACGATGAGTTAGTGCATATAAACAAGCTTTCCAAAGATCCGTGACTTATGATAATTTCAGTCACAAAAAGGGATGCGTGTATTTTGTGAAACTCGTTCAAACACTAAGTGATCCAATTCAAGCATATGCTCAAATTGATGCAAGAACTTAACAATACATATCAAAACAAACCCAACCTTTGCAAGTGTCACACATGGACTTTCATTTTTATTTTTAGTATCATATTGTCAAAATTAATCGACTCTTCCGGTAACAACTAGGCATTGATCCCCCTCTTGGCAATCGGTATCGTCCCAATCTCATTATCAAGATGACATCTAGGGCAACCCCCTCGGCATTGGCCTCACCTGGGCTGGCATCTTCTACAATCTCAATATTGGGACAACATACAGGCCTTTACCCTAAGCAATGACTCAGCATCCCCCAGCATCAGCATATAAGTCTATCGTGAGCCCATGCATTTCAAGCATCAACCGATTCATTTGATGTTTAAACTTTTAGCCGAATGAAAGGCCCGAACGCATGCCATGCAAAGTGAATTAATGAACAACTCTTGTGTTTTATTAAATCAAATTCATGCCGGATGTGATTTAGGCTCGTGACCTTAACTTGGAACCATTTGCTTAGGCTTTAGCATTGTTCATAGTCATCAAGACTTCTCCTCGAATCCGAGCATGCTCGACACTCATGCGAGATTATGAACTTACTTAATGCAATACCAATCAATAGAAATACAACAAGCATAACAATACAAAGCTAACACAAGCAAATGATGACATGATCCTAAAATCGATAAGCGTAGCACATCCCCCTATTGAAGAGTCAGGAAAATTTACTTACTATTTTTGGACCTAACTCCAAGATGCTTCTTTGGTGGTCGATTGGCATCTATGGCGACTTGGAAGAGAAGGGCGTGAAAGAGAGGAGAGGAAGGAGAGGATAGGAGAGAAGGGACTAAGCCTTAAAATGCGAGAATGGGTCTTCCCATTTATAGGCCTCATCCTCTTAGATTTTTATTGCAAGCTCAAGATTACGCCTAAGAGGCAAGTTGGCCTAGCTATCCTCTTGAGTTGGCGCCTAAGTCTCTTGATGTTCACTTGTGATTGGTTCACATAGTAACTTGTTCTTCAAGGCTCATTTTTGGTTCGTTATTCTTTATAGTGCCAAAGGAGACACAGAAGCCTTTCAATGCATCATGTCCTCTTCTAATTGGCTAGTTCTTGACTTGTTCACCAATCCTATAATCTAGGGCCTTCATAACCTAAGATTTACTTGAGATTTGTTCATTAAGAAACTTGGACTTTGGACAACTTGTTTTCCAAGTTAATCACATGAATGTGTGACTCATTAAACTCATTAATTAGCTAGCTTCCAAAAGCATTTAATACATTCTTATCTCAAGACAAAAAGACTCTAGATTGGCTTCCTCCTGAAGTTAGGCATGTAGCCCCATTCCCTTCCAAGTTTGGCGTGTAGTTCTCTCATTCTAAGGTGAAAACAGTTTTGAACAACTTTCGAAATGAATACTATTAGCTTATCAAACGGGCTCAAAAAATTATAAAATTTTAATATGTTTTAAAGAAGACCCTGGAAAACATTTTTCATAGAGGAATCCAAGCCAAATTCGTTATATGGGAAGAGCAACAAATCATTGAACATAACCCAAAAATTCATTCGTCACACAACCCAAAAATTCGTTTGTTGAGTAAATTTAATGGTCACAGAGAGAGACTCATTCCAAAATACGAATTTTCACAAAGCTCTTTGAAATTTTAATATATTGTAGATATAGATGTTATTTAAAAATTTTATGAAGGAAGCATGTCAAAATTCCAAAGGGAAGATTTTATAAAAATTCGAGAAGGCAACTTCGTTATCGTTTTCACTATATTGAGCAGGTTCTATACGGAAATTGATTGGGCCTTCTTCCCAACTATTTCACCTTAGAAAAATATGAAATTTAAGTATGTTATAGATTAAGATGTTTTGAAAAACTTTTATGAGGAAGTTTCTCCAAATTCGAAGTCTAAAAAGAGCTCTATAAAATTGGAAAGCGGGAAAGGTCTAGTAGTTTCGAAAAACTGGAAAGTCAAAACCTATGAAACTTAAGGTGGCAAGTCTATGGAGGAGAGGTGGCGCCTTCTTGGCTTGTAAGATCACTTGTCATCATTCCTTTAGGTCATAAGTCATCTCCTTTCATTAATTATTTGGGATACATAAGCTTTTACACTCATTATCCTCGTTTAATTTATTTGACTCTTGTTCTTCAAGAAGGTTAACCTATCTGACTTAGCCTCCTAGTTGGGACCAAAATAAAGGTCAAAATTGAGGATGTTACAGTGACAGTTCCTCTTATGGTCTTTGTGTGCCCATTTAATGTGGGACTCTCAATGTCTAGCTTGTCTCTCTATTCTCTTGTGGTGTTTAGCCTTCCATGCAAACACCTTCAATTTGGGACCCTTGGCTTATCTCTATTGCTGTGTCCAGCCTTCCATGCAAATGCTAAGAATCCCACATCGAACAATCATGCAAGGACCGTAAGAGGCATTGTGAATAAAAGCTAATTCATGCCTTTCTTGGCCTTTTGGTGAAGATTAAGTATGGTATTTGTTCAATGTGTGATGTTTGCTCAATTTTTGTAGCATTTTGATCTTTTTTGTGGGTAAAGAGCAAATGTTTGATTTTAAAGGAACGGGGCCTCCATCGGACCAACTAGGAATAGGACCATCGGCCAATCTAGTTCTTAGTTCCTTGACTAGTCGGTTTGGTTCCCGTTCCTGGGTGGGATTGGATCGGACTGAGAACAGATCACCCCTACAACCTAGAGCTCTAGTTTTAGCCATTATAGAGAAAAACTATTTTTTTTATAGTGTTATACCACTTTACATGAATACCGAGTTTGAATAGTTCATATGCAAATTGTCTCCTTTTACCTTATGGTTTAAGATTTTGAATTGAAAACACTTACTTGCTCTACAGAGTTCAGTGTGTTATTTCCATACCTTCAAACTTTATTTAGTTTGTGGCTCTTTTTCTATGGTAATTTGTTGGCACAAAAGACTAGTGATTATGCTAAAGTTTTATCCTACATATATGATATCTAGTATTTTCTTTTGTTAATTACCTTAACAATATTTTGCATATTTTGTAAATTTTAGATGTAGGTTTGAGATAGCCAAAAGGATTCCTAAGATGTCTTTAAAGTTGTATAGTATACTCAAAGTTGATATCGACTATTTGGTTTCTCAATCAAGTAGAGACTAAGAACGACAGGATGATTTCGGAAAAAAAAAATTATTATTCAACCATAAGAGGATCAATTTTTCCATTCATCAATCTCTAAATTATTTAGGTTGCAACAATAGGCACCAAAAGTTTTAAATAAATAACCAAAAAACGATTTGTCAATTCAAAACTTTTGTATTTAAATCCTAAGGATAAAATCATTACATTAGCTTGACATTACCAAATTTTAAATAGCATCATCCATGACATCAAAAGGGGAATTATAAAAAAAAAAGTCATAAATCTATTAAATTGTGTTAATTCAATTATAAATCTTTGCTATTTTTGTTGATTGTGTCCTAAACCTTTTATATTTGTGACAATTATGTCCATCCGATGGTTTTGGCTTGCTAGTATTAACATGGACACCAACCATCTAATGTGACTCTTCCAGTGCTGACGTTGAATTTATTTAATAATACTTTCAATTTTTTTTTATTTACCCCTTTTTCTTTCTTTCTTTCTTTCTTTTTTTTTTTCTCTTCCTTTCATCTTAATCCTCTAGCCAATGAGTTCGGCCCCACTAGCTGTTGGTGAGGGTGAGTCTTACCTAGCTATGGTAAGGCTCATCCTTGCCATCACTAGCAAGGTCAAGCCTTAGCATACTTAGGTGAGACTCGAACTTGCTAAGCCTCACCTTTGGTTGGTCACCAAGATGAAGATAAAGGGAAGAAGAAAAAAAAGAAAAAGAAAAAATAAATAATTCGAACAAATATTAAAATATTATTAAAAATTGTCTACGTTAGCATTGGCCAGCCAAAATTAGCTTGATGGACTGAATTGATATAAATACAAAAATTTAAGACTCAATTGACGAAATAGAAAATTTTTAGGATTAAATTAATTCAATTGTAATAGGTTTAAGATAATTTTGGTAATTCTTCCCATCAAAGTATAATATTTACTAAATTAGGATGTAATCAATCCAAATCCAAGAACTAGGAAGAGTCATCTATGAGTTAGCAAATGAGGTTCTTAGTGGGAATGACCAAAAAAATAAAAAATGAGGTTCTTAGTGAATTTGTGGTTTTACTGTATCCTAGAGGAAAAGTGAAAAATATATCATAAATTTTGATTTAATATGTAATGTTATTTTTGGACTTTAAATTCGATCAATGTGATCACTGAACTATTTACTAAATGCTCAATTTAGTCCCTAAATTTTTAATTTATTCAATATAATCTTTCAACTTTTTATAACAAAGTCAAATCAGTCCTATTTACAAGTTTTATAATTACATTGTGCCCGTATTTTATAATATCCTTTCAATTTAATCCTTTACCTAAATCAACCAAAAAAAAAAATGCTATTTTCTATTACCTTTTTTAACTTTTCAGTTTTTACAAATACTTCTATAGTTCAAATTCTTGTGTTTATATTAGTCTAAATGTTGTTCCTAACCTTTTACATATTTAAAATTTTCAAGTGTTTCGTATATTCTTAATTATATTTTAGTTAACTATGCATACTAGAAAATTAAAATAGCAAAAATATCAACTAATGTACAGGTTCAACTTTCCTTTTAAAGAGATTACTGAATATACTTAAATATAATTATGATAATATTTATAAAGACCAATAAGGTAAAAAAGCAACAAAAAAAAGCCATGTTTTGTTTATTTAGGAAATAAAAAGATAGCAACACTATAATTATCATAACTTTTGACATTTTATGGAAATTGAGGAACATCTTAAGCATTTAAGAACAATTCAAGGATCACATAAAATAAATTAAAAATGTAATGATAACATTGCACATTGACCAAAATTTAAAGACTATTTTATATCATTTTCTTTATCATAGAAGTGATTTTATTTAACATAGGAGCAACATAATGGGGGGCAAATAACACTTTAAGAAAATTAATCACGCGCCTCAAATCTTGAGATTTCATCCCCGACATCAGTTAATGGTGCTGGAACAGTGGCTTCAATAGACCGGTGCCTGGGAAATGGTACTCAAGCGGCTTAATGTCTGGCTTTTCAAACTGAGCTGGTCGTATGGGCCTTCATTCGGTCACACTTCTTGAAATTAATATACCAGCTCTAATGATGTAGTCCGCGAAGAGCCGGACAAAGCGAGAATTGTACCCAAGTGGAAAGAACAAGGCAAGGTAAAGACTCAAGATAACGGAGAGGGCAATGGTTCCGATGGCCCAGATGACAATGGCAATCCAATTGCGTTTGCTTATGGTCACATAGACCCCCGCCATGAAGGCCACTCCCATTGTCAAAAGAGCTATGAGCAGCAGTGTCCTTGCCCTTTTAAGGGCATAAAGCATCGCAACCGAATCACTTATCTGTGTCCATAGAAGGATTACAGCTGAAATTATCGAGCTGTACATGGCTATGGTATTGCTGATCACAAAGATGTCGTATATGGGTTTGTTCAACAGTGTAGCAATTCCTGCATCTGGTTCAGAGTTATTATATCCTCCAGGAACAGAAAAGCCAGCGGCAAATGTAATAGTGGCAACAAGCGTTGCCACAACCATACGGGTGTTGGCCTCAGTTTTTAGTCTATCTGAAGACTCTAGACCTCTCGCCAAGCCTTGGCTTTTTGTTTGGCAAAATCCTTCGTCTTTGCTTCTACGTGCTCCAGCTGAGACTAAGATAATTCCTGTTAAGCTCTGGTCAAGCATTATAGAGAAAAGGACTGTTATTATCTTTATAGTTGAACTAGCAATCAAAGATTTGGAATTCAAAACCTGAAATCTTCTCAATTTATGCACAAACTTCTCGATGCCATCTTTTCTGAGCATACTGTAGAAACTTAATTTCACTTGGTAACTTCTGGGGAGTTCCAAGAGTCAAAACAAACTCTAATTCCATTCGTCTCCCCCAAAATAAAGTAGCTAAAATAACAGTAAAAAATAAAAGTAGAAAACTTGTTAATCCAATTTGTCAAGACCATCACCTCACGAAGTGGAGCATCAATTTTTTCCAGTTGGTCGTCTACAATGTCGAGAGCCATTAAGTTGTCATTGTTTACAAGCTTTAGATCAACTCTGTTGTCCCGGGAGAGAGAAAGCAGAACCTCGGGTTGCCAGTTTAATGTAGCTATATGTAGAGGCGTATTTCCTTCTCTGTCTTTGGCATTTATAAGCTTCTCAAACTTAGGATCTCCGAGTATGTACTTTACCACTGAGACCCTTCCATACTTTGCCGCAAGGTGAAGTATATTTCGTCGTTTATTTAAAGTAAGCAACTCTTCTGGATCTGGCCAATTTTGAAGCAGCTCCTTGGTTGTTTCAAGATGACCCATCTTACACGCGATATGGATTGGAAGATGGCCTTTTTTGTTACCCACATAGGTACTCCAAGTGAACTCTTGGACCAAGAAGTTGACTCCCTCGACATAATTCTCGTATGCTGCTAGATGGAGGGGAGTATCATCTCCTGCACCTCTTAAATCAAATAGCTGTTTCTTCCGCTCCAACATTCTTCTGAGCATATCTATATCATTTGAGAATAGGAAATGAATGAATTTGTGTCATGCTCATGATCAGGGTCCGCTAACTTTACCCTTAAACAATTTTATTTACTTGAAATAAACAAAAATGCAAATTTTCATCGATCACATAGTTAAAAGCTGAACTTTTCTGGATAATTTCTGGATAGGTAATGGAGAATGATAGTGACATTCATTTCCAAGAAGTAGTCTACCCCATTGGCGTAATCAAGGGGAGCGATGACATGAGTCTCCTCCTGTTTCAGGAAATGTACTTGGACAAAAATATAATTAGTGCATTATCGACAATGGCATAATACTATGAGTATCGACTACTGAAGTATTAAATTGATGGCATTCTTCAAGTGGTAAGTCTTGCCTGGACCCCATATCCAAACATATCGTATCTGCCTTCTCTGGGCTAAAATTTATAGGAAATTCTGAAAAATCGATATGGGCTCAGGAAAGGTTAAACTATTTTAGCAAAAGAACAAAAAATTTGAGTTCAGCTGATTTGAGTTCAGCTGCTTTATGAATGAGACTCACAGATTCAATTGCCCGTATGAATTAAAGGAGACACAAGTGAGAACCACAACGACAATCACTGACCTAATCTTTTGTGCTTCACGGCTTTGTGAACTGGTGACAGGCCTAGCATCCCGGACATAAGGTCTTCATTCCCATCCACGTTCAACAATAGCTCAAGAATCTCCAAATTCCCTGTCTCAACTGCCAAGTACAGAGGGCACCTGCTTTCGGAGTTCTTCCGATACACCGATCTTGAGCCATGCCTCAGGAGCAGACGGGTCATATTCGAGTCACGTTTCTTCACAGCCTCATGCAGCGCCGTGTTCCCCACTCCATTCTGCACGTCTGCATACATGTTGCAGCGGAGGAGCAGCTCGGCCGTCTGGATCTTGCCAGCTCTTGCCGCGATGTGGAGCGGGTTGTCCCCTAGGTGGTTCAGGTTGAAGGTGGGACACCTGTCAGGTCCAACCTCGAGGAGAGCTCTGAGGATGTCGGGGTTCTCAATACCTGCAGCAATGTGAAGCAACGAGTTTCTAGAAGGGCCCCGTATTATGACGATGTTGGACAAAGAGACCCCCTCTTCTGCTGAATATTTTTCAAGGGCACTGATGAAATCGTCTACTTTGCCGTCTTTCATGGCGGCATGCAGCAGCGGATACACATGATATCTGAATTCTACTTGGCGGTGTGGTCCGTTAACCAACTCTAGTTCTCTCAATCTGGCCCTTCTGTGCTCCCAGACTTCATCATCATTGATACGTATGCCTACGTGAATGGGAAGCATCTTTGGGCTCTGGAATTCGAATGAGGTCTCCCACAAATTTAGACGATAGTCTGGTTGAACTCTCATGCAGGGTCTCCTCTCCAATATATATTGCACAGCCAACAGTGTCCGCGCCCCCCCCCCCCCCCCCCCCCCCCCCCCAACCCCCTCTCTAGCTGTCACTGCACATCATGTGACCAACAGCAATTTTTGGGGAAAAAAAACCTGTTGCAGGCGAAAACATCGGCGACAGAATTCATTCTTAAACATTGTCCTGCATTCTTATTAAGAAAATCGTCCGTGCAGACTATTTTAAGCAATTGATTCCTTAAAAACCGTTCGTGCTGCGAAATTGCACAAGACGTTAATCTGAACTTCAGAAGATTTTGTAAAAGGAATCCGATTCTGATTCAACCACAAAATGATCAAATTATCGAGTCCCACGTTTTTCAAATTAAGATGGATTTGCGAAAATGTGTGTGAAAGGTCTGTCAACTCCTTATATGGAGTTCTGAGATGAAAATTAACGGCAAGGTATGTACTGCTTGAAGATTAACAAATCAACAAAACTACTCGGCTAGTAGTGCGAAACTGAGATTTGAAAATGAAACTGGAATTTATATTGGAACTTGGAAATCACAACCTGCTAGAATCTAATACTCGAAACATGGATATTATATTCACAGGACAATTAGCGAAACGAAAAGTGGAAAGCATAAAATTAAATTTAAAACTAAAATATTGCCAATTAGAAGGGAAAGTCGGACGGAAGTTCGGGAAAGTTCAGGCATAGTTGAGAGGGTCATCTTTTTTCCTCTGTTTCGAGCATTCAAAGATATTGAAGCTCTGCGATGCTTTTCTCCTTTTCCCATTAGTATCTTCACGTTCTCAATAGTTGTTTATATAGCATCACATGACCACAAAATCAACATCGCTTGATCTCGAAATATATTGGTTCTTCTAATGCAACGTTACATTGACACCATATCAACGTCACTTGTTCCCGAAAAATAGTGGCACATTTTTGGAAGCAGAACTATTCATTTCATTCTGGCACAAATTACATGGAATGATGACATTGGAATGTTCACTCAACTTTCATCTAGTACAAAATGTGAGAATGTGAGGCATGCTATGTATGGTTCATTTTCACATACACACATCCAAAAAGTCATAATTGAATTTTTATCTCGGGTTCCATTCATTTCATGGAAAATGTGATGATTATGAAAAATATTTTTCAGGGAGTTATTTTCTTGGAAAATATGAAAATATTTTTTGATATATCACTAAAACCTTAAAATGAATTGAAAGATATTCCGTTATTTGGTATTGAAAATCAAATTTAATTTTCGTTCGTGCTTTCATTTTAATAATTTTTTATTTTTATTTTTATTTTTCCTTTTATTTTTATTTTCTTTCTTTGTAAATCAATTTTTTCATTATTTTTAATTTTCTTTTTCTTTTTTCTTTTTTGATTTGATTTGATTTGATTTTTTCCTTTCCTTTCTTCTTTAGCTAGTCGTTGGCCAAGGCAATAGTTGATGACCAACCGTAGGCAATCTTAAGCCTTGCCCAGGAAGGCAAGGCTTCAGCTTGCTTGATTCTAGTGAGCTGAGCCAAGCTGAATCGAGGCACCCTCAGGCAATGCTCTACCTTGTCAAAGCTAGTGAGGTCAAGCTTGAGCCTTGCCAGAGGTCAGGGAGGATGTCCCACATGTCATGACAAGCACCGAAGATGAAGGACTGGACGAAGTTGAATCCAAAGAAGTCAAGGAGGTAGACGAAGGAGGCAATTAGGGAGATGATGGCAGTGATCTCCAAGAGGGTGACGATGTGGAGGGTGATGGAGCTACAAATCTCGTTGCACCGCCAATAGAGGAGGTAGTACGTGATGGAGGAGAAGAGCATGAAGAAGATAGCGTTCATGAGGTTTAGCGGTAGCTACAATGTGTCTGATGCCTTCAGCGATGAAGGCTTGCAACGATTGATGGCTGAAGCCGACAGCTGAAATATCTTCTGTTAGACAATACATATAATTCTTTAATGCAGAAATTCATCATAAAACAATGATCTTTGATCTTCATGATTTTCACAAATAGATGAAAGCGTACATTTATCCATAGTCGTTGTGGAAAACCGATGAACTTGAATCAAATGAAGAAATCCGATTTTTCTCCCTTAATCTACCATTCTTTAATATATTCTATCGATGGATGAGAAAATATCAATTCTTTTTTGTTATTGTTGTTAATCGTAGGCAGAGAGAGGACCGGACTCTATTTATACGTTCTTTCAATAGGTGCCTTCCATCAAAGCGCCTTTTCAATTTTCATAAAAGTCATACCTCTTTATTTTATTAGAGTCGTAACTTCTCATAACCAATATTTATTTATTTTATAGCATTTAAACAATTATTAAATCATATTAAATCATATCATGTGGGCCACAATAATTCTTACATTCTCCCACTTGGCCCATATGATTTTCCTTTCATAGTTTAATAAAGACTGTAATGTGCACAATAAAATTATGCTATAAAATTTTCATTAAATTGGTAAACACATAATAATCACAATTAAGTAAAGAAAACTAATGCGAGTCATAGCGGTTGTATGTCATTAATCGACATAGTCCCTTCTATGCACTACAATTATAGCACTTTACTTAACATAATCCATAAATGAGAAGCACAGTAATAGTCCAACTATAATGTCTCTTTAGAAAACTATCCTGTTTAACATTCATTTATTTTTCATAATGTATACTAAATAGAAAACACGAAATATCATAAACACGTAAATGAACTCAAAATGTCAGATACATAAATTTAATACAATCATAATACAAAAATTAATAACGTCCAATAATGCCCATTTTTTCAACATGCTCATTAAATATTTTGGGCGGCAGTCCTTTTGTTAAGGGATCTGCTATCATAAGATTGGTGTTAATGTGTTCAATTAACACTCTTCGTTTTTGAACTTCTTCTTTAACAGACAAGTATTTGATCTCCATATGCTTAGCGCCCTTTGAATACTTGTCGTTCCTAGAGAAGAAAACTGCTGCAAAGTTATCACAATAAATTTTCGGCAGTTTAGCAATACTGTTAACAATCACAAGCTCTGAAATAAAATTCCACAGCCATAATCCATTAATTGTGGCCTCAAAGCATGCCACAAATTCAGCTTCCATAGTGGATGCAGCAAGAACTGACTGCTTCGCACTCTTCCATGAAATTTCCCCTTTAGCCAGAAGAAACAAGTAACCAAACGTTGATTTTCTTGTATCGGCACATCTGGCTTAGTCTAAATCTGAATATCCAATCACCTTGAGATGATCGAATATTTTATAAGTGAACATATGATTTTTCGTTCCTTGCAAGTATCTAAGAACTTTCTTTGCAGTTTTCCAATGATTCATTCTAAGATTACTTTGATACCTGCCCAGCATTCCGATAGCAAAACTGATGTCTGGTCTGGTGTGAGTTTGTGCATACATCAAGGTCCCCAAAATAGATGTATAAGGAATATTTTTCATATGTTCTCGTTCCAATTCACTTTTTGAACATTGCATAAGGCTAAATTTGTCACCTTTCTAAATTTGAACTATTTCTGCTGAACATTTACTCATATTAGATCTCTCTAAAATTTTCTCAATATAGGCTTTCTGAGACAATCCTAATAATCCTTGTGATTTATCACAGAATATTTCTATTCCTATTACATACGTTGCATCTCCCATATCATTCATTTCAAAATTCTTAGAGAGACATTTCTTGGTTTCATATAACAAACCAAGATCATTAGCAACAAGAAAAATATCATCAACATACAAAACTAGAAAAATAAACTTGCTCACACTAATCTTCATATATATACACCAATCAACGATGTTTTCCTTAAATTCAAATGAAGTTATGGTATCATTAAACTTAAAATACCATTGTCAGGAAGCTTGTTTAAGTCCATATATTGACTTATTTAATTTACATACCATGTGTTCGTTTCCTTTAACTGAAAAGCATTCAGGTTGGTCCATATAAACTTCTTCTTCTAAATTCCCATTAAGAAAAGCGGTTTTTACATCCATTTGATGTAACTCCAAGTCATAATAAGCCACCACAGCCATAATAATTATAAGTGAGTCATTCTTAGAAATTTGTGAAAATGTTTTTTTTTTTTAGTTAATGCTTTCTTTCTGCGTAAAACCCTTTGCAACAAGTCTGGATTTATGTCGTTCAATATTGCCTTTTGAGTCACACTTGGTCTTAAAGACCCATTTACACCCGACCTTTTACATCCTTTAAGCAATTCAACTATAAACTATATCCCAAACTTGATTTTGATGCATGTATTTTAACTCTTCTTTCACGACATTAAACCATTCATTAGAATTTTCACATTTTATGACTTGGGAAAATGAATCTGGATCATTTTCAATTCCTAGGTCAATTTCTGACTCTTGCAGATAAACCATGTAGTCATTAGAAATAATCGACCTCTTTTCTCTTTGAGATCTTTTTAATCCTATTTCTTGTGACTCAGTTATTGGAGGTTCAATGTTGACATCTCCATTATAGAGTGTTTGTTCATTAATTTATTGTTCTTAATTATTGTTAGGTTGTACTATAATATCAGGAACAATAACTTTAGAAACTTTGGGTATATGAACTTCTACCATTACTTCTTAAATGCAAGCATCACACATTCTTTCACTCCCACTGATGTTGCTATTCTTAATGAACCTAACATTTTCAGATTCAACAATTCTTGTACTATGATTATGACAGTAAAATTTATATCCTTTAGATTTCTCTGCATAACCAATGATATAGCCACTAGTTGTTTTTGAATCCAATTTCCTTTCATGTGGATTATAAATTCTTACTTCTGCTTGATAACCCTAAATATGCAGGTGTCGTAAATTAGGTTTCATTCCCGTCCACAGTTCAAAGGGAGTTTTTAAAACTACCTTAGTAGGAACCCTGTTTAATAAATACATAGAAGTCTTTAAAGCATACATCCATAAAGATAATAGTAAAAATGAATGACTCATCATACTTCTAATAATTTCCATTAAAGTACAATTACACATTTCTGCTACACCATTTTGTTGTGGTGTACCTGGCATTGTGTATTGAGCACAAATGCCATGTCTTTCAAGAAACTTAGCAAATGGACCTGGATATTGTCTCGATTTATCATACTTTCCATAATATTCACCACCTCTATCCGATCTTATTATTTTCACATTTCTATCTAATTGTCTCTCAACTTCTTTAATAAACACTTCAAGTGCATTCACTGATTGAGACTTATCATGCAATAGATAAATGTAACCATAACGTGAAAAATAATTAATAAAGGTGATGAAATAGCTTTCATTACCAAAAGATGGAACATCGAAAGGACCACATACTTCTTGTGGCACATTTCTTAGTGTGCTTCGTTTGTTTTTCTTTAATACAATCAATACACACTCCAAGGTCAGTAAAATCCAAATTTGGAATAATTTTATTCTTCAATAATCTTTGCATTATTTCCTTGGATATATAACCCAAACGTTTATGCCACAAATAAGTAGAATTCTCATTCACTAAATTTCGTTTAGTGCCAATATTATGATGCAAGGTCATTAATGTCTCAACAAAAGTATTATCAAGTCTAAATTTGTAGAAATCTTCACATAAAGTTCAGTTCCAATAAGGGTATCACTTTTAAATAAACTGAAAGATTCAAAACCAAACTTGCAATAAAATACTGCCACATCAAGTCTTAGCAAATAAACTAAATTGTGAAAGAATATAGGCACATAAAGGGTTCGAAACAAATCCAAATAATGCTTAGTATCTAAGATCAAACGGTAAGTGCCACTGCCTTCAACTGGAGCTTTGTTTCTGTTCCTCGTAATGACATAACTTTCATTTGGCTTTATAATTTGGATTGTAAGAAATCCCTACATCGTATTTGACATGTGAGTGGTGGCACCAGAATCAATCCACAAAGTATTATGAGGAATTTTAGTAAAGTTTGATTCAAAATATACTAAAGCACAAGGCTTACCTTTCTTTTTGAATTAAGCCTTATGTTTCAGACAATCTTTCTTTCATTGTTCAATTTTGTTGCAAAAATGACACTTAATAAGATTGTGTTCCTTCTTGTGGATTTGAGAAGCCTTTAAAGAGTCATTTAGGACATGTAATCCTTTTTTTTTGGCTCCTTCCACCTTTTCTTTTGAAATTCCTTTGAGCTTCTTGATGACTTGAGAGATGAACAAAATAAGCATTTTGATTCTTTATCCTTGTTTCCTCTTGAACTAGCATACTGGCCAATTCATTTACATTCCACTTATCCTTTATAGTGTTGTAATTCATTTGAAATGACCCATATTGCTCATGAGGCAAGGAATTAAGTATAAATTGTACTAAAAAGTACTCATCCACATTCATTCCTAAAGTCCTTAACTTTGCTGCTAAATTTGTCATCTTAAGTATATGGTCATGCATGGTATGTGAACCATCATATTTCATGGTGGTCAGTGTGCTCATCAGTGTACCAGCAAGTGACTTATTAGCAGTTTGAGAATGTTCTTTCACAAATTTCATAAATTCCTTAACATTATCAGTCTTGGGAAGAAAAGTCTTTAAGTTGTTTGCAATTGTCATTCGCATGAACATTAAGTTCAATCTATTCGATCTTTCCTAAGCTTTATGGAAAGACTTTTCATCATCGCTACTTTTATCAGTAATAGCAGCTGGTTTCTCAACTTGAAGTACTAAATCAAGATCCAGGGCACTTAAATGAAACTAGACTTGTTCACTCTAATTAGGAAAATTCATCCCATTGAATAAGGGAACAGACGAGGCATGTGAATGGAGTAAAACATGTACAGATACTGCAAATATGCAAAAAAATATTCATACATTAATGCATTGAGAATATCACTTAATCAGATTCAAACTAAACTACATATGTACATCATAGTTCTCTTTTGGGCGATCCTATGATATGCAAATATATATATAAACCATAATGATGCTAGTAACTTTTATTTAGTAATTGTAAATATATCTTATTAAAATTTATTTGCTATCTTTGGATATACAAACAAATTTAACAAGTCATATTAATTACCAACTATCATGTTCATAAATTATAAGAAAATAATTAACCTTTGGGTTAATCCCTAAGCTCTTATAATAAATAAACTTCACTATACCCATAACACCAATAATTATATGAAACATATCAATTTCATATATAGTATCAATTAATCATGGGTAATTAAATAAACAGTGAGTTTCTCACTTGGCCTCAAAAATCCAAATTCCACCATTTTCGTCCTTTTCATTCGGAATTTTTTTTAATAGAACCATCCGAAAACATTTTCAACAATAACAACATACGAATAGGATCGTTCAACAAATCATCATACATAAATCATAATATTTCTATAAACAAAAAAATCATGAGATCATAAACCACGCTCACGATACCAAATGTTAGACAATACATATAATTCTTTAATGCAGAAATTTATCATAAAACAGTGTTATTTGATCTTCATGATTTTTACAAATAGATGAAAATGTACATTTATCCATAGTCGTTGTAGAAAACCGATGAACTTGACTCCAATGAAGAAATCCGATTTCTCTCCCTTAACCCACTATTCTTTAATATATTCTATCGATGAATGAGAGAATACCAATTCTTTTCTGTTATTGTTGTTCATCGTAGGCGGAGAGAGAACTGGACTCTATTTATACGTTCTTTCGATAGGTGCCTTCCATCAAAGTGCCTTTTCAATTTTCATAAAAGTCATACCTCTTTGTTTAATTAGAGTCGTAACTTCTCATAATCAATATTTATCTATTTTATAGCATTTCAACAATTATTAAACCATATTAAATCATATCATGTGGGCCACAATAATTCTTACATCTTCCAATCATGGTGGCTGCAGCGACAGGGATCGCAGCCTTGCGAGACTGCGCTGCACGAGACACTTTGGTTGTTATTGGCAGACGTCCAACGCTATCACTAGTGGTGAGGTTGAAAGCGAAAGAGGGAGGAGATTGGCCTTCTAGTAACTTCTATTAAAAAAAAGAAAAAAAGAAAAGAAAAATAAAAAAAATGATTAAAATGAGTGCGGATGAGGATGTGCTTGGTTTGGATAGAAGAAAGAGGAAGGAAAATGATTTCCCTTTTTCATTTTCTCCACTTTTAAATGTGTATTTTCAATTGACGGAAAATGCGTCCTTTGATTTATTTAATTTTTGTGAACCAAACACCAAAAAATTAGAAAAATATTTTTCTAAAAGTTCATTTCCTGCTAAACGAAGGGTTTGTGTGCCGACTAATCCACGTTTTGTGTGTGCCGACTAATCCACGTTTTCTCTTACTCTGGCTAGTTGACCTTGTCGATTCGGAATAACCTAACGGATCCTCATTTGTCCTTTTCCGGTGGACCTTAAAGTCTTTAGATCTGGTTCCTCATTGCTTCGACGAATACTTCACGTGCTTGCATGTGCTGGCGCCCCAAGTCAAAATGCACCACAAAGTAATCCTTTTGCTTTAGTATATGAATGCATGCTCACAGAAAAATTTATAAAAGAAAGTGTCTTACGCACGACCACCAAAGTCGAGAAAATTTTTGCCTTGATAAACATGTTTTGTCTTTCATAAAAGTGAATATCCTTCGGGCACTTTCGAATATAACGAATAACCTCTTTATTATCTAGTGGTGTAGTGGTGTGGAATAATTTTGCGCATCGCTTCTTCAGGTAAGGAATAGGTACATGAGCTGGAGACAGATGCGTTTTAGGGGGCAACGGCCGTTGGAGTGGCCACTAATTGTCATGTGCCTCCACTCTACGCTTCATCATTTCGTACACGAGTTGCTCAAAGCTAACTGGTCTTGTTATTTATTAACAGGCGATGTCGATCACTGGTTAAACATACATGATAAGAAATGCTTAAATTTTCTTTACATTGCTTATGCATAATATGAGTGAATTAGTGCATAGAAATTCATAATTTTTTCCTCTGTATGGTTACGTGACAAATGTCTCTAGTCTCTCATTAATAAGATGTAGTTGAAAAGTATCCTTTGAATTTAGCTCAATTGAATGCATTGTAAAGTAGATTTAATGCACCGACCAAAAAAAAAAGTAGATTTAATGCTAATGAGAACCGTAATCCCAGTCATGCAATAACGAAATTTTAACATCTAAAATTTATTGGGGTCAAGATATAGAAATTAGTGGGGTCATATTAATATATATGTCTACAATTTGACTAGGGGCGAGTGGCCCCACCTTTTTACAAGGTGGCATCGCCACTGCCGACTGAAATTATAGAAAATTTAAGTGTGAAACTGAAATAAAAATGTAGTAGTTGAAAATGAAACTGGAATTTAAATTGGAACTCAGAAATTACATCCGCATTTTGCTTGTTTTGATCTAATGCTCTATTTGTTTCACAAAAAATATTTGTTAAATAATTTTCGATAATTGGTTCACTTAGGAAAATGAATCAATGAAAAATGTGTTCTTAGTCAATGGAAAACCTATACTTAAATTAAATTATTTTCTCTTTGAAAAAATTAGAAAATATTTTTCAAAATATGACTAGATATTAGCGCTTAGGCCCAAAACTTTACACATGGGCACAAAACCCCAATATTAGTTCTCGTTTCTCATCATTTAGGATTAGATTTCCGATGACCGAGCCCAAGTCCATCTAGACTAGGCCTAGAACCCCCGTGCTCAAGCCCTTGGCACCCACACCTCTAGTGCCCGTGCCCAATGCCCTGGCACCCAAGCCTAGGTCCATAAAGGCGATGTTGGAGTCTTAATGTTTGAGCTCTAGTCCCTGACACTGAGGGTGAGGTCCACAAATGCAATGTGTGGGTCTTGGTGCTCGGACTCAAGGGTTAATGAAATGTTTGTTATTATAAAAAATTGGTTTTTAATTATTTTTTATTCATAAAATTTCAAAATTTTAAGTATTTTTATTTTATCCTTTTCTTTTTCTTTTTTTTGCTTCTGGTTTGGCCAATTGCTGCTGCTGTTGCTTGCCATTCACTAGTGCCATTCGATGCCACCGCCACCACCGGTTGCCACGGGTTGCCCCCGCCAATCACTCGCCGCCGGTGTAGAAGAAATTTTGTGACATTATCAAATTAATTTTTATTATGAGACTATAAATTTTGTATCATTATAAAATATGTAGTTTTATTCAGAAACTTATCCATGAACATATAGAAATATTTCTATTCTAGAAATTAATTTCTTATTAGAATGGTTATCATTCTCACTTTATATTTTCTGCGAAACAATTGAAACTTAATGATGATCACATCGTTGGCATCTCTAGAAGCTTCCACAAACAAATCCAAATAATGGAGAGCACATGCTTGCCGAGGAAAACTGCGGTTATCTTTCCGATCAAGCTGTACATATTTGATTAAATGATTCTTCTTATGCCGATGTCTTTCCATAAACCAATAATTTGTTGAACGAGAGCAGTGAGCATGTGTCGAGTCGCTGCCTTCTTCTGGACCTCAGCCTCCGGTCAATGCGGTGCATAACTGGAATTAATTCAAAATTCCAAGGAAATTTGTCTCAAATAATGATCAGATTCATACAAGAGAAAGCACGTGGTGTTCTGGTCTTAGATAGTACCCTGGCAACCGTAATGAGCACTCACGAGTATAGTCAAGCTGAAAATTTTGTGTTAAATATGCTTGCAAGTACAAAAATAAAATAAAAATGATTCTTATTTACTTAATGAGAAGGGATGGTGATTTAACCAAACACGCTGTGTAGCTTCCGATATATATCCATATCTTTAAGGCAAAATAACATTAATAATTTTGAAACTTTGATCCCATATGTAATGTCATCTAGGGATGTTAAATTTATACAATATGATCCTTCAATAATTCCTACCTATTTAATATAGCTCTTTTGTTTTAATTGATTTTCAAGTTTTAGCCAAATAACGGAAATTGAAAAAAACTGTTATTTTCCAGAAAATGACTGCTTTGAGGAATGCTACATTTTCCAGCAAAACAAATGAAGCTTAATGATGGTCACACTTTCGGCATCTATAGACGCTTCGACAAACAAATCCAAATAATGGAGAGCAGATGCTTGCCGGGGAAAACTGCGGGCACGTTTCTGACCAAGCTGTACATATTTGATTAAATGATTCTTCTTATGCCGATGTCTTTCGATGAACCAATAATTTGCTGAACGAGAGCAGTGAGCATGTGTCGAGTCGTTGCCTTCTTCTGGACCTCAGCCTCCGGTCTATGCGATGCATAGCTGGGAATTAATTCAAAACCCCAAGGAAATTTGTCAAAAATAATGATCAGATTCATATAAGAAAAAGCACGTGGTGCTCTGGTCTTAGATGGTACCTTGGCAACTGTAATGGACACTTACAAGTATAGTCAAGCTGAAAATTATGCGTCACCTGTACTTGCAAGTGCATAAAAAGAATTGATTCTTATTTATTTAATGAGAAGGGTCGATGATTTAACCAAACACGGTGTGTAATTCCTGATATATATATATATATATATATATATATATATATATATATATATATATATATATATATATATATGTTGTATATATCCATGTCTCTTAGGAAAAATAACACTAATAATTTTGTAACTTTATTCTCATGTATAATGTCATTGGGGGACTTTTAATTCATACAATATAATCTTAAATTATTGCTACCTATTTAATGTAGCCCTTTTATTTGATCAAATAAGGGAGAAAGTCATCACAAATCCCTAAACTATTGAAATATGTAATCTAATCCCTAAACTTTCAATTTATTAATTTAATTCCTCAACTTTCAATAAAATAATCAAATCAACCATCCAATACTATTAACAAGTTTTCATTATTATACTATCACCCCGATTTTAGAATAGCATATTATTTCAATCAATTTCTTAAATAAATAGTAAATATGCTATTTTTCATTACTTTTAAAAAAAAATTTAATCTTTCATTACTTTTTTATTTTATTTTTAATCTTTATAAATCGATACCATCGTGAACCACGTTTAGCATGGCAAAGATGACCCACCAATCCTTTAGCATGCCCATGTTGTCGGCGAGATTCAGTCAAAGATTGCCCCCCAGGGAAGAAAGACGAGGATGCATTTCGTTGGTAAGAAATAATTCAGCTTTGTGAGTCTTATACTATTATACTACGTTGACTTTTATGCTGACTACAATCATTCACTCCTTAATAAAAGAGATAATTGCACTCAAAATTTCAAAATTTAAAAATTTTAAAAATTATAAAAAAAAGTACAATCAACTCGTAAACTCTTTGTGGCACAATTGAATACTAGCATTTATCAAGTTAGTGTGATCTAATTATAACAAACAGTTTCCTTTTTCTAGATTATCTGATCAAGGCCTAAGAGGACCCTCAGCATGGACTACCACTATCCAGTCCCTTAGCTATTTCGCTTTAACAGAACACCAGTGAAAACAATCTCGACTTGTCCATGACAACTCAGGCACCGCAAAAAGAACCCCATATCATTATTCGTTTCAGAGGAAAGATCAATGAAGAACGGAGGAATTACCACTGTTAGTTTTCTAGCATTCTCTCCCCTCTTTGTGATTTTAATTGCTGCTGCAGCTGCTGCGCCAGAGGAAATTCCCACCTCCAGTTTAGAATCGTAACATCAGAATAAAAGACGACCCAGCTACTCCTGCTACTCTGAAATATAGTTGCAGGGATAGCTACTACTTCTATAACTATCAAATGTAATTGAAAAGGATTTGCTGTGGGCCATAAAATAAGTAAAAGTCACAATCAGGAATGATAGGTGATGGGAACTCACGAGCAAACCTTCTTTCACTGCAAGAAGCTTTGCAGTTTCAATTGCTTCATCGCTAGATTTCTGCAGGAAAGAATATATATTTGTTCTCATGAATTGCCGATAAAACTGATGAAAGGGATTGAAGCTGATGCAAAAGGTCGAAGTAAAGCTTGGCAGTGACAGCAAATAACCTCAACTGGTTAGAAAGCATGGCCTTTGAAACTTTGCCGCATGCCCAGTTATCACCAGAGTTAAGGTTACTTTGTTCAACCAACATAATTGTCTGACTATGGATGACCTTTAAATAGTGAAGGTGGGAAATTGGACAGCTTACACTACGAGAATGCAGCCCTGTTATCCGTGTTTTGAATATGAATATGATTATTGTCTATCACATTTTCCAAGTACCCAGTGCAAAATAACGATTACAACAATACATCAACATCTAACCACCGGCCGCGGTGGCTCCACTGGATAAGACTCTATTGATCCTCAACGAAGAGGTGAAGGGTTCAAAAAACCCAGGGGAGGCGCTAGGTGTATTAAGTGTGACTCAGGGGTAGTGGGTCCTCCTGCTTAAGTGTCACTTGGGGGTTTACGGCGCGGCTGTCGGCTGCAAGCCGGTTCCTCCAATACCAAAAAAAAAAAAAAAAAAAAAAAAAAAAACAATACATCAACATCTACATAAAACGGCAAGCTAGCAAAAACACATTTTGTGGAAATCAGCACAGCGGTGGCACTTTGTTTGCAATTGTTTAATTTAGGAAGTACTTCTAAACCTCAGGAACTTCCTAAGTCAAATCGTTTTCTTATGTGACCAGTGACCAATAGTAGATGAGAAATCAAACATACTGGTTCCACAGGTCGGAATGACTAAGGCGCGTTTGGTAATATTTCGTTTAAAAATTGTTCCAGCAACGAAATAGAAAAAAGTGTTTTGTTCGGAAACAATTTTTGAACAAAAAAACATGTTTGATAAACTTGTTCGGGAATAAAAAATAAACGAAACACGTTTGATAAATTTATATAATTTTTTATTTCTTTTATTTTTTAATATTTTTTTCTATTTTCTTTCTTATTTATTTTTCCTTTTTTTCTTTTTTCTTTTTTCTTCTTTTGGCCGGTCACCGGCCTCGGCCATGGCCGGCGACCGGCTGACGAGGACCGGCGGCCTCGCCCAGCCACGGCAAGGCTCGCCGGCCCTCGGCGAGGCCGAGCCTCGCCGGCCCTGGGCGAGGCTCGGCCTCGCCTTGGTTGGGTGAGCTTGGGCTCGCCCAACGGCCGGCAAGGCTCGGCGTCACCGGGCCACTGCCAGGTCAGCGTCGCCTGGCGGTGGGCCGGCAACGCCGAGCCTCACCGATCGCTAGGCGAGCTCGGCCTCGCCGGATCTGGGCGAGATCGAGCTTGCCCAGCCTGGCGTGAGGTCGGGCTAGCCTTGGCTGGGCGAGCTCGAGCTCGCCCAGATCCGACAAGCCCGACCTCGTCCAGTGGCTGGCGAGGCTCAGCCTCGCCGAGCCACCGCAAGTCGGCGCTTGGCAGTGGCTCAACGAGCCCAAGCTTTGCCAAGGGCCAGTGACGCTCGGCCTTGCCGGGGGCCGGCGATTCTCTGGCGAGTTCGCCGGCCCCCAACGGCGTCGCCGGCCCCCGACGGCATCGCCGGCCCTGGCCGAGGCCGGCGACCGGCCAAAGAAAAAAGAAGAAGAAACAATAGAAAGAAAAAAGTGTTTTTAAAATGTGTTCCGAAACAAGAAACAACTTTTTTTGTTTCTTGTTTCTGTTCCAGATGTGTTTCTAGGAACAAAAAAACAATTTCGGAACAAAAACGCACCCAAACGCGTTTCTATTCCTTTTTTGTTCCCAGGAACAAGAAAACAGAAAAGTTGTTTAAAAAAAAAAAGAAATGAAAACAAACGCCCCCTAAAGCTCTCGGTGACACGTGAAAGAGCCTGTCACATCACTTCAAAAGCCTGTTGTCACCATTAAAGGTTTACTTTTCATCGAAATTATTAAATGAAGAGAAGAATCCTTACTTGAATAACTCCATCAATAAGGCCAACTTCCAAAACACCTGGAATGAAACCAGCAGGGATCGGTGAGGACCTACCGGAAGCAGTCAGCAGCAATCTATGAGACAACGTAAATCATCTAAACCAGAAAAGATTAAATCTGCAACTGCAATATCCAAGAGAGATTACTGCTTATTTTTCAAACAACTATCGAAGAGAGAGAGGTGCAAATATTTACTCATTCCAAAACCGTTTAATAAGGCCATAGATGCGGCAAACAAGGATGTAGATGAGACCTTTATAAATTTCGAAGTTCATAGAAACTACCTTGAAGTGCACATGCCCCAGAAGTTATAAGGCCTTGAATTAAGAAGCTCCATCGACATATCACAATAGTGCCGCAAATTGAAATATGGAAATGAGAACACCACTTCAAATCCAGAACTTCTGTTAGAAATATTGGCAATGTGCCATACGGTAAATCTTGGGAGTCATAACCTTTATATCTAGCCCCATCATTATTTGAAAGAATTGCAGTTCTTTTCTTTTTTGATCAGCCTATTTATATCGACAATTTATCATCTCATGTTTCAGCTTTCTGCGTAGACTACTTCTCTCTCTTTTCATACATTGATGCGAAACTATGAGCCTTGAACTATAAGGACTAAAAATGAGACCCCATCATATCAATCTTTCACAAGTCATGGACCAATCTTAATGAAACAAAATTGGATGATAAACTAGATTGTGCCAGGAGATTTAATAATTGCAAAAGGTATATCATGTTGAAGGGAACTAACCAGGCTTGCCTTAAGATAATACAGGGCTTTCAACGGGTTCAACACCATAGAGCTGACAAATAAAAGAGAATCGGTAAAGAACTTAGACTAGAAGGGGAGAAAAAGAATAACATGCAGCTGATGCAGCGCTCTCAACACAAAAACAATGTTCGGACGCAAGGTTTTTTATTCAAGGTATCCATAGTTGATAATTACCCAAAATTGACTATATTTTGTTTTAGTTCAACACATGACAAACAATATCATAAAAACAATTTACCTTTATGTCAGGGTTTTGCTCTTTCATAAACTTTTGAGCACCAGTTATAGTATCACCAGTTCCGATCCCAGAAACAAAGGCATCTATTTTGCCTCCCGAGCCTTTCCATATCTCAGGTCCGTTTGTTTCATAATGTATCTAAACAGAACAATGATAGCCAAGCTCAAGTTCATGTCATCACCTGCATATACAACCGACAAGGCATGACACTTGACCACACATGTACCTTTGGGTTAGCGGGGTTCTCAAATTGCTCAAGAATGAAAGAGTTAGGTGTCTTTGCCATTATCTCCTCCGCTTTCTGAGTAGCCCCCTTAACGCCCTTGGCAGGATCGATGAGGACCAACTCAGCTCCAAAAGCAGGGAGGATGATCCTTCTTTCCAAACTCATAGATGCTTGCTTTGTAATGATTAGCCTGTAGCCCTTTGTTGCTGCCATGAATGCCAGGGCAATGGCAGTATTGCCACTTGTAGGCTCAATCAGTACACTCTTAGCAATTTGGAATTAAAAACTCGAAATGAAAAATCCATCAGCAAAAGAGCTTCATTTCTATCTAAATTCATTTGCAACTGTGCATAATAGCAATACATGAATATCACTACACAAGGCTGAGTCATAAAAACGAACAAATAAACCAAGCGTTTGCTTTTTATCAGTAAGACTGAATCCATTCATTGTGAGAAAACAGACCAGTGTAGTCCGTAAAATATTGTACATGTCAAGAATCAACACGGTTACAGAGTTCTGGTCATCCGCCATTTAAAAACAAGAGATTGGAAACAATCCACTAACCTGACCAGGTGTGATAAGCCCCTTGGCCTCAGCATCTGTAATCATACTATAGCCAATCCTATACGAATCATGCAGCGAAAAGGATGCAGAAGTCCAGACTCAAATAAAATATCACTTTGCTCTACAAACTCATAAAGAATCTCTCCATTTCAGAGCAATCAATAAGCTCTAAAAACGCAATCCTAAACTAAAGATAACATTTTGATCCGAAACTCGTGATAGCAGAAGCTCTACCTGTCCTTGACACTAAAGCATGGCTCCATCAGTTAAAGCTTTGCCGCCACACAAGCAACGCAGCCATCTACTACATTGTTGAGGTACATCAACGGAGTTTTACCTATCATCTGTCACCCCAAAGAATCATAAGCAAAAAATATGGTTCCAACACATGCGCGCGTAATCACACAAACCGCACCAAGGCAATATAATCAATTGGGCACCCGCACCTCGGTGACGTCTTTAGCGATTCCAGACTTCTCATCGGCCATGTTTCCAAATCACTGCAAGCAAACCGCAAACGCAAGCCTTGAGGAACAAAGACCTGGCATATTAACTAATTTCGTTTCTTTTAGTTATGTTGTTGTAATCATAAGAAATCTCTTGTTAATTATTTAAATGTAATGGAGATACATTAAAATGTGAATCCTTCTTATTTTCACAATTAATCGATTTAAATGAGAAAATGTCATATCCATAGTATTTTGACCATTATATTTTGAATTTGTAACGTTAAACTCTTGAAGCAATGGAGAATGAGCAAAAGAGTTATCAAAACTAGGGGTAAGCGTGGTTCCAAGGTTGAAGCTGGAATTGAAAAACCTGTTAGGTTTTAAGTTCCAAGATATATAAGATAGGTTCCGAGTTCCAAAAATTGGAGAAACCATTTTGACGGGTAGATTTCAAATATCAGGTAGGTGGAATTTGAAATATGGGATCTCAAATTTGAAATCTAGAACTTGGAATAAGTTTTTTTTTGGTTTATTTTTTTTGTGTGATTTTACTATATTTAATGGCGTCTAATGACGAGTGTATAATTTGAAATTACTAGTCTAAGTTTTTTTTTTTTTTTTTTTTTTTTATATATGACTGAGGTTTTTACTTTGATAATATTTCATATTATTCATGCGTCTAAATGCAAATTATGGTCAATGGATTTTAACAGCAAGTAGTGGTCATTAAAAATGATTATTCATTGCAATCATTCAATTAATAATCTAAATGAAACTTGAATCGATCATGAAATCGATCATGAAATCTATGACATATTAGGTTCTAAGATTAGAAAAAGAATAGGAATGCATTTGGTATGACCCACAAAATTTTTTGTAACGTAAAATTTATTTTAATTTTTTAATTTTTTTTTTAGATTTTGCTTTTTTTTCCTTCTTGGTGACTGCTAGTAATCGGAGATCAGCGATGGGGCCAAACGCATTCCTATATTTTTTTTTTCTAATCCGAGAATAGAAAAAGAATAATCTTTCATAGTCTTTATCTTTGTAGCGCAAATTGTCCTAGGTCGGTGGCCTCCTTTAGCACTTACCATGGAGGCCAACTAAGGCAATGCACTACCTTAGTTTCTCAATTGTGACAACCTTTGATAATATATCTATTGGATTTTTTGCACCAAGATTCTTCTTCAATGACAAAGTCCCATTATTTATCAACTGACGAATTTGATGATACTTTAACTCAATTTGTTTTGTCTTTGAATGAAATATCGGATTCTTTGCAAGACAAATAGCACTTCGACTGTCATTGAAAATAACATTGCTATCATGCTCCTTGCCTATCTCCTTTAGAAAATTTCTCAACCAAATCATCTCATTACCAGCTTAAGATATATCAACATATTCTATCTTAGTGGTTGAGAGAGACACAAATGTCTGAAGTTTAGACATCCAACTGATTGCACCTAAGGTAAAAACATAATCCGAGGTGTTATTCTTATTGTCCAAGTCACCACTAAGATTTGCTTCAACAAAGCCTTATAAAGTTACACTGTTTTTCATAAAACATAATGACATACCTGAAGTGCCTTTCAGGTATCTTAATAACCACTTTATAGCTTTCCAATGTTCTATTCCTGGATTTGCCATGTATTTGCTCACAACTCCCACTACATGAGTTATGTTTGATCAAATACATACCATAGCATATATTAAACTACCAATAGTCAATGCATAAGGTACTTTAGCCATATACTCTCGCTCTTCATTTGTCTTCGGTGACTGCCTTTTTAAGAGCTTGAAGTGACTTCCTAAAGGTGTACTTCTGGGTTTTGCATTCCGAACTTCGAATATGTCTATCATCTTTTCAATGTATTTTTCTCGAGATAATTTTATAATTCCTTTAGATCTATCCCGTGTGATCCTCATCCCAAGAATTTGATTTACTGAGTCCAAGTGCTTCATCTCAAACTTTTTTGACAATTGCTGCTTCAGTATATTGATCTCTTTCATGCTAGATCATGCGATGAGTATATCATCCACATACAACAGTAAAATAATATAATAGTCATCAAATTTTTTGAAGTAACAACAGTGATCCATATCACTTTTAGTGAACCCGTTACCACACATAAAAGTGTCAAATTTCTTGTACCACTATCTAGGAGCCTATTTCAAGCCATACAGACCTTTTTCCAATTTGCAGACATAATTTTCTTTTCTAGGATGGCCTTCTGGTTATATCATGTAAATATCATCCTCCAAATTACCATGGAGGAATGCAGTCTTAACATATAATTGCTCCAAATGTAAATTCTCAACGGCACTCAATACTAACCTGATAATAGTTAATTTCACAATTGGAGAAAAAAAATCTCTGTGTAATCAACTCATCATTTTGCTAGAACCCTTTTATTACTAACCTTGCTTTGTATCTTTTGCTACCATCAAGTTCTTCTTTGACCCAATACACCTACTTGTTCTACGATGCTTTCTTCCCATCTAGCAATTGAGTTAATAACCATTTTTTTCTTTGAATGAATCTAACTTATATTGCATTGCTGACTCCCACTTAACAGAATTTTTAACCTGCACTATTTCTGAATTTTTTTTTGGTTTGCTAGCGTCAATCAAAAGCAAATAATCCAATAATGGAGAATATCTTACAGGTTTAGCTATTCTACTAGATCTTCTGAGAGGTGGTTTAGGTGTGCGTAATTCTTGTTCTAGTTTTTTTTTTTATTAGATTCAACAACAATAGTTTCAAGAATTTCAACCAGAACACTCTTAGAAACCTCCTCTAATTTAATCTCTCTAGTCTCTAGCGTTTGTTTCTTCACACTAGATTCGGTGCAGATTTGTCCTTATACAACTTGTTTTCATTGAATGTAACATTCGCAAATCTTATTGTTTTTCTATTTCATTCATCCCTAAATCGATAACCAAAATAATCAAAACCATATGCAATGAAAAAACATTTTTTAGCTTTTGCATCAGGCTTATCTCTATTTTATCATTTGTAAATATGACTATTGATGCCATAAAAGACATTAAAAGTCTAAGCTATTAAAGAATAATGTAAAATTACTTGGACTCCTCACTTCACTAAGGAGCTATTTAATGCTATTGAAGTCAAACACTGTATATAAAAAAATTATAAATAATATATTAGATATATTAAATATATAATATATTTTAGATATTATATTATATAAAGTCAGGGTTGGTTCGGGTTGGACCAACCCTAAACTCTCAAGACCAAGGACCAGCTCGCACAGTGCTGGTCTAGGGATCTCAGGACTAAGGACCGACCCAGTCCACTTGGGAACCGGACCAAGACTAGCAAGGTCACGCCGGTCCAAGGTCGATCCAAGGTTGACCCTAAACCGATGCTCACCCCTAAGGGGAATCGCTAGTTTATAATAAATAGATGTCAAAAGTAAGAGCAAATGCATAAACAATAAAATAATAATAATATGCTATTTTTAATTGTTTAAATTTCATTCCAAGTTTATTTTAATTGGTTCAAGGATTTAAGAAATAAAAAAATAATTATAAATAAGTTACACTTAATTATTATATTATATTACAAGTGAATTTTGTATAATTTACACTTAATAGTAGGTATACTTCATATCGTACAAATTTTATTGGGGGAATTTTTTTTTTTTTTTGTATTAACATTTTACTTTTATAAGATGCAAATTTTAATTTTTTAATTAATATTATTATAATAAAGCAAGTTTATTTAGTCATGTAATGATAAAGACATATATTTTGTTGGAAAATAGTTTAGTAAGAATATCCCTTTTATTTTGTTTGATTTCCATTTTCTTTTATAGACATATCTTTTCAAATGTTCTTTAACTAATTTCAATTTAATACTTTATTAAGCTAATATCAAATGAAGTTAAATCAAATCATGAAAGAATCTATAATTCAAATTATGAATAGTTTATATATGATTCATTTGTATTATTTGTTATGAGCAATATGTCCTCTCTGGCTGGAAATATAACAATGAATATCTTAGAAAATTATCAAAAAGGTTATAAACCCATTAATTTTTTGCCAATTTAGTCTTAGACTTTTAATTTGGCTAATTGAGTTCAAAATCTTTTGACAATTTGACATTAGTCTAAGGTATCGAAAGAGCCTTAGAGTAATCTTGTATAATCAAGTCCTCGAATCCATTTAATCTTTGGTTCATAGGAGTAGAGTAAATCTCCCAATACTTTACTTGGTTCCTAATTGACCCACTTGAAAATATATTAGTGACGAATCTCAAACGAAAAAGATCTGGCATGTTAAATATTTTGAACCTAGATGTGAATTGGTATGGGCTTCAGCTCGAGCTAGGTGCAAGCTTAGAAAAACATTAGCCAACTCCTTTGGTGGTTTACTTTCGAGAGGATCGCAACAACTTAGTGACTCACTGGGGACACGAAAAATCTTAGTGGACTAAAGTTGATTTTCTTTTTTTTAACAAATATTTTTGTCTTGTAACGAGGATACAAGATACAAAGTTGTTGATTGGTTAGTAAAGGCCCAAAAATGTAATGCCCTACCTCGTAACTAGGGGCCTCTAGACCTCATCAAGCCGTCTGGGATCTTGTGCTCGAACACTTCTTTAAGTTTTATTCTTGACCAACAAAAAAGAAGAAGAGAAAGTCTGGTCCCAAACCAATCAACTTCAAAAAGTTGGATTGTGCCATCATGCACTTTTCCAATGTCCATCCCGCTTGACTTGGCCTTAATGAACTGGTCCCTAATAATCTTATTCTAATACCACTTCCATTTGTCGAGTGTAAAATCGTGATTGTGATAATACAAGAAAATTGTAATTGGCAACTCAAGACATACTAATACTAAATGCAGTACAAATGTAAAACTCAAATAAGAAATATTATTTTGCACAGCTATTACAGACACTATATATAAATAGCTAAAAACCACAAGTCACTATTTTATTTTATTTTTTATTTAATGTTCTCACACCACACACAAACACTCAGAGTAAACTAGCTTATAGAAGGACACACTTTCTAACTCTTTTATTTCTTTCCCTCATATACGAGCAAACTCTCTCTTCTCTCTCTATGTTGAAGCTCGCTAGCCTTAAGAGAAGCTCATACTTTGGCTTTGTGACTTGCATTCTCAGGCTTTCGAAAGTTTGAAGCTTACAAACTTTGAAAGACAAAACTCTTGACTTTAGGATAGCTTCACGTGTCACTTTAAGAATTTGACCAATAGCTCCCCATCTTCATTTTGTAATGATAAAGCATTCATTGGATATCTCCCATATAGCTCCCTACCATAGTATTTGGTGATAGTAGCCTAGGTAAGTAAACCTTGATTTCTACTATGATACGCACATCAAGAAACCAGGTCGACATACCTACATCTGAACAAGTGAAAAAGACGGGCTTATTATCGAGGCTCGACAGCGCTCCTCAGCGTCTTGCTTTTCGAATTGGGACTTGGAACATTGGTCGTTGGCGACAATTTTAGGGCTCTTACGGGCTGAGTTATCTGGAAAAAGAGGCGGTACTATCTTTAGGATCCTTTGCTGCTACATATTGGTAAGTTGTCTATCGTCCACAGGAATGAATATAATCCTGCTCCTGATTCGAGCTGCCCCACAGACAAGTGTGTTTTGCCGAGCATAAATATCTGGGACCTTCACTTTAAAGGGCTCGTGATGCTATAGGCGGGAGTGAGAGGGCTGCAAACTTCTCTGGTCGTGCATCAGATGGCACTTCAAGGAAACCTCTGGCTCCTTCGGCCTTCGACGAGGATTGTTATAATTTGAGAGAAGCCTTTAGTGATGTTTGCACAAGCTACCGATGCAACTGTTGAAGTAGATTTCAGTCTCTGGATGACTAGGGAATTTACTTCCACATGTAATCAACCCTTGATTTTCGCTATGTCTATCCGATAGTGCTTCACATTGAGTATCAATGAGGGATGTAATTGGAAGTTTGGGTCCCACTTCAGTTTAAAACCCCCCTTAGGCTAATGCAATGTATCCTATCTGATCTGATGTGTGATTTATACTCAAGTTCTGAATCAATGTATTATATCTCTATTTCCGACCAACTATCAGAATAATTCATTCCATATATTACAACCTCTTTTATGTTAAAAACTTGGAAAAAAGGCATCAGAACTTTTTCAAATTATTTAATTAGGTCTCTAACCTTTTGTTTTGTGGAATTAGATCCCAAAATTATATATATTTTTTGTTCAAGTTGGTTCATCCATCAAAATAGAAATAGAAAATGCTAATATGAACTAACACATCAATACATCAACTTGGCCGAACAATTTATAAAAGTCAAAGGATTTCTAGTGCATTTTTCCTTAAAATAACTTTTTGTTAATAAGAAAAAACGAATTTGCAATTAAAAAAAGAAAAATATCAAGGATAAATTAGAAAGGCAAAAAAAAAAAAATCTCAAATTATTCACTTCCTTTTATGATTGATTCATGCTAGCGTAAAAATCCCAAACTTATATTTGTGTGACACATTTACCCAAAAAAAAAAAAATTTGTGACACGAATACAAATTTGAGATTTTTGGTGTCATAAAAAAACTTAAAGTAAATATGTCACACTGTACAAGTTTGGAGTAATGTGTCACATAGGTACAAGTTTGATATTTTTTGTGTTATAAGAAAACTTAGAGTAAACGTGTGACACTGTACAAGTTTGGAGTAATGTGTCACATAGGTATTAGTTTTATATTTTTGGTGTCATAAAAAAAAAAATATGATAAATAAGGCATAGTGGGTATAGTTTGAGATTTTTTGTGGCTTTTACCCTTTATCAAAATGCCAATCCCATCACCACCCGCTTGGGTGGCGCTGTTGGCAGCGAGCTTCTCCCCCTAACGCAAAAGGAGGAGTTCAATTTCCGAGCATCGCAAGGGTGACTTACCCAGGGCACGAGGGGTGGTGGTGACTCACGTGCTTCCCCAGGGTTTACTCTGCCGCGCTGTCGGTGTACGGGGCTTCCCTGGGTCATAAAAAATAATAAAAAAAAATAACAATCCCATCAGACCGACCCAACACTCTCCAGCCCATCCATCGACCACTTCAGCTTCATTGGGCTCGATCCGTCGAGCTCACCATATCACCAAGCACAACCCAGACCATTAGATTGCAACATCCAAGCCCATGAAGTAGGACCTCAGCCCATCAGCAGTCCACTTAGCCGGGTAAATTGAGCCCATCAGAGAAAGCCTTCTCTCTCTCTCTCTCTCTCTCTCTCTCTCTCTCTCTCTCTCTCTCTCCCCGGATATTCAAAGACAAATACCATAGACGAACGTCGCACGTGCGCATATAGGGAAGCAGAGTATGGGCGCTCAGGAGGCACACCACACGCAGAAAGCTTCTCCACCTTTATTCCTACTCAATCGCGCCACCTCCAACCTCCGCCAGCTGCTGTCCAATCTCCATCGCCGACCCCGACCCAGCGGCGCTACATATATACGCATAAAAACAGAACATACTAAGAGATACAGAGAGTTCGGCAAGATGATCTCCGTTCAGGGACTATTTACTTTCATTCCTATATGCTGATTATAAAAAAACAATGATTATTCATTTTGAGAACATTAATTTCGTGTTAATCAATCTCTCTAAATTATTTAATAGTCTTAAAATCACTTTCTCATCAATCGGGGATTAGAATGAGTACCAAAAGTTTCATATAAATAACTAAAATATTAGTTTTCATCACAGAACTTAATATATTCAAATGACTCTAATTATAAATTCATTACATTAGCATCACATCACCGACTTTTTCATCATCCATGATGTCCAAATCTAGTATTTGCTAAAAATAGGATGTGCAATCAGTCCAAATTCAAGAAGTTGGAAGAGTCGTCAGCTAGTTAGCAAATGACGATCTTCGTAATTTGGTGGTTTAATTGTATGCTAGAAGCAACTTTGCTTATCCTGTGAGCAATGTAGTGGAGGAAAATATCACTTTAAGAAAAGTGATCACACACCTCAAATCATAGGCTTCTACCGGAGACGTATGTCTAAGGGTGAAGCGGTAGAAAGGAGCGGTGGTGGACCGGCTGGAAAGGGTTGACGGGGTGGAGGGTGTCTACGGGGTCGTTTAGGTGGACAGGGTGGACAGGGTACAGGGGGTAGGAGCAGGTGAACCGGGTGGAGAGGGTGGATAGGGAGCAGAGAATCGAGCAGGAGAACGGGGAGGAGCGTGTTTACGTCCTTCATCTTTCAGTAGTCTGGTGTCACTATGAGTTTTTAATATTTTGGTTCCTGCAAAGTAGTACTTCTGGGAAGTTCCTTTGGTCCCGCTCCTAGAAATTAATATAGCAGCTCTAATGATGTAGTCGGTGAAGAGCTGTAAAAGACGAGAATTGTATCCAAGTGTTATGAAGAAGGCAATGTAAAGAATCAATACAATGAAGAGGGCAGTGATTCCAACGATTAAGGCAACAATCGCGATCCAAGTGCGTTTGCTTATGGTCATGTAGACCCCCACCATGTAGGTCACGGACATTGTGACAAGAGCTACGAGCAGCGGTAGCCTTGCATATCTAAGGGTATGAGGCGTCGCATGTGAATCATCGATCTGCATCCAAAGAAGGATCACAGCTGCAATTATCGAGTTGTACAAGGCAATGGAGTTGCAAATCACAAAGACGTCATAGATCGGTTCGTTCAACAATGTAGCGATTCCTGCATTTGGTTCAGAGCTATTATATCCTCCGGGAACAGAAAAGCCAGCGGTGAATGTCACACCAGCAATGAGCGCTACCGCAACGATACGGACTTCGGCACACCTCTTTAGTGTATCTATGTCTGGAGGCTCTCTCTGCTGGCCTAAGCTTTTTGTCTGTGAAATTGCTTTGTCTTTGCTTGTAGGTGCTTTGGCAGATATTAAGATTGTCCGTGTTAACCTCTGGTTAGGAGTAACAGAAAAAGGAAAAAAAAAAAAAAACTTGTCATTTTCCATAAAGATGTACTCACAATCAAAGGTTTAGTATTCAAAAACACAAAACCTTCTCAAACGATACACAGACTTGCAATTGCAATCTTTCTAAGCTTACGCTAGAAACTTAATTCCACATGGTAACTTTAGGGGGAGTTCAACGGGTCAAAATAAACTTTATTTTTCATTTCTCCGAAAAGGAAGTAACCAAAACAATAGTGAATGGCAAAAGTAGATAACTTGTAATTTATTTGTCGATATCATTACCAGGTGAAGTGGAGCATCCATTTCTCTCGTTTCCTCATCTACAATGTCGAGAGCCGTGAAGTTGTTGTGGTTTACAAGCCCAAGATTGACTCTTTTGTCCCGGGTGAGAGAGAGCAAAACCTTAAGTTGCCATCGTATTGTGGCTACATGGAGAGGTGTATTTCCGTACTTGTCTTTTGCATTTATAAGCTTCTCAAGCTTGGGATCACCAAGTATGTACTTCACTACGGAGGCCATTCTGTTTTTTGTTGCAATATGAATTATATTTTGCTCTTTGTTTAAAGTAAGCAACTCTTCTAGTTCTAACCAATCTTGCCAATGTTGATGCAGCACCTTAATTGTTTTGAGATGACCCTTCTTACATGCAACGTGAATTGGAAAATAGCCCTTTATATTGTGCTTGAAGGCGCTCGAAGTGAACTCATTGACCTAGAATTTGATTCCATCAACATAATTCTCCCGTGCTGCTAGATGGAGGGGCGTATCCTCTCTAGCATCTTTTAAATCAAATAGCTCTTTCTTCTTCTTTGACATCTCTTTCAGCAATATCTAGTCGTTAGAAAGTAGGAAATGAAGTCATGCTCATGACAAAGGTTTTGGTAATTTTTCCCTCTATCCATTATATTTTTCTTAATATTACGTGGAATACATAACTGAATTCTAAAGTTTTGGGGGATAATTTCAGTATAGACATTAGAGATTGCTTCAAAGCATGGAGACATTCATCTCCCAGTAAAAAATTTACCTTACGCGAGTAATCAAGGGCAACCATGACATGAACCTCTCTTCCTGTTTTACAAAAGTTCCTTGGACAATACTATAAGTAGTGTAGTATCTACAATGGCTTACACTATGACTATCGACTGATGAAGTAAAGTGATGACAATCTTCAAGGTAAGTCTTGCCGGGTCCAAGTCCAAAATTTATGGGAACTCTTCTATAATTGATGCAGGGTCTAGGAAAAGGTCAAACCATTCTAGAAGAAGAGTAAAAAATGTGAGGTTAGCTGTTTTATGAAAAAGATTTATAGGTTCAACGATGGATCCAAACTAGACACACATAAATGGACTGGCTAATAAATTCACCGAAGTGTGAACCGTAAGTTCAATCACTGACCTAACCTTCGATGCGCCACAGCTCCGTGAACCGGAGACATGCCTTCAATCCAGGAGGAAAGGACTTCATTCCCATCCACCGCTTACAGTAAAAGCGAGAGAATCTCCAAGTTGTGTGTCTCAATCGCCAAGTACAGGGGGCACTTTCCCTCGTTGTTCTTCTTATTCACCGATTCTGAGCCTTGATGCAGGAGACGATTGGTCAACTCATAGTCACCGTTTTTCGCAGCCTCATGCAAAGGCCTGTTCCCCGCATTGTTCCATTGGTCCACAACTCTGTCGAATTTGAGGAGGCGCTTGGCCATGTGGTTCCTGCGGGCTCTTGCTGCGACGTGGAGGGCTGTGTCCCCTCTGTTGTTTGCCTGGGCGACGAGCTGCTGGTCACACTCGTCCAAGTCGCCTCCTTTTGCAGCGGTGTATACAGGTGCAAGACTTATGAATTCTACTTGGCGTTGTCGTCTTTCCACCGACTCTAGTGCTCTCAATTTGTTTATATTCTGCTCCATTCAGGATCGCCCATATCTATGCTTGCGGTATCGCCATTCATCTGCAGACTTTGAAATTTGAATATGGTCTCCTCCAGAATTAAGACTTTTGCGGGGTCTCTTCTCCAATATTAATTGCACAACCACAACTTGGAGATTTTTTCTTCTCTAACTGTCAGTGCACACCGCGAGTAATTCTTCAAAAAATACATCCACCACACAATTAGGAAGATTTCAAATTTGAAATATTATGTATTGAGTATAAAATTGAAAGATTTTATTGCATTTTCTTCATTTATGTTGCTTGCTGTAATATGTGACAACATGCACATACTCTTGTTAATGAATTCTTTTATCACAAGACGGTGGTGCATTCCAATTTCGAAATTAAAAAAAAAAGGGTCAAATACAATAGATTGATTTTAATTCACAAAGTCCTATTGAAATTTAGATTTGCAAGTATTCTCTTTTATTTGGAAGATAAATCGCAAAAGTCTAAAGAAAAATAATGGGGATTTAATGACAATAATTAGGTTAGATGTTCAATCATGGAGCGTTAGTTGTTTAGTAATCAAACATGAATGAATTGTTCATGCAAGACATTACCTTTGTGTCTGCACTTTGGCAATAAAAAAAATAAAAATTAGCATGGATGTACAAAAGTGCAGATAGACAAAGGATTCTCGCTCATGGTCTCTGCTAATCTAGGGCATGATATGGGGATGTAACTTGAAAGCAAAGACAAAGCGTGGACCTTAATATCCGATCAACAGAAGGTATCTTTTTTTCTTTGTTCTTTTTTTGCCTCCGTTATGTATTTATTCTTATATATTGTTCTTGTAAATACTTTTTGATATGTTTAGACACACTTTCAATTTAGATATATGTTTTGCAGGGATTAGTTCCAGTTATTTTAGAACTCTCGCCCTTGACAGAACATTGAATGTGCGCTGGACATATTTACGCAAATTGGAGGAAGTACCACAAAGGCAAGGCTTGACAAAAGCGCTTTTGGTGGTGATCTAAAGCAACACTACATCCTTGCTTAAGGACATAAGAGTCCAGGGGCTGAGAAGAATTTGAGAAAAGAAGTAGGTTGCTGTGAGATGCACACGAGTCACTGATTGAAATTAGAGCAAAACAAGGCTTCATAGCGCTTACCGCCACAAAATTGTGTTTCTACCAAAATTGCATCATTAAGTCTCTTTGAGTGATGAACTAGACATAAATATAACTTGAATCATCTTAAGATTTGGGAGTGTCCTACAAAAGTGAGATTATATAATCCAACATTAAGTAAGTTAGAATCGAAAACCACGTAGTATTATTTCATATCTTACCCAAATCATTTGAAAGGGTAATTGATTTTATAACCCCAATGAAAGTATAATAATTGTGGAATCATAAACAGTAAAATTTCTAGATTTGGACATTGCCGCAGAGGATGGTTACTCTTGGACTATTAAGGATAATAGTACAGTGGAAACCATTGTATCGTTGTCTTTGCCTATACTACAGACTGAGCTTGTCGAGGTACATGATACTATCATTGAGACAGTTCATGATGAAGTTCCCTAAGCCTCTCTTAGGTGTAAGATGAGGTTGTAATAGCTCTACTTAGAAGATTTGTTAGGGAGAGGCGATCAACTATACCACTAAACTATATAGTCTATCTATGACAGTATAACTACGATATTTGCAGCATAGTTATCTAGTGACTTATACAGATATTTTTTCTTGTCCTCAATCAAATTTGTGATTAGATGCGATGAAAGACAAGATGCAATTTATGAAAAATAATGGTATTTGGAAGCTTGTTTAGTTGCCTAAGGGTCACAAGCTCATCAGCTACAAATAAGTGTATAAGACTTGTGTGTAGACTGAAAGATCTATTTATGGCCTCAAATAAACCAATGGTACTCGAAGTTTCATAATGTTGTCACTTCGTTGAATTTTGTTGAGTGCATATCCTATAAGGTCAATGGGAGGAAATTTGTTTTTCTCGCACTTTATGTACATAATATCTTGCTTGTGAGTAGTGATCTTGAATTACTACATGAGACAAGACAAATATTGTCAAAAAAAATTTCTATATAATGGAACTTGATGAGGCGTCTTTTGTCATTGACATTGTGATCCGTAAAGATTGTTCTCCGTTATATATTGGGTTTATCGTAGAGGACATATGTTAATCGTATTTTGGAAAGATTCAGTATATAGCCTTGTGAGCTAGGTATTACTCCTACCATTAAAAGTGATGAAACTAAATCCATCATAGAGTCCTTATTCAGACATTGAGAAAACCTAATGGAAGGATGTACCTTATGCTAATATGCTTGAAAATATCATGTATGCTTAAATTTGCACTAAACCAAAAATCGCTTTTGAGATAGGACTTCTAGGGAAATATCAATAAAATCCAAGACGTGATCATCAGGTTGCTACTAAGAAGGTCTTGAGGTACTTAAAGAGGATAAAAGACTATATACTGATTAACAGACATATTTAGGTCCTGCAACTAGTAGAGTATTTGGATCAAACTTTGCTGGCTATCAGGATAAGCATGAAGTCGACAACAAGATACATCTTTATGTTAGTAAAAGGTGTAATATCATTGAAAAGTGAAATTTAGAAATCTATGTCATCCTGTGGCACCCCTCGAACGGCCCCCCAACCGTTAGTGTCGCCACAGTTCGCTTACCTTTCACTTATCCTGTTAATATATCACTTTGATACCACAGAATTATAATAGGTCCATAAGTCCTGGGGGTTTATATCATATATATCGGTCCCTGTGCAGTTTATATAGCGAGAGCATATTCAACATCTCCCTATTTCAAAATTAGAAATAATTCACACCAACTAAAACTTTTATAAGATAAAGCCAAACACTTTTATTTACATAGATATGATAGATAACATCAGTCAGTACACCAAAATTTGCCGTGGTTTTCTATACCCGTCTACATAGCAAAAGACAACCGACTTCTCCTTTTCTTTCCTTTTTCAACAGCCATATACAAAAGTCTATTAGTTAGTGTCAGCGATCCAAAAATGCTTCATCTGCTAACCGTCACTCTCGGTCACACCTAGCCGTGTCCTCCACCTGGTGGTGGCGGCAACATCCCCAGCATGATCCCATCACGGTAGACGTGCACTAACAGAAACTCCTGAATCACTGGACCAGCAGGTGAACCGATGTCATACATGACTAGAACTCGCACTCGAATAAAAACCAACCCTCGTATCTCAGGATGAGGGTGCTCCAAACTCTCACAGTCAACGTCGATCGGAACACCGTAAAAAGTGCCGAGGGTGATTGGTAGCAGAGGCATACCTCCTAGTCTGAAATGTTAGTCCCTAAACGGGGTGAGTACAACCACTCAACAGTAAAATATTCATTAAGCTATATCACACAGTACCATCAATATCCAGATTCATGCAAGATAGACAAAAACAAGTAATCTAGGAATAAGTATGCATCAAAATCAGGAAATTCTTTAATGCAATGGCTAATGCGATTTCAAAGGATTAAGATGCATCACGTCCAGTCACACAAGTCCCGATCATGAGACCAAACTGTAATGACACGTCCCATTCCATGCCATACAATTTAGTCCCATAACCAGACCACATGCACACTTAATAGAATCATCAGTTTTAATATTCAAAAGGGTTTCATCCCCCAAAGGACCAACGTTTGCATCCTTCTGGGATTCCGCACCCAACCCTAACGTCGCGTAAGCCTCCGGCATTCAACCACTTAGGGCCACCGGGCATTCGGAGCGTATCACATCTCCAGGCATCTCGCACCCCACCTAGCATCACGAGGAACCTCGAGGGCTCTCCATGAAAATGGTTACGCTAGCCCTTCGGATTTATGTGCCAACAAGCATACAACCGGGCATCCCGAAACTCCCGGGGAAAAACCTTCGGCATTCAGCCACTTAGGGCCACCGGGCATCCACAAGGCATCGACTCATTTGATCCTTTGGGCATCCTAACTCCCAGGGCATCGTTGACCCGAGGGTTCAACGGTATCAATTAACATCTAATTTCCAAAAATACTTTCAAATGGATTGACAAGATGTCCCATGAATCCTTCATCAAATCTCAATATTGCTATCATCATGTCAAATAGCAATTCAAGATGTATTCACCTTTGGGACGATTTGAGCAAATTCGGAACAAAACAGCTTGATTATTACAATGCACAGTTCTGGTAAAAATTTCGGAATAATCCCTAAATGAACTCAGAAAATTATGAAATTTTGACATGTTATCAATAAGACCTAAAGGAAAAAGTTTCATGAAGAACACCAAGTCAAATTCCTTATATATCAAGAGCAGTAATTGCTGTATTCTTTGCTAACGTTCTGTAATGACTTCCAGATTTAACATTTTCATAGAAAATCGTTTTATCAATCAAACCTTGTTCATTTATTCTCAATTTTTGATATGTTATTCCTAAAGATAATCCCTACAACTTTCATTAATGGTTCGAAGTCTAATTTGGGCTAGATAATTACAAAAAATTCATGGAATCACTGAAGGTCATGCTGTTTTCTGCGAAAACAGTTTACTAATCCAAAGAGAACTACTTCTACTCATTGAATTCCAGCATCCAACGTCCATAACCAAACATTTACAAGTCTATTGCACTACATTATAACTACTTCACTTCAAGAATCCACTTTAGTTAGACCTTTCAATTCTTATTTTAGCCAATAACCGAAACTACACAAAACAAACTCTGTTTTTACTCAATCTCTTAATCCAACTTCATCTCAATCATCCAAAAATCCACATGCAGCTCCAAATTCTGCATTTTCTCACATCTACCGGTATTTCACCAGATAATTGCAGCATGCAAAGACATAGATCAATGAACTTCCACTTGCCTCTGGCTCTTCTACTCGGTTGCAAGCAAAACAGGGGCTCAGGGGGTCTCGGGCTCGGTTCAACGGTGGCAAAGACCGGCGGCGAAGCAGTAGCACCATGCTTGACGGAAGGGCGGCCTTCTCCTTCCTCACGCCGTGCACCCGCTTGCTGGTCACACTCACTCGAACTATCTCTCTCTCTCTCTCACTTGCTCGCCCACTCACTCTCGGTTTCTCTCTCTCTCTCTCTCTCTCTCTCTCTCTCTCTCTCTCTCTCTCTCTCTCTCTCTCTCTGTGCTAATCCACCCCTTTTGCTCCTTACTTAATTGATTAATTAATTTTCTTGCATGCAGGTGATCTGGTGGCTTCAAGGGAGAGAGACAGGTGGAGAGTGGCGTGGCTTCCTTGTCCGGTTTCCCTTCCTCTTTGTCAACAATTAAGGGGGCTTCTTGGGCTTTTTGGGCCTGCAATTTGTAGCCGAAAGGTCCTAATTAAATGCCCAAATTCTCCAAAGATAAGCCCTTAAATTTCCACACAAAATGAGGCATTTCGGTTTTCATAGAAATCAACTAATATTCCCTTAATCAATTTGCTCCATGTACAAGTACATGACCGAAGTCCTCACATGGAGAAGGGATTCGACCGAGCGGCATGGTGATGAAATTCATTTCCTCCTTGCTGAATGCTCAAAGGAAAGATGTGCATGGTCCTCATGCACGGTCCAACTTGTCAAAAGTTTATTCATAAATTCGGCATGTGTGTTCCTCATGCATGGACGAATTCCATCAATCGATCAAAGTCCAAAGACTTCTCTTGTTGCACGGTTGGTCGGTCCAATAGATAAAAGAAAACATGGCCATTGCATATTTGAGGGTCGTTGAAATTTTTTCGGATGCCACACATCCTCTACCCTATAAGAGGAGTTTTATCCTGCTTTTCAACTACTATTTAGGCTATTTAGCTTCAGAACCTAATTAAGGAGTTGACTATGTCAGACTTTGTGGATAGGTTCATATGGTTGTATTGTGACAATAACTCTATAATGTTGTTGATTAACAACGACATATGTCTTAATGGGTCTAAGCATATTGTGGTCAAAGTTTTTGACCATAAAGTAAATAGTTTAGAATTATGACATTACAATAGAGCATATTTTCACAGATAATATAGTTGCAAATACACTAACTTAAGCACTTTGCCTATATATATATATATATATATATATATATATATATATATATATATATATATATATATATATATATCTAAACGGCGTGCCGTTTGCATGGGCTTAGAAGCATCATAGGGAACTATTGTTTAGTGGGAGCTACTTCGATTTTACTCTAATAAAGTTTATATCTGTCTTTATTATATTTAATAACATTTTTGTGTATGTCAACTCTTTTGCATTCAATAAAGTGATTGTGAATGCATTGTTATCGAGTTAAATACATATATTTGATGAAAATCTCAAAGCATTGTGTAAACTTTGAGTAAAGACTAGGGGCATCCAATTATTAGCATTAAGGATACATCTTATTATACTTAAAGAAAAGTTAACCATTACAATAAGATATATGTAGGTTCATTGGAACCATAAATATATTCTTTAATAACACATTAGCTTTTTGTAACACTTAAGGTAAAAGAATTGTAACTAACAAAGAAGATGACACGTATGATATTACTCTTTATGAGGTGTTATCCATTTACCACACTATCATTTTGAATCTATATCAATAGAGTTAAAAGCACTCATAACCATAAAATGCTCTATGTGTATACATGTAGTTACTGCAATTATTCGATGTTTGAGGTGTTATGGAAATTGACTGTTAAAAATTATCTTTAGACCAAAGGTACGCACATAAAGTATAATTTCAATTAAAATATCCCAAGTGGGAGAATGTAAGAGTTTTTTTTTTAAACTTTTATGTAGGCTACATTAATTGATATTGTAATTTACCATCTTACAAGATTGGTCTGTTGGAGAAATCTTTCCAGAATATTTTGAAGATGACAAAACGTTTCTATCAGTCTAGTCTGGATATTTGCAGACCGTCTGTTTAAAGTCTGAAGACTTTTTGATTACCAGACTCAAGACTCAAGACTCAAGACTATTCTCATTGACAGTCTTTCTAATCCAGTGACGAAGGAAATCCAGAGCCGAAGTATATGGTTGAGGATTTAATCCTATCCTCTGGGGAAGATCTCTTGGTTGGATAAATATAACGGATTCTTTTATTCGTATCTAGATCGATTGAAGATCCGGTGGTCGACGAAATATTCTTAGAATGTTCTATTCTTGGAAACCAAGATCTGATTGTATGGGCGAACAGATTGATGGGCTATCGTCGAGTTCCTTTAATAGCTCGAATAATCTTCTTGATTGATTCCGTCCAACGGGTAGATTTGAGGAATTCCTTTGGTAAGTGCCAACGGGTATGATGGCATAAAGGAGTATAAAAAGGAAGACGTTCTAGTTGTTTGAGTACGTGATCGATAGAGAAATTCCAGAGTCTGAAGCACCTTGATTGTTAGTCGATACATTTTGAGCGAAATTGTATACACAGAGAGTGTCTATACTTGATGATACCTTGAGCGAGTGTGGTAGATCATCTACACCTTGAAATCAAGGAAGATCAACGCTGTAACATCTCTTTGTTCATAGTGAAATCCAGCCAATTGGCTGTCAGTGTAGAAGAGTGGACGTAGGCTTGAATCAAGCAGAACCACTATAAACCGCGTGTTCAATTCTCTCTTTTCTTTACTCAGTCTTACGTTGATCATTATTAGTTGCAAATCCTTCAACTGTCTAAGTATTGTGCAATTATCAAGAAAAATCTTTTATATACCTATTCACCCCCCTCTAGGTACTCGTACTAGCTATATCAATTGGTATCGAGCTCGTGTTCTTACTTTATTTGAAGTGTTTTACTTGAGTAAAAGATCCATGGCTAGTATGCTAGCTCCGGGGGCTGGTGGAAGGGCAAAGCAATACCAGACCACCCTACTTTGATGGAAAGGATTACAACATCTGGAAGAACAAGATGAAAGCTTTCCTACGATCAAAGGATCCTCTGGAATGGGACGTTGTGGAAAGAGGAATCACTCCTACTGCTGCATTAGTCTCTGAAAGAGGGAAAGAAATTGTTGAGACCAGCGGAATGACTCAGGAAGAAATAAACAAGAGACAAGCACTCGATGCAAAAGCAATTTACTCTTTATATTATGCTTTGTCACCAACTGAATATAACAGAATATCTTCTTGTGTTACAGCAAAAGAAGTATGGGACATATTACATATCACCTATGAAGGAACAGATCGAGTGAAGGAGACCCGAATTAACATTCTCCTCGGTCAATATGAAGCCTTCAAAATGAAACCGGAGAATCTATAAGCGACATGTTTAGTCGTTTTACAGATATTGTCAATGGTCTTGAGAACCAAGGACAAAAAATTTCTGATCCCATGAAGGTGAACAAGCTACTACATGGACTCTCCAAGGATTGGAATCATATAAAGACTTCAATAAGAGAGACGCAAAGAATTATGCCACTATTTGTCGACGAGCTGATTGGAACTCTTCAGTCTTATGAAGTGGAACGAATTAATGAAGACGAAGATCCAAGAGGTAAGAAATCCATTGCATTAAAATCAAATAATGATTCTGATAATACAGATTCTGAAGATGATATGGACGATGAGGAGCTTGCTCTCATGATAAGAAAATTCAGAAAACTGAATAGAAAAGGAAGAAGGTTCAACTCAAAGAAACAAAGTTTCCAAAGACAGCAGACCAAGTTTGTTGATGATGAGGAACCAAACAAAGATGCAGTCTGCTTCGAATGTAAGAAAAAGGGACACATCAGACCCAACTGTCCTCTTCTAAAGAAGAAAAGAGGAAAAGCTGAAAAGTTTCGAAAAGCTCTCAAAGCCGAAACCTGGAGTAATACAGAGTGTGAAGAAAGTGATAATGAATATGCCAACATATGTCGATGGCACATTTAGACTCAGTTCGGATCGGACTCGGACGGTGAATTTGAGGTAAGTGATTTTAAAATTCCTGTAAAAGTCTCTAAATATATTGATGAACTGTGTTTTAGTCTTAAGACTTCTCTCAAAAGAATTTCCGAACTTAAAAAGGAAAACTCAGCTCTAAAACAAAAGGAAAACATTTTAGAAGAAAGAGTTAAAAATTTAGACTTGAATGTTTCTACTCTTAAAGAAAAAGAAGATAATCTTTTGAAAGAAAATGCTTTTTAAAAACTGACTTATCAAACATTTCAAGGAAATTTTCGATAGGATCCGAAAAACTTGAAAAAGTTCTTTCAGTTCAAAGACCTTACTTCAATAAGTCTGGTCTAGGTATGACAGCAGAAACAATTCCCTTGATTAATTTTCCTAAAGTAAAAGAAAGAATTAAGAAAAGACCGTCGAGAGAGGCTTACAAAAATCATTTCAAGAAAGTTTTTGTAAAGTCTGTAGGTCGAAATGCTCTCAGGTGTTCAAAGTGTAACAGTCAGGATCACTTTGAAAAAGAGTGTCCAATGGTTTGGAAACCTGTTAAGAAAGTATGGCCTAATAATGTTTATCCTACTAACACCAAAGGACCCAAGAAAATTTGGGTACCAAAGAAAGCTTGAGACTCTCTTTTAAATGCAGGTCTCCATCAAGAAAAAGGTAAAGTGGTATCTTGACAGCGGATGTTCAAGACACATGACAGGAGACTCAAATTGCTTCATAAAGCTTATTCAAGTAAATGGTGGAAAAGTTTCATTTGGAGGAAACGGCAAAGGAAGTATTGTGGGATTTGGAACTGTGAAAATTGGAAATCTCACAATAAGCAATGTTTCTCTAGTGGAAGGACTCAACTATAACCTTCTCAGCATTAGCCAATTGTGTGATACTGGTTTCAAGATCTCCTTTCAAGAAGGAATATGCTCTGGAATCAGTAAAGACTCTATTCAATCTTTCATGGGTCGAAGACATGGAAATATCTACCTCTTAGACATGAAACTAAATGAATCGCAATGCCTAATCTCAGTTCAAGATGAAGCAAGCTTATGGCACAGAAAGCTTGGTCATGTCAACATGAAGCAATTAGCCAAAATCTCATCAAAACAGCTTGTTCGAGATGCTGCATATGGATCTCTTCGGACCAACCAGAACCTAGAGTATTGGAGAGTCTATAACAAGAAGAGCCAGTCTGTGGAGGAGTCAATGAATGTCAAATTTCAAGACTCTACGCAAGATGAATCCAGTCAGACTCAGTATGAAGAGTCTGAACCTGCTCCAGACCTTCCAAAGCTTACAACTCAAGAAGTATCTCAGACTCTGGAAGACCAGCATCAAGATGTTCATGAAGATTCAAATAAAGAAAGAGATCATCTTTTAGACAAATCAACCAGTAACTGGAAGCATAAGTCCAGTCATCCCAAAGATCTCATTATCGGCGAAATTAATGAAGGAATTCGTACCAGATCCAAAAGACGTGAAGAATCTAGTGCTGTGGCTCTCATTTCCGAAATTGAACCAAAAAGTATAGAAGAAGCTTTATCGATGAAAGCTGGATCAAAGCTATGCAAGAAGAGCTCGACAGTTCAACATTAATGATGTCGGGAATTGACATCTAAATCAAAAGGTAAAACTGTTATTGGAGCCAAATGGGTGTTCGAAACAAGATGAATGAAAAAGGAAAAGTCATACGAAATAAAGCAAGACTCGTGGCCAAAGGATACACGCAAGAAGAAGGAATAGACTATGATGAGACTTACGCTCCTGTAGCAAGGTTAGAAGCTATTCGACTATTACTTGCGTTTGCTTAATATAAAAATTTCAGGTTATTCCAAATGGACGTCAAAAGTGCTATCCTAAATGGATTTATCCAAGAGGAAGTTTATGTGGAACAACCACCTGGGTTTGAAGACTCAAAGAAGCCAGACTCAGTCTTCAGACTGAAAAAGGCCTTGTATGGTTTAAAGCAAGCACCTCGAGCTTGGTACGACAGACTAAGTGAGTTCTTATTACAGAATGGTTTTGTCAAAGGTAAAGTAGATACTACTTTATTTATCAAAAAGGAAAAACAAAAGCTTTTTACTTGTTCAAATATATGTGGATGATATTATTTGTGGATTCTCTAATGAAAGTCTATGCAAGAAATTTTCTACGTCTATGCAGGATGAGTTTGAAATGAGTATGATGGGAGAATTAACATTCTTTCTTGGTCTTCAAGTAAAGCAATTGAAGGAAAGAACTTTCATTTACCAAGAAAAATATGCTAATGATCTAGTCAAAAGGTTTGGATTGGAAAATTGCAAAAAGACTGATATACCAATGTCAAGTTCTTTGAAGATAGACAAAGATGAAGAAGGGAAGAAAGTTGATCAAAAGCTGTACATGAGCATAATTGGTTCACTTCTTTATCTTACTGCTTCTAGACCTGACATTTTGTTAAGTGTTTGCATCTGTGCTAGGTTTCAATCAGATCCTAGAGAATCCCATCTCAGTGTTGCAAAACGTATCATTAAATACGTTGCTTCATCTTCAAGCATCGGTCTTTGGTATCCTAAGAAGGGAGACTTTAATCTTCTGGGATATTCAGACACAGATTTAGCCGGCTACAGAGTCGATAGAAAGAGTACTTTAGGAACTTGCCAGTTGCTTGGAAGCAGGACAGTGTCTTGGTTTTCAAGGAAACAAAGCACTGTAGCTCTCTCAACAACAGAAGCAGAGTATGTAGCCCTTGGAAGCTGCTGTTCGCAAATTCTATGGATAAAACAACAGCTACAAGACTTTGGGATTGAAGACTCATGCACAGAAACCAAATGTGACAACACCAGCGCAATCAATCTCACCAAAAATCCAATTCTTCATTCAAGAGCAAAGCATATAGAGATTCGACATCACTTTATTAGAGATCATATTCAAAATGGATAAATCTCGATTCAATTTGTTGATTCAAAAAGTCAACTAGCGGATATATTCACAAAGCCTTTGAAGAAAAATCAATTTGATTTTATCCATTCCAGACTCAACATTTTGAAGCTTGAAGAAGTTAAAGTCTAGAAACTCTCCAACCCTCAGACTCTAAATCCTCAGACTCAGACATTCATGGCTATAGACTGTAAGTTGCTATTTTATCTAAACTCGAAAAGGTACGATCTTTCGTTCAGTTATTTTATAGTCTCCGTGAAAAACGAAATCTTGTCTTTTCAAAATGATTAATTTTGGCAGTTAATGATTTTAAAAAGAAGTGTTCGTACACTTTCCTTGTGCCGATTGAACTTCCCTTTTTCAAAACTAAGTTATATATATACAGTTTTCTTTTTCACCCAATCTTCAAAACCTAAAAGGTATTCTTCTCCCAATCCGGTTTCTACTTCGTGTTCATCTTCGAGAAAGTTGTCATCTTTTCTTGGGGAAGCAAGTAAAGGAATCTTTCAGCGACAAAGAAGGATGTCTTCTTCGAGGAAGTCTTCAAGAATCGCGAACGGGGACCACAGAGAATGAAGGAGGGACCTACCCATTTCGATCTCACCGAAGAGGAAGAATTATCAAGTCAGCAACGAGCCCGATTCACTCTCCACCACGTCACTCAACGCCATCTACCCCACAAGGTGCGGGTCAACAACCGGAGGAAGAGATAATCGAGGACGCAGACCTTGTAAGAGTCCAAAAACCCTCTTATATTTACAAACTCTACCGTGCGTTGAAAAGTCTGCGGGACTCCGTTGAAATACGTAGATGATTTTCTTAAAGATAAGAATTATGGGAATGAGTATATCTTTCTGAGAAAAATGGAGGATTTGGGAATTGCTCCCAAGGGAAAGGCGAGGAAGCACTTGCGAACATTCCAAGTGACCCTCGTATGTCGGGACCAAATTCGGCCGGACGGACGATGATGATAAAATGTTCGGTGATTTTCAACCTAGAATGGGTGTTCTTTGCGAAGGTGAAGGGAAAAAGGATGGAGTTTTTTAAATCGAAGGAACAGGAGAATCTGTTCTTCAGACTGTTGAAGCGAGGGGTGATAAACCCTAGGAGTGTTGATTTCGATTTCTTGGATGCCGTTAATGTAAACTTAAGGGAGAAGTTCAATCTGCTTCAACTTGAGCAATTTTGCACCGATACCACAGACGGTTATGCGCAATTGACAGCATACTTCTATTCGAATCTCAGCTTTTTAGATGCGAATAGAATATCATTCAGTGTTCGAGACCAGGACTATGTGGTAGACGTGGACATGTTGGCGGACATAATTGGAGTTGAACGAGGACGTTATCAACCAATCAAAGTCTCAATTGCTCGTGCCTCATTGGAACTTGTCAAAGATAGAGATATAGAGGGAAGAATCATCTATTCAAGGATGCGTGCCATCAATATTGTGCTGCACAAAATTGTGATCAATTGCATCAGGCCCAAGTCTACATCAAAGACTGATGTGTCTAATTCCAAGGCAAAATTGATGTACGCAATCAACTCAGGGAAGAAGTTCTCTCTCCCTCACACTATTCTCTTTCACATGTACAGAGCAATGTCGAAGGACAAGGGACAATTGCCTTACCTAGGTCCGGTGACCAAGATATTGAACCGCCACATACACTTTGTGTTCGACCGTGCGATAAGATGGTGGTAGGTTTGAAGATGTTGACGAAAATGCGTCTGAAAGAACTTTCCAAGGCAATGGAGAAATTCAGAGTGAAGACTCCAGTACCGTCTGCTTCAAAGAGAAAAGGGAAGGAGGCCATTGGTGCCCCATCCAAAAAGAAGAAAACTCTCATCTTGGAGGATGAAGATGAGGAGGAAGATCTCACAATCACTGCCTTGATAAGGACCAGATGTTCTGTACCTCAATCGACAAAACTTCAGAAGAAACAGAGAGAAGAAGAGGAGCAAGCCAAGAACAGAGAAGAAGAAGAGCAGCGAGAGAAGGAGAAAGAAGTTGAAGAAGAAGGAGAAGAAGAGAAAGAAAAGTCTGCAGCTGAATCTGGAGAGAAGGGGAATCAAGATTCAGAAGAGCATGATCATCACTCTTCCCCATTTGAGGTCCTAGAGACAGGGGGAGTTGGCGAGCAAGAAAGGCCCACACCTTATGCTGCCAATAGTGAAGGTCTAAGACAATCTCCAGCAGATCCAGAAGAGGTTCAGGCTTCTCAATTGCCTGAAGAAGGACACGATACGTCAACACCAAATCTGCAAGATTATACAGAAGCGCCATCGTCTGCATTCACTCCATCTAAGAAAGCAAATGCAAGTACACAGACGGACAATTCTGCAGATTTTCGTTGTATTCTTAATGTTCTTCTGGAAATGCGAGGCCAAATCTATGCTTTGGACTGTGAAATTCAAGTCATAAAGAATGCTGGACAAGCATCTTCGGTTACCCTGGAGGATAAAATGAAAGACCTCTCTCTACAAATTCAAGCCAATGCCAAAGGAGAGGAGGTAGCTCATCTAAGGGAAGACTTGAAGAGGCTAGAAGGCATAATCCAGTCCATGGGAGATTTCCAGATCGTGCGCATTCCCAAGCAGACCTGACTCCTTTCTCACCTTTTTTAATGATGACAAAAAGGGGGAGAAGCAATTTGAACCAACCAACTTTAAACTTTGACTTTAAATTTGTTTTTCTGGTTATGTTTGTTTTTGAGTATGACTTGAGTGAACTTGGGTGTGAACTTGAATTTGACTGAATTGGCTGTGGATGCTTGACTGGTTGCATTTATATCAAGTGTTGTCATATGGTATTACTCATGAAAGACTAACCAATTTTCTATGAATGCAGAGTCTGGTTGTTTTATTAATCTTTATGAGATAGCCATATTGTTTGAGAAATGTTTTTGCAGGTCAAAGTCGTTCAAATCTACATGAAAGTTTTGTCACCATCAAAAATGGGGAGATTGTTGGAGAAATCTTTCCAGAATATTTTGAAGATGACAAAACGTTTCTATCAATCTAGTCTGGATATTTGCAGACCGTCTGTTTAAAGTCTGAAGACTTTCTGATCACCAGACTCAAGACTCAAGACTCAAGACTCAAGACTATTCTCATTGTGGTCTTTCTAATCCGTGTGAAGGAAATCGAGCCGAAGTATATGGTTGAGGATTTAATCCTATCCTCGGAGAAGATCTCTTGGTTGGATAAATATAACGGATTCTTTTATTCGTATCTAGATCGATTGAAGATCCGGTGGTCGACGAAATATTCTTGGAATGTTCTATTCTTGGAAACCAAGATCCTGATTGTATGGGCGAACAGGATTGATGGGCTATCGTCAGGTTCCTTTAATAGCTCGAATAATCTTCTTGATTGATTCCGTCCAACGGGTAGATTTGAGAAATTCCTTTGGTAAGTGCCAACGGGTATGATGGCATAAAGGAGTATAAAAAGGAAGACGTTCTAGTTGTTTGAGTACGTGATCGATAGAGAAATTCCAGAGTCTGAAGCACCTTGATTGTTAGTCGATACATTTTGAGCGAAATTGTATACACAGAGAGTGTCTATACTTGGTGATACCTTGAGCGAGTGTGGTAGATCATCTACACCTTGAAATCAAGGAAGATCAACGCTGTAACATCTCTTTGTTCATAGTGAAATCCAGCCAATTGGCTGTCAGTGCAGAAGAGTGGACGTAGGCTTGAATCAAGCCGAACCACTATAAACCGCGTGTTCAATTCTCTCTTTTCTTTACTCAGTCTTACGTTGATCATTATTAGTTGCAAATCCTTCAACTGTCTAAGTATTGTGCAATTATCAAGAAAAATCTTTTATATACCTATTCACCCCCCTCTAGGTACTCGTACTAGCTATATCATGGTCTAGTTAAGTGAGATATAAAATTAGTCTAATATAAGGCTAGCTAGTGTGTGCTGAGTTGAGCCCAGTCCCTGATAAGAGGGCTTGGCTAAAAACTTTATAAATGGTGTTCAAATCTCTCTTTTAACTTTTATGCACAAATATACTCACATAAGGAACATTTACCAAGCGCTAAGGGTGGGGGCCAGTCTTGTTGAGCCAGTAATAAAGAGGGTAATAGAGGAGAAGCTCTTGGTTTTGGATCGTTACTATTCCGCATCAAGAATGATTGATTCCAAATTAGGTGCACAAATCTCTTTACTTAATTATATATGTGTTATTGAGCCAAAAAAATAATAATTATATGTGTGTTATTGATTTTAGCTACGGATATCTGAGGGTGCACTTTCGCGGCTTACACACAATACTCATGAAATCATAGAATTCATATTCACAATTTCACAGGACGCATAGTGAAAGGAAAGTGGGATAGTTGGGCGTGTCAATCTTCTTCCTCTATTTCAAATATATTAATGATATCGAAGCTCTGCAACTAATTTCTCCTTTTCCCACTAATTTCTTCACATTCTCGATAGTTGTTTTCTCGACTTCATCTCGATCTTACTGCTCATGACTTAGTACATGCCTTATTGTAACTTCCCGTGATTGTAGTCCTCCTAATCATTCAATATTGGTGTGAGCGCACATGCAAGGCGAAGAGAGAGAGGGATGTGTAGCTTTTGTCTTCTTCTTCTTCTTCTTCTTCTTTTAATATTGGGTGGATTTCTTATTCAACACTATATTAGTGCCATTTGTTCTCGAAAAACATTGGGACTTTTTCTAATGTGGCACCGCATCTAACACAACTTGTGTAATAAAAAATGATTAATACTACAAAAATCTCAAATTGATATAGTAATACTTTGTATTACTATATTTTTGTAAATTTGTCAAACTATGACAAATTTACAAAAATCTTTAGGCGAAATTAGGAATTTTATCGTATTTTCACAAAATTAGGGAGCTCTTGGGGCTAAATTAGTAGATTTTAGCAGATTTCTCAATGTCAATTCATTTTCTTCAGATCTGGCTTTCTCAAAACAACACTGTGAGGTGACCTATTTATGTTGAATTTCCATGTCAGATTCATGTTATTCACCAATCATTCAAATTGTTTGACATGTAAATGTTTCCATGTCAACAATTTAATGAAATATTGGACATAAGCAAACGAATGGTAGATTTTTTTTTTGTATATAGGTATACTAGTTTGGGATTTTATTATTTTTTTTTTTTGCAGCACGAGAATTGGTTTGGGAAAATTTTGGCACAGTATATTGGTTTGCTATTTTTTGTGGTATCAACTCTATTTAAAAAATGACTTGTCAGATTTTTGCAAAGGTCAAAATGGATGGAGTTGACGCATGTAATTTATTGCACTCTTCCGTGATTATCTTCTGTACATAGGCAATGTATGGATTTATGCACAAGCACTATTTTTGGGTAATAATCGTAGGGTAGACTTAACCATAGTTATTTATATGGTGCCAAAATCGAAATTAGCCAAATTTTGAAGTTGAAATATCAATGATTAAGTATCAAAATTGAAAAACGTACTGCGTTTTCTTCATTTACCTTGCTGCTATAATATCAAAGCACATTAAATTCATGGGAAAATTACAAAAAATATCCTAAACCTATTACAATTGTTTCAATTCAATCATAAATCTTTTAATTTGGTCGATTTAATCCTAAACCTTTTAACAATTTGCTAATATAGTTCATTCAGCCAATTTTGGACAGAAAGCACTAACATGGACACCAACTATCTAACTTGACACGATCGGCACTGACGTGAATAATTTTTATAATTTTTGAAATATTTTCTATTTTTCTTTTCTTTTCTTTTCTTTCCTTTTTTTTTTTCTAAATGAGGTCGGCGACTGTCGAGGACCATAGGTGATGGCTGGCAACCCTCGTCGACTTATGGCCCCTTGCTGAGTGGTTAGCAAGGGCCGACAAGAAAGCATCTTGGCCATCACCGAGAAAATAAGAGAAAAAGAAAAAATAATTTAAAAAAATTGAAAAAATTGTTCACCTTGGTGCTAGCTGTGACATGTAGGATGGACAACGTCTACATTAGTGATTATCAGTTAAAATTGACAAAATAGACTATATTAGTTAATTGTCAAAAGGTTTATGATCAAATTGGCCGAATTGAAAAGTATAAAACTGAATTAACACAAGTGCCATAGGTTTAGGATTTTTTTAGTAATTTTTCCTTCAATTCTTTTATCATAAAAAAACTGGTATATACCAATTTCAAAAATAAAAATAAAAATAAAAGTGTTGTACACCTTATATCGATTTTAAATCGAAAGAACTTTTATAAAACTTAGATTCTCAAGTGTTTTCTTTTATGCGGAAGATAAACTTCCACAAAAGTCCAAAGAAAAGTAATCAGATCTAATGACAATAATCAATTTAATTTTTGAGTAATGGAACATTATTTGTTTAGATAATCAAACATGAATAAATCGTTCATGTAAGACATTACCTTTGTTCAGAACTTTGACAATGAAAAGAAAAAAAAAAAAAAAAAACAAGCAGCATAATCCCTTTTCTCAAAACTGCAGGTAAACAAAGGATTCTTGGTCATGGTTTCTAATATAATACATAATATGGGGATGGGAATTGAAAGCTAAGACAAGGGATGACCTTAATAGCCAATCAACAAAAGGTATCTGTTTTTTTCTCTTTATTATGTAATTATTCTTGTGTCTTGTTCTTCTAAATGTCTTTTTATATATCTAGATACACTTTTAAATTCGATATGTTTTTCAGGGAACCTTGTTCCAGCTATCCAAGAGCTTTTACCCTTAGTGGAACGCAGAATATGCATTAGACATATCGAGTTGGAGGAAGACTCACAAAGGCAAGGCCTGACAAAAGCGCTTATGGATATGTTCTGAAGGAAGCACATTGTCCCTATATCCATGCTTGAGGACATAAGAATCCAGGGGGTGAGAAGAATTCGAGAAAAGATGTCAGTTGCTGCAAGATTCAATGAAGAGTATTGCCCACGAGTTACTGATTGAAATTAGAGGAAAGCAAGGCTGAAAAACGTTGTTGCCATGTGGATTGGAATGGCAAAAAAGGGTATGAAGAGAAGCCCAAACCAGACAAGTTTGTGGTTGACAACTTAACATGGAAAAGCAAACTTGCTCTTGCAGATCACGGGACATATATGGTATACCATGTCCTCATGCAATTTACAATATTTTTACAAGCAAGAGGAACCTCAAAAGTATTTGTCTAACTGGTACAAGAAGGAGAGTTAACCAGAAACATATTTGTTTACCTTAGAGACTGCAAGTCGTAAGGTTTATGTGCGTTTGCAGGACTAGTGCAATGGGCGAAGAGCTATCTATCCCCGGTGATCCCACCAAAGTTTAGGAGTATGCCAGGGAGACCAAAGACAAAGAAGAAAACAGCAGGACGAGCCAAAGAATTCCGAGAAGATGTCCAGATCAGGTTTTCCAGGGGCTTGTAGGTTATGCAATCAACCTGGTTATAAAATCAGGACATGCCCAATGAGAAAGAATAATTATAATGATAATGAAAGCATGTTATAAATTTCCTACCTGCATACTTCGATTATATATGATATGCTCCAATTTTGCAGGGACAGAATGAGGGCAAGGCTGGCGAAAAAGGAAAAGGAAAGAACAAAAAGAGAGAACATCATTGGGCTGGCAATAGCACTTATACAGATCCAAACTCTGATATCATAATCCTAGGAATGAGCATGCTACAGGGTATGCAAGATAACTTCTAGGTTCCAAAAATTGGAGAACCGTTTCGAACAAAGGTTACAGGATTTAAGTCTTTGTGTTTTTCTTATCTATGTCTTTACGGAATCTTGTGGTGTCCTATGGCATCCAATGATGAGGTGTAATCTGAAACCACTAGTCTGAGTTTCCATTTCTAGTGATATCCATAACCGGTATTTTTTTACTTTGTTAATGTTTCATATTCTTTATGTGTCTAGATATGAGTCATGGCTAATAGATTGTAGAAACAAATGGTGGTTATTAGAGATGACAATTCACTTGTAAACGTTAAATTAATAATATAGGTGGAAACTTAGGAGATTTTGGAACCTATGATGGGATAGGTTTCAAGTTGCAGAGTATATAGGGCATGTTCCAAAAATTTAGGAATTGATTCCAAGTTCTAGGTGGAACCTGAACTAACCCTGGAACTACTCACGCTCCTAATCCTCATTATATATGTGGGCTAAGTACATTATAAATTCTAAAACTTGTTATGAAAGTATAATTAAGTCTTAAAACTTTCAAAAAGTGTATTCAAATTCTAAAACTTGTCAAATTGATCAAATCAAGTCTTTCCATTAACTTTACCCGACTTGGCTAATAGTAAATGCTGCCATGGCTTTTTTATTATTATGATTATCGTCTCTCTCCTATCTCAAGAAATTCCTTCCATTTATGATCCCATTGATTCAGTATAAATGCTCGTTATCTGGGCGCAGGAGTTCGATCTTATCAAGATTAAACAAAGTAGCCTTGTTGAACCATATTGGTTCTTTCTTTTTATCCTGCTTCTTTGAGGAGCTCCCCATCACTCTCTGTAGGTAGCTTCTAACATCTATTTCTCTAGTAAATCCATTTCCTTTTCTGCACTCCTTATCATGATTGTTTTGTCTTTGTTCTTGTCTTCACTGGCTTATCTTTATGCCTTCCATCAGATTCTCTTCAGAGCTCATCTCTCTCCTCTCTCTTGATATGGTGTATTTTTTTCCTTCTGGTTTGCACTCAAATACCTTGTGTACTTTTCCTAGCACTTGTTGACTTAAGCTTTTCAAACTTGGATATCCACTTTTACTACTACTATGATGACACCTATGCTAAGGGAAGAGAGAAAACTGTCCTAGTGACGTGCCATGCTTAAACTATGATAGGTATGTAAGACATAAATAATTCATATGCGGAAGCCAAGATCGTTTATAGACAAACCTCCAGCCATTGTTTGCATTCACGTTCGTCGAATGTCCTGAAAAATCAAAATAATAGGCACACTCTACTAACCAAATCTCCTCACGTACTGATGGTGTATTCTAAATGTGAGGATTTTGTGTTAGACCTTGTGATCGCCCGTCAGAAATGAACGTACGTTCCTATTTATACATCGTCTCCCATCAAGACGGGCGGTTGTCACGAAAGGGTACGAACGGTGGAAAAACTTCATGTCGAACAGTCGCAACTTTAAGAGAAAATTTGGGTCTAAAATGTGGGATCACAAAAAAATAAATAACATTCTCCCACTTGATCCCATCATTTTCATCATACGGATCATTCAACTAATTCCACGAAAACTTTATGCTTAAAGAAAAGAAACAAAACACATGGATCATGGCGACATGTCCTCTAAGAGTAAGTAATATCTTCCATGTATCACAATGCACTTTATTTATTTAATGTCAACCTATATGTGACAACATATCTTAATGAATAAACCCCATGTTTATTCCAAAACCAAGGATAAATGTTATTCTCATAAACAACAAAATGTGTACACAAAAATTGAGAATCAACATTACAATTGAATAAGAGTTCCATACAACAAAAATCGTTCATATGTCGACAAATCACAAGATGAGACCTATTCCCATACTAGTTACATGATCCTTATACTTCATTGGTGGCATGCCTTTAGTTAAAGGATCGGCTATCATCAATTCAGTGCTAACGTGTTCAATGACCACTTTATTCTCCTTAACACGCTCCCTTATGGCTAAATACTTAATGTCGATATGCTTACTTCGACTGCCACTTTTGGCATTTTTAGCCATAAAAACTACAGCTGAATTGTCACAATATATTCTTAATAGCCTAGAAATAGAATCAATAATTCTAAGCCCAGCAATGAAACTCTTCAACCATACACCATGCGAGGTAGCCTCAAAACAAGAAACGAACTCAGCCTCCATAGTGGAAGTAGCAGTCAAAGTCTGCTTGGCACTTCTCCATGACACGGCTCCGCCGGCTAACATGAAAATGTATCACGATGTTGATTTTCGTGAATCAATGCAACCCGCGAAGTCCGCATCCGAATAACCGATCACTTCCGGGTTGTCGATCCGTCTATACATAAGCATATAGTCTTTGGTACCTTGAAGGTATCTCAACACTTTCTTTGCAGCTCTCCAGTGGTCTAAACCTGGATTACTCTGATATCTTCCCAACATTCCAACAGCAAAAGCGATGTCAGGTCAAGTGCAAACCTGAGCATACATCAAGCTTCTAACAGCAGAAGCATATGGAATGTTGCACATTTGTTCCCTTTCTAGATCGTTCTTCGGGCATTGGTTCAAATTGAACCTATCACCCTTCATAATGGGTGCTATACTTGGTGAACAATCTTTCATCTGAAATCTCTCTAGGACCTTATTGATATAGGTTTCTTGAGATAATCATAAAATTCCTCGAGATCTATCTCTATGGATCTTAATGCCAATGACATAAGATGCCTCACCCATATCCCTCATGTGAAAACTCCTAGAGAGGAATTGTTTCACCTCATGTAGCAACCCCTTATCATTGGTTGCAAGTAGTATATCATCCACATACAGCACAAGGAAACAAATTTTACTCCCACTAACCTTCTGGTATATACATTGATCCATGACATTCTCTATAAAACCAAATGAAGAGATAACATCATGAAACCTTAAGTACCATTGGCGGGATGCTTGTTTCAAGCCATATATAGATTTCTTAAGCTTGCACACCAAATGCTCACCTTTACTAGAGGAGAATCCTTCAGGTTGTTTCATGTAAACCTCCTCCTCTAGTTCTCCATTGAGGAACGCCGTTTTCACATCCATCTGATGTAATTCCATATCAAAATGGGCAACCAATGCCAAAACAATACGAAGAGAATCTTTCTTAGATACAGGAGAAAAAGTCTCAGTATAATCGATTCCTTCCTTTTGAGTGAATCCTTTGGCAACAAGTCTAGCTTTATATCTTTCAATGTTACTCAATGAATCTTTCTTAGTTTTGAAGAACCATTTACAACCAATGGCCTTCACATCATTAGGTAACTCAGCCAAATCCCAGACTTTGTTAGATGACATAGAACTCATCTCTTCTTTCATGGCATTGTACCACAAATTGGATTTATCACTATCCATGGCTTGTGAAAACGTTTCAGGATCATTCTCAGCTCCAATATTGTAGTCAGACTCTTGTAAATACACAATATAATCACTAGGAATAGCCGATTTCCTTGTTCTAGCAAATCTTCTCAATGTTGGATCAACATTCTCTTGAGGAGCATGTTGCTCAACTGGTTGTTCAACAGTTTCTGGTAATTGCTGAACAACTGGATCTACTGAATCAATATCAGCAGGTTGTGGAACTTCAACAATTGGTTATTCAATAGCCGGCTGAACTGAAGGGGCATTATGAGCAACAACCAATCTTAAACTTGAGGTGGAAAGTTGAGTGTCTGAATGATCTTCCTTAGGAATAAGATCCCTTGGTCGATCGCTCCCACCGATCAAGTCATTTTCAAGAAATTTAGCATTTCTTGATTCCACAATCCTAGTGATATGAGATGGACAATAAAACCTGTATCCCTTAGACCTTTCGGCATATCCAATGAAATACCCACTTATGGTCCTTGGGTCCAACTTCTTTTCTTGTGGATTATAAATTCTCACTTCAGACGGGCATCCCCAAACGCGCACATGATGCAAACACCGTTTCCAACCCTTAAATAACTCAAAAGGTGTCTTTGGGACAGCCTTGGTCGGAACTCGGTTTGATATGTACACTGCCGTCTTAAGTGCTTCAGTCCATAAGAATTTAGGAAGTTTGGAGCTACTAAGCATACTACGCACCATATCTAATAAGGTTCAATTTCTTCTTTCCGCTACGCCATTTTGGTCCGGAGAACCAGGCATAGTATATTGGGCAACTATCCCATGCTCTTGAAGAAATCTTGCAAATGGACCAGGTGCTTGTCCATCTTCAGTGTATCTACCATAGAATTCTCCACCTCTATCTGATCTTACGATCTTAATTTGCTTATCGCATTGTTTCTCTACTTCTGCCTTAAATACTTTAAAGGCATATAATGCTTCATATTTATTATGAATCAAGTAGAGATACATATAACGTGAATAATCATCTATAAAGAAGATGAAGTATTTCTGACCACATAAGTCCATATCTGGACTACAAATATCCGTATGTATGATTTCTAATATTTCTGTACTCCTCTTGGCACCTTTCTTTGACTTGTTAGTCCGCTTTCCCTTTATGCAGTCCACACAAGTATCACAATCAGTAAAATCTAATGTACCAAGTACTCCATCATTTACTAATCGCTTAATTCTTATGTCTCAATCTCCGGTGCCACAACATAGAAGAATGTTCTTTCACAACACATCGTTTCATACCAGCTTTATCATGAACATGTATCGCATCATAATAGGCATTGTCTTGTAAATTAATTCGAAAAAGACCATCAAACAAAATACCACTCCCAACAATTTCAGATTTAAATGATAAACAAAAGTTTGAATCTGAAAAGTTAAAAGAGTATCCCAAAGGTACAAGTCTTGAAACTGAAATTAAGTTTCTAGAAAAACTAGGAACATAAAAGGTCTTTTCCAAATCTAAAACAAAACCACTATTGAGAACTAGTCTATATGTCCCAATAGCTTCCACATGCGAACGCATCTTGTTTTCTGAATAGATGCTTTGTTCACTTCCCCTGGCTTCCGATGGTTTTGAAAACCCTACAAGGAATTCGAAATATGGATTGTAGATCCAGAATCAATCCACCAAGTGTTGTGACTTACATCAGTCATATTAGATTCATAACAAACACAAGAGATTGGATTACCTTTCTTCTCGAGCCAGGCCTTAAATTTGACACAATCCTTCCTTATATGCCCCTTCTGTCTACAGAAGAAACACTTGGATTCTTTCTTAATGTCAGCTTGGGGAGGTATTTTACCTTTTTCCCTTATGCTTGCCATAGCCCTTATTCTTTCCTTGTGTTGCCAAATGAGCACTTTCTCCCAATTCCATAATTAGTCTTTCTTCCTCTTGTACACACATGGTCATGAGTTCATTAATTGACCATTTATTCTTATGTGTGTTATAAGAGATCTTGAAGGGTGCATATTGTTGTGGGAGAGTGTTCAGAATATAATACACAAGGAAGGATTCAGATATCTCAACCTCAAGGTTCTTAAGCTGAGCTGCAATGTTTCTCATTTGCATGATGTGCTCACGCACACCTCTAACACTAGTGAGCTTCAATGATGAAAACTTCATAATCAGGGTCATGGCATGCGCCTTCTCAAAACTTTCAAACTGCGCATCTATGGCCTCCAATAAAGCCTTAGCATTACTATGCTGAGTAACTGAACCATGAATACTAGGAGATATCTTAGCTCTTATAAACATGGCACAAACACGGTTGGACCGCTCCCATTGGTTATAAAGAGCTATCTCAGCTGGAGTGCTCGAATCAGTAGGAGCAGGTGGTTCGTTTCTCCTTATAGCATAGTCAATGTCCATCCACCCCAATTGAAGAAGAACTGACTCCTTCCAAACTTTATAATTCTCACCATTCAAAGTATAGGAACATCAAACTTAAATTCAGAGAAATTCACGGGTTGCGAAACTGCATATCAAATAATCATGCTTATGTCACAAAAATTGAGGCAAATATAAATAAATCATGTTTTACCAATGTAAACATGTCACAATATGAATCACATAACATAAAAACTACCTGTGGGTTAAGTTTTTAATTTAAATAGATTCATAATTACTTCATGAAGAAACTACCATATTATATGCCTTTTCTTAATCCCCTGTGGGTAAATTAAGAAAATAATATGATATTTCTTCCTAATTAATCACATTAATATAATGAAAATTCCTGTGGGATAAAATTCATCATATTAATATAATTAATTACAATCAATGTCCATTTCTAAATATGATCCGGAGGTTCTTAATATATAATTTAATTAATTAAAGATGCTGTGGCTACTCTCTAATTAATTAATTAGATGAATCATTGGACATTAAATTTCATGCATAAAATATTCATAACAATGCATGAAATGACATAATAAATAAATACATCAAGGGCATAACAGTAAATAAATAAATTGGCCAAGGGCAAGATTGTAAAAACATAAAAATTTTGGGGCAAAAATGTAAAAGACAGCCGCGGTTGAAGACGACGGGCACGTGCCGAGCACGTGCGCGTCCAGCGCACAGGCGCGTGCTCGGCATGCGCCAGAATCCGCGCAGGTGCGTGGCCCGCACGCGCCTGGCAACTGCCGCGCACGTGGATCCCACGCGCGCAACGGTTGCCGCGTGCGTGAGAGCGTGTGGCGCGTGGATTCCACGCGCCTGCAACTGCAGCGCGCGCGTGGGCTCCACGCGCCTTCTTCCTCGCGCGAACAGAAGCATTTCTTCGCCGTTTTTCGCCGTTCCGCCGCGGTTTCACCGGCCGTTTCTTTTCCGGCAACCCATCTAAGACCAAAATAAATGATGGGTTTTGAAGAGCATGCCGGCACGACTACATGGGTTCAAGTTTCGGCGAAAATGACGAAGAAATAAGCCCCAAATCATAAGAAAATTCCCAAAAACACAAATCCTCAACCACAGAGACTTCCGCCGTCCGATTAGCCTCCGGCGAACACCAATATACCGGAAAAACTCATGGCTAACGTTCCTCATGGCGGTGCGACCGTATGGGTCCGAAATCAAAGGGTGGGTCGTGTGGATTTTGCCCGGAATCGTCGAATCTCTCTTGGCCTCAAAACTTCAAAGTTACTGTTCATCTCTCCAATACCCGAAAAATACACCCAAAAATTCGAAAAAACAAGGCAGAGGCAATAAACATGCTCTGATACCAAATGTAAGACATAAATAATTCATATACGGAAGCCAAGGTTGTTTATAGACAAACCTCCAGCCATTGTTTGCATTCACGTTCGTCGAATGTCCTAAAAAATCAAAATAATAGGCACACTCTACTAACCAAATCTCCTCACGTACTGATGGTGTATTCTAAATGTGAGGATTTTGTGTTAGACCTTATGATCGCCCGTCAGAAATGAACGTACGTTCCTATTTATACATTGTCTCCCATCAAGACGGGCGGTTGTCACGAAAGGGTACGAAGCGTGGAAAAACTTCATGTCGAACAGTCGCAACTTTAAGAGAAAATTTGAGTCTAAAATGTGGGATCACAAAAAAATAAATAACAAGGTAAACATACCTTACAAAAGTCGGAATAGGATACTTCACTAAGGAAGTAGCAATGACGGTTAACTATACTAATCATAGCCGTTCTGAGTTGTGTTTTGGTATGGAATGGATAGGCCCTAAGTGACTGCCTCTCCTACCACGAACGTGTGTGGGCGGATCATCACCCCTTCATTTGCTATTAACAAGACGGCACACGCAAGACAAGATGTCAAATCCATACTAAAACTGACCCTGAAAGGTGTATTAAAAGCCTTTTCCTTTTCCGCCGGAGAACACTTGAAGGATACGAGGCATAAGACTATTGAACGAACTTCTTAAGAGGGCTTGCTAAAAAAAAAAAAAAAAGTTCTTAAGAGGGAATTGCTACTGCAGCCAATTTATTGAAAGTTGAAGGCAATGCTAAATGTAGATGCAGATCATAAGGCTAAAATGACATCGTTTTAAATCCAAATTTTATTTTAAAATGAGCTAAATTTAAAAAATCTAATAAATTAAATATCCGATTTGGATTTTCCCCTTTTTTTCTTCTTTTGGTTTATTGAGATAGCTTATTCTTAAATATAATTTAAGTAAAATATGTATTAAAAAATTAGATTTGAATGAAAACATCGTTTCAACCACATCAATGTCACATAGGAAAATGAAAATAATAAATAAAAAAAGCCACATCAATATTTTGTATTATATGATTGCACCAATTTGATAAGTTTTAGCACTTAATTGCACTTTTTGAAAGATTTATGATTCAATTGCACTTTCATAATAAGTTTTAGGATTTCCAATGCACTTATCCCTTAAAAAAAATACCATTTATTGTGAGAAAATTATTTTTGGGTTCATTGGTCTCTCTTAATTATTTTGTAGTTCCAAAACCAAATTTATAATAAATTGGCGATTAGAACGACTGCAAAATTTTTCAAATGAATAAATAGTATATAAATTATCATCACAAACTTATGTATTTAAATGCCTCTAATGAAAAAAATCATTGCATGAGCATGGCATTGCCGAATTTTACATTATCCAAGACATCAAAACCTACTATTTACCAAAATAGGGTGCACAATCAATCCAAATCCAAGAACTAGGAAGTGTTATTTGTGATGCTGAAATATTATCCTTTATCATTTAACAATAGTCTTATATGCCTTTTTATATACATGTAGCATTTCTCCACCTAATAATTTAAGTATTTGAGTTGAACTTTCTAAGTTGATATAAGAGCTAGTGCCCTTTAGCGTATGTACGTCCACCCTATCATGTGCAAATTACTTGATCTCCTTTTCTTTTCTTTTTTTTCTTTTACTTTTGGGAGGTATTATTTAGTTCTCAAATCTGAATTGCCTATTTCTTCCTTTGCAATTGAACTACTTTTTGAAGATTTTCTGTTTTGGTGATATATTTGGAGATTCTAATCATCTTAATGTCTCCTTTAATCAGACTATAATTTTTCATCATGGCCGACAAATTTATGATATTTACCATAAATATCAGTAATTTTTTAACAATTTTATGCTGCAATTTATCCAACGAACACAACAAGTTCGTTAGGATGTCACCTTTTTTTGGTCGAAGTTAGGATGTCACCTTTAATTGGCATCTATGTATTAAAAAATTTTTGGGGGTAACTCTTGGAGGGATAAAACCGACTTTATATTGATTTTATAGATAGCATAGTATTACTCATTTTTAAAGATGTCATCGTTGGTAAATTATGTTGCTCTAAGATATATACTTGACACAAATTAAAACAGAAGAAATTATAGAGTCAGATTTCACGCCTATGAAAACAGGAGGCACCTAATTAATTAAATCGAAAGGAACATAAAGGAAAGTGTCATGTTTTTATTGAATGTTCATCTTCTTAGAATAATTTATTTGATACAAAAGGAGAAGTTAAATTGAAATTGAATTACAATTTGTTGTTATACCCAAAACTATTCACATGACTCATGTTTTTACTGTCTAGCATGTGATATCCAAAGTTTATTTTCAAAACAAATATCTAGAGAAATTAACATTAATATTCACTAACAAAAGGACGTCCAATAAAATAGTAACAAGAGAATAATCATTAGGGTCAGATTAGATCCCTATCCAGGCAAAACCTATGTCCACTTTTGGCAAAGCTACTTAAAATAAAACTTGATTTCCAAAGTTAGCATGAAATCTCACCATAGATATGCCAAATATGGCCTTATCAAGTGAACCTTTATTAAAAAGGTCATAACACTCAAGTGATCGAAAAATAAATTATAGCACTCAAGTAAATATCATACTAGAATTATGGCACTTCGATGTTTTTATCCCATAAATTTTCACACATCTTCTCAATTTTTCAATCCCCACATTCTACTCTTCCTCTAGTGAATATTGCTCTTTTAGCCTCAAAGTCATGCTCCAAGTCACGACTTTCTTTTTGAGAAAGCCTTCTATGATCTTTTAAAGTTGACCAAACCATCTAATTCTTGCTATTACTCGGTAAATGCATATGTTGTTTTATTTCAAGTTGCAATGATATAAAGGACCCTCTATCACCATCAATGAGTTCTAAATTGCAAGTGGAAAGGCTTGTGTAGAAGTACCTTAATAAAGGGTGAACAAGTTGGAGGAATGGTAAGTTCATGGAGTCTTGAAAATATCATAAGGGGAATAGATCTATAGAGCTTTTGGTCAATAATTTCCGCCGGAAGATCAAATGGAAAGGTTAATGTAACTTGACCACCAACGAGAAGCTTAGATAAAACTCACAAATCACTAAAATGAGTAACCGGCTATATCACCTCCTATGAATTTGTGTCACGTGATGACACATTTGAAGACCTAAATGTTCCTTTGACATTCGATCCAAGTATCAAGGATTGTTAATGGCAAGCTATAGGCCTGGAACTCCAAAAAACATAAACAAGGGAGAACCCAATCAATCCTCAATCACTTTGGTGAAAAGGACTATTTCCTAATATAGGGAACTCTATTTGTGGAAGCTACAACACTGCTAGGTTCATTGTACGATGACTAGATCTCTAGGTGTTTGGGTTGTTTATCTTCAACGAAAGACTCTATAACATCAATGCATGATAAAGAAATCACAAGTCATGAGAACAACTACTACCAAAGAAAGCTTTACTTTTGATTCACTCATGCTTTTGTTGCGTGAGAAAGTTCATCTAATAAGAGTGTTTGTCACTAATTGTAATTTCTATTGAGAAGTATACGAATAGTGTGATCTACTAGCTCTGTGTAACTAATTGTATTCTCTTTTGAGGAGTATACAAGTGTTGTGGTAGTGCTTGAAATTTGGTAGTGTAATCCACTAGCTTCATGTAGAAACAGCACAGGCTCTTTTTAAGGAGGGTAAAATGAATAATTGGCTTTTGACTTGATCAAAAGGGTAGGCGCTCGCAATAAAAATTGACCAATCAATAAGGGGGATGAACTTGGATATTTATAATGGGAATATAAGGGAAAGGAAAGAAGAAGCAAAGAAAAAAGAAAGTATGTAGTTTGATAAAAATATTTGTGATTAGTTTGAGAAATGGTTTATGAAATGAATTGCGAAGGGTTATATGAACTGATTTATGAATCTGGTTTGTGAAATGCCTTTAGGGTAATGATATGAATTTTTTATTTGATTTGTGGATTATTGAAGGGTGGATTTGGGTTTGATTTTCATTGTCGATGTTTTCTAAACCCACTGGGGGGTTTATGGGTATACGAATTGTTTAAGATCTCTATGTGCCAAGCCACCAACGACATAAGTGGAGAATAGCCAAGGGGAATCTTGGTCAACTTTGTCATGGGGAATTAGGGGTGACCACAATTGGATTTTGGGAATTAGATTAGTCGACGGAATAGACCATTGATGGATTATTTCATTAAGATTGATCAATGGGATGGACTGTTGGTGTTTGATTTGATGTTCTTGATCAACTAAGTATTTCTAATATGTGTAAAACTTTATTGAAATGAAATAATTTATGCTTGATTTGGTACGTATATCATATCATAAGTGCGAGTACCACATGGTTAGCTAATTTGCCGATCATTTTTGTGAATAGAGCCACTTACAAATTAACAAGTCTCAAAAAAATTAAATTAAATTAAAAAATAGTAATTTTGTTTTTCTTTGTCTTCCCCCTCCATCTAGCCACTGTTTGTTCGTCCATCCACCTTGTTAGGATGCACGTATGAGTTATATTACAGAAGTCCTACATCAGAGAATTGGTGTAGTGTGAAGCAATTAATAAATCATAATTGAAGCATCTCATTTGGTGCTCTTTGCCATCTCATTTGGAAATATAGAAACGACATTCTCTTTAGAGAGCATCCGGTCGTAGTTGCGGCAATCAAGAAGCATCTCATTAAAGTTGTCAAGGATAAAGCCTTAACTTTCAAGAATGTGGAAGATTGCCCGAGAAATAGGAGATTACAACGGACCTGGGGCCTTGACCCTGCTATTTTCGATTCTCCTATGCCGATCAGCTAGACCTTCTTGATCTAGCATGGCGGGTACCTTCTCTTGCTCTCGCCGCTTCTCCTGGCTAGCCTGCACTTTTGATGGGGCCTATCTGGATTTGTCGGTGCCTCGCCCTCTTGGCGTCTTTTTGTTGTAGTTTGGAGTCTGGCCCTGCGTGGCCCTTCGTGTGGTTTTCTTTTTCGTTTTGTTGGTTGTTCCGGCCCTGCGTGGCCGTCTCTCTTGGCCTGCTTGTTTGGCCCTGCTTGCTTTGACCGCTTTGCGGTGCGCTTTTGTGTTCGGCCCCCTTCCACTCGATTAGACGTTGTGTCTTCTTGAGTGCAAGTTTTGTGGTGCCTGATCTTGTAAATTGGTTGGTTAAAGCTCAATATATTATTACCCTTTACCAAAAAAAAAATCATAATAAAAAAAAATCATAATTGATCTATTAACTTATTTACTTAAGTTTTTGAGTGAAAGTGAGTCCAATTAAATATTGACTACCTTAGATCTGTGCTCCCCTTGGTGATCTCCACAATGAAAGTATCGGGATTCTAATGCTTACTTCCAACACAACCACTATTTGCCCAGCCAAATGAGAATTTGTTTCGGTCATCTTCGCTGCCCAAGCTATCGCAACCTTCATCCTCGACGTCCTGCCGTGGCCACTGCACCCAGCACGATTTTTCTCCCTATACCTTTGTTGCCTCACCTCCCTTATACCTCCAAATCTAGCCGCGACAATCCCGATGGAGACCGCAAGCTTAACGGAAAAAATAAAGGGAATGGCTCTGCTTGACCAAGGTCGCCGCGACGACCATGGCCCTGGATGGAGCCAACCATAGAGACTGCAATAGAAGACAAAGCCAAAAACTGCTAGATTTGGCGAAGAACCTTGATGAAGCCGACTACAAAATCTACATTATAAATAACAAACAGAGCCAAACTCATAAATCTGGCCATGCGTTCAGATATGACAGCGGCTCGTCAATGTTCGCATGTCTTGCGGCGAGGTCAAGATACCATGGACAAGCCGCCATGATGGGCAGCACTGCGAACTGAGTGGATGTAATAAAAAAAATTCTCGCCACATTAGCTAGCGACGTGATACTTGCAAATCATTGAATATTTTCTCTGTTTTTATGGTTTAACATTTGATATCTAGAGTATTATAAACACGCATGTACATCAGAGAGAGATTAACATTATTACTGGCACGAGAATCATCAATTGGTTCATTAAATCCCTATCAAGGCAAAACATAACCGTTTTTGGCAAATAGCTACCTAAAAATGAAACTTTGTTTCCAAAAGTTAGGGCTATAGAGCCTTCAGAGAACCAATAGACTGATGAGTAGCGTCTATATCTTCTAATATCCTTTCGATGTCGGACTCGAGCCGTTATAAACGATGGAATTCCATTTGAAAATGTACCATTTTGAGTGAAAAGACATTTTTTTTTTCCAAGAGAAGATCTTGCACTATGTAATAATTATAGAGAATAGGGGAGAGTGTTTTACAAATTATTGCAATTACAATATTCTTTGACCTCTCTTAAATGTATAATTCACTCATTTAGAACCTTTTATGGAATTCAAGAGTGGAATGTTTTATCCTAGAAATGACAATGCTTAACCTTCAAGCTCCATAATTGAGGCAAAAATCACTTTGAAAGTAAGGTTGATCACATAACACCAAAACTAACAAGATGTTGTAATTAAATTAATGCGAAATCACTAAAGAAATAAATGACAGACAATGACGTCAAAGATTTACCTAATTTGGTTCAGTACCTACTCATGGGAGAGCTAATAGTAAATAATCTATTATAATCAGAAAATTATAGTTACAATTGCTCGTACACTCAAATATTACACAACAAACTTAAACTCAAACATAAAGTATTTATAAATAAACAAATGTAAAAGATACGGCACAAATCCTCAGGTGTTCTAGCCCAAAGCAAAAACTTCACTACGGCTTATCCATGAAACATCTCTGTACACTTCTTTTCTTTTTCCTTCGTGCGGCTGTGGCAGACAAGAAGAATCAAAGCAAAACCCCTGCTTTTTATTTCTCTCTCACAAAGATCCCCCCATAAAATTAAGTATATATTAATAAATAGAATATGTGAGCCCCTAATTTTATTTTGTAGTGCCAGAGAATTTTTTTTTTTAACTGTAACTGAAGCTCCCTTTCTTAAATTTCTTTCAGCGGTCAGGCTTGGATATTTATACAACCCAATCAAAACAAATCGCAACAATATATTTACATGTCCTTCAAGATATTCACTGAATTTCTTTCTGACGGTTTAATAAATTGATCCATGTCGTCCAATTGGATTAGGTTTTGTAAATGGTTCAAACTTCAGATATAATTTAACATTCCCAATGTCATGATTCTCCATAGGTGGCATTTGTTGATGGTGCCGGATCAATTTCTAGAGACCTAGCATGAAGTTTGAGGGACCCAAGAGGATACTCTGGCTGCCACGCAGCCCTTTCTACGCTCACACTTCTTGAAATTGATATACCAGCTCTAAGGATGTAGTCACCCAAGAGCTGGACAAGACGGCATTTGTACCCAAGTGGAACAAACAAGGCCATGTAAAGACTCAAGATAACAAAGAGGGCACTAATTCCGATGATCAAGGTGACAACGGCGATCCAAGTGCGTTTACTTACGGTCACGTAGACCCCTGCCATGAAGGCCATGGACATCGTGGCAAGAGCTACAAGCAGTGGTTGCCTTGCCTTTCCAAGGGCGTGAAGCACGGCGTGTGAATCATTGATCTGTCTCCACAGAAGGATCACAACTGAAATTATTGAGCTGAACATGGCGACAGTGTTGCAGATCACGAAGACGTCATACATGGGTTTGTTCAATAGTGTAGCAATTCCCGCATCTGGTTCGGTATCTTTATATCCTCCGGGAACAGAAAATCCAGCAGCAAAGGTCATAGCAGCAACTAGCGTTGCCACGACCATACGGGAATTGGCCTCGTCCTTAAGTCTATCCAAATCTGGAGGCTCCAAATCACTCCCCGGGCCTAAGCCTTTTGGTTGGCAAATTGCTTTGTCTTTGCTTCTAGGTGCTCCAGCAGATAATAATATCGTTCGTGTTAAGCTCTAGTCAAGCATATAAACAAGACTGTTAATTATCCATGAATATAGATTTGGAGTTTGGAAAAATGAAACCTTCTCAAGTGATACACAAACTTGCAAATGCAATATTTTCTAAGCTTACAGTAGAAACTAAATTCCACTCGGTAACTACTTAGGTAGTTCAAACTTTAATTACTTCCATCTCTCCCACTATGGAAGCGGCTAAAACAATAGTGGAAAACAAAAGTAGATAACCTGTTAATTCAATATGTGGAGATTAATACCTGGTGAAGTGGAGCATCGATTTTTTTCAGTTGCTCATCTACAATGTCAAGAGCCGTCAAATTGCTGTTGTTTACTAGCTTAAGATCAACCCTATTGTCTCGGGTGAGAGATAGTAGAACTTCGGGTTGCCACTGCAATGTGGCCAGATGTAGAGGCGTATTTCCTAACTTGTCTTTCACATTTATGAGCTTCTCAAGCTCGGGATTACTAAGTATGTACTTCACTACGGAGGCCCTTCCATACTTTGCTGCAACATGGAGTATATTTTGCCCTTCCTTAAAATTTAGCAACTCTTCTGGATCTGGCCAATGTTGAAGCAAATTCTTGATTGTTTCAAGATGACCCATTTTGCATGCGACGTGGATCGGAAGATAGCCCTCTTTGTCGTATTCAACGAAGCTCGGAGTGAACTCACTAACCAGGAATTTGACTCCAACGACGTAATTCACATATGCTGCTAGATGGAGGGGAGTACCACCTCCAGCATCACTCAAATAAAATAACTCTTTCTTCCGCTTTGACATCTCTTTCAGCATTTCTATGTCATTACAAAACAGCAAAGAAATGAATACGTGCCATGCTCATAACCAAGGGTCTGGTGACTCTAGCTATTATATTTTCTTAAAACAATAGAAAGAAAAAAGGCGATATTTCATGGAATCCATAATTAAAATCTAAACTTTAGGGGGATAATTTCAGTATAGACAATGGAGAATGCTTCAAAGCATAGAAACATTCATTTCCAAGTAGTAGTTTGCCGCATTTGAGTAATCAAGGGCAGCCATGACATGAGTCTCTTCCTGTTTTACTAAAGGTCCTTGGACAAAAATAAAAGTGGTTTAGCATCTACAATGGATTGTACTATGAGTACCTGCTATTGAAGTACTGAACTTATAATATTTTTAGGGGTAAGTCTTGCTATTACCCAAGTCCCAACATATTGTAATCTGCCTCCTCCTAGGCCAAAATTTATAGGAAATTTTTAGTAATTGGTGTAGGCACTAGAAAGTACAAACTTTATCTTGATTCCCAATTATGACCCAATTTTTTTTTATCTCATATAAAAGTACCAACTTTTACTTGAGTCCTAATTTTGGCTCAAACTTCTTATTTGTATCATTACTCTAGCTCTTATCTTAATTGGGGGCCTAAACTTTGTTTGGTATCATAAAATAATAAAACACTTTTAGTTCAACGGCTCATGTGGAACCAGAGTAGACATGCATATGGTCCGAATGAAATATTTATTGGAAGGAGAGCCATAGGAAAGATCACCGACCTATCGTTTGGTGCATCACGGCTCCGTGGACTGGCGACATGCCTTCCAATGAAGAGACTTTCTCTCCATCCACTGCTTCCATCAAAAGCACAAGACTCCTCAAGTCTCCTGTCTCGACTGCCAAGTACAGCGGGCACTTACGCTCTCTGTTCTCCTTATAAACCAAATTTGACCCAAGATTCAGGAGCATACGGGTCAATTCGTAGTGACCGTTCCTCACAGCCTCGTGCAGTGCCGTGTTGCCTGCGTCGTTCGCTATGTCCACGATCCCATCGCAGTCAAGGAGGAGTTTGGCTGCGTGGATCCTCCCGGCTCTCGCCGCAACATGGAGCGCGGTGTCCCCTCGGAAGTTCGCCTCAGTGGTGCGCCGCTTGTCGGGGATGACCTCGAGGATGGCTCGAAGGATGTCGCAATTCTCGATGCCTGCTGCGACGTGGAGCAACGAGTTCCCAGAAGGGCCCTGTATGTCTATGATCTCGGACAAAGGGACCCCCTCTTCCGCGGAATACTTTTCGAGGGCTTCAATGAAGTTGTCAACGTTGCCTTCTTTCGCGGCGGCTTGTAGCCGCGGACTTACACGCCATTTGAGCTCTGCTGGGCGGTGTGGTTTGTTTAACCACTCCAGCGCTTTCAATCTGGCCCTTCTCTGCTCCCAGATTTCATTATCCTCGATAGTTATACTCACGCGATGGCGATCCATCTTTAGACTTTTAAATATGAATATCGTCCCTTCTCTCCAAGATTTATAGCGTAGCCAGGACTTGGAGATTTTTTTCTTCTCTTGCTGTCCATGCACATCTTGTGGACGAGAGCAATTCTTCAAAAAGAAAATATCTATCGCGCGTGAAAACACCAGCCACGGAATTTATTGCCAAACACCTGGGTCCCACGAAATTGCACAGGGCATAATTCTAAATTTCTGACCACTTGGAAAAACAAATCGGATTCTGATTCGTCCGGACATTGATCAATTTATTTAGTCCATGTTTCTCAATTTAAGATGGGTTGGCAAAAACGTACGCGAAAATTGAAAGAAAACTAAACTACTCGACTAGCAACGGCAGGGAAAAGACTATTTTACAGTGAGGTCAATAAGTAAAATGCTAAATTGTTTTTTATTAAGAAAATTCCTACATGAATCTAAATTTTTCATCATCATTAAAATTTTAAACATTGATATTTTAGTTTTTAAACTTAAATGTTAATTTGATCAACAATCTTCATTTTTGTTAAAGTTACCAATTCTTTCTCATGATCGTATTGAGTCACAACATAACTAGTTACCAAATTGTTCAAATAGTCTAAAACTAACTCAAGAACATCCTTTTAACTACGTTCAAACCCATGCACACATATAAGAATTGTGGCAGCAAGTTATATGCACATAAATGTCACTAAGAAAAATCTGGCATAACAATTTAGGTCATGACTCTAGCATGTGATTGAGCTAGATCATGCAATACAATTGCATTATTGTCATAAAGTTGCTCAAAGCTAACTAAAAGAGAGTTCTGTTATTAGTGAAGAATTGTCTTCGAGACACTAATTAAACATACATGATAAGCAATATTTCAATTTTCAATACATTAATTACACATAATACGAGAGAAGTAGTGAAATAAAATTCGTAAACTTTTTGTATGTGTGGCTATTTAATTATTATCTTCAGATTCTCATTAACAAGATGTAACTTAAAAATATCCCTAAAATCTACCTTAGTTGAATGTATCATTACATAAATTAAACGCTATCCAAAATCACATCGTGCAAAAGTGAAACTTTTAAGTACAAAAGTGCCAAGATTTATTACATATATTTATTTTAAAAGTAATTTGAAATTTTGAACATATCGTGGATTTTAAGTTTGAATTTTTCCTTTGTAACTTGGATTTCGAAGGTTTTAGTGAGGCCATTTTGTTGTTGAAATAAGTTAATTTGTTGAGGTCAAAATAGTGGGGTCAAATTAAACGATGCTTAAAATATTTATCCTAATAATTAAAATATCTGCAATTCGACTGGAGCAATTACGAAAACATGATCATATTCGCAGGACACAGAGCGAAAGGAAAAGTGGATAGTTGAGTGTGTTATCTTTATCCTCGGTTTCAAGTATTTAAAGAGATTGAAGTTTGGTTGACTATCTTCTCCTTTTCCACTATTTTCTTCACGTTCTTAGTAGTTGGTTTCTCAACTCTATCCCGATCTTTACCGTCTCTATACCTTTTGTTTTCTTTTTCTTTTGGTATGGATCATTTTTTCAATGTAGCAACTTGTTAGCGTCACTCGTCCCCCCCTTCCCCCAATAAATTGGGTCTTATTCTAATGCGATGCTACATGCAACACCACATCGATCGGCATCACTTGTCCTTGAAAATATTAAAATGAATATTTCTAAGGAGGATATCAAATTCAAGTTTTTGGCTTTTTGTTAGAGAAAATATATAAAGTTTAGGACTTCAATAGAACTTTTCAAACCATAGAAGTTTAAGAATGTTTTGCACAAGTTATTTTCCTATATCTGCAATCGTCATATTACCCTGACTCTTAAAAATACTTAAATTTCAAGTAAATTGAGTTTGTTAATATTTTGAGATCAATAATTTTGAACTTACTTTTATTTAATATTATGAAATTTAGTTGGGCTTCCATCTTATTAAATTTTATAAAATGAGTAGCAATAGTGAGTATTATCGTACGAGCGTAGTCTCATCACCACTTTATTTCCCTCAAATCAAGGAAAGCGGGCTTTTTTCTTAGGGCCGAAGGAAAAAAAGAATCTGGTGATTGTTAGTAAGGAAAGGTCATCGTCTCTGTATGCCAATCCTTTCTTTATTGGTTTGATTCATTGACTGGGAACAGTAACCTAAGGCGATACCTGCCGCGGTGTCAGAAAATATCTGGGGGAATTACGACGTAGAAGCAATGAAAATAAATAAAACCTAACATAAAAGACAGTGCTGTTTTGCAATCTCCAGACAGCTGCAGCGCATTTAGAGTGGCAAAGAAGACCCAACCGTGAAATTAACAATGAAATGATGGTCGCTTCTTTTTCAAGCATATAGAAAAGGCACTGGAAGAAACGGACAGAAGGATTAGACAAGGGCCCATGAGGAGACCATCGCGTAGCTTATCATCACATGCGGGACTGGAACGCACCCATCTCGGCTTTCGATTACGCCAGACGATTGAAATGAAATCTGACAAGAAGCTATTGCTTAAGCGCGCCCGTGTTGTCGGCAAGATTCCTGTCCAAAGAAGCCCTCAAGGACAAATACACGGGGATGCATTTAGTTGGCAAGAAATTATTAACTATTTCTCCTTCCAGTTTTGGCCTCTCTTTTCCCGCGCTTCAGGAAATTTTCCTTCAATAACTAAACTTATGAGAAATGATCATGTGGATCCTATACTACTATTATTATAGGGACTTTACTAGAATACCAATTTTGAGATAGTATGAGAATAAAAATTTGTTGTGGATCACAAATTCTTGGATTAATGGATTCTATAATAATTTATGAATTTTTTTATTTAATTCTTTATAATCTAGCATAGATTGTTATTTACACAGTAAATTAAAGATTGTCGTACAATTGTTTCTTTTATTATATCCACTTTCATTCTGACAACAATCTTAAAAGGAGAAAAAGGTAAGTGCAACTTATTTTGAATACATTCGATCCTAAAAAAATTAGTCAAATTGGTGTGCAATATAGCACCTCCGTTAATTCCATCTAATTTGAGTAACATAACATGCCGATATGAAGATTTGTATTGCTTTTATTGGACTTGGAATGCCTGAAGATCTACTTTCATTACTAGCATAGTCAGAAACAAATTTTGCCTAAGCATCAATTGACTTCCACAAACAACTTGTGTTAGTTCTCTTATAATTAGACAATAAATAGGTTCAATTAATTTAGCTTTCCTATTCTTGTTTTTATAAATTTTGAGATTTTTTGTGTAAAATACGTAAATAGGGGTATTGCAATAGTGTGATTATTTTAATTTAAGTGTATGGTATTATTAAGTGTTTGATAATTAATTAGTTTTTGTTTTTATGTTGATGCAGCATATTTGATGTAAGAGTACCAATCAATCGATAATTTAAATATTAGCAAGATAAATAAGGACTCCTTTAAGAGAAAATTTGAAAAGTGGGTAATTAACTCCTTTGTCCTAATTTTTCTTCCTTTTTCTTTTGGCCAATTCTACCTCAAAGCTGAACTCCATTATGCTATTACAGTGGCATGTGTGTGAGCGATGGGACCAAGGTTCTAAAAGAAATGCTATAGAGGAAGATTCAGCCTTTGAAATTGCTATTTGCAAATTCATCTCACTTTAGAGTGGCAAGTAAAGTGAAAATTTTGAAAGTGAGACGAATTGACAGTCTAACTCAAAATTAGTAGTTATCATTAAAAATAAAAAATTGAGAAAGGTCCATTTAGGACTTGGAGCTTTTTATATAAGATGCAAGCGTTATCCTATTTTCCTCGGTCTGCGAACGTTAGGGTAGCTTTGAATTGTATGAGGCGACACCTGCCCAGGAAGAAAGAGCTCCAGGAAATTTCAATGGAAAACAGAATCAACGAAAAGAACTAACAACCAAAGTAAAAGACAAGCGCTGTTACGGTAACCACGACGGAAACCTTATTTCAATGGTTTTTATCTTTTATTTTTTTATTTTTGCAACATGGTATTCTTTTTTTCCTAATGGACAACCTAATCTGCATAAGCAACTATTTTCAATATAATTTTAAAAAAGCCTGTTGTTGGGCTAAGTCTGTCTGTCTAATTCTAAAAATGAGAAGAGTCTTGATCTTTTAGAAGTTTTAGCAGTTTACTTTGATAAAGTTGTTTATTTTCCGGGTTCTTTCCTTTCAGTCTCCTCCTGGAAATGTCCCTGTGCTACCATTGAACATCCGCACTATGTTTAACACTTTTGCAAATGCCTAAAAATAGCACATACCCACATGAAAAAACTGGATTTCAATTTGATCATTAGTCTGCTTTCACATTACCTTTGCGTCGGCACTTTGACATTGAAAGAAAAAGAAATCAGGATAATCCTTGACTCTCGGTAATTGATTCTGCGTAATCTAATGCATGATATGCGGACGGAAATTGACAGCAAAGACAAGGGATGGAACTTAATATCTGATCAATAAAAGGCATCTTTTTTTCTCATTGTTATTTATTGGTTCTCTTACGTTTTGTTCTTCTAAGGGTGCGAATGGTAACGTTTACATTCTTTTTTGTTCGGGGAACGTAAAAAAAAAAAGTATTTTTTCAGGAACAATTTTTGAACAAAAGAACGCGTTTGGTAACGTTTGGTCGGGAATAAAAAATGAACAAAACACGTTTGGTAAATTTTATTCTTTTTTTGTTTCTTTTAATTTTTTAAACATTTTTATTTTATTTTTTTAATTTTTCCTTTCTTTTTATTTTTTTTTTTTTCCAGCCGGTCACCGAGCCCTCGTGACCGGCCGACAGGCGGCGGCCTCGCCCGGCCACGGCGAGGCTCGCCACGCCAAGAACGCCGAGCGCCGAGCCTCGCCGGGGTCACGACGCTCGCCTCGCTGACCGGGCGAGGCCGAGCCTCGACGGCCGGTCGCCGGCCGAGGCCGGCCGGCCATGGCCGAGGCCGGCGATCGGCGAAAGAGAAAAGAAAAAAAAAAAGAAGAAAAGAAGAAGAGAAGAAGAAGAAGAGAGAGAAGTGAGAAATGTTTCTTCAAGAAATGTTTTTGAAGCAAGGAACAAAAAATTATTGTTTTTTCTTTTTTTTTGTTCTTATTTCGTTGAGAAAAAAAAAAAAGAACAGTAAACGCAACCAAACGCGTTTTTTTTTTTTTTTTGTTCCCTAACACTTTCTGTACAAGAAGTGTTCCGGAAACACTTTTTGGAGTGTTTCCATGCACACCCTAAAGCTCCGTTTGTTTCACAAAGCAAATGAATGATTTAAAAAATATTTTCTTAAAAATGATACTCATATCTCTTAAAATAATTCATCGATAAAAAATATTTTCATTATCTATAACAATTTATATCTATCATTTTCGTGGACGAAGAAAATATTTGTCATTCATTCATTGTTGTAAATAATTCAAGCAATCATTTAAAAAAATATTTTCCAAATAGTTCATTTTCCGTAAAATAAACTACATTTGGTGGAACATAAAAGGCAAGAGATTTTACATATTTAGGTACACTTTTAATTATGATATGAGTTCTGTAGGGATTAGTTCTAACTTTCCAAGAGATTTTACCCTCTATGAAACATAAAAGGTTCACTAGACATATTTATGCGAAGGAGGAAGAATCACAAATGCAAATGTCATGATTGTTGACACCTAAATTTTGACGACTCGATTATTTATTTATTACATAAAATTATGGATTAATTTTATCCATGATGATGACGATGATGATGATGATAATAATAATAATAATAATAGAATGCATAGCATATAATTTTAAGTATACTTATTTGTTATTATTACATTTGCATTGGGCTAGTAACAGGTGGATTTGAATTGGTAGTTCTGAAAATTAATTTAACGAATTGGACTAAGCCCACAAATGAAGCAAATTAGCCCGAGCTCCTTTTTTAATGACCGAAAATTATCTTGTGAGAAATTGAGATTTGATATGATATTACGGTGGATTTTTGAAATTTAATATGATATTATGGTGGATTTTTGAAATTTGAAAAAATCATATTGTAATCTTATCTTTAGCAATAGGCGATGAAGTCAGTGAAGAATATTCAAGAGATGAGGAAAATAAGGAGACTTTTTTGATTGGGAGATTATAGGCAATCTTTGTGTATATTGAAAAAGAGATGAAATATTTGACGAAGATCACATTTTTGTTTGGTTATGGAAGGAATCCTGTACGATGAGAAATGGGGGGCTTCTCTTCGTTCGAGCAAAAAGACAACAAAAGTCAAAAAGGAAAAGGAGAGTGGGAGAAGAGATGTGAGCGGCAGAAAGTGAACAGTGAGGGAGACGTGAGAAGAGAGAGAGAGAGAGGAATGTGAGAGTGACAGGAGAGAGAGAAAAACCAGAAAAAAAGGAAAAAAAATAAAGGAGCTATTCTTCTCCTTCGCCTGCCCTTCTGCCGCTGTGACTGAATCCCTGCACAGCGTCGCCGTGCCTCACCGCGCCACCGCTGCCTTGCAACCGTCCGAAGCTCCACCTCGCCGTCGCTGCTTCCGATGCCGACAGAGCTTGAGCCGGTCGCTGCGTCTCCGATTCTGCTTCATCGCGCCTCGGTCCCAGCCCCCTCGCCGACGCTTGCTGAAGCCACGCCGATCCCTGCCGCCCGCGCCAGCCGTGACGCCAGCAGCCTGTCGAAGCCGCCGTCGTGCCGATCCGCATCGACTCGACACTTCTGCGTCGCTGTTCCCTTCCCCCCTGGCGACGCTGTTGCTGTCCCTGCTTTGTCTGTGTCTGCAGGCCTCCGCCCGTGCCGCTCCGACCAGCGACCCGAGCTCTCTGCCTGAGCGTCGCTGCTATTCCGCCCGAGTGCCCCTGCTGCCAACTCTGCCAGTCCGCCCTCGCCGGAGCTCCGACGACCAACCCCCCGCTCTAAACGGCAACCCATCACCCTACCACCACCACAGCCTCCTTTTTGGGTCACGTCGAGCCGCCGTTGGTTGACCCAGATTTAGGAAAAATCCCAATTAGGTAGATTTTTTTTAAATTTTTCTTAATTTTTTTTTAAATTTTAAATTTTGTTTCTTTACTTAAAATATTCCTTCATGTAAGTTTGAGATTCCTGACATGAATAACCTCTTAAATTAAGGACTGACAGTCCGAACCCGAAATCCGACTCGTAATTGTTTGTAAAATTGTCAATCTGATCTCACGCTCGAGGTTCGATTCGCGGTTTATTTAAAATTGACTAATTCGATCTCACACGCGAGATATGATTTGTCAATTTTTGGATATTAATTTTATCTTGCTTCGATTTGTCATCGTGTGGTTTGAGTCGATTCTATTTTCGTAAAAAGGAAAAATACAAAAAAAATGCATTTATTTAGGATGTTAGTTTTTTTAAAAAAAAAATTTAAGTTACATGTTTAATTATGTGGCAATTTTAATGAAAAAAAAAACTAGATTGCATATTACGATAAAATTACATGTTTAATTTTAAGTTTAGATAAATCTTTTAGATAGATTGCATGCCTTTTTAGATTTATGAAATGCATGTCATTTAGCTATTATTGCTAGGTCCATTTAGTTAAAAATTACCCGTCATTAGAATTAGGTCATTTGCTTAGATTGCATTGCATATATATTAGATTTTATTAAGCAAGAAAAAAATATTTAGAAAAAGATTGAGTGATTGCGTATTAATTAGATATTATATTTAGGGCTATTGATGTGAATTCTTATTTGATATTGTAGATGCTTTCGTTGTCATGAGGTAAGCCTTGCAATTTATTCATTGCTTTATCTGGGTGTTAAATTGGTGGTTTGTGTCATCGCATGATCATCTCACATATTTAGAAGTGAATTAAAATTAATTCAAGTTGCCTGCAAAATATTTTTTCGAAATAAAAAGGGAAATGTACTGAAAGGGTATTAGAAAAATCTAGTATAACCAAGTTTCCGTATCTAAAGTTTTTGCTTCGTAGGGGTAAAATAATTATCTCATTATTTTACTTAGGTGTCTAATTAACCTACTGTAAACTGATTAGTGGCGACTCTTAGCTAATCTTTTGCATGCTAAATATTTGAACTTAAGTTGCGAATTAGTATGGGCTTAAGAGAGCTCGAACTAAGTTTAGATTTAGTGGTCAATTAGCCTAATCATAGGTAGTGCACCCTAAATTTAGGTTGTGACAGTTTGACGACTCCAATGGTGATTTGAGTTGAAACTCTTAATGGGACTTAGGTTAATTTTCTCTTCTATTTCAAAAAATATTTTTGTTTAGTAACAAAGATTTCAAGTACATCCCTAACGTTTAAGGTGTTAAATGTTCTTGCAAGATGGGAGGTATAAGGAGAAGTATTTGTTGAACTTTGTTTTGCAAGGAGGTGGAGGAATGTATGATTTATTTTCATATATGAAGTGTTGTTTAATATAAACTATTGTGCATGCTTTGTATATACGCTACACTTTGGCACACACAATTTGTCGTCGGACTTGGGCTGCATATAAGTCGCCCATCTTGATTTCGAAATTTCTTTTTTGGTGTCAAGAGTTCTCACCTCAATCCGCATGCCTGCGACCCATGTCGGCTTTTTGACCAAGCCGAAGTTATGAGGACCCGACATAGTCCGCACGCCCATGGCAAGTTTGATCATTCTTGTGGCTCTACTTTGTTAAGTCTTATAGATTAGAAATCAAACCACTTACCATGTGCATGTCTCTGTGATTACCCCTTGTTTATTGGTAAAGTAAGTTTTCTAAATTTGCACCCTAGCAATCTATTTACTTTATTATATCATTTTGTCAATTCATGGCATTAGGATTGTCCTGAGTCTTAGTCAATATACAATGGGAATACCGGATATTCGAATTATTCTCCCTCAAAAGGAAGAGTTTAGCACATGGCGGGACAAGTTAGACCAAGTTGGCTATCAATTTGTAGAGTCGCACATTAGTCGACTAATTCCATTGCTGCGTATCAACATCTATGGCGACCTCATCCAAGCACTTGCCCATTGTTGGTGCCCCAAGACTTCTACTTTTATCTTTGGCGGTAAGCATGAGCTCACTCTCACCTTGGAAGAGTATAGCATTGCCATAGGAAAATCCTTGAAAGTTGAATTAATTAGTCTGCCCATCGGAATAGATCTTATTGTGGCATTATCTGACTTTTTCAGAATTAAGGAGGACAATATAAGCAAGGTTTTAAAGGCTTGCTGCAATACATGTCCTTTATCTTTTCTAAAATAATGTTTTGAAAATTGCAAGTCATTTCAAACGTGTAAGGTTTTCCTTTTAGCTTTCGTTGGGCTTATATAGTTTTTCCTTACTACAAGAATGCTATTAACCCTTTGATTGTTCAATTAATTAAACAAGTATTAGAAGGAAAAAAATTCATAAACATTATTCTGGTTGAAACTTTTCTTTCCCTCGCTCAATTTAAAGGAAGCAGTGATAAGACTTTTCATTCCTCTCCTGAGCTTTTGCAAATTTGGTTTCTTTCTCATATAAAAATGTTTGATGGTTTAATGACTATACATGAAATTAGTAATTCTAATCACCCTATTAAGAGATTTGAGAACAACAAAAAACATGTACCGAATTACCATTATTCTAGATGGCTAGCTTTTATGAAAAAATGGACTTCCAAGGGTTTCCTATGGCAAGTTAAGTAGTTCCAAATTCGTGTGGCGAGACTTTCATGTGGAGGTGTTGGCTCAATCCCTTTACTGGGATTCATTGGAGCAATGGAGTACTATCCAATTAGAGTGACTCGTCAATATTAAGTCGTGCAAGAGCTTCCCCCGGCGTTGCAAGTAGATTCACTTCGAGTAAGCTTCATTGATAGAGATTAAACCATGAGGATTCCATGCTCATGATCAAATCAATGTGGGACATGTGTCATCCACGAAAGCTCAAATGGCTTGAGGAGGAGCTGAACGGCAAAGAAAGGAAGTACCATGCCTCAATCATTTACATTCAACAACACAAGGTTCCAGATGAGCTACTTCCGAAGATACTAGAGGTGCCGTTGAAGATTACCAACCGCGCTGAGAATAGACGTCTCAAAAGAGTTGCTGAAAAAGTTCAAGAGGAGAATAAGCGATTGCACCGAGTGGTGTCCCAAGTATATATTGATCAAGCTAGATGAAGCGGCTTGAATCAATTTGGTTATTTTCATTTCTAGATTAATGTTTAGGAAGTTGAGTCATTTGCCTTTCTAGTTTATTTGTTTAGGGCATTTCAAGTTTCTATTTTGTTAGGCTGTGTCAAAAACTCTATTAATGAATAAAAGCTTCTAGGTTGTTGCCATGGATCGGCGTGTTTCATATGAGGTACTTATTTTTGTTCATTTCTTCAAATTAGGTGATAACGGATCATTCACGTTCGCCCATTATTACATGATCGATAGCAAAAATGGCTAACCAAACTGAAATGCATGATTGTATATCCGCTATGGAAGACCAACTCCAATAGGTGTTCACCTCTATACAACTTATGACAGCTCAAATTCAATCCCTCCAAGTGAATCTGACTCCTGCACCCATTCTCCCAGAGATAGTAGTCCCGAAGTGAACAAACAAGGCCCAAATGGGTGATGACGACATGCCTGAGTTGGAAGATGATCCACTATTGGTCATTGCTGAAAAGGCTAAGCTTGACAATGTCCCTAAAATGAAGCAAAATGAACGCTTCGCAAAACTTGAAGAGAAACTGAAGCAATTACAAGAGTCACGGAGTTCACTCCCATTCGACTTGTCAATTTATGATAAGGTCAAGATGCCAAAGAAGTTTAAGATGCCGGAATTCGAGAAATACGATTGTACTTCCTATCCAAAAGCTCATTTGCAGATGTATCACGTACACGTGGCACAAAATGTTAAGAATGAACCTTTCATGATCCAATCATTTCATGCGAGTTTGACAGGGCCCGCACTGAACTGGTATATGATGAAGAATGTGAACCTTCTTGACATATAAAATGAGGTGGCTGACGCATTTCTCAAGTAATATAAGTTCAACATGGACATTGTGCCTTCCCAAGAAGATCTTGAAAGGATGGAAAAAAAGAGGAGTGAGTCATTCAAGGAGTATGTTGTGAGATGGCAAAATCTGGCAACTCAACTCACTCTTGAGCTTACTGACAATGAGTTGATGAAGTTGTTCGTTGAGACTCTCTCGTCTAAGTTCCGTAACCGAATAGCCAACACGTATGTTGAGAACTTCAATCAACTTATTCCCGTGGGAGAACAAATTGAGATGGGGATAAGGGAAGGATGGTTTATTGAGCCATCGAGTACAAGGTTCTTTACCAAGAAAGAGAAAGAGGTTATTGTAGATGTGAATGTGGCTTCTAGCCAAGAAAGTACTAGTCACACCTCGGCTATCCAAATGAATGCAAGGCAACAACAAATTGCTGGCCATCAATCATTTGCTCAAGTAAATAATAGAAGGCAGTTCTCCCCTCTCCTTGGATCTCCATTCCAAGTGTTGGCAATCCTCCAAAAGAATGGCTTGCTTGCTAACAAGCCAAAATGCTTTAATTGTGAAAGCATTCGTGGTTATGACTCGACAAAGAAGTGTGACTACCATAGCTGTGAATTGGGACATTCAACTGATGAATGTTTCACCCTCAAGCACCAGATCCAAAGCCTCTTGGACATGAAGGCCTTTTCATTTCAAACTGTTCAACCGAATGTCCAGAAAAATCCATTATCGGAGCATGAGGGTAGGGTGAATGTTATCTTGGAATCTAAAGCTAGTCAAATCAAGAACTCAAAGGTGCATGTGAAGGATGCCTATAATGGATTGGTGAGAATTGGATATTATCCAGATCATGAGGATATTCCCCTATCATTGATGAAAGAAAGAGTTGCCAAAATGGTGGATGATGGCATCATCGTGTATGCTGACCATAACTGCATAGGTTCCACTATTTCCCATATCATTATTGATTAGGAGGAGGAGTAGGCTATGCTCAATGCTGATAAGAAAGAAATAGATCCCTCACTCATGGATATGCCCCCACTAGAAGATGCATCCGACGAGGAGATAGTGATTAAGATGCCTTAGCTTTATGAGTATGTCAACGATAAGGTGGTACTTTGGTCTTATGACCTAGATGTCAACTTGGTAACAAGGTTCGGTCGAACTTATGCTCAAGCTAGCGCCCAACCTGCGAAACCTGTCATTGACGAAGAGGTTAAGGAATTTCTGGCTGTGATTAAAGCAAGTGAGTATAAATGTGGTTGACCGGTTGCGAAAGATGCTCGCTCAGATCTCTTTGCTCGAACTCTTACTAACATCCCCTGTGCATAAGAAGTCATTGATAGAGGTACTGAGTGAAATTCATGTGCTAGAAATGATCGAGGCGGACAAGCTAGAGGATTTTGTGGGATTGATCCTTCTTAAGGACTTGATTACTTTTCTGGATGAGAAGTCCCCTGTTGAAGGTAGGGGATATAAAAAGGCACTGTACATATTTTTCAAGCACAAGTCGTCTTGTGTTGTTCCAGCCTAGCCAACAACCTCAACCAACCCTTTCGGCCCAGTAAGCTGTGGTTGAAGCTCAGCCTTAGCTAGGAGCTTGTGGCTTGTTTTTAGGCCCGTCTAGACCTTGTTGTTGTTGCTTCAAGCTTGGTTGTCGCCCGCTCCTCGTCGCCGTTGTCGTGAACTCATCGGATCTCAAAATCGATGAGTTTACTTGCTAAACTCTGCTTAGAGAGTTAATGATGCTTAAATGGTGATTAGTTTAGGCTAATTAGGGATTATGTGGTTAGTTAGATTGGATTAGTAATTTAATCGCTTAATTATGCATGTTAGGTGGTTAAAATAGACTAATTAAGGACTAATGAGATTGTGCTATTTATCTAGATAGGTTTGAAAATTTTCTAGGTCCATTTAGGTGGCTAGATTAGTGTTTCCAGCCTAAGTTGGTATTTATGGTATTTAATTTGCATTATTTAATTATTTTATATTTTTCGAGAATTATACTGGGATAGTTGATGACTGGAATTTCGTGCTGATTGCAATGGTGTGTTTAGATTATGCAATTTAGTGTTAATTTGTGCAAATTGAGTGGTGATTGTAATTTTGGTTATTTATTCCAAAATTATGAAAGTTTAGTATTTAATTTAAAAAATCCCTCGGGTGTCGAGTTTTGACACCGAGAAAATGATTTTAAAGACTATATCAAATAGTGATATTTTAAAGGGAATGGTATCAATTTTTCTGGTTCAAATTGATCGTGTACCCATACACAATTTTTTTTTTTATCGGTGTTTTTTGATATAGCTAGTATGAGTATCTAGAGGGGGGTGAATAGGTATAAAAATAATTCCTTGAGATATGAAAGCAATATTAGGCAGTGAATAGAAAGGAGACTCCTCTTTAGTTAATAGAATGAACTGTTATCAAAGTAAAAACAAAGAGTAGGGAAGAGAAAATTCAACACGAGGTTTATAGCGGTTTGGCTTGTTCCAAGCCTACGTCCACTGCACCTTGTGACCCTCATTTGGTTGGATTTCACTATGATCAAAGAGATGTTACAGCAATGCTTTTCCTTGATTCCACAGTATGGATATTCTACCACACTTCCTCAAGGTATCTCACAATATAAGCTCTCTTTAGTAAATAAGGTTTTTCGCTCAGCAAATGAATTGACTACGAATCAAGGAGCTTCAGACTTTGGAATTCTTTTATTGTGCACTTTTTTCGAACAACTGGAATGTCTTCCTTTTATACTCCTTTATGCCATCATATCCGTTGGCACTTACCAAATGAATTCTTCCAATCTTTCGTTGGATATAATCAATTAGGAAGATCATCCGAGCTATTAAAGGAACATGTCGATAGCCCATCAATCCTGCTCGCCTATACAATTAGGATCTAGGTTTCCATAAGTAGAACCTTCCAAGAATACTTCGCCAATCATCGAATCCTTAATCAATCTTGATTCAAATAAAAGAATCCGTTATGCCAAATCCAGCCAAGAGATCTTCTCCAGTTGATAAGGCTAAATCCTCAATGAATCACTTAGATTTGGAAAGCCTTACTTCAACGGATTAGAAACTGTCATTGAGAATAGACTTTAAGTCTTGAGTCCGATGATCCGAAGTCTTCGAGACTTTGAATAGATGAGTCGCAAATCTCCGGACTAGACTGATAGAAACATTTTGTCAGCTTCAAAATATTCTAGAAAGATTTTTCCAACAATCTCCACCTTTTTGATGGTGACAAAACTTTCCTGCAGATTTGAAAAACTTTGACCTGCAAAACATTACTCAAGCAATATGGATATCTTATAAAGATTAATGACTTAATGATAACACTAGAATCGCAACCACAGAAAATAGGTCATCGACATATAAAGTCATTCATAAGATATCAATAATACTTAATATAAAAGTAGCAGCCAAATTCAAATCCAAATTCAAATCCACACCTCACTCAGTCTTTATCCAGACACACAAGTCAAACAAAACAAACTAAAAATTTAAACAAGTTAAGTTCAAAGTAGTTCAAAGTTTCAAAGTTTGCATCTCTCCCCCTTTTTGTCATCATAAAAAAAGAGTTGAGATGAAAAAGAAGTCAAATTTGCTTGGGAACGCGAACAAGCTGGAAATCTCCCATAGACTTAACGATGCCCTCCAGCTTTTTCAAGTCTTCCCTTAGATGAGCCACTTCTTCTCCTTTAGCATTGGCTTGAATTTGAGTAGAAAGGGCTTGAATATGATCGGATAGGGAAATGGAAGAACCTTGTCCAGCATTCTTCAAGTTCTGAACCTTACACTCCAGAGCATATATCTGACCTCGCATTTCCAGCAGAACATCAAGAATTCTGCGAAAGTCTGCTGTATTATCAGTCTGCGTACTAGCTTCAGCACGGTCTGATGGAGTAAAGGCAGACGATGGAATATCAGCATAATTGCGTAGATTTGGCAATGAAGCACCATGACCCTCCTCTGGAAATTGAGAGGCATAAATGTCCTCTGAATCTACAGGAGAACGGCTGACTCCTTCACTGTCACCGGGATAAGAGGTCGTTCCTCTTTGCTCCTTATCTCCCCCTGTTTCCATGGCTTCTAGTGGAGAAGAGTGTTTTTCATGCTCTTCAAACCTCTCCTCCTCTGTTCTTTCTTCAGCTCTTCTCTCCTCTTCTTCTTTTTCCTCTGCTTCTCTTTCTCCTTCTTCTCTATTTCCTTCTTCTCTCTCTCCTTCTCTTTCTTCTTCTTCTTTCTCTTCTTCTTCTCTCTCTTTTTCACCTTCTTTCTCCTGTTCTTCTCTCTCCTCTACTTCTTTCTCCTGTCGTTCCATTGATTCTGGAACAGAACGACTTAGCTTTTTCAATGCTATAGCAGAAATGGTGAGATCATCCTCATCTTCATCCTCAATGATGAGGGCTCTTCTCTTTTTGGATGAAGCGACCACTGGCTCCTTTCCTTTTCTTTTCAATGTAGAAGAGACTTGATGGATTTTGATAGGGGTTTTCTCCTTAAACTTCTCCAATGCCTTGTCAAGTTCTTTCAGACGCATTTTTAGTACCATTTTCAGTCCTACCATCAATTGGTCACATGGTCGAACACATATAATTTGTGGAGGCTGAATATTCAAATGTCTGAATATCTTTGACATGAGACCTGGATAAGAAAGTTGTCCATTGTCCTTCATCATTGCTCTATACATGTGGAACAGAATGGTGTGAGGAAGAGAAAAAAATTTTCTAGCATTGATTGCGTACATCAACTTTGCCTCTGAGTTGGAAACATCAGTCTTGGAAGTTAATTTCGGTCTGAGGCAATTGATCACAATCTTGTGAAGAATGATGTTGTTCGCACGCATCCTTGAGTAGGAAATCCTTCCCTATATCATTCTATCTTTGACAAGTTCCAATGTTATGCGAGCAATAGAGACATTAATGGGTTGATACTTTCCTCTCTCAATCCCAATCACATCCGCCAGCATATCCACATCAACCACAAAGTCCTGATCTCGGACACTAAAAGATATTCTATTCGCATCCAAGAAACTAAGATTTGAATAGAAATATGCAGTTAATTGAGCATAACCCTCGTGATGTCGATTTAACTGTTCTAATTGAAGAGAATTGAACTTTTCTCTCAAGTTCACATTCACAGCATCTAGGAAGTCAAAATCTACACTCCTAGGGTTTATCACCTCACGTTTCAACAGTCTAGAGTATAGATCCTTCTGTTCCTTTGATCTAAACAAATCCGTCCTCCTTCCCTTTTCTTTTCGATGCAGATTAGACTTGACGGATTTTGACAGGGGTTTTCTCTTTAAACTTCTCCAATGCCTTGTCAAGTTCTTTTAGACGCATTTTCAGCACCATTTTCAGTCCTACCACCAATTGGTCACACGGTCGAACACATAGAATTTGTGGAGGCTGAATATTCAAATGTCTGAATATCTTTAACATGAGACCTGGATAAGGAAGTTGTCCCTTGTCCTTCACCATTGCTCTATACATGTGGAACGAATGGTGTGAGGAAGAGAAAACTTTTTCCCAAAGATTGATTGCGTACATCAACTTTGCCTCCGAGTTGGAAACATCGGTTTTGGAAGTTGATTTCGGTCTGAGGCAATTGATCACAATCTTGTGAAGAATGATGTTGTTCGCACGCATCCTTGAGTAGGAAATCCTTCCCTCTATCATTCTGTCTTTAACAAGTTCCAATGTTGTGCGAGCAATAGAGACATTAATGGGTTGATACTTTCCTCTCTCAATCCCAATCACATCCGCAAAGATATCCACATCAACCACAAAGTCCTGATCTCGGACACTAAAAGATATTCTATTCGCATCCAAGAAACTAAGATTTGAATAGAAATATGTAGTTAATTGAGCATAACCCTTTGTGGTGTCAAGCACGGCTCGTTCTAATTGAAGAGAATTGAACTTTTCTCTCAAGTTTACATTCACAGCATCCGGAAGTCAAAATTTACACTCCTAGGGTTTATCACCTCACGTTTCAACGAGTCTAGAGTATAGATCCCTTGTTCCTTTGATCTAAACAAATCCGTCCTCCTTCCCTTTTCTTTTCGATGCAGATTAGACTTGATGGATTTTGACAGGGTTTTCTCCTTAAACTTCTCCAATGCCTTGTCAAGTTCTTTCGACGCATTTTCGTACGCATTTTCGGTCCTACCACCAATTGGTCACACGGTCGAACACATAGAATTTGTGAAGGCTGAATATTCAAATGTCTCGAATATCTTTGACATGAGACTCGGATAAGGAAGTTGTCCCTTGTCCTTCACCATTGCTCTATACATGTGGAAATGTAATGGTGTGAGGAAGAGAAAACTTTTTCCCAAAGATTGATTGCGTACATCAACTTTGCCTCTGAGTTGGAAACATCAATTTTGGAAGTTGATTTCGGTCTGAGGCAATTGATCACAATCTTGTGAATAATGATGTTGTTCGCACGCATCCTTGAGTAGGAAATCCTTCCCTCTATCATTCTGTCTTTAACAAGTTCCAATGTTGTGCGAGCAATAGAGACATTAATGGGTTGATACTTTCCTCTCTCAATCCCAATCACATCCGCCAGCATATCCACATCAACAACAAAGTCCTGATCTCGGACACTAAAAGATATTCTATTCGCATCCAAGAAACTAAGATTTGAATAGAAATATGCAGTTAATTGAGCATAACCCTCGTGGTGTCGCATTTAACTGTTCTAATTGAAGAGAATTGAACTTTTCTCTCAAGTTCACATTCACAGCATCCATGAAGTCAAAATCTACACTCCTAGGGTTTATCACCCCACGTTTCAACAGTCTAGAGTATAGATCCTTATGTTCCTTTGATCTAAACAAATCCGTCATCCTTCCTCGAATATTCGCTGCAACGCCCATTCTCGGTTGAAATTGGCTGTACAGTTTATCATCATCATTTCCATCTGTCGGATTAAATCCCCCAACACGCGGGTCATTAGAAATGTTCGTAAGGGCTTCTTCTGCCATCCCCCTATGAGAAATTCCTAAATCTTCCATTTTTCGCAAGAATGCGAACTCATTCCCATATCCCTTATCTTTAAGAAACTCATCGATATATTTCAATGGGGTACTAGTACTCTTTAAAGCACGATAAAGCTTATAAATAAAGCTGGGCTTTTGAACTCTTACAGGATCGGCGTCTTCAATGATTTCTTCCTCTTGATGACCCATATCCTTTGGACTAGATGGTGGAGAATGACGCGGTTGAGAATGTTGTAGGCTTTGTTGCTGACTTGGTGAATCCTCTTCCCCAGTAAGATCAAAGTGAGTAGGCCCCTCACTTGATCGCTGTGGTTCCCTGCTTGCAATCCTCGAAAACTTTATTGAAGACGACATCTTTCTTTATCTTTGAAAGATTCTTTGCTTGACTTTCCCAAGAAAAATGACAATTTTTTCGAAGATTAAACAATGGAGGAAGACAGGAATGGAAGATTGAGACTTTTTAGAGTTTTGGAGTTTTGCAGAGAGGAATCGACTGTAAATAACCCAGTCGAGAAGCCAAACGTCATAAAGGAAAGTGAAAAGGTGCCTTTTTAAAAATTAACTGTCTTTTTTATAAAAAAAAATAACTGCCATTTTAAATAGAAATTAATTTTTGAAAAGGTAAACTTGCACTTTTCACGGAAATCAATTATCAATGATCGTACCTTTTCGAGAATTAATATATAAGGGAGAATAACTTAAGTCCAAGACCCATAATTGTCTCGAATCCGAGAGTCTCGAGAGTCTCGAGAGTTTGAGAGTCTCGAGAGTCCGAGAGTCTCTAGACTTTAACTTTTTCAAGCTTAAAAATGTTGAGTCTGGAACGGATGATTTCAAATTGATTTTTCTCCAAAAGCTTTGTAAATATATCCGCCAGTTGGTTCTTTGAATCAACAAACTGAATCGAAACTTCTCCATTTTGAACATGATCTCTAATGAAGTGATGTCGAATCTCTATATGCTTTGCTCTTGAGTGAATAATAGGATTTTTGGTAAGATTTATTGCACTAATGTTGTCACAGTTTATCTCCGTGCATGAATCTTCAATTCCAAAGTCTCTTAACTGTTGCTTTATCCACAGAATTTGTGAACAACAACTTCCGAGAGCTACATACTCCGCTTCTGCTGTAGAAAGAGCTATTGTACTTTGCTTTCTTGAAAACCAAGATACTGTTCTATTTCCAAGTAACTGACAGGTACCCGAGGTGCTCTTTCTATCAACTCTGCAATCGGCTAGATTTGCGTCTGAGTATCCGAAAAGAGTGAAGTCTCCCTTTTTAGGATACCACAGACCAATATTTGAAGTTGAAGCAATGTACTTGATAATACGCTTTGCGGCACTTAGATGAGATTCTTTAGGGTCTGCTTAAAATCTAGCATAAATGCAAACACTAAACAAAATGTCAGGTCTAGAAGCAGTAAGATAAAGAAGTGAACCGATGATACTCCTGTATAGCTTCTGGTCAACTTTCTTTCCTCCTTCATCTTTGTCTATCTTCAAGGAACTTGACATTGGAATATCAGTCTTTTTGTAATTTTCCAATCCAAACTTTTTGACAAGATCAATAGCATATTTTTCTTGATAAATAAAAGTCCATTCCTTCAATTGTTTCACTTGAAGTCCAAGAAAGAAGGTTAATTCTCCCATCATGCTCATTTCAAATTCATCCTGCATAGACTTAGAGAATTTATTGCACAGACTTTCATTAGAGGATCCAAAAATAATATCATCAACATATATTTGAACAAGCAAAAAATTTTTGCTTTCTCTTTTGATAAATAAAGTAGTATCAACTTTACCTTTAACAAAACCAGTTTGTATTAAGAACTTACTTAGCCTGTCATACCAAGCTCAAGGTGCTTGCTTTAAACCATACAAGGCATTTTTCAGTTTGAATATTGAGTCTGCCTTCTTTGGATCTTCAAACCCAGGTGGTTATTCCACATAGACTTCCTCATGGATAAATCCATTTAAGAAAGCGCTTTTGACGTCCATTTGGAATAATTTGAAATTCTTATAGCAAGCAAAAGCAAGTAATAATCGAATTGCTTCTAACCTGGCTATTGGTGTGTAGGTCTCATCATAGTCTATCCCTTCCTCTTGTGTATATCCCTTGGCCACGAGTCTTGCTTTGTTTCTTACGACTTTTCCTTTCTCATTCATCTTGTTCCTGAAAACTCATTTAGCTCCAATAACAAATTTACCTTTTGGTTTAGAGGTCAATTCCCAGACATCATTAATGCTGAATTGTCTGAGTTCTTCTTGCATAGCTTCAATCCAGCTTTCATCAGATAAAGCTTCTTCTATGCTTTTGGGTTCTACTTCAGAAATAAGAGCCACAACACTAGACTCTTCGTGCCTTTTGGATCTTGTGCGAATTCCTTCATTAGTGTCGCCAATAATGAGATCTTTGGGATGACTGGACTTATGCTTCCGCATTCTTTGGTTGATTTGTCAGGTTGATGATCACTTCCTTCATTTGAATCTTCAATAATTGTTTGTTGCTACTCTTTCAGAGTCTGGGCTGCTTCTTGAGATTTAGACTTTGTAGAGTTTGGAGCAAGTTCAGATTCTTCAAGATGAGTCTGGATAGATTCATTTTGCATAGAATCCTGGAATTTGACATTCATTGATTCCTCCACAGATTGACTCTTCTTGTTATAGACTCTGTACGCTTTGCTTGAGACATGTCATAATGATTTGGCATTATAATCGGGACTTTTGCGAGTGTATTGATATATTGATGGATCGATAGTATTGATTGAATTGATGGATTGATTGATTGACGGATCGATTGTATTGATTGAATTGATGGGTTAATTGATTGATTGAGTATGTGAATTGTACCGACATTGCAGGAGGGAAATGAGGCGAGGTAAGTCCTCTGTTTTGTGTCTATAAACTGCCTATAGGTGTATTTCCTTCCTAGTCGGAGCTTAGGGGGTGAACTTGCTGAGATATTGTCTTACCTCGTTGTGGGCTCAATCTTTTCAGGTCCTTAGATGATGGCCCAGCCAGTTCGTTATGGTCAGCCTCGGAGGGTTACTGAGCTGGTGATTGACTACCCTGTTCCCGGAGGCCACGGGGTCTGGGTCTATGAGCTTGTAGTGACCATTGTTTGGGTCGATGAAGGCCTACATGAGAGAGTACCTCATCAATTTAGGGCGTGGTTTCGTCGTGGGCTCAATAGATACAGAGTTGGTCCCCTCCAGGGTTTTGAGGTTCCTGCTATGGTAGTTGACACCGCTTTTGGCGAAGGTACAATTGACTATTTTGATGGTGCTATCGTGGACCTAGCACCCTCGGAGCCTGTGGAGTCCGAAGGATCGGTGAACGTGTTCGACTAGGGGGCCGTAGGACAGTTTCCTTTTTGAGGGCCGATCTTTTTGGTAGACAGACTAGTCTTGTATATAGACCTAGTTGTATATAAAAGCGTGCCTTGGGTTGTGAACTTGTTATCCTACTTCTCTATCCTATGCGGTTTGCTATCGGGGGTTTTGTTTCGCTTTTGCATGTGCAATAAAATGAATGGGTCAACGACGCGTCCTGGGATGTCGCAAATGTATCGACCACCGAGGGATGTGCGCGCGCTCAAGGTTTGGGGCGTGACACATGTTAGTCTTGGATCCCACTCATATTCAATTTACTATGAGTGAAAAAGTTTTTGATGCTGATATTGATCTATTGGCTGATATTATGGGAGTGGTATGAAGTGGACAAAATCCATAAATGTCTCAAATGAAGAGGTCATCAAGTTTCTTGTAAAGGACAAAATCCCTAGGGGAAACATTATTTATTCTAAGATGTCTACCTCTAACACTTTGCTTCACAAGATTGTCATCAATTGCATTAGACCCAAAGCTGCCTTCAAGACCGATGTTTCGAAATTTGAAGCAAAAATGATGTGGGCTATCTACAATAAAGTTGCTTTATCACTTCGTTATACCATTCTACTACACATGTACAAAAACGTAATGAAGGAGAAATGTCAGCTTTCTTATGTAGCTTTGGTTAACAGATTTTTCCAACACTTTTAGATTCAACCACCCTGTAGCTTTTGCTCCAGAATCATCCTTCTAATGCAAATTAGACTCAAAATTATCTAAAAAATGAGATTAAAGGATCTGTCTAAAGCTTTGAAACTTATGAAAGAGGAATCTACTGGTAAAGCTTAGATAGGACCTATGGCTGAAAAAAAAAAAAAAAAAAAAAACAGAAAGGGAAGAGTGTCATCTTGCATATCAAAAATGAAAAAGATTTGTTCTTCTTCTACAAGATGAAGAAGAGGAAGATAATGAAAACGAGACTATCTCTGATATTGTGGCAAATATTGCCATAAGAGATTCTGTTGCTAGTATAGCTTTTTTTTTTTAAGAAGAAGAAGACGAGAACGAGAAAGATCCAGAAGAGGAAAGTGAAGGATAAGACACCAGAGAGAAAAAAAAGTGAGGAGGATGACTCAGATGAAGGAGATGCAACTCTGAATAAGGAGCATGAGTATTATGATAAGGAAGGAGATGATACAAGGGAACTTAATGAAGGAGATGTTGGAGAGAAAAACAAGGAAACTGGTCAACAAACCAATGCTGGAAGAGAAGGAATGCGGGAAGGAGAATCAGTTTTTTCTCAAATTGAAGCCATTGAGACAGAGTGAGTAGGTGAGAAAACGCCTTTTCATGACTAGATTGCAGAACTGGCTATACGTGATGGTGTCAATCGATCTCTTCCTGATGCATAGGACATTTATGCATCTCATTTCCCTAAAGAATCACCTGGAGATCAAGACAAAGAGGATAATGTTCAAGGGGAGAAAGATACCTCAACTGTTCAAGTCAATATTCCTTCAATTTTGGATACCCCTCCAATTCAACTTGCAGAGGTTAGTGCCCAAACTGAACCAAATTCAAACTATTCTCAGACAACGGAACTCCTTTTGAAAATTAAGGCACAGTGGTATGGGATGGAGGTTGAATCCAAGAGTTGCATGCTACTCTCGATACTACCTCAGAATCTCTATCTAGAAAAGTACAACCTCTTGATAATAAAGCTTAGAACATGAATCGGCAGGTCACTTAGAACATAAATCTTCCATCAGTGCCTGACCAAGCTTAAGGAGACCGTGCAGACTTTGGAGGATTTCCGACTTGTTCGTGTTCCAAGGAACCCCCAATCTCTTTTCTATTTTCTTTATGCTTGTTTGTTTTTCTTATTTTTTTGCTGTTGACAAGAAGGGGGAGACTTTTGTAGATTTGAAACTTTGACTTATTGGTTGTGTTTGTAGTTTGTGTTTTCTATGCTATCTTGATGTGGTGTGTTTTTATGTAGACTTGCTTTACTAGGTGTGGTGTATTTTTATGCAGACTTGCTTTATTGGTGTGCTGTGTTTTTATACAGACTTTGTTGTGCAGACCAGACTTTAGAAAATGTTCATATAATGCTTACTGTTTATCATCTCTATCAATTATCTTGTACTACTAAAGTATTGTTTTGCAGGATAACATTTACATTGTGCTTAAATTTGCATAAAAGTTTTATCACCATAAAAGTGGGGATATTGTTGAGAAAACTTCTACCAAGTTTTGAAGTTGATAAAAATTTCTAGTTCTTATTCTTATTTTGAAGAACATAATATTTCTGAAGTTATATTGCCGACTCTTGCCAAAGTTAATTCATTCCAGAAGTATTTCCCACTTTGACACAATCTAGAGTGAAACCGTATCCAGAACAAGGATGAAATCAGACTCAGATTTATTGACTTTGCAATAAGGATTCAAAATGAATGCATTATGAATTTATTCTACAACATCTAGCTTTTTGGCGAAGAATCTCACTTACTTTCCATAAATACGTTGATGGAATCAATTACAAATTAATGAAATCAATCTTGAAGACAAGTTCCTTTTTTGGAAGGATTTACTTATAGAAACTTAGATTTTGATTGTATGGGCAACTAAAATCAATGGATTTTTATCTCAATCTTCAAACAGCTATAAGATCCCCTTAGTCAATTCTGTCCAATGGATTGATTTGAAGAAATTCTCTAGAAAATGTCAACGGCTAGTGAGGTGTGGAAGAGTATTTAAGGAGGTCATTCAGTCTATTTAAGGTAGAGACGTGAAAATTGAAATTCCAAAGTCTAAAGTTTTTTCAACTGCTTGTTTTTCATTGGCGGTCCTTATAAATTGTATTCAAGAGAGAAAATCACAAAAAAAAAAAAAAAATAGTGACTTAGTGAGTGAGAAGAGATTTTCCATTGAGTGTTGACACTCAATCGAAGGTTGTCGCATGAAAGAGTGGACGTAAGCTTGATTTAAACTGAACCATTATAAATTTCTTGCGTAATCTTCTCTTCCCTTAACTCTCTTTATTCAAATCTTGTGAAAATCAGAAGTTTGGTGACTTATTTATCAGACTTTGTTCAATACTTAGACTTTGTTCAAAATTTATTTTATTTATCAAAGTTTCTTTTAAACACATATTCACCCCCTCTAGGTGTTAGTACTAGCATTATCACTTACTAGCATCATCAAAAGGTACCCAAGGTTCAATCCAGATGTTAATTTCACGACCTTGTCCATTCTATGGACAACCAAATTTGAAGATGATCTCTCTTCCTTGACATATATCTTTCCATGGAAGAGAGTCTGCGATGTTCAGCCTTAAAAATCTGAACCCAGAGCCTGGTGTGGTCAGTTGACATCATCAAACTAAGTTTAGAAAACAGTGCAATATACTTCATCCTTCTTAATCCAAGGCAGCCAGCGGATACAGCGGAACGAATTGATTGCCATGTGAATTGGTGGTGAAAGTAGTTGTGTGTAATGTGACCCCAACAAAATTTGCTAAATTTTCAGATCCTATCCCGTGACAAAGAAACTAAGGTTGCATGTAGGATGACAATGCAAGGCCATGAGAGCGAAGCAGCTACTCCACTAATCTTATGAGACTACCATGCTGGCTTGCTATAGAGGAGATTCACTATTGGCTAGTTGCAGTCCAACCTTTCTATAATGTGATATGGCTAGGGTTTTGTTTCTTTGTATCTGTAGGGGAAGACCTTGATTATTTGGATGAAAACTGCTCTTTTTTCCCAGATGCAAGAGATGCGGTGAGTTTTTTCTGTAGGAGAAGATTTTGACATGTTTATGGCCTAACAGTAGGTATTTATTGGTTATTGATATAAGCCTTGGGCCGTTTGTGAGACGGAAAAGAGTTTGGGACATTGATGTTCTACAGAAAAAATTGAATATTTTTTGTGGGCTTATCCCTATGAATTATTCCTTTGCATTTGCACTTCAAACACAGAAAATCTCCTCATCATCGATCTATAAATATTGTAGTGTTTTTGTTATGGGAACTATTTATGAAGAGAAGTTCATTTAAATTCATAATACTGTTGTCTAAATATCATGGCTATGAAGAAAAATCTATGTTCATCTTAATATTATCAAGACCCTACTTTTTTGCTATTCAGATGATGTGGATATAGATAATTATTGCTTGGATATCATCAGGGCAACAATATGGATATCGGCTAATTTTATTCATGAATGCATTTGATTACTTCAAAGTGTCTACGCTAAAGCTAGATATCTTTAGACACATGGAAATATATTCAGACGCAAAATTTCAACCGTTATATCTAGTGCTCTGGCCTGAATTTCCATCATAGAAAGTATTGATCTACAATCTTAAAGATTATTTTGCAACAATATTTTTAAAGCTAGTCATCTTTGATTAATTGACAATCACTTGATAGACAAGCTAATTTCCTAAATCGAAAAGCTCCACTTATGAAAATTGGAGATTTGCTTATATAGGCAACCAAATTAACGAGGATTCAAATCTTATTTCTCAACGGCTACTCAATTTTCATCATGCAATCTCATCCAACTGGTTGATTGGAGAGTGATGCTCTGAAGACTATCCAACGAGAGTGAAGGAATATAAGAAGAGACCAAAGTGTTGAAGAGAATAGAGAGGTCAAAAGTAAAAAAGTTCCAAAGTCTGAAAGAACTTCGATATTGCATACTTGTCTTTCATGAACTTCAAAGTGTAATCTTTGAGAGACTAAAAAGAGTGATTGAGTGAGATAGTGAGACCTATTATACATTGAGGATTATCTCTCATAATTGTAATCTCTCATTAATTATATAGTGAAATCTAGCTAGTAGGTTGTTAGTATGGAAGAGTGGATGTAAAATTTATCTAAACTAAACCACTATAAATTTTTTGTACAAATTCTCTTATCCTTAAATTCTTGTTGATTATTTTTTATATACCTTTACACACTAATAAATTATTTTAAACCCCTGTTAATATTCAAACTCTTGCATTTACAAACTGGTGAATATCATTATATTACTGTCATTGTTTAGACTCTGATCTTGACTACTCTACTTCCGCTTTAAATTTGTCAAAATTTGTTAAAATCACCTATTCACTCCTCTTTAAGTGATATTGCTAGCTACAACAACATATTGTAAAGAAACAAACCACTATCTCTTCCATCCACTTCTAAGTTCGAGAAAATGTTTGAGCTTGTCAAGCTTCTCCATTTGAAATCGAATTGATTGGTCCCCCTCGACAAGTGAATTTCCCTTTCACTGTCTAGATGATGAGGTCACCCTTGAAAACTAGCACCGTAGCCCATTTATCTTCTCGTGCCTTCGCAGACAAACATGGATCCGCAGATGCTACTCAGTAAACACTTTGAACTAGAAATCTTGGCAATCGTGCCTCACCATGCACACGCCGTTTGTTTCCACTCATACAATGCTTTTTTTCAACTCGTGCACATAATCGACATTTTTTAAAAATATTTTCAAATCCTTAGGTCGATCTATGTAGATCTCATGATCAAACTCTCCATGTAGGAAAGCATTCTTCACATCTATGGACACTTGAATTTTTTTTTCGACAATTCAAGAGTTTATTTCAATAAAAATGAAAATAAAAAAATAAAAAGAAAAAAAAGAAATAATAAGCAAACAAATAAATATAAAAGGTGCAAGTTCGATTTTAGGGCTAGGGCGCGTGAAGCCCATTTTGTGCGGCTCAATCTGGCATACCCGTCAAGTTGAAGGAATTTCTCTCCCTCTAGCCCAGCTATTAATTGAGTTCCATTGATTGCCATATTCTTTGATGTGGGCCTAGTTTTGAAAATTCAATTCGAAATACTCTCTAAAAAGGCCAAAACAATAATAATAAAATAAAAGGCGTGAAGCTCGGCCCAAGTTTTTGAATTTATCATTTTTTGAAACATGAAACCTATCATATATACCCTAAAATCTACCATATCACAGGTTCTAGGGTGGTTCAAGGATCTACTCAAGTTTTATCTGTATTATTAATTGAACTATTACAATGAATTATTATATTTAATGACCAACATCAATCATAACTCATATTTAGCCATATTAAGAATATAATATATTAACAAACTAAAAGTCTCAACCATAAAATAGAAATTCAGACTAATGATTGTAAATTATACACTAATTATCAAACACTATAGAATTCCACTGACTTAGAACTTACTTATCCAAACAGGTTTCCAATTTATGGAACCTAGAACGTACTTTACATACATTGAAACCTGGAACTAAACAGGTTTCACCATTCTACTTATTCGGCAGGTTCTACTTTAGAACTATGTTTGCCCTTAAATATGTGATCAAATGAAAGAGTGCATTCCTTGACAAAGACCTCAGAGCAACTCGCTCACAAAACTATTTGGATCTCCCCCGAAGGATATTCAACAGAGCTCTCTGGCCATAAATGAAGCCAAGTTCTCTCTCAGCCAGCCTTCTCGGATTGTCCAGACTCTCTTTATTCCGACGGACTTCGAAGTTCCTCAGCTTTGTTCCGACGAACACAGCTACTTTTGTTCAGTCCTTTGATTGCCGCAATGGAATTGAAGATAAGTCATCCCTTCTTCTCTGATTTCCATGTGCGATTCAATCCGTAATATTGATTTTCGATATCTCGCGTGTAACCAGCTTTTATATCATTCAGCTCTGATTCCACTGACGCAATCAGCTTAGGAGCTCAATTCTGGCAACCCTCTCGGAGAGGAGAGGGACACGGAGTGAGAGAAATCCGAGCAAGAGAGAGGTTCAGGAGAGAGCGAGGGAGCCTTGGCCGCACGTGAACCCCGTCCGACGATCTCTTCTGGTCGACATCCTCAGGCTGAACCGGTAAGCTCCTTTATTTTCCCTGTTCGGACCCTGTTTTGAACACGCCGGGCTGGAGCTCGTGGCCTTCCGGCTCACGCGAGCTCTGGCCCAGCCGGTTCCCCATTGGGCTGCTGTGTGTTCTGGTTCACTTGTTGAGAGTCCCGGTGGGGATTTGAGTCTGGGTCGAGCCGGAATCTCTCGTTGCTCTAGCGTATTCCACCTGTTCGATAGAATGCCACAACGAGATCAGTCCCTGTGCCTTCGTCTTTGACTGATATCTAGTTGTCCGCGCGCGTCGCACTCTATTGTGATGCTCCAGTGGTGTTGGGCGACCTTGGGCATCGACCGTGTGGTCGTTCGCCACATTCCCATCATCACCGTTGTTTGTTCGGTGTTTGGCCGAGAAGGGTATGGTCGGCCAACGTGTGGCGGTCACAGTGGACGATCGATGAGGGTGGTGGCTCAGCGGCGGCTTGAGCTTTGGCCGAGGCTTGTCTAAAAAGGCGGAGGAGCTTCGGGGGATGGACGTCGCTCGGGAAGGGACGTCGTGAAGAGACGACGTAGGGAAGATGGGGTGAAAGAAAAAGAAATAAACAAATAATAAAAAGAAAAGGAAAAAGACAAAATGGAGAGGAGCAGATTAGCATGGACTTGATTAGTTTAATTAGGTTTGGGCTAGCCATAGTTTATGTGGGCTAGGGCGTGCTTGGGCTCTGGTAGATGTGGGCTTAAAGTTAGGTGAATAGATTTGGGCTTAGCTTGGGAATTTTCAGATATAGGCTTGGTCTGATTAAAGTCGGATTGGGCTCCAATAGCTAAGCCCGTTTCTTCGTTGGCTTCTCATGTTTTAAGTTCTCGGCCCAAGCCCGAGAGTCCAAGTTCAGCCCATATTCGGACTGGGCTCAGCAGCCCAGCCCGGACCCTACTTTTTGGATTAAATATTTATAAAATATCTTTTAAAAATATTAAAAATTAAAAATTCAGAAAAGCTCATTTCACATATTAATAGATAAGTTAAAAATCAATCCGACCATCTGACAAACTTCTTTTTGAAATGAACAAGATTATGTATCAAAATGGCATTAGTTGATCAATTAGTATAACCAAGTCCCAGCCCTAAATTTTCTAACTGTGTTGGAAGTGAAGTATATTCCCATGAGTTTCTAGCCAATCCCAATAGGCTAGTGATAACTACTCATTAGAAAATCCTTACAATGTCAATTGGATCCAACATCAAATACTCTAACATCATGCGAGGTATGAGCTTAGGAGCCCATGGTTAAACAAGGGTAGTGGGCCCACTTTTTAAGCGATACCCCTAAATTTATGTCTTCTTCCCTATGGACAGAAAAGGTAGGTCGCAATAGGAATCATAAAAAATAAAATTATTTGTTATGAGAAGATTATTTTCGCGTTCATCAGTTTATCTAAATTATTTAATAGTTCCAAAATCATTTTCCGATTGTTTCGCGATTAGAACAAGCACCAAACATTTTAAATATATAATCTAAACATGAATTATCATCACAGGATCTATTTATTTAAATGCCTCTTGTGACCAAATCATTACATTAGCATGACATTACTGAATTTTACTTCATCCATGACATCAAAATCTAGTATTTACTAAGAAGGGATGTGCAGTCAATCCAATCCAATAACTAAGAAGAGTCATCTGTGAGTTAGCAAATGAGGTTCTTCGTCTTTATATGGAGTAGACATTATAGTTTATTAACATGTGCTAACCACATGAGAAAATTAGTCTTAGCTTGAGGCAGCGTGCAACCATAATTGTGAATCTTTTTCTTTATGGAGGTATCGTTTAGTTGACAAATCTGAATTGCAATCTTCTTCCTTTGCCATTGAATCAAGTGCTTCACTTAGTAGATACACTCAGTTCACTGTAACTAACATATATTTTGAGCCATTTTGTCCCTCATATGTTTATTTGGCATCTATCATAACAAGTTTATTTATGGGGTAAATCTTGGAGCGTTGAAACTGACATTTTTCTTAATTTATGTATGGCATAGTATAACACAATTTTCAAAATTAAAGGAAAAACTGTCCTAGTTGGTAATCAATTTACTTCTATGATATATTGTTGGCAATACATAATAGAATAAATTAAAGGGTCAGATTTCTTGCCTATGAAAATGTGAGGCGCCTAATTAATTGAAGCGACAAGAAGCACGAATGAAGGTGGCATGTTTTTATTACATGTTCATATTCTTAAATTGAAATCAAATTAGTATTTGTTTTTACACCAAATACTATTCACAACACTTATGGTTTTACGGTTTAGTGTCACGGGTCAGTCGATTATGATCGATCAAACACTGTGCGGCTTAGGATTTGCGATCCAAGTCAGCCTTTTCATGCACACATACAAACACAAGGGTTGAATGCATAAAGGAGTGAGTATATTCACTTGTGAATGAGCTTAACATAATGAGGGGGAGACACCCATATTTATACAAGTTCGGGTCATATCTTGGCCGTTGATCGTCCCTCCGATTCAACAGTGGAGTTTGAATATGTATCATCATGTCAAGTCTACATAGCAGGCCACTCAATGGCTCTAGGCCTTGGAAAAACCCATGGGCACATGTTAGAAGCAATATCTGGGTCGGCATGGCCACCTAGCACGGAGTAGGTGAACCACTACAGGTTGTACATGGGCTGGCCGAACATTGATCATGGGTTGATCACTGGTTGTGCATGGGCTTTTGCTTGTATCGTGCATGGGTTGATCGTGCACGGTTCATGGATTGTTCATGGATCAATTAGGGCTGTCTACAGGCAAAGCCCTTGTGCATGACATGATCGAATCACAGACGATCTTAGATCATGCTTCGTCCGTGGCCATGTCATTCTCCCCCACCTAATCAGGTGACGCCTCGTCGTATTTGTGGCATGGAAAGCTTCGATGTGCTTCTTGAACTGCCACAGAGCCTTAGAGGGTTCCTTACTTGCTTCGCTCTAGAGAAGGCCCTTATATCGGACGAGGTATTCCTTCTTCGGCATGCAATATCTCTTCCATATGATGCGGTCTACTATGATGCATTCAACATCCCGATCATAGGAGGTTTTCACTCTAAGGGGCGCTCGTTATGATTCGCCTCGATCCAGATCCTCCTTGTTCGCATGGAAACGTTTCAGCATACTCACATGGAATACGGGGTGTACCTTGAGTTTGGCCGACCAGTCCAGCTTGTATGCTACATTCTCGATCTGTTGCAACACTTGGAAGGGGCCTTCATAGCGATGGATCAGCCATTTGTGCACGTCATAGTACTGAAGGACCAAGTGCAGCTTAGTTAACACCAAGTCTCTAACCTAAAACTCCACGTGCCATCGCTTCTTGTTGGCCCACTTCTTCATGCATTTTGCGGCTCTATTTAGGCACGCTTGTGCCAAGTCTGCATGTTCATCCCATTCCTTAGCAAACTTATATGCAAAGGGACTGCTTCCTCGATATCCCGAGGCAATCATGCTCGGTGTAAGTGGTTGTTGCTCGGTCACGATTTCGAACGGGCTCTGATTTGTGGACTCGCTTCGCTGCAAGTTGTAGAAAATTGAGCTACGTCGATCAGCTATACCCAATTCACTTGCGTGTTGCTCATGTAGTGTCGAAGCTAGATTTCTAGAAGTGCATTCACCCGCGTCGTTTGTCCGTCGGTTTGAGGATGCATGCTCGTAAAGAAGTTGAGGTTCATCCCCAGTAGCTTGAAGAACTTGGTTCAGAACCACCCTATGAATCAAGGATCGCAATTGCTCACGATCATGTGTAATACTTGACGACGTGCTTGAGGAAGCTTGGCAGCTTCCTTAGCTGTGCAATCTTTCATGGCTGGCACGAACGTCGCATACTTGGAGAAGCGATCCACCATGACCATGAGGGTTCGACATCCTTCGGACTTCGGCGAATTCACGATGAAGTCTATGGAGACGCTCTCCTATGGACGTTCCAGGATAGGCAACGGTTTAAGGAGCCCCGATGGTGACCGTTGCTCTATCTTGTCCTGTTCTCACACAAGACACGTCCACACGTAGGCTTCAATGTCGTCTCACATGTGTGGCCAATAGTATTGGTCCTCGACAAGTGCCATGGTGCGGTGGATTCTTGGATGACCTGCCCATTTGGAGTCATGGCACTCGTGCATCACTTCCTTTCCGAGTTTCCCGTAGAACGACACATAGAGTTGTCGTCCCTTGGTGTCGAGGATATCGTCTTCACACCAGAACCACCTCATCTTGCCCTTTTGGGGGTATCGACGAAGGGCTTGGGCTATTTGATCGTGCTTTAGCCCCTCCTTGATATGGTTGATCCATGGACTGTGACGCCCAAAATTTCATTAGTTAGATTGGACATATTTGAGACTATTTAATATATATATATATATATATATAATAAATAATATAATAAAATAGTAATAACCCATAAAAAAAGAAAAAGAAAAATCTAGTCATAAGGAGAAAAAGATTTCCAAAAGACTTTTCCCCGTAAAGCAAGAATCTACGAACCCCCACTGCTTTTGCCCCATGTGATAGTAGAAATAAAAAAATAAAAAAAATAAAAAAAGGGGGAGGGGGGGGGGAAGAAATAAAAAGAAGAGAAGCATTCATTCTGCTCTTCTCCCCACGTTGCGTCCAGGTGTTGTCGAAGAGGGGGGGTACACGTATTCTGTTTCTTTTTCTTCTCTCTCTCTCTCTCTCTCTTTTATGAAGAAACCATCCTCATTTGCGTTTTCTCTACCGAGACACACTGCCTTCCTTTCCTCTCACTTCCGTTCGTCTCCACCGAGCCCAACCCCATCTCAACCTCTCACGACCGGCGCCTTCATCCAGTAGCAGAATCGTCGCTGCTCAGTTTCGATCAAAGCTTCGTCGCTGGCTGTGAAGCCCTAGCTGTCCAACGCCTCCTTCCCCTTTCATTGACGAAGGATCCAGGCAAGTGGAGTTGTTCTTGTAGTCTTGTGTCCCTGAATTTGCTCGCTTGGTGCTGCATGTTGGTTTAGGGCTGGGTAGCTGCGATGGGGGTGCAGGGGATGGCTGGTAAAGCCCTGTCCATGGTTGGGATCGGTAGTCGGTGAAGCCGGTTGTTGTCCGGTTGTGACGAGGTGTCGCTCTTGGAGTCCTATCTATATGGGTAAACCAGAGGGAGCCGTTCGTGCGTGCGTTCTCTGTTCTTGTTTTTGTTACACGTTTCTTCAACTCCGTTTTCTGGGTTCAACCTTCCTTGAGCGGCAGGTCGCTGTATTCAGAGAATTACGATGTTTCTAGGGTTATTATTCTTGTTATCATTGAGGAATTTTGGGTCGCTAGACTCAAAATTAAGTACTAAAATGCTGTTCTTGATTAGAGTTGATTAAAATAGATTCTGGCTTTTGTTCGGCCATTGCCGGTGGGATATGGTGTTGGGTTCTAACCAGGTCGGCAACCCACGAATCCCAAGCGCTGTAAGTGGCTCCTTTGGGCTAAGTTTTGGTCACGAGTATTGAGGATGGGGGTGATTGAGGGGTAGTAGTATCGAAGGGGAAATTGCCAAGTGTTAGATTATTTCATTTTTCTTTTGGGCGCGGAGGAGGGCTGGTTTAGTTCCATCAAATTTAATTGAAAATGAAACTAGTATGTAGTCTAGAATTCGTGATTTTGATGTATTCTTGAGTTAAGATCAACACGTGGTTGGAGTATTGCAATTTAGTTTGCAATTTAGTATAGATTCCTAGAACTAAATTTACTGGACCCTCTTTGTTTGTAAATTTTATAGCTTTTGCTGTGAAAGATTCTAAGTGAGTGAAAATGTACTATGACTACTCCTAGATGCTGTGTAAATGTGTTGAGATGCTACATGATGAATTTGTAGTAAAAAAAATGGTTTGATTGTGTTGGAAATGAAGAGAAAAGCATTGGATGTTTTCTGTCTTAGAGGAACATGGATAGGAATTCGTTTATATTGTGTCACTTTAATTTCTAGAGATGAAGATGAGGAAAAGAACCATTTGACTTAAGATAACATCCATTATATTCAGTTTAACTCATAGTTATAGTTATATGAATAGAAGAACGTGTAGATAGAAGCAATTCATTTTAAAACAGAGAAACTGTTCCGTAAAAAACGGCCTGACCTCTGATGATTTTTCGAATTTTCTGTAATTATCTATCTGAAATTTGACTTCGTGTCCTTGATGAAAGTTGTAAATGACATCTTTAGGAGTAACATATTAAAATTTGAGAAGAAACGGATAAGTTTTGGCTGGTGAAACGATTTTCTTCTCTAGATACTAAATCTGAGAGTTGCTGCAGAATTTTGAGGAGAAAACAGAAAATTACTTCTTTTAATACACTGAGATTTGGGCTTAGGTTTCTTCATGAAAAATGTTAATCTAGGTTCCTTTTATAACATACTGAAATTTCGTAATATTCTGATAAGGATTGATGTACTTTCTATGTCTGTGAACAAAACTGCTCCTTTTTGTTCATAAACTGCTTGATCCGAGAATATGTATTTGTTGTTGTCTCTTGTATTGGATTCTTAATTGGCTGAGATTGTTGGTGCTGTAATAAGGCGGAACTATGAATGTATGATTGGCTAATGAGTCAATGTGAGACCTCGGGTGTCGGGATGCCTGGAGAGGGATGAAAAGAAGTAATGGTGTTCTCTCCAGAGGTCTGAGAAGGGTTGAACAGCTTCTCAGGGGACCTCGTGATGCCAGGTTGGGTGCGAGGGGGTTCAGGGTGGAGTGTCGTCTCCCCCTGGGTGATTGTTGCAGCTAAATATCTGTGAATTCAGTAACTTGATGATTTTGTTTACTTATTTGTTCTGTTATTGGCCAATCCAAGTTAGGACTAATCGCTCACTTACTGAGTTTTTATTTTAAAAACTCACACTTGTTTATTATGTTGTTTCTCCAAAGTAGGAGATGTCTACTGCACTGCCTACGCCGCCTGCTGCCACGACGACCATCCTTTATGGCTCCCCCGTCGACTTTGTTTGGCGGCAAGAGGACTTCCTGCACCGACATTTCCCGGGAGTAGTCTTTGTCAAATGCACCTTTTGTTTGACAATAGATACAGAGGCGCCTATGGGGCCGGCTTATATGGTCTTCGTTGCCCTTTACGCTCGGGTAGATGGACGGCTGGTGGGACCCTTGACGTTGTATGACGATGGATCGGGGCAGGGTGGTAGTCTTGCGGAGTAGGAGGTGGCAGAGAAGTGCTGGACGTGTGGGAAGACTTTTGTTTTTGGTTGTTTAACAACATGTACATACCCAATGAGAGGCGGGATAGTTAGTGTTCGTGGTTTATAGTGTTTTTTTTTTTTTTTGTAGAAATTCCCTTCTCAATATCATCTTCCCCATGTGTAAAGAAACCAAGTTTATGACAAATAGAGCCGAGTCGCTCAGTTTTTTTCTATGACTCTGCTTGATTGAAATTTATTTTACAATACTTGAAGTACAAACAAATTGAGTGAAATCAATGAATATGAGATCTAGGGATGTCACATTGAGTGGTATCAGAGCTTGGTTTTAGTTGGAGTGATAAGGTTTAGGATTTTAGATGAATGCTAGTGTACCTGAGTGTTTAGACATGATTGTCCATGTAAATTGGGACAATTATTGCTTTGAGCAGTTAGTTTTATGATTGTGTGGTTTGAGTAACGTGGGAATATTACGTTACTTTTAACTAATGGCATAAATCTCTAACCCCTAATGTGGGTAATGTGTAAAAAATTTAGAAGAAAGATGGTGCGATCGAGGAGCTCATCTCCGCCGAGGAGAGAAGCGACTGAGTCAGGGGCGGCTGCATTAGGGGCAGGGCCGAGGATGGAAGATGTGTTGCAAGCTTTGGTTTCTTTGGGGAATTTGGTGGAGAGACAGGCCCAAATTCCATTGCAACAACCACCTCTGCCGCCACCTCAACAGCCACTTCTGGCGGAGCATCGCACCCAAGGACTGGTAGAGCAGTTCCTGAAATTAAAGCCACCAAAATTCTCGGGAATAGGACGTCTCGAGGAAGCGGAGCAGTGGATTGATAGTATGGAAAGAATTTTCAAATTGCTTGGTTGCAATGACCAAGACAAGATGACACTTGCTGAATATCAGTTAGAAGGGAACGCCATGTATTGGTGGAGAGCATCGAAGGATACCATATTTCCAACAGGTACGGAAATGGTATGGGATGAGTTTGTAAAAGCTTTCTACAAGAAACATTTTTCTGAGTGTACGAAGGATCGAAAGATTACTGAGTTTGTCCAACTGAGTCAAGAGGGACTAATTGTGAATCAATACAAGGCAAAATTTTTAGAACTTTCTAGGTATGCTCCTAAATTGATTGAGGATCTCGAGGATAAAGCAAAGAGGTTTTTGAATCGCCTAAGGACTAATATTAGGAAACGGTTAGTGCCTTTAGGTATAAGAGACTATAATGAAGGGTATGCTCGAGCCCAATGGGTTGAGCAAGAACTCATTAGAGAACAGATAGAGGATAGGGAAAAGGTCAAAGCGGGGCTGCAAGGAGTCACAAGGGATGTGCGTAGCGGCAAGCGACCTTTTCCATCTCAGGATACCCCTTGGAGTTCCAAGAAGAGACCCGCTTATGGAAGTTCTGGAGGGACAAGCAAGGGACAATACGTGAATTGGGCTATATTTCAGAATGACTTGTGTCAACGATGTAACCGGCGACATGGACTAGGGCCTTACCTCGATCCCTTGAGATGTTATAAGTGTGGACATGAGGGTCATTTCAAAAGAGAATGTCCCCAAGGGAGACAACAAGCCAACAATAATCAATTACTTCATGCGATGCCATGCCCGAGGGGAACACTTCCACCAGGAAGGATGTAAAGACCGCCAGCAAAAGGAAAAGTGTATGCAATGACTCAGGAGGAAGCGGAAGCTTCCAAGACCGTTATCACAGGTACGATTTCCTTGAATGATTAAAAGGCTTATGCATTATTTGATCCGGGTGCAATCCATTCCTTTATTGCTGAAAGATATAGGCGATTACATAATCTAGAAGTAACACCTCTCGTAACCCCTCTCAGTGTTTCCACACCATTAAGGGATGAGGTATTGTCTATATTAGTTTGTGAAAATTGCGAAATCTCAATAGGGGGAAGGACACATTCTATTGATTTGGTAGAAATAGGTATGTATGACTATGACACCATTATCGACATAGATTGGCTCAGTAAGCAGCGAGCCATTGTAGATTGTTATAGAAAAAGGATTCAGTTTAACCCCTCTAATGAACCTAATTATGAGTTTCTAGGAAACAAATTGACTCTCTCTATGACTTTTATTTCGGCAATGAAAGCACATAGACTCTTAGATAGGGGATGTCAAGGATATTTAGCAATGGTTAAGGATCAGGAAATGAAAGAGGCGAAGCTAAAGGAAATCAGTATAATACGTGAATTTCTTGCTGTATTTCTAGAAGAACTCCCTGGATTACCCCTAGACCGAGAGGTTGAGTTTGCTATTGAAATACTTCCAGGGACGGAACCTGTATCAAAAGCTCCATATCGGATGTCTTTGACAGAATTGAAGGAGCTAAAAATCCAGGTGCAAGAATTATTGAATAAAGGATTTATAAAACCGAATGTATCTCCATGGGGGGCACCGGTCCTGTTTGTGAAAAAGAAAGATGGATCAATGTGTCTTTGCATTGATTATAGGAAATTGAACCAAGTTACAGTTAAGAATAAATACCCCCTACCAAGGATTGATGATCTATTTGATCAACTAGCTGGTAGTTTGGTCTTTTCAAAAATTGACTTGACGTCTGGGTACCATCAATTAAGAGTTAGAGAGGAAGACGTTCCCAAAACAGCTTTTAGGACTCGGTATGGACACTATGAATTTCTAGTTATACCCGTTGGTCTGACCAATGCACCTGCTGCTTTCATGGATTTGATGAACAGTATATTTATATCTTATCTGGATCAATTTGCGATTTTTTTATAGATGACATTTTGGTATATTCAAAAGGGTCAGAAGAGCACAAGGAACACCTACGAATTGTGCTACAGACCCCTAGAGAACACAAATTATATGCCAAATTTAGTAAATGTGAATTCTAGTTAGACCAAGTAGCATTTTTGGGTCATGTGGTGTCGGAAAAAGGATTAACAGTGGACCCAGCGAAGATTGAGACCGTAATTGAATGGCCAAGACCCACTACACCGATGAAGATTCGGAGTTTCTTAGGGCTTGCAGGGTATTATCGAAGGTTCATAGAAGGATTTGCATGACTTGCAAGTCCCTTGACCCACTTGACTAAGAAGAGTGTGAAATTTGAATGGAATGATAAGTGTGAACAAAGTTTTCAAGAACTCAAAAGGAGATTGACCTCGGCACCAATTTTAACCCTATCTTCAGGATATGGTGGATTCACAGTGTATAGTGATGCTTCCCACCAAGGACTCGGTTGTGTCTAGATGCAACATGGAAAGGTCATAGCTTATGCATTGAGACAACTAAAACCTTATGAAAAGAATTATCCTACCCATGATTTAGAGTTGGCTGCAATTATTCTCGCATTAAAAATCTGGAGACATTATTTTTATGGAGAGAAATTTGAAATTTACACCGATCATAAAAGTTTAAAATATTTATTTTTGCAAAAGGAGTTAAATATGAGGCAAGCATCTATTCTATTCACTCTCTGTTGTGGTATCTCGATTTTGACTTGTGGGTGTGACCAAATGCCTGGCATCCATGGGCATAATAGAAAAATATGTTCTGTTGTTCTGGGAGTTGATCTTGGCATAAATTACATACCGGATCTGGGATGATTCATTTGTTATACAAGTTCTCCTTTGTAGACAACGCATTGTGGCATAAGGACCACATGAATATGCGAAGTTTAGGGGCTATCTTCATGGTCCATAGCTGTCTCTATAGTTTCTGTGGTGTTTGATAGGATGAGGAGGCTATGCTGTGAATGTTGCTGTTTTCTGTATGTTTGATGTAATTATACCCGCTCTTCACTGTATAAGTGCCGGTTTGTGTCCCTTTCCATATGAGTTGGTCAGCCGTGGATTGGGTGCGTACTTGGATGGGAAGAATTTCCTCAATAGTCTGGTCGTCAAAACTGTTGCGAAGTAGGGGAACATTCCATATACTCTGTTCCGGAATAATGAAATTCGCCACTTTCACAGGTTCTCCTCTAGGTGTAGGGCCCCTATAGTGCCTTTTTCAAAGTTTCATTCACGTCTTCTTAGTTTTTTCAATCCTCACCATCCCTCTTTCCCCGCCCACACTTGGTAATGGTTCCGCGAAACCTTCGAGGATTTCGAGAGGGTGCTCAGGCAGTCGCGGCTTATTGTCTAGATTCTCGAGCAAGCAGGTGGTTCGGCGCTTCCTGGGGCTCATATATTGAAGAAATTGGTGTAAAAGCTGCAACGAAGTATTTCATGAAGATATGGGAAATACGATTACGATTACGAGGTGCCCACCGAATCGTAGAAAATGAGCCAAGGTAAAGTTTCCAGATATGGATGAAGGCAGTGATTCCGATGATCAAGGTGACAATGGCAATCCAAGTCGTTTGCTTACCATCACGTAGACCTTGTCATGAAAGTCACGAACATTGTGGCAAGAGCTACGAGCAACGGCAGCGTTCACTTGCTGATGGCCAAACGCACTGGATCCAAACAATTTATCTGTGCCCAAGGAAGGTTCACTACCGCAATTATCAAGCTGTACATGGCGACAGTATTGCAAATCTGTTGTACATAGGTTTGTTTAACAGTGTAGCAATTCCAGCATCTGATTCAGAGCCATTATATCATCCAGGAATTGAAAAGCCGGTGGCGAATGTCATAGTGCCATGATCATACGGGTATTAGCCTCGTTCCTTAGTCTATCCAAATGCTGAGGCTCCAGAAATCTGCACGGGCCAAAGTCTTTTGACCGGCAAATTGCTGAATCTTTGCTTTTGGGTGCTCCAACACGTACTAAGATTCTTGATGTCCTTCTCTGGTTAAAGCGTAATACAAAAAAAGACCGTTACTGTCCGTGAAGATGGATTAACAATCAAAGATTTAGAATTCCAAAAAATGAAACCTTCTCATGTGATACATAGACTAGTAAGTGCAATCTTTTATGAGCTTATTTTAGAAACTTAATTCCACGCGAGACCTTTCAATTGCTTTTGCCTCTCACAAAAAGAAAGTAGCTAAAATAATGGTGACAAAAAAACAGAGTAGATAAGATGTTAATCCATTTTGTCGATATCATCACCTCATGAATTGGAGCATCAAATTTTTTCCGCTCTGTGGCAATGTCAAGAGCTGTCAAGTTGTTGTTCACAAGCTTAAGATCAGCTCTGTTGCATAGGGTGAGTAAAATCACAACTTTACATTCACACTATGATGTGGCCACATGTAGAGGCATATTTCCTTCATTGTCTTTCACATTTATAAGCTTCTTAAGGTTAGGATTGCCAAGTATGTAGTCCACTACAAAGACCCTTCCGTACTTTGCTTCAACGAGAAGTATATTTTGCCCTTCCTTAAGACTTAGCAACTCTTCTGGGTCTGGCCAATGTCGAAGTAGCTCCTTGATTATTTCGAGATGACCCATCTTACAGGCGATGTGGATTGGAAGATAACCCTCTTCATCGCCCTCAAAGGAGCTCGAAGCAAACTCATCAGCTAAGAATTTAACTCCACCAACATAATTTACGTATGCAGCTAGATGGAAGGGAGTACTTCCTCCAGTATCTCTTAAATCAAATAGCTCCTTCAGCCTTGACATCATTTCCAACATTTGTACATCATTATAGCAGGAAATGAATGAACTTGCTCATGGTCAAGGGTTAGTTTTTCTTAAACTAAAACAAAAATATGATCGAATAGACACCGGGAAATGCTTCAAAGCATAGAGACATTCATTTCTAAGGAGAAGATTACCACATTGGAGTACCGAAGGGTATCCATGATATGGGTCTCTTCCTGTTTTACAATAGGTCCTTGGACAATAATACGAGTGGTGTAGTATCTACAATAACTTATACTATGAGTATTGACTACTGAAGTATTAACTCGGTGACATTTTTCAGGGAGGTAAGTTTTGCCATGACCCAAGTCCAAAGATATTGTACCAGCCTTCTGGGCCAAAATTTATAGGAAACTTTCAATGATTGATCCAAGCTCTGGATAAAGTTAAACCATTCTAATAGAAAAACAAAAAATGTGCATGAGACCTACAAGTTTAGTAGCTGAGATGGACCTAAGATAGGCACACCCATAAAATTCTATGGTCGGAAATGATGAATGTACCGTAGTTAGAGCCATAAGTACAATCACTGACCTAACCTTTGGTGCACCGCAGCTCCGTGAACCGGCGACATGCCTTGCATCCTGGACCAAGGGACTTCATTTTCCTCCATCAGAAGCTTGAGAATCTCCGAGTTTCCAGTCTCCACTGCCAAGTACAGTGGGTATTTGCTCTCCTTGTTCTCGAATACACCACTCTTGAGCCTCGACTCAGGAGCATACAGGTCAACCTGGAGTAACCGTTCTTCACAGCCTCATGCAACACGGTGTTTCCCATGTCGTTCACCACGTGCGCAATGCTGCCGCAGCCAAGGAGGAGCTCAGCTGAGCGGATCCTACTAGCTCTTGCTGCGGCATGGAGTGCGGTGTCCCCTTGGTAGTTCGCCTCAACTGCGAGCCACTTGTCATGGATGACCTCGAGAAGGGCTTGGAAGATGGCAGCAATCTCGATACCCGTTGCGATGCGAAGCAATGAGTTCCGGGAGAATTGTCCAAAAAGTCTTAAACCTATTACAGTTTTGCCAATTTAGTCCTAAACCTTTCAATTTTGCCGATTGAGTCCTAAACCTTTTGTTAGTTTGCCAATTGAATCTATCCAGCCAATTTTGGTCGGAAAATGCTGACGTGGACAATTTTTAATAATATTTTAAAAATTTTAATTTTTTTTTTAATATTTTCTGTTTCTTCCCTCTTTTTTTTTTTTGGCTTTTCCCTTGCCCTTTTCCGGTGGCCCGTGGCCGGGCCACCGGCCACCGGCCACAGCTGGCCCGCTGGCCTCGCTCGCCACAGGCGAGGCCCGGCTAGGTGAGGCCAGCCTTGGCCCCGGCGTTGCCGTCGCCCGGCTGGGCCTCGCCTGTGGCAGGCTAGGCCAGCCTCGGCCTCGGCGAGGGCCGGCCTCACCAGATCTGGCGAGGGGAGCCCTTGTCGGGGCTCACCCTCGCCCAGGCGAGCGTCAGCCTCGCCCAGACCAGATCTAGCGAGGCCGGCCCTCGCCCTTGGCCAGCCGGGTGTCCGCCTGTGGCCGGTGGCCAGCCGTCGCCCGCCTGGCTAGGGGCGAGGTCGTCGCTCGCCTGGGCGAGGGCGAGCCCCGGCGAGGGCTCCCCTCACCAGATTTGGCGAGGTCGGCCCTCGTTGGGGCTGGCCTCGCCCGGTGTCGCCGTCGCCCGCGGGCTCGGGCGAGGCCCGGCCGGGCCGTGGTCGGTGGCCGGCCGTCGCCTGAGGCCTGTGGCCGGCCACTGGAAAAGGACAAGGGAAAAGAAAAAAAAAAGAGAGGGAAAAAACAGAAAATATTAAAAAAAAATCAATTTTTTTTTTAAAATTTTGAAATATTATTAAAAATTGTCCACATCAGCACCGGCAGTCTTACGTGGCACCACCGGCGTCCATGTCAGCATTTTCCAGTCAAAATTGGCCGGATGGACTCAATTGGCAAACGACAAAAAGTTTAGGACTTAATCGGCAAGATTGAAAGGTTTATGACTAAATTGACAAAACTGTAATAGGTTTAGGACTTTTTGGACAATTCTCCCTTCCGAGAAGGACCCCGTATGTTAATAATGTCGGACAAAGAGACCCTCTCTTTGGCAAAATACTTTTCCATTGCCTCAATGAACTTGTCAACGTTGCCTACTTTAACAGCGGCGCAGAGCAGCAGATACACGCGATATTTGAATTTTGCTCGAAGTTGTGTTCCATTCACCGAATCTAGAGCTTTCAATCTGGCCCTTCTCTGCTCCCAGATTTCATGATCACCAATATTTATTCTCACATGATCACCGTCCATCTTAAAAATCTGAAACTTGAATATCATATTCTCCAAAGCTAGATGATGGTCTGTTGAACTCTTTTGTGGTGTCTCTTCTCCAATATTAATTGCACAGCCACAACTTAGAGATAGTTTCTTCTCTAGCTGTCAGTAAACATCTTGTGGCCAAGAGCATTTCTTCAAAAAATAATATCTTTGGCGCGCGAAAACATCCACTACGGAGTGCTTCCCTCACAATTGTACTGGATTCATGTTAAGAACATTGTCGGTGCAGACTATTCTACGCAAGTAATTCCTGAAAAACTGTTGGTGCTGCGAAATTGCACAAGGCCTGAATTTAATATTCAGACGATTTGGAATAAGAAATGCAATTCTGATTCGACCACAAAATTATTAAATCATCAAGTCTGTCTTTCTCAAATTAAGATGGATCTGCGAAAGGCATGTCATCTCCTGAGAGAAGTGTTCTGAGATAATAATTAACAGCAATGAAAGTACTGCTTGAAAAATTAAAGAAAACTAAACTACTTGGCTTGCAGTGACAGAGCGAAGATTGTTTTTAAGTGAGGTCAATAAGCAAAATGCTAAATTGTTTTTGAACAGGAAAATTTATACACAATTCTGAAGTTTTGATCCTTTATAAATTTGTAAACATCCACATTTAATTTCTAAACTTAAAAATAAATTTGATCCACAATCTTCATTTTTGTTGAACATATTTCACGATTGAGCTAAGTTACAACACACTAGTTACCTAACCGTACAAATAGTCTCAAACTAACTTAAGGACGTCCTTTAAACGTAGTGCACGCACAATGACAGCAAATTATATACACATAAGAGTCACCAAACATAATTTTGCAAAAAAATTCGGATCATGGCTCTTGCACATGATTGAACTAGATCACACACCACAATTACATTATTGACATAACGTTGCCCAAAGCTCGAGTCTTGTTATTTGTGAATGATTGACTATGGGACACTGGTTTAATATACATGATAAGAAATGTTTCAATTTTCAATGTCTTCATTACACATAATACAAAAGCAGCGCATCGAAATCCGTAAAACTTTCTTATGTGTCGTTGCTTAATATATAACTCGAGCTACTCATTAATAAGATATAACTAAAAAGTACCCTTCAAATTTAGCTCAATTGAATGTATTGTAACATAAATTCAATGCTAATGAGAGCCAAAATCACAATCACACAAAGATGAAATTTTGAGAACTCAATTTCAAGTTTAATTATATTAAATTTTGTCCCAGTAACTTGAATTTGGCTAGTTAGTTTTCAAGTTTGACCTTTTTTTTTTTTTTAATTGTATTTATTGTTCAAAAATATAGTTTATTGGGGTGGGGTCAAATTGACGGACGGCTAATATTCAAAATATCCGCAATTTGACTAGGATAAATTGTCCATGCTACCGCCGGCTGAAAACAAAGAAAATTAAAGCGCGAAACTGTAATTAAACTGCTGCAATTGAAAATGAAATTGTAGTTTAAATTAAAACTTGGAAATCACAGCCTACTGGGAATCTAATGGCCCTCAAATTATGACATTTATGGTGTGTTTGCTTTGCGAAATACATTTTTAAAGAAAATATTCTTCTCATTTTTCGGTATTTGGTTTACTTAGGAAAATAAGTCAACGGAAAACGTTTTCCTCATCAACAGAAAAAGTTTTCCTACTAAAACTTGACTTTAGGAAAATGATTTCCCCTTTAAAAGAACTGAAAAACATTTTCCGAATCTACCAAAACTTAGATTCGGTGCTTGGTTTACAAACAATTATTCTTATAAAGTTATATTTTTAAAAATTCGAATTTTAATTGTTTTTTTTCTTGTTCTTCTTCTCTACCCATCACTAGATGGGGATGGCCGGTGAGCTTTGGCCTTGCCGAATCGAGTGAGCTTACGGCCTTCGACAATGAGGCTCAAGCTTGCTCAAGGCCAGTGAGTCTCAAGCCTCGCCAGATCAGGCGAGTTTGTGGCCTCCGACGGTGAGCCTTGAGCCTCGCCAAATCACCACCAAAGGCCAACGAGCCTAGAGCCTTGCCAAATCGAGCGAGCTTGCGGCCTCGAGCGGCATGGCTCGAGCTTGCCTGAGGTAGATAAACTTGCCCGAGGTCGGTAAATTTGTGGCAAGGCTCGAGCAGTGAGCCGTAGGCTTTGCCAGATTAGGCAAGCTCATAGCCTCTAGCGGCAAGCCTCAAGCCTTGCCAGATTGGCGAGCTCACGGCCTTCGTTGAAGGTGCAGGATTGCCCTTTGTGAGCTAGTTGGGAACGAATTGCCAAAGGAAGTAGAAAGGATGGCAAGAGGAAGCAAAGGAGCAAAGGGCAAGAAGAAGGAAAAGAGAAAAAGAAAAAGAAAAAGAGAAATTAAAAATTAAAAAATTCAAAGTTTTTAAAATTCAAAAATTCAAAAATTCAAAAATTTCTTTTGCTAAGATAAAGTGTGAAATCATTTTCTAATGGAATCCAAACAATGGAAAATAGTTTCGATTATATATCTCCGAACAAAGAAAAACAAACTGTATTTATGAAAAATATTTTTCAAGAAAGCATTTTCCTTTATTATTAAGATTTCTGCGAAACAAATGCATCTTTAGTAAAATATGGAAATCATATTGACAGGATGCACTGGGAGAGGAGAAGTGAAAAAATAAAATATAAAAAAGCTAAAAGTGAAATATTGCAAATTGAAAGGGAAAGTCGAACTAAAATTCGGGAAAGGTCTAGCATAGTTGAGGGTGTCATCTTCTTCCACTTCTTAAAGTATTTTAAGTTATTGAAGCTCAGCGACGATTTTCTCCTCTTCCCATTAATTTCATCACGTTTATAATTATTCATCGACACCATCTCGATCCTTACTACTCAAGACTTTCCGTATATGTTTTACTTTAAGTTCCCGTTGATCCTTAGGTGTTTACTTGTAATCCTCTTGTTCATTTAATTTTGGCGCGCACGAGAGAGATATGTAGCCTTTATTTGTTTTTATTTTTCCTCTAGTTGAAGTACCGGGTCTTTTTTAAAGCAACGCCACAGTAGCGCCACCTATCTTCAAATTGGGTTTTTTCTTAATGCAGCTCTGCATTCAGTATACATCGATGAGGAAACTCTTCAATCAATCAAAAAACTATTATTCGAATGTCAATTTAGTTATAAATATTATATTCTTATCAATTTAATTCTATTTTTTTGCATAAAATTTAAATATAGTCATTTCGATCAATTTTGCGTAGAAAATCATTGATGTGGAAATGTGCCACATAGGACATTGGCGATAATTAGACTGCCTTGTCAGTAATTTCTAACAAAAATTAAGTGAGAAAACTATATTGGAATTTCATACAAAAGTTTAGGATTAAATTGACAAAATTAAAAAGTTTATAACTGAATTGACATCTATGTAATAAGTTTAGAACTGATTGGGTAATTTTCCCCACATCGATCAACACTACTAGTTCTAAAAAAAAATAAAAATTAAAGAATGATTTGTTAGATATTTGCATTAGTCAAATTGAATAGAGTTAAGGCAGGTAATTAATTGCACTTTTCGACATGGGTTTGTCATTCTTTACTAAGGCGGTGCATAAGGTTAGGCACAAATAAGTCTTCTTTTCGGTAATCACCGTAGAGTAAACTTAGCCATTTTGTGTGGTGGCAAAATTTAAATTAGGAAATTTTTAAAGTTGAAATATCTAGCCTAGAGTATCAAAATTGAAAGATCTTATTGTTTGTAATTTGTGTTGCTGCTATAATATCTGAGGACATACACTTGCCCTTGTAATTGAATTCTTTTGTCACCAAAAACTGATATCTTCCCATTTCGAAAGAAAAGAAAAAATTTCCCGGCTTTTGCACATTAGATAGATTCTAAATCACAAAGTACTTTTGAAACTTAGATTCTCAAATATTCTCTTTTATTTAGAAGACTCATAAAAATCTACAGAAAAATAGTGGAATTTAAAGCCAATAACTAGATTAGATGTTCCATATTTGAACATTAGATGCTTAGTAATCAAACATGAATGATTGTTCATGCAAGACAATAGGGGTGATCGGTTCCTGATCGTTCCGATTCCTGGTCGGTCCGATTCCCGGTTCCGGTTCCCACCCCATAACTGGGAACTAGACTGACGAGTATGTAGCAAAGACGAAGAAGTCATGGGTCTCTATGTGACATCCCGAATTTCGACCCCATCCCGAATATATGAAATGGGCATTTCGCCGGCACGCCTATAGTCCTTTTTCTCTGAGCTGATCACTCACAAGTTAACCAATCTATTGGGTGAAGCCTTTAAGGGATATAATTGCGGTAAAATTCCTAAAAGCTACCCGATAGGTCGGATCGGACTAAAATCGCGCTCGATCGATTTTAACCACGAAATTGAATTCGGTATCGGAAATCAGACATTTGAGCATGTCACGATTCATCTATAGGACGTCGTCTTGTCTTTCGGTGAAATTTCATCGGGATTTTTACGGAAAATCGTTACGAACAATTCGGAAACGAACGGAAATTCGGACGAGCCCAATTAAAGGAAATTCTGACTTCTAGACTAAGCTACTTGACGACAGGAAAGTATGGAAATTTTGTAGGCTTTTTCTTGACGAAATTGGACGTTGATTTCATGAAGAAATTGAAATACAAACGTGTGAAATTCGGAGCTTGGATGGGGGTTGCAACATTTGACATTAAATTAAGTAATTGAGGATAATTATATGTAGGAAAATATTTGGGGGACACCAAGAGATATGCATGAAGAACTTTTGGGCAATTTAATGATGGATTAGATATTTTAAATTGGACTTTTTCCTCACACTCATCTGTTCCCTCCGTCGGTCTCTCATTCTGGCACGTCTCTTTCTCTCTCTCTTACTGCCCATCTTCGACCGACTTCTTCCCTCTCTCTCGCTGCTCACCTCACGCCAGCAGCTGCTTCAATTTTGTTCATTCTGCCATCCCACCGAAAGCCCACAGAAATCCCCCAACTCTCCAACGCTTCCCCCAGCCTGCGGCCACATGTCAACCTCCTCTCTACGTCTGCGAAGTCAGCCAATTCCACCGATGTTGACCGAGGCAACTTCAGCAACTGCCGCATGTTCGGTCAACCAGGGAAGCCTCCCCACCGGTGTGTTGACCTCAGCTTCGACGCCACTGCACCCCTCCACGTCTCCATCGATTCCGCTGCAGCTGCTGATAGAACTAGTATGAACACCTAGAGGGGGATGAATAGGTGTATAAAATAAACCTTAACAAATATATGCGGAATAAAATACACTTCAAACAAAGGAGTTAAGGAAAAGAATAAGAACACAAGATTTATAGTGGTTCGGCTTAATCCAAGCCTACGTCCACTCTCCCACACTAACAGCCTTCTTGGCTGGATTCCACTATGCAATCAACAAGAGATTACAACTTCGAGTGCAAACACTTAGTAGTAGATCACACTATCTCACTAAGTCACTCTTTTGGTATTTCTCTCATGATTACAAACGTTTAAGCTCTCCAAAGATAAGTATATGATCGAAGGTCGCTCAGACTTTGGAATTATAAATTCTACGTTCTGTCTCTTACTTGCTCATCGGTTCTTCATCTCCTTAAATACTTCTCCACTTCCAAACTAGCCGTTGGACAGCATCCCGGAGAATTGTCTTCCAATATACCCATTGGACAGCTCTGTATCTAAAAAATTTGATAGCCGTTGAGTGACAAAGGTAAAATCCCAATTTGATTCCGATCGCCCATACAAAAGAAATCTTGGTTTCCATAAGTAAAGCTTCTTCGTGTAGAAAGTTCTTGTTTTCAAGATTCAATCGTCAATCAATTAGATATCAATCAAATCAATCTTGATGTGGAATCCAAACCAGATCACTAGCCGTTATATGATTAGGCTTGAGTTACGATCTGTCGAATCTGGATGTAAGGTCTGAGTCTGTAGACTTTACAATCTGAGTCTGTAGACTTTACAATCTGGGTCTGAACATATCTGCTTTTGAACAGATTTAGCTTTAAGGTCTGTACCCAATTCAGCTTCAGCATAGAGTCTGTCTTCTGGTTCATCATTCACGTTCAGTCTGGAATTTGTCAGAGTGAGCAGACTTCTGATGTAGAACAGACTTTGACACTAAAGTTTGGCAGTCTTCAGACTTTGAGTCTTGAGTCTGGTAGTCTTCAGACTTTGACACAGAAGTCTGGAAATCTTTAAAATATACTCTGGACATATCTTACGTTCAGTCTTCTGGCCGTCTTTTAACTTTGATAAAATCCTTTACATGTTCTATCATCTGCATGGTCTATTACTCAACCATCAAACATGTTAGTAGCCTTTGATTTATTTTGTCATCTTCAAAACATCATAAGGGATTTCCCTAATAATCTCCCCATTTTTTATGATGACAAAACAATCTATGAATATGCAGATTTGTAAACATACTTTTAAATCAAAGGATATCAGAAGATAACAAATATATTTAGCATAAGAATATATAGAAAAATAATCGCAGCTCAATATTATGCAATAAATAATATCAACCAATCAGCACATATGCATATTCATATCTTCTCCCCTTTTTGTCATAATCAAAAAGCAATAACAATAGATTCACGTAGAGAATGATAATCAATATCTTGCATGAATCATAATTTCCAAAAATCAGCTTTTTTATCGACTATTAAAGATATGCAATATAGCTCACTTCGATTATATCAGCAAATATCCAATAAAAATCACGGATGCATCATAAAATTTACGTACCATTTTTGTCATAATAAAATGATAATATCAATAAGAGATTTGTTAATGACAAAATGTAATAAAAGATGCACTAACCGGATTTTGTAGATCTTAACAATTCTGACACATTTACCTTCCTTCTTATCATAACAAGATCACGATCAATCAAAAAATATTTTTCCATAATTGATCAAAGCTCCCCCTCAATTTGTTGCCTTTTTGAGATGATCACGATTCTTTCCCTTTTCTTTTGGATTTGATTTCTCCTCCTGTGATCATGACAATATTTGCGAATAGAAACAATTGTTGCAATTGTCGCAGGAGATATTTTTTGATTGCACCAAAATCTGTGTAGATTCGCAATCATCCTTCCCTTAAAGAATTTCCTGCAATCAACTCATTTCCCTTTTTGGTATCCATCAATTTGGATCCTTCCTTGACGTTAGAGTAAAATAGAAAATCTCCATAATCAAATATTATTTCTTAATTCATCGTAACAAAGTATTCAAAGAAAGAATATTATGCACAATGATATTTTAAAAAATAAATTCTCACTTAGTCATAGTACAATAAAATCAGAGAGAATAAAATCCTTGAATATCTCAGAAAAAAATATCTTGCAAAATTAGTATAACGTAGAATCAGATTTTTACTTTGCAAAATATGACAATTTGAGAGCATAAAATTAAACCAAATAATCTGAATTATCTCAAATAATCACACGTACTAAATTAAATCTTAACTCACAAATCACAAAAATAAATCATACGATTCTTTCTTCCATAAAGCAAAATATGATCATTATAAAATCTCAATCAACCAAGGATATATCGAATATCAAGCATAATGAGAATTATTGCCCAAATCAAATTGAGAATAAAAAATTCCTTACCAAATCCTCTTTCTTCTTTCTTCTTTATATCCTGCAAAAATAACTTATCTTTTCTTTGGTACCCATTTTTTCTTGGGTCCATGAGAATTAGCAGAATATGTTGCTTTTATCCAATTTTTCTTAATAGGTCTCTAGACTTGAGAAAGATCTTGTTGCCTAAGTCGAGAATTCTCATTTTTAAGTTCGAAAATCCTTTTAAGAGAAGATTTGAGATTTGAACAAAGCTCATTTATATACTTTGAAACTTTGAGAGGAATTTTTGAATTGCTTACCTCAATTTCCTCATCGGATTCTGAGTTTGTATCTAAGTCAGACTTTGATTCGAGTCTGTGTTTGAGTCAGACTCAGATTCTGAATGTGCCATCAAGCATAAATTTCCTTGATCATCATCTTCTTTCATGATTCTTTTATGGCCATTATGCTTGTATTGACTTTTTCCATCGAATTTCCTTCCTTTTCTACTCAGCTTTTTAAATTTCTCGACCATAAAGGCAAGTTCTTCATCATCCATGTCATTTTCTGAGTCTGTTTCATCAAAAACGGTATTAGATATTAAAGCAATGGACTTCTTACCTTCGGGATCTTCGTCATTAATTTGTTTCACTTCATAGGATTGAAGAGTGCCAATCAATTCATCAACGGAGAGTGGCATAATCCTCTGAGTCTCCCGGATTGAGATCTTGACATGATTCCAATCTTTTGAGAGACTTCGCAAGAGTTTGTTGACCTTCATCGGGGTAGAAATTTGCTGACCTTAATATGCTAAATCATTTACAATTTCTGTAAAACGGCTAAACATATCTCCAATTGATTCTCCTTGCTTCATCTTGAATAATTCATATTGGCTAAGCAAGAAGTTTACTTTTGTCTCTTTTACACGATCGGTCCCTTCATATGTAACATGAAGTTTATCCCAAACTTCTTTTGCTGTTTCACATGAAGAGATTCTGTAATATTCAGCAAGAGACAAAGCGCAATATAAAGAATAAATAGCTTTTGCATCAAGTGCTTCTCTTTTGGACATCTCCATCCGAGACATAGGAGCGGGGAGTTTGGTTTCTTTGTCTTTGCCATTCTTATTTGATGTGGATGCAGCAATGGGGTTGATTACTCTTTCCACAACATCCCATTGTAAGAGATATCTGGATCTTAAGAATGCTTTCATTTTATTCTTCCATACGTCGTATTCATTTCCATCAAAATATGGTGGCCTTGTGTTGCTTTGCCCTTCCTTAAGTCCTGATGCCAAGATACTAGCCATAAAAAATCTTTAACTCAAAAGTAAAAACACTTTTATAAACCGAGCACTTGGCTCTGATACCAATTGATAGAACTAGTATGAACACCTAGAGGGGGATGAATAGGTGTATAAAATAAACATTGACAAATATATGTGGAATAAAATAAACTTCAAACAAAGGAGTTAAGGAAGAGAATAAGAACACAAGATTTATAGTGGTTCAGCTTAATCCAAGCCTATGTCCACTCTCCCACACTAACAGCCTTCTTGGCTGGATTCCACTATGCAGTCAACAAGAGATTACAACTTCGAGTGCAAACACTTAGTAGTAGATCACACTATCTCACTAAGTCACTCTTTTAGTATTTCTCTCACGATTACAAACGTTTAAGCTCTCCAAAGACAAGTATATGATCGAAGGTTGCTCAGACTTTGGAATTATAAATTCTACGTTCTGTCTCTTACTTGCTCATCGGTCCTTCATCTCCTTAAATACTTCTCCACTTCCAAACTAGCCATTGGACAGCATCCCGGAGAATCGTCTTCCAACATACCCATTGGACAGCTCTCTATCTAAAAGATTTGATAGCCGTTGAGTGACAAAGGTAAAATCCCAATTTGATTCCGATCGCCCATACAAAAGAAATCTTGGTTTCCATAAGTAAAGCTTCTTCGTGTAGAAAGTTCTTGTTTTTCAAGATCCAATCGTCAATCAATTAGATTGAATCAATCAAATCAATCTTGATGTGGAATTCAAACCAGATCACTAGCCGTTATATGATTGGGCTTGAGTTACGATCTGTCGAGTCCGGATGTAAAGTCCGAGTCCGTAGACTTTACAATCTGAGTCGTAGACTTTACAAACTGGTCCGAACATATCTGCTTTTGAACAGATTTAGCTTTAAGGTCCGTACCCAATTCAGCTTCAAAGATAGAGTCTCGTCTTCCGGTTCATCATTCACGTTCGTCTGGAATTTGTCGAGTGAGCAGACTTACGATGTAGAACAGACTTTGACACTAAAGTCCGGCGTCTTCAAACTTTGAGTCTTGAGTCGCGTCTTCGACTTTGACACGAAGTCTGGAAATCTTCAAAATATACTGGACATATGTTACGTTCGGTCTTCCGCCGTCTTCTCGATTTTGATAAAATCCTTTACATGTTCTATCATCTGCATGGTCTATTACTCAACCATCAAACATGTTAGTAGTCTTTGATTTATTTTGTCATCTTCAAAACATCATAAGGGATTTCCCTAACAGCTGCTTCACTCTAACGCACGCCTCCACCGAGTTCCTTCATGTTGCCACTTGGCCGCGTCTGCACCGCATCTGGTCAACAAATCGACGTGGAAGACCATCGAACGAGCTTCGATCCTCGCGTCTTCAACTTTGGTCCCAAAGCCAGCGAAGCAATGTCGAACGAAGACTCCACCACCTTCTGCATCCACGCGTCCACGACCTGCAACTTCACAGTCAACAACAGCAAATTCTTTCCACTTTGTTGACCACCGAGTGAAGCCAACCCGTTCGCTCCATCATCTTCGGAGGTGCCACGTTTCTTCGTTGCTTCGGCGTCCTCCTGCAATGACGCCCCTCGAAGATGCCAGCGAAGCTGCTTTCCTCGTCCCGTATCCACCCAAGACAGGTCAGCGAAGCTCGGCTCAACAGCAGCTTTGTTGCTTCCTTGTTCAGTCCAGATGAAGCCGCAAGCCCAACGGCCCATTCAGTGTCTTCAGCCCGTAATTTCAGTTACAGCAGTCAGCCCATCAATTGAACAGTTCCGCCCAACTTGCAGCAAACCCATTTGAAGTCCAGCCCGCGAAGAAGGCCCAATCGCAGCCAAGCCCAAGCCCAAGCCCAAGAGTGAGCCCAGTCCAGCGAGGCCCAAGCAAGTTCGGCCCAAGCCCAGCTTTTGCTATGGGCTTGCGAGGCTTGTAGGCCTGGCCCGAGTATCCGTCGACACTGCCAAAAGTTTGGATTTCGATCGCCGTCGCGTCGTTGTCATGGTGTTCCGGTCTTCGCTTTGCCAAGTGAGTAATCTCACTAATTCTTGCTTAGTAGATTAATGATGCTTTAGGGTTGATTAGATTTAATTAAGTGCAATTAGCTGGTTAGATTAGAATGGATTAGTGATTATTAGTTAATTGCATTGCATATTAGTTAGGTGGTTAGTGTACTTAGCTAGAGAATTTCCTATAGTATTTATTGAATACATCTCGAGATTTTTCCCGACCTTTATCGGGCTTCAATTAGGCATTACATGCCTAAATTGGATTTTTAGTATTTATTTATTAATTTTCGAAATTAATTATTTAATTATTTATTTTTCGGAAATTATGCAAGGATATGACGACTGAAATTTCGTGATGATTGTCATGGCGTAGTCCATTTATTTATTTGAGCTCTATGTTGTGATGAATCGAATTAATTGTGCAATTTAAGGAATTATTCCTTAATTGACTAAAATTAAGTGAAATTGAATGATTGATTGGTGGATAACTAAGTGTGGTTATTTAGCATTGACAATGATTTGATGAGTTGTAAAGTAGAGAAAATCGTGAGGCTGAACTGAGAATAATTTTGGTTGAGATCGATCAGGTACGAGGTATAAACATACGTGGTTCGGTGATAAGGAAATCACTGGTGAAAACGGCGTATTAAAGAACGCACGAGTGCTATCTATTACCTGCATTAGTATAGACATACGTGGTTCGGTAATAAGGAAATCACCAGTGAAAACGGCACCTTAAAGAATGCACGACTGCTATCTACTACATGCCTCATTACGGACATATGTAGTTCGGTGATTAAGAATATCACTGATGAAAATGGTGCCTTAAAAAACACACGAGTGTTGTTCAGTACATATGTCATCTTGGCGAAAACGACGCCCGAGAGCATTACTGTAACTTTGTGACTAAGAATGCAAATGGGAGGTTTTATATTGAGAAGTGATTTGACCTGGAAATGGTCCGACTGACATGTAATCGACTAGGTCGATTGATCAATAATTTGATCCATTGTCGTGAATTGACTGATTGAGTGGAAGTGACTTTGAATAGTCCGATTGACATATAATCAACTAGGTCGATTGATCGAGATATCGATCTGTGATGTGTTTGCTAGGGTGCCTATTGAATTGTGCTAATATGCAGGTGGAATCTGAGGTCAAGATAAGTCCTCTGACCCATGTGTGTATAGACAGCCCGGTTAGCATATTGGTTTCCTAATCGAGTCTTAATGGGGTAAAACTTGCTGAGACATAGTCTCATCCCGGTTGTGGGACAACATTTCAGGCCCATAAATAAGCCTATGAAGAAGGAACTAGAAGAGGACGATGAGCCGGTAAAAGATGAAGAGCTAAGGATGTGAGCTTAGTGAAGAAGAGTCAGAAGAGGATCAGGATGATCATGAGTATGACCCGGATGAGGATGGAGATCCCATCCTCTTTTGTGAATTTTGTCTAAATGTGAATAGTGTGAAACTAAAATGTTTTGAATAGTGTGAAACTAAAATTTTATGAATAGTCTTGGGAATAGACTTTGAGTTATGCCATGTATAAAGGTTTGGTTGTGGATTTCAATATGGAAATTATGGCCTTACTTTTCTATCATATTGTGTTATTGTCTGGGGATTTATAACTGCTTCCACATGTGCTTAATAAATGAAATGGTCGGCGATAAGTAGTCCTAGGATATCGCATTATAAAATCGACTAAGTAGAAGGATGTGTGCATACCCGAGGATCGGGGCGTGACACTCTATAAATAGCAATGGAGGAGGGACCGTTTTGTGTTAAGCGGCCATTATTCTTTGTGCTGTTGAATTTTCGACGGCATTGAGGACTTTTGAATGGCATTTTAGCTGTGACAAGACTTCAAGATTAAAATATCGTATGGAGAACAGGGGAAGTTTAACAAAAAATGAGAAGTCGGTTCGGTCCGGGTTTGTTTTGCTCACCCCTACAAGACACTACCTTTGTGCTGACGCATTGGCAATGAAAGGAAAAAGAAATCAGCAAAATCTCCAATGTAAGATGTGTAGGTAGACAAAGGATCCTTCGTCATGGTATCTACGTAATCTAATGCATGATATGGAGATGGAAATTGAAAGCAAAGACAAGGGATGAACCTTAATATCCTATCAACAAAGGGCATCTTCTTCTTTTTTCCTCTTTGTTATGAATTTATTTTGATGTCTTGTTCTTAGAAATGTTCTTTACAGGGATTAGTTCCAGCTATCCAAGAGCTTTTATGCCTGGCAGAACATAGAATCTGTACTAGACATATTCAAGCGAATTGGAGGAAGAATGACAAAGGCAAGTCTCGACAACATCGCCATCATATCCATGCTTGAGGACATAAGAATCCATGGGATGAGTAGAAATCAAGTCAACATGTCAGTCCAGGATGGCCCAGCTGCGCGAAGGAAAAGAGCTGGCACTCAATTAGTAGCGCTGGCACGACAGTTGCTGCTAGATGGAATGGAGAGTATTGCCCACGAGTCCCGATGAAACAGGAGGAAAACAAGGCTGAAACTGAAAGCACTTTATTGCCACGTGGATTGGAATGCAGAGAAGGTTATGAAGTGAAGCACAAACCAAACAAGTTTGTGATTAACATGCAAAAGCAAAGTTTCTCTTGTAGATCATGGGATACACCTTTGATCGAAATGTCCTCATCCAATTTGCGCCATAGATTTCAAGCGAGAGGAACCTACAAGTATTTATCCAACTGCGACAAGAAGGAGAAGTAGATACAAACATGTTTGTTCACCTTGGAACCTGTAAATGGTGAGGTTTATGTTTATGTGAAGGGTGAGTTATTTATATGTATATATACTTCTATTTCTTCCGTCCATCCTAAAAAATATTGGTGCATATTGTGGAAAAAAAAAGACTTGTGTTTTCCATCTTTGCCCGTTAAATCACAGTTTAAACCGTCTGGCTCATTAAAGATAATTATCTATTAAAAGTGTAGAGGATATTTTGAAGGAGGCCACCAAATTTAAGTTTTTGGCTTTATGTTGGCATAAATGGTTAATATCACAAAAAATTTCAGTATCTCAATAACAAATTTATCTAAACTAATTTTTTGACTATCACCCTCCGTTTGTAGTTTATAGTTTTTCGTGGTATTACTCCAATTTAATGAAAATTAATTAAGGATAAATTTATTATGGCTTTTGGCAGTCAAAAATTAGTTTGGGAAAATTTTGGAGTAAGTACACTATTAGTGCAAAAACTTGTGTATTGAGCTCATTTGGTGCCAAAAATTTATTTTGGATCACTTAAGTGCCAAAACTTTTGAAAACGATCATTTCAAAGGTAACGCCGATCGATTGGTTGGAAATCCGATGTGGCATTTTTTTTATTAATTTTTGAAGCTGATGTGGCTCGTCGGAGAGTACAGTCAGCATTTAAACAACTAAACAATGTCATTTGGTGTCTTTCCCCCAATTCAAAACCCTAAATCCCCAAATTGAGAGAGAGAGAGAGAGAGAGAGAGAGAGAGAGAGAGAGAGAGAGAGGAGATAAGCTGACGATGGGCCAGTCATCGTCCTTGACGGCCCCCATGCTTGGTGGCCGCGGCTCCGACCTCAACCCTGACCCCAACGATGGCCAAGTCGAAGGCCGTGATTTGGCCGGTGCTCGGGGAGGCCGCCGACGAGTTCATTGCCCCTGATCTCTCCCTCTCTATCTCTGATCTTCCCAACGAGTGCTGGCTTGCGTCTTCTAGTACCTAGGCTCCGGCGATTGGGGCTGGTGCTCCCTCGTGTGCCGCTATTGGCTCACAATTGAAGGCCAGAGCTGCTAGAGGCTCGCCCTCTATGCCCACTCGGAGCTACTAGATGCGGTCCCGGCGCTGTTCGCGTGGTTCAACTCGGCCACGAAACTCGCGCTCAAGTGTGACTGCAAGTCGTTGAGCATCGGCGACGACGGCGACCGAGTGACAGCGGTCGAGCGAGCTAGGTCGGCATTGGGCAAGAATCGGACAAAAAAACCCTAATTTCAATCCCCAAATAAAAAAAAAAAAATCACCAAATGAGTTGTGCAATGTCGTTTTTGTGAGGCCATCCTTTTAGGACGGAAAAACAACGTCATTTTCTTAAAGAGGACGAAAAATGACGTCGTTTAAAAGCCATATCGATTTTTTTTTTTAAATATAAAAGCCATGTAATCATTTTGGCCGGAATCTCTTGCCGATGACACCAAAGTAATCGTTTTTCCTTCGATTTAGCACTTAAGTAATCCAAAATGAAGTTTTGGCACCAAAGTAAACGCCGTACATAAATTTTGGCATTGATAGTGTACTTATCCCGAAAATTTTATTATAAGTATACCAGTTTAGGGTTTATTCGCAGTATTAACCCTAATACAAATAGATAACTTTTAGGACTTCTTTGTTTATTGGTCTAGTTTATCTAATTGAACCAGTTAGCGACCATAATCGCACCGATAATTCAACCTTGTCAAGCCACGACATAGATTGGTTAATTAATTGACCAGGAACAGTAACCACGTGGTTACGGTCGCTGCCTTGGCGTCGGGGGAATTTCAATGCACAAGATAATCTAAGGCGACGCCCGCCCAGGAAGAAGACAATATCTGAGGAAATTTTGATGCAAAAGCAGAGAATGGGGTGTGAACCCAACGATAATGACACTGGAAGGAATAGAGAGAGATTTGACAACACGTAGTTTATCATTCACGTGAGCAACTCGCCCATCTCTGCTTTGGATTATGCCAGATGGTTGAAAAGAAATCTCAGAAGAGGACCCGCCACTACTTTAGCGTGCCTGTGTCTCTAGAAAAGATTTCAGTCGAAGGAAGCCTTCGAGGAAAAATACAAGAGGATGCATTTTAGGTGGCAAGAAATTATTGCTCCTTCCTGTTTTGCCCTGTTTTACCCTGAGAAGTACGAGTATTCTCCGGAAGTCTTTGTGTTGTGTCCGACATTCCGACACGTATTCAACACGCTTTGACACGCTTCAACATGTGGTCAACGAGTGTTGGAAAATCTAACACGTAGTCAGCTCTTCCTAACACGATCCGACATGTAAGTTCAAAATTCCAACACACGATTCTAACATGCACGGGTCAATTTTAAAAGTTTTTAATACTTGAGGGGTCAATTTTAAAAGTTTTTAATACTCGAGGGGTCAAAATATAAATATATGAAAAAATAATTAAAATAACAAAAATAAAGAGGAAAGAAGAAAATTTTCACTCTCAAGTTTCTCACTTTTAAGTTTCTCACTCTCATGCCCCTCTTCTCACCAGCGTCGCTTTGCCCCCTCCCCCCTCGGTGGCCTACCCCACCAACTGTGTAGCCGCCTCGGCCCCAGACCAACTCAACCCGACCCCACCTTCACCAGGTGTGTTTCCGGTGCCATTTTTGCAGCTTGATTCGGCTGATTGGGGTCTTGAATTTTCTCGGAGGGTCGCTTGTCATGTGCGAAATTATCTAACAATGTTGTTCGGCAGGCCTTTCTAGAGATCCCATGTCGTTGTGTAGTTGGATCTAGGGAAAAATGTCAAACAGGGTCAAATTCGATCGGAACTTGGAATTCGAGTAGTTTGGTTACTTCCAGAATGAGACTCAATTAGGAAATTCCATCTTTTTGCTAGTTTGGGATAAATGATTTCGTGACCCAATTGTGGGTAGTTGGCTCATGGTCAAAAATATTGATAAGGATGAAGCAAAAGAGACCCAGTATTTGTATGATTCATAGATTCGTGAAAGCATACTTAAAGTTGTGATTTTTTTTTTTTTTGCTTCTTTCCGCCTCTTGCGTGCATCACCTGCGAGTTATCTCTTTTGATCTATGGCATTGGCTTGCGAGTTATCTCTCACATTTTCCATGGTAAATTTAGTGATTTCATTTTCTTTTGGTCGTACTTTGAGAGTTCTTGTCCTGGATTTTCATTTTTCTTGAACCTTATTTTGCATAGGAGCTCCAAGCTAGTCTTTATTAGGAACTCCAAACTTTATCGGGACTATAAGAAATCTCACTAATCTCCGACAATTATAAGAAAGCAGGACATATTCCTTCAAGTTTACTCCTTTGTGTTTGCAATTTTTGAATTTTTTGTTAAATCTCTATTAAATTAAGACAATGAATGATATTAACAAATATTGGATTGATGTTTTTAGTATAAATTAATTATATGCTCTTTTAATTATTATTTCTTTATTTATTTTTCTATTTGTATATAAAATATATATTTAACATAAAACGTGTTGGAATATATCGGAATTCTCTATTTTTTTTTATAAATTACTTGTCGGCATGTCCTATCGTGTCGTGTCGCATGTCACGTGTGCGTGTCGGTGCTACATAGGTTTTGCCTCATTTTCTTGTACTGCAAGAAAGTTCTTTTCATATTTTATATTTATGAGAAATTGTCCTGTGTAGATCGTATACTATAATCATGGTCATTTTCTTTTTTACTACGATTCACCACTCTTCAAAAGAAAAAAAAAAGAATATACAAGAAAATTTAAAATTTATTACAAAAATATGATCATGTTATTAAACTTTTTAAATTAGTGCAATAGTTAGTTGTCATTGGGCTAACTCCATATGTTTAATTCTTAGGAATAAGTAGGGCCTTGATTTTGCATTAGTTAACTGTCTATTTTGTTTTATCAAATTGTTTATCTTCTAGGTTTAATTCGAAACAAACCTTTCCATATATAGATTATGTCTATTATCGAAGTCCAGTACGCGATCTTCCATAATACACCCGCACCATGTTCAACAGTTCTACAACTAACTCAAAATAGCACATACTCACGTGGAAAAAATTGGACTTCAATGTGATCATCAGTCTGCTTTCTTAGTGGAGCGCACTAAATTATTGGACACTAAATTGTTGGACATTAGGACATCAATAATGTTGTAATCTTCTCTTGTTTCCCATTCATTGGGAATCTTTTTGGGGCTAAGTATACTATCAATGCCAAAAGTTGTGTACGGCGCTTACTTTGGTGCCAAAAGTTTTTGTCGGGTCACTTAAGTGCCAAATCGGAGGAAAAACAATCACTTTGGTGCCACCGGTGAGAGATCCTTACCAAAATGATTACGTGGCTTTTATATTAAAAAAATAAAATCGACATGGCTTTTAAATGACGTCGTTTTGCCGTCATATGTGGATGGTCTCACAACAATGACGCCGCAGAACTCATATGGGATTGACATTAGGGTTTTTTTTTTTTTGTTCGATCTTCGCCCAACACCAACCTAGCTTGCTTGGCCACCATCGCTCAGCCACCGTGCTCGGCCTCCGTCGTAGTTGCTTGACTAGGTGAGCAAGGAGAGGCTGAGGTTGTTTCTCGGGCAAGAAGCGACGAGAAGAATAAGAGGCGAGGGCGGAGGAGGAGAAGGAAGAAGGGGGGTCGAAGGTGGAGAGAGAGAAGACGAGGAGGGCGAGGGAAACAAGGAGGGTGCAGATGGAGATGATGGATTAGGCTTTGCTCAGGGAGTGGCTGGTGCTAGTGTTGTTCTTCGGGAAAGAAGATGACAGGGAAGCCCTGCCATGCCTTCTCTCTTTCTCAATTTGGGGATTTAGGATTTTGAATTGGGGGAAAGACACCAAACGACGTCGTTTTGTGGTTTAGATACTGATTGTACTCTCCGGCTAGCCACATCAACTTCAAAAATTAATAAAAAAAAGTGCAACGTTGGATTTTTGGTCAATCTGATTGGAATTGGCACTAAAATGATCATTTTTCAAACTTTTGGCACCAAAGTGAGCACTAGCACCGTACAAAAGTTTTGGTACTAATAGTATACTTACCCCGAATCTTTTTGAACCACATGGTTTTACTCTAATAGTTTGCAATCATGTGCATATTTTTAAGCATATGTCCACTCTATGAACCATCAAGAAAGGCAAAGTCCCTTCCATTTGTCAAAAAGCAACCAAATAAAATGATGGTCTAAGTCAATCGGGGGTACAAGGTCAACAAGTCAGTTGAGAGACTGTGAAAAGATCAGGTCGACCTTGCAGAAGGTGTTTCACCCACTCTTCCACCTTCACTAGCATGCATGGCTACTATATCGGCCTACCAGTTTCTCAAACACCTCTTGCGAGATGCAATAGAGTCTACCCTTGCTATATTCAACATCTTCCATTAATCTTTTCTAGAAATTTTGCATGCTTTGCTTTTTCTAGTTCAATCTTCTTCCTTTCTATTTAGTTTCCTAAATTTCTTTATTATGAGAGCCAGCTCCTTGTCATCCATATCATCGTCTGTATTTGTATAAATTAGAATTAGCATTAGACTTAAGCACAATTGATTTCTTACCTTTTGGATCCTCTTCGTCATTGGTCTATTTCACTTCATTGATTGAAGAGTGCCTATTAGCTCATCAACAGAAAGATACATGATTCTTTGTGTCTCTCGGGTTGATGTTTTCACATGGTTCCAGTCCTTTAAAAGTCCTCATAGAAGTTTGTTGACCTTCATTGGAGTAGAAATTGGTTGATCTTGATATGCTAACCCATTTACAATTTTTGTAAATCGACTGAACATATCTTCAATAGACTCTCCAGGTTTCATTCTGAAGGATTCACATTGGCCAAGAAAGATATTTATTTTTATCTCCTTTACATGATTTGTTCCTTCATAGGTGACATGTAGTCTATCCTAGACTTTTTTTAGTTGTTTAACATGAAGAAATTCTATTATATTCAGTAGGAGATAAAGCACGGTATAAAAAATACATGGTTTTTGCATCAAGAGTCTGTCTCTTGGTAATTTTAGCTTGGTTGGATTCCTTATCATCCTTATCTAAGACTTCTTTGCCTTCGTCAGATGCTACTGCCTTTGGGTTGATTTCTCTTTCTACAACATCTTATTCTAGAGGATCTCTAGATCTCAAGAATGTCTTCATTTTATTCTTCAATACACTGTATTCTTTTCCATCGAAATAAGGTGGCCTTGTATTGCTCTACCCCTCCACGAGTCATGGTGCTAAACAACTAGCCATAGGAGATCTTTAGCTTAGAAGTACAAAGACTTCACAGAAGAGCATAGGGCTATGATACCAATTGACAAAGCTAGTCTAAACACCTAGAGTGGGGTGAATAGGTGTCTAAAAGAAATCTTGACAAATAATTGCGGAATAAAACAAGTTGCGAGCAAAGCCTGAATAAGGATCATAGTCTAATAAACGAGCTACCAGACTTCTGGTGAAAATTCAGAATCAGATAAAAGATGAAATAGTTTTTGCGATACTTAAAAAATGGTGCAATAGATAATATTGAAAATAATTAAAGGAGGATAAAATTGTACACAAAATTTATAGTGGTTCAGGTTATATCAAGTGTACGTCCACTCTCCCACGTTGGTAGTCTTGTGGCTAGAATTCACTAAAGTATTAACAGAGAAGTACAAGGTTTTGAGTGCAAACACTCGGTGGAAGATTTCTCTTTCCCTCATTAAGTCACTCTTCTTGTGATTTTCTTTCTTTAATACAATTTGTAAGAGCTGTCATTGAAGAACAAGTGGTTAGAAAGACTTCATACTTTGGAATTTCAATTTTCACGCCCTACCTCAAATAGACTACCTCCTTAAATATTCATTCATGCCTAACTAGCTATTGGCATTCTCTAGAGAAATTTCTTCCAATTAATCCATTGGATAGAATTGATTAAGAAAATCTTGTAGCTGTTTGAAGATTGAGATGAAAATCTGTTAATTTTGGTCGCCCATGCAATCAGAATTTAGGTATCCATAAGTAGATGATTTCCAAAAAGGAACTTGTCTTCAAAATTGATTCTATCAATTTGTGATTGATTCCATCAATGTATTTATAAAAGCTAAGTGAGATTTTTCATCGAAAGCCAGATATTAAATAATAAATCCCTATTATGTTCATATTGAATTCTTGTCACAAGATCAATAAATTTAAGTCTGATTATATTTTTGTTCTAGACTTGGTTTCAATCTAAATTGTGTCAGAATGGGAAAGACTTCTGGAATGTATAGACTTTGACAAGAGTCTGCGATATAACTTCAAAAGTGTACTATTCTTCAGAATAAGGATAAGAATAAGAAAGTTTTTTCAACTTCAAAACCTAATAGAAGTTTTCGCAACATAATGGACAATCATTTTTTTAGTAATCAAACATGAATGAAATATTCATGTAAGACATTAGCTTTGTTCAACGCTTTGACAATAAAAAATAAAGGGATAAGTGCATTGGAGATCCTAAAACTTTCAAAAAAGTACAATTAAGTCTTAAAATTAGTCTAACAAATGCAATCAAGTCCTAAAATTTTCAAAAAGTGCATTTGACAAGTTTTAGGGCTTGATTTTACTTTTTGAAAGTTTTATTACTCGATTGACTTTTGAGACAAGTTTTATGACTTAATCGCACTTGTTGTAAGTTTTGGGACCCCATTAAGCTTTTGTGATAAATTCTAAGACTTTTATTACGCTTATCCCGGAGGGGGGAAAAGCAGCATAATCCGTTTTGCAAAAACTGCAGGTAAACAAAGGATTCTTGGTCATGGTTTTTCAATGTGATGCATAATGTGGGGATAGGAATTGAAAGCAAGGAGAAGGGATGGCCCAAATATCCAATTAACAAAAGGTATCATCCTTTTCTCTTCGTTATGTATTTATTTTTGTGTCTTGTTCTTCTAAATGTTTTTTACATATTTAGATACGCTTTTAAATTTTATATTTGTTATGCTGGGATCGTTCTAGCTATCCATGAGCTTTTACCCTTGGCAGAACATAGAATGTGCACTAGACATATTTATGCATATTGGAGGAAGATCACAAAGGCAAAGCTCGATGAAAGCGCTTGTGGATGTGTTCTAGAGGAACAACATTCTCCTACATTTATGCTTGAGGATATAAGAAACCCAAGGGATGAGAAGAATTCGAGAAAAGATGTCAGTTGCTGCGACATATGGAATGATGAGTATTGCCCATTAGTCTGATGAAATTAGAGGAAAGCAAGGCCGAAAGCCGTCATTGCCATGTGGATTGGAATGGCAGAAAAGGTTATGGAGAGAAGCACAAACTAGACAATTTCGAGGATGACAACACGGAAAAGCAAAATTGCTCTTGTGGATCACGGGACATATCTGGTATATACCATGTCCTCATGCAATTTGCACGATACTTTTACAAGCGAGAGGAACCTCAAAAGTATTTGTCTAACTGGTACAGGAAGCAGAATTACCTAGAAACACATTTGTTCACCTTAGAGACTGCGAATGGTAAGATTTGTGTGCATTTGCAGGACTAGTGCAATGGGCGAAGAGCTACATAGTCCCAGTGATCCCACCACCGTTTAGGAGTCTGCAAGGGAGACCAAAGACAGAGAGAAGAAAACAGCAGGACGAGCCAAAGACTTCCACGAAGATGTCCAAACCAGGTTTACTAGCGCATTGTAGGTTATGTAGTCAACCTGGTCATAATATCAGGACATGCCCAATGAGAGAATAATGATGATAATGATAATGTAAACATGGTATTAATTTCCTACTCCATCCTTCGATTATATATGATATGTTCCAATTATGTAGGGACGGAATGAGGGCAAGGGTAGCAAAAAGGGAAAAGGAAAGAACAAAAAGAGAGCATCATTGGGCTGGCTATGGCACTTTTACTAATCCGAATTCTGTCGTCATAATCCTCATTACGTATGAATGAAGATAAAATATTAATATGAATAAGTGTACTAAATATTCCAAAATTTATCCTAAAAGTGCAATTAAATCATAGAACTTTTAAAAAGTGCAATGAAATCATAAATCAAAATGGTGTAAGCTAGTTATTTTATTAATTTCGTCCAACTTGACTAATAGAAAATGTTGAAGTGATTTTTTTATTTTTTATTTTATCTCCTCTCTCCTATGCAGTGATGTCATAACTAAAACATGCAAGGTAAGGGTAAAACGACATCAATTTGGTTTAATCTGATTTTTTAAATCCAAATTTTAATTAAATTAAATTAAAAGATAAGCTAATTAAAAAAAAAAGGACGAGAGAAAACTACGCGAAGCCCTTGCCTGATTTTTCCCTTTTTGTGGGTATTTAAATTTTATTTTATAAGTTATCGAAAGAATTTAATTACACAAATTTGATAAATTTTAACACTTAATTGCACTTTTGGAAAGTTTTAGAATTTAATTGCGCTTTCTTGACAAATTTTAAAACTTCCAATTCACTAATCCCTTAAAAGATGACTATTCATTAGGAGAAATTATTTTCAGGTTCAGCAGTCTTTCTTAATTATTTAGTAGTTCCAAAATCAAATTTAGGTTCAAATGAATTGTTTGTATATGAGTTATCATCACAGAACTTATGTATTTAAATGCCTCTAATGAAAAAGTCATTACATGAGCATGGCATTACCGAATTTTACATCATCCAAGACATCAAAATCTACAATTTACCAAAATAGGGTATGCAATCAATCCAAATCCACTTTTGGCAAAGCTACTTGTAATAAAATTTGGTTTCCAACTTTAGCACGAAGTCTTACCATAGATATGCTAAATATAGCCTTATCAAGTAAGCATTAATTGGAAGTCATGATACCCCATTGGTCAAAACATAAATTATGGCACTCAAATGAATGTTATACAAAGGTAACAACACTTGTAGTGTCCTTATCCTATAAATTTTCACACATCATCTTCTCAGTTTTTCAATCCCCACTTTCTGCTCTTCCTCCACTGAATATTGCTCTTTTAGACTCAAAGTCATGCTCCAAGTCATGAGTTTCCTTTTGAGAAAACCTCCCGTGATCTTTTAAAGTTGAACAAACCATCTAATTCTTATAACTACTTGATAAATGCAAGTTTTGTTTTATCTCAAGTTGCAATGATATAAAAGACACTCTGTCACCATTGGCGAGTTCCGAATTACAAGTGGAAAGACTCATGCATACCAGAAGTACATTAATAAAGGGTGAACAAGTTGGAGGAACGGAAAGGATGAACAAGTTGGAGGAACGGAAAGTTCGTGGAATCTTGGAGATACCATTAGGTGGATTAATATATAGAGCGTTTGGTCACTAATGTACTCAGGAAGATCAAATGGAAAGGTTTATGTAAGTCAATTACCAACGAGAAGCTTAGATGGACTCAAAGATCGTTAATATGAGGAGTTGGCTATATCACCTCATATGAATGTGCATGTCATGTGATGACTCATCTAAAGACGCAAATATTCCTTTGACGGGCTAATTCCATAAAAAAGCATCAACTTTAGGTCGATGGACAAATCTAGCCAAAACTTTTTTTTTTGTCTCATGAAAAAGCACAAACTTTAGGCCGAGGGACAAATCTGGCCCGAACTTTTTTTTATCTCGTAAAAAAGCACAAACTTTAGGTTAAGTGACAATTCTTGCCCAATTTTTGTTTTGTCTCATAAAAAATAACGAACTTTCACTCCTATCCAAAATCTAACCCTTACCATTAACTTTCTATTTGAAGTTAACCTTATTTCAAGAGAAAAGGTTCTAGCTGTGAGGATGGTGGATCTCATCCATGGTTTCTCTTGACAGGCGGTGATCTACAGTTTCATATTACAACAAAACAATAAAGTCTAGCGAGAGAAATTCAATCGGGAGATTTTTTTATTTGCTAGTGAAGTATAGGAGATGGCATAGTTTCACTATTATTCTTCAAGCTATGGCTCAAACAAGAAGAAAATGGATGGTGTTAGCCAACAAGTGCACATGGATTAAGGACAATCAATGAATATAAGTTAAGGGTGGCTAGATTTAGAATTTAAGTGAAAGTTGATGATTTTTTTTCCAAACAAAAAAAATTTGGGCCAAAATTGTCACTTGACCTAAAGTTTGTGCTTTTTTACGAGACAAAAAAGAGTTTGGGCCAAATTTGTCCATTGACCTAAAGTTGGTGCTTTTTTACGAGACAAAAAAAGTTTGGGTTAAATTTGTCCATCGACCTAAAGTTGGTGCTTTTTTTGGAATTAATCCAAATAACCATCAATCTAAGTCTCGAGGAATATTAATGGCAAGCCACATACCTAAAACTCTAGAAAAGATAAACAAAGGGGAATCCAATCAACTGTCAATCACTTTGGTGAAATGGATTATTTACTAATATAGGAAACTCTTTGTGGAAGCTACACCATCGCTAGGTTGATTGTACGGACGACTAGATTGCCAAGTGATTAAGTTGTTTATCTTCAACGACTAAATTGATCCACTTGAAGATTATCTAACGGCTAGTCTAGTACTAAAGATTGTATGAGAAGATCAACACAAGATAGAGAAATCCCAGATCATACTACAAGAGAAAGCTTTACTATTGATTCGAGTGAGAAGTTCATTTACTAAAAGTGTTTGTCACTAATTGTGATCTCTTTTGAGAAGTGTATGGTTGTTGTAGTAGTGCTTGGAATTCAGTATTGTGATCAAGCTTCCTGTCACTAGTTGTGTTCTCTTTTGAGAAGTGTACTAGTATCGTAGTGCTTTGAATTTGGTAGTGTGATTTATTGGTTTCGTATAGAGGCAGCACAAACTCTTTTTAAGGAGGGTAGAATGCAATTTTTGGCTTTTGACATGGTCAAAAATGGTAGGCGCCCAAAAAAAAAATTGACTACCTAAAAAGGGGATGAACCCGTAGATTTACAATTTGAATAGAAGGGAAGGATACGAGAAGAAAAGAAAAAGAAAGAAAGGAGTATAAAGTTAAAAGGACGAGAGCTTTCACGTATACTCGCCTAGTACGTCTCGACAAGTTAGATTAGCTTTGTTTTGTAGTGTTTGACGAAGATTCAGACCTTGGTTAATCTAATCGGATGAATTTTTAGAGTTAAGTCATAAATTCATATATGTGAATTTTGGACTGCAAATTTTGATTTAAGAGTTGTTAAGTTATGGAATTATATATAACTGATAGCTGAGGGCATTGTGAAGACGGAGAGTTCGACAAAAATCAATTCGGAGTTGTGATTTAGTTGAAGTGACATGGCATATAAAATGAATAATTGCTTTGGATGAGCATTTTGTTGGCGTGTGGGAGTTTTTTTGTTAGCAGATTAAACTTTATTTATTTGCATCATAATTGACGTGGTGTTTTACTTGAATTCGATATTATTATCTTTTCACTTAATCAATAGGATTACGGGTATAACAGCTCAGATATCTTTCGCGGTTTTGTTTAAACTTTCTCGAGTGATTGATGCTTATTTCTTCTTTGAATTTGTACACTCATATTCCTAAAATGGTAAGGATTAAAGAGTATATTTATTGCATAGAAATTAGACTGGATATTTGCTACCCTTTATGGTATTTGATATAGTTTGAGTTGATTTTGATCATTTGAAATATTTGTGAGTGCTTGAGAAATGATTTATGAAATGAATTGCAAAAGCCTATACAAGCTCCTTTATAACCTAGTTTGTGAAATGTCTTCTAGGTTATGATATGGATTATGAATTTGTTTTGTGGACAAATAGAGGATGGTTTTGTGTTTGATGTTCCTTGTCCCCATGTTCTAAACCCATTGAGGGGTTTATGGATATGTATATTGTTTAGGATTTATTGTGTTATGAGCCACCGGCAATATAGATGGAGATCTATTGTTGCGACCTCCTTGAAGTGGATGGAACTACTGAAGAGTTTGGCTAATAGATTATTAAGCTTAGATTTAACTCAGGCTCTCCCAAACCCATATCAATTCGTGACCTAGGGTTTAAGTCATTAACATGCAAATGATTTTCTATTAGGAATCGGCAATAATCTATTTTTTTATGGGTCAATTAGAAACCCAAGTAAAGTAACGGAGAATTACTCCACTTCTACAAACTAGAGATTATGGGTACGGGGATTTGACTACGTTGAATTTCTCTAACACTATTTCAGTACATTTTCTCTTTTATTTCATAAACATATTTTATAGGTAGGTTGCATTGATTTTAATTTACTCCTAAAATGTGACATGATTAGGTTTGTGTGCAACCATGATTTAACACTCAATAACCAAAGTATTAGACAAATTGCGAAGAAAATGGGAAATTACTTCCCTCGAAGCAACATAAGCATCTACAATTTTAGCTTAGAAATCACATTAGCAATCCTAGATATAATTTCTAATTAACACACAATCACTCAATTTTTTGGGATTTTCACTTGCTTAAATGAAACACAATCTACATGCAATACAACATAATGATATACAAAAATACCTAATTAAAATGACATATAACATATAACCTGTCATGCAAACTATATGTCACATGACATTAGTTAAATGATATAATCTAATGATGGGTAAAAATTAATGTGATTATTCTAACATGTCACACGCTTCAATCCAAATGATTCCTAAACATGCAAATGATATTGTATACGTTCTGTTTCAACTAAAATTCGAAATTAAAAGTGCCCTATATTTAAACATGCAGTCTTAATTAAGAAAATGAATCTTAATAATCTAGAAAAAAAATTCTTTGATTTTTTTTTTTAAATTTTAAAATAAGAAACTCTAAATATGCAACATTATCTAACAAGAATCTACTTCAATTTATTGTGTCTTTTTGGATTTTTTTTCCAAAACCAAAATCAATTCAAACCCAGCAAAAATAGAAAGAAATCAAATCCACATTAAACATGACATCAAATCACACGAGATATTATAGATATCTGTCTAATTTCGGAAATAAATCGACAAGTCGTATCTCTAGCATGAGATTGAATTGGCCAATTTTTCATATAATCATAAATCATATCTCGGGCTTAAGATCGGATTGATGATTTTTATGCAATTATAAATCGTATCTCGGTGGAAGATCAGATTGACAATTCTGGCACATTGTAAAATTAAGAAATTATTTATAATTTAAAGGCTATTGAGGAATTTCATAGATTTGATAATGTCACTCAAAGGTTCAAATAAGATTGTGATTTCACAAATTAGGAAACAAAATATATAAAAATCATGTTAATGAAAATTCTTACCTAATTTTGTAATATGCTCGGATAGCATTTCCAAACTCAGATGACCGATAAATCGCGGGAATCGGGGTCAACAATGCTTGACAGTGGCTAGCTCGCGGACGACGGTTCATAGTGGCACAATTTCGCTTGGTGAGAGAGCTGCTCACGGTGAGGTGACTCAGTGGTGATGGTTGGGGGACGTAGCCGAAAAACCTGCAAGAAAGCGAAACAATATAGGCACGGCAAAAGCTGTGAAGCTCCTGGATTGCCGGTAAAGCAACTGGAACAGTGGCTGATGGCTTGCGGACTGGGTATAACGAGACCTTGTAAGGAGCGAGGCCGGATCCAGTTCGCTGGACGTTCACCTGGAGGTTGCAGGACTGCCTTCGGGAATTCCGCGTGACCTCTGGAACGCTGGTGCTTGCCTGAAAACTTCGTTGATGTGGCTGAGATTTGCTGGAAATCGCGCTGAGATGCTGCAGGAAAGCTTCACCGAGCCTGATGGTTTGCTAGATGGAAATTCGGTATGGGCTGGGGCAAGAATACCTCACGACAAAAGCCAAAAAGAACCGGCACGAGTGGAGACAAAGCTTGACTGAACTCATGGAACACAAACGCGGTACCAGTAACATGTCATGTAAAAACCATCACAAAGAGGAAGCCAGCCTCTCCCCTCACGTTCTCTCTCCACTCTCTTTTTTTGTCTATGGCCGCCGGTTGTGACCGACCAGCAAAAGAGAAACCACCCCCCACCCTGCCGGTACCACGCCCGTCTCTATGAAATGTGCAGCTGCGCTTTTGTCTTGTAATGGGTCCTTTTATAGATGGGACAGCTGAGGTTTTCAAGGAAAGAGCAGATCTTCGGGTCACGCCCCGAATGCATACCCATCCCTTGGTAGTCGATTAAATTGCAACGTACCAGGACGCGTCACCAACTCATTCATTTTTAATGCACATGCGAAAGCGAATTTACTATTGCTTTGACAATTATAGACATGTGATAGAAAAGCAGGACAACAAATTTCAAATCAAACACATTATTAAAACCACACTCGAGTTTACAAATAGAGATCAACTCTAGGGTTTAAGTACGGGAGGTCTATCTTCAAAAGAACTTCTAAGCCACCCATACTCCTGACCCTTCAATCTCTAGCTCCTACTTCTTCACACTAAGGACCTAAAAATGTTAGTTCATGACGGGGTGAGACAATGTCTCAGCAAGTCTATCTCTTAAACTCCGACTAGGAAGAAACTACGCCCCAAAGGCTACTTAAGCATAAGCACAAGTCAGAGGACTTAGCTTTGCCTCAGATCCTTCCTGTTAGTCAGTACAATTTATAAATTCAACGAATCACTTCAACACATCCAATCATCAAATTAGATTGAGTCATTGATCAATCGATTCAGTCGATTCCATACCATCAAGACCATCTCTCAGTCAACTCATTCAATATTATTTATCAATTTTGATTACATCAAGGAATGCTCACCCTAAACTGAAGATAGCTAGAAATGCTCGCCAAAAGCTCATAACAACGTATATTGCCCACCCTAAGTTGATATATCGAAGCCCTCAGGCTGATATAGTATACGACTAATGCTCATCAAAGCTATGCGGTACTTAATTGCTTACCAAAGCTATGCGATACTTAATTGCTTACCAAAATTGTGTGATACTTAGGGTATATTGCTCACTCTAAGCTGATATATCAAAACCCTCAAATTGATATAATATATCATTCTACTCCACCAACAATTTCACCACTTTTATTATACCCGATAAAATAATCGTGTATGGGTACACGGTCAGCCTCTACCAAAAATATAATATTTTTACTTTATAAACTCCAACTAATTATATAGTCGATAAAAATATTTTAGCATTGTAAACCGATGCCTAATGATTTTCTAATTAAATACTGAAATTAATAAATTTTGAGGTAAATATCCCTAAATTACAATTCACACTCAAATTGCACAAACCAGCGCTCAATTAAATAAATCAATCACATCATTGCAATCAACACGAAATTTCGGTCACGACTATCCCGGTCTAATTTCCAGAAAATAATAATTAATTAAAAATTACCAAAATTAATTAATAAATACCAATAAATGCAACTTAGACCGTAAAAACCTAATTAAACACCGAAACGGGCCTGAAAAAATTCTGAACCTATCTAAATAAATGCTACAGTTTATCTAATCTCTAATTATACTACTCTAACCACCTAACATGCAATAATGAGTAATTAAATTGCTAATCCGTTCTAATTAACCACATAATCCATACTTAACCTAAACTAATCAACCCCTGTCGCGACCCGATCTCGCCGCCCTCGAATCTCTCATTATCTCTCATTATCACGAGGAGAGAAAAGGGGGAAAGATTGGATTTAGGGGTACTTGATCACGAAAGTTCCCTCATAGCTTGCATTCCAAAAGACGTCATCACCTCCCCTTTTGGATCAAGCCTCTCATGAGTTCACTCCCCGAGATCACGAGCTCTCCCAAGCTCGTACCCTGCGTGACAGCGGAATGTCACGATCCATACCCACATAAGCGACACACCTAAAAAAGGAGTCGAATGTGGATATCGAATTTAAGGGTACTTTTACCATGGTAGCCCTCTTGATAGTTAGCTTCACCCATTAGGATGGCATCACTTCATCCTTTGGGTTATTCCCACATCAAGTATGCTAAACCATAGTGAGTTTCATCGAAACTCATACCCCGCGTGACAGCGGATTTATTTATACGATCTACTTATTTATGACAACCTAAAAATAGATGGGAGTCGCCATTAGCCTCATTTTCGGGGGGTCGACTAGAAACCCAATCGAGAGTCGGGAGTGTTCCCTCGATTTCTACGCAACCAGATATCTAGGTTCGGGGACTTGGGTTACGCTAATATTGCTATTAGCGCCCTTTCGGTACCTAAACAATATGTTGTGTTTTTCCTAACATGTCCATGCGTTTCTTTTTATATTTTCGGGATCATCAATTCCTAGGCTAAGTGATCATGCGTGGTTTGATCATTTTCATGCTATTCTATTTCTAAAAAAAAAAAAATAGAAAGGAAAACAACCAATGAAATTGAAATTGCAAAACGTTAAGTAAGCAATCAAGGAAAAACAGTAAATCTATCAGGCAGTCCTAAAAAAAATAAAAGAGAAAACAATTAAAAAAGAAAAGAAAGAAAACCCGCACCTCGTCGGGTTTTATACAATAAAAGGAGCCGGAGACATATGTCGGGAAAATGGGTATTACATGAAAATAGTCGGAATGGACATCGACCTCCACCATCTTCACTTCTTCTTCACCTTCGGAATTCTAATCTAATCCTAGCCTAAAAAAAAACTATAACTAGGTGCATACACATGAAAGAAACAATCAAACATGTCAAGCAACCAAAAAAGAAAACAATACATCATATCAAAATTAATTGTTTAAAAGAAGTAAAATGTGAAAGTCAAGTTTAGAGTGATATCCTAAAGTTCAGCATTGATATGCGTCGCATCAAAATCGTTTATCAAATGATCACATGCCAAGCATATAATATGGCAGGCATCCAAGCCATACAACCTCGGTTCTTAGTTAATCAAACAAATGGATTAGCTGACAAAAGATCATTCACTAAAAAATATGCATCATCAAGCGTGTTCATGCTACATGTATGTCCATGTAATCAATGCTTAATCCACAACTTCCAGCATGCAATCAATGTTGTAACAGAACACGTGAGAATATAAATTGTAATTGTTTGATGACAAATTGCCATGAAATTGAAGTCATGTCTTGCCACAAGCACGTATGAATTTTCTTGATCAAAATGGCATCAATTAATAACTAAACTAACCTCAAGTTAGAATCAAATGCACATCCAATCATGGTAACAATTTTCGTGGAAAAAGTTTTTAACATGAGCTATATAGAAGTTAAAGAAAATTCAAGAATGCACAATATTACGTTGGAATTGCTGCAAAATATCGGGATGTAATGACACATTAATAGTGATTTGACCTAAAAGAAAATCCGAAGAATATGAAATTTTACCACAGCGCGAACAAAAGAGAGACGAACAAATTTTGTTAAGAATCCAATTTTAGAGTTTCTTAATAAGAGAATCATAGCAAAGTAACAAAGTCAGCTTTGATAAGGGAAAAATAAGGGTCATGAATTTCATTTTTTTATGGAAAATTTCTATTATGTGAATCACAAAAGAAGTTGAGTCCAATTGATACACAAATCATGTGAAATCAGCATCATATGAACAATTTTCACGAGGAAGCTTCTCAAAATTTTAACACATGGATTTCTAAAAATTCAAGAACATGAAGAGGTCAATCAAAAAATAGAACATGATAGCATGTCACACCGTCATTCTACAACATATTAAAAGCAATTTGGACAAATCTACTATCTCATCTTAAAACTAACAACAACTAGCCACAAAAAAGTCAGCATTGCAGTTCAAGCGAAATTCCAGATTTAAAAGCTCGATTTAAAAAAAGAAAAGGGCAGAGCAAATGATGGCCAAATCGCACATATAATATGTCAATGGAAAGTTTGAGAAGCCTATTACAAGTCTCTAGAAGACATTAAGTCTTAATAACAACATCTTCCAGCTTGTTCCGGTTAAAACAGAAAATTGCAGCAAGTCAAAACGCAAATCAACCTAAAAAAACTGCAGAATTGACAGACTTTGTCGGTATTTTTCGATGACCAGATGATGTCTATTCAGGGCGTGCGACATATCAAATCGAAGCTTGAGAAGTCTATTTGCTATGTCTAAGAGGGCTCGAAGTCAAAAAACCTTATCTAACACCTCATTTCAGCCAAAACAGAAAGTTGCAGTACGTCAAAACAGCAAACACACAAAGAATTGATGCAATTTTCAACACGGCTCATCACACATCGGTACAAACACAACAAGGTGACCACAATGTAACATGTATATTCGTGGCGAGCTAGACAATCATAGATGGCAGCAAGCACAGTGATACAAACAATGCTGATTCTTCATGTCTTACATTGAGACTATATAACATTCATGCATTACATATACATCTCATTTACACAAATCAAATTGAAAGAAGCACAAAAAGAAATGAATTTTTCACGATTGGGTATACACACAACCAAATCAAAAATTGTAGCTTGCCTATCATGTTTCAAACAACTATCCCCAACCGATAGAAGACAGCAGTTTCTAGAAAGGATCATAAAAAAACTCTTCCAATGGCCGCACAACCATATCGGTTTATTGACAGCTATAAGCTCATCAAGATATAGAAAGCAATCCAAATTGAAGTGTACCAACGAACTCACAGCTTTCTAGCAAAGAACACATTCCATATTATGAACAAAGAATTCTAAAAAAAAAGAATACAGCAACAGCAGGGGACCAATTTTATTAAAACCAATCAATTTTCTTCTTGTACATGTCCTGTTTGCTCAGCTTGCTTTGCACTAGATATGTATCTAACCCAAGAATTTCAATAACAAATCCTACCACGGCTAGTTACTAAGCTTTGAAATGAAAGGAAACGAAAACAAGTAAAGTCTATACAACAAAACTAATGTATCGATCAAGCAAAGGGAAGCTCTCAATCATATTCTGAATCAAAACACACACTGATCCAATTCAGGAATTTTATCAAACAGGTGGAGAACATTTGCAGGTTATGGAGTAAATGGCATCAACAGAGCATCACAAACACAGCAATTAGCATGAACGACACACAAGCTAAGGTGACTTGGCAGAAGAGGCTAATGAAAACACACAACCTTGGAACTAAAAAAATACAAGTACAAAATCGATAGAGAAAGAGTGATCGAGAAGAAAAAAAAAAACAGCGATCAAACCAGGGAGATAATAACGAACCATGCGTGAGACAAAGCGATCAAGAGAGAGAGATAGAGCAAAACCTGATTACCTGTATCTCGAGCTCCAGAAGGGCGTGATCCGCGACGAAGGCGTCGGATTGATCAAGCAAGCGAGCGTCCGAATGAGAGAGAGAGAGAGAGGTCAGAATCCACGACCCGAGCGGATTCAAAGAGAGAACCGAAATCGAAACCTTAACGAACCGAGATGAATAGAAGGAGATCTCACCGATCCGGTGAACCCGGTCTAGAGAGAAAATCAGTTAACCGCCGTCGTCGTCGCAGCTTCGGATCTCTATCCTCGGAGCTTGGAGCACGGAGTTAGCGCTGAGGCGAGCAGGCGGTTGATAACGAACAGAAGAGGTCGAATCAAACTCCGCCGCTTCTGCCGTTGCTACTACCGACGCCGATCAGTTTCAGAAACTGGATCCTCGAGCAAACTCCTCGCCGAATGGAGGACACACCTCCAATCGCACCCCGACGGAGGAGAAACCCTAGCCGTCAGAGGAGAGAGAGAATCTGTGTGAGGAGAGCGAGTCTGCGATCCTCCCAAGAGAGTTCGTGAGAGCTTCCCGGCGTCCCCCGAGAGCAAGTCCTCGTGAGAGAGAATACGGAAGAATCCGTCCACCCCGAATCCCCGAGGAGAATGCCAACGTTTCTTCGGCCAAAAACCTTCGTGTGAGGGAGAGGAGAGAGAGACCGTGTGTCCACCCCCCCGCCATCCGCGATTCCCCCTTTTATATTCTCTTTTTTTTTTCTTTTTTTTTTTCTTTTTGTTTTCTTTTGCTTTTCATTTCATTTCATTTTTTTTTTTGTTTTGTTTTCATTTTTACTTTCATTTCATTTTTTTATGCTTTCCTTCATCCATTTTTTTTTTTATCTTTTGGGCTCTTTATTCTTTTTCTCTCTTCTTTTTTTCTTTTATTTCTAATTTTTTTGTCTTTTCATTTCAAACAAAATTTTTTTAACTTTTGCGAATTGAATGTTTAAAACGTCGACAAAAATTTCGGGTGTCTTGTTTGCCCCTCTTTGAGTGGGAGTTCGAAGAGGTTCCACTCAAAGATAAAATTGATACCTGCAATTTTTAGTCGACCCAACTTCGGAAATATGGAAATGACGAGCAATGATACTTGGTTAGAGACATACCTGATACTTACCTTTCCTCATGAGGGTATCTGAACTCTTATTGGGGTTTATTCGCTCTATCTCTGCTTCTTTCTCTTGTGGAATGGAATGAAAACAATGAAATCACTAAATGGAAAAGGAATGGTTTAAGGATAACCTAAAACCTAAAACAAGGTTTAAGGATGGACCCGCAAACCATATGGTTTAGACTGGGAGAAAGGTCTCACTGTGTAAAAACAGGTTTCGACTGGGTATGATGTCTCATCGTGTAAAAATGAGTTTCGACTGGAATAAAAGTCTTACCGTGTAAAAACGAGTTTCGATTGGAAGAAAAGTCTCATCGTGTAAAAACGAGTTTCGATTGGAAGAAAAGTCTCACCGTGTAAAAACGAGTTTCGACTAGGAAGTGATGTCTCATCGTGTAAAAACGAGTTTCGACTGGAAGAAAAGTCTCACCGTGTAAAAACGAGTTTCGACTGGAAGAAAAGTCTCATCGTGTAAAAACGAGTTTCGACTGGAAAGAGGGTCTTACTTTGTAATAACGGGCTTCGACCGAGAGAAAGGTCTTTTCGACCAATTATAAGTTTCGAAATTACTGGAGAATCAAACTTGCAATAACATTGATTACCAAATTCTTTCAGAGAAGATTTTAACAGAAATGAGATTTGATCAACCATCTAAGGGTTAAATCAAATAGGCCAAGTGGAAATATTCTAATCAAAAGAGGTCTTTCACACTAGCTCTCAAAAGGGCTTTTGTTCCCAACCATTGATATGGGAAAACTGTTTAAATCTCACTGAAGGAGTCTCACTCAACCTATATCTAAGGTTTTCGGAAACGTTCATAGTGAATACAATCCATTGATCAAAAGGTCTTTTGAAGGGACCGTAATGATGGCTTGGTCATAGGCTTATACAAAGGGTATGCACTCTGAGGCCAATAAATGAACAATCAGTCAATATCTTCATCAGGTTTACAAGTCAAGAACCTTGAAGATAAGATAAGATAGGATTGCTTCTACTCCTTCTAGCGGTAGCTCCTATGTGATATTCTCATTTCAACTCAAACCATCCCAATCGGAAGAGATTTCGGATAAGGGTTGTAGTGTTGGTTTGAGTGAGGCTTAGAAAGGCTTGAAAAACTTTCAGGTATCAAAGGGTTAAAAAGCGAGTGATTATCTTGGCATCATTACCATCACACGACTTCAAAAATTTGACTCTTGAAATTTAACCTATCTCGAGAGTCCTTTTGGTAATTTGTCTTGAGACATAAGAGCTTCGCTCTTTATTCTAATAACATTGCTTACAATACATGTTTTCTCCTGCAAGATATTTCTTTTGTATTTCAATGAATGATCTTTTGCATGATCATGGATTTCGCTCTTTTTTGCATTCTTGCTTTTCTTTGCATTTTTTTTTCATGGGCATTGGCCTTGCTTTTACCAGGTACACTGCTTTTTTCATGCCTCCTAATTTTATTCTCTTTTGAGTATCTAGGACTCACGAGTGGCATATACCAATTTTCTCAATTTTGTTGGTAAATCATGTGCCTTGCCCCAGTGTGGGGAGATAATCATCACCTGGGGTTATGAAAGAATTGCATAAGGCTCAAATTGGCTAAGCAATGGATAATTGTGTTTATGGTAGTGAACGGAATGCTCTTCGTCACTTTGGGATGCTTCGAGTTTCAACAAGAAATCACCTGAAGCTAACACAAGAAGATTGATGCAAGTGAAAGCAATAAAATCTTTCTTAATCTTTTGCTCCATGATTTTCAACCAAGACCCCCTATTTTGCCCCAATGTGGGGTTGTTCTTGACAGGGTTATTTTGGAAATGCTCCCTATTTGGCTCAAAGTGGCTTGCAAGGGATATCAATAGTATTTGGGGATTGAGAAATGAAATGCCTTAGTCATTTCAAATTATGTATTCACTATGAATGAATCCTATGCCCTAAGACATGGTTCTTTCCAATCAATCCTCTCAAAGAGTGTATGAGGACGTGTTTGGTAAAGGGGTTGCCTCTCATCATTTTAGGCACTACCACTTGGCATATTTAAACAATCATTTTCAGGTTTTTCAAAACCCACTTTAGTTAAATTCAACTCCTTGGGGAAATGAAAATACAATGAAATTTTGTCTGAAAGGATATGTTTCCTTGACGCTATTGGGGAGATTTTTTTTTTTTTTTTGAAGTAAGATTGGACAAAATTTGTAGACAGAACAAGCTTTGCTTAGCACATGGGTCCATTTCTAGTGTTCTAACTGTACTTCTAGAGTTCTAACCGACTCTTTTGGCATTCTTAAGGATAATGTCACTTCTAAGTTCTAAAGAAGAATGGACACCTTTGAAAGTTTTGCATTCTTGAGATGAATCTCTTGTAGATAGGTAGAATCTTTAATCAGAGATCCTGCAAAATCAACAAATATACAGATGCAATATGTATGCATGAAAATGCATGATGCAAACATCCTAAAATGGCTCAAATTCAATCCAAAAAATGGCTCAAAGGCCTTTCACTTTATTCATGGATAATATTTCTTGACAGCATCAGCATTTACAGGTCTTGGCAATTCATGACCATACATTTCTACAAGGATTAATGCTCCACCAGGTAGCACTTTCTTTACAATATATGGGCCTTCATAGTTTGGAGTAAACTTCCCACGAGGATCTGGAATGATAGGTAAAACCTTCCTCAAGACAAGATCGTTAATCTCAAAATGTCTTGGTCTAACCTTGCGGTTGAATGATTTAGCTACTCTCTTCTAATAGCTTTGTCCATGGCATAAGGCTTTCACCCTCTTTTCATCAATCATATTAAGTTGTACAAATCTTTGTTGAACCCATTCAGCTTCAGAGAGCTTGATTTGAGAAAGTATTCTCAGTGAAGGAATTTCCACTTCCACGGGTAATACAGCTTCCATCCCATAAACCAATGAGAACGGTGTTGCCCCAGTAGAAGTACGAATTGAAGTTCGATAAGCAAACAAAGCATATGGCAACCGATCATGCCAATCATGATAATTCTCTGCCGTTTTAGCTAAAATCTTCTTAATGTTCTTATTTGCTGCTTCCACAGCTCCATTCATTTGTGGGCGGTAAGGAGAAGAATTCAAATGGCGAATGTGGAATTCTCCAAGTAAATCATCCACCACTTTATTATTCAAGTTTGATCCATTATCTGTGATGATTGCTTCAGGAACTCCATATCGAGCGATGATATCACGACGGATGAATTTTGCCACACTCTTTGCAGTAACATGGGCATAAGAATTGGCTTCAATCGATTTGGTGAAGTAATCGATTGCTACTAAGATAAAACGATGCCTATTCGATGCTTTAGGATTAATCGGTCCAATGATGTCGATGCCCCACATTGAAAAAGGCCAGGATTCGGACATTTGATGTAGCTCATTAGGAGGAGCATTGATCTTGTCCCCATAGACTTGGCATTGATGACAACACCTCACATGCTGAATACAATCGGCTTCCATGGTCAACCAATAGTAACCGAGCCTCATAATTTTTCTAGCCAAGAGATGACCATTCATATGTGGACCACACTCTCCTTCATGTATTTCTTTCATCGAGTCTAGCTTCTTGTGTGTCCACACATTTCAATAAAACTGAATCAAAAGACCTTTTATAGAGGGCTCCTCCACTGAGGAAGAATTTGGATGCCAACTTCATCAAGTATTTTCGATCATTGGTTTGACTACCTTGGGGGAATTTGCCTTCTCGAAGGTAATTCATGATGTCATAATACCAGGGTTGACCATCAGGTTCTTCTTCTATCATCAAGCAATAAGCAGGCTTTTTCAAAACGTCGATTTGCAAAGGATCGATGCTCAAACCATCAGTTACTTGCAACATTGATGATAAAGTTGCTAAGGCATCAGCAAACTGATTTTGCGATCTCAGCAGATAATCAAAAGAGATCTCGTCAAATTCCTTGGCCAAGTCTTCGAGATATTCATGGTAAGGGATTAATTTTACATCCCGTGTTTGCCAGTCACCTTCCGTCTGGTGGATGATGAGTGCAGAATCACCATAAACTTGAAGCTTTTTGACTTTCATATTGATGGCTAATTGCAAGCCAATGATGCACGCTTCATATTCAGAAATATTGTTGGTACAAGGGAATACCAGCTTTGCAGCTACTGGATAATGTTGACCTTCCGGGGATATTAAAATTGCCCCAGTGCCAGAACCAGAAAGGTTAACTGCACCATCAAAGTACATGGTCCACTTATTAGGCGAGACCAAATAAATCCGTTCATCGATTTCATCCCAATCATTAGATTTCCCGGGATTTTCGGCTAACATATCAGCTATAGCTCGCCCTTTAATGGACTTTTGTGTCATTCTTTGAATATCAAACTCAGAGAGTAATATCTGCCATTTAGCTAGCCTTCCAACCAATGCTGGCTTTTCCAAAAGATATTTGATCGGGTCATTCTCAGTCACCAGAAGGATGTGGTGATGTAGAGTATATTGTCTCAGTCGGTGTAAAACCCAAATCAAGGCTACACAGGTCTTTTCCACCTTAAGGTATTGAATCTCGGAAGTAGTAAACTTCTTACTGAGGTAATATATGGCACGTTCTATTCCATCCCTTGGTCCCTTTTGTGCTAACATGGCTCCTAAAGACTCCTCATGAATGGTGAGATACAAGATCAGAGGCACACCCTGGATAGGTGGTACAAGTACAGGAGATTGCGAAAGATATCGCTTTAGTTCTTCAAATGATTTCTGACATTCTTCATCCCAGTTGACCTTAGCGTTCTTCTTTAATAGCTTGAAGAATGGCTTAGCAGTTTCTGACAATTGAGAGATAAATCTTGCAACATAATTCAATCTTCCTAATAAGTTTCGGACTTCTTTAACAGTAGAAGGAGGTTTCAAATTGCATATGGCCTTCATCTTAGAGGGATCTATCTCAATACCTTTGTTACTAACCATAAATCCAAGAAGCTTCCCAGACTTTGCCCCAAATATGCATTTTGCGGGGTTAAGCCTCAGCTTGAATTTCCTCAATCGATCAAATAATCTTCTTAAGATTTCAACATGATCTTCACCCTGTCTTGACTTTGCAATCATGTCATCAACATAAACTTCAATCTCCTCATGCATCATGTCATGGAATAGTGTCACCATGGCTCTTTGATATGTTGCCCCTGCATTCTTTAAGCCAAAGGGCATAACTTTGTAGCAAAATGTTCCCCACGGTGTGATGAATGAAGTTTTAGTCTTATCATCCTTTTTCATTCGAATCTGGTTATAACCAAAAAATCCATCCATGAAGGAGAACAATTCAAATCCAGCAGTACTGTCAACTAAAACATCGATGTGCGGCAGAGGAAAATCATCCTTAGGGCTTGCCTTATTTAGATCACGGTAATCAACACATACTCGGACTCGTCCATCCTTCTTCATAACTGGGACTATATTAGCAATCCAATCCGCATATTGGGTGACTTCAATAAAACCAACATTTAAGAGCTTCATGACTTCTTCTTCAATCTTCTTCGACAATTCAGGTTTTGTCCTTCTGAGCTTTTGCTTCTTCGGCAGAATATTAAGATCAAGTGGTAACGCATGTTCCACGATCTCGGGATCTAAACCCGGCATATCGGCATACGACCAAGCAAAAATATCTCGATATTCTTTCAAAAGCCCAATTAGTCTATTGGCATCTGCTCGAGAGAGACCTGCCCCAATCTTGGTTTCTTTAGGGTTGTCTGAATCTCCCAAATTTACAGTGACCGGTTGTTCGGTGGTAGGAGGTTTAGACTCTTCATGTCTGAGCCATTCTTTTTCAATACTTCGAGGATCATCTTCATTCTCTGAGTCGGAATAATCGGGTTCGTCAAAATCTTTTGAATGCGAATCCGAGCCATGTAAATGACTATCGTGATGTGAAATGTCATGCCTGAGATGTGATTGAAAAATGGTTGGTATATATACATATAAACGAATGCAATGAATGTAAATGTCATGAGAAACTTGTTTTCAAATTCAAGTTGTTTTTGAAAAATTCATTGGGAACTAATCCTCATGTCATTGGACGTCTTCGTTCCACTAAATTTTTTTTGAAACTATAGATCGTGTGGAGGCTCAGGCCTCAAAGCATCATCATAGGACTGATTTGGGCCTCACACATCTATTAACAAAACATGAATTTTATTGATATGTGAAAATTGCATTACAACGTAAATCATCTTGGATCTAGTAAGTTTATGATCCAGATCGTTACAAACATAGACGAATGAAATGAACGGAATTCCCTCGCAGGGGAGAAATGAATGAAATTCCCTCGCAGGGGAGAAATGAATAGAATTCCCTCGTAGGACTGATTGTGGAGGCTCAGGCCTCAAAGCATCATCATAGGACTGATTTGGGCCTCACACATCTATTAACAAAACATGAATTTTATTGATATGTGAAAATTGCATTACAACGTAAATCATCTTGGATCTAGCAAGTTTATGATCCAGATCGTTACAAACATAGACGAATGAAATGAACGGAATTCCCTCGCAGGGGAGAAATGAATGAAATTCCCTCGCAGGGGAGAAATGAATAGAATTCCCTCGTAGGGGAGAAATGAATCGAATACAACTAAAAATATTAAATGCAAGAACTAGGAACATCCCTTACACAGTGGGAATTGTAGGCTCTTCATCTTCATTAATAGTGCCAACCAGACCGTCTTCAAACAAATCAGCAAAGTGATAGACATTGGCCTCTTCTTCTTGCAAGAGCTTTGGTGGTCCAGGGAAGAAATCTTTCAAAGGTAGAGGCAAGAGACGTTGGTAACTTTTACCCTTAATGCTTGGGCCTTTGCGATTACCTTGACCCTTACGATCGCCTTGATAATCCAGGCCTTCACGCTTGTTGATTTTAACCACTTTAATAGGATCTGGTATGCCTTGGGCTGACTTACCCAAACCTTTCCCCATAGCAAAACCATTTTTGAGCAATTCTCTACTTGCCATCAGGGAGGCCTCTGAGAACCGAGGCTTTCTGATAATCGACCCAACAGGCACATGAGTGACAGACACCATCTCAAATGAGTGATAGCTCGACTCTCCCTTGACCTCAGGCTCAATGAAAGGTATGGCCGTGTTATGGAAAGTCTCCACATCTCTTTCACGTCGAATAGTCACAATCTTTCCATCGATAGGAAGTTTCATCATCTGATGAAGACTGGAAGGAATAATTCCTGCAGCATGGATCCAAGGCCGCCCCAATAACAGGCTAAAATTGCTCGGGATATCCAGTACTTGAAACTTTTGAGTCATGGTAATAGGGCCAATCGTCAGTAGTAAATCGATTTCCCCTATTGTTTCTCTCCTCATCCCATCAAAGGCTCGAACAGGAATCGTTGGAGAAGAGACATTTTCCATCCCCATCCCTAATTTACGAAGGGTGGACAAAGGAAAAATGTTCAAGGCAGAGCCATTATCGATTAGGACCTTCGAAATCTTTGTCTCAAAATGTTGAGCGGACACGTATAACGCCTTGGTGTGTGCTTGGCCCTTAGGGGGGAGGTCTCTATCAGAGAAAGTAATTTGATCTCTTAAAAGTATAGCACCGACGAACTCCTCCAACTGTACTTCTCCAATGACCTCGGGTACATGAACTTCATTTAAAATTTTGAGGAGAGCATTTCTATGCTTTTCAGAGGTCTTGAAAAGCTCCAATAGAGAAATCTGCGCAGGCATCTTGTGCAATTGGTCAATCACTTCAGCCTCACTTATCTTGAGTGTTTTGAGGAGTTGTTCAGCTTCCTCATCAGTTACGGCCTTTTTTTCTTCACCTTCACGTGGTGAGTAGATTCGACCCGATCGAGTGACGGCGTCGATTTCATTTGTATTATAATTCTAAGGGACTGCCCTAGTGTCAAAAGTAGGAATCACTTTAGTGTTGGAACATTCACCTAATTCTGGTGGTAACTCGATCACAACAGGACCAAAATCCATGTTTGAGATCTTCATGGCTCCAAAATTATCGACCAATGAGCCGACTTCGATGACACTCTTAGCAGTTGTATCACTCCCACATGGGATTTTTCCTTTGGTCAGATCAATCACAACAGGTTCAATCATAACCATGAAGTCATCCTTGAATTCCTCTCCCCATCCACTAGGGACAATGTCTTTAGAGCTTTGGAAATAACTTGGAGGAGAAGTATACTTGACTATAAAGTCGTATTTCCCACTTGGTTGTCCCAAGGTGTCTACCACTTCACCCTTCTCATGGGCTTTCCTCACAAATTCACGGTCTGAATGGGAAGTTTTGTATTCATCCTCTTCTTCGCTATAGGAGTAGATCTCTTTATCCTTGGGCAAAATTGAAATAAGATCTTCTTCATCATGAACGATGTGACCTTTCAACTGGTGATCATCGAATGGCATGCTCTGTTTCATCTCCTGGATATCCATCAGGGGTACATCTTCATCAACATCCCCATAAATCATGTTGACATTTTCAGAATGCTTTGGAAAAGGATTTTGTTGGACATTCGGTGCTGAATCCTTAAAGGCGAGCAACTTTTTATCCAGCAAATTCTGGATCTTATAACGGAGCACAAAACAATTATCTACATGGTGACCTTTTTCACCCATATGATACTCACATGTTTTGTTAAGGTCAAATCCAGCAAACTTTGGCGGATTATTCCTTGGGATTTCTTTTGCAACAAGATGATTTTCAATCAGCATTGGAAGTAGTTGGGACATGGGCATAGGCAATGGAGTAAATTGCCTTTGAGGGGCCTTTCCTTTATGCTCTAAGTTCCTAGAAGAACCCCCTACCTCCATGGAGGGTTTATGAATATGAGGATTATACGGCTTCTGAGAAGAGGAATTTTGTACATAGGCGATCTCCACAGTCGATTCTTTATCCCTCTTTGGAGTATACCGACGATTTGTGTTATCAGACAACCTTCCTTCTTGCATGATTCCTTCGATGCGTTCTCCCAACTCTACAAATGTAACAAAGTTCATACATGTATGATTGTACATCTTCTCAAAAAAATCACGGGGCATAGCCTGAAGCAACAATTTCATGGTCTCTTTCTCAGATAATGGTGGTTTTACTTGAGACGCAGTAACCCTCCATCTTTGAGCATAGGCCCTAAATGATTCGGTTCTTCTTTTCTCAACTCGAACCAATTCTTCTCGAGTTGGAGCGATTTCAGTATTGAATTTGTATTGCTGAAGAAATTCATCAACGAGATCTTCCCAAGTATGGATTTTCTCCATGTCTAACTCTATAAACCAGGTTAACGCGGGACCTACCAGCGTCCCGAAATGAATTGATCAAGAGTGGGGATTATGCGAATAACGAGCCATCTTGCCCAGATAGTATTTCAAATGAGTCTTCGGACATCCGATGCCGTCGTATTTTCTTGTGAACTCCGGCTCTTTATAGAATTCAGGGACCGTAACTTTGGCGAAGGGTGACAGTTTATCAAGCCCCTGCAACTGATAGCCTTGCAGCATGCAAAGGCGTTCTTCGATCTTTGCTAGGCGCCTTGAATTCTCCTCATCGAAGTGTGGAGTCGGAATCTCTTTAGATGAAGGCTCTGGACCGATAACTATCGGGATTGCAGTGGGGATCTCTTCCACAGGCCCTTTTGCCCTGGGCTCTGCTACCGACACTTCAGGGGGTGCGGTAGGAATATTTGTGGTAGAAGAAGTAGATGTCAAGCTTTTGACTTGGCTAGAGAGATCGGCCATTAATATCATCAGCTGGGCCATTTGATTTTCCATATTAATGACACGAGCTCGGGTATCTTCGTTTTCCATCTTTGTTTGACGGCGAGTTCGTATAAGAAATCTTTCTTCAGCCGTTTTTTTTTCAAAACTTCCTGTAAAAGAAAATGACTCGAATTAGTACCAATCAAAAGAAACCATTAAAGTACAAATCCTAGTCAATTTTATATTTTCTTGAGATAAAATAATCATAAGAAGTGTATATGATCCCAGTATCATATAACATCCTCTTATCAAAATTTCCTCAAAAGAAATTATACAATTGAAAAGGAACGACGACAAATATTTAATCAGAATGCCCCTTTTTCTAAAAGTTACATGAAAATGTTCATGAATTTCATTCATTTCAGTTGAACAATTACAAAGGAAACAGAGCCTTGCTTTCTTGAAGCTTACAAAGTAGCTCAACTTTACATGTGATTTTTACATGGAAGATGAAAATGAATACAAGTAAATCTTAATAGAAATGAGGGAAACACAGAGGAAATCCCTTTACAAGAAAAACATATGAAATGGAAACCTAAGTACTAGGTGGGATCGTGCGGAGACGCTTGTTTTCATGGGCCAAGCGTTCCTCATCGATTAGGACATTGTCTTCTTGCTCCTGAATATGAACTCGCCAAGAACCTTGGGGTTCGGGAATATCCGGCAACTGAACCTCGAGTTCAGGTTCTACTTGACGGTGTATGTAATCTATGGTAGCTCGATGAGTCTTCATCTCTCCGTCCAAATAATCTTCATCGATGGCAACGACGTTATGCAAGGAATGGGAGTACCAAATCCCAATAGCAGCTTGAATTGTTGCCTTGATGTGGTCAATTTGGTTTTCCTTGATGACTTTGTCGTGATAATCAATACGATATAACCCCAGCTTGAGGATTGGCGGGATCATTTGAAGCGCGATATTGGCGGAGTACCCTTAAAGGGTAATATGACGTTAAACCCGTCAGTCCCACGAGGGGAAGCGGATCGTCAACTCCACTAAAAAGGCGCACCTCGGGATTCCCAAGCCACCGAACATGCCATTGAATTAAGCTATGGTTGAGATTTTTGAGGAAATGGAACCACATAGAGAAAGACCATGATGGAAAGGATTCGTTTCTTTGGGAAAATCTAAGAATTGGATGATGATGTTTTGTGACATCAATAATCTTCATGTGAGGGGCAAACTCTTTGATATGTGAAAAGAGCCAAATTTGGAGAAGTCCTAATGGGGCTCTAAGAGTGCCTCGACCATTTGCTTTAAACCGATTAAGAGACATAAAAGTTTCGGCAATGATCATATGTGTGAAACTATTAAATGCACACACTTGGTTGACAATGTGTGTGACTAAAGGATCCATTGTTTTTCGGGTATATGGGAACATCACAAAACCAAAGAACATAAGTAGGAAGACACGAGGAATTTGGTTCCCAGATTTTGGCTCAAGGCTACGGAAATATTTTTCGAGGAAACTATAAGGCATGGCAAGAGAGTTTCCATTAAGAATAGCTTCAATTTTATCATAAGGGATATTGAGGAATTGACTTAGAAGAGATATTGGATTTTGGCCAATAGGAGGAGTGACAAAACCTAAAGAAGCTTTACCTAATCCAATGGCTTTTTGGAACTCCTCAATTGTAGGGGTTAATTCACATTGATTAAACACGAAAGTAGAAGTCACAGGATTCCAAAAATGAGCCAATGCTTTGACCATTGCAATACGTGGTTCGACTTTTAATAAAGTCGGGAGAAAGCCTATGCGCTTTTCCACGTAGTCTTGATGTCTTGGTTCGAGATTCTCCCATAAAGTCTTGAGATTCCTGGGCACAGGGATCACATCCACTTCAGGTCTACCCATCTAATCTAGACCTAAAAGGGGCATACATGATTAAAACATATCGTCGTTGAAATATAAAATTGCATAATTTGAAATATGGAAAGTAAAAAAATAAGCACGATGAAGAAGGAACGATATCTTACCCACCAGACATATGATAAGCACAAATCACATGTCGCATGAAACTGTGAGGTTTTGACGCCTAAGGTGAGAGTGCTAAAGGCTCAAGATCCGCATCCCAAAGGATAAAAATAGTTTACCCACCGCTACTATCGTCGGTCAGTGCTATTTTTATCGGTTGGGATGAGCGGGTTTATGTAAGTAATGGATTACCACGAGCATCCACTCGCAGATTCCACCCATAAACACTCCTAAGGTCCTAAATTGGGCGATCGGGGTTTTAGACCGCGGTTGTGTGTGCGGTGTCGTGCTAAAGCTGGTAAACATGCATTTAAATTAAAACATCCAGCACTTCAATATAAACCCACATACATTCATACAACCTCACACCACCTGCAAAACAAATGGTTTACAAACACGCCTCCCCTTATAACTCCAACCTACAAAACCATTTAACCCAAGATAAGCGACTAACCTAATTTTCCACGTGACTTTGACATGCAGGCGATCCTACATAAGACATGTTAGTTAAAACACGACAACCATTTTTAAACGGTTTCAAGTCCTCTTAATCTAGTAACCAGTCCCCAGCGGAGTCGCCAAGCCTGTCACGACCCGATCTCGCCGCCCTCGAATCTCTCATTATCTCTCATTATCACGAGGAGAGAAAAGGGGGAAAGGTTGGATTTAGGGGTACTTGATCACGAAAGTTCCCTCATAGCTTGCATTCCAAAAGATGTCATCACCTCGCCTTTTGGATCAAGCCTCTCATGAGTTCACTCCCTGAGATCACGAGCTCTCCCAAGCTCGTACCCCGCGTGACAGCGGAATGTCACGATCCATACCCACATAAGCGACAACCTAAAAAAAGGAGTCGAATGTGGATATCGAATTTAAGGGTACTTTTACCATGATAGCCCTCTTGATAGTTAGCTTCACCCATTAGGATGGCATCACTTCATCCTTTGGGCTATTCCCACATCAAGTATGCTAAACCATAGTGAGTTTCATCGAAACTCATACCCCGCGTGACAGTGGATTTATTTATACGATCTACTTATTTATGACAACCTAAAAATAGACGGGAGTCGCCACTAGCCTCATTTTCGGGGGGTCGACTAGAAACCCAATCGAGAGTCGAGAGTGTTCCCTCGATTTCTACGCAACCAGATATCTAGGTTCGGGGACTTGGGTTACGCTAATATTGCTATTAGCGCCCTTTCGGTACCTAAACAATTAAAAAAGAAACGAAAGAAAACCCGCACCTCGTCGGGTTTTATACAATAAAAGGAGCCGGAGACATATGTCGGGAAAATGGGTATTACATGAAAATAGTCGGAATGGACATCGACCTCCACCATCTTCACTTCTTCTTCACCTTCGGAATTCTAATCTAATCCTAGCCTAAAAAAAAACTATAACTAGGTGCATACACATGAAAGAAACAATCAAACACGTCAAGCAACCAAAAAAGAAAACAATACATCATATCAAAATTAATTGTTTAAAAGAAGTACAATGTGAAAGTCAAGTTTAGAGTGATATCCTAAAGTTCAGCATTGATATGCGTCGCATCAAAATCGTTTATCAAATGATCACATGCTAAGCATATAATATGGCAGGCATCCAAGCCATACAACCTCGGTTCTTAGTTAATCAAACAAATGGATTAGCTGACAAAAGATCATTCACCAAACAATATGCATCATCAAGTGTGTTCATGCTACATGTATGTCCATGTAATCAATGCTTAATCCACAACTTCCAGCATGCAATCAATGTTGTAACAGAACACGTGAGAATATAAATTGTAATTGTTTGATGACAAATTGCCATGAAATTGAAGTCATGTCTTGCCACAAGCACGTATGAATTTTCTTGATCAAAATGGCATCAATTAATAACTAAAATAACCTCAAGTTAGAATCAAATGCACATCCAATCATGGTAACAATTTTCGTGGAAAAAGGTTTTTAACGTGAGCTATATAGAAGTTAAAGAAAATTCAAGAATGCACAATATTACGTTGGAATTGCTGCAAAATATCGGGATGTAATGACACATTAATAGTGATTTGACCTAAAAGAAAATCCGAAGAATATGAAATTTTACCACAGCGCGAACAAAAGAGTGATGAACAAATTTTGTTAAGAATCCAATTTTAGAGTTTCTTAATAAGAGAATCATAGCAAAGTAACAAAGTCAGCTTTGATAAGGGAAAAATAAGGGTCATGAATTTCATTTTTTTATGGCAAATTTCTATTATGCGAATCACAAAAGAAGTTGAGTCCAATTGATACACAAATCATGTGAAATCAGCATCATATGAACAATTTTCACGAGGAAGCTTCTCAAAATTTTAACACGTGGATTTCTAAAAATTCAAGAACATGAAGAGGTCAATCAAAAAATAGAACATGATAGCATGTCACACCGTCATTCTACAACATATTAAAAGCAATTTGGACAAATCTACTATCTCATCTTAAAACTAACAACAACTAGCCACAAAAAAGTCAGCATTGCAGTTCAAGCGAAATTCCAGATTTCAAAGCTCGATTTAAAAAAAGAAAAGGGCAGGGCAAATGATGGCCAAATCGCACATATAATATGTCAATGGAAAGTTTGAGAAACCTAATACAAGTCTCTAGAAGACATTAAGTCTTAATAACAACATCTTCCAGCTTGTTCCGGTTAAAACAGAAAATTGCAGCAAGTCAAAACGCAAATCAACCTAAAAAAACTGCAGAATTGACAGACTTTGTCGGTATTTTTCGATGACCAGATGATGTCTATTCAGGGCGTGCGACATATCAAATCGAAGCTTGAGAAGTCTATTTGCTATGTCTAAGAGGGCTCGAAGTCAAAAAACCTTATCTAACACCTCATTTCAGCCAAAACAGAAAGTTGCAGTACGTCAAAACAGCAAACACACAAAGAATTGATGCAATTTTCAACACGGCTCATCACACATCGGTACAAACACAACAAGGTGACCACAATGTAACATGTATATTCGTGGCGAGCTAGACAATCATAGATGGCAGCAAGCACAGTGATACAAACAATGCTGATTCTTCATGTCTTACATTGAGACTATATAACATTCATGCATTACATATACATCTCATTTACACAAATCAAATTGAAAGAAGCACAAAAAGAAATGAATTTTTCACGATTGGGTATACACACAACCAAATCAAAAATTGTAGCTTGCCTATCATGTTTCAAACAACTATCCCCAACCGATAGAAGACAGCAGTTTCTAGAAAGGATCATAAAAAAACTCTTCCAATGGCCGCACAACCATATCGGTTTATTGACAGCTATAAGCTCATCAAGATATAGAAAGCAATCCAAATTGAAGTGTACCAACGAACTCACAGCTTTCTAGCAAAGAACACATTCCATATTATGAACAAAGAATTCTAAAAAAAAGAATACAGCAACAGCGGGGACCAATTTTATTAAAACCAATCAATTTTCTTCTTGTACATGTCCTGTTTGCTCAGCTTGCTTTGCACTAGATATGTATCTAACCCAAGAATTTCAATAACAAATCCTACCACGGCTAGTTACTAAGCTTTGAAATGAAAGGAAACGAAAACAAGTAAAGTCTATACAACAAAACTAATGTATCGATCAAGCAAAGGGAAGCTCTCAATCATATTCTGAATCAAAACACACACCGATCCAATTCAGGAATTTTATCAAAAAGGTGGAGAACATTTGCAGGTTATGGAGTAAATGGCATCAACGAGAGCATCACAAACACAGCAATTAGCATGAACGACACACAAGCTAAGGTGACTTGCGCGAAGAGGCTAATGAAAACACACAACCTTGGAACTAAAAAAATACAAGTACAAAATCGATAGAGAAAGAGTGATCGAGAAGAAGGAAAAAAAAAACAGCGATCAAACCAGGGAGATAATAACGAACCATGCGTGAGACAGAGCGATCAAGAGAGAGAGATAGAGCAAAACCTGATTACCTGTATCTCGAGCTCCAGAAGGGCGTGATCCGCGATGAAGGCGTTGGATTAATCAAGCAAGCGAGCGTCCGAATGAGAGAGAGAGAGAGAGAGAGATCAGAATCCACGACCTAAGCGGATTCAAAGAGAGAACCGAAATCGAAACCCTAACGAACCGAGATGAATAGAAGGAGATCTCACCGATCCGGTGAACCCGGTCTAGAGAGAAAATCAGTTAACCGCCGTCGTCGTCGCAGCTTCGGATCTCTATCCTCGGAGCTTGGAGCACGGAGTCAGCGCCGAGGCGAGCAGGCGGTTGATAACGAACAGAAGAGGTCGAATCAAACTCCGCCGCTTCTGCCGTTGCTACTACCGACGCCGATCAGTTTCAGAAACCGGATCCTCGAGCAAACTCCTCGCCGAATGGAGGACACACCTCCAATCGCACCCCGACGGAGGAGAAACCCTAGCCGTCAGAGGAGAGAGAGAATCTGTGTGAGGAGAGCGAGTCTGCGATCCTCCCAAGAGAGTTTGTGAGAGCTTCCCGGCGTCCCCCGAGAGCAAGTCCTCGTGAGAGAGAATACGGAAGAATCCGTCCACCCCCCGAATCCCCCAGAGAATGCCAACGTTTCTTCGGCCAAAAACCTTTGTGTGAGGAGAGAGGAGAGAGAGACCGTGTGTCCACCCCCCCTGCCATCCGCGATTCCCCCTTTTATATTCTCTTTTTTTCTTTTTTTTTTTTCTTTTTGTTTTCTTTTGCTCTAATTTTTCTTTTGCTTTTCATTTCATTTCATTTTCTTTTTTTGTTTTGTTTTCATTTTCACTTTCATTTCATTTTTTTTTATGCTTTCCTTCATCCATTTTTTTTATCTTTTGGGCTCTTTATTCTTTTTCTCTCTTCTTTTTTTTTCTTTTATTTCTAATTTTTTTGTCTTTTCATTTCAAACAAAATTTTTTTTAACTTTTGCGAATTGAATGTTTAAAACGTCGACAAAAATTTCGGGTGTCAACAGCCCCTAAGCATAATTAACTCCATAAGTGGAGATTGGTGAGTAAACTCACTGGATTTGCGAGCCAGTGAGTCCATGACAATGACAGTGCGATGGCGGCCAAAACTTGAACTTGCGGTGGCGCCAACGGGGACTTGGACCAGGCCAAAAACGGGCCTGCAAGTCTCACGGTTGCTGCGGTCTTGAAGGGGCTGCTGGTCTCAGCTTGGCTCGGCTAAGTTGCGGCTGGATCAAATGCCAAAGCGGGCTAGCCGTGAGTGACTTCAGTGGGGTGGCTGCACATGAAGATGAAGCTGGATGTGTGGGCCGTAGTGGAGCTACTGATAACTCTATTAAAATATAGTTATTTTACCTATTTTAGGCAACAATTAATGTAATATTTATGAGAAAATATTTGGATTTCCTTTCGATTATTCGAATTTTCTTTGTTTATGCAGAATAATGAGATATGGAGAAAATATCAGGAATTCAAATAAGAAAAGTAGTGGAAGATGGATATCAAATCAAGAAATTCTTGATTTTGTTCTCTAATGTTATCTGCAAGTGTTGGAAGATAAATATCTTGGATATATCCTATAAATAGGAGAACATAGAGAGTAGCTAGGTTTTTGGGGGTTAGATCGTTTGTCATTGTTTTGAGAGTTCTTCAAGTATTTTGAAGAGAAGACAAAAGTGGTGACAGAATTCTTATTCTTTGATTCAAGATCTTGGGTTTGATTTATATTTTTATTTTTCATCTATTATGTTATAATTTTTTTTTTTTGTTAGGGCTATGATGTAGCCTAACCATAATGATGTGAATTTCATGATTTTTATGTTTTACAATTAATTTCATTCATGTGAGTTATATATTATTGTGCTTAATGTTTTTGAGTAACTGGCCATCACTCGAATGATCTGATGCGCATGTTTGAGACTGATAAGTGATAATATGCAATTGCTCATTATAATATATAACCATGAATTAAATGTGAATAGAGATATATCTCGTTATTTGTGTAACTTTCAGTGATAAGGTGATCCAAAAGACTCATTGCAAACCAATAATATTCATAGTTTTTAATGTACTTATGTTTATTTTAATTCACATATAGATATAGTGAATTAATAAGCTGAGTAGGTTTGCTATACCTAGAGATAGGATAGTAAATAGATTAGGAAATTCCGCTATCACATGTTTGATATCGTTCTTGTATTCACAACAATCTGAAATTCATATCTAGTGGTTATGGTGAAATTGGATGCTCTAACATATTTATTTGATCGATTTATTGCATTTAGTCTACAAATTTCGTTTTTAATTTATTCTTAATTATATTTTGATCTGTTAGATAAATTTTAGAATTAGTCTATTTTAGTATTTAATTGGTTTATTAATTATCGATCTTCGTGGGACGACATTTTTTCTCATCATTATATTACTTGTTCGATACGTGTACTTGCATTTAGAATTTTATGAACAGCTACAAATGAGAGGGAATGGAGCTCGCGGACGTGTGGCAGCTTCGGTGGAGATGGGGGCATCGATGGGGTCAACAATTCCGTTGGAGGACTTGGCGATTGACTTCGGTGGAGCTGCAGCGTGGATGGGGCAGGAAGGTGGAGATGGTAGAGGCAAAGGATGTGTGCAGCAAGGATGGGGCAGAGAGGTTGTCGGTCGAAGGAACAAACGAAAGAAAAGCAAGAGCGGCAGCTCTTCGGTGGAGTGGGAGCCCGCGCGAAGAAAATGAGGGAGGCAACAATCATGCTCGAGAAGAGAGGGAGGAGAGAGAGAAAGGGACATTGGCTGAGAGGGGGAATGATAAGAGAGTAGGGATTGTCGGCTAGTGAGGGGGGGGTGGGGGGAAACGTGCAAAAATAAAGGGAAAGGGAGAGACGTGCGCAAATAGGATAGGAGAATGCAGCTAGCATTCAAGAGCTGTGGATGGAGGGTTTAAAGTCAACAAAAGTATCTTAAACAAGAGTTTATTCATCCTTATCTTCAGCTCACTTTCAAACAACATTATCAATTGGTCATCCAAGGCCAATTTCCACACCAACTTGACCATTTTGAAGTCCAAATGAAGGCCAAAATGTAACAGCCCCTCAAGCCTACGAATCTCTTCTAATAGGGCTTCAATTTAATCCAATTTCATCCTAAAAAATCTCCATGCTAATATACTTGGTCCCCACTTACTTCCTTGCACGCAAACTTCCACAATAACAAGTCTTGGATCGGAAAAATGGCCACTCTCACTCCTATTCGAATTTACTTTTGTTTTTCCAATTCATTCGAAATTTAATTTCTTAACAAATCTCTTTAATTTGGTGATCAATTTTTGTTGAGGAAGAAGCCCACACAAAATCCACAATTTCTCATCACTAAGTAGCTCACCTTGGAGGCCAAAAATCTCTTCAATTTGGCCCCTCCGAATTTGCATTCTTTTTTTAATTGTCCGAATTGATTTTCCAGTAGAAATCTTGAACTTACGGAAAATTCCTCGAAAGATGAGTTGACATACCTAAAATGAATCGTGACATGATAAAACTTTCAATTTTTGAAATTGGGTTCAAATTCATAGTTAATTTCAATTTGACGTGATTTTAGCATGACTTAACCTACCATGTAGCTTTTAGGAATTTTTGGTACAATTGATCCGTGATTGATTTTTTTTTAGCCACAACTTACCTCTTCGACACATTGACAACTCTCAGTTGTCGTGAAAATCTCAATGTTTTAATTACTAGCACAAGATACCTAAAACGACAGAAAATTGTTCTAGTGCCAATCGAGGAGAATTTTGTAATCAAGTAGAATCATCCACACTTTAATCACACATTTCAGTCAAATCGACATATCCCTGATCTCTGATTGATTTTGATAATGTCGTAATAACCCTTACAGATTAGTACAGTCGGACAGTCGATTTCTGGTCGAATTCTCAAGTCTTTTGCATTTATATTCCTTAACGACTTCACCTGATAGGCTAGTTATTTCATGAGTAGCCATCCTAAAAAATAGCACTATAGGCATGTCGATGAAAAGTTCAACTTATCCAATCGAAAGTACAACCTGAAAATCAGGATGTTACACTTTGCTCCTCTTGTTGATGCTTAATATTATTAGCTAGTGACGTGACGATCGCAAATAGTGCATATTTTCTCTAATTTTATGTTCTAGCATGTGATTCCCGATATAGAGAGATTAACATTAATGTTTAGTGACATGAGAATCATCAATTGGGTCATATTGCATCCCTATCGAGGTGAAACATAATCGTTTTTGGCAAAAAGCAACCTAAAATAAAACTATATTTTTGCAAAAGTCGGGGCTTTCAAGACCTTGAGCCTTTGGAGAACCAATAGAATGATTAGTAGCCTCTATATTTTCTGATGTCCTTTCGAAGTTTGACTCAAACGGTTATAGACCGTGGAATTCCTTTTGAAAATGTACCGCTTTGAGTTAAAAGACTTACTATTTTCTTTTTATCTAAGACAAGATCTCCCACGAGATGTAATAATTATAGAGAATAGGGGAGAGTGTTTTACAAATTATTGCAATTACAATCTTCTTTGATCTCTCTTAAATGTATAATTCTCTTATTTAGAACCTTTCATGGGATTCAGGAGAAATTGAAAAGAAAATTACGAGTGCATTGTTTCTCATGATTTTGAATTTTGTTATATCCTAGAAATGACTTTGCTAAATCTTGAAGCTCCATGATTGAGGCAAATATCACTTTAAAAGTAAAGTGATCACATAAAGTAGAAATTGATAGGATCTTGAAATTAAATCAACCTAGAATTACTAGAGAAATAAAGAAGGAACAAAAAATAAAAGAATACCGAAGATTTACAAAGTTCAATATGAGTGTTGGTTTTCTTCACGAAAAGTCAGTAGTAAATAATTCATTATAATATGAGTATTAGAGTTACAATCACTCTAGCACTCGAGTATTTTTCACACTTAAATTAAAGTCAAACTCAAAGCGTATACAAATTGACAAATGTAAAACTCACGGTACAATTAGCCAGGTGCTAGCCCAAAGCAAAAACTTTAGGTACGACTGTCCAAGAAGAGTCTATGTACGCTTTTCTTTTTTCCTTTGTGCGGCCGCGGCGGGCAAGAAGAATGAAAGGAAAACCCTTGCTTATTATTTATTTGACAAAGACTTCTATCTGCCCATAAAATAAAAATATTTTTATAAAGTAAACAAAAAAGAGCCCCTAATTTTGTTTTGTAGTGCTAGAGAAATTTTCCTTTTTGTTTTAACCGTAGCCGAATCTCCTTTTATTGAATTTATTTGTGCAGTAAAACTTAGATATTTATCCAGCCCAATCAAAACAAAGTTAAACATCAATCAAAACAAAGTTAAACATATATATATATATATATATATATATATATATATATATATATATATGCCCTTCAAGATATTTATTGAATTTCTTTTCTACTATTTAACAAGTTCAAGACATAATTTAACACACCTCAATATATTTATCCAGCCCAATCAAAACAAAGTTCAACATATATATACATATATATGTATGTATATGTCCTTCATGATAACTATTGTATTTATTTTCTACTATTTAACAAGTTCAAGACATAATTTAACACACCTCAATATTTTGAGTTTCCGTCGATGACATTTGTTGCTGGTATCGGATCAATTTCAGGACATCCAGCGGAAGGATTGAGGATTCCAAGAGGATAGTGCGGCTGCCACGTGGCCCTTTCTGCGGTCACACTTCTGGAAATTGATATACCAGCTCTAATGATGTAGTCCGCGAAGAACTGGACAAGACGGCAATTGTACCCGAGCGGAACAAACAAGGCCATGTAAAGACTCAAGATAACAAAGAGGGCAGTGCTTCCGATAATTAAGGCTAAAATGGCGATCCAAGTGCATTTGCTTACAGTCACGTAGACTCCTGCCATGAAGGCCATGGACATTGTAGCAAGAGCAGTGAGCAACGGTTGCCTTGCCTTTTCAAGGGCAAGAAGCACAGCGTGCGAATCATTGATCTGTCTCCAAAGAATGATCACAATCGAAATTATCGAGCTGAACATGGCGACAGTGTTGCAGATCACAAAGACGTCATACATGGGTTTGTTCAATAATGTAGCAATTCCTGCATCTGGTTCAGAGTCATTATATGCTCCAAAAATAGAAAAGCCAGCGGCAAATGTCATAGCAGCAATGACTGTTGCCACAACCATATGAGAATTGATCTCATCCTTTAGTCTATCCAAATCTAGAGGCTCCAAATCGTTTTCTTGGCCTAAGTCTTTTGATTGGCAAATTGCTTTGTCTTTGCTTCTGGGGGCTCCAGCAGACAATAAGATTGTTCGTGTTATGCTCTAGTCAAGCATATAAAAAAGACCATTTATTATCCATGAAGATAGATTTGGAAGTCGGAAAAATGAAACATTTTCAAGTAATACATAGACTTGCAAATGCAATATTTTCTGAACTTACTATAGAAACTAAATTCCACGTCGGTAACTATCGTGGGTAGTTCAAATTTTAATTATTTTCATCTCTCCCACAAAGGAAGCGGCTAAAGCAATAGTGGAAAACAAAAGTAGATAACCTATTAATTCATTTTGTAGAGATCCGTACCTGTTGAAGTGGAGCATCGACTTTTTTTAGTTGCTCATCTACAATGTCGAGAGCCGTCAAGTTGCCATTGTTTACAAGCTTAAGATCCACTCTCTTGTCCCTGGTGAGAGACAGTAGAACCTCAAGTTGCCACTGCAATGTGGCTAGATGTAGAGGTGTATTTCCTTCCTTGTCTTTCACATTTATGAGCTTCTCAAGCTCGAGATTACTGAGTATGTACTTCACTATAGAGGCCCTTCCGTACTTTGCCGCAACATGAAGTATATTTTGCCCTTCCTTAAAATTTAGCAACTCTTCTGGAAATGGCCAATGTTGAATCAATTCCTTGATTGTTTCGAGATGACCCATCTTGCACGCAATGTGGATCGGAAGATAGCCCTCTTTGTCGTATTCAACAGCACTCGAAGTGAACTCATTGACCAAGAATTTAACTCCATCAATGTAATTCGCGTATGCTGCTAGATGGAGGGGAGTACCACCCCCAACATCACTCAAGTAAAATAGCTCTTTCTTTTGCTTTGACATCTCTTTCAGCATTTCTACATCATTACAAAACAACGAATGAATGAATTTGTATCATACTCATAACCAAGGGTCTAGTCCTCTAACTACTATATTTTCTTAAAATGAATAGAAAAATGCGATATTACATGGAGTTCATAATTGAAATGTAAACTTTAAGGGGATAATTTCAGTATAGACATTGGAGAATGCTTCGAAGCATATAAACATTCATTTCCAAGTAGTAGTTTACCACATTTGAGTAACAAGGGCAGCCACGACAACAGCCTTTTCCTATTTTAAAAAAAAGGTCCTTGGACAAAAATAAAAATGGTTTAGTATCTATAATGGCTTATACTATGAGTACCTGCTATCGAAGTACTAAATTTATAATATTTTTTAGGGGTAAGTCTTGCTAGGACCTAAGTCCAAACATATCATAATTTGCCTCCTGGACCAAAATTTATAGGAAATGTTTAGTAATTGGTGCAGGTTCTGAAAAGTACAAACTTTATCTTGATTCCCAATTATGACCCAAATTTTCTTTTTATCTCATATAAAAGCATCAATTTTTGCTCAAACCTTTTTTCCTCATAACTCTAGCTCTTGTCCTAATTGGGGACCCAAACTTGTTTTTATATCATAAAAAAAAGTACTCACTTTTGGTCAGCACCCAGATCTGGGTTCGTCAAGTTTCCGTTGCAGATTAAGACGCTAAATTTTTTGCAGCATTACCGAACAAAAACTTGAGAGGCTAGATTTGAGTACCCACTAAAAGTAGGTTTTTTTCTTCTTCTTTTTTCGAAGATTGAGACCTGATCCAAAATTGGTATCTCTTTCTATGAGATTAAAAAAAAAAAAAAATTGTGGCCAAAATTGATACCCAAGTAGAGCTGATGCTTCGTGAATTTACTGGAGGGAGAGTTAAAAGTGAAATCACTGACCTATCCTTTCGTGCATCACAGCTCCGTGGACCGGTGACATGCCTTCCAATAGAGAGACTTTCTCCCCATCCACCGCTTCCATCAAAAGCACAAGACTCCTCAAGTCTCCCATCTCGACCGCCAAGTACAACGGGCACTTACGCTCTCTGTTCTCCTCATACACCAAATTCGACCCTCGATTCAGGAGCATCCGAGTCAACTCGTAGTTACTGTTCTTCACAGCTTCATGCAACGCCGTGTTGCCCGCGTTATTCGCCATGTCCACGATCCCGTCGCTGTCGAGGAGAAGTTTGGCTGTGTGGATCTTTCCGGCTCGCGCCGCGACGTGGAGGGCGGTGTCCCCTTGAAAGTTCGCCTTGGTGGTGCGCCGCATGTCGCGGATGAGCCATTCTTGATGCCTGCTCCGATGGGGAGGAACGAGTTCCCAGAAGGGCCCTCTATGTTTATAATCTCGGACAAGGGGACCCCTCTCTTCGGCGGAATACTTTCCGGGGGCTTCAATGAAGTTGTCATCGTCGCCTTCCCCGGACTCACCTGCCATTTGAACTCTGCCGGGCGGTGTGGTTTGTTTAACCACTCCAGTGTTTTCAATCTGCCCCTTCTTTGCTCCCAGATTTCATTATCCGCGATTTTCAAGAACTTGAAGATATTGAAGCCCTGTTGACTATCTTCTCCTTTCCCCACTAATTTCTTCCCGTTCTTAATTTTTGCTTTCTCGACTCTATCTCGTTCTTTACTGCCTCTATGACTATTGTTTTCTTCTTCTTTTAGTGGGGATATTTTCTTAAAGTATCGCCACATCACGTCAGGGACAATTGTCCTCCCAAAACAAAAATTGGAACCTTTTCCACTGGGGGCCCCTTTCATCATCACTTATCCTCGATAATATTAAAATGAATATTTCCAAATTCAAGTTTTTGACTTTATGTTGATGTAAATTAATAAACTTCAGGACAAGTAGAAATTTTTCGAACCATAGAAGTTTAAGAATTTTAATTTTCACAAAATTTGCACAAGCTATTTCCCTATCTGTGAAATCTTCTGATCACTATGATTCTATAAAGTATTTTGATTTCAGATTTTGAATTTGTTTATATTTTGAGATCAATAATTTTGAACTTACTTTTATTTAATATTATGAGATTGAGTTAGGCTTCCATCTTACTATATTATGTAAAATGAGTAGCAACAATAAGTGTTTTCGTACAAGGGCAGTCTCATCACCCATTTATTCCCCTTAAATCAAGGAAAGTGGGTCTTCTTCTTACTTCTTAGGGGCAAAGTAGAAAAATATCCAGTGAGTGTTGATTAGAAGAGGTCATTGTCTCTTTATGCCAATTCTTTCTTTATTGGTTTGATCCATAATTGACAGGGAACAGTGAGCCAAGGTGATGCCTGCCCAGGAATCAGAAAATATCTGAGAAAATTGCGATGCAGAAGCAATGAAAAAAATAACACTAAACATAAAAGACAAAGTGCTGTTTTGGCGAACGTCAGAAAAGTGGTGAAAATAGACTAATAAAGACAAAACTTCAACGGCATTTTACGTGGAAAAGAAGACCTACGTGGTAAAATCTCGACCATGAAATAATGGTCCCTGCTTTTTCAAGAAACAGACAGGAGGATTTGTCAAGGACCCACAACGAGATCATGCAGCTTGTCCTCATCATCACAAGTGGAACGCACCCATAGGCCTACGATCACACCAGACGATTGAAATGAAATCTCAGAAGAAGATCCGCCAACGCTATCAGCCGGCGAGATTCCAGTCCAAAGAAGTCCTCATATTAAAATACATGCGGATGCATTTAGTTGGAAAGAATTTATTCATTATTGCTCCCTCCTGTTTTAGCCTCTCTTTTCCCGTACTTCAAGACATTTCTTTTCTTATTAATACCGAGTTTCTTTCTAATGCAGCACGACGCTAGCATCACATCAGCATCAATTCTCCTTAAAATATTTGGGATCTTTTTCTAATGCATGGTTATATTCTGCAAAATATAAAAAAATACATATTAAATTTTTCATAAGTCAAACTGGATAGAATTAATGTAAATAATTAACTGCACTTTTCGACAAGAATATATCTTCTACACACAGGTAGTGAATATATTTATGCACAATCAAACCGCAAAGTAAGGTAAACCATGGGTTAGCGGCAAAATCTAATTTAGGAAAATTTCAAAATTGAAATATTAAGTATAGAGTACCCAAAAACAAAAGATCTTATTACATTTTCTTTATTTGTGTTGCTACCATAATACCTAAGGAAAAACACATCCTAGTAACAAAATTTCTTCATTACAAAAAATATGAGTGCCAAACATCTGGAGTATTAAAACTTGGCATAAAGAGGCATTTAAATACCAAAAATTACGAAAATAATACTTAAGTGCCAAAATCGAAGTAAAATAGATTAGTTAAATACTAGGGGTAAGAAAACCCAGCCAAAATGTTCACACTAACGTGGCTAAACAAGTGCAAAAATGACGTCGTTTTACTATTGATGTAGATAAATAATTAATATAAAAATTAATTAAATTAAATTTAAACCGAAATTATAAATAAATAAAAAAAGAGAGGAAGGAAGAAGTTGAATAGTTGGAGGTGACTGAGAGATTCAAATCTGCGCTAAAACTACGTCATTTTTGCATTTCTTGATTGAATCAACTCTCCGGTGAGCTACATAGGCGAGCAAAATTAATAAAAAAAAATTACCATATGGGATTTCCAACGGGGTTCTAAGGATGTGGCACTTAATTGTCCCTTTTTTTTATTATAAAAAAATAGCATTTAAATATTACTTTTCTAACTTTTAGTACTTAAGTGTCCTTCCGTACTAAGTTTTGGTATTTGGGCTATTCATTTGCCCAAAAACTATTATTGTCCAATTTCGAAAGAAAAAGCACTTCAAAGGTTTCTTGCACATTCAATTGATTATAATCTACCAAAAGCTTTTAAAATTAGATTATCTAGTACACTCTTTTATTTAGAAGATAAGCTTTTAAAAAAACATGCAATTTAATGAAAATAATAAGAGTAGATTTTGAATAATGGAATGTTTGTTCTTTAGTAATCAAACATGAATGAATTGTTTGTGCAAGACATTACCTTTGTGTCGACACTTTTAGCAATGAAAGAAAATGGAATCAGTATAATCCTTGATGTAAAGTGTAGGTAAAGGAGTATTGCTCATTTGTGCGTAATCTAATGGATGATATCGGGATGAAAATTGAAAGCAAAGACAAGGGACGACCTTAATGTCTGATCAACAATGGATATCTTTTTCTTTTCTCTTTGTTAGGTATTGGTTCATATATCTTGTTTTTCTAAATGTTATTTACATATTTAGTACATTTTAAATTTGATATATGTTTTGCAGGGAATAGCCTCAGCTATCCAAGAACTTTTACCCATGGCAGGACAGAGAATGTACGCTAGACATATCGATGTGAATTGGAGGAAGAATCACAAAGGCAACGCTCGAGAAAAAGTGCTTTTGAAGGTGCTCTAAAGCAACAACATTACAACTATATCCATGCTTGAGGACATAAGAAATCCATGGGATGAGAAGAATTCGAGAAAAGATGTCAGTTGCTGCGAGATGGAATGGTGAGTATTTGCCCACAAAGTTCCAATCAAATTAGAGGAAACAAGGCCGAAAGCACTTATTGCCACGTGGATTCAAATAACAGAGAAGGTTATGAAGTGAGGCACAAGACAGATGTCCATTTTTTTTTAACAAAAAGGGAAAAAAAAACTAACAGTGATATTAGAGTCTCGTTTGGTTGGTATTGGGCATTTGTCCTATCCACCTGTTCCTAAAACTATCCATCCAAATATCTAACTACTAAACTATAGCCAACTTTACATCATCCTCATTTCCTATTCCTATTTTTTTAATGGGAATAATTACGACTATTGGAACATTCAAATGACTAGTTTCTTAATGGCCCAAGATTTATGGGACAATGTAGAAAAGGTTTACGCGGCTCTTCAAGAAGGTGCAAGTGTTCCCAAAGAACCGCTTCAAAAGGATGCAAGGGCACTATGTGTTATTTATCAAGCATTCTCAGAAACGGTATTTCCAAGAATAATTGAAGCGAATACTGCAAAAGAGGCTTGGGAGATATTACAAGAAGAATCCCTTGGATCAAAAAAGGTATGCAATCTTCAACTTCAATCTATGAGAAGAGAATTTGAGAATTTTAAGATGAAAAGTTATGAGACTATCCAAGAATATTGTGGAAAATTAAAAGAACTAGTTAATTAAATGAGAGCATATGGAGATTAAATTATGAACCAAATGGTTATAGAAAAAATGTTGATGTCACTTAGTAGAAAATACAATCCTATTGTCACCACTATGGAAGGAACTAAGGACTAATTGACCCTATTAGTAAGTGAATCAATAGGATCTCTAGAAACATATAAGAAAAGACCGATGGCATAAGATTAAGATTCGGTTGAAAGTGCTTTTTAGTCTAAAATAAACATACAGTCTCATCAATCCAAAATGGTGGATGAGACACAATGTTGCTTTTGTATAAAAATATGACCACATGGAAAAAGATTGTCACTCGAAGACAAATTATCGAACCAACTATGTTGTGGTGTAGTTTATACTCCAAGGGGCTATCCCAGTAGGGTCGTAAGGGGTAGTGCCTCGGCAACGCTAAAATGGTGTTATAGTTTGAGCTTATATTTTATTAGTAGTTTGGGCTTGATCTTATGAATAAATGCTAGTTATATATAATCTATTTCTCTCGTAATTGATGGATGTAACAAAGCGGAGAGATGTGCTAATTATGGTGGAATTCTATGCTGGATATAATCCTAGTTTAAGATGAATTGGGATAAAACATTATGTCTCACCTCTATTTTCTTGTAATTGTGTGCCGAATCCTAACAAACTATGTTGAAGAAAAGAACACATTCTATGTGGGTCAAGGGGCAAATGATACATGGTATATTGATAGTGGGTGTAGCAATCATTTGATGGGGGATGGATCTCTATTTATCGATATTGATACATTAGTGAAATCCCAAGTGAAATTGGGCAATGACAGATTATCCTATGTGAAAGGAAAAAGGCACTATCACCGTTGAAAAAAAATAAAGGCCTAAAATGTATTCATGATGTATATCTTGTCGCTAGTCTTGCAAAAAATCTACTGAGCATGGGCCAAGTGATACAAAAGTGGGTATTCTATGAACTTTAGAGGAGATGCCTGCATTATTGTTAGAGATATTGCTATGAAAGCTCAACTTGATGAAGGGTTATGGCATCGAAGATTTGGCCACTTCAACTTTGTTGGGCTAAAAATTCTTCATAAAAAAAAATATATATATAATGAGAGACTTTCCAATCAATTCAAAAAATTCATATGTTTGTGAAAAATGTACTCTTGAAAAACAACAAAGATAGTTCTTCCATTTGGAGGTGCATGAAGAGTTAAGTAGCCATTAGAGCTAGTTCAATAGATGTATGCGGTTCAATGATGATGTCGATACCTAGCAAAAATAAATGCTTCATTCTCTTCTTGGATGATTACACAAGAATGACATGTATTTACTTCTTTTGAGAAAGATCATAGGTTTTCTCTATTTTTTGGAAATTCAAGAATCACGTGGAGAATCAAAGTGACCAAAGAATCAAGGTTTTGAGAAGTGATAGAGGCACCAAGTACAACTCTAATGAGTTCAAGAAATTTTGTGAAGATGAAGCAATCCATCATCAACTAACTTTTGGCGACTCCCCAAAGCAAAATGGAGTAGCATAAATGAAGAATAGAACCATCATGGAGATGGCAAGTTCTAAGCTAAAGGAGAAGGGCCTTCCCAATTCTTTCTGGGCGAAAGCAATCTATATGGTAGTATACATCCTAAATAGATGTCCGATTAAAGCAGTCCAAAATAAAACTCTAGTTGAAGCATGAAGCTTATGAAAGCCTTCGACAAAGCATCCTAAAGTGTTCAATTGTAAATGCTACGTCTGCAATCTTGATCAAAATAGGAGTAAGCTCGATGAAAAGACTACCAAGTCTACAACCAAAGAACTAAGGAGCTTATAATTAGTTGAGACATTGAGTTCGACGAGAATGCAGTCTAGAACTAGGAGGATAAGAAGATTGAGAAGATGTATGTCACCTTGCTAGACATACCATCTACTTGAGAAGAATCAATAGCGTAGGAAAAAGGTAAGCTTCGGATTCCACCACTCATAACGTAACACCACCATCCTCTCCAAGAGTAACACAATAAGATTCCACTCTAGAGTCTCCAATAATAAGGGTAAAATCCCTTAGAAGAACATACGACACATACAACTTTGCTATCTTAGAACCAAAAAACTATGAAGAGACATCAAAAGAAGATGTTTAGATAAAAGCCATGGAGGAAGAGAAGAAGATGATCAAGACAAATGAAACCTAGGAGCTCGTCAATTGCCCCAAAGACAAAGAGATGATCAAATCAAGTGGGTTTACAAGACAAAGCTCAATGCATATGGGTCTATTGAGAAGCATAATGCAAGACTCATGGCAGAAGAATATTTGCAACGGCCATATATCGATTATGCTGAAACTTTCGTTCTTGTTGCTCGTCTTAATACTTTTTAGGCACTCACAGCCCTAGCAACATAAAAAGAAGGGAAGATCCATCAACTACAAGCGAAGTCAACATTCTCAAATGGATTTATCGTCGAAGGCCAAGAAGAAAAAGTTCTAAAATTTCAAGAAGGCCCTCTACAGGTTAAAGTAAGCGTCACGAATACGGTATAGCAAAATAGATTAATACTTGACCAATCAATGATTTGAGAGGAGTATGAGTTAGCCAATGCTCTACATCAAGACTCAAGGTAATTCTGAAACTCTCATTGTCTCTTTGTATGAGCAAGATCTCATATATACAGGGAATAATAAGATGATGATTCAAGAATCAAAGAAGAAATGATGAAAACATTCGAGATGACAGACTTGGCTTGATGCACTACTTCCTCAACATTGAGATTGACCAAAATGAAGGAGTATTTATTTTGCAGAAGAAATATGTCAAGAACCTCATGAAGAAATTTATGGTGAATTATTGTAAAACAGTTACAAGACTATTCATGACAAATGAAAAGCTATCGAAGGAAGATGGAGCATAAAAAGTTGAGGCTTCTCTTCACAAAAGTTTGATTGGTAGTATGTTATATCTCACTACTACATGACCAAACATAATGTACACAACAAGTGTACTATCACAATTCGAGAGTCAAATTCATTTTGGAGCTTCTAAGAGAATTCTAAGATATTTTTGAGGAACTACACATTGTGGCATTTGGTATTGGCCATGTAATAGCTAAGTTCATTGGCTACACTAACAACGACTGGGCAAGCTTAACTTATGACAGGAAGAGCACTACCAATTATGCATTCACTTTAGGTTCTAGAATATTCTCATGGGCATCCAAAACACTAGATTTCATGGCACAATCTATTATAGGAGCAAAATAAGTTGCAACTACCGCTAGTTAAGCAATATGGCTTCAAAAAACTCTAGAAGACATCGAAGAAGCACAGACAAATCCTACTCCAATATTTTATGACACCATGTCTAGAATTGCCATATCAAAAAATCATGTCTTCCATGGAAGAACTAAATCTATCGACATCAAATATCACTTCACATGGGAGGTACAAAGTAATGGAGAGATTGAGCTACAATATCGCAAGACTGAAAATCAAGTTGTGGACATATTTACTAAAGGACTACCTTTTTTAATTTGAGACATTGCAAAATATGCTTGGAGTATCATGTGAATGGATCAAGGAGTATCACGTTGAAAGAGAAGACGCGCTTATCACTGTACCTCTTGTACAAAAGGAAGGCAGTGAAATTAGCCTATAGATAGGCATGATAGTGCTCGTGTATGTGTACAAAAAAAAAAAAAAAAACCTTTCCTCCTTTCTTTGTATTACCCACTATATAATAAAAGTCTTTTTTTGTTTAATATCACAAAAAATCTTAAATTGATACACATGAGATAAATTTACTTAAAATTAATTTATTGATCACAAAAGCTCCAAACTTATACATTTTTGACAAATTTACCCAAAATCGGTACACTTCTCATAAATTTACTTTCTATTAGTTTTCATTAAATTTATTGTCTTATTGCTAAGTTGGATAACACACGACAATTGAATAATGTACCAGTTTAGGATTTTACTCTTTGTTTGTTATAGTTATATCAACTTTGTGGTTTTTTGTGGTATTAATTTAATTTAACAAATGGTATATTTGTCACAAACGTATCAGTTTTAGATTTTTTGGTGGTGTTTAAGGCAAATTTATCATAAATATACTTATTTGAGATTTTCCATGATATTAATCATTTTTTAATCCCTTGGGCTTCTTTGGTGCCACTCTCATAAATCTTTGCCCAATCCTTTTCCATTCCCACACGTTTACACACACTAGCATATAAACCAAAAACAACTAACAAAAGAAAAACTCGTGGTTAACATTGAAGAAGCAAACTTGCTTTTGTAATATCAGGACAAGCCCATTGAAAGAGAACAATGAAGGAAATGTAAGCATGTTACTGATTTCCTATGTACATACTTTAATTATATATGATATGTTCCCAATTTTTCACGGACAGAATGAGGGCAAGGCTAGTGAAAAAGGTAAAGGAAAGAACGAAAAGAGAGCATTACCGGGCTAGCTATGGCACTTATACAAATCCAAACTTTGGTGTCACAATCTTAAATGTAACATTTAGAATCAGAGAACTTCGCCGATTACATAACATATGTGTGCCTCCTAGATATTAACATATAGTCAACATACTTTAATTATATATGATATGTTCCCAATTTTTCACGGACAGAATGAGGGCAAGGCTAGTGAAAAAGGTAAAGGAAAGAACGAAAAGAGAGCATTACCGGGCTAGCTATGGCACTTATACAAATCCAAACTTTGGTGTCACAATCTTAAATGTAACATTTAGAATCAGAGAAATTCGCCGATTACATAACATATGTGTGCCTCCTAGATATTAACATATAGTCAGTGGTTTTTATGCGTTTCATTGTTGTTTATGTGCGTTGTGTTAATGCCAGTTTTACGTGTGCAATCCTCAGTTGTTTTATGTGATGAAGATATTATGCCTTCACTTGGTCTTTTGCAACAGCTTGGAACTACAATCCAACAAACGATATCAACTCCTCACACTTCACAGCGAAAATTAACAAAGGATAAATTTGTCATAAATGTATCAGTTTACAGTTTTTTATAGTTAAAAAATTAATTTGGAGTATTTCGTGGTATTAACCCTTTTTTTAAATTATGGGCTAGACTTTCGATCAAATATAGTTCCAGGTGAAACATTTTTCCAAGTGCCCGTACACTTCTTAGGTTCAGTATTCTAGCAAGCATGCCAATTGACCGAGTCTAATTCCAGGTGGTTTTTCTGTGTTCTGTACTTGCACTAAAAATGGGACACATATAAGGCTTATTTGCGAGAGATTAAATTTTACATATTCCTTACTTGTTATTTTTTTAATACTACTAAAATAAAACGTTATTCTTTAGTGATATTGGATAAAATAGAAAAACAAAGAACAAGTGAGAAACTTCAGAGAAAAAGAAAATTATAAAAATGTTTCCAAGGATTGGAACAAAGAGTGTCACGCCCCGATCTTCGAGAGCGTGCTCATCCCTTGGTGGTTGATAAAATTTGCGACATTCCAAGATGCGTCGCCGACCCATTCATTTTATTGCACATGCTGAAGCAAATAAATAATACCCCTGACAACAACCAACACGGGATAGAAAAATAGAAAACAAATTCACAACCAAAACACTTTTATAAACACCCCGGTTTATATACAAGACTACTCTAAAGACAAAAGTCTACAAAAGATAGGCTCTCAAAACAAAGCTGTCCTAAGACTAGCTAACCGGACAGATTCGCCGATTCTTTGATCTCCACAAGCTTTGGGGGCGTCGGGTCCTCCACAGCACCATCAAGAGGGTCAGTTGCACTCTTACCTAGAGTGGCATCGACTATCATAGTGGGAATTTCAAAACCCTAGAGGGGACCCACACGGAATCCATTGAAACTATAACGAAACCAGGCTTTGAACCGATGAGTTATCCTTTGAGTTAGGTCCTCATTGACCCAGACGGTGGTCACCACGAGTTCATAGACCCATTGACCCCTTGGGGCATGGTAGTCAAATCTCCGCTCGGTAACCTTCATGGGCCGACCAAAACGTTACGGATGAACAATCATCTAAAGACCGGAAAATATTAAAGTCCACAACAGGGTGAGACAATGTCTTAGCAAGTTCACCTTCTAAACTCCGACTAGAAAGGAAATATGCCTAGGGCGTCCTAACCGCACATCCATACAATCACAGAGACTTACCTCGTCTCAGATCCTTCTTATATGTCAGCATAGTTTATATACCCAACCATATGCGGTAATCAAACTTAAACAATTGGAATGCCATCACTTTCATCTCAATAAATACAAGGGGTCTTGATTATATGGCCAAATTATTATGACATGTTCCATTCCGTGTCACAAAATTTTGGTCTCATAATTCAGCACGTTAATTTCACTTAGCATGCGTTGCAATTGTTAATCACGGCCACACATGAGCATGGCCTACTCGAAGTTCGGCAGTCTTCTGGTGTAGCTAGGCGTTGTCTCGCCCCATTGAGCATGGCAACGTCACTACATCAATGACATTCCATAAAGGAGCATCGGTCCAGCCTCTACTGCGACCAGCATCCATTGATAGGGCATCCCAAATAGGGGCACGTCCACCCGACTCATTTCAGGGATGAGTTCTCTTAACCAACACCCGACCGTTCAATCTCAGCCCAGGATGCCATGTATTGCACTCAAATACCTCAATTAAAATAGTGAACCTGGCCTATTTTCTTCGTATTAAAAATACACGGCAAAATAATCGTGTGTGGGTACACGGTCGATTTGAACTAGAAAAACTAATACCATTCCTTTTCAAATCAACTATTTGATATAGTATTTAAAACTATTTTCGGTGTCAAAACCCGACACCTGTTAATTTCTAAATAATTACCAAAATTTCCAAATTCTGAATTAAATACTCAAATTTCAATCACCACTTAATGTGCATAATTTAACATTCAGTTGCAGAAACCAAGTACACCATTGCAATCAGCACAGAATTCTGGTCACCGACTATCCCGGTATAATTTCTGGAAAATAGTAAATAATTAAATAAATACCAAAATTAATTAAATAATTCAAATAAATTACCATAAATGCTCACTAAGGCTATAAATGCTAATCTAACTACCTAAATGGGCCTAGAAAATTTATAAACTATCTAGATAAATAGTACAACTACTTTAGTTCCTAATCTATCCGTTCTAACCACCCAACATGCATAAACGGAAAATTAAATCACTAATCCATTCTAACTAACCACATAAACTCTAATTAGCCTAAACTAATTATCCACTAAGCATCATTAACTCTATAAGCAGAGTTTAGCAAGTAAACTCACTGGTTTAGCATTCCGATGAGTTCACGGCGATGATGACACGAAGGCAGACGATAACCAAGCCCACAATGACACCAATAAAGGTCTGGAAGGGCCCAGAAAAGCCATACGAACTTCTCAGCTGAGTTGAGGGGTTCGGTTCTATCCAAGGCCGAACTGGAGGGGACCAAGGTTGGAACAACCGCCTGAGGTGGCAAGGTGGCTGGATGAGCAAGCATGGGCGACGGTGGTGGCAACGGACGGTTGGACGGTGACATATGGTGGCTGGACAGCTCACTAGACCAGCGAACAAAGGTGAATGACGGCGCTAGGAGGCGGGACGATGCGCAAGGGCTCGTGGTGGCGCGATGGCTTGCGGATGGCAAGCAGCGGTCTTAGTGGCTCCAAGTAGTGGTTGACAGTGAAGGGAAGCTACTGGCTGGTTTTCTCTATAATTCTAAGCTTTCAAATTGCTCTAAAATGGAGAAAGCAAGATCAAAGAGGAAGAAGAAGCTAGCTGCTGAAGAGAGGGGGCCACCAAGCCTAAATATCCCATTTTCATCATCACACATGCCCCACCAGCTGCTGCCTTCCATCCTCATCCATTTGCAGCCCTCAATCTTCCACAACACACTTCCTAAATGGTCCAAAATGTTACCTCCCCCATGGCCTACGAATTTTGTACCAAAATCCCATAAATTGAATCAATTCCTCTCCAATTGGATCCAATTTGACGTCCATAAATCTAGCCAAGGTGCCATCACCAAAATCAACATTTTTCCTCATCAATGTTTCCAACTTGAATCCCATAAACACAACAAAAAACGGCCTTCTTTACTTTGAATTTTTGCCAAAAATCTCAATTTGTTGAAAAATTTTGAGGATGAGTCGACATTCCCTAAAATGAATCGTGACATGACAAAACTTTCAATTTCTAAAATTGGGTTTAAATTCACGGTTAATTTCAATTTGACGCGATTTGCGATTTTAGCATGACCTCACTTACTAGATAGGTTTTAGAAATTTTTGGTGCAACTAACCCGTGGTCGATTATTTTCGAGCTACATTGTGTATCTTCGACACATTGTGCAATTAACTCTCGGTTGTCGTGAAAATCTCAATGTTTCAAATACAACACAGGGTACAGAAATGACAGAAAAATTAGTCTAGTGCCGTTCGACAAGAATTTCGCAATTAGATGGAATCACCCAGACACTAATCGCATACATCTATTGAATCAACCTATCTCTAGTCTTTGATCGATTTTGATAGTGCCGTAATGACCATTGTAGATTAGCACGGTCAAGCAGTCGATTCTTGGTCAAATTCTCGAGTCTATTGCGTCTGGATTTCTTAATGGCTTCATATAATAGACTAGTTATCTCGTGAGTGGCCAATTCAGGGAAAAAAAACTATAGGCGCGTTGATGAAAAGCCAAACTTATTCAATTGAAAACAGAACTTGAAAATCAGGCTGTCACAAAGAGAATGCTTGTTCAATATCTAAACTAAACATACAAAAAGATGTTAAAACACGAGTAGTTGAAGAGAAAAAAATAGAGAAGAAGATAAGTGATTTTTTATATGGAAAACCTTTCGAAATCATAAAGGGAAAAATCATTGTGATGCACTAAACAATCTCTTTACTATTAGTATAATTATCAGAGTTACAAGCTTCATGGTTCGGTGTGGAGGAAGAGACTAGGGATGAAGATGGCCAATGTGACGTAGCAACACTGCCTCGATGGTAGCCTTCATGGTTCGATTTGGAGAAGAGACCGTGGTGGAAGTTGGGCATTGGAGATTAAAGTTGATATATTGCTTTGGAGAAATGGATCATTGAGATGTCTTGGCAAGAAGGATGCTTGAATTAAGGGGAGCACACTTATTACTAAGCTCACACATGAGTAAGAGATTGTTGAAACACATGTGAGTTGTGTTAGAAAATTTCTAAATCGGAGAATTGGTTTGTTGGGCAATAGTTGTTTCATAAGTGAAGGGTGTTCCCAAGAAAACCATACCGTAGTCTCACAGCTATCCTTTTTAATCATTGGATTGAATTCAATATGGTAAACATGCCTTGACTATGATCCATTGAACAAGGTAGGATGTCCTTTGCCTTCTCTAGTTGCCCATGCTTTTTCATGATCTTTTATCTAGTTTTGAATATGAATTTTGGAGACTTGTTTGCAGATATTCACAGGTTGATTCAAAATAATAGCAGCAGCAATGCAATACGAAGATAATCATGAGATTCCAAATCGAAGTGATTATTAGGACAGGACAGGATTGTTGGAGAAATCGTTCCAGAATATTTTGAAGCTGACAAAACGTTTCTTTCAGTCTAGTCTGGATATCTGCAGATCGTCTAGTTTAAAGTCTGAAGACTTTCTGATCACCAGACTCAAGACTCAAGACTCAAGACTCAAGACTATTCTCATTGACAGTCTTTCTGATCCAGTGGCGAAGGAAATCCAGAGCCGAAGTATATGGTTGAGGATTTAATCCTATCCTCTGGAGAAGATCTTTTTGGCTGGATAATCATAACGGATTCTTTTGTTCATATCTAGATCAATTGAAGATCCGATGGTCGACGAAGTATTCTTGGAATGTTCTATTCTTGGAAACCAAGATCCTGATTGTATGGGCGAACAGGATTGATGGGCTATCGTCATGTTCCTTTTATAGCTCGAATGATCTTCTTGATTGATTCCGTCCAACGGGTAGATTGGAGGAATTCCTTTGGTAAGTGCCAACGGTATGATGGCATAAAGGAGTATAAAAAGGAAGACGTTCTAGTTGTTTAAGAGGGTGATCGATAGAGAAATTCCAGAGTCTGAACACCTTGATTATTAGTCGATATAGTCTGAGTGAAATTGTATACACAGAGAGTGTTTGTACTTGGTGATACCTTGAGTGAGTGTGGTAGATCATCTACACCGAGAAATCAAGGAAGATCAACACCGTAACATCTCTTTGTTCATAGTGGAATCCAGCCGAATTGGTGTCGGTGCGAAGAGTGGACGTAGGCTTGGATCAAGCCGAACCACTATAAACCGCGTGTTTAGTTCTCTCTTTCCTTCACTTAGTCTTACGTTGATTATTACTCTTTGCAAATCCTTCAACCTGTCTAAGTATTGCGCAAGTATACAGAAATTATCAAGAAAAATCTTTGTATACCTATTCACCCCCTCTAGGTACTCATACTAGCAATATCAATTGGTATCGAGCCCGTGTTCTTACTTTGTTTGAAGTGTTTTACTTCGAGTAAAAGATCCATGGCTAGTATGCTAGCACCAGGGCTGATGGAAGGGCAAAGCAATACTGCAGACCACCCTACTTCGATGGAAAGGATTACAACATCTGGAAGAACAAGATGAAAGCTTTCCTACGATCAAAGGATCCTCTGGAATGGGACGTTGTGGAAAGAGGAATCACTCCTGCTGCTGCATCAATCTCTGAAAGAGGGAAAGACACTATTGAAACCAGCGGAATGTCTCAGGAAGAGATAAACAAGAGACAAGCACTCGATGCGAAAGCAATTTACTCTTTATATTGTGCCTTATCTCCAACTGAATATAACAGAATATCTTCTTGTGTTACAGCAAAAGAAGTATGGGATAGATTACACATCACCTATGAAGGGACAGATCGAGTGAAGGAGACCAGAATTAACATTCTCCTCGGTCAATATGAATCCTTCAAAATGAAACCAGGAGAATCTATAACTGACATGTTTAGTCGTTTTACAGATATTGTCAATGGTCTGGAAAACCAAGGACAAAAAATTTCTGATCCCATGAAGGTGAACAAGCTTCTGCGTGGACTCTCAAAGGATTGGAATCATAGAAAGACTTCAATAAGAGAGACGCAAAGAATTATGCCTCTATCTGTTGACGAGCTGATTGGAACTCTTCAGTCTTATGAAGTGGAACGAATTAATGAGGACGAAGATCCAAGAGGTAAGAAATCTATTGCGCTAAAATCAAATGATGACTCGATGATGCAGATTCGAAGATGATATGGATGATGAGGAGCTCGCCCTCATGATAAGAAGATTCAGAAAACTGAATAGAAAAGGCAAAAGGTTCAACTCAAAGAAACAAAGTTTTCGAGACAGCGAGACCAAGTCTCGTTGATGATGAGGAACCAAACAAAGATGTAGTTTGCTTCGAATGTAAGAAGAAGGGACACATCAGACCCAACTGTCCTCTTCTGAAGAAGAAAAGAGGAAAAGCTGAGAAGTTTCGAAAGGCTCTCAAAGCCGAAACCTGGAGTGATACATAATGTGAAGAGAGTGATAATGAATATGCCAACATATGTTTGATGGCACATTCAGACTCGACTTATCTGGATCGAGACTCGGACAGTGAATTTGAGGTAAGTGATTTTAAAATCCTGTCAAAGTCTCTAAATATATTGATGAACCGTGTTTCGTCTTAAGACTTCTCTCAAAAGGGTTTCCGAACTTAAAAAGGAAAACTCAGCTCTAAAACAAAAGGAAGTCATTTTAGAAGAAAGAGTTAAAAGTCTAGACCTAAATGTTTATGCTCTTAAAGAAAAAGAAGATGATCTTTTGAAAGAAAATGTTTTCTTAAAAACGGACTTATCAAATATTTCAAAGAAGTTTTCGATAGGATCCGAAAAGCTTGAAAAAGTTCTTTCAGTTCAAAGACCTTACTTCAATAAGTCTGGTTTAAGCATGACAGCGGAAACAATTCCCTTGATTGATTTTCCTAAAGTTAAAGAAAGAATTAAGAAAAGACCGTCGAGAGAGGCTTACAAAAATCATTTCAAGAAAGTTTTTGTAAAGTCTGTTGGTCGAAATGCTCTAAGGTGTTCAAAGTGTAACAGTAAGGATCACTTTGAAAAAGAATGTCCTATGGTTTGGAAACCTGTTAAGAAAGTATGGCCTAATAATGCTTATCCTACTAACACCAAAGGACCCAAGAAAATTTGGGTACCAAAGAAAACTTGAGATTCTCTTTTAAATGCAGGTCTCCGTCAAGAGAAAGATAAAATGGTATCTTGACAGCGGATGTTCAAGACACATGACAGGAGACTCAAAGTGCTTCGAAAAGCTTGTTCAAGTAAACGGCGGAAATGTTTCATTTGGAGGAAACGGCAAAGGAAGCATCGTGGGATTTGGAACTGTGAAAATTGGAAATCTCACAATAAGCAATGTTTCTCTAGTAGAAGGACTCAACTATATAACCTTCTCAGCATTAGCCAATTGTGTGATACTGGTTTCAAGATCTCCTTTCAAGAAGGAATTTGCTATGGAATTAGTAAAGACTCTACTCAGTCTTTCATGGGTCGAAGACATGGAAACATCTACCTCTTAGACATGAAATTGAATGAATCTCAATGTCTAATTTCAATCCAAGATGAAGCAAGCTTATGGCACGAAAGCTTGGCCATGTCAATATGAAGCAATTAGCCAAAATCTCATCAAAGCGGCTTGTTCGAGGTCTACCCAAATTACCATTTCAAAAGTCCGATCCATGCACACCCCGTATTCGGGAAAACAGGTAAGAAATTCATTTAAGCCAATAAATCATGTCTCCACTAATCATGTACTACGATTCGCATATGGATCTCTTCGGACCAACCGAACTCGAGTATTGGAGGTAAGAAATATTGCCTAGTAATTGTGGATGATTTCTCTCGCTTTACTTGGGTATATTTCTGGCAAGAAAGTCGAAACCTTTTCCTATTTTGAAAAATTTGCTAAAAAGGTTCAAAATGAGAAAGGATGTGTTATCTTAAGTATAAAAACAGATCATGGAGGTGAATTTGAAAATCAAGATTTCACAAAATTGTGTGATGAATCTGGTTTTAAACATGTATTCTCTTCTTCATACACTCCTCAAAGCAAAATGGAGTTGTGGAAAGAAAGAATAGATCTCTTCAAGAAATGGCTAGAACACTTTTAATTGAAAACAAAATTTCTTCACGATTTTGGGTCAAGTCATTTCAACAAAGCATGCTATATCATTAATAGAGTCTTTCTAAGACCTATTCTTGAGAAAACCCCTTATGAATTATTCAAAGGTAAGAAGCCCATTGTTTCATATTTTCATGTGTTCGGTTGCAAATGCTTTATATTGAAAAATGCAAAAGATCGAGTTGGTAAGTTTGAAGAAAGATCAGATGAAGGCATCTTTCTTGGATATTCTACATCAAACAAAGCCTACAGAGTCTACAATAAGAAGAGCCAGTCTGTGGAAGAGTCAATGAATGTCAAATTTCAAGACTCTACGCAAGATGAACCCGATCGAGACTCAATATGAAGAGTCCGAACCGCTCGCACCTTCCAAAGCTTACAACTCAAAAACTATCTCGGACTACGGAAGACCAGCATCAAGATGTTCATGAAGATTCAAATAAAGAAAGAGATCATCATCGAAAAAAATCAAGAATCGGAAACACAAGTCCAAATCATCCTAAAGATCTCATTATCGGCGAAATTAATGAAGGAATTCGCACCAGATCCAAAAGACGTGAAGAGTCTAGTGCTGTTGCTCTCATATCTGAAATTGAACCAAAAAGCATAGAAGAAGCTTTATCTGATGAAAGCTGGATCGAAGCTATGCAAGAGGAGCTCAGATAGTTCAACATTAACGATGTCTGGGAATTGACATCTAAACCAAAAGGTAAAACTGTTATTGGAGCCAAATGGGTGTTCAGAAACAAGATGAATGAAAAGGGAAAAGTCGTACGAAATAAAGCAAGACTCGTGGCCAAGGGATACACGCAAGAAGAAGGAATAGACTATGATGAGACTTATGCTCCTGTAGCAAGGTTAGAAGCTATTCGACTATTACTTGCGTTTGCTTGCTTCAAAAATTTCAGGTTATTCCAAATGGATGTCAAAAGTGCTTTCCTAAATGGATTTATCCAAGAGGAAGTTTATGTGGAACAACCGCCTGGATTTGAAGACCCAAAGAAGTTAGACTCAGTCTTCAGACTAAAAAAGGCCCTGTATGGTCTAAAGCAGGCACCTCGAGCTTGGTACGACAGACTAAGTAAGTTCTTATTACAGAACGGATTTGTCAAAGGTAAAGTAGATACTACTCTATTCATCAAAAAGGAAAACAAAAGCTTTTTACTCGTTCAAATATATGTTGATGACATTATTTTTGGATCCTCTAATGAAAGTCTTTGCAAGAAATTTTCTAAGTCTATGCAGGATGAGTTTGAAATGAGTATGATGGGAGAATTAACATTCTTTCTTGGCCTTCAAATAAAGCAATTGAAGGAAGGAACTTTTATTTTCCAAGAAAAATATGCTAATGATCTTGTCAAAAGATTTGGATTGGAAAATTGCAAGAAGATTGATATACCAATGTCAAGTTCTTTGAAGATAGACAAAGATGAGGAAGGAAAGAAAGTTGATCAAAAGTACATGGGGAGCATCATCGGTTCACTTCTTTATCTTACTTGCTTCTAGACTCCGACATTTTATTGAGTGTTTGTATCGTGCTAGGTTTCAATCGGATCCTAGAGAATCTCATCTCGGTGCTGCAAAACGTATCATTAAATACATTGCTTCATCTTCAAGCATGGGTCTTTGGTATCCTAAGAAGGGAGACTTCAATCTTCTAGGATATTCAGACGCAGATCTAGCCGGCTGCAGAATCGATAGAAAGAGTACTTCTGGAACTTGCCAGTTGCTTGGAAGCAGGACAGTATCTTGGTTTTCAAGGAAACAAAGCACTGTAGCTCTCTCAACAACAGAAGCAGAGTATGTTGCCCTTGGAAGCTGCTGTTCACAAATTCTATGGATAAAACAACAGCTACAAGACTTTGGCATTGAAGACTTATGCACAGAAATCAAATGTGACAACACCAGCGCAATCAATCTCACCAAAAATCCAATTCTTCATTGAAGAGCAAAGCATATAGAAATTCGACATCACTTTATTAGAGATCATATTCAAAGTGGAGAAATCTCGATTCAATTTGTTGATTCAAAAAGTCAACTCGCGGATATATTCACAAAGCCTTTGGAGAAAAATCAATTTGATTTTATCTGCTCCAGACTCAACAATTTGAAGCTTGAAGAAGTTAAAGTCTAGAGACTCTCCAACCTTCAGACTCAGAAAGTTGATCGTCAGACTCAAATTAGTCATACTCTAATCTCTCAGACTCAGACTTTGATCACTATAGGCTGTAAGTTGTTACTTTATCTAAACTTGAAAAGGTATGATCTTTCGTTTAGTTATTTTGTAATCTCCATGAAAATCGAAAAACTTGTCTTTTCAAAAGGATTAATTTTGGCAGTTATTGATTTCGAAAAGAGGTATTCGTACACCTTCCTTGTACCGATTGAACTTCCCCTTTTCAAAACTGAGTTATATATACACAGTTTTTCTCTTTCAATCTTCAAAACCCTAAAAGCATTTTTCTCTCGATCCGGTTTCTACTTCGTGTTCATCCTCGAAAAAGTTGTCATCTTTTCTTGGGAAAGCAAGCAAAGGAATCTCTCAGCGACAAGAAGAATGTCTTCTTCGAGGAAGTCTTCAAGAATCGCGTCAAGGGGACCACGAGAAGATGAAGGAGGGACCTACCCACTTTGATCTCACGAAGAGGAAGAATTATCGAGTCAAGCAACACAGCCCGACTCATTCTCCACCACGTCATTCAACGCCTTCTACCCCACAAGGTGCGGGTCAACATCCGGAGGAAGAGGTCATCGAGGACGCAGACCCTGTAAGAGTCCGAAAACCCTCTTATATTTACAAACTCTACCGTGCATTGAAAAATACTGGGACTCCGATGAAATATGTGGATGATTTTCTTAAAGAAAAGAACTATGGGAATGAGTACATTTTTCTGAAGAAAATGGATGATTTGGGAATTGCTCCCAAAGGTAAAGCAGAGGAAGTGCTTGCAAATATTCCGAGTGATCCTCGGATGTCGGGCCCAAATTTGATTGATGGGAACGACGATGACAAAATGTTCACTGATTTTCAACCGAGATTGGGTGTTGCTGCGAAAGTGAAAGAAAAGAGGATGGAGTTATTTAAATCGAAGGAACAGGAAACTTTGTTCTTCAAACTGCTGAAACGAGGGGTGATAAACCCTAGGAGTGTTGACTTCGATTTCCTAGATGCTGTGAATGTGAACTTGAGAGAAAAGTTGACCGCTTCAACCGGAACGTTTTTGCACCGACACCACGGACGGATATGCACAAGCGATCGCATATTTCTATTCAAATCTTAGCTTTATTGATGCGAATAGAATATCTTTCGGTGTTCGAGATCGAGGATTATGTGTTGGATGTGGATATGTTGGCGGACATACTTGGAGTTGAACGGGCACGATATCAACCAGTCAAAGTCTCAGTTGCTCGTGCCACAATGGACCTTGTCGAAGATAGAAATATTGAGGGAAAAAATCATCTATTCAAGGATGCGTGCCATCAACATTGTGTTGCACAAAATTGTTATCAATTGCATTAGGCCGAAGTCTACATCAAAGACTGATGTGTCTAATTCTGAAGCAAAATTGATGTACGCAATCAACTCTGGGAAGAAGTTCTCTCTCCCTCACACTATTCTCTTCCACATGTACAGAGCAATGTCGAAAGACAAGGGACAATTTCCTTATCCAGGTCTGGTGACCAGGATCTTCAGACACATGAATATTGAACCGCCACACACTCTCTGCGTACGACCGTGCGATAAGATGGTGGTAGATTTAAAGATGTTGATAAAGATGCGTCTGAAAGAGCTTTCAAAGGCAATGGAGAAATTCAGAGTGAAGACTCCAGTTCCGTCTGCTTCAAAAAGAAAGGGAAAGGAAGCCATTGGTGCTCCCACCAAAAAGAAGAGAACTCTCATCTTGGAAGATGAAGAGGAGGAGGAAGATCTTACAATCACTGCTCTGATAAGGACAAGACATTTTGTTCCCCAATCAACAGAACAGCAGAAGAATCAGCGAGAAGAAGAAGAAGACAAGAACAGAGAAGAAGAAGAGCCAAGAGAGAAGGAGACAGAAGCTGAAGAAGAAGGAGAAGAAGAGCAAGGAAAGTCTGCAGCTGAATCTGGAGACAAGGATACAGAAGAGCATCACTCTTCTCCTCTTGATGTCCTAGAGACAGGGGGAGTTGGCGAGCAAGAGAGGTCCTCACCTCATGCTGCCAATAGTGAAGGTCTACGACAATCTCCAGCAGCACCAGAAGAATTTCAAGCTTCTCAATTGCCTGAAGAAGGTCACGATACGTCAGAACCAAATCTGTAAGACTTTACAGAAGCGCCATCGTCTGCATTCACTCCATCGGAAAAAGCCAATGCTAGTACACAAACGGACAATTCTGCAGATTTTCGTCGTATCATGGATATTCTTCTGGAAATGCGTGGCCAGATATATGCTCTGGACTGTGAAATTCAAGCCTTAAAGAATGCTTTGGACAAGCATCTTGATACCCCGGAGGATAAGATGAAAGACCTCGCTACGCAACTTCAAGCCAATGCCAAGGGAGAAGAGGTAGCTCAAGCGAGGGAAGACTTGAAGAAGCTCGAATGAGTAGTCCAGTCCATGGGGGATTTCCAGATTGTGCGCATTCCCAAGCAGACATGACATCTTTCTCACCTTTTTAATGTTGACAAAAAGGGGGAGAAAGCAATTGAACCAACCAACCAACCAACCTTCTTTGACTTTAAATTTGTTTGAATGTGTTTTTTTTTTTTTAACTTGAGTGAACTTGGATAACTTGAATCTTGGATAACTTGAATCTGACTGAATTGACTGTGGATTTAGATGCTTAACTGTTTGCATTTATTTCAAGTATTGTTATATGGTATTACTCATGAAAGACTAACCAATTTTTCTGTGGATGCGAGTCCGGGTTGCTTTGTTAATCTTTATGAGATTGCCATATTGCTTGAGAAATGTTTTTGCGGGTCAAAGTGGTTCAAATCTACAGGAAAGTTTTGTCACCATCAAAAAGGGGGAAATTGTTGGAGAAATCGTTCCAGAATATTTTGAAGCTGACAAAACGTTTCTTTCAGTCTAGTCTGGATATCTGCAGATCGTCTAGTTTAAAGTCTGAAGACTTTCTGATCACCAGACTCAAGACTCAAGACTCAAGACTCAAAACTATTCTCATTGACAGTCTTTCTGATCCAATGGCGAAGGAAATCCAGACCCGAAGTATATGGTTGAGGATTTAATCCTATCCGGAGAAGATCTTTTGGCTGGATAATCATAACGGATTCTTTTGTTCATATCTAGATCAATTGAAGATCCGATGGTCGACGAAGTATTCTTGGAATGTTCTATTCTTGGAAACCAAGATCCTGATTGTATGGGCGAACATGATTGATGTGCTATCGTCATGTTCCTTTTATAGCTCGAATGATCTTCTTGATTGATTCCGTCCAACGGGTAGATTGGAGGAATTCCTTTGGTAAGTGCCAACGGTATGATGGCATAAAGGAGTATAAAAAGGAAGACGTTCTAGTTGTTTAAGAGGGTGATCGATAGAGAAATTCCAGAGTCTGAAGCACCTTGATTATTAGTCGATACAGTCTGAGCGAATTATTATACACAGAGAGTGTTTGTACTTGGTGATACCTTGAGTGAGTGTGGTAGATCATCTACACCGAGAAATCAAGGAAGATCAACACTGTAACATCTCTTTGTTCATAGTGGAATCCAGCCGAATTGGCTGTCGATTGCAAAAAAGAGTGGACGTAGGCTTGGATCAAGCCGAACCACTATAAACCGCGTGTTTAGTTCTCTCTTTCCTTCACTTAGTCTTACGTTGATTATTACTCTTTGCAAATCCTTCAACTGTCTAAGTATTGCACAAGTATACAGAAATTATCAAGAAAAATCTTTGTATACCTATTCACCCCCCTCTAGGTACTCATACTAGCAATATCAAGGATACCATGCTAATGCAATTTGGTATGTTGAAATTGCTCGAGTTGCTAATCTTGATGGGTCATGTAGAGCAAGAGGGACTTGTTCTAAGCATAACATAAAGGAATATGATGGGCAAATTGATCTTTTTCCAGCAAGCATTAAGTACTTGCTAGGCAATATTGCTCATTAATATCTTAAGTTAGTTTGTGGTGCATTTTCATTTTCCAGGACATTTATACACTGATAGAGTCATATGAAGAAATAACTTGGTTGATGTTTCAATGGATTTTTATCTAGTTTTGAGTTCATCACTAGGTCTTCAGAATTTGGTGAAGGTATGAAGCCAAGAAATAAAAGTTACCCTAAGTTCAATCTAGATGTTAATTTCACGACCCTGTCCAACCTTTAAATAAGTGCATTTCAAGATGATCTTCTACTTGGACTATCTATTTCCATACAAGAGTGTCTGCGGTGTTTAGCCTTAAAAATCTGAACCAGAGCTTGGTGTGGACGGTTAACATCATCAAACTAAGTTTAGAAAACAATGCACTCTTCAAATCCTACTTCATTATGACTCCAAAGCCACCAATGAATTAAGCGCAACACATTGATTACCATAGGATTTACTGGTGAAAGGAGTCGTGTTTAAAGTGACCCCAACAGAATTTGTTGAATTTTCTAATCCTATCCCATGGCAGAAAAATTGAGAACACATATATTACAGCAATGCAAAGGTGTGAGGGTGAAGCAACTATTGTACTAATCTTATGAGGGAGAATTGTCCAAAAAGTCCTAAACTTATTAAATAGAGGCAAATTCAATCTTAGACCTTTCAATTGTACCAATTTAGTCTTAAACCTTTTGATAATTTGCCAATATAGTCATAAACTTTTCAATTGTACCAATTTTGCCCAAGAAATTTTGATGATTTGCCAATTTAATCATAAACATATTGTTTGGATATTTGACTGAAATCATTTGACAATTTGCCAAATTAGTTATTTTGGCAAAATATCCAAAAAATATGTTTATGACTAACTTGACAAATTATCAAATATTTAGGATTAAATTGACACAAATAAAAATTTAGAACTAAATTGGTACAATTGAAAATTTTAAGAATGAATTAGCCTTCGTACAATAGATTTAAGACTTTTAGGATAATTATCTCAATCTCGTGAACGCTATAGAAAGATGAGATTTCCTAGTGGCTAGTTACGTTTAGCCTCTCTATTACGAGATTGGACTTGGGCTTTTATCTCCCCATTTGTAGGGGAAGACCCCAAGTGTGACATTTTGACCCCAAGTGTGACATTCTGAAATTTCAGTTTTGCTTTCAATTAAATAAATCAGGCCTTTTATCAATGCGCTTATTGTGCTATTTTCAGAACTGATCAGTCCTGAGATAACTAGACTTTCTAGGAAAGTCATTAAGGATTTTAACGCAATAAACTTGAGAATTTGACCAAAAATCGACTGCTCGACCATGCTCATCTACGAGATTATTATGGCATAGTAAAGATCGATTAGACATCAGAGATAAGTCGGATCGACTGAGATGTGTGACTAAATGTGGGTGATTCCACCGAATTGCAAAATTCTCGTCGATCGGCACTAGGCTGATTTTTCTGTCATTTTGGTACCCCATGTCCGTATTTGAAACCTCAGGATTTTCACGATCATCAAGAGTCACCAATGTGTCAAAGAGGTTCATTGTGGCTCGAAGAAAATCGACCACGGGTCATTTACACTAAAATTTTTTAAAAGTTACCCAGTAGACTAGGTCATGCTAAAATCATGCTAGATTGAAATTAACCGCGAATTTGAATTCGATTTCGGAAGTTGAAAGTTCTATCATGTCACGAGTCATTTTAGGAACGTTGACTCATCCTTCGAAGATTTTTTTGCAAACCGAGACTTTTGGCGAAAAGTCAATATAGGGCTGTTTTTGTTCGGAAAATTCAGAGAACCGTTTTTTATCGTGTTTTTGGGATACAAGTTGGTTCCATTGGCAAGAAAAAATGTCAATTTGATCGAGGACGCAATGGTGGGAATTTTGAGGGCCGAATTGATTTGATTTAAGTGGAAATTGGAGATGAATTGGGAGAAATCAAGTGCAAATTCATAGCCCCCATGCCCTAACCTTTTGGACCACCTCAATAGCTTCTAAGGGAAGATTGATGGCTGGAAAATTGTTGAGGAAGCCAGCAGCCATGGTGGGACCTCTTATAGGAGACAAGAAGATAGAAGTGAAGCAAGTGGCCCCCTCAAAGCCAAAGTTGTCCCCCTTCTCCTTCCTTTCGTCGACCCCCCCCCCCCATCTCAGCAAGTTGAAGCTTCCAAAAACTAGAAAGTCAAGAAGAGCAGCCTCCCTCCACCATCGAGCAGCCTATCTGAGCCGTCTAGCATCATCACACCACCTGCATGCTAGCCGCGCCTCCTTCTTGCCTTCACATCTCTGGCCGTCGTCCCTGTCCGTTCGCACGTCCAAAGGCCTCATCTAGCGTCACCAGCTGCCGTGCGTCGTCACGAAGGCCACCGGAGCCACCACTTGCCTCCGCTTAGTCCCCGCTACAACCCATTATCCCGTTCTCGCCGTTTTAGCCGTTGTCGTCGCTTGGTTCGGCCTTTCTCAATGAAGAACGGAACCAAAACCCCTCAAGTCCTCCGTGCACTGTTTTGCCTGCTTTGGACCACATCCGAGCCTCGAAGGTTATCCCCGCTTTGGAGTTTATCGATCATCTCCACATCCCCGTCACTGTGGTCCCATCAGATTGCTAATCCAATGATTTTACTCAGTAATCTCTGCGTAGGGAGTTAATTATAGTAAAGGGTTGATTATTTTATACTAAGTATGGATTAGGTAGTTAGTTAGAACGAATTAGTAATTTAATCATTCGATATTGCATGTTAGATGGTTAGAGTAGTGCAATTAGTAAGTAGATACGCTGGAGTATTTATTTAAACAAGTTTGGAAATTTTCCGAGCCCGTTTCAATATTTAATTAGGCTTTTTTGGCCTAAGTGTGCATTTTTGCTATTTATTGGTATTTATCAATTAATTTTTTGTAATTATTTAATTAATTATTATTTTTCAAAAATTAGACCAGGATAGTCGGTAATTGGAATTTTATTATGATTGCAATGGTGTGATTGATTTATTTAATTGAATTATGGTTTGTGCAATTTGAGTGTGAATTGTGATTTTGGGAATTTATCTCAAAATTTAATATTTTTGGTATTTAATTAGAAAATATCAAGCTTCGGTTTACAACGCCAAAAATGTGTTTATGGACTATTGAAACCAATGGGATTTTTAAAAGGGAAAATATTGTATTTTAGCTAAGGTCAACCGTGTACCCACACACGATTATTTTTATCAGGCATTGATAATAATAGTGAAATTGTTAGATGATCATGATGGTATACTATATCAGCCTACAGGCTTGATATGTTAGCTTAGGGTGAGCAGTATATAGGTATACTATATCAGCCTGTGGGCTTTGATATATCAGCTTTGGGTGGGCAGTATACCTTAGCAGTTTTTGGTGAGCATTTGGAGTATATTATATCAGCTTGCGGGCCTTGATATATTAGCTTAGGGTGAGTAGTATACTATGTTATCAACTTCTAGCAAGCTATGTTTATTATTAGCTTTAAATGAGCTATACTATCTATCTTCAGCTTAGGATAAGTAGTTCTTGATATGATCGAACTGGATAGATAGTATTGAATGAGTGGACCGAGAGATGGTCTTGATGACATGGAATCAACTAAGTCGATTGATCGATGACTCGATCCGATTTGACACTTTGATGTGTTGAAATGATTCGTTAAATTTATAAATTATACTAACTTGTAGGAAAGAATAGAGGCAAAGGTAAGTCCTTTGACTCATGTTTGTGCTTAGGCAGTCCTTCGTACATATTTTCTTCTTAGTCGGGATTTAGGGGGTAAACTTGCTGAGACGTCATCTCACCCCGTTGAGGGATAACATTTCAGGTCCTTAGATGGTAGCTCCTTCTAAGCGTTTTGGACAGCTGAAGAAGGTTATAAAGCAGGTATCTTACATCCCGCTTCATGGGAGCGCAAGAGGATGGGTCTATGAGCTCATAAGGTCCGTGGTCTGGGTTGATGAGGCTCTATCCCATAAGGTACCCCATCAATACAGATCATGGTACCGACGTGCATGGAATGGACAAAGAGAGGGTCCCATACCGGAATCTGAGATACTGTGTATCTACCAAAGGTTGATTTCAGAAAAGGAACGGTCGACCCTCCAGGTGGTTCAGTGGTGGACCCGTACCTGTCGAATCTAGGTTCCCCGATGTATTTGGAGGAAGACTCGAATGCTTGAGGACTTGTAGCACTCTAACCCCCCCCCCCTTTTGCAAACCTTCTATATAGTCGGCTAATATTGTATGTGACCTTGTTTGTTATGTATAAAGGTGTGGTTTGGTTTTCAAAAATTGTGGCCCTACTTTTCTATCACATCTGGTTATTGTTTGGGGATTTATTTATTCGCTTCCGCATGTGCATTAAAATGAAAGGGTCGGCTATGCGTCCTAGGATGTTGCTATTTAATCGACCGCACAGGGATAGGCACGCGCTCGGAGGATCAAGACGTGACACCAAGTATCTAGATGAAAACTTTCCTTTTCTCAAATGCAAGAAACAATGAGACAGCTTTTTGCTAGAGGAGAAGATTTGAACATGTTTATGGCCTAACGGTATTGTTTTTTTCCTTTTTTTTTTTTTTGGGTCATTGATATAAGTTTTGGAGTGTTTGTGAGATGAAAAATGTTTGGGATATTGGTATTTTAAGAAAATAATTGAAGACTTTCTGTGGGATTATCCTATCAATTATTCATTTGAATTTGCATTTCAAACAAACAGAAAAACCTCTCAAACGGGAACTTTCCATCAACATGTATAAACCGGTGTTACAAATATGCTAGAGGCAAACTCTTTTATTTTTATTTTATTTCATACAGTTATCTTATTAACCTTTATTAGTTCAATTGTTGTTTTTTTATTAAGTATTTTTGGAAATTATGAAAGTTTCGAATTTTATTTATTAAAAAATTATTATTTTTTATTATTTTTACTATTCCGAATTTTTTATGTGTCTTTTGAAGGCAACATTTGGAAATTATATTCGTTAGTTTATAACCTTTCTCGAAAGATTGCATTTGTTCATTTTTCAACTTCTTCCAAAGGGATACCTTTGTTCATTTGTAACTTCTTTTGAAAGGACACATTTGTTCACTTTGCAACCTTTTGCAAAGAGTTACCTAGGTTCTTTATATATATTCACATATACATATATGCGCGTGTCAATTTTTTGGATGAACGAGCATGAAATCATTTTTGACTCTTTTTTCTAAACCCACAACCATTTTTTCAATTGTTTCTTAGAGAAATCCTAGAGAAATACTAGAATTGCTATATAGTATTTTCATTTAACATTTTGTTGTATCATTGAGAATATTTGCCAATAACTATTAGCAACATTATCGAATAAATAAATTCTTAAAGAAAGTGATATCGCACCTTAAAGTCAGACTTGATTGCTCTATTGCTTCAAAGCCATATTTCTCCAACATTTTGTACTTTGAAAGCATTTTTTGCAGGTCTACCAAGTAGTTTCTGATTATTAGCGTTACTATTTGAAAGCAGTTTCACATTTCACCAAAGAGGTTGATTTTTAACACTCCCCCTCAACAGCTATTACTTTCCTTCTGCATCTGATGCCCATGAGCTCCCAAACTTAACGAACTTGGAGCTGGTAGGTCCCTTCATGAAGATATCAGCAACTTGTCCATCCTTCCTAGTAAACTTCATCTCTATCTCTTCTCCACAAAGCACTTTTTCACCAACAAAGTGATAATGGACTTCCACATTCTTCGTTCTGGTGAGAACACTGGGTTCTCTGCTAGTTGAATTGCTGGTTGATTATCACCGTGCAGTCTTACTGGGCATTCATTAATTTTTTGGTGCTGATCCTTTAGCGACTGCACTGATCATGTGCTTCCGTGAGCTGCCATAGCTACAGCTGGATACTTCGCTTCGGTGGTCGACAATGACACGGTTGTATTTTAATGCACCAAGAGACGGCTCTTGAAGTGAGGCTAAACATACCACCCGTTGTCGACCTATGCGTACTGTAGTTACAAGCAAAATTGGCATTGCAGTAGCCAATTATTTCACAACTTCCACCTGCCTTATTCATATTGCAAGATCAATGGTGCCTATAACGTCGAATTACATCTAGGTGAGACTTTCTCAGTTTTTGCATAAACAGACTCACTATGACTACTACCCAGGAAATATCCGGATCTGTCAATGTCAGGCAAATCAAACTGCCGACCAATAGGTGATGCATGGTCGCATCCTCGAGATCTTTCCCTTCTTCTGCTTAAAAAATTGCAGTAACCTCCATGGGGATTAATAATGGCTTGCAATCAAGCATCCCACATCTTGCCAATAAATCTTTGCCATATTTTTCTAAGCACGGAAATAGAACATTATCTCTTCTATCCACTTCAAGTCCGAGAAAATGTTTGAGCTTGCCAAGTTCTTTCTTCTGGAATCAAATTGATAGGTTTCCTCAACAAGTGCATTTCCCTTTCATTGTCTTTGGAGATGATGAGGTCATCCACATAAACTAGCACCATAGCCCATTTATTGACACACGTAGTTGGTGTGGCCACTACTTGTCATGTCCCTTCACTCCCGCTTCATCGTTATTGACATAAGTCGCTCAAAGATAACCGAAAAGCGGTCTATTATTTGTTAACGAGTGATTTTGGGTCACCGATTAAACATACATGATAAGAAGTGCTTCAATTTTCATTGAACTGATGATACATAACACGAGAAATGCATTGAAATATGTAAATTTTTCTTACGTAGGGTTGATAAATAAATATCTCAAGTCCCTTGTTAACAAGATGTAGTTGAAAATTATCCATCAATATTAGCTCAATTGAATGCATTGTCAAATAAATTCAATGATACTGAGAACCGAAATCACAGTCATGCAAAGACGAAGTTTTGAGAGCTATAATTTATTGAGGTTATCTTAATCGACAATTAGAATATATGGGCTAATAATCAAAATGTCTGCAATTTGACTAGGGAGAGTTGCCTCAACTCCTGATAGGCTGGCATCGCCACTACCAACTAAAATTTAAAAAAAAAAAAATCACAATATAAAGTGAGCTATATTAATTAATATTGTAATTTACTACTTTATGGGATTGATTTAATAAAGTGAGATATAATGTTTCTTAATTAGTCTTATATGGAACTGACTAGTGTGGGCCGAGTTGAGCTATGCCTATGATGAGAGCCCGTGGCTAAAAACTCTATAAATAATGCTCAAATCTCTCCTCTAACTCTAATGCACAAATATATTCACATAAGGAGCATTGATCAAATGCTAAGGGTGAGAGGCAATCTCATTGAGCCAGTAATATAGAGGACAATTGAGAAGAAACTCTTGAGTTTAGATTGTTGTTATTTCAAATAAAAAACAATGGATTCTAAATTTGGTGCTAAAATATCTTTACTTAATTATATGCGCTTTCGTAGCTTACATGTGGAATTAGAGCAGCCATAGCCTAGAACTTGAACGTACGGATTTTTCCATTTTTCATATTTTTTTGTGCAATAAAAATTGATTTTGATTGCATAATTCGAACGTGCTCATTGAGATGAGCATTTTGAATGGACACACCACCACGCGCCGTTGCGGCGTCAACACGTGGCAGACACACGCTCCCACGTGTGCAGCGTGGCCAGCGTGTGCATCCGCTCGCTAGGGCTAACGCTAGTGTCCCGTGCAAAGGTGATTGGGGTGAACCAACTCAGGACTCAATCGACTCAACTTGATCGACTTGACCTAAGTCCAACCTAATTCTTCATTGACTGGACTAGTCAATGGTCAGATCGTTCATTGCCCATTGACCAATCAGATCGGCAGTTTGGACCGGTCCAGGAAAGCCCATGTGTGCACTACACGCATTGCACACTCTAGCTGTGTGTATGTGCACATTCGAGCTCCAATTGGAGCGTTCTTAGTACTTGCGTGTTTGCATGAAGATGCTCTACACCATGGTAAATTTATTTTACATGTTTATAGGTGTAAAAGTACATACGGAACCCCAAATACGTGTATTTTTTGGTAATTTTCTGTATTTTTCCTGTACTTTCTATGAATTTGGAAATACAAGCTCTGGCTCACATAAGTATCACCATATAAAGAATGTGTAGAGTATGACTAGTGGATAATATGTATAAGGTTAAACATGTACTAATGATTGGAGCAATGTAATTAGCATTGTATGTAATTTTAGTGACAAATTGCCCCTGTCATCAAATCTAAAATCATGTGTATGTAGTTGGTGTGAGACATGAAGTTTATATCCCTTCTATGAGAGAGTTTCCAAGGATTCAATTGAGTTGTAACTACCAAAGTGACACACTTGATTGGATTTGAAAAATATCGTTCTCATATTTTAGTAGACCGTCTCATGTACTAATGCGTAGTCATACTCCAAAAAGAGGTGATTGTGTATGAGTTCAGTAAGGGATACATAAATAGCCTATGGTTGATAAATGACTGATTTTAGTGATTCATACACCCGAAAGTAATGGATTTATAAAAGTTGGAATGTATTTTTATGGTCGTTGTCATGTAAAGAGTATATAATTATATGTTATGTATTCTACCTAAAGGTATTTATATAATAATGTATGTAACTCTTGTGATGTGAACTTATATGGTTTCAAGTTACATAGTACTTACATAATGCTAATTATATACATTACTTAGTCACATTATCGGTAAATCATAACTCCATAACTATCGAGGTTCTTACTAGTTCAAACTTTAAGAAATAGGAGGAGTATTTTCTGTGTCGCAATGGAGTTGGTGGATGTTCATATTGCTCTTACTGATGATAGATTGGTAGATTACACCACCAACAACGAGACTCCAGAAAGCACATTTTGCTGCTTGGAAAAAGAGCAATTGGATTTGCTTGTTATTTATGAAGCAATCCATTTAGGAACACTCAAAAAATGGTTTGCCAGTTGACTGCCCTACTAGACAAATGATGGAAGCCTTAGTAGCTTGAAACTGTGTCTCGTCTAATGCTGAAATCGGGATACATTTATAAGGACTCTTCAACATAAGATATGATGGTTTTGGTGGTATTATGGATTACGCCGTATGGATGGTAGACCCGAAATCTAAAAATCATACTTATAAAGGAACTCATAAAACCATCAATCATTTTGACAATTTGGATCATGAGAAAGTATCATTCAAAGGATAGTGGCTGTTACTTGTTTTCTAAGAATGTCACATAATGAAAGATTGTGATAAAAAATAAAACTTGATTGTCCAAAAATGAGTCTAAAGGTAATGATTTTTTAGCATTTGTTTATGAATCCAACCTATTAGAAACTCCATCAAGTTTTTGGTGGCTAAATAGCGATGCAACAAATCATGTTGCATTTACTATATAGGGATTCATAAACCAAAGAAAGCCAAATAATGAAGAATCATAGCTCATAGTGGGAAACAACAATAAAGACAACGTTGAATTCATAGGAGATATCATTTTAATTATACATTCTGGTTTTTATTTGATATTAAGAAACACGTTTTATGTACATTTCTTGAGAATGAACTTAATTTTCATATCATGTTTGGACATGTATGGCTTATTATTATTTTTAAATTAAGAATAATATTATTACTACATTCTTTAATTCAAGTAAGGTTGGGTATTGCAATATATCCATTGGATTATACAGATTGCGTTTAACTCTCAATGATATATAGGTTGCTTGTACGGCTGAAAATGTTATTTTCAAAAGACCTCTGCCTAAAGTAGTGTTATGCATTAAAGTCTCAATCATATCTCTAGAGAAAGAGTAGAAAGACTAATAAAACAAACATTCTGTTTACTCTTCAAAGTGACATAAAGACTTGCATAGATTATGATAAAGGTAAGACAACCAAGACAAAGAAAAAAACTGCAGTCCGAAATTTTGTCCTATTGGAGATCATTCACACTAATATTAGTAGGCTCTATATGACAATCTTGTGTAGAAATTTTTATTTCATCATATTTATCTATGACTATTTCCAATATGGATATCTTTACTTGATTAAGGAAAATTTTGAATCTCTTGATAAGTTCACAATTTTTGGATTACAATTGAGAAATAATTGGGAAAAGTCATAAAGGTTGTCAGATTTCATCACAGTGGTGTGTATTTTCGCAAGTATGGCAATATTGGATAGCTTATAAGCCATTGCCAAATACTTGGAGGATTCTCAAGTAATAGCTCAATTTACTATGCTAAAAAATCCTGAAAAAAAAAAAAAAAAAGTGATCAAAAGGTGTAATTGCACTATAATAAACATGATAAGGGGTATGATTAGTAGGACTAATTTACATAGTTTTTATGAGGTGATGCTTTGAAAGCAACTTTTCATATACAAAATTGTGTTTCCACCAAAATTGTTCCATTAACTCTCTTTGAGTGATAGACTAGCCGTAAATATAACTTGAATCATCTTAAGATTTGGAAGTGTCCTGCAAAAGTGAGATTATACAATCCAACATTAAGTTAGAGAATGGATTCCTTCTTCTTGTGTCTTCTCGTTTTTAGAACGAGAGTGATGTTCTTTCTTTGTGCGTACTCCTTCAGGTCCACTCCTAGTTGCTTTTGAGTCTTCAGACAATGTGATTGCAACTGTCTCTTCATAAGAGTCATTCTCACCCCTATTTTTAGAATGACCTGCTTCTTCTGCTTCAACTATTGCTCTTTCTTCTCTTTCCGCTTCTTCCTTCTATGTTTCTTCTTCTTCTTGCTTTGTTTCTTCTCTGTTTCCTCCTTCCTTTTTCCTTTGTTTTCTCAAAACCAACAAAACCTTGAAGATTCTTTAAGGCAATGGCATAAATTGTAAGATCATCTTCATCCTCTTTGTCCTATAGGATAAGTTATCTTCTTTTCTTTACAGGTTCTTTCATAACTTCCTTACCTTTCCTCTTTCTTCTAGTAGAATCTTCCTTGGTTTTGCTTGAGGACTCCTTCTTCAAGCGCTCAATAGCTTTGTTCAGATCTTTCAACCTCATCTTCGAAATCATCTTCAATCCTATTACCATAGGAGCAACAGTTCAAGAGCAAAGTGAGGTAGGAAACTAGATCTGAAAATGTCTAAACAACTGTGTAACCAGCGTTGAATAAGGCAATTGTCATTTGTCCTTCATAACTGTCATGTACATGTGCATCAAGATAGTATGAGGTAGTGAAAATCTCATCCCATTGCAGATGGCAAACATGAGTCTTGCTTCAAATCTGGAAACATCTATTTTTTATGCAGCCTTCGATCTGATGCAGTTAATGACAAGTTTGTGCAATAGAACATTTGAGGCTGGCAGTCTAGAATATGTGATGCCACATTTTGGTAATCTGTCCTTGACAAGAAATCTTGTTGCTTGACCAACTAAGACACCGATTGGTTGAAAACCACTCATTTCCACCCCAAGAATGTCTGCCAGTGTGTCAACATCAACAACATAGGCTTTATCACTCACAGTAAATTGGATTCGATTTTGGTCAAGAAAAGATATATTTGAGTAGAAAAATGCAATCAATTCTAGATATACAATAGCCGTCTCAAAACAGAAATTCTCGAGTTGAAGGAAGGCCAACTTTTCCCTTAAGTTCACCTTGATTGGGTCTAAGAAGTCAAAATCGACAGTTTGAGAGTTCATCACCCCTCTCTTCAGCATTTGGGTATAAACCTTTTTGTGCTCCTTAGAACGAAAGAGTTTTGTTTTTTCTCCAGGAACTTCAATAGTAACACCCATTCTGGGTTTGAAATTTGAATAAAACCACTCATCATCATCCATGTTTTCAAGATGCTCAGTACTGAACCTAGGGTCAGAAAGAAAATAAAGAAAGGATTTCTCTGCCGATCCTTTTGGCGCCAGTCCTAAGCATTCCATGGTTCTTAAGAACACCGTTTCATTCCCATGTCCATGTCCTCTAAGAAAATTCGTAATAAAAGACATCAGAGAACCACCAATTTTCAGATAATTATAGTGCTTGTACAGAACCCGGGTGTCAAGGTTTAGAGGGGAACTACGTCTTGCTTGACTTCCTCTTTCAGAGGTTGGTGCGAAGGATTCTATGTAAAGTTCTTCGGAGAGTTCTGAGAAGATTGCTGTGGAGAGTCTTCTTCAGTTTGATTGAAATATGTCTGCCCTTCTGGCATATTCTGAGGCCCCTTGCTTGCAATCCGAGAGGATTTCCTTTGGTAAGACATGATTGCAGACTTGGAGGATTTCGAAGACGAGTTCGAGAGTAGAAAAAAAAAATGAAGACTTGTGGAGAAATCTTGAGAGTAAAAGTCGGAGAGGAGAGTCTATATTTTAGGGTTTTGAAACGATGTGTTCGAAAGAAGTACTCGATGGTATATAAAGAAACTTAAAGGGGTCATTTGAAGCATCACAATAAAATGCCTTTTAAGAACAATTTTCATAAAGGTAACTTCCAAAAATTTAAAAATCGAAAATTATCAAAGAAATAATTATTTCTAAAAATAAATTAGGCAAGCGACAATTCAGATAATCATACATTTTCATACCAAAAGTTAAAATACCCGGATTCGATACATTCTCATACTGAAGTAGCTTCTTTAAATTCTGAGTTTGACCAGCTTCAGACTTTAAATGATTAGAGATATAACATTCAATTTGGTGTGAATAGACTCAAATAGATTTTTCTCCAGAGCCTTCGTAAAGATGTTTGCCAGTTGATTCTTCGAATCAATGAACTGAATCATAATCCCCCCATTTTGGACATGATCCCTTTTATGAAATGATGTCGTATCTCTATATGCTTCGCTCTTGAATGAAGAATTGGGTTCTTAGTGAGATTTATAGCACTAGTGTTGTCCCATCTGATCTCGATACACGATTCTTCAATCTCAAAGTCTCTTAGTTGTTGTATTATCTATAGGATTTGCGAGCAACAACTCCTAAGAACAATATACTATGCTTCTGCTATTGATAATGCTACAATACTTTGCTTTCTTAAGAACGAAGATACCAGCATATTTCCCAATAGTTGACAAGTGCCAGATGTGCTCTTTCTATTGACTTTACAACTGGCTAAATCAACATCTGAATATCCAAGAAGAGTTAAGTCTTATTCTTTTGGATACCACAAACCCAGCTTTGGAGAAGTCACAACATATTTAATGATGCGATTTGCAGCACTTAAATGAGATTCTTTGAGATCAGACTAAATCTAGCACAGATGCAAACACTGAATAAAATATCAAGTCTAGAAGTAGTAAGGTAAAAAAGATAACCAATCATGCTTCTATATAGCTTCTGATCTACTTTCTCCCCTCCTTCATCCTTGTCCAATTTCAAGGAACTTGACATCGATGTCTCTGTCTTCTTGCAATTCTCCAACCCAAATTTTTTGATGAGATCTCTTGCATATTTCTCTTGATGAATATACCTTTCTTTGATTGTTTTACTAGCAATCCCAAAAAAAAAAAAGGGTTAACTCACCCATCATGCTCATTTTGAATTCATCCTGCATAGATCTAAAGAATTTATTGCACAGGTTTTCGTTAGGAAAACCAAAGATAATATTATCTACATAAATTTGTACTAGTAGAAAATATTTTCCTTTTTTCTTTATAAATAAGATAGTATCAACCTTTCCCTTTTCAAAACCATTATGGGTTAGGAATTTACTCAACCTTTCATACTAGGTTCGAGGTGCTTGCTTGATTTATACAATGTCTTTTTCGGTCTGTAGACTAAGTCTGGTTTCCTTAGATCTTCAAATCCTAGTGGTTGTTTCACATAGACTTCTTCTTGTATGACCCCATTTAGGAACGCACTTTTGACATCCACCTGGAATAACTTGAAATTTTTATAATAAGCAAAAGTAAGTAATAATTTAATTGCTTCTAATCTTGCTACTGGTGCATAGGTCTCGTGATAGTCTATCCCATCTTCCCGTGTATATCATTTTGTCACGAGTCTTGCTTTATTTCTGATCAGTCTTCTTTTCTCATCCATTTTGTTCCTAAAAACCCACTTTGTTCCAATCACGGATTTTCCTTTGGGTTTGGGAATCGGCTCTCATACATCATTGATGCTGAATTGTCTAAGTTCTTCTTGCATAGCTTCTATCTAGCTTTCATCAGACAAGGCTTCGTCTACACCTTTTGGTTCTATCTCAGAAACAAGTGCTAGAGCATTGTACTCTTCTCTTCCTTTGAATCTTGTGCGAATTCCTTTATCAATATTGCCAATGATGAGTTCTTTGGGATGACTCGACTTGTGCCTCCAGTTGTTGTTTGGTCTAAGTGTCTATTGATCATTTGCTTCGTTTGAAACTTCTTGGTCTACTTCTTCTTGTTCTCCAGAATTCTGAACCTCTTTGGGGAAAGTAGACTTTGTAAAGTCTAGAACAGGTTCAGACTCTTCAAGTTGAGTCTGATCTGGCTGATTCTGCATATAATCCTGAAACTTGACGTTCATAGATTCTTCCACGGATTGGGTCTTCTTGTTAAAGACCTTGTAGGCTTTTCTTGAAGTCAAATAGCCCAGGGAGATTCTTTCGTCTGATTTCTCCTCGAATTTTCCAGATTGATCATTTGCATTCTTCAGAATAAAACATTTACAGCCAAAGACATGAAAGTAAGAAACAATAGGCTTCTTTCATTTATATACTTCATAAGGAGTTTTCTTTAGGATAGACCTTAAGAATACTCTGTTGATAATATAGCAAGCAGTGGAGACTACTTCTACCCAAAATCGAAAGGATATCTTGCTCTTTATCAAGAGAGTTCTAGCTGTTGGAGAAATCTTTCCAGAATATTTTGAAGCTGACAAAACGTTTCTATCAGTCTAGTCTGGATATTTGCAGACCTTCTGTTTAGAGTCTCGAAGACTTTCGATCACCAGGACTCAAGACTCAAGACTCAAAACTCAAGACTCAAGACTATTCTCATTGACAGTTTTTCTAATCCAAGGACGAAGGAAATCCAGAGCTGAAGTATTTGGTTGAGAATTTAATCCTATCCTCGGAGAAGAACTCTTTGCTGAATAAATATAACGGATTCTTTTATTCGTATCTAGATCGTTTGAAGATCCGATGGTCGACGAAATATTCTTGGAATGTTCTATTCTTGGAAACCAAGATCCTGATTGTATGGGCGAACAGGATTGATGGGCTATCGTCAGGTTCCTTTAATAGCTCGAATGATCTTCTTAATTGATTCCATCCAACGGGTAGATTGGAGGAATTCCTTTGGTAAGTGCCAACGGGTATGATGGCATAAAGGAGTATAAAAGGAAGACATTCTAGTTGTTTTAGTGCGTGATCGATAGAGAAATTCCAGAGTCTGAAGCACCTTGATTATTAGTCGATACATTTTGAGCGAAATTGTATACACAAAGAGTGTCTATACTTAGTGATACCTTGAGCGAGTGTGGTAGATCATCTACACCGATAAATCAAGGAAGATCAACGCTGTAACATCTCTTTGTTCATAGTGGAATCCAGCCAATAGGCTGTCAGTGCAGAAGAGTGGACGTAGGCTTGAATTAAGCCGAACCACTATAAACCACGTGTTCAATTCTCTCTTTCCTTTACTCAGTCTTACGTTGATTATTTTTTGTCGCAAATCCATCAACTATCTAGTATTGTGCAATTATCAAGAAAAAATCTTTTATATACCTATTCACCCCTCCTCTAGGTACTCATACTAGCTATATCACTAGCCATCTCCTCTAAGGGTCTGTTCTTCCTTTTCACAACCCCATTTTATTCTAGAGTGTATGGAAAAGATAAAACATGCTAAAAACCATATTCATCACATAACTTAGCAAAATCCTAATTTTCAAACTCACCTTCATGGTCAGTTCGTATACCTGAAATAGCATAACCATTTTCATTCTAAACCTTCTTCGCAAACTTCGAGAAATAAGAGAAGGCTTCAGACTTACTTGCTAGAAAGTGTACCCAAGTGAAGCAAGAGTAATTATTCACGATTACTGGGCAATATTTTTTTCCACCAATACTTTGAGTTCTAGTTGGTCCAAAAAGGTCCATATGAAGAAGCTACAAAGCTCGATTGGTAGAGACTTGATTCACAGGTTTAAAGGAACTTCTTACTTGTTTTCCCAAGACACAGGGAGTGCATAACTCATTCTTCTGGTAAGTCAGATTAGGAAGTCTTTGAACAAGTTTCTTAGAAGAAATCTTGGCAATCTATTTCATATTAACATGACCAAGCTTTCGATGCCACAGACTTGCTTCATCTTGAATACAAATAAGACACTAAGAACTTTCTGGATTTACATCCAGAAGGTAAATGTTGTCATGCCTTTGATTGGTAAAGTATTGAGAGAAGTCTTAACTTGTTCCAGAACAAACACTTTCTTGGAAGTTTATTCTGAAACCAGTATCACAAAGCTGACTTATGCTTAATAGATTGTAGTTCAAACCTTCTACCAAGGAAACATTATTAATAGTCAAGCTTCCAATCTTCATAGTTCCACATCATATAATTTTTCCTTTGTTGTTTCCACCAAAAGAAACTTTTCTTCCATTCAGTCTAACAAGTTTTATGAAGTAGCTTGAGTCTCCTGTCATATAACTCGAACAGCCACTATCCAAATACCATTTCATCTTTCTTTTAATAGTAACCTGTAATCAAAAGAAAAACTCGAACTTTCTTTAGTACCCAAATTTTCTTAGGTCCAGAAGAGTTAGTATTAAAAACAGTCTTAACCCAATTCTTCTTAGCTTGTCTCAAAACCTTAGGACATTCTTTCTCAAAATGTTCTAAACTATTATACTTTGAACATCTGAGTGCACTTTAGCCAATAGGTTTTACAAAAACTTTTTGAAAATGATTTTTGTAAAATGCTTTTGCAGGTCTTTGTTTAATTCTTTCTTTTACTTTGGGAAAATCAATTAATGGAACAATTTCCGAAGTCATACCTAAACTAGATTTGTTAAAGTAAGGTACTTGAGCTGAAAGAATTTTCTCCAGTTTCTAAGATCCTTTTGAAAATATTTTTGTTATATTTGAAATATCTCTTTTCAAAATAGTATTTTTCTTTGAAAGAGAATCGGAAATTTCTTTCAAATTATCAAAACTTGTTTTCAGACTTTCAAATTTTTCTTTCCAAGAAACTTCCGTTGCTTGAGCTTTGAATTCTCCCTTTTTAGCTCAGAAATCCTTTTAAGAGAGGATTTAAGACTAAGACAGAGTTCATCTATATACTTAGAGACTTTGACGGGAATTTTTAAGTCACTAACCTCAATTTCTTTGTCTGAATCTAAATCAGAGTCTGTTTCTGATTCTAAGTTTGAGTTGGGATGAGCCATCAGACATATATTAGCATATTCTTCTTCACTTTCCTCACACTCGATGTTACTCCAAGTTTCTGCTTTGAGAGCCTTTTTGTACTTCTTATTATTTCCTTTCTTCTTCTTCAACAGAGGACAATTAGGTCTGATATGCCCATTTTTCTTGCATTCAAAGCATATCACATCTTTGTTGGTTTCATTGTCCTCAGTCGGTCTCTTCTGGAAATTCAACGTGCTCTGCTTCTTCCATTTAAATCTTCTTCCCTTTCTATTCAGCTTTATGAATTTCTTAATCATAAGCGCTAGCTCATCATCGTCCATATCATTATTTGAATCAGTATCATCAAAATCAATGTTAGACTTCAAAGCATTGACTTATTACCTTTAGGATCTTCCTCATCATTTTATCTGCTACACTTCGTATGACTGAAGCGTGCCTATCAATTCATCAACTGATAAAAGCATGATCCTTTGAGTTTCTCTAATTAAAGTTTTCACATTATTCCAATCTTTCCAAAGCCACGCAACAGTTTGTTGACTTTCATTGGTCCTGAGATTGGCTAACCTTGATACGCCAGGCCATTTACAATCTCTGTAAAGTGACTGAACATATCAGTTATAGATTCTCCAGGCTTCATTCTAAAGGCTTCATATTGTCCAAGTAGAATGTTTATTTTGGTTTCCTTCACACAATCAGTCCTTTCGTAGGTAACATATAATTTGTTCCAAACTTCTTTTGCTGTTTCACAAAAAGAAATTCGGTTATATTCAATGGGAGATAAGGCACAATATAAAGAGTAGATAGCTTTAACGTCAAGAGGTTATCTCTTGGTAATTTCAGCTTGTGTTGTCTCATTAGCATCAACAACTTATATTCCTCTGTTTGAGGTTGATGTTGTTTTAGGATTAATCCATTTTTTAACAACATCCCACTCCAGGGGGTCTCTTGATCTGAGAAAAGCCTTCATCTTGTTCTTCCATACATTGTACTCATTTCCATCAAAGTAAGGAGATATGGTGTTGCTCTGACCTTCAACCAGTCTTGGAGCCAAATTACTAGCCATAAAAGATCTTTAGCTTAGAAGTAAAACACTTCAATAATTAAGCACACAAGAACCGATACCAATTGAAAGTGCTAGTATGAACACCTAGAGGGAGGGTGAATAAGTGTGAAGAAAAATTTTCGCAAAAAGTAATAAAAATATTTTTCTTTTGAAATTGAGTCTAAAGAATAACAGATTTTGAGCGAGTTTAAACTTTAGAAGCTAAATAGAATTGCGAACAAAATAAAAGAGTTCAGGGAAGAAAATAATAATACAGAATTTATAGTGATTTAGCTTAGATCAAGCCTACATCCACTCTCCCATGCTGACAGCCTCCTGGCAAGTTTCCACTAAGAATCAAAAGAGAATTTACAATCTATGATCTCAACTTCACAATGAAGAGTTTTTGCTCTCTCACAAAGTTACATTATGAGTCTCTCTCTTTTGAGTACAAGTTTGAGCTTAGTGTAAGAAATACCAAGAAAATAGGAAGCCTTGAACTTTGGAATTTCTCCTTTACGCACTCTATCGAATAACTAGAGATATCTCCTTAAATACTCCTTCATGCCTTCTCGACCGTTGGCACTTTCCAAATGAATTCTTTCAATCAACCCGTTGCATGGAATCAATCAAGAAGATCTCGAGTCGTTTGAAGATTATGATGAAAGCCCGTCATTTAGCGATGGCAGTCGAGGCGCTTCCGACGGTGTCTGGCGCGGACGTGGGATTGGCGTGGACAGAGGAAGAAGACGCTACTTTGCTTTTTCTCCTTTTTTTTTTTATGTCTCTCTCTCACTTGTCGCACTCTGTACCCTCTCTGCAAAAGCTTTTGCTTCACTTTTTACTTTTTGTGTTTTCTTTTTCCACGAAGAGAAGCCCCCTTAGGTCCTCGTACTTTGTTCCTTTTATAGGGGGTAGAAGATAGGTTTTCGATTCTCCCTTCAAATCTACATCTGCGATACTTTTTCACCAACTAATCACTATTGATAAGAATTCAAGATTACGATAAATGTTTTCTCAAAATCCAAATCTCGCAAAGGTAAATCGCAATATTGCAATATTTTTTCACACATGTGCCCTATCCAAAAGATTCATATCCCAGAAAAATTTTGAAATTTCTATTTTTTCACGAGATAATTAAAAAAACATGGGCTTGGGCCAACGTACTCGCTTTGTGGGCTTAGTCCAACTAATTTGAACCCATTCGCACTGGTCCAGTAAACAAGTGTAAAAAATGTAAATTAAAAACAAATGTACCTAAATCTATATGCTGTGTGATTAACTATTTTTCCAGGGATAAAATTAACCCCTAATTTTTTAATATGATAAATGACTAAACGGGTCGCCAAAATTTAGATGTCAATAGCTGCCCCTCTTTGAAGGTGAACTCGAAGAGGTTGCCTTCAAAAACAAATTGAGACCTAAATTTTGTCTATACACATGCAATGAATGATTTTTTTTTTTTTTAGGAAAATGAATTCCATTTTTTAATTTATATGATGTATGGAAATGCTAATGCAAATGCATGATGTCAAAGGAAAGAACGTACCTACGATTACTTACCAATCAGTGTGGTAAAGCATTTTGAGGTACATGATAAATCATTATTTACTCCACAAGTACCCAACTCTCACTCAGGTTCCTTGAAAAGCGTAACAGGTAAGAACATTCACATCCAAAGTGAAATGTTCAACGGAAAAAAATTGAGACATCCAAATCCAGACTGAGATGTCAAGATCTTTATACTCGAGATACCTAGATCCAGACTAAGTATAACGAGAAAGGTCGAAAAAACATTCACATCCCGAGTGAAATGTTTAACAAAGAGAATTGAGACATCTAGATCCAGATTGAGATGTCGAAATTTTGGAATGCAATTTGTATGCTAATGGTAAAGGAACCTACCTGGAATATCTTACCTTCAAGGAGGGTAGAGTGATTCAAGATAGTTGCTGTTACATGTTCACATCCCGTACCTTTCTACAGTCGCCTAAAATAGTAACGAAGAGACTACTTTCCTATGACCCCTACCTTTCTACGATCGCCTAGTAGAGCAGCAAGGTTTCCTAGGACCCGTACCTTTTTACGATCGCCTAGTATGGCAATGTTTGGTTGTGTCTAGGACCCGTACCATTCTACGGTTGCCCGAATAGGGAAATAGATGTTGTCTAAGACCCGTACCATTCTACGGTCGCCTGAATAGGGAAATAGATGTTGTCTAGGACCCGTACCATTCTACGGTCGCCTAAACTGAGGTTTTGCTTAGCTAGGACCCGAACCTTTCTTCGGTCATCTAACGTTGCAGCATAGATTATCTGACCAGGACCCGAACCTTTTTTCGGTCGCCTTAATCAGATTGAATCTGGAGAAAAATCTTTGGGGGACAGCTTGATCGAATGTTAGTGTTTTTAAAAGGGAATACTTGCACAATGACAAGTATTTAAGGTATGGATAGAGATGTACTTACTTGGTATCATCTCTGTTCCTGGGGGAAATGTTTTCCGCAAAACATGGTCATAGGAGAAGCAATATGCATTTGTGATCACAAACATGCATTGATTTAAGGGAGGTTCATGCGCTATGATTTATATCAAGCCTGCATCACCTAATTTCCATTGGGAATGATTTCACAAAGAATATTCCAATCTGAATACATGAGTGTCATGGATGTGCCAAATGGGGGACTCTTGGTCTGAAATGACTTTTTACTCATCCTCATTAAAATGGGTTGTTTTATCCTGAACTTTGATGCAGGATTTTTCACAATCATTCTATCTTTCCATCATCATGCCAAACAAGGGTTCGAGCAATCTCCAAAGTGGTACGAACTTACCAATCTAAGAGGTCTTTAACAGGGACTGCAACACTGGCTTGGTCAACGGCTTAGCAAAGGAGACTCTTTGAGTCGAGGCTATTAAAAAATGAATGATATTTCACAATCATCTTGGGGTTTACAAGCCAAGAAATATGATAAATCAAGCAGAAATTATCTTACTCGCACTTCTTCAAGCGATGCTTCCAAACATATGAAATTTTACGTTAATTCAAGTGCCATAATCTAAAGAGACTTTTTAAGGGACATAACGTAGGTTGGGTTGAGAAACGAAAGGATCATTTGGCTCAAAAAATGTTTATGGGGATTTTCCTCACATCACAACTCTACTCGATTGCAACATCTCAACATTTGAGTTTTTTTTTTCTTTTTTTTTTGGGTACCACATTGTTGGGGATACGACTCACTACAACAAGTGTTTGATTTTTTCTTTGGGCATTGGCCTTGCTTTTACTAGGCACACTACCTTTTCATGCCCCATTTTTTTGCACTTTTTTTTGACAAAATCTCCATTTTTATCAGCATTGTAAATCATGCTACTTTAGTGGTTTAATTTTTCTTTCATTGCCCCAATGTGGGGGATGATCACCAACTGGGTTTAATGTGAAATGAATTCATAAGCTCAATGGGGCTATGCAATGGATAAAGTGTATAGGATAGAGAAAGAGCTGCTCTTCGTCGTCCTAAGGCACTTCAAATTATCGTACAAGTTACATTGTGAAAGCAATACAGTAAGAAAATTCATATCATTCATCTCAAATTTTGTCCAAATGTGGGATGATTCTTGACAGGGATAATTTAAAGAGCTCTTTATGTGTGTGGGCTCAAAGGACTGAACAATGGTATACCTATAGTGTTTTGGGTAGCAGAAGAAACTGCCTCTCAACACCTCGGTTGACGTACCCTTTGCGAGATCACCTTTTTTCTCGTAGGCATGGAATTTTCCACACAACTCACTAGGGGTTGGTGTATGAAACAATGTATGGAACAGGGTTTGCCTTTCATCATTCCAAAGTATTCCATTTGGCACATTCAATTTTGTCTCACATAATTCATCAAGGAAAAGATGCAATATTTGCAACAAGTTTACATAATTGAATTTGCAACTTAATGAGGCAATTTATTCATCATAAAATGTTTGCAATTCAAAACATGACATGTCAAATTCTATCATGGGTAATACTTCTTGACAGCATCTGAATTAACTGGAGTGGAAAACTCATGACCATCCATTTCTGCCAAGATCAAAGCACCGCCATGAAGTATCTACTTTACCACATATGGGCCACTGTAGTTTGGAGCAAACTTCCCCCCAGGATCTGGAAAAATTGGCAATAGCTTCCTTAGAACAAGATCATTTACCTCGAAATGTCTCGATCGTACCTTCCGATTAAAGGATCTGGCCACTCTCCGCTGATAAGTTTAGCCATGACAAAGAGCCTTCAATCTTTTCTCATTGATCAAGTTTAACTGTTCAAATCTTTGTTGCGACCATTCTGCCTCAGATAATTCCATTTAGGATAATACTCTCAGGGAAGGAATCTCCACTTCCACAAGCAAAACTGCATCCATGCCGTATACCAAAGCAAAAGGAGTTGCCCCAGTAGAAGTACAAATCGATGTTCGATACGCCATTAGTGCGAAGGGTAATTTGTCATGCTAATCTTGATAATTCTCGGCTGTCTTAGCTAAGATCTTCTTAATATTCTTATTGGCTGCTTCAACAACCCCATTCATTTGAGGGCGATAAGGGGACGAATTCAGATGCTTGATCTTGAACTCACTGAACAACTCATCAACAAGCTTGTTGTTCAAATTTGTCCCGTTGTCAATGATAATTGTTTCAGGGACACCATAACGAGCAATTATGTCACATTTGATGAACTTCGCAACATTGCGGGTAGTGACACTTGCAAACGACGTAGCTTCGATCCATTTGGAAAGTTAATCTACGGCCAATAAAATGAATCGATGCCCATTGGAAGCCTTTGGGTTTATTGGGCCGATCACATGAATGCCCCACATTGAGAAGGGCCATGGCTTGGAAAATCGGTGCAACTCAGTTGGAGGAACATTTATCTTATCACTATGGACTTGGCAACGATAACATCTTCGAGCATGCTGAACACGGTCACCTTCTAACGTGAGCCAATAATAGCATAGTCTCATGATCTTCTTAGCCAACATGTGTCCATTCATATGAGGGCCACACACTCCTTCGTAAATTTCTTGCATGATTTGAGTGGCTTCAGCTGCACCCACACACCGCAACAAGACTGAATCATAAGATCTCTTATACAAATTCTCACCAATGACGAAGAACTTTGAGGCCATCTTTATGATGTACTTCCTATCATCTGGAGTACTTCCCTTGGGGAATTCCTATTTTTGGATGTAGTTCATGATATCGTAATACCATGGTTTTCTGTCAGGCTCTTCAGTTACTACCATACAATAAGCCGGCCTTGGAAGAACCTTTATCTTCAATGGTTCGACTTTTAATCCATCAGTGACTTGCAACATAGATGATAAAGTTGCGAGTGCATCTGCAAATTGATTGTGAGACCTCAATAAGTATTCGAATGAAACTTCATCGAATTCCTTGATCAAATCTTGTAGGTACTCATGATACGGGAGCAATTTAGCATTCTTAGTCTTCCATTCACCTATGGTTTGTAGTATGATCAACGCGGAATCCCTAAACACTTTCAATTTGGCTATACCCATCTCGATTGTAGCTTAAAGCCCGAGGATGCAAGCTTCATACTCGGCTATGTTGTTAGTGCAAGGGAATATCAATTTTGCAGCTACTGGGTGATGCTGTCCGTCTGGAGATATCAAAACTGTCCCGGTACCAGAACCAGACAAGTTCACAGCTCCATCAAAGAACATTGTCCATGAATCTTCATTTACACTCAAGATACGGTCATCCAGTGGACAATCATTATTATTTGAGGCTTCCGGATTCTCAGCCAATAGATCGGCAATTACTTAATCAAATTCTGAGATCAAGATTTTCCATTTAGCCAACTTACCCACCAAAGCTAGCCGATCGAGTAAATACTTGATTGGATCGTTCTCAGTCACGAGGAATGTCTGGTAATGCAGTGTGTACTGTCTCAATCTATGCAACACCCGCACTAGTACAGCACAAGTCTTTTCCACATCAGAATATTTCAGCTCTGACACAGTGAATTTTTTACTTAGGTAATAAATGGCTCGTTCTTTTTTATCGACGGGACTTCCTTTAGCCAGCATTGCACCCAATGACTCACTATGAATGGTGAGGTAAAAAATCAAAGGATGCCCCGGCGATGACGGGACAAGAACTGGTGGATTCATCAAGTACTGCTTCAACTTGTCGAACGCTTCTCGACACTCATCATCTCAATTGACTCGTGTATTCTTCTTTAAGAGCTTGAAGAATGGCTTGGTGGTTTCAGAAAGTTTGGAAATGAATCGAGCAATGTAATTCAACCTCCCCAAAAGACTCCAGACTTCTTTCACTGTTGATGGAGGTTGCAACTCACATATGGCCTTAGCTTTAGCCAGGTCGATCTCAATCCCTTTACTGCTCACAATGAACCCAAGTAATTTACCAGATATTGCTCCGAACACGCATTTAGTAGGGTTTAGACGAAGCTTGAATTCACGGAGTCAATCAAACAACTTCTTCAAGGTTTCGATGTGGCTTTTCCCAGGTCAAGTCTTGGCGATCATATCATCAACATAGAACTCGATCTCTTGATGCATCATGTCATGAAATAGTGCTACCATGGCTCGCTGGTAAGTTGCCCCTACATTCTTGAGTCCAAAGGGCATGACCTTATAATGAAAGGTTCCCCACGGAGTGATAAATGCAGTTTTCTCTTTGTCTTCCTCTTTCATCCTTATTTGATTGTACTCGGAAAAACCATCCATAAAGGAGAATAGTTCAAATCCGGCAGTACTATCAACAAGGACATCTATGTGAGGTAGCGGGAAGTCATCTTTTGGGCTAGCCTTATTCAAATCCCAATAATCGACACAAACTCAAACCCGACCATCCTTCTTTATCACCGGCACGATGTTTGCTATCCATTCAGGGTATTGCGAGACTTCAATTAATCCGACTTTTAGAAGCTTCATCACCTCTTCCTCTATCTTCTTCGAGAGCTCAAGCTTAGTTCTCCATAGCCTTTGCTTCTTAGGAGGCACGTCCGGGTTAGTAGGCAAGCAATGCTCCACAATTGACAGGTATAACCCAAGCATATCAGCGTAGGTCCATGCAAAGATGTCTTGATATTCCTTCAGTAACTGAATTAGGTGCTCAGCCTCGTCTTTGGAGAGATTCGCCCCTATTTTCACCTCCTTGGCTTCTTCAGTGTCACTTAAATTAATAGTAACGGTCTGCTCGGATGTGAGAGCCTTCATTTTTTCATGTTGTTCCTAGCTTCACTGCACCTCAATGGAATCTTCGATTGAATCTTCAGGATCATCATTATCATCACTTGTTGCATTGGATTGGATCATTACACGTTTGCATGCTATATGATTATCCCTGAAACATGAAATAGAAGGGTCAAAAAGACAAACAGGGTAAATTATATTTTATCATTTTTTTGTGAATTTTTGAAACTCTTTTGCAAAAGCATTTTTCGAAACATTTTGACATGAGGAAGCATGATGAAGCCCAGGCCTCAGAGTTCTCCTTGGATTTTGATTTTGTTTTATCTGAAATTTGGATATCATCAAATTTTTGGTTTGGTGTACTTCATCATACCCTCAAAATAAAACTTGTAATTTCATTGAAATTTATCAATCAATTACAATTTATTGAATGGAAAATGCAATTCAAGTGCTAAGAAGAAAGTGAAAAGGAAGAAATCGAAAATAATTCCTAAAAAGCAAAAAAATTCCCGCGCAGGGGAATGTCCAAAAGTGATAAATGGGTTACTCTTGTGGGCCAGGGCCCGTTTCTTCCAGAGGTTCTCCATCAATGGCTTCAATGAAGATGTCATCGAACAAACTTGAAATTCCTTCCAGGGTGTCATCAGAGTTTTCCGTCTTTGAAGGCGTCGGATCATCCATGCCATCCCATCCACTTGGAACTATATTGCGGGCATCAAAGTGAAAGCTGGGAGGAGCCGAATACTTCACCATATAGGCGAACTTCCCACTTGGCTATCCTAGTGTATCCATCACTTCAGCTTCATCTTACATCATAATTGGAGGACCAGGGAACGTCTCATGAATGTTTGGAGGTGGTAGGTTTTGCCTCCCTTGCCCTTGCTCAGGTGGCGAGTTATGCCTTCCCTGTCTTTGCCTTCCAGAACTTCCTCCACCTCTTCCATGATACCCTAACCCAGTAGATCGGGACCTCTGAGGGGCTTCAATAGGGCTTCGAATGCCCTGACCATTTCTTCCAAGGCCATTACCAGGGACAAAACCATTCCTAATCATTACTCTTCCCACCATGAGGGAGGCATCTGAAACTTCAGGGGTGGGCGGTGATGAACCTCGAGAAGCATTATGGTAGATACTAATTCAAATGAGTGGTAACTTGATTCAAACTCAGAATCCGGCTCTACATAAGGGATAGCCGTCTCGTGATAAATCCGGTGGTCTTGCTCACCATACACAGTGACCAGCTTCCTTTCGATCACAAATTTCACAGCTTGATGTAGACTTGAAGAGACTGCTCCAGCAGTGTGTATCCAGGGATGACCTAAAAGAAAATTGAATGCGGTAAGGATATCCAATATTTGGAAGGGAATGTTAAAGATGACCAGCCCTATTTGCACGCCGAGATTGATTTCCCCAATCACCTCCTTTTTCGTTCCATCAAAAGCTCTCACCAAAGTCTTCGCAGTATGTATCCTCGACGAGTCTACCTTGAGGCGGTGAAGAGTGGCCAATAGACATATGTGTAGGGCAGACTCATTATCAATGAGCATTCGGGACACATGAGAAGCCCTGTGCTTAACCGATATGTAGAGTGCTTTGTTATGCCCCCTACCCTCAAGAGGAAATTCCTCATCAGAAAAAGCAATCATGTCCTTGAGAAGGATCGATCCCACAAAATCCTCTAGCTTATATGCTTTAACCGTTTCAGGTACATGAATTTCACTCAGCACCTTCATTAGTGACTTTTGATGCACAGGGGATGTTAGCAGGAGTTCGAGCAAAGAGATTGAGCAGGCATCTTTCATAACTTATCGACCACATTATATTCGCTTACTTTAATCACAGCCAGAAATTCCTTAGCCTCTTCGTCAGTGACGAGCTTTGCAAGTTGAACATTAGCTTGAGCATAAGTTCGACTAGACCTTGTAACGAGGTCAACATCACAGGACCAAGGTACCGCCTTATTATTGACATACTCATATGGTTGAGGCATCTCGATCACAATCTCCTCATCCGATGCATCTTCAAGTGGGGGCATATCCATGAGCAACGGATCTTCTTCTCCCTTACCATTATCGAGAGCAGCCTGCTCTTCCTCCCAATCGATAATGATATGAGAAATAGTAGAAACTATGCAGTTATTATGACGGCCCGAGCGACGGTGCGAGGGGAAGAGGGATGGTGGTGCGTCCGCGCCTCGGTCCCCGGACGTGCGCAAGGAAGGGGTCCCTGTCCCACATCGCCTAGGGAGAGAGTCTTGGGCCAATTTATAATGCCTTGGGTCCCTTAATATGTGTGACGCGTTTTAAAGCTGTGAGGACTCAGTGTCCAAAGCGGACAATATCACACAGTGGGGCCCGGGATGTTACAATGGTATCAGAGCCGACTCCCGACCACGTGTGGGGCCACAGCGAAGGCGCTATGCTCCCAAGGGGGGGAGAGTGTGACGGCCCGAGCGGCAGTGCGCGGGGAAGAGGGATGGCGGTGCGTCCGCGCCTCGGTCCCCGGACGTGCGCAAGGAAGGGGTCCCTGTCCCACATCGCCTAGGGAGAGAGTCTTGGGCCAATTTATAATTCCTTGGGTCCCTTAATATGTGTGACGCATTTTAAAGCCGTGAGGACTCAGTGTCCAAAGCGGACAATATCACACAGTGGGGCTCGGGATGTTACAATGGTATCAGAGCCGACTCCCGACCGTGTGTGGGGCCACAGCGAGGGCGCTGTGCTCCCAAGGGGGGGAGAGTGTGACGGCCCGAGCGGCGGTGCGCGGGGAAGAGGGATAGTGGTGCGTCCGCGCCTCGGTCCCCGGACGTGCGCAAGGAAGGGGTCCCTGTCCCACATCACCTAGGGAGAGAGTCTTGGGCCAATTTATAATGCCTTGGGTCCCTTAATATGTGTGATGCATTTTAAAGCCGTGATGACTCAGTGTCCAAAGCGGACAATATCACACAGTGGGGCTCGAGATGTTACAATGGTATCAGAGCCGACTCCTGACCGCGTGTGGGGCCACAGCGAGGGCGCTGTGCTCCCAAGGGGGGAGAGTGTGACGGCCCGAGTGGCGATGCGCAGGGAAGAGGGATGGCGGTGCGTCCGCGCCTCGGTCCCCGGACGTGCGCAAGGAAGGGGTCCCTGTCCCACATCGCCTAGGGAGAGAGTCTTGGGCCAATTTATAATGCCTTGGGTCCCTTAATATGTGTGACGCGTTTTAAAGCCGTGAGGACTCAGTGTCCAAAGCGGACAATATCACACAGTGGGGCCCGGGATGTTACAATGGTATCAGAGCCGACTCCCGACCGCGTGTGGGGCCACAGCGAGGGCGCTGTGCTCCCAAGGGGGGAGAGTGTGACGGCCCGAGCGGCGGTGCGCGGGGAAGAGGGATGGCGGTGCGTCCGCGCCTCGGTCCCCGGACGTGCGCAAGGAAGGGGTCCCTGTCCCATATCGCTTACGGAGAGAGTCTTGGGCCAATTTATAATGCCTTGGGTCCCTTAATATGTGTGACGCGTTTTAAAGCCGTGAGGACTCAGTGTCCAAAACGGACAATATCACACAGTGGGTCCCGGGATGTTACAAATGGTCAGCATACACAATGATGCCATCATCCACCATTCTGGCAACTCTTTCTTTCATCAATGATGGGGGAATATCCTCATGATCTGGATAATATCCAGGTCTCACCAATCCATTGTAGGCATCCTTCATGTGCACCCTCGAGTTTCTGATTTGACCGGCCTCAGATTCCAGGATAACATTCACCCTACCCTCATGCTCCGGTAAAGGATTTTTCTGGACATTTGGCTGAGCAATTTGAAATGAAAAGGCCTTCATGTCCAAAAGGCTCTAGATCCGGTGCTTGAGGGTGAAACATTCATCAGTCGAATGTCCCAATTCACCATTATGATAGTCACACTTCTTTGTCGAGTTGTAACCACGAAGGTTTTCGTGGTTGGGACGTTTTGGTTCACTAGTAAGCAAACCTTTCTTTCGAAGGATTGTCAAGACTTAGGATGGACACCTAGGGAGAGGGGTGAATTGCCTTCTATTATTCGCTTGGGCAAATGATTGACGGCCAGTGGTTTGTGGTTATCTTGGATTCATTTGGATGGCCAGGGAACGTTTGACATTTTCTTGACTATAAGCCACATTCACATCCACAATCGTTTCCTTCTCCTTCTTGGCAGTGAATATTTTACTAGATGGCTCAGTAAACCATCCTTCCCTTATCCCCATCTCGATTTGTTCTCCTACAAGAATAAGTTGATTGAAGCTTTCGACGTACGTACTGGCCATTCGGTTACGAAACTCAGATAGGAGGGTCTTCACGAACAACTTCATCAACTCCTTGTTGGTAGGCTTAGGAGTGATTTGAGCCGCTAGGTTTCTCCATCTTACAGCATATTCCTTAAATGACTCGCTCCTTTTTTTTTTCCATACACTCTAGGTCTTCTCGAGAAGGTGCAATGTCAATGTTGAACTTGTACTGTTTGAGGAACGCATCAGCCACTTCGTTCCAAGTGTCGAGGAGGTTCACATTCTTCATCACGTACCAGTTTAGTGCGGGTCCAGTCAAGCTTGCATGGAACGATTAGATCATGAGGGGATCATTTTTCACATGCTGGGCCATATGCACGTGATACATCTGCAGATGAGATTTTGGACAAGATGTGCCGTCATATTTCTCAAACTCTGGCATTTTGAACTTGCTTGGCATTTTGACCTTCTCATAGACCGAGAGGTCGAACAGGAGTAAGCTTTGTAACTCCTGCAGCTGTCTCACTTTCTCTTCCAGCTTCGCAACACGCTCATCCTGATCTGTCTTGGGAACGCCGTCAAGCTTGGCCTTTCCAACAATGACCGAGTCATCTTCTAGCTCAGGCATATCGTCATCAATCGTTTGAACCTTGTTTGCTTGCTTCGGGATAGCTACTTCAGGAAGAGCGGGCACAGCCGTTAGATTTGCTTGGAGGAATTGGAGTTGATCCGTCACAAGCTGTATAGAGGCGAGTACTTGTTGGAGCTGAATCTCCACAGCGAACATATGATCACGCATTTCATTTTGGTCAACCATTTTAGCCTTTGATCGTGTAATAATAGATGATCGCGGTGGATCCGTTATGACCTAATATAAGAAATAAACAAAAATAAGCATTCTTACATGAAAATACGCCGATCCATGGCAATATTCTAGAACTTTTATTCATCAATGGAGTTTTTGACAGGCCTATCAAAATAGAAATTCGAAATGTCCTAAACAAATGAACTAGGAAAGTAAATGACTCAAACTTCCTAATCATTAATCTAAAAATGAAAATAGCTAGATCAATATACACTCGGGACACCATTCGGCGCAATCATTTATTCTCCTTTTGAGCTTTTTCAGCAACTCTTTTGAGGTGTTTATTCTCAGCTCGATTGGTGATCTTCAACGGCGCCTCCGGTATCTTTGGAAGCAGCTCTTCGGGAATCTTATGTTGTTGGATATACTTAATCGAGGCATAGTACTTCATTTCCTTGCCTTTCAACTCCTCCTCAGGCCATTTGAGTTTTTGTGGATGGCACATGTCCCACATCGATTTGATGTGAGAATGGAATCTTCATGGCCTCGGCTTCAATCAACGAAGCTAACTTAGAGTGGATCTGCTTGTAATGCTGGGGGAAGCTTTTGTACGACTTGATACTAATAAGTCACTCTAATCGGATAGTACTCTAATGCTCCAGTGAATCCCAATAAAGGGATTGGGCCAATTCCTCCACACGAGAGTCTCGCTACCCGAACTTGGAACCATTTAGCATGCCATAGGAAACCCTTGGGAGTTGGTTTTTTCATGAAAGCTAGCCACCTAGAATAATGGTAATCTAGTGCATGTTTCTGGTTGTTCTCAAATCTCATAATAGGGTGATTAAAATTACTAACATGATGTATAGTCATTAAATCACCAAATCCCTTTATATGAGAAAGGAACCAGATTTGTAAAAGTTCAGGGGAGGAATGGAGAGTCCTATCGCCACCTCCTTTGAAACGAGTGAGAGAAAGAAAAGTTTCGGCCAAGACAGTGTTTACAAAAAATTTTCCTTCCAACACTTGCCTAACTAATTGAGCAATCAAAGGGTTAATAGCATTCTTGTAGTAAGGAATACTATAAATCCAAAGAAAGCTAAGAGGAAAATCCTACGCATTTGAGATGAAGTGCCTTTCTCAAAACATTCTTTCAAGAAGGATACAGGACATGTATTGCGGTGTGCCTTTAAAACCTTTCTTATATCATCTTCTTTAATTCTCAGAAAATCAGATAAAGTCATAACAGGATCTATTCCGATAGGTGGACTAATCAATTCAGCTTTCAAGGACTTTCCTATGGCAATGCTATACTCTCCCAAGGTGGGAGTGAGCTCATGCTTACCGCCGAAGATAAAGGTAGAGGTCTTGGGGCATCAACATTGGGCGAGTGCTTGGACGAGGCCACCATGGATGTTGATATGCAGCAATGGAAGCAGTCGACCAATATGTGACTCTACGAACTGACGGCCATTTTGATCTAACTTGTCCCACCAAGCGCTAAGCTCTTCCTTTGGAGGGAGAATAATTTGAATGTCTGGTGTCCCCATTGTATATTGATCAAGACTCAGGACAATCCTAATGCCATTGACCAACAAAATAATGTGATAAAGTAAGTAAATTGCAAAGGCAAAAAATTTAGAGAACTTACTTTACCAATGATTGGCAATCACATAGACATGTGCATGGTAAGTGGCTCAATTTCTACTCTATAAGGCTTATCAAGGTGGAGCCACAAGGATGATCAGACTAGCCACGGGCTTGTGGACTATGTCAGGTCCTCATGACTCCAGCTTGGTCAAAGAGCCAACCTAGGTCACGGGCATGCAGACCGAGGTGGGTACTCTTGACACCATGAAAGAAACTTCGGGATTGAGATGGGCAACTCGTACCGCGAGCATGCGGTCGAAGTGGTATCCATCTTAATACCATCATAAATGATCCTATGGGGCCCAGGTCCGACGGCAGGTTGTGTGTGCAAAGTGTAGTGATTTATGCAAAGCATGCACAACAATTTAAATCAAACAACACTTCAATATAAAAATAAACCATACATTCCTTCCACCTCCCTGCAAAACAAAGGTTAGCAAACACTTCCCCTTATACCTCCCTTCCTGCAAAAATATCTAATACCTTAAATGTTAGGGACATACCTCGAATCATTGCTGCCAAACAAAAACATTTTTTAAAAAGAAAATTGGCCTAAGTCCACTAAGAGCTTTAACGCAAGTCCCCAGTGGAGTCGTCAAGCTGTCACGACCAAATTTTCGGGGTTTGGACCACCTAGGGTTTGGCTAATGGATTGTTAAACCTAGACTTAACTCGGGCTCTCCCAAGCCCATACCAATTCGCAACTTTAGGTTCAAGTTCTTAACATGCAATTAATTTTTAACTAGGAGTCGCCACTAATCTATTTTTTGTGGGTCGATTAGAAACCCAAGTAAAGTAACGGAAGATTCACTTTACTCCTAGGAACTAGAGATTTAGGTACGGGGACTTGATTACGTTAGATTTCTCTAACGCCCTTTTGGTACCATTTCTTTTATTTTGAAAAAAATATATTTTGCAGGCAGCTTGAATTGATTTTAAACTAGTTCCCTAACATGTGAGGTGTTCATGCAGATGCGCAAACCACCAATTTAACACCCAAGAAAACAATAAAATATTGCAGGACTTACCTCAAAGCAACGAAAGCATTTGCGGTGTTAAATTAAAATCCACATCAACCCTAGATATGGTTTCTAATTAACAAGCAATTACTCAATTTTTGTTTCCTCTTTTCCAACTAAAATATAGTCCATATGCAATGCAATGCAATGCTTCTAATCTAATATGAAATGATATGGCATAACAATATGTCCTAAACCATATGAGTGAATAAAAAAACTAATGATTTCTTAATGAACATGCAATTATTAAATATGCAATCTAAATTAACCGGAATGACTTAATTCTAATGACGTGTGATGCAATGCAATGACGAACAAAATTATTTCAATTGAAATGACATGCGGCATACAATTTAATATGCGAGCTATATGTCATGCGGCATTTATTAAATGACCTAATCTAAAGACGAACAATTTCTAATTAGAAATGAACCTAACAATAATCACCAAATGACGTGCATTTCATGGAGCTAATTCTGTATGACGTGCACATGATTTTTCTATTCTAAAAAAATGCAATCTATCCTAGAATTGCGACTAATTTATCCTAAGACAAATTTTATTTTTTTATGAAATGCAAAACATAACTATCTAGATTAAAATTCTATCTAGCTTATATTAAGGATTGGGTCAGACTAAATCCTAATTTAAACTAAGATACTGTCTTAACCTAGCAAGCTCTAACCTAAGATGCAAAAATCAATCTAAACTTAATATGCAATTTTATCCTAATATGTCATGACGTGCCAAGGATGCCCCAATTCTACATGACGTATGCATGATGATTTTTTGTGTGTTTTTATATTAATTTCGAAATTAAAACTAATACATAATTAACATGCAATTCAAATAAAAAAAAACTAACAACCTAAATGAATGCACTTTCTTTTTGGATTTTTTATTTAAAAATTCAAAATAAAATTGCAATCCTAAATATGCAAGATAATAAAACAAACCTAATCCTTATTCAGATTTTTTTTATTTTCTTATTTAAAATTCGAAATAAGATTGCAATGTTAACCCTAAACAGGAAATATTCTAAAGCAAATCTAATCCTAACTCAAATATTTTTTTGGATTTTTCTTTTAAAAAATTCGATTGACTCAACCAACTTGACGACAAGCAAATCAAACAAGATAAGATTGATATCCGAAAATTGACGAACCATATCTCGTGCATGAGATTGGGTTGGCCAATTTTAAATTAAATCGCAAATCAAATCTTGGGCTTGAGATTAGATTGTCGATTTTTGTAAGGGATTGCGAGTCGGATTTCGGGCGCGAAAATTGGACTGTCAATCCCTAGCTTGAGGGACTATTTCATGTTGGAATATCGGTCACATATTTAAGGAACAATTATACTAAAAACAAGCTATAGAAGAAAATTTAAAAAAAAGGACTACCTAATCCTCTTTACTTTTTTTTTTTCCTTTCCTTTCCTACGTGTAACCGTGGGTCTCCAAGGGCAGCCGGTTGATCAGTCCGGCAAGGGAACTCCGGCAGAGGTGAACTAGCGGCGGGCGAGCGGTGAGGAGGTGAATCGGTAGTGGCTTCCCGGACAGGGGCGCTACAAAGGCGTCGAGTCGAACAGCGGTCCGACTCAGGTCTAGCTGCTGGGCAACAGGTGACACTCTGGCTTAGCTGTAGGAGCGGTGGGTCACGGCGAGCTCGCGGGTACAGAAGCGCGGTGGCGTCGGTTGTTGCAGAAGGTGCGAATCGGGTGGCACTCCGGCGCAGTGGTGCGATGTGGAGCTTCATGGGTGTCAAGGACGCGAGGCTGACAAGCGGCCAAGGCGAGGTGGTGGTAGCTGCAGGGGCACCTGATTGTTGCGGGTTAACACGGGCTAAGTAGGGGCGGCATTGGGCAGATCTGGCTTGAGTCCGGTCTCGGCAGAGCTTCGATGGGCCGGAGCAGCAGATCGGGCTCTAAGCGAATGTGGGGACGGAGGCCGAGGGGGTCCGGTGGTGCGGCGGTGCAGCGCCAGGGGTCGGTGACCGGTGCGGCTGAGCGATGCAGGCGCGGCTGGTGAGCAATGGCAGTCGAGGCACTTCCGGCGGTGGCTGGCACGGACGCGGGATCGGCGTGGACAGAGGAAGAAGATGCTGCTTTGCTTTTTCTCCTTTTTTTTTATGTCTCTATCTCACCTGTCGCACTCTATACCCTCTCTGCAAAAGCTTTTGCTTCACTTTTTACTTTTTTGTGTTTTCTTTTTCCACGAAGAGAAGCCCCCTTAGGTCCTCGTACTTTGTTGCTTTTATAGGGTGTAGAAGATAGGTTTTCGATTCTCCCTTCAAATTTACATCTGCAATACTTTTTCACTAACTGATCACTATTAATAAGAATTCAAGATTACGATAAATATTTTCTAGAAATCCAAATCTCGCAAAGATAAATCGCAATATCGCAATATTTTTTCACACATGTGCCCTATCCAAAAGATTCATATCCCAAAAAAATTTCAAAATTTCTATTTTTTCACAAGATAATTAAAAAACATGGGCTTGGGCCAACCTGCTCACTTTGTGGGCTTAGTCCAACTAATTTGAACCCATTCGCACTGGTCCAGCAAACAAGTGTAAAAAATGTAAATTAAAAACAAATGTACCTAAATCTATATGCTATGCAATTAATTATTTTTTCAGGGATAAAATTAACCCCTAATTTTTTAATACGATAAATGACTAAACGGGTCGCCAAAATTTAGGTGTCAAAAAGGAGTTGTTCAGCTTCCTCATATGTTACAGCCTTCTTTTCCACACCTTCACGTGGTGGGTAGATTCAACCCGATCGGGTGACGGCATCAATTTCATTTGTTTTATAGTTCCAAGGGACCGCCATAGTGTCATAAGTAGGATTTACCTTAGTAATGGAACATTCACCAACTTTCGATGGCAATTCAATCACAACGGGTCCAAAACCCGCGCTTGAGATCTTCATGGGTCCAAAATTGTCAATCAATGAGTTGACTTCTATGACGCCCTTGTCAATTGCATCAGCCTCACGAGGGATTTTCTCCTTAGTCAGATCAATCACAACAGGCTTAGTCATAGCCATAAAGTCATCCCTAAACTCGTCTCCCCATCCACTAGGGACGATGTCTTTGGGGTTTCGAAAATAACTTGGAGGAGGAGTATACTTGACCATAAAGTTGTACTTCCCACTTGGTTGTCCCAAGGTGTCCACCACTTCACCTCTCTCACGAGCTTTCCTTATGAACTCATGATCCAAACGAGAAGTTTTGTATTCAACATCATCCCCATCATTGGAATGGACCTCTTTATCTTTTGGCGAAGTTAAAGTAAGGTCTTCTTCATCATCCCATCCACCCGGGACAATATCCTTCATATCAATGAAGAAACTTGGTGGTGGTGTGAACTTCACCTTAAAGTCATATTTATCACTTGGTTGGCCAAGGATACTAACAACTTCACCATTTTCACGAGCTTTTTGAACAAACTCATGGTCCTGTGAGAAGCTTTATATTTATCCTCGCTTCCAGTGTCAGAATCTTGGTACATAAGGGTTTTTTGCTTTTTGAGGCTCCACAATCCTCCTTTTGAGTGTCATCTTGACTTGGATCTTCCTTATGACTTTTGAGATTTTATCTTCGCCAAACAAATTGACTTCAACTAGAGACATCTATCTCATAATGGGCTCACCATCTTCATATTGGATAATTCCCAGCTCAACTAGCTTCACTAAGCAAGCTATCTCCTCATTACGAGTGATGTCACATTTTAGCTGGCAATCAGCAAATGATGTGATATGTTCCAACTTTTGGATATCCGATGAGAATATATGCTTGTCATCATCCCCAAAAATCATATTGGCATCTTTAGAATGTTTCGAAATGGGATTTTGTTGGACATTCAGCATTGAATCCTTAAAGGTGAGCAGTTTTTCTATCCAGCAAATTCTAGATCTTGGAACAGAGCACCAAATAGTTGTATACATGGTGACCTTTTTCTCTCATGTGATACTCACATGTCTTATTAACCCAGCAAACTTTGGCGAATTATCCCTTAGGATCTCTCTCGCCACGAGATAACTTTCAATCAACGTTGGAAGTAGTTGAGACATGGGTCTAGGCAATAGAGTAAATTGTCTTTGAGGGGATTTTCCTTTACCTTCAAAATTTTGAGAAAAGCTCCCTACCTCCACGGCAGGTTTATGAGCTTGAGGATTATATGATTTCTGAGAAGAGAAGTTTTGTATATAAGCAACCTCTATGATTGATTCCTTATCTCTCTTCGGGGCATATCAACTATTCATGGTCTCGGTCAATCTTCCTTCATGCATGATCCCTTCAATGCATTCACCTAACTCCACTAATGCAGCAAAGTTGATACAGGTGTGGTTGTACATTTTCTTGAAGAAATCTCGAGGCATAGCTTAAAGCAATAATTTCATAGCTTCCTTCTCAAACAAAGGTGGCTTTACTTGAGATGCAGTAGCTCTCCATTTTTTAGCATAAGCTCTAAACGTTTCAGTTCTCCTCTTCTCGACTCGAACTAATTCCTCTCGGGTCGGAGCAATCTCGGTGTTGAACTTATATTGTTGGAGGAATTCGTCAGCGAGATCCTCCCAAGTATGCATCTTCTCTAAGTTCAACTGTATAAACCACGTCAACGCAGGACCAACCAAGCTATCTTGAAATGAATTAATCAGGAGCGGAGGATTATCTAGGTAATGGGCCATCTTGCCCAAATAGTACTTTAAGTGGGTCTTGGGGCATCCAATGCTGTCATACTTCCTCGTAAACTCGGGCTCCTTGTAGAATTCGAGGACTTTAACCTTAGCAAAGGGCGACAGCTTATCGAACCCCTGCAGTTGATAGTCTTGTAGCATGCAAAGGTGTTCCTCAATCTTTGCAAGGCATCTTGAACTTTCTTCATCAAAGTATGGAGTTGAAGTCTCCTCAGATGGAGGCTCTAAATCAATAACTACCGGGGTTGCAGTAGGAACCTCTTCAGTAAGCCATTTTTCCACAGGTTCTGCTACCGGCACTTCAGAGGGTGTGGTAGGAGGATTCATGGTAGGAAAAGCAGGAACTACAAAAGTTAAGTTCTTGACTTGGTTAGAGAGATCAGCTAACAGCACCATCATCTACGTCATTTGGTTCTCTATGCTAATAACACGAGCACAAGTATCTTCATTCTCCATTTTGTTTGGTGGTGAGTACGTATGATAGACCGTTTTTCAGCTATCTTTCGATACCTTTGTAAAAGAAGATGACTCGAATTAGTACAAGTTAAAAGAAATCATAAAAATACAAATCCCAGTCAATTTTATATTTTCTTGAGATAAAATAATGGTAAGTGTATATGATCCTGGTATCATATAACATCCTCTCATCAAAATTTCTTCAAAAGAAATTATACAATTGAAAAGAAATGACGACAAATATTTAATCAGAATGCCCATTTTCTAAAAATCATATGAAAATGTTCATGAATTGTATACATTTCATCAAACAATTACAAGGGAAACAGAACCTTGCATTCTTGAAGCTTAAAAAGTGGTTCGATTGTACATGTGATGTGAAAGTGAATATAGAGAAACTTCAATAGAAATGAGGGAAACACAAAGGAAATTGCTTTACAAGAAAAGAATATGAGATGGAAACCTAAGGACTAGGTGGGACTGTGCAAAGATGCTTTTTATCATGGGCCAAGCGTTCCTCATCAATCAAGGCATCATCTTCTTGCTCCTTAATATGAGCTCGCCAAAAACCTTAAGGCTCGAGAATATTAGGCAACTAAACCTTGAGCTCAGGTTCTACTCGACAACATATGTAATCAATGGTAACTTGATGAGTCCTCATCTCTCTTTCCAAGTCGGCTTCATCGATGGCAACCACATAATGCGAGGAATGGGAGTACCAAATTCTAGTAACAGCTTGAATTGCAGCCCTGATATGGTCAATTTGGTTTTCTTTGATGACTTTCTCGTGATAATCTGTACAATATAACCCCAACTTGAGGACTAGCGGGATTGTTTGAAGCGCAATATTGGTGGAGCACCCTTAAAGGGTAATATGACGTTAAACCCGTCAATCCCACGAGGGGGAGTGGGTCGTTAACTCCACTAAAAAGACGCACCTCAGGATTCCCAAGCCACCAAACATGCCATTGAATTAAGCTAGGGTTGAGGCTTTTGAGGAAATGAAACCATATAGGGAAAGACCATGATGAAAAGAATTCATTCCTCTCGCAAAATCTAAGAATGGGATGATGATATTTTGTGACATCGACAATCTTCATGTGAAGTGCAAATTCTTTGATATGTGAAAAGAGACAAATTTGGAGAAGTCCTAATGGGCCTCTAAGAGTTTCTCGGCCATTTGCTTTGAAACAATTAAGAGACACAAAAGTTTTGGCTAGGATCATGTGTGTAAAATAATAAAACGCGCACACTTGATTGACAATGTGAGTGACTAAAGGATCCTCTTTTTTTTTTTTTCGGGTATGTGGGAATACCACAAAGCCGTAGGAAGACATGAGGAATTTGATTCCCAGATTTAGGCTTAAGGCTAAGGAAATGTTGTTCAAGGAAAGTATAAGGCATGGAATAAGAATTTCCTTTAAGAATAGCCTTAATTTTGTCAATAGGGATATTGAGGAATTAACATAGAAGAGATATTGGATCTTGACCAATAGGAGTGACGAAACCTAAAGAGGCTTTACCTAACCCGATAGCTTTCCGGAACTCCTCAATTGTAGGGGTCAATTCATATTGATCAAACACAAAAGTGGAAGTCATGGGATTCCAAAAATGAACCAATGCTTTTACCATTGCGATATGTGGTTTGACTTTTAATAAAGTCGGGAGGAAGCCTATGCGTTTTTACACGTAGTCTTGATGTCTTGCATCGAGATTCTCCCATAGAGTCTTGAGATTCCCCTACATGGGGACCACGTCCACTTTGGGTTTACCAATCTAAACCTGAACCTAAAGGAGCATCCGTGATTAAAACATATCGTTGTTGAAATATAAAATGCATAATGAAATGTGGAGAGTAAGAAGATAAGAACGATAAGAAAAGAACAATATCTTACCCACCAAACACATGGTAAGCACAAATCACATGTCGCATGAAACTGTGAAGTTTCAACACCTAAGGTGAGGATGCTAAGGGCTCAAGGTCCCCATTCCAAAGGATAAAAATAGTTTACCCACCACTACTATCATCGATCAATTCTATTTTTATTGGTTGGGATGAGCCGTCAAATTGGATTGATTGACGAGGAAAAATCATGAGATGGACAATGGTACCTGAGCTAAATTTTTAGACTCCAATTTGAGCCCAATTGATGAGAAATTGAATGAAATTTGGAGGGAAATTGTCCAAATTCGTTGGACCAAGGGGCGACAACATTTTGGACCTCTTCAATGGCTTGTTGGGGAAGTTTGGGTATGCAAATGGCTAAGGATTGAAGGAAACACCTGGTGGGGCATATGTGATGATGAAAATGGGATATTTGTGTGAAATTTGAAGGCTTTTGGGCCCCCCTTGCTTCAACAGCCTTCTTCTTCTTCATTAAGCCTACTTTCTCCATTGTTGAAGTCTTTTGTGAGCTAAAATTCTAGAGAGACCTAGAGAAGCCAGCCCCCTTGCCCATCGATGCCCCTTCGCTGTCGCCCGAGCACCGCCGTGCACGCCGCACCGTTGCACGCCAACCCGTATCTCTGCACGCCCATCCGAGCCTTCCAGCCGTTGTTCTGACGCCTTCCAGCCACTGTTGCAGCTCCCCTGGTCGCCGTTTAGCCACCGTCTATTGTAGGAGCTATCCGCTTGGTCTGACGCTGCCATTGCTATTCCACCATGCCCCTTTCCCGAGCCGAAGAGCCCCTTCAACCAATTCCTTTAGCCACAAGCAGAAGTCGAAGCTCAACCCTTTGTTAAGGCTTCGTGGCCCATTTTAAGGCCCGTCCAAACCCCGTTTGGTGTCGCCGCAAGCTTGAGTATCGCTCACTCTACATCACCGTTGCCATGGACTCACCGGATCGCAAAATCAGTGAGTTTACTTGCTAAGATTTGCTTATGGATTTAATGACGCTTAGTGGATAATTAGTTTAGGCTAATTAGGGATTATGTGGTTAGTTAGTTTAGATTAATGATTTAATCGCTTAATTATGCATGTTAGGGGATTAGAATAGATTGATTAAGGGTTATATAAATTATACTATTTATCTAAATAGGTTCAAAAATTTTCTAGGCTCGTTTAGGTGGTTAGATTAGCATTTCCAGCCTAAGTATTTATTGTATTTCATTTGCATTATTTTGTAATTTATTTAATTATTTATTATTTTCCGAATATTATACCGAGATAGTCGGTGACCGAAATGTCGTGTCGATTACAATGGTGTGCTTAGTTTATGCAATTGAATGTTAATTTGTACAAATTGAGTGGTATTGTGATTTTGAATAATTATTTCAAAATTGAAAATTTTTGGTATTTAATCAGAAAATGCCTAACATCAGTTTTTAACGCCAAAAATATTTTTAGGTACTATATTAAATAGTGGGATTTTTAAAAAGAAAAGATATCGCATTTTTAGCTCAAATTGACTGTGTACCCACACACAATTATTTTTATCGGGTATTTTTAATACGAAAAAATAAGCCAAATCATTATTTTAATTGAGACATTTGAGTGCAAAGCACAATATCCTTGGCCGAGACTGATTGATCGTGTGATGGCTAAGTGAACTCGTCCCCAATGTGTGTCGGTAAGACGTTGCCCCTATATGAGATGCCCCTGGACAACGGAAGCCGGGCGCAGTAGATTCTGGACCGATGCTCCTTCGGGAAAGCTATCCCCGATGTGTGTCGATGGATGTTGCCATGCTCAAAAGAGTGAGACGAAGCTTGGCTACGCCAGAAGACCAATGTGCGTTGATAGATCATGCTTGTGCGAGCAATAATCGAATTGCAATATGTGATTGATTGAAATTGATGTGTCGGATTATGGGACAAAATTGTGTGGCACAATATAAGACATGTTATAACGATTTGGTCTTATAATCAAGACTCGTGGGTTGATTATATCGATTGTATTGATTGAATTGATCGATTGAATCGATTGAATTAATGAATTGATTGATCGATTGTTTTGATTGGAGTGATTGATTAATTGTATTGATTGGAGTGATTAATTGAGTATACGAATTGTACTGACATACGAGAGGGAACTGAAGCGAGGTAAGTCTTCTATTTTGTGTGTATAAACTGCCATTAAGCGTATTTCCTTCCTAGTCAGAATTTAGGGGGTGAACTTGCTGAGACATTGTCTCATCCCATCATGGGCTCATTCTTTTCAGGTCCTTAGATGGTGGTTCCTCTGAAACGTTTTGGTTAGCCGTGGGTTATTACTGAGTGGGGTATAGATGTCCCTATCCTACATAGTCATTGGGTCTACGAGTTGGTCGTGACCACCATCTGGGTCAATGAGAGCCTACTTGAGAGGGTATCTCATCGATTCAAGACATGGTTCCGCCATGGACTCAATGGATATAGAGTTGGGCCCCTCCAGGGTTTTGAGATCCCCACAGTGGTTGTTGATGTCACTTTTGGTAAGGGTGCAGCTGACCCTCCTGATAGTGCTGTGGTGGACCCGGTGCCCCCGAAGCCTGTGGAGTCCGAAGAATCAATGAACGTATTTGATTAATGGGTCGTAGGACAATTTCCTTTTTGAGGACCAATCTTTTTTGTAGACATACTAGTTTTGTATATAAACCTAGTTTGTTTATAAAAGCGTGTTTTGGTTGTAAATGTGTTATCTTGCTTTATATCCCATGTTGTTTGCTATTAAGGGATTTGTTTATTTGCTTCTGCATGTGTAATAAAATGAATGGGTCAGCAACGCAACTTGAGACGTTGCAATTTCCTCGACCACCAAAGGATGTGTGCGTGCTTGAAACTCCAGGCCATGACAGACCTCCACCATCTTCGCACTTTCTCCATCTTTGGGGTCCTAATCTAAACCTGATTTAAGAAACTTATAATTAGGTGTATACAATGAAAAGAAACAAGCATACCTATCAAAACAATCCAAAACAATAAAAAAAAAACAATATATCATGTCGAGATCAATCATTTAAAGGAAGTGCAATACGAAAGTCAAATTTTAGGGCCTCGGTCTCAGCCTTTGTCTTTCATGCGAGGGTCCCACTAAGACGCCAACCCACCATTTTTTTGTGACTTATAGCAATTGTTAACCAATTGTATTCTCGCATGACCAATAGCACTTATAAATCTCATAATCAAGCAATTTATGTGATCCCAGAGTTTTCCCTCGATATCATGTATCGACCATATCATTCATCTAAAAGTCACATGCATTGCAAAAATTTAAACATGCATGTAGGTCTTTTGAACCTTATTTCTCAACCAATCATGCAAGAAAGTGAATCATCGGGTCATTTATTATCAAGGGCATACGTCAATCATGAACATAGGCAATTTCTAGTGCATGATGGGATAATATGCATGAGGGGTATATGTGATATTTCAAAAACATATCTCGAAATCATTCATGAAAAGTGTTGAGACAAAATGATGTCTCGGCTATAAAAGGCATTCAATTACCAAGGCTAGCCTAGGGCTCGCATAAATGCACTCACAAGCATCGTAGGCATCTTGAATACAATTCAAACCGTGACTTTTATGATGTCAAATCAGGATTTTAAAAATTTTAAAAATATTTAGGATTAAGAAATATCTAGGCTATGGAACACATTCAATTGTCAATGCTAGCCCAAGACTCGCATAAATGTACTCACAAATGTCGCAGGCATTTTGAGTATGGTCCAAACCATGATTTTCCTTAAGCCAAATCAATCTTTGGAGAAGAACTTTATTAAAAATCATTTTTGAGAAACATCACATGTTTTAAAGTATTTTTTGAAAGATGTAATTTGAAAAAGGCGAATTATTTAACAACAAATATCAAAGCATTTAGAACAACTCCATGAAGATGGCGTAGCCTAATTTCATGCACAAACTTGCCTAAAAAGTATAACTAAACAATCATAATCATATTTATATCAGAAAACTTGAGAACAAGCAGATAACAACAACAACAACATTGAGTAATACCTAAAGATAATTTGGCAATGATAAAATTTCCTAACATGCATGACATGATGATGAACAACTTTAATGAAGAAATTTTTCTCAAACAATCTACACGTGATTTTACAAGAATCAAACAACAAGTAACAACGCATCAGAAATTTGCCAAAACAATATAACATTCAGCTAATATCACGAAAATTTGTCCTATCAAAACATATCTAAAATCTTGAAATTTACATATAACATAGCCAACATGATAACAAGCAAGTTTCACTAAGAGGCCAAGTACAGATTTCAAATATAAAAAATAAAATAAAAATATCAAAAGTCTATCCAAACAGGGGTTATAACGAGGGTTCGAATTTGATCCCTTGTCCAGATTGTGATCTAGCTTTAAAAAAATAAAAAAATTGGTCCAAACAATGAGCAATTTGCATGAAATCAGAGGCATTAAAAACTTTTACTTGTGCCTTACATCTTCCGAGAAGAGCTCGAGTCCAAACTAAGTCAATTTGGTATCTTAAGATTGAGATCTTTAAAAGTGTGCACATCAATAATTAAGAGAACGGAACATAAGCATTCATTAGAAAACCTCAAAATCATTCAAAGAATGCACAAACGGCATGAAGAAATCACATGGGACTTAGGATTGAATGCGACGAAAAGTTTGGATAGTCATCTAATCCTAAGTCGGCATGTAAAATGTCATACAATTTAAATGAAATGATTCACGATTCCTAATGATATGCTTGGGGATCCTAAGTATGATGAACACTTTTTGTGAGACAAATTTAATATGCAAGATGAAACTCAAACGATATGACCTAAACATGTATGCAAATCTTGCAACATGCGGTTCTATCATCAAGAAGGCATGATCATAAGAATCGATCCCCAGATGACTCAAACAAACATGGAAATGTGCACATATGACAAGGTTTCATTTAAGCATTAAGTTTATAGAACAAACATGATTTCAGTCATCCTCAAGACATGCATAAATCCTACCAAAAAAACTCACATACAGAGCATATGATGATGAAGATTTCTTGTTAAGAGGTCGAAATTCAATTAAGATCATATGAGTCGTGACAAAAATGGCAAAATAGACCAAACTATATGTATAGCACATATTGTTGTAGTACCTTTTATACTAATGCATGCAATTGACTCACTTTTCCGATGTAAAAACCTTGCAAAACATGCATTAATTGAAAATATATATCATGTATTTCAACTCTCACAAAGAATTTGAGACCAAATAAGTGCAATTGTGGACTTGATTTCATCAAAACAAATCTTGGACCAATGTAGGACAAACTGACCTATGTTCAGATCCAAGTGATTTTAATCTAGTTAAACATGTCTAAAAATTTTGAAAAAAATGCAAAACATGTACAACACCTGTATGAGCAACTTTCATGGAGGAAAGTTGTTCCATAATTCAACAAACAAATCAATAAAGTTACAGCAAAATAAGAGATCGATACAGAACAAATTGACCTAGGCTTAGATCTAAGTAGATTTGACCTAGTTGAACATATTCTAAAATCATGAAAAAATTGCAGTAAATGCACAAGATGATTTAGAACAAAAATTATGAAGAAAATTTTGTCAAAAAATTATGAAAGTCGGCATGAAAATAACAAAGCCAGAATGCAAAATAGAATTAGAACCGAAAAAGACCTAAACTACTGCAGAATCATTAATCTTCAGAGGTGTTTTTCGAGGGTCAAATGACGCTCGATTGGGGCATACGACCTATCTTTTCGAAGCTCGAGATGTCTATTATCTAATTCTAAGAATACTCAAGCTAAAATGAGGTTGTTTCAGACCTCGTTTTGGTCAAAACAATGACCTCCATATAGACCTACGAAAATCACAGATTAGACTCAAGAACACAATCATCATTCAAATCGTCGACAAATCATTGCAGCATACATAATCATTGATCTTAAGCATGTAAAAGCTCATAATCTTGAATCATAGCCCCGATCGACTAACTCAATCTCACTTCATTGGATTCGAATTTCGAATCGTTACCTTCATCGCAATTTTCACGAATTTTGATCGAAATTGATCAAGGTTTTCACCTGATCTTCAATCCAACCTCCACAAACCAGCAAGCATAAGATCTAGACAGTAAGGGAGATGATTGCTGATGAAGATGGTGGAGGTTGAACCGGCGACAATTTGGTCGCCAAAAGAGAAAACCAACTGAATCGAAGAAGAGAGAGAGAATCGAGTCTCTCGGCGCCAAAAAAAATAGAGAGAGGAGAGATAGAAATTTGGAGAGAGAAAATTTTGTGCCAAATAAATCCCTTACTCTAAAAATGGAAGAAATTTAATATATATACTCCTCACATTAAACGATTTTGGCTATCGATTTGAACCGATGATCGAAATCTCGATCCAACGGTCAAAAATTCATTTCGAAGGCTCCATCATGATCTCGAGGTGTCGGATAATTAATCTAGTGGGTTTGATTTGCAAAAAACCAAACCAAAATCAGTTTGTAATTAAGGGTTAATTTGTAATTTGATGAAATTTAATGACCAATTTGTAAAATTTTGGGAAATTGAAGGTATAGAAGTGAAATTGGGATTGAGAGGGTTCCAAAACTGATGGCTAGAGGCCAAGAACTGGCCGACAATGGCTTGAACTGGTTCAGTTCGGTTTAGCCAGATTTTAACTAGTTCTTGACCAATTTGGTCTGGTTCCTGCTATTTTGTCCACTTGGGATCCTTGTGAGTCAAAAATTTATGCAATTTGACCATAAATGACCAAATTGAAAAGGAATTTTATCATTTTTATGAAGAAATTAATCAATTAAGATACAATTAAGCTAATCAAACCTTATGAATGTGATATAGGGGTCTTTTATTGACCTAATTAAATAATTATCATGAAAAAAAAAGAGTCAAAACCATGGGTGCTTTGAATTGGGCATAAAGTGCTAAAATGGTAAAATTTGCAATTCAATGGATAAAATTGCAAATTAACTAAAATTAAACTCAATTAGTATCACAATTGTCATATTTAATAAGCTACCCATATGTAAGATCACTTATCATATTCAAATTGACCATGAATCGAAGTGCTCAAGCTTAGGTCAAAAATGGATCTAAGCCTAATATTTAAATTGGATTTAGATTCATGAAATTAAACCATAGTCATGAATGGTTCAATTCAAATTTTGTCAATTGGAGCTTAATTGCTTGATTTTATAATGCTTGGGAGGATAAAATTCTTCAAATTTATGAGTTTTGGTGTGAATTTTTCAAAATCGATTTCGAATTTGGGCTTATATTAAGGAAATGAGTAAGAAACAATCGTCCATTTGTAAGTTATGAATGATCGATTTTGGTCCCTAATTAGGGCTCAAAATGGCAATTCATATTTTAACTAGATAAATTGTGAAATTAAATGCTCAAACAAATTTCAAAGAGTCCCTAAATCAAATGTCAAAGAAGGAACTACACATAATTATGACTATAATAAAAGTAATTTTATTTTTTGGTCGATTTAGAACCTAAAATTCAAAAATTCAAAAATCAAGGTTCTTAATCAAATTTTGTGAAATTTTTGACACAAAGTCAAATTGGCCTTAAAAGAAATGTATTTGTGCATTTTTTACTTTTTTTTTTATTTTTTTGGGTCAAAGGTTTGACCAAAAGTCAACCATTTAGTTGACTTTTTACTAAAATGTTGATTTTTTCGTCAAATCTTTGAATTTTCAAGAAATCGATTTAAAAAAAAAGTGAAATTAAAGCTAAATGGAATCTTTTTGTGTGAAATGTCAATTTTTGACCCGAGGTTACCGTTTGACTTTTCAGGTTTTTCTTGAACATGAGCTAAAATTTTGACCCGAGGTTACCGTTTGACTTTTCAGGTTTTTCTTGAACATGAGCTAAAATTTACTTTAAAACGACAATACAAAATAAAGAAATGAAAAACAACACTTTTTGGTCGAAAGATGCGATCAAAAACCTAAACCTCGAGTTTTACCTTTTAATGATGCATCGACTAAAAATCAGGTGTCAACAAATGCAAAATCACTAAAGAAATAAATGAGACAAAGACATTAGAGATTTAGTTGATTTGATTCAGTACCTATTAACAAGTAGAGCCAACGGTAAATAATCTACTATAATTATAGAATTAGAGTTACAACCGTTTGTATACTCAAATGTTTCACAATTAAATTAAACTCAAAAGTAAAGTATTTATAAATAAACAAATGTAAAAACACATGGCAAAAATCCCCAAGTGTTCTAGCCCAAAGCAAAAATTTTACTACGGCTTATCCATGAAGCATCTCTGTACACTTCTTTTTCTTTTCCCTTCGTGCGGCTGCGGCTGACGAGAAGAATAAAAGCAAAACCGCTGCTTTTTATTTCTTTCTCTCACAAAGATCCACCCATAAAACTAAATATATGTTTACAAAATAGAATACGTGAGCCCCTAATTTTATCTTGTAGTGCCAGAGAAATTTTCTTTTTATTTTAACTGTAACTGAAGCTCCCTTTCTTAAATTTCTTTCTGCGATCAGGCTTGGATATTTATCCAACCCAATAAAAAAAATCGCAACAATATATTTACATGTCCTTCGAGATATTCACAGGATTTCTTTCCAACAGTTTAATAAATCGATCCAATTTGGATCGGGTGTCATAAATGGTTCAAAATTGAAATATAATTTAATATGCCCCCAATGTCATGATTTTCCATCGATGGCATTTGTTGATGGCGCCGGATCAATTTCTAGAGACCCAGCATGACGCTTGAGGGATCAAGAGGATACTCAGGCTGCCACGCAGCCCTTTCTACAGTCACACTTCTTGAAATTGATATACCAGCTCTAAGGATGTAGTCGGCCAAGAGCTGGACAAGACGGCATTTGTACCCAAGCGGAACGAACAAGGCCATGTAAAGACTCAAGATAACGAAGAGGGCAATGATTCCAATGATCAAAGTAATAACGGCGATCCAAGCACGTTTGCTTACGGTCACGTAGACCCCTGCCATGAAGGCCACAGACATTGTGGCAAGAGCTATAAGCAGTGGTTGCCTTGCCTTTCCAAGGGCATGAAGCACAGCGTGCGAATCATTGATCTGTCTCCATAGAAGGATCACAACTGAAATTATTGAGCTGAACATGGCGACAGTGTTGCAGATCACGAAGACGTCATACATGGGTTTGTTCAACAATGTAGCAATTCCTGCATTTGGTTCAGAGTCTTTATATCCTCCAGGAACAGAAAAGCCAGCAGCAAATGTCATAGTAGCAACGAGAGTTGCCACGACCATACGGGAATTGGCCTCGTCCTTAAGTCTATCCAAATCTGGAGGCTCCAAATCACTCCCCGGGCCTAGGCCTTTTGGTTGGCAAATTGCTTTGTCTTTGCTTCTGGGTGCTCCAGCAGATAATAAGATTGTTCGTGTTAAGCTCTAGTCAAGCATATAAAAAAGATTGTTAATTATCCGTGAAGATAGATTTAGAGTTTGGAAAAATGAAACCTTCTCAAGTGATACATAGACTTCCAAATGCAATCTTTCCAAAGGTTGCTATGGAAACTAAATTCCTCTCGGTAACTACTTGGGTAGTTCAAACTTTAGTTATTTTCGTCTCTCCCACAATGGAAGCGGCTAAACAATAACGGAAAACAAAAGTAGATATTGTGGAGATCAATACCTGGTGAAGTGGAGCATCTATTTTTTTCAGTTGCTCATCTACAATGTCAAGAGCCGTCAAGTTGCTGTTGTTTACAAGCTTAAGATTGACCCTATTGTCCCGAGTGAGAGACAATAGTACCTCGGGTTGCCATTGTAATGTGGCCAAATGTAGAGGCGTATTTCCTAACTTGTCTTTCACATTTATGAGCTTCTCAAGCTCAGGATTACTGAGTATGTACTTCACTACAGAGGCCCTTCCATACTTTGCTGCAACATGAAGTATATTTTGCCCTTCCTTAAAATTTAGCAGCTCTTCTGGATCTGGCCAATGTTGAAGCAAATCCTTAATTGTTTCGAGATGACCCATTTTGGATGCAATGTGGATCGGAAGATAGCCCTCTTTGTCATATTCAATGGCACTTGAAGTGAATTCATTGACCAAGAATTTGACTCCATCGACATAATTCACATATGCTGCTAGATGGAGCGGAGTACCACCTCCAGCATCACTTAGAAAAAATAACTCTTTCTTCCGCTTTAACATCTCTTTTAGCATTTCTATGTCATTACAAAACAGAAAAGAAATGAATTTGTGCCTTGCTCATAACCAAGGAGCTGGTAATTGTTAACTACAATATTTTCTTAAAATGAATAGAAAAAATGCGACAATTCATGAAATCCATAATTAAAATCTAAATCTTAGGTGGATAATTTCAGTATAGACCATGGAGAATGCTTCAAAGCATAGAAATATTCATTTCCACCTAGTAGTTTATCGCATTTGAGTAATTAAGGGCAGCCATGACATGAGTCTCTTCCTGTTTTATGAAAGGTCATTGGACAAAAATAAAAGTGGTTTAATATCTACAATGGCTTATACTATGAGTACCTGCTACCGAAGTACTAAATTTATAATATTTTTCAGGGGTAAGTCTTGCTAGCACCCAAGTCCAAACATATTGAAATATGCCTCCTTCTTGGCCGAAATTTATAGGAATTTTTTAGTAATTGGTGCACGCACTAAAACGTACAAACTTTGTATTGATTGCCCAATTATGACCCAATTTTTTTTTTTTTATCTCATGTGAAAACCAACTTTTGCTTGAGTCCCAATTTTAGCTCAAATGTCTTATTTGTCTCATTACTCTAGCTCATCTTAACTGGGGACCCAAACTTTATCTGGTATCATAAAAAACGTAGTCATTTTTAGTTCAGCGGCTCATGTGGAACAAAAGTAGACATGCATATGGTCCGAATGATATATTTACTGGAGAGAGAGCCATAAGTACAACCACTAACCTATCGTTTGGTGCATCACGGCTCCGTGGACCGGCGACATGCCTTCCAATGAAGAGACTTTCTCCCCATCCACTGCTTCCATCAAAAGCACAAGACTCCTCAAGTCTCCCGTCTCGACTGCCAAGTACAGCGGGCACTTACGCTCTCTGTTCTCCTTATAAACCAAATTTGACCCTCGATTCAAGAGCATACGAGTCAATTCGTAGTGACCGTTCCTCACAGCCTCGTGCAGCGCTGTGTTGCCCGCGTCATTCGCCATGTCCACGATCCCATCGCAGTCAAGGAGGAGTCTGGCCGTGTGGATCCTTCCGGCTCTCGCTGCGACGTGGAGCGCGGTGTCCCCTCGGAAATTCGCCTCAGTGGCGCGCCGCTTGTCGCGGATGACCTCGAGGAGGGCTCGAAGGATGTCGCAATTCTCGATGCCCGCTGCGACGTGGAGCAACGAGTTCCCAGAAGGGCCCTGTATGTCTATGATCTCGGACAAAGGGACTCCCTCCTCCGCGGAATACTTTTCGAGGGCTTCGATGAAGTTGTCAACGTCGCCTTCTTTCGCGGCGGCTTGTAGCCGCGGACTTACACGCCATTTGAGCTCTGCTGGGCGGTGTGGTCTGTTTAACCACTCCAGCGCTTTCAATCTGGCCCTTCTCTGCTCCCACATTTCATTATCCTCCATAGTTATACTCACGCGATGGCGATCCATCTTTAGACTCTTAAATATGAATATCGTCCCTTCTCCCCAAGATATATAGCACAGCCAGGACATGGATATTTTTTCTTTTTTAGCTGCCCGGGCACATCTTGTGGCCAAGAGCAACTCTTCAAAAAGAAAATATCTATCGCGCGTGAGAACACCAACCACCAAATTTATTCCCCAACGTGCAGTCATATCAGGAACATTGTTTAATGCAAGTAGATCCCCAAAAATTGTGGGTCCCGCGAAATTGCACAGGGCGTAATTCTAAATTTCAGACTATTTGGAAAAACAAATCCGAATCTAATCCGACCGGACATTGATCAATTTATCAAGTCCATGTTTCTCAATTTAAGATGGGTTTTGCAAAAATATACGTGAAAATTGAAAGAAAACTAAACTACTGGACTAGCAATGGCAGGGATAAGATTATTTTATAGTAAAATGCTAAATTATTTTTTATTAAGAAAATTTATACATGAATTCTAAATTTTTTATCACCATTGAAATTTTAAACAATGATATTCTAGTTTTTAATATTAAATTTTAATTTGATCCACAATCTTCATTTTTTTTAAAAAAATTATCAATTCTTCCTCATGATTGAACTTAGTCATAACATAGCTAGTTACCTGATTATTCAAATAGTCTAAAACTAACTCAAGAACATCATTTTAACTACGTTCACACCCATGCACATGTATAAGAATTGTGGCAGCAAACTATATGCACATAAATGTCACTAAGAAAAATTTGGCATAATAATTTAGGTCATAAGTCTAGCATGTGATTGAGCTAGATCATACAATACAATTGCATTATTGTCATAAAGTCACTCAAAGCTAACTAAAAGAGAGTTTCGTTATTAGTGAAGAATTTTCTTTGAGACACTAATTAAACATACATGATAAGAAATATTTCAATTTTCAATACAATGATTACACATAACACTAGAGAAGTAGTGAATTGAAATTTGTAAACTTTTTGTATGTGTGGCTGCTTAATAATTATCTTGAGACTCTCGTTAACAAGATGTAACTAAAAAATATCCCTAAAATCTATCTTAATTTAATGTATAATAACATAAATTCAATGCTATCCAACATCACTTCGTGCAAAAGTGAAACTTTTGAGTACAAAAGTGCCATGATTTATTACATATATTTCTTTTTGAAGTAATTTGAAATTTTGAATATATCGTGGATTTTAAGTTTGAATTTTTCCATTGTAACTTGGGTTTCAAAGGTTTTGGTGAGACCACTTTTTGTTGTTAAAATTAGTTAATTTATTGAGGTCAAAAAATAAAAATTAGCGGGGTCAAATTATCGGATGCTTAAAATATTTATCCACTTAAAATATCTGCAATTTGACTAGAGGCAATTACGAAAACATGGGAATCATATTCGTAGGACACATACAGCGAAAGGAAAGGTGGATAGTTGAGTGTGTCATCTTTATCCTCGGTTTCAAGTATTTACAGAGATTGAAGCTCGGTTGACTATCTTCTCCTTTTCCCCCTAATTTCTTCACGTTCTTAGTAGTTGTTTTCTCAACTCCATCCCGATCTTTACCGTCTCTATACCTTTTGTTTTCTTTTTCTTTTGGTACGGATCTTTTTTTTAATGTAGCGATTCATCAGCATCACTCATCCTCCCAAAATAAATTGGGTCTTTTTCTAATGCGGTGCTACATGCAACACCACATCAATTGGCATCGCTTGTCTTTGAAAATATTAAAATGAATATTTATAAGGAGGATACCAAATTCAAGTTTGTGGCTTTGTTAGTGAAAATAAATAAAGTTTATGACTACAATAGAACTTTTTGAACCATAGAAGTTTAAGAATGTTTTGCACAAGCTATTTTCTTATATGTGCAATCTTCATGTTACCGTGATTCTTAAAAGTACATTTGACTTCAACTAAATTGAGTTTGTTAATATTTTGGGATCAATAAATTTGAACTTACTATTATTATTATGAGATTTAATTGGGCTTCTATCTTACTATATTTTTAAAGAAATGATTGCATGACAATTTTTAGTGTATTATGAGAATAATAATTTATTTTTTAAATTAGAAAAAATTAAATTATAAATTATTTAAATTATTATGAAATTTATTAAATTAAGAATTTATGATTCATAATATATTATTATTTTCACGATATCTTAAGAATTGTTATGTTATTAAAGTATTTTTATAAAATGAGTAGCAATAGTGAGTGTTAGCGTACGAGGGAAGTCTCATCCCCACTTTATTTCCCTTAAATCAAGGAAAGTGGCCCCTTTTCTGAGGGCCGAAAGAAAAAGCGAATCTGCTGATTGTTGATCAGTCATTGTCTCTGTATGCCAATTATATCTTATTTGGTTTGAGTCATTGACAGGGAACAGTAACCTAACGCGATACCTACCGCACAATCACAAAATATCTGGGGGAATTGCGATGCAGAAGCAATGAAAAGAAATAAAACCTAACATAAAAGGCAGTGCTGTTTTGCAATGTTCAGAAAAGTGGCCAGAATAGTCAAATAAAGACCACCGGCAACGCACTTAGAGTGGAAAAGAAGACCCACCCGTGAAATTAACAACCGAATGAAATGATGGTCGCTTCTTTTTCCAAGCATATAGACAAGGCACTGGAAGAAACAGACAGAAGGATCTGACAAGGATCCACGGGGAGATCATCACCTGGTTTATCATCACATACGGGACTGGAACGCACCCATCTCGGCTTTCGATAACGCCAGACGATTGAAATGATATCTGACAAGAAGCCAATGCTAAAGCGTGCCCGTGTTGTCGGCAAGATTCCTGTCCAAATAAGCCCTCAACGAAAAATACACCAGGATGCATCCAGTTGGCCTCTCTTTTCCCGCGCTTCAGGAAATTTTCCTTCAATAGCTAAACTTATGAGAAATGATCATGCAGATCCTATACTACTATTATTATAAGGATTTTATTAGCATAACAGTTTTTGAGATATATAAGAATAAAAATTTATTATAAACCATAAATTCTTTAAAAAGTAGGTTCTATAATAATTTATAATTATTTTTTATTTAATTATTTATGATCTAGTATAGACTCACACAATAGATTAAAAATTGCCATCCACTTATTTCTTTTATTATATCCACTTTCATTCTAGCAGCAATCTATCACCCCCTAAAAGATAAAAAAAGGTGGGTGCACAAAAAGCTTCAAAACTTATTGCAAAAATGCATTTGATCCTAAAAAATTAGTCATATTGGTGCTATATAGCACCTCCTTTAATTCCATCTAATTTGAGTAACAAAACATCCCAATATGAAGATTTTTACTTTTTTTATTGGACTAGAAGATTTTTACTTTTTTTTAATTGGACTTGGAATGCCTGAAGATCTACTTTCATTACTGGCATGATTAGAAACAAATTTTGCCCAAGCATCAATTGACTTCCACAAACAACTTATATTAGTGCTCTTATAATTAGACAATAAATAGTTTCGATTAATTTAGCATTTTTATTCCTGTTTTTATAATTTTTGAGATTTTTTGTGTAAAATGCGTAAATAGGAGTATTGCAATAGTGTGATTATTTTAATTTAAGTGTATGGTATTATTGATTGTTTGATAATTAATAAGTTTTTGTTTTTATCTTGATGCAGCATATTCAATGTAAGAGTACCAATGAGTCTGATAATTTAAATATTAGCAAGATAAATAAGGACTCCTTTACGAGAAAATTTAAAAAGTGGGTAATTAACTCCTTTGTCCTAATTTTTCTTCCTTTTTTCTTTTGGCCAATTCTACCTCAAAGCTGAACTCCATTACGCTATTAGAGTGGCATGTTTGTGAGGGTAAAATGAAAAATTTGAAAGTGAGACAAATTCACATCCTGACTCAAAATTAGTAGATATCATTAAAAAAAAAAAAAAAAACCATTGAGAAGGGTCCATTTAGGATTTTTAGCTTTTTATGTAAGATGCAAACGTTATCCTATTTTCCTCCGTCTGCAAACGTTAGGGTAACTTTGAATTATATGAGGCGATACCCGCCCAGGAAGAAAGAGCTCCAGGAAATTTTCAATGCAAAACAGAATCGACGAAAAGAACTTCAAACAAAAGTAAAAGGCAAGCCCCGTTACGGTAACCGCGAATTCGCTTATTTCAGCGGTTTCTTTTCATTATTTTTTTATTTTTTTAATTTTTGCAACATGGTATTTTTTTTTTCCTATTGGACAACCTAATCGGCATAAGCAACTATTTTTAATATATATTGTTTTTAAATGTCTGTCGTCGGGCTAAGTCTGTCTGTTTAATTCTAAAAATAAGATGAGTCTTGATCTTTTATTAGTTTTAGCAGTTTACTTTGTTTGATAAAGTTGTTTATCTTCCGGGTTCTTTCCTTTCAGTCTCCTCCTGGAATGTCCCTGTGCTACCATTGAACACCCGCACTATGTTTAACACTTTTGCAAATGCCTCAAAATTGCACATACCCACATGAAAAAACTGGACTTCAATTTGATCGTCAGTCTGCTTTCACATTACCTTTGTGTCAGCACTTTGACAATGAAATAAAAAGAAATCAGTATAATCCTTGACTCTTGATAATTGATTCTGCGTAATCTAATGCATGATATGCGGATGAAAATTGACAGCAAAGACAAGGGATGGACCTTAATATCTCATCAACTAAAGGCACCTTTTTTTCTTCTTGTCGTGTATTGGTTCTTATTTCTTGTTCTTCTAAAGTCCTGTTTGTTTCACGAAAATGAATGGTTTAAAAAGAATTTAAAATAATTCTCATATCTCTTAAAATAATTAATTGATGAAAAATATATTCATTATCAACAATAATTTATGTCTAAACAATTTCATGAATGATAAAAATATTTTTCATTCATTCATTGTTGTAAATAATTTGAGCAATCATTTTTAAAAAATATTTCTTAAATAGTTTATTTTCCTCAAAATAAACGCACCTTCGGCAAAACATAAAAGGCAAGAGGTTTTACATATTTAGGTACACTTTTAATTTTGATATGTGTTTTGTAGAGGTTAGTTCCAACTTTCAAAGGGATTTTACCCTCGGCAAAACATAAAAGGTCCATTGGACATATTTATGCAAAGGAGGAAGAATCACAAAGGCAAGTGTCACGGTCTGTAATTCTTCAACGTTTATGACACTTGTGAGTGGAGCTTAGGGTTATCGAGTAAAGAACGAGTGATGTAGAGGAGATAAATACAACTGGTCCATGAGAATAACATCAGGACGGTTGGTACTTAGAGTTATAGGATAAAAAGATTATATTACTTATGAGCTATGATGGCGAGGTTGGCTTCCGTGCACAAACACATTACATCCTCCTTGCCCTTTATAGACAATGGGAGGTCACACACACACAAGGACCAAGATCACGAGTCCTGAAACAAACAAAGGCTTCGGAAACTTTCGATAGGGAATTATTTTGTCGGTATGAACGGTGACAATGAACAGTAATTTCCCTAGCCTATTACTACAATAATGCTACAGTGATCTGCTACAATTAGCGGTCTTGTCTATCATAAGCATTGCAGTCATAATTTGAGTCATCAAAACTATGCATTGCTTGGAGATGTTCTTTGTATTTTTGCTCAAGTCCTACAAGTGAATTTGGTGAGAGAATTTTGTTTGACGAGGATGCTTCCTCTTGATTATGGAAGGGGCATGTAGTGTCAGTAGGAATGCTTGGCTGAGGCCAATTGGATGGTTGAGCATAGTAGAATGTGTCCATGCCTAGAAATAAGGACAAAAGCCCTTGATCATAGGGGTCTTGGGAAAGAGGTCCTCCCCATTGTGCATAGGGGTCTTGAGAGGACTACGCAAGGTCATCTGTATATATCATTTCTTGCTCCTATGATAATGCAGCTTGTTTGAATTCTTCAAGTGCTTTCTTGGCTTTTGGTGTAAGGCTATAATGATCCCATGCAGTGGGTACATAATAGTTCCATACATCTTCAGGAATGGTTTTATTCTCCTAGCACAAAATTCTTTGCAGTTCTTGGTGCTAGTGTTCACAACAACCAACAAGTTTTGAAAAAGATTTGTAAATCCGAGCTTCTATGAGGTGCGGTTGAGATTTATAGGATGTAGTACCTTTAATTTGTGGAGCATCAGTGATGCTACCATTGTTTTTCACAAAAGCCCATGGTTGTCAGAAAAATAGAATGGTGTGGACTTCAGGGTTTGATTGGATGATTCTCAATTCTTGCTATAAGATCTGCTTCTAGTGAGTGGAAGGATAAAACCAATTGAGGAAGGTTAAGAGGTTTTTGTCATTTTCCTTTTCAATATTTCTACCGAGTCTGAATATCCTAGTAAGGTTGGCAATGAATCTTATGGTTGGAATTTCAATAGCTATTAAGTACTTATTGGTTAAGTACCATAATAACCATCGTAATTAATCAGGGAAGTCTTCTTCCTTTCAGATTAAAGGATGTATGAATAGATAGTCCACATTTAATCTAAAAGGATAAACAATTGAACATCCATGGAGTCTGAATAGATTTGTGTAGCATTGCCGCATGAAGTTTTCCAGATTTTCAGTGAGGTTGTCATTCTGGACTTGTTCAACAATCTCATGAGGGTATTGCTAGCTTGGCCAATCTCGTATTCTATCAATCTTATACTTTTCATTGTGATGAAGAGTATGGAAAGCACGCTTCATGATGTGTATGTTGATTTTGGCTGGTGTCTTTGGTCTTGACAAAAAATCAGAAAGCACATTTTTCTTCCCAGCAATGTATTTGGTTTCAAAGGAGTATTTTGAAAATCATTTAGTTCATCGAAACAGTTGATAATTTGGAATTTGCTTCTATTTAAACTTGGTCATTTGAGAAAAAGATGCCATGTCTAATTCTACTAGGAAGTAATGGCCAATGAGATGGAATTCGAACTTTTTTATTCCATTTTTTACTACCAAGATTTCTTTGAAAATGGAATGATAATGCATATCAGCTTGGGAAAATTTTCCACTTTTATGAGCACACAGGTGTCTCTTACCATCGATTTCTTCAAATAGGATGGATGCCCAATATTCATCATTGGTGTTAGTTTGGAGAATTCTCTTCCATGTTGAAGGGATATACAATGGGAGAAGAGTTTGCATGATCTCCTTGAGTTTAGCAACTGCTTTATTCTGAGATTTTCCCCAATATGGGGGATTTTTCTTCAACATCGATTGCACTGGAATCATCAGTTTTGCAAGATTTAAAACAAAATCTTTGAGATAATTAATTATCCTAAGAAATTACTGAACTTGCTTTGTTGTGAAGTTCTCTTTAGGAAACTTTAACAATTCCTGAGCAATGTGTGGCCCTAGATAATATGTACCTTTGTTAAGATGCATACCAAGATTCAATTTCCATGGACAATATTCATCTTTCTTTGAGAAAGCATGATTCCATGTTGTTTTATAATATCTGCAAATTGCTCAAGAAGTTGGCAGTGGGATTCCTCATTAGGACTGTAGAGCAGAATATTATCAATATATGCTGCTGCACTTGACAAGATTAGTTGGAAAATTCGACACATGGCCTTCTAGAATAGAAATGGTGCCACCTTTAGGCCGAAAGGAAGAACTTTCCATTGAAAATGTTGGTTCGGGATGTAGAACCCTGTTTTACATCTATCTTCAGGATGGATGCCCAATTGCCAAAATCCGGCTTTGAGATTGAATTTAGAGTAAATATGGGCTTTTGATAATCTGGTAAAGAGGGAATTTATGGAAAGTAGAGGGAAATTATCATCTTGGAGTAAAAGATCAAGAGTCTGATAGTTAACTTACTAGTCATATTTTTCCTCCATTTTGCTCAGCAAGCTTATCGACATAAAAGGCTTCACAAGCCCATTAGGAATTTGAAATTTCAATAAGGCCTTGTTGCAACAGTTTTGAGCATTACTCCTGAGCCAAGAACATGTGATCTAGCTTCATTCCCATATGACTCAATTTGGTTGGATTGATGTCTTCATTTTTCTTGAAGGGAAGGCAAACAAAGAAATCCGGATTTTTTCATAAAGGATGAGAACACTTATGCTAAAATTCAGAATAGGATTCTGAACAAGATTATAACAGCTTTTGCATGATCAATCTAACATATTCATTTGGATGGAAAAAAATTCTTTGGATATTGACAAATTCAAAGAATTGGTCCTTATACTTCAGACATTTTTCGGAATGATACGAAACTGAGAAATCTGAGTCATAATGTCCCAACCAATTATCAAATCCTTTTTGGGAAGACTGGACCCGAAGATTTTTGTGGTTATGAAACATTGGGGAAAAAACTAGACAGTTACTAGGATAGTTCTCACATTGGTAGAAAAAGTATCTCTTGAGGCAAACTTGAAATATAAACACAAGAAATCTAATATTCTTCAGGAAGAACTTTAGTATCTAAGATTGAACAACTAGCTCCAGTGTCTAAGAGAGCGATGGTAGTGATAGGTTTGGTAAACTTTGAAGTGAAGATTTTCACAGGGAAATTGGGACAATGGAGTTGGCTTGAGAATATGTCAGGGCTTTGTTCTGAAGAGGTGAGAGATATGTGAAAAAGGTCTTCAAATTCTGAATCCGAATCAATTTCACTAGGGGTTTGGTAGCAAGGAATGACACAAAAAGTCCATTTAGATGGTTCCTCATTGGCAGAGAATAGAGATTTGGCATCATCATTTTCAAGTGAAATGCCTGTTTTAATTTCTATCTGATTGATCAAATGATTCTAACATTTTTTTCCCTAAGGGCAATTTTTGGCGAAATGGCCCTTTTGGTTACAGATGAAGCATCGGGTTGATTTCATATGGCCTGAACGATCTTCCCTTTTGCGTAGGAATCGCCATTTTTCTTTTTCCGAAGTGCTTAGAGCCATGTCTAGATGAAGCCATTGAAAGTTGAAACCAGTTTTCCAGCCTAAAGTGATATGCTGTCTCATTCGATGGACTAAACACCTAAGTTAAGTTGGGCACGGTACAATTTCGCTTAAGGAAACTATTTGTTATATTGTTCTCTAGAACAACTATAGAATGAAGGCTAGCCTAGTGTTGTCTACTAATCAAGCACCGCACGTGCTATTTCGTAGCCAAGGAATTGCCGGCCCACGAAACAAGGCTCAGCATAAGCGCTTTTGGAGGTGCTCTAAAGCAACAACTTAACACTATATCCATGCTTGAGGACATAACAAATCCAGAGGATGAAAAAAAAATAAAGAAAATAAGTCAAGTTCTGCGAGATGGAATGGGGAGTATTGCCCACAGAGTTATGAAGAAATTAGAGGAAAACAAGGCTGAAAGCACTTATCGCCATGTGGATTGGAATGGCAGTGAAGCGTCTGAAGTGAAGCACAAACAAGATAAGCTTGTAATTAACATGGAAAAAAAAGCAAACTTGCTCTTGTGAGTGAGAGGATCCTAAAAAGTTTTTATCTAACTGGTACAACGAGAGTACATACAAACATATTTGTTCATCTTAGAGCCTATGAATTGTAAGTTTTATATGTCAACTTGTCTGGTTTTATATCTTAAGTATCTATCTCTGCAGAACTAATTACATGGCCGAAGAGCAATTTAGCCCCGATCGTCCCACCAAAGACAGAGAGAACAAAACAGCAGCACGAGCTAAAGACTTCTGGGAAGATGTCCATGTCAGGTATACCGGAGGGTTGGTTATGCAAGCAACCTGGTCATAATATCAGGACAAGCCCAACGAAAGAGAATAATGAAGGAAATTTAAGCATGTTATTAATTTCCTATGCACATACCTTGATTATATATGATATGTTCCAAATTTTGCAGGGACAGAATGAGGGCAAGGCTAGTGAAAAAGGAAAAGGAACAAACAAAAAGAGAGAGCATCATTGGGCTGGCTATGGCATTTGTACAATCCTAAACTCTGGTGTCACAATGTTAAATCTAACATTTAGAATCGGAGAAATTTCACCAAATACATAACATATCTGTGCCTACTAAATCGGAGAAAGGACGTACTGAGATATTTGCTGCCCTTCTCTGGTTAAAGCGTGATACAAAAAAAAAGACTGTTATTATCCGTGAAGATGGACTGACAATCAAAGGCTTAGAATTCAAAAAATAAAACTTTCTCAAGTGATACATAGACTAGCAAATTCATTATTTTCTCAGCTTATTGTAGAAATTTAATTCCACGTGGTACATTCCAACTGCTTTCGTCTCTCACATACAGGAAGAGCTAAAATAACAATGAAATACAAAAGTACATAAGTATGTTAATTCATTTTGCAGATATAATCACCAGGTGAATTGGAGCATCAATATTTTTCAGCTCATCAGCAATGTCGAAAGCTGTAAAGCCTTAGATCGGCTCCACTATGCTGGGTGAGTAAAAACACAACGTAGGGTTGCAACTGCAATGTGACCAAATGTAGAGGCATATTTCCTTTGTTGTCTTTCGCATTTATAAGCTTCTTAAGGTTGGGATCGCCGAGTATTAGTGCACTATAGAGACCCCTCTGTACTTGTGGCAACATGAAGTATATTTTGCCCCTCTTTAAGACGTAGCAACTCTTTTGGGTCTGACCAATGTTGGGTTGCAACTGCAATGTGACCAAATGTAGAGGCATTTTTCCTTCCTTGTCTATTGCATTTATAACCTTCTTAAAGTTGGGATCGCCAAGTAAGTAGTACACTACATAGACCATTCCGTACTTTGTGGCAACATGGAGTATATTTCGCCCCTCCTTAGACTTAGCAACTCTGGCCAATGTCGAAGTAGCTCCTTGACTATTTCAAGATGACCCATCGTATAGGCAACGCGGATCGGAAAATAGCCGTCTTTGTCACCATCAAAGGCGCTCGAACCAAATTCATAGACCAAGAATTTGACTCCATCAATGTAATTTACATATGCAGCTAGATGGAGGGGAGTGCTGCCTTCAGCATCTGTTAAATCAAATAACTCTTTCATTAGCTTTGACATCCATTTCAGCATTTCTACATCATTAGAGAAGGAAATGAATGAACTTGCTCATGGCCAAGGGTCTCGTTTTTCTTAAAAATAAAACAAAAATGAGACGAATAGACATTGGGGAACGCTTCAAAGCATAGAGACAGTCATATTTAAGAAGTAGACTTCCACGTTCGAGTACTTAAGGGCAGCCATGACATGAGTCTCTTCTTGTTTTACAAAAAGGTCTTTGGACAATAATATAAGTAGTGTAGTATCTACAAAGGCTTATACCATGAGTATCGACTATGGTGACATCTTTCAAGGGATTAAGTCTTGCCAGGACCCAAGGTGCAAGCATATCGTATCTGCCTCCTTCTGGGCCAGAATATACAGGAATTTTCAATAATTGACAGGCTCTGGATAAACTTAAACCATTTTACCAGAAAAACAAGACTTGTGTACTGAGACCCATTGGTTCAACAGCTACACACGTATAAATGTATATGGTCGGAATTATAAATTTACCGAATTAGAGCCATAAGTACAATCACTGACCTAATCTTTTGTGCATCACGGCTCCGTGAACCGGGAATATGCCTTGCATCCTGGACCAAGGGACTTAATTTTCATCCATTGTCTCCATCAAAAGCTTGAGAATCTCCAAGTTTCTAGTCTCCACTGCCAAGTGTAGTGGGCATTTCCTCTCCTTGTTCTCCCGATACACCGCTCTTGAGCCATGACGGGTCAACTTGGAGTCACTATTCTTCACAGCCTCATGTATCGCCGTGTTCCCGCGTCGCTCGCCATGTGCACAATCCTGCTGGAGCCAGGAGAAGCTCTGCTGAGCGGATCCTGCCAGCTCTTGCTGCGACATGGAGCGCAGTGTCCCATCGATAGTTCCCTTCGGTTTCAATGAACTTGTCGACATCACCTTCTTTCGCGACATCGTGTAGCTGCGGATTCACACGACGTTTGAATTCTGTTTGGTGGTGTGATTTGATTATCCAATCTAGTGATTTCAATCTGGCCCCTCTCTACTCCTAGATTTCATCATCCTCAATAGTTATGGTCACGCGATCGCAATCCATCTTTAGACTCTGAAATTTGGATATCGTTTCAACCAAAGTTTAGACGATAGTCAGGTTGAACCTTCTTGCGATGCCTCTTCTCCAAGATTAAGTGCACAGCCACTACCTTGGAGATATTTTCTTCTTTGGCTGTCGATGCACATCATGTGGCCAAGAAAAATTGTTCGGGGAAAAAAAAATCTTTTTCTCTGTAAAACATCCACCACAGAATTCTTTCTTAAACATAGTACTGCATTAATATTTGGAAAAATGATACAAATAGTTTATGAACTTCGGCCCAATGTACAATGTGATATTTGAACTTTTAATTTATTCAATGTGGTTATTGAACTTTAACCCATTGTGCAATGTGGCCTCTGAACTTTTTGTATATGTTTAGTTTAGTCTCTGAACTATATGATAATGTTTAATGTAGTCCCCGGATTTGAATTAATGGAAAGACAATATTGAATATTTTCATATAGTTCAAGAACTAAGTTGAACATATACCAAAAATTTAGGACCACATTGAACAAACTATAAGTTCAAGAACCACATTGCACATTGGATTAAAGTTGATGGACTACATTGAACAAATTAAAAGTTCAATGATTACATTTCACATTGGGTCAAAGTTCAATGACTTCAATGACTATTTGTGTCATTATCCATTCATATTAAGAAAGGTTAATACCACGAAAAACCATAAACTGAAATTTACTCCAAACTATTTGTGATAAATTTACCATTTCTTAGTTTCCATTAAATTGGATTATACCACCAAAAACTACCAACTAGTACACATGTGACCAAGGAAGGGTAAAATTTCAAACTGGTATATCCGTTAATTACCACGTGTCATTAAACTCAGCAATTTAACGACTTAATAGAAATTAACGAGAGGTAAATTTGTTACATATGTACCAATTTAGGGTTTTTGGTGGTCAAAAAATTAATTTAAGGTAAATTTTTTCAGTTTGGGTATAAACCCTATTAAGAACATTGATGATGCAGACTATTTTATGCAAGTAATTTCTAAAATTGAAATTGAATTGGCCTTTGTTTTTACACCTGATACTATTCACAACACTCACGGTTTTAGGGTCTAGCATGTGATATACCGGGAATTATCCAAACAAAAAAAGCAAATAGAGAAATTAACAAACGTTTGCTAACAAAGGATGTGCAGTCCAATACTAAAATGAGAATAATAAATAGGGTCATAGCACATCCTGTGAATGCGAGATATATATCTATTTTTGGCATGGAGCTACTTAAAATAAAACTTCGGTACCAAAGTTAAGACATGAAAAATATAGCTTCATTACGGCACAAATTTTCATTCACGTCTTCTCAGTCTTTTCAATCCACACCATCCCTCTTTCTCCGCCCACACTTGGTAATGGTTCCGCGAAACCTTCGAGGATTTCGAGAGGGTGCTCAGGCAGCCGCGGCTTATTGTCTAGATTCTCGAGCGAGCAGGTGGTTCGGCCCTTCTTGCGGCTCATATATTGAAGAAATTGGTATAAAAGCTGCAACGAAGTATTTCATGAAGATATGGGAATACGATTACGTTTCCGTGGTGCCCACCGAATCGTAGAAAATGAGCCAAGGTAAAGTTTCCAGACACTGATGAAGGCAGTGATTCCAATGATTAAGGTGACAACGGCAATCCAAATGCGTTTGCTTACGGTCACGTAAACTCCCGCCATGAAGGCCATGGACATCGTGGCAAGATCTATGAGTAGCGGTAGCGTTGACTTGCTAATGGCCAAACGCTCTGGATCCAAACAATTTCTCTGCACTCAAAGAAGGTTCGCAACTGCAATTATCAAGCTGTACATGGCGACGGTGTTGCAAATCATGAAGACGTTGTACATGGGTTTGTTTAACAGCGTAACAATTCCGGCATCTAGTTCAGAGCCATTATATCTTCCAGGAATTGAAAAGCCGGCAGCGAATGTCATAGTGCCAACGAGTGTTGCCACGGCCATATAGGTATTAGCCACTAGGAGTGAGTGGTTCCTGGTTCCAGTTTGGTTCCGTCTAGAATCTGGAATCCACCCTCGGATACAGGTTCCTCATTTTTTGGAATCTGAAACCTACCCGTCAGAACCAGGAATCTGAAACCTACCCTATCACTGGTTCCAGGATCGGTTCCAGGTTCCAACAAGTTCTTTTTCTTTTCTTTTTTCATTTTCATATTTGAACTATAACATACTCGCATGCTCTACGATAACTTCCCACGTCTTAGTAGCTATACAAGTGCCAAGAATCTGGACATACATAATCAAAACCAATAAAAAGTTTCCAGAGAGGAAAGGAGATGCTTGATTAACTATAATTATTGTGCCCACATATGTCAAGCATAAACTGCTATGGTTGGAAAAACAAATTAAAAGTTGCCAGCATGTTCCATCATCATTAAGTTGAAGCAAGGTCAAATGCAATTTAAATCAGACAATAACTCAAAATGACTAACAAATGCCGTTGGTTACTTTCCACCAAAAAAAAAAAAAACCAACTTACTACTTTTTGAATTAAAGGCTCTAGAATTGGCTCCAGCAGATGCTGAACAGGTTGCATCTTCATCACTTCAAGAACCACACTGGACAAAGCAAATATCAATGAATACACTGCAATCAATGGTTATGATCCAGTTCACACTGTAGCAAGATGGGTATGCACAAACTTCTTTTACATATATATATCTACATTTTGTATTATCGTGCGTGCAGTTCAAATGGTAAGCCTTTATTTGTAGATGACTACTCTTTTGACTAAAGTTCTGTTATTTTCTCAAACTTTACAAGTTCAATGACATGATCAACGTTCCCCCGTCTTCGGAACCATTTATCGCAGGCTGTTTGGCATATTTTCCTGGATAATGCATTGCTTAAGAAGGATGGTCAAATCAGAAAAGACAGGGCTAAGGAGTGGTGGGACAATTTCAAGTCATTCAAAGGTGATACAAGAAGTGAAGAGTTCTACTCACTGCCCTTCAACCTAAACAAATATTTCCCATCCGTATAACTCGCATCACTCTGATTTACCACATGCTGTATCATCGTTCTGCACTCAACAACTGATTTCTAGTGTGTATTTAGCATGATACATGCCTATTTGCTTATAAGAAGTAAGAACCACTATCTTTATGTTCTATTATAGACCAAATGATGAATATTCAGCAGTGGAGATCCACTGAAAAAACAATAAAGCTATTTTCTTCTCTCACATGTTCATGAGTTCTGATGGTCCACCACATTTCATTTTTTGCATCTTTATACGCAGAATTGCTTCTCAGTAGCTCGATTACAAGTTGATTTTATGTAGGACGAAACTGTTATGAAACTGATGGAGAAGAGTTTGTTTCTTATACATTAATATGCATAAGTAGACTAAATTGTGAACTAATCACATTTGATTAGAATCTGTCATGTGCAAACCTTTACATTTTAATTAGATCAGATCATGTACATAATTTCATGAAAACTATAGACTTGGAAAATGGAAAGTGAAAATAACAAACTAGATAAGTCTATGTTGGCCACAGAGAGTTGATTTCATACTGGGAGAAAACAAAACCACTTCACACTACAATAATACACAAACCTCGAATCTATAATATAAAGATCTCAATACTGTCTCCCTAATCATTGTCTTTTCCAAACCTCACTGACCTTGCCCAAATTCTCAAACCAAAAGATTAAGCCACAAACTGAAAAACCTGTAAGTAAACAGATAATGATGTGGTTTGTGTTTTAGAAGGAAATGATGCCCATTCATCATCTCTTCTGGGACCCCTAACTAATCAATCATCCACACATTAATTGAGACATACCATCAGACTTAGTTGCTCAGAGGAGCGTATTAAAGAATATAAGTGGAGTTTACTCTGCAACTTCGGCAACTGGCAACTTAGGTACCTCTTCTATTTTTGCAAGCTTGTCTAGCTGGCTAAAGTTCCCCTTTATCTTAAAAAGTTGGTTATGGTGGTGCTTACAGTAGAGGCGATTCAGATGAGTGATGTAGTTTGATGGGTTAATAACACAACCTCCATGGCTGCACCTAAAACAAGCTTTATGATATGATGTTCCATCAACTGCCACCTGAAAGAATCAATAGCCGACAGATTAATTTAAGAAGCTACAAGATGAACAAGAATGAACTCCTGAGATAAATTATGCTCAGATGTAGATTGCATCAAATAACCAATCCTTCTAAAAAACAATTAAGTATAGAAAGACGGATGGCTTAGATGAAATCATATGGACAGGAAATGCAAGAACTCATGGTAAAATGAACGTGATTCATCAAAGTTTTTCATTTTGTACTTTGTGCGAACAATGTGAATGACATTAATTATGCTGCCAAATTACTCATGCTTACTCTAAATTTGGTGGATAATTGTGCTGTATTCATTCCACATCACTTAAACAAGGGTAGATCAATCATTGATGACCCTCGAGTCACAACCACTTATTTTTTGGTTGAGGCTTAATGTTCATTTGATGCCAAAAAATGGCTCCATAAAAAGTAGTAGCTTGCCAGCATGTTTCGACGCTTACCTTTTCAATTGGATAAACAATCTTTTTGCATGCAACGCACTTCTCTCAGGTTCCGAGAAAAGAATCTCGAGACTTTGCTGTTTTGTCACACTGTCAAAAATCGACCATCATAAGCATCTTAGCATATTCTTAAGAACTCGATATGTTGCGAAGCAAGCGATTTAGCTAAATCTAGCTCATATAATGAAGCTAGTCGCATAAGGACTTGGCAACCAAGGGTTACCGATCTGCAGATTTATTGTGAGTTCTCGGAGTACCTACACGAGACATGCAAAATCGTTGTCAAAAAAGTGACTCGAGAGATTCAAGTCTGCGTTAGTGACTTTCGATCACCTTCAAAACTTTTATCCAGGCTGCCGGTCATCTTAAACAGTTGATCAAAGCGGGGCTTGCAATATAATACGCCCTCAAAGGAGGAGTAGTTACTTAGCTGCAGGAAATGAGAAGAATATTAGAGATTTACAGACTAAATCATCATAGAAGCAAAGGTCAACGGTGGCTCGCCGAGCAAAGGTCAGCGGTGGCATCGAGGGCGAGCGGTGGTGGCGTCGAGCAGAGGTTGGCAGTGGCATCGAGGGTGAGCGGCGATGGCGTCGAGCAGAGGTCGGCGGTGGCTCGCCAAGCAGAGGTCAAAGGTGGCGTCGAGGGTGAGCGGTGATGGTGGCATCAAGAAAAGGCAGAGAACAGGAGAGACTCAGAGAGGAGAGAATTGGTCTTCTTGTTTGCTGTGAAAGTGTCGAGCAGAGGTAGGGACATTTCTAATTTAGGGCTTTTTTTTTTCGCCCTAACTGGTTCCGGTTTTGGTTCCTGGTTCCGGTTCCTATCCCACCGAAACCGGAAACGCCGGTTCCTAAAAAAAGGGAATTAGGAACTAGAACTGGTCCCTTTAGAACCAGGAACCGAACTGGAACCTCCGGTTTAGTTCCCCGGTTCTTGGTTCTACCCGGGAACTGCACTCACCCCTACTTGAGAACACCTTGGGTGTTTTTTCGACTACTTCAGCCTGGGAAGCTATCCGTTCAAAGCATAATGTGGTTCCTTGGTTCCCCTTCGTTTGGAGCAAATCTATTACCCCAAGGCACCAACTCCACTTGTGGCTCATCACGAGGAACCGTCTTCCCACTCAGGTCCTTCTACTCTCCTTCGATAGGATTGTCGATGGCTCTTGTGTTTTTTGTAGTACTAGACCGGATTTCATTGATCATCTCTTCTTTGGCTACCAAATTACTGCGGGATTAGTCTCGTTCTGGGCTTCAAGATGCAACCTAATTTGGCATAGTACAAGACCGTGGCAAGATACCATTTCCTAGGCCCTAAAATTTCTTTCAGGCGATGACTTTTCTCAATCGATTGCTAGATTTTCCTTCGCTACTCTCTGCCATCTTATTTGGAAAACTAGGAACAGCATTTTGTTTTGGGGTGAATCTCTCTCTATGCCTACCATGAAGAACCACCTCCTTAAAGTTGTGAGGGACAAAGCTATATCATTTAGCTTGGTGGCGGATACTCCAAGGAATAGAAGATCTCAATGCATGTGGGGTCTTGACCTAGCTATGTTCACTTCTTAGCCTTTTGGGTGCTCCGGCCTTTGCTGTTGTTCGGTGCCCTCCTTGGCATACAAGTTCTTCAAGCCTCTTCTTCTAAGGGTTGGTGCTGAGACGGTTGGAGGACCTCGGTGGCCCTTGTTCTTCGTCTCCTCTCCTTTTGTTTTTTCCGCTGCTTGGTTGGTTGTTGTTGCTATTGCTTGTTCCCTTTTGTTTGGTTGTTGGTGGGTGCCGTTTGGCCTCCTTGTTGCTGCCTCGTTAGCTTTTGTTCTTTTTTCCTGGCATCCTTCCACTCAATTTGGCTTGTTGCCATTTCGAGTGTAAGTTTTTTGATGCCGGTCTTCCGGGTTGTATAGTTTGATTATAAGTCAATATATTTTACCTTAACAAAAAAAAAAAAAAATCTAGTATTTACTAAGATAGGATGGCAGTCAATCCAAATTTAATAACCAGGAAGAGTCATTTGCGAGTTAGCAAATGAGGTTCTTTGTCTTTATATGGAGCAGACATAATGGTTTACTAACATTAAAATTTTTCACATAATCATTATAAACCATTCTATATCATGTGCTAATCCCATGCGAAAATTAATCTTAGCTTGAGGTAGCGAGCAACCATTACACTCGTTCTTTTTCTTTTTGAATGTGTTGTTTACTTCTCAAATCTGAATTTCATTTATCCCACATATGTTTATCTGGCGTCCATGGTAACAAGTTTTTATAGAGGGTAAATCTTGGAGGGCTAAAACTGTCATTTTTCTTATTTTACGTATAGCATAGTATAACTCAATTTTCAAGATTAAAGTAAAAATTGTCATAGTTGGTAATCAATTTTCTTCTATGATATATAGTTGGCAATACATAATAGAAGAAATTAAAGGGTCAGATTTCTTGCCTATGAAAACATGAGGCGCCTAATTAATTAAAGCGACAGGAAACACAAATGAAAGTGGCATGTTTTTATTATATGTTCATCTTCTTAAGATAATTTATCAAGTACAAAAGGAGAAGTAAAATTGAAATCGAATTGGCATTTGTTATTAAGCCTAATTCTATTCACAACACCTATGGTTTTACAGTCTAACATGTGACATACAGAGTAACAAAAAAGCATATAGAGAAATTAACACTAATGTTTACTAATAAAGCATGCGCAACCCAATAATAACACGGGAATAATAAATAGGGTCATACTACATCCCTGTCGAGGCGAGATATATATCCATTTTTGGTATAGAACTAATTAAAATAAAACTTAGGTACCAAATTAGACATGGGAAATATAGTTTAATAACGATACAAATTTTCATTCACGTCCTCTTAGTTTTTCAAACCTCACCATCCCTCTTTCCCCACCCAGTAATGGTTCCGCCAGACCTTCATGGATTTTGAGAAGGTACTCAGGCAGACGCGGCTTATTGTCTAGTTTTTCAAACGAGCAGGTCGTTCGGCCCTTCCTTCGGTCTCAGATTTTGAAATTGGTAGAAAATCTCTAATGAAGAGCCGAACATGACGATACATTACTGCCCGATGAAACCAAATCTCAAAGAACGTGCCAATGTAAAGACTCAAGATACGGAAGAGGGAAGTGATTCCAACGATCAACGTAACAATGGCAATCCAGGTGTGTTTGCTTACGCTCACGTAGACACCCGCCATGAAGGATATAGACATTGTGGCAAGAGCTATGAGCAGCGGTAGCCTTGACTTGCGAATGGCCGAACGCACTGGATCCCAACCATTTTTCTGTGCCCAAAGAAGGTGCACAACTGCGATTATCGAGTTGCACATGGCAACGGTGTTGCAGATCACGAAGACATTGTACATGGGTTTGTTCAACAGCATAGCCATTCCAGCATCTGATTCAGAGCCATTACAACCTCCAGGAACAGAAAAGCCAGCAGCGAATGTCATAGTACCAATGAGCGCTGCCACAAGCATACGGGTATTAGCCACGTTCCGTAGTCTACGCAAATGCTGAGGCTTCTGAAATCTGTCCGGGCCTAAGCCTTCTGGCCGGCATATTTCTTTGTCTTTGCTTTTGGGTGCTCCAGCACATATTAAGATTGTTGCTGTCTTTATCTGGTTAAAGCATAATAGACAGAAAGACCGTTATTATCAGTGAAGATGGACTAACAATCAAGGATTTAGAACTCAAAGAAATGAAACCTTCTCAAGTGATCCATAGACTAGCAAATGCAATTTCTGATCTTATTGCAGAAACTTAATTCCACATGACACATTTGATTTGCTTTCGTCTCTCCCAAAAAGGAAGTAGCTAATTAACAGTGACAAACAAAAGTAGATAAAATGTTAATCCATTACGTAGATATCATCATCTCGTTAAGGGGAGCATCAAATTTGTTCAGATCATCGACAAAGTCGAGAGCCGTCAAGTTGTCATTGTTTACAAGCTTTAGATTGACTCTGTTGTCTCGGGTGAGAGAGCGCAAAACCTTGGTTTGCCACTCCAAAGTGGCCACATGTAGAGGCGTATTTCCTTCCTTGTCTTTTGCATTTATAAGCTTCTCCAATATAGGATCGCCGAGTATGTAGTTCACTACAGAGGTCCTCCCGTACTTTGCTGCAATATGAAGTATATTTTGCCCCTCCTTCAAACTTTGCAACTCTTCTGGATCCGGCCAATGTCGAAGTAGCTCCTTCATTATTTCCAGATGACCCATCATACAGGCGACATGGATCGGAAGATAGCCATCTTCATCGTCCTCAAAGGCGCTTGAAGCAAACTCATCAGCTAAGAATTTGACTCCATCAACATAGTTAACATAGGCAGCTAGATGGAGGGGAGTTCTTCCTCCAACACTGCTTAAATCAAATAGCTCTCTCTTCAGCTTTGATATCTTTTTCAGCATTTCTACATCGTTAGAGCAGCAAATGAATGAACTTGCTCATGGCCAAGGCCAAGGGTCTAGTTTCTTAAAATAAAGCAAAAATTCAATCGAATAGACAACGGGAACACTTCACAGCATAAAGACAATCATTTCCAAGAAGTAGATTACCACATTGGAGTACAAAAGGGTAGCCATGACATGAGTCTCTTCCTGTTTTACCAGAGATGCTTGGACAATAATATAAGTAGTGTAGTATCTACAAAGGCTTATACAATGAGTACCGACTACTAAAGTATTAACTTGGTGAATTTTTTTCATGGGGTAAATTTTGCCGGGACCCAAGTCCAAACACATTGTATCTGCCTTCTTTTGAGCCAAAATTATTGGAAACTTCTGATAATTGATGAAGGCTCTAGATAAAGTTTAAACCATTCTAGCGGAAATATAAAAAATGTGTGAAACTTAGGGGTAAGCAAAAGGAATTGTCTAGATCGGACTAAACCGATCAGTTCTGGGTAGTTTCCGAGGACACCGGTCAGTTTTCCAGTTTCAAGAAAGTGGAACAGTGATTTTCGGATAGTTCTTGGTTCTATGTGCCGGACCATCCTGACCAGGCCACTGTTTATTTTATAATTTTTTTTCCTACGGAGCTCCTCCTGGAAGAGCTGGAGGTAGGCCCAGAAGTATTAGATTCTCTCTCATTCTCTGTGAAGCCTCACGCATTTTGTCAAACACTAGACATCCAAATCACGACCGTGGGTAGCTTTCGTCCGCTTCAAGCTCTCTCTTATCTCGCAGGGCGCTTTCCTCCTCCTTCACCACGAAAGCGCCATCACTTCCATAACCCATCATTAACTCCATGGCCGTATCTCTCTCCCTCGACTGATTAGAGAAAGAACGCATGAAGAAGCTGAGACCAAGGGTCTATAAGAAAAGTGGGAAGGGGTCGCAGGACATAGATCTCTGACGAAGAAAAGAGCGAAAGAGCAAGCAGAGAGGGGAGAGAGAGAGAGGGTGCGTTTGGTTGGACTTTTGGAGAAAGTCTTTGGGAAAATGCAAAGGACTTTGAGGTTAAGGAGTTTTCTAAAATGCAAATTGCGTTTGGTAAATTGTAATCTAAAAGTCCCTTGGAAAGTACCTTTAAGCAAAATGGTGTTTGGAAAAATTTACATTTACAAAGGATTTTTATAAAAAAAATTAAAAAGAAAAAATAAATGGTTGGCCGGCAAAGGGTAAGGTTGCCGGCGATCGAAATTGTCGCCGGCGGCCGAGGTCTCAAGTTGCAAGACCTCACGCGGCCGCCGGAGACCACAATTCCTCCTTCATCTGTTGCTCCATCCACCGCTGTCAAGTCTCACCCCTGCCCCCGCCTCACCGACGCCGCCCTCACCGTCGTCGTCGTCGCTTGCGAGAACGCCTTCCTCTCCCTCGACCTCTCCGGACTCAGACGACCCCGGATCGGGTTCGCCGGAGGTCGGGCGACCAGATCTAGGCCGCGGCCACTCGGACGACCCGGATCACGGGTCTCGGTGACTCGGGCGACCCGAGTCGGAGGTCGCACGACCTCACCGCGACCGAGATCGGGTCGCCGAGTCGCCGCAACCCGGATGCGGGTCGCGCGACCTCCGGCAACCCGGATACGTGTCGCCGGAGGTTACGCGAACTCGCCGCGACCTAAAGGTCGCGGCGATGCGACTCCGAGGGTCACCGAGGTCATGCCATTGGCCGGCGACGGTTGCCGTGACCACACCGGCCTCACGCCGACCTCCGTCGAGCCCGTCGTCGAGCGCGTCGTCAGCCCCTCGCGATCCACTCGCCAATCTCAACGAAGAAGAAGGTGAACAGTTACGAGGGCAAAACCGGAAAAATGAAATATTAGTAAGGATATTTATGGAAGAAAATTTATCACTTATTGGCCTCAGCATTCGAGAAGGCTGAAATGCCCAAGCGACCTCCTACACCGCCTTGGGCTTTCAGCCTTCCAAAGGCCTGCTTTGCCTCAATCATCTTTGCAAAATAATTTCCCAAACACCAAATTTTGGGATAAGTACACTAATGGTGCCATAAGTTGTGTACGGCGCTCACTTTGGTGCCAAAAGTTTCCGTCGGATCATTTAAGTGCCAAAAAATTTGAAAAACGCTCACTTTGGTGCCAACGCCGATCCGATCGGCCGGAAATCTGACATGGCCTTTTTTTATTAATTTCTTATGCTGATGTGGCTTGCCGGAACTTCAAACGACGTCGTTTTAGCATCCTAACACCAAAACGACGTCGTTTTGTGTCTTTCCCCCAAATTAAAAACCCTAACTCTCCAAACGACGCCGTTTTGTGCCGTCTTCTTCCCCGAGCAGATTCGTCTTCTTCCCTGAACAGATCCAGCAACATCAACAGCACTGAATCAACAACACCAGTAGCGCAGAATCATCAACACCAGTAAAAGAAATCACGCATTCATCTTCGCGAGTTTTCCCCCATTTTCAATCACCTTATCAACCTTTCAAATCCCCGAATCTCCGCCTCACCACCACCTTTTCCCAAGAAATATCGTTGGGTGCAGAGGAAACGCGACCTTGAAGAATCTCCAGAAGCATGAGCGATCTGGCCAATGGTAGCCGCGAAGATCTGGAACGCCACGAAGGTTGTCGGCGAAGCCAGCTGCTACGAAGGCAGCAGCCGTGGCCCCGCCATCCTCTCCTCCACCCTCATCGTCGACACCTCCCTCTCTCTTGGGATTTTCTGTTCGTTTTTTTTTTTTTTTTTGTTCTTTTGTCTTGCTGTGGCAAGCAATTACAATGGAGGTCGAGGGATGGCGGCTGAGCGACGGTGGCCGAGGGACGGCGGCCGAGTGACGGTGGCTGAGGGACGGCGGCCAAGCAACGGTGGATGAGCAATGGCGGACAAAAAAACCCTAATTTCATTCTCCAAATAAAAAAAATTAAAAAAAAAATTTTTAAAAAAAGGCATCGTTTTTGTAAGGTTATCCACGTAGGATAGCAAAACGACGTCGTTTTCTTAATGAAGACGGAAAACGACGTCGTTTTAAAGGCTTCTCGATTTTTTTTTTTAAATATAAAAGCCACGTAATCATTTTGGCCGGAATCTGTCGTCGGTGGCACCAAAGTGATCGTTTTTCCTCCGATTTGGCACTTAAGTGATCCGGCGGAAACTTTTGGCACCAAAGTGAGCGCCGTACACAACTTATGGCACCATTAGTGTACTTATCCCCCAAATTTTAGCCCAAAGGGCTTTGAGTGCTCAAAGTGGCTTGGCAAAGCCACTCCCAAACGCACCCAGAGAGAGAGAGAGAGAGAGAGGAAGAAGAAAAGCGGGGTTCGAAAAATGATGGGGGCCCATAATGAAGTGATAGATAAGACTTGTCAAAAACCTTATCAGATTTAAAAAGAGAAATGTGTAGATGACTATTTTAAATTTATTGTGAGAATAAAAATTTATTTTAAATTATAAAAATTAAAAATTAAAAATTATTGTGGAGTTAAATTTTTCAAAAATTTATAATTCATAATATGCTATTATTATAATAATAATTCAAAAATTATTATGCTAGTAAAATCTTTTAAAAAAGAATAGAAGGGAGGGAGATTAGGTTGAGAGGACATAGAGAGACAGAGACATGATAACAATGGAAGGAGAGCTGTTGGAAAGAGGGCAATAACCGGATCACCCCGAAGCCGATTATCAGACCTATAGGTTCAACAGCTGGCATGGACCTAATATTACATCCAGATATATGCGTATGATCCGACCGATACAGTTATCGGAGGGAGAGCCGTAAGGACAACCGCTAACCTAACCTTCGGTGCACCACGGCTCCGTGGACAGGCGACATGCCTTGCATCCTGAACCAAGGGACTTCATTTTCCTCCATCGCCTCCATCAAAAGTTCGAGAATCTTCGAGTCCCCTGTCTCGACTGCCAAGTATAGCGGGCACTTGCCCTCCTTGTTCGCCTGATACACCGAAGTTGAGGCTCGACTCAGGAGCAGGCGGGTCAACTCAGCGTCACCGTTCTTCACAGCCTCATGCAACGCCGTGTTCCCCGCATCGTTCGCCATGTCCACAGTCCTGCCGCAGCCAAGGAGGAGCTCAACCGAGCGGATCCTGCCAGCTCTTGCAGCGACATGGAGCGCGGTGTCCCCTCGGTAGTTCGCATCGGCTGCAAGCCGCTTGTCAGGGATGACCTCTCAAGAAGGGCTTGAAGGATGTCGACGTTCTTGATACCCGCTACGACGTGGAGAAAGGAGTTCCCCGAAGGTCCCCGCATGTTGAGGATGTCGGACAGAGAGACCCTCTCTTCGGCGGAATACTTTTCGAGGGCTTCAATGAACTTGTCGACTTCACTTTCTTTCACGGCGTCGTGTAGCAACGGATTCACACAACGCTTGAATTCTGCTTGGCAGGGTGATTTGGTTATCAAATCTAGTGATTTCAATCTAGCCCTTCTCTGTTCCCAGATTTCATCATCCTCAATAGTTATGCTCACGCGATCGTGATCCATCTTTAGACTCCGAAATTTGAATGCCGTTTTAAGACGATGGTCAGGTTGAACTCTCTTGCGGTGCCTCACAGCCAACAACTCGGAGATCTTTCCTTCTCTGGCTGTCAGTGCATATCATGTGGTCAAGAGCTATTGTTCGGATAAAAGAAAGAAAATCTTTGGCGCCGTAATCCACCGGAGAATTCATTCTTAAACATCGCGCTGCATTCGTACTAAGAACATTGTCTGCGCGGACTATTTACGCAAGTAATTGAGATTCTTATTCCGCATCAAATTATCAAGTCCGGTTTTTTTTCTCAAATTTAGATGGATTTGCGAAGATGTATGTGAACGGCATGTGAGTTCCTCAGAGCAGTGCCTCGACATGAAAATTAATAGCAAGGCAAGTACTGCTCGGAAATTCAAAGAAAACTAAACTACTCCACCAGTAGTAGCAGACTAGCATTACTTTTTAGTGACATCAATAAGAAAAATGCTAAATTATATTGAAAAGAAAATTTATGCATTATTCTGAAGTTATGATCATCTATAAGATTTTAAGCATCGATAAATTAATTTTTATATTTATATATCAATTTGAATTAGAATCTTCATTTTTAAATTTAAATATTAATTTGTAATGAATTTATTCTTATGTCTTGTTCCTAGAAATGTTCTTTACAGGGATTAATTCCAGCTATCCAAGAGCTTTATGTGAATTGGAAGAAGAATCTCAAAGGCAAGGCTCGACAAAAGTTCTTATGGAGGTGCTCTCAAGTAACAAGATTACACTTGTATCCATGCTTTTAGGACATAAGAATCCAGGGGATGAGAAGAATTTAAGAAAAGATGTCAGTTGCTGCAAGATGGAATGGAAAGTATTGCCCACAGGTTCTGATGAAATTAGAGGAAAACAATGGCTGAAAGCACTCATTTCCATGAGGATTCGAATGGCAGAGAAGGGCATGAAGTAAAGCATATAAAAGGTAAGTTTGTGGTTAACATGGATAAGCAAACTTGCTCTTGTAGATCATGGGACATGTCTGGTATCCCACGTCCTCATGCAATGTGCGCCATATGTTACAAGCGAGAGGAACCTGAAAAGTATTTGACTAAATGGTACAAGAAAGAGAATTACATAAAAATATTTGTTTACCTTAGAGCCTGTGAATGGTACGGTTTATGTGCATTTGTAATCTACATACATCTTTCAATTTGTTAACACCTAAATTTTGGCCTCACATATGGTCATTTATTTGCATAAAGATTTAGGGATCGACACGATCCTTCGACAAAATTGGCATTGCATAATTTTACATTGCATTTATTCATGTTTACTATCTCGAACACTTTTCAATGATATCCACAACCACCATCATCCCCATCACCGTCATCATCATTTCATTTCCATTTTTTATCCTTGACACTTCTTCACGGATGATGGTGCTGGCATTGGCGTTGCTCATGATGTCCCGCCTTCATTTTGCTTCATGGACGACGACAACGATCATTAAGCTAAGTCTAGCATGTTTTGTTAGTTTGACTATGTGCGACTCCATTTTTCTATTCGAACTATTGTAATTGTGTTTTGGTTTATTCTCCAGGTTAAGCTCCAGGGGGAGGACCTCTTGAGGATTCACATCTTCGTCTCATTCGGCACGCGCACTCGCGATCTTTTCTCTCGACAATGCTTAGCATATTCACAAGAAGTCATCGCAAGATGGAGGCTACACACATTCACGTTTCTCAGCCACCACGCGCACCTCGGCAAAGTGAAATAGAATGGGAAGTTTGTAGGGGAGGAGTTTTTTTTAACAGAAAAGGAAAGTATTACCCATCGGTTCCTTCGCCATCACGTTCTGTAGATTTCCATGGTGACCTTCTTATTATTTTCAGAGGACATACAATAAGAAAGAGAGAGAGAGAGAGAGAGAGAGAGAGAGAGAGAGAGAAGACCGCGCTTTAGAAGCGCTCCAGTCCCTGCCGCTTCATTCCAACGTCGCTTGCGATTTCGGTGACGTTGCAGCTCTCTGTCCGCTACCATCCAGCCCTGCAGCAATGAAACGATCTGGTGATGATCCTAGTGCCCTCCTACGTCCACTCCATGACGCCATCCACTGCTGAAGCTGTTGCTAACATCGCCTCATTGGCATCCTCAGCGAGTTCCTTGGCGACACCGGCAAGTTTCTGCTCATGCCCAGTCAACTCCTGTCTCCAATGAGAACTAGATCTCGGCAAGTCCCCTCGGAATGACAGCCCGCACCACTGCATCTCCCGCCGGCCGAGCAACAACCAACAATGCGTCTAGCACTTCCAGAGTAGCCCATTGCTTTGTTTACTTCTTGCAGGTTGTCTTGGTGAACGCTGCAGTACCGTCATTCTCGGTGGAGTGCCCTGATCCTCCACCGTCGTTGTTCAGTTCATCCCGGAAAGGCTCGGATAGCAAAGGCTATTTCTTCACCGCAACCAGCCTTTTTGTGCCCCTTGCTTACACTAAACCTCGTGGCTACGCTCCTTAACATCTTGTCCTATTAGTCTCATATGCCTCGGGCTAATTTAGTCAAGGTGAGGATGAGGTTTGTTTCAATAATTGATGGTCCCAATACGTGATTTAAGTACATGTTTTTTAGTCGATGAATGCTTAGGTCAATATGGTTTAATTGTTTCCGTCCATCAACAAAGACATTCGGCTTTTGGACCTTTAGACACTAAGTTCTAAACCAATCTTGTCTTGCATGGATTGCTATGTTCGAGTATGTTATCAATATTGTGATTAATTCGTCTATCATTATTGCACGTAACTATATTACGCATGTATAGAATGCATTATATTTATATTTAGAGTCTTAAATATTTAGTCTCATTACATATATAGGCTTGAGGATATGTTAGCTTTGAATCCTTATAGATTCAGGTTATTGCATAACTTTCATAAAATAAAACAAATAAAAAAATGTTATTTAGTTTTCATTTAGGTCACGTGTAGACCTAGGGTTAATTAGCCTGAAAGCCCCTTGAGAAAATGCTGGACCATTTGATTCAACTTTGAAGGTAGCTTTTAGCTTTCAACTTGCCTTCAAAATGCTGAAAGCCCAAAGCTAGTAGGGACTAGCTTTGAGCTTTCAGCATTCCACCGAATGCTGAAATTATTTTTTCCCTTCCAAAACCATCCTCACTAATTTTTCATATTTCCTATTTTGCCCTGATTATTATTATTTTTTAATTGAAAAATGAGGCAGCCCTTTGCTAGGCGACGAAGGGCTATGGCCATCGGCGAGCTAGATCTGGCGTCAACGGCCGTCGGCTGAGGTCACCGAAGTCGAGCGACCTCCGGCGAGGGTCATGCGACCCAACCGAGGGCCGCTGGAGGTAGCCCAACCTTGGGCGACCTAGGTGACCGCCGCCTGGGTCAAGCGACCCCTGGGTCGAGCTACCCTCACCAAGGGTCGCCCAAGGTTGGGCGACCTTTGGCAGCTCTCGACTGGGTAGCGCAACCCTCGCCAAAGGTCGCCTGACCTCAGGTGACCTTAACCTAGCTGCCGCCGGCTGTAGCCTTCGCCAAACCAGCGAAGGGTTAGTTCAATTTTAAAAAAATAATATAATATACCCATCAAAGCCATTTGCGAAAGTTTTTTTAACCAAATGCACATTCAACTCAAAGTCCATTTGCAAATTTTTTTTTTACCAAATACAATTGCATTTCTCTAAGTAACTTTGAACTTTTAGTATTTGCATTGAACTCAAAGCCCCTTACAAATGCCAAACCAAATGCAGCCTATGTATCATATAGATAGTTTTAGTTATCTTAGTGGCATCGGTAAAAATGGATAATGACTAAGTGCAAAACATTTTCAAAATAAAGAGAAAATGTACCAAAATGGCACTAGATAAATCTAGCGTAACCAAGTCCTTATACTCATGAATCTCTGGTTCACAAAAGTAAATTGTACTCCCGCATTTTACTTGGGTGTCTAATCAACCCATAATTGATTAGTGATGGCTCCAATAGGTAAGTTTAATCACATGTCGTATTGAGTACCAAGTTGCAATTAGTAGGGCTCACAAGATTCCATGCTAAACGTTAACGATGGCCTCACAAGAGAAACATTTGCTCCCATTTAGTAATCCATTAGCTTTCCCCTTAGTGGTCCACTTCTGGGAAAGTTGCAACACAACTTACCTGATTTATATCTTCAATCTCTTTTTGCGGGACTAGTGCTATGGCCGAAGAGCAATTTAGCCCCCATCATCCCACCAAAGTGGGAGACCAAAGACAGAACAAAACAGCAGGACGAGCCAAAGACTTCCGCGAAGATTTCCAGATCAGGTTTATGCAACCTACCTGCTCATAATATCAGGACATACCCAATGAAAGAGAATAATGAGGAAAATGTAAGCAAGTTATTACTTTCCTATCTATATACTTTGATTGCTATGATATGTTCTAATTTTGCATGGACAGAATGAGGGCAAGGTTAGCGAAAAGGGAAAATGAATAGAACAAAATGAGAAAGCATCATTGGGCTGGCCACGGCATTCATACAAATCTAAACTCTGGTATCACAATCCTAAGCATAACATTTGGCATCAGAGAAATGTTACTGACTATATTACATACGATTCACTACGAAATATTAATATTAGTAGTGGCTTTTATGCATTTAGTTGTTTATATGCATTGTATTAATGCCGGTCATACGTGTGTAATCAATTAGCTGTGTTATGTGATGAACCTATTATTCAATCAAGTTCTCTGTAACAGCTTGGAACTTCAAGCCAACAAGTGATATCAACACATGGGGCAGAGTCATCTCAACTGCACCATGTGAGAGTGACGAGAACGACAGTAGATTTGGCATCTGGAACTGAAAGAAAGTGCAAATGGAGCCGCTGGACGAGTCGCATCAACTAGTGGCGGGTCTACTTCGAGAGTGGCATCAAAGTAGCGTGGCTGTTAAGGAGCCCTTTCCAGAGGATGGCCAACGTCGGAAAAGACAAAAGATCATTGCACATTGTCTCAAAAACACTACAAGTGAGGAGAATGGACCTACTGAAGCTGTTGACCTATGCTGAGTCGTTTGCTTTGGTGGGGAGATGGCAGCTTTTAACGGCCTTTCTTGTTAGAAGCAAGTTTTTGGCATCCTAAACATGTAAGAATGATTGATTTGGCCGGGAATTTGGCCTTGAATTTATTCTGCAACCTTTTAATTATTCCTGTGGCATTTGCCTTTCGCATCCAATTAAGTAAAGTAGCTACTGTGAAGCTAGTGGTACAGCTCTAATCCAATAAGGAAAAAATGTCACATTCAAGAAGACATTGAACTATTGAAGAGTGGCCAACACGAGGAGATCAAGAATCGTACTTTTTTTTTAAAGAAACGCGCCTTGTCTCTTCTCTAAAAATTTCAACAGATTTCTAGGTCACCTAAATATCTAGATACATTGTTGAAGATATTTAATGAAGAGTGTGGACATGACTACGAAGATATTTCTCTAGAATTATCTAGAGAACGATAGGAATATTTAAAGACATATTTTCTCTAGAAATATCTAGGGAGATGTTATCTAGATATATCTTTCTCGACATAGAAAAATCAGAACTGCATCTCTGAAGTTCAATATACTTCTCATTCAATTGTGGGATGGTGTTTTCATGAGAAGTAGATAATCTTTACTATAATATAGTACAAAGTAATGATTCTAGATACAACAGCGACAATGTTGTATACATTTTTCATAGATGATCTTGACGTGTTGATCTCTTTCAGTGCCTCAAGGACAATAGATGACACTTTTACAAATTAGATGGCAATTTTCAGCTAAGTGAAAGTACTTGGGCAAAAATAATTTTCAAATAAAAATACATAGGTCGGTAGGTTGTGCACCTTGCTTGACCTCACATCTGTTGACGCACAATGCCAGTGACCTACATAGTTGCGGTGGTGGGGCCAAGCTCCATTGTCGACAGTGGCGGTTCACCATCGCTATTGAGAAACTTGATTTACACTCGAAAGATTGGGGACAAAAAAGCCGTTGCCATTGCAACGGATTAGTTGTATGATATTCAATTGAATGTCATGCTTTTTTGTTCTAATCATATGAGGGTCATATAACTTTTCACTTGATTACTTGAGTGCTATAATTTATTTTTTTAAAAATGTTAACAAGTGCCATATCATGTCGGATTTTGAGCACTCAGGTAAACTTTTTAAAAAGTTACTACAAACAAGTCATCAATTGAAAGTTATAATACTCAAATGAACTTTTTTTAGAGGTAATTGGCATTCAAGTGGTTGAACCAAAAAAAAAAAAGAAAGTTATAACACTCAAGTGGCAACCAAGAGGCAATTTGCGACGTGCAAGGTTGCCAGGTCATTGCATGGGAGTACATGAAAGTATTAAAGCCTTTAATCAAAAATAAATTTAATGACAATTGACCAATCTAGATTTAAACTTTAAGTGAAAAAAGTACCTCTTTCATTCACATTGCCAATTGTTGGTACCAAAATGTTAGCATTGTCGCTCGAGATCATGAAAGAGGGGAGTGGCAATGAGTTTCAAAGAAAGAGCATTCCCATTGTTCTTTTTTTTTTTTTTTTTTTTTTTTCACTTAGGATTAAGAGTGTGTTTGGAAATATTTCTATTATGGGAATAGTTTTTATCTAGAAATAGCATTATCTTTAAAAGAAAAACGGCATTAAAAAATCCATATAGTAAAGCCCTAAGAGTTTATTTAATTTTGAATCCAATTTTCAACAAAAGATTTTCATAATTTTTTATGCTAAATTAATTCTAAACTAGAATTAACACTTAAATTTAGTAAAACTACTCAGTATCTAATTTCTAAATTTTCTCTAAATTTATGAATCTATGAATTTTATTTATTTATTTATTTATTATTCCGAAAATTTTGACTAAGATTGGCTCGAGAGACTTGACTTTGTATCATTGTGTAAAGATGAGCATCATGTTACTTTATTTAATTCTCTCACGGCGAGCGAGTCAAGCAACGGTCGGAATTTTGGAAAGCCTACTGACTATCCTAAATTAGATGGTAGTTTTCAACTAAGTGAAAGGAGTTGGGCACTGACCAAAAAAAAAAAAAAGGAGTTGTGCGAAAATAATTTTCAAATAAAAATACATGGGTCGGGAGGTAGTATTGTTAACCCTAAATTTTTCAAATGCGAATAATATTATTTTCAATTTCTAAATTTTTGGCGGGAAAGCCGCAAGAAGAAGTCAGGACACGGCCGTTAGCAACCCGGGACACGTGGTCGAAGATGTTTCGTGGCAAGCGTATTTCCTAATTCTCTCACGGCGAGCGAGCCAAGCAACGGTCGGAATTTTGGAAAGCCCACCGACTTTACTAAATTGAACAGTCAGCAGATCACAGCCGTCCAATCACGATCCTCGCTTCGGAGTTAGTTTTACATCAACGGTCGAGCCGAAGTCGGTGTATCCTTTCCCCATGAATAACAGTCCTTTTCCCCTCTCGTGCTCATTCGTATCCGTTGCTCTCGTTCCGCGTTCCTGGTTCTCCTCTCTCCCCCATGGCTTCTTCTGCGATTTCGTCCTCGTTGGTTAGGCGTGTTCTTCATCGGCCCTTCCCCTTCTTCTTCTTCTTCTTCTTCTTCGTTTTCCGCTTCTAGATTGATTGATTGATTTTGTCGATGGTGTCCTCATTTTGCTTTCTTGTCTGATTTTGTGAAGCATCATCTTGTTGCGGAGATCCTTGAGGGTTTCGCTAGGCCTACGATGCCTATTTGGTTATCAGATTTCTTTGGTTTACTCCTCGTCCTTTGATTGCTTAGTGATTCATCGGGCAATCGATTGAACTTTGCGTTGTTGTTTTGACCAGCTTATTCTGGATTCTCGTTGTTCGGTGAATTGGTAGTGTGGCGTCTATCTCTTGACGTCTGAGGATGTCGTTATGGCAAGTTCACAGAAAGAGAAACAGAAATTGGAAGGAAGGAATAGTTCTCTTCCGTTCGCAGATCAGAGTCTGGTTTCCACTGCTGTAATACTTTCTTCTGATACAGTGATTGTCGGGGGCATTTTACAACTGACGTGTTTTGTAGGTGATATGGGTTGTTTTTAGTTTGTAGTGCGACCTTGAGGGAGGGCCTAATTTCTGAATATTTTAGGTTCTCGGTAAGGAGACTTTTCTGACAGGACCTAAGTTATACTTCGTTGCAAACTGTTAGCATCTCATTCTGAAAAGATGAACTGGTACTGTGCTTTTGCCTTTTTATTTTTTAATAACATATTCCACGTAGGTACCTTTCATGACTAGAAGGTCTCTTTCTTCTCGTGTTTCATGATTGGCATATGTGCTTAGGCCTCACACGGGGATGTTGACAGGACAGCCGTCTAGAAGGTCTCTTTCTTCCAGTCCCATAAATTTTCCGATTAATGTGAAAGCTCATTCTCATTCCTTTGGAGGTCAGTGTTTGGTTGATGTATAATCTGTGATGGTTCTTTCTTTGCAAGGTGTATGTGCAATGACAGATCACCATCCAATCCAATTCTGCTTCATCTTCTTTTCAATGAAGTTCGAAAGCAGGTGTCTCCTTCCTGGAAATAGTCCCTCCCTCCTGTCCTCATCCATCGGTCTCATCGTGCATCTATCATTATGCATGCATTCCTCTCTCAGTTGACAGCCTCTGCGAAGTACATTTCAGAGGAGACATCATTCCTGAATGAGCTGTTGATCATTTTTTTTTCCTTTCATTGATTGTTAAATCGGTCTGATTCGGTTTATGCTATGTTATTTTCTGAAGGTCACACCTCGCCTCTCTGGGACTCTGCCATGTCATGGGCATTGTTAGGGTTTGCGCTCCTCTGGTCATTGATTGATTAAATCACTGATTGATCTATCCAAGTTCAATTGTGTAATGAGCTGATTCTGGTACACTATTCCATGAATTGGCAGTGGCTTATTTCTTCTTGAAGCGATCATTTTGTCTGAGGACAATGAGTATAATGCGCTACTGGCAGTGGCTGATTCTGGTACAGTATTCCATGAATTAGCAGTGGCTTATTTATTCTTGAAGCGATCATTTTGTCTGAGGATGTTGTCTGAGGACAATGAGTATAATGCTACTGGTCAGTTGGTCAAATTGAATATGTCATTTGGACTTTCTGGAGAACTAGTAATCTACCTTGCACTGGGTGGTTGATCTAGAAGCCTTTTTCTTCAGCGCAAATGACAGACTGACATTATGGCAACCTTCTAGACTTCTTTTACAGCTTGAAAGTTTTACTGGATTTGACGGCTGGTGATCTGTTGCATTTTCTGTGGGCTGAGTTGATAATTGTTTGAAATTGGATGAGCTGTTGCTCCTTGGATTTTAGGCAGTTATTGGTCTGAATGGAACTTGTCCTTTACATCTGTTATTGGTAGGTAATCGGAAAGGTCAAATCTAGTTCTCTTTCCTTCGCAGATCAAGATTTTGGTCAAGGCAATACTTTACCTGGCCAAGTTCGATATGCAGTGTCTACTATCAATGATGTTCTTTCTTGCTGCAGAAGCATCAGTTTCTAATTTGTTTTCCACTTCTCATTTATGTATTCCTTCTTTGGCCAGAAATGAGATACTTGAATTTACCATAGTAAAAGCATACTTCTTAGAGACAAAATAATAAAACTATACACACAGGCGCGCATTGATGGGTATGAGTATACTGTTTGAGCAATTAAATCAAGAATATCATATATGTCACTATGTGCACAGTTATAGTCAATAACTCAAAAAGTGTAATTTTTTTAAAGTTGAAAGAACATCGAAGAATGCTCTTCAAGCATTTATCTAATAATAAATGAAGAGGGAGTGGCCTGTTGATAAAACACAGATGTTTAGATTTTTGGGAGGACTGATGAACCGTTGCTTTCTTATTTTTAATTGAGATTTTGAGCTAGTGGTCTTTAATCACATCTTAGACCAGGGGACAGGCTGAAATTTACTGGTCTTGATTGGAATTTATTCTTCTTTGTATTATCTTTGTGAGTTGATTATCTTCAAGTCCTGATTCTTTCACAGGTTGGAGTCTTGCCAGACTTGAAAAGTGGTGATCTTGCACGAGTTGATGATCATCTGAAATTGGATAAGCTCTATCGTTTCTCGAGGCATTTTGTTGGTTTAAATGGAATTTGTTCTCCAGTTCCATTATTTTCCAATTAATGTGAAAACTGATTCTCATTAGTTGGGAGGTCATTGTTTGATTGATGTATGATCTGCGGTGTTTCTTTCTTTGCAAGGTGTACACGTCCCAACCGATCACTAACCAATCCATATCCACATCTTATTCTTATTCAATTTTGAAAGCCAGTGTCTCGTTCCTAGAAATAGCCCCTCCCTCGTGTCCTCATCCTTCCATTTCATCTGGTGTCTATGATTGTGCATCTGTTCCTCTCTCAGTTTGTCAGCCTCTACGAAGTACTCTTCAGAGGAGACATCATTCCCAATGCAGTCTCTTGATCCTCTTCTTTCATTTTGTCTCTTCATTGATTGTTAAATTATTCTGTTTATGCTATGTTATTTTCCAAGGGTCACGCCTCGCCTCTCCGGGACTCTGCCATGTTGTCGGCATGATTAGGTTTTGCGCTCCTCCGATTGGTGATTGATTCATCATGGATTGATATTTCCAAGTTCAATTGTATTTTGAGCTGATTCTGGCATTCAGTGAATTGTCAATGGCATACAATACGACATTTGGGCTTTTTGGGTTGGTGATCTAGAAGCCTTTGTCTTAAAGACAAACGATGGACTGAAATTTTGACAACCTTCTAGGCTTCCATTACAGCTTGAAAGTTTTACTGGATTTGACAGCTGGTGATCTGTTGTGTTTTCTGTGGGGCTGAGTTGATAATTCTATGAAATTGGATGAGCTCCTGCTTCTCAGATTTTGGGCAGTTATTGGTTTGAATGAATCTTGTCCTTTACTTCTGTTATTTCTTAGTTAATCTGAAAGTTCAGATCTATTTCTCCTCCCTTTGCAGATCAGAGTTTGGTCAAGGCAATACCTTACGTAGCCAAGTTCAATATGGAGTGTCTACGATCAGTGATGTTCTTTCTTGCTACATGAGCATCAATTTCTATTTTGTCTTCCACTGCTGTTATCATCTAGTTGAGGTGGAATGATCAGATGTTCTCTTTCCTTCACAGGTAATAATTTGTTCGAGGCTATACTTTACCTCGTCAATTTCGAGATGGAGTGTCTGATCAGTGATGGCTCTTTCTTGCTGCATAACCATCAGATGTTCTCTTTCCTTCACAGGCAATAATTTGTTCGAGGCTATACTTTACCTCGTCAATTTCGAGATGGAGTGTCTGATCAGTGATGGCTCTTTCTTGCTGCATAACCATCAATTCATAGGACAAGCTCTTCTGTCAGAGTTCTTTCTTGTCTGGAAAGGTCCACACAAGTTTTAGCTCGTTTCTCTTCGTTCTTATCTGTACGCTACAATCACTAATTGGATCTCTGGTAAATCATGGATATATCATATGTAAGATGTATGTGTCATGCTCTTCTTCCCTATCATGGAACTGGCTCCGGGCATTACCTGGTTGGTTTGCTTCCCCTTTCTTTCACACGACTTCTATGTTTTCTTTTGGTACAAAAAAGAGGTCATTTTGTGTTCTTTTTGTGCCAGAGGTTATTGAGTTGTTGGACTCAGTCAATGGCCATATAAATGTCTAATTTGTAGGTGTTCTTTGGTTATTGGGACTCTGAAGGTTTATTGCTGACAGAATTTTTTTTACTTCAGGGCATACTGGTAGTTTCTTATTTTGAAATGACGTACATCAGATATCTATGACAATTTGCATTCTTAATCGTTCTTATTTTGTTTCTATTTGTTAATTAATGATGGTAGCTGATACCACTCGTTCTTTTGGCAGATTAGAGCCTCCTTTCTCTTCGGGATTGGATTGGAAAACTTTTGATTTGTATGTCTTACCTTTTTCTTTGATGGAACTATCCTGCATGTTATTTATCATGGACTTTTTCGGGTTCAACGTATTTTGTCGCACATTCATTGGGAAATACGTCTCTTGCATATGCATTTTTTTTGACTTGGAGTGTATGTCTGCTTGAATATTGTCTCAATGGGTGTTAAATTTGGTTTATCTGAAGAATTTTTGTGTTTCCTGTGTTAATATTTGATGAGATTGATGCTGTCTGGATGGTAATTTCCTATGCTGAGATGTTATTTTCATGCCACCTATTGCCTCTTTTTTCTCTATGTTATCTGGAACTTGCAGGACGTGTTCTTTTCCAAAAAAATATTTGTTTTTCCCACTGTTTTTTGCGGTAACATTTACCTTCTGCCAAAACTTTCTCTAAAGTATAGTATGTAATGTTTCACTTGTATAGCAATTTTGTTGGATGGTTTATCAATAGATTGATCTTTCCATTTAATTGTTTATCAAGATGAGTACGCATTTCAGTTGATTGGCAGTTGCATCTGATTTTGTGATGGTAACTCTCCCTATCGTTCCTTTTTGTTTTCCGTTTCTTGATTGATTGATTTTGTTGATGGTGTCCGATTGATTTTCTCGGTCTGATTTTGTGAAGCGTCATTTGGTTGCAGAGATCTGTCCCTCTTGCACGGAGATCCTTTGATTCTCATTGTTCGGTGAATTGGCAGTGTGGCTTCTTTCTTTCCTCTTGGATTGTGATCTCTTGACGTTGAAGGAGGTCGTTATGGGAAGTGTTTGGTTTAACTCCTCCTTTGACCCTTGATACAATGACCGATCAATCTTTCTGTTATTTGGTGACTTCGCTGTGGTTTCTTTCCCCGTGCAAACTGTTTGCCTGAGGATGTCAAGGATGATGAATGCCGTTAATACTATGTCTTGGATGTTTGGGCTTTTTGGAGGAGTGGTGGCCCTTTTGCTGTCTTCATATTTTTTTCTCGGTTGAGATGATGAATTAGTCTCTGATCACGTCTTAAGACTGAAATTTACTGGGTTTGATGGGAAATTTGTTCTTCAGTTTTTTAATCTTTGCGAGTTCTCTCACAGGTTGGAGTCTTGCCAGACTTGACATGGAATGCTCTCTGCAGGCATTGTCTGAAATTGGATAAGCTCTATCGTCTCTTGAGGCAGTTATTGGTTTGAATGAAATTTGCTCTTCAGTCCATAATTTTCCGATTGATGCAAAAAACAATTCTCATTCCTTTGGAGGCCGGAGTTTGGCCAATGTGTGATCTGTGATGGTTCTTTCTTTTCAAGGTGTACGTGCCTCAACAGATCACTATCCAATCCAGATCCACTTCCCGGTGTCTCCTTCCTAGAAATAGCCCTCCCTCGTGTCCTCATCCTTCAGTCTCATCTTGTGTCTATGATTGTGCATGCGTTCCTTTCTCAGTTGACAGCCACTGCGAAGTGCTCTTCAGAGGAGACATCATTCCCAAAATGCACTATTGATCCTTGTTCATTTCTTTTTGTTTGACCCTTTATTGATACAATGACTGATTGATCTTTCCATTATTTGGTGATTTCGCAGTGTTTGGAGGGAAACTGTTTGTCAGTTTAATTCGAAAAAATTTGGTGATTGATTCATCATTGATTGATCTTTCCATTTAATTGTATTATGAGCTGATTCTGGTATTCACTATTCCGTGAATTGGCAGTGGCTTCTTTCTTCTTGGAGCGATCATGTTTGTCTGAGGACAATGAACACAATGCAGCTGGTCAGTTGGTTACATAGAATAAGACCTTTGGGCTTTATGGAAGACCAATGAGCTAAACTTGCACTGTTTGGTTGAGCTGATGATCCCGAAGTCTTTGTATTTAGGACTAGAAGTCTTTGACTTTAGGACGAGCAATGGACTGAAATTTTGACAACCTTCTACTTTTACAGGTTGAAAGTTTTACTGGATTTGACTGCTGGTGACCTGTTGCGTTCCCTGAGGGGCTTAGTTGAAAATCGTTTGGAATTGGAAGAGCTCTTGCTTCTTTGATTTTAGGCAGTTATTGGTTTCAATGGAACTTCTCCTTTACTTCTGTTATTTTCTACTGAATCCCAAAGGTCAGATCTAGTTCTCTTGCTTTTGCAAATCAGAGTTTGGTCGAGGCAATACTTTACATGGCCAAGTTTGATGTGGAGTGTCTGTGATCAGTGATATTTTTCCCTGTTGCGCGGAGATTCTTGAGGTTTTGCTTGGCCTACGATGCCTATTGGTCATCAGAATTCTTTGGTTTATGCCTCGTCCTTTGATCACTTAGTGATTCATCGACCGATCGATTGAACTTTGTGTTGTTGTTTTAGCAGCCTATTCTGGATTCTTGTTGTTTGGTGAATTGGCAGTGTGGCTTCTTTCCTCTTGGATCATAGTCTCTTGACATCTGAGGATGTCGTTATGGGAAATGTTTGATTTAGCTCTTCCTTTGACCCTTTATTGACACAATGACTGATCAACCTTTCCATTATCTGGTGAATTCACAGTGGTTTCTTTCCCCTTAGAGTGAAACTGCTTGTGTGAGGATGTAAAGGACGAAGAATACTATGAAGGCTGTGTCTTGGATGTTTGGCTTTTTGGAGGACCAGTGATCCGTTTGCTGTCTTTCCTTTTTCTGGGTTGAGATGATGAATTAGTAGTTTTTGATCATGTCTAAGAACTGGCGATAGACTGAAATTTACTAGGTTTGATGGGAATTTGTTTTTCAGTTTTTTTATCCTGGCGAGTTTATTATTGTCTGGTCCTGATTCGCTCAGGTTGGAGTCTTGCCAGACTTGACTAGTGGTGATATGCCATGATCTGATGATTGTCTGAAATTGGATAAGCTCTTTGGTTTCACAAGGCAGTTCTTGGTTTGAATGAAACATGTCCTTTACTTCTATTATCTTCTGGTTAATCCGAAAGATCAGATCTAGTTTTCTTCCCTTCTCAGATCAGAGTTCAGTCGTGGCAATACTTTATGGGGCCAAGTTCGATATGGAGTGTCTTGGATCGGTGATGTTCTTTCTTGCTGCATACGCATACACATCAATTCCTAATTTGTCTTCCACTTCTGTTATCTTCTAGTTAAGGTGGAACAATCAGATATGTTCTCTTTCCTTACGCAGGTCAGAGTTTGGTCGAGGCAATAGTTTACCTTGTCAATTTCGATATGGTCTGTGATCAGTATTGGTTTGTTCTTGCTGCATAAGCATCAAATCATAGGGGAAGCTCTTCTTTCAGAGTTCATTCTTGTCTGGACAGGTTCACACAAGTTCAAGCTTGTTTCTCTCCCCATTATTCTGTGAGACTCCTGATTGGACTTCCAACTGCATATCTCAGGACTTGATGCTTATGGTTCTCATTTTCCAGTGTTCTTTCCCCTCATGAACAAAAGTTTTAGTGGGGGTGAATAAAAATGAAATTTTCAAGGTGCCATGCCATTGATTGACGGATCTCTGCTGCCTTTCATTGGCTTTAAGATAATGGTGAATCCGAAAGATCGGATCTCTGCCATCTATTATCTTCTGGTTAATCCGAAAGATCAGATCTAGTTTTCTTCCCTTCTCAGATCAGAGTTCAGTCATGGCAATACTTTATGGGGCCAAGTTCGATATGGAGTGTCTTGGATCGGTGATGTTCTTTCTTGCTGCATACGCGTACACATCAATTCCTAATTTGTCTTCCACTTCTGTTATCTTCTAGTTAAGGTGGAACGATCAGATATGTTCTCTTTCCTTACGCAGGTCAGAGTTTGGTCGAGGCAATAGTTTACCTTGTCAATTTCGATATGGTCTGTGATCAGTATTGGTTTGTTCTTGCTGCATAAGCATCAAATCATAGGGGAAGCTCTTCTTTCAGAGTTTTTTCTTGTCTGGAAAGGTCCACACAAGTTCAAGCTTGATTCTCTCCCCATTATTCTGTGAGACTCCTGATTGGACTTCCAACTGCATATCTCAGGACTCGATGCTTCTGGTTCTCATTTTCCAGTGTTCTTTCCCCTTATGAACAAAATTTTTAGTGGGGGTGAATAAAAATGAAATTTTCAAGGTGCCGTGCCATTGATTGACGGATCTCTGCTACCTTTCATCGGCTTTAAGATAATGGTGAATTCAATTTGGTGAAGATGGTTGTTCAGACTGAGGTTTTATCCGGTTCTGATCACGAAATACCGTCATTAAGTTGGGCAATGTGGAAACAAATTGCGTTTTATATGGTATGGTAACTTGTTGGATTTTAATAGCTATGGAATTTGATTGGGACGGAGAAGATGTGCTAATTGCAGGAGTCTTTCAATTATTTCATAGTTATTGTAAGGATCGTACTCGCCTTGTGGCTGGATATTTAGCATTTGGCGCACTCCCTTGCTGGTAATTTCACTTGAGTTCTGAAGTAGTCTCTGATCACATCTTCAGGGTGGGGATGGACTGAAATTTTGAAAATTTCTAGGCATTTGTAGTTTTGATTTAAGTTTGTCTTCAGTTGATTATCTTTGGGGAGCAGTGAGATAAAAATTGTGGAGTTCTTGTTGAAGTTTTGCTGAGTTTGAGAAGTGGTGATCTATTGCATTCTTTTGTAGGGCTGAGTTGACGATAGTTTGAAATTGGACAAACAGCTTCTTTGTGGATTCTCGGCAGTTATTGGTTTGAATGAAGTTTGTTTGCCGCTTCTGCTTTTTCCCATTTATGGTGAGACAATCAGGGCCTAGCTCTCTTTCCTTTGATGCAAGCCTCTTCTGGTTTGATGTGGGCTGTCTTCAATCAATAATGGTTCTTTCTACATTTCATTTAACAAGCTCTTCTTTCTTTGAGCTTCTATTGGCTTTTGTTGTTTCTGGAAAATGGATATTCATTGACTATCTTCCATTCTAGGGATTGTTTATAAGTCTGGAAAGCTTGAGATCCACAAAGTCCTGGCTTGTTTCTATTTGTCCTTGCAATGGATACTGCAATCACTAAATTGATTGCTGGTAAATCATGGAGATATTGCAAGTGCAATTTATTTGTCTTGCCATTTTTATTCCTTTGGAGTTCAGAGTTTGGCAGATTTGTGATCTGTGATGGTTCTTTCTTTGCAAGGTTTACGTGCCACAACGGATCGCTATCCAATCCAGATCTGCTTGCCAATGTCTCCTCCCTAGAAATAGCCCTCCCTTGTGCCCTCATCCTTCAGTCTCACCTTGCGTCTATGATTGTGCATACGTTCCCTTCTCAGTTGACAGCCTCTGCGAAGTACTCTTCAGAGGAGACATCATTCCCTAAATACTCTTGATCCTTCTTCTTTTCTTTTTCCTTCGTGATTAATTGTTAAATCAGTATGATTTGTATGCTAATTTTCTGAAGGTTACTCTCGCCTCTCTGGGAGTCTGCCATGTGTTATGGGTACTGTTAGGGTTTGCGCTCCTCTAATTGGTGATTGATTCATCATTGATTGATCTTTCCGCTTAATTGCATTATGAGCCAATCCTAATATTCACTATTCCGTGAATTGGCAGTGGCTTCTTTCTTCTTCGAATGATCATGTTTGTCTGAGGACCATGAGCACAATGCTACTGATCAGTTGGTTACATAGAACAAGAGATTTGGGCTTTTTGGAGGACTAATGATCTAATCTTGCACTGTTTAATTGAGCTAATGATGTAGTATAGTCTTTAGGACAAGCGATGCACTGAAATTTTGACAACCTTCTATGCTTATTTTACAGGATTTGACAGTTGGTGATCTGTTGCGCTCTCTGTGGGGCTGAGGTTATAATTGTTTGGAATTGGAGGAGCTCCTCCTCCCTTGGACTTTACCTAAGGTAATCCCGTGAATTGGTAGTAGCTTCTTTTCTCGCAGAGCGATCTCTTTAATTGAGGATGTCCATCCTTTTGTTGTTTTAGAGCTGTTTTTGGATTTATAATCCAGTGGATTGGTAGTACTTCTTTTCTCATGGAGCGATCTCTTTGATTGAAGGTGTTGTCTACGGAATGGTACATATGATGAGGTTGGTCAATTATTGCTTAGATCTTTAATTGATCTTCAGGACTGGGTTAAAAACTGAAATTTTGATAAACTCCTGCTGTGTAGGCACTTGTGTTTTTATTGAATATCATGCCTTAATCGATTCCCTTAGAGTGGAAAGATGATAATTGTCTTTGTTCTTATTAAATGTTGAGTTTTGCCAGATTTTATGAGTGATGATCTATTGCCTTTTTTGTGTGGCTGAGTTGATTAATTGCGGAGTCCAGGCTTTGTTTGAAATTGGATAAGCTCCCAATTCTTGGATTTGGGTTCTTTTAATGTCCTCACTCTATATGTATATGGGTCAACCCCTAATCAATTTATATTTTGGCCGTGCTTTTATGATAGGGTGTGCGAGAACTAGCTTGACCATGCTTTTGTGGCCTCTCTGTTGGACGTACTTGCAAAAGGAGAGTATCTAACGCAATTCTATTTAGTTGAGCCACTGAATTGTTGTTTTTCTTTGTGGATTAGGGTGATGAGTGATGTCTGGATCTTTCTATAGGGATTTTTGTTACTGCATGAACTCTGCAAAGATGTGGTTTGTGATATTTCATTTTCGAGGATTAGAGGTGACGCGATGAACATATAGTTCTCTTCCTGTTTGTAGAATCTCTCTCTTGGGGATGCTTTTTATATCGAATCTTTAGTTGATATAATGCCTGACAAATTAGTTCTATATTGCTTGTGTGTTGAAATGGAGAGTTACTTGGCCACAAGTTGGCTCGATCCCTCTGCATGGATTCACCCCTCATTCTCTCCAAAACTCGTATTCTATTATTATCATTTTCAGTGGAAGGTGGCTCTAGTTTGTACCTTCAAAACTATAACTGCAAGGATGCTTGGTAATATATGCTCATGGGGACACGTGGCATGGATGGTTTGGATGTTTTTGTACTCTTTTATAAGCTCCCTCTTTCAATGAGATAGTGCACTGGACATGTTGCTTTAGGTAGGGTTCATATGTTGTATGAACTATCAACCAATTTTTTTTTTTTTTTTTTGGTGAAAGTAAGCAATTAATATAATGGGGAAGGTCAATATGTACACCCAAACGGCTCCAAAAACTTGCATTCAAATGAACATGCTCAATCTGAGTGGAAGGGAGCCAAGTAGAAAAAACCAAAAGGCACCAAACCAAACAGAGCACTAGGTGCCAAGTGGCAAAAAACCCCAGGCAATACGACCTAGCTACCAACAAGACACCTAGCCAAGCGATCTAGAATAAGGGGAAGAGAAGATGTATGGTGCTTGTATCCGCTTGTATTTTTGGATTCTTGAACATATTTCTTTGTATGGTCAATTGTTCACTTTGTTGAGCAAATTGTGCACCTTTGTATTTTAGCTCAAGTAAGACAGTGGTGGTTGTCAGAAAGCAAGCATAATGTGCATATAGCACTTGTTAACATTTTGGTCAGGGTGTGATGTGCTAACCCTTGAAAGTGATGTCCTTGGCCCATGATCTGTATTTTATGGAGACTTCAAATTCTTGAGATTTGCTAGATAAGCAGTGGCGATTCTTGTAACTAGTCTTGGATTTTCATTCATGGCATCTAATTGTGGGTGTTCTGAGTAAAGTTTCCTAATTGGACATATTTTGAGCGTTCGCTAACCGGTTATCATGGGCATTATGGAATTGGCATCTCTTACTATCTCTTTTAGAAATTTGCTTTCACAAACTATCCAGGTGACATGGGCACTTTTGCAAGTAGGTGTCTTTTCACTTTTTCCCATATGAATGTTTAGTGAAGGCATTTGGAGCCTTATAAAAATGACGATTCCTATGGCAGCCGCAATTTTCACTTTTGCAAGTAACTATTTAGCATTTTTGTTTCTATATAAATCAGTAAGGAGGATCCTTGTGCTTCCACTAGGGGAAAAAAATCCTCACATAAATCTATTTTTTCCAGCTAAATTAACCGTATTTCATTTTTCACCTTAAAAATTTTCCAGGTTAATGAAGAGGAATGCCGTTGCAAGCATTTTGTGTATAGCTCAATTTCCCTTTCACTTTCCCATTATGTAGTTTCTAATTCTAATCACAATGCTCCATCGGTGAGGAATCAACCTGGTTCATGTTTGAAGTGTATCGCCATTTTAACTAACTTTCAGGGGAATCACTCGACTTAGCAACCTGGGGGTATTTTTAGTGTAAATGGTTCATTTTGGGTGCCAGTTCAAGTCTCTCTTTGATGATGTCGTGCTCTCACTCGTTTGCGAACTTCACTGGATGAAACTACAATTACTGCAACGGAGTCTTGTGTCCAAGGCTAAGTCTAGTTGTTGCTTTGCTTGATCATTTGGGGCTTTTACTTTCGCTTCTTCTGGGGCTATTTTTGGTAAAAATGATATTGAGTGCCAGTTTAAGTCTTTCTCTTCGATGATGTTGTGCTCTCATCTTTTTCTGTGAACTTTACTAGACAAAACTAGTTGCTTCGCTTGGTTACATGAATGCACACATTGATGGCAGTTTGACTTATGCAGTAGAGACATAGTTTGTCTGTTTGTTCTTTATCTTATTGGATGCTTTTACCCTGTACTTGTGAGATGAGAAACTGAATGCATGTGTTCTTTAACATCATGGCAGATTATACTTTTCCACTTTCAGGGTTGGTGTAGTCTGTAGAAGCTCTCTCTTCAGGATGCTCTTTATATTGAATCTCCAGTTGATATAAATTTGCCTGACAAACTAGTTCTATATTGCTTGTGCATTGAAATCAAGAGTTACTTGGCCAGGAGTTCACTCAATCCCTCTACATGGATTCGCAACTCATTCTCTTGAAGCTCATATTCTATTATCATTGTTTGCTGAGGAAGTTTTTTTTTTTTTTTTTGGTAAGGGTTGTTTGCTGAGGAAGTTGGCTCTAATTTGTGCCATTAAAATTATTTCTGCAAGGATCTTGGGATCAATGCTTGTGGGGATGCGTGGAGTGGATGGTTTGGATTTCTTTTGCCATCTTTTACATGCTCGCTGTTTGAATGAGATGGTGCACTCTGTCGCTTTTGGTAGGGTTTGTGTGTTGTTTGAGCTGTGCATAAGTTTGCTGATGTTGACCTTCAGGAGAAAAACTAACTATTTTGAAGACCTCGCAAAGAAATTGCGCTTTCCTGCAGGATGTGTGGAGCTTGTATAATTCTGCATCTATTTTTGGAGACTTCAACATATTTCTGTCTATTGTCAGTGTGCTTAGTTTGTTGAGCATATTGTGCTACGTTGCATCTTGGCACAAATATGACTGTCGTGGTTAGCAAAAAATCAAGCATGATTGTGCATATAGCATTTGTTATGTGCTAACTCTTGGAAGTGGGGTCCTTGGCCCATGATCTGTATTTTATGGAGACTTAAAATTTTTGAGATTTGCCAAATGAGAGGCGACCATCTTCTTGCAGCTAGTCTTGCAATTTCATTTTTGGCATCTAATTGTGGGTGCTCTCAATAGGGTTTTTTAACTGTAGATATTTTGAGTGTTTGCAAACCAGTAATCATGGGCATTATGGAATTGGCATCTCTTCTTATCTCTTTTAGAAATTTTCCTTTTATAAACTATCCAGGGGACATGGGCACTTTTGCAAGTAAATGTCTTCACTTTTTTCCATATGAATGTTTCGTGGAGGCCATTGGAGCCTTATAAAACTTGGATTCCTGTGGCAGCAGGGATGTTTCCGCACAGATTTGAGGTCTCATCATATTCACCCTGGATAGCATCTTCGCAGCTCCTCCTAGGATAGTATTATGTTCTTACTGGTCAAAGTGTTGGATTCTCTGTCAATGTCATGATGCTCCTGTTGCTTGAACAACATCTGTGGTTAACATGTACTCAATTTCAGCTGGTTGATCTTTGATTCAGTCGGGCACTAAAATTGACTATTCCCGGCACTGGTCAGTTTATTCAGCAAAGCTCCACTACACTGCCTTTTGTGTTGACTTCTCCATAGCATTAATCTATGATCTCTGATGTAAAGTCAGGAAAGTCTATAACATTGAGCTTTATGATAAGCCACCGCAAAGCTCCATTCCACTGCCTTTTACAGAACATTAATTAATCTGTTGAGAAGTTCAATTGCTAGTATTATTACCGTATAGAGTCGCTGCATATATTTAATTCGATATGATTCTCGGGTACTAAGTTGAAAATTTAATTTTTTAACATAATTATTCTCAGTTATGATTTGCCTCTCATACTGTATTCAGAAAGGGATGGAGTTCAATCATCTTTTCATATGTAATGTCAAGGTTAGATGATTCTGCTTGTGAGTAAAACTAAGTTGCACTATTGATATGCTGTCCAGCTCTAGCTCTTTCTTTGCCATAGAAATCAGGAAGGGAGGATCCTTGTGCTCCCACTATGAGAAGGATATCCTCATGTAGAGCTATGTCTTTCCGCCAGATTAATGCAATTGCTTTTTTCACCTTGCAGTCTCTTCTGAGTTAATTGAGAGGAATGCTGCTGTAAGCATTTTGTGTATGGATTAATTTCCCTTTCACTTGTCCCTTATATCGGTAGTTTCTGATTGTGGATTCGTAGGTGTGGCTGGCTTATTGTTGTAAGCATGAGTACCTTAGCAAATTTGGCCACATGGACATTGGGTATTTTCCCATTACTAAGTCTTTTTCTGATTTACATGCTTCATTTTGGCAGTTGAATCTTTCGGTATGTTTTTGAGCTAAGATTAACAGATTATACCAATTTTTAACAATAGGAAACCTCTTTTTTCTTAATAACTTTGCTTGCATTTCTTTTCTATTTTTTGTTAAAATTTTGTGTATTGTTTGTTCAGGCATTTTCATTATCCAGCAATCGTTATTCTTGCACCTTAAGTTCTCGTAGGTATGGATTCCTGAAAAGCATTCTGTCTTTCTATTAGGAAAAGCAGTATCTATGGAAGTATGATGGTATTACTGGTTATTCTTCTCTTGGAATTGGATATCTTCTCCTTCTACTGATGTCTGCAAAAAAGGCTTTCAATGAGAATTAGTCTCTCTTGGTGGGTGCGTGCTCTCTGTGTAAGGTTATTGAGGCTACTGCCATCAGTGCCTGCTGTCCAATAACTTTTTGCTCCAATGAAGATTGGATTTGTTGCCTTTTCTTTCATGCAGAAGCCATCTTTGGTGTCTCCGAACAAGAGAATAGGTTATCAATATTCTAGAAAAAGAATCTGTATTTTCTTATTATCATCGAGTAATTACAAGGTGTATGTACATAGAAATAGAAGACCTAAATTAGGTAGGAAAATTAAATAATAGAGGACCTAATCCCTGTCAATAGCTAATTTACAGCTAACAAAATCAAATCACATAATAAAATCAAATCAAATAATATCACGTGATATCCCTAATAATTTGGGAGAGATTATAGGAAATTTTCCAACGCTACCCCTCAAGTTTGGTGAGTGTATCTTCTATGCCTAACTTGCTGCTAATCTCCTAAAATCTCGACGTTAGTAGGCCTTTGGTTAGTACATCTCCTAGCTGATCTTTGCTAGGAGTGTAGGGAGTTTTGATCAAATTAGATTCAAGTTTCTCCTTTATAAAATGCTTGTATATATCAATATGATTGGTTTGATCATGCCGAACTGGATTGTGAGCAATGTTGATTGCTGGTTTATTATCACAATAGTCTCATAATTCCTTTGCGTTCCACTTTGAGGTCTTCAATGACAATCCTAAGCCGCAAAAGTTCACATATCTCATTCGCTATGGCCCTGAATTTAGCTTCAGCACTAGATTTAGTAACCACATTTTTGTTTTTTACTCCTCCAAGTGACAAGATTTCGCCCTAGAAAAGTGCAATAGCCAAATGTGGACCTTCTATCTGTTGGTGACCCAGCATAATTTACATTAGTATAGGCTTCAATAGGCTTCGAGATTCAGCTTGTCACCCTTTTTAAACAAAATACCTATTCCAAGAGTAGTTTTGAGATAGTGAAAAATCCAGTAGACACAGCTTGCTGTTCTTCTTTATGATGATGTATGAACTGACTTACAACTCCCACAACATAGGCTATGTTTGGCCTAATCTGAGATAGATAAATAAGCCTTCCTACTAGCCTTTGATATATCTCTTTATCAACTATGCCACTCTCTACATGTCCATCCATTTTATGGTTTGCATCAATAGGAGTGCTCACCACCTTGTTATTGTGACATCTTGCTTCCTTTAGAAGATCAAGTACATATTTCCTTTAGGATATAAAAATACCTTTTTTTAGAGTAGACTTTCTCTATACTAAGGAAGTATCTCAACTTTCCAAGGTCTTTGATCTCGAATTGTTGACCAAAATTGCTCTTAAGAGACTTTTTGCTCAACTTCATCATTACTAGTCACAATTATATCTACATAAACAAGTAAAGCTGTGACCATACCTTTTTGATGAATAGGGTGTGATCCCCTCTACTCTACTTGTGACTCATCTTAAGCATTGCCTTCGTGAACCTTCCAAACCAAGCTCTTGGGGATTGTTTGAGACCATATAGAGCCTTTGTAAGTTGACACACTTGATTGTTTCCAAAGTCCTCTTCAAAACCTAGTGGAGGCTCCATAAAGACTTCTTCCCCCTCCATATCTCCATGTAAAAACGTGTTGTTCACATCAAATTGCTGCAAAGACCAACCAAAAATAGTTGCAAGAGAAAGTACCATAGGTTTGGGTGTACTTCTTTGCAACTAGCCTTGCCTTATATATCTCCAAGGTCCCATCAACTTTGTACTTAAGAGCATGAACCCATTTACATTCCATTGGTTATTTGCCTTTGGGTAAAGTCACGACTTCCCATGTATCATTCTTCTTCAATGCATTTATTTATTTTTTTTGTCATAACTTGTATACAATTCCTATGTCATAACTTGTATACAATTTCTATCCTCAAAAGCTTCATGTATAAAGTTAGGAATTGTAATTGAATCAAGAGCAATAATAAAGGCTTTGTATGACACAAATTGGGAGATAGGATGTTGGGTACATTTCCTAATAGCTTTTCTCAAGATAATAGGTAAATCCAAATCACTTAGGTTTATTAGAAGAAGAGTGAGTGATTTCATTACTTGATAATAATTTAGTTAACAAGACTTGATCTAGTTTCCGATTGAGCTTCATCCTTCTTGAATAAACTTGCAGTTTGGTTGGTTAATTTTTAGGGGGACTAGATGAAAATGATGATGAACTAGGCAGAGGACTCAATGGGCTAGATGAAGGACTAGGTGGACTAAGGGGCTAGGACTAGACAAAGATGGTAAAGGAGACGAAGTTGGATTGGGCGACACACTAGATAGTGGAGGCAATGGTTCAAACCCACTATCTTCATTAGGAGTCTCCCCTTGAAGATAGTGGTGGGAAGGAAAAAACGACTGGTTTTCATTAAAAGTGATATTTATAGAGATAAAAACTTTGACATGTTAAAGGATCGTGGCATTTATAACCTTTTTCGAGTATTAAAGTACCCAATAACGACACACTTTAGAGAACGTGGGTCAAGTTTGTTTCAGTTGTGATAATGAATATGCACAAATGCAACATAGCCAAAGATCCAAGGGGAAAGGTGATATTTATCAGAAACATCAGGAATAAAGGTAAACAAGACCTGTAAGGGACTTTTATTTTTTGAGGTTTTGGAAGAAACCCAATTAATAAGATATGCTGAAGTTAAAACAATTTCCCCCCAAACATGCTTTGGAATAGACATTTGAAAGAGGAGAGCCCGAGCAACATTTAGGATGTGCCTATTTTTCCTTTTGGCTACTCCATTTTGTTGAGGGGTATCAACATAGGAAGACTCATGAATAATTCTCTAAGTTCGAAAAAAAATGATCAAGATACTAATTGAAATATTCCTTCCCATTATCAAACCTAAGTCTCTTAATTAGCACTCCAAATTGATTGACTATCATTTTGTAAAAGTTTTGAAAAAGATAGATTGAGCATCATATTTGTATTTCATAAGATATAGCCATGTAGTACGAGTATAATCATCGATAAAAGAGACAAACCATCTAGCTCCTGTAAAGTTAGCAATTCTAGACGAACCCCACACATCAATATAAATAAGAGAATGGTGTTGAAACTCTAGTATCATTATTCAAAGGAAATGAAACATGATGTTTTGCAAGTTCACAAACTTCACAATGAAGATTTTCGATAGCAACATCTTTAAAAATGGAAGTAAACATAGTACTAAGAAGATGGTGGGTGTGCTAATAAAAAATGATGAAGCCAAATCTGAGATAAGTGGATAAGATTATAAGAGTCGTAAGAGGTATTATATCCCACAAGAGACCAACCAATTCTGCTTGAATCTTCAAGGTAGTGGAGCCCATTCCGTTCCTTAACAAATCCAATCGTCTTCCTTGATTCAAGTCCTACAAAATACAACGATCAATAGAGAAAAGCACCTTACAATTCAGATTTTTGGTAAGTTGATAAATGGAAAGGAGGTTGGTGGACAACTTAGGAACATGAAGGACATTGTCAAGTTTAAGTGAGGGATTTAGAATTATGGTTCATTGGCCAGCTACAGTAATAGGAGATCTATCTGTTATGGTAATACTCCTATATCCTGGTGATGGTTTATAAGTTTCGTATAGTTGGTTGCACCTGAATCAAGAATCCATGAATTAGGGTAATGAGAAACTATTGAGTTTTCGGAAATTAGACACGCATCTAACTAGAGTAATAAACACATATTAAAAAAATTTAGATAGGAAGTCAAGGAGAGTCCTAATTTTACCAACTTCTTCTCTGCAAAAAACCTTACAGCTCAGGACAGATTGTCGGCTTCACTTCCACTGGAGGTTAGGCGATGGCTTATCAACGTCGCTCTGGTTCGATAATTGGCATCCTAGGGGTCCTTTGAATTTATATTTCACGGATCCCCTCATCTATAGCTCCGGTCTCTCTAGGCAGGCTTTGGTTGCTAATCTCTTCTCAAAGGATGGACAAGCTATTAGATCAGAGATTGAGTCTTGGGGTTCGCCGTTTCCTTCCTTGTTTGGAACCCAAGATCGGTTCTGTTGGAGGGAGGACTCGACGGGCTTGTTCTCGGTGGCCTCGGCTTGGGAGACCTTAAGGAGGAAGAAGGCCAGAGTTAATTAGCATTGTTTCATTTGGAGTAATGCCATCCTGCCTCATTACCAACTGAACCTGTGGCTCATCACCAAGAGGAGGTTACCTACACAGTCTCTTCTCATGTCTTATGGTAGGATTGATGTTGCTTCCCACCAAGACGAGGTGCCTGATTCAATCAATCATCTCTTTTTTGGTTGTCGCATTATCTCAAGTATTGCCTTCTTCTGGGCTACTAGATGCAATCTCCCCCAGACCACAGGACTTGGGAGGAGACTCTCAGTTGGGCCATTACCTTGCTCGGCGGCAAGGAGTTTTATAAGTGTGTTGCCCGGTTTTCCTTTGGGCGCTGTGTTACATCATATGGAAAAACAGGAACAATATTCTTTTCAGGGGGGAGCCGTTATCTATTTCAGCCATGAAGAAGCATCTCCTCAAGGTTGTTAAGGATAAGGCCCTTACCTTTAAGAATGTTAAAGGACTCTCTCAGGAATAGGCGGATGCAACGCTCGTGGGATGTGGACCCCATTATCTTCGCTTCCTCTGATCGTAGTCTGACATAGGCTTTTTGGTTGTTGCTTAGGTGGTTTTGCTAGGCTTGTTTGCTGTCGACTTTCTGTTGGTCATTTTGTTGCTTGTCCGCGACTTCCTTTCACTCTTAATGAGCGTGTTTATTTTGAGTGTAAGCTTTTGGAGCCGTGTTGTTTGCACAGTTTGACCTCTTTTAGCTCTACTGAGCACCCGCATTCTTCTATGAAGCTTGAAGCAATTTCTCTTGTATGGTGTGGCTTCTTGCAGAAACTACACCATAAACCTTCACCATTCGTTGTCTTAATCAAATTCGTTCTCTTATTTTTGTAAAGATTTGTTTTCTCCTTAATTGCTTTGATGGCGGATCTTTCAAGGTGTTAGTCTTCAAGTATTATAGTCCGTTAGCTCTCTTCTTCTCCTACAATAGAAAAAACTTCATTCCAAGATGTGTTTGCTTCTTTCCAATATTCTCAATTCGAATTTAATCGAAGTTTGCATTCGAGACTTGCTAAAAACTCAAAAATCCTCTCTCTCCATATGGTTTTGGAGAGTATTAGTATCTTAAGAACACCTCATCTGTATATTCAGATTGTGATCTATTTCAAGCTAGAGACCTTTCATGAGATTGTAATATTTCGTAATAGAACGATCATCTTGTTTTGCCATCGAAGCCTTCATCTTGAGTTCATATATTATTGCGGACATCTTGAACTTTTGAATAAGATTGATGAACAGCCTCCCATATGTCCTTGACAATAAGGAGAAACATGTAATTTTTTATGATCTTAGGTTGCATTGAGCTCCACAACCATGACATAATTAAGGAATTTTCTTCGTCCCGTGTTTGAAACTCGGGATCACCTTGTCCTAGCCCAATGCCTTCTAGATGATTGAGCTTCCTTTTTCCTTTAAGAAACATTCTCATAATCTATACCTACTGAAGATAATTTTTCCCGTCCAATCGGTGCTCCTTCATGTTGGGAAAATCTCCAATCAATAAGTTGGATTGACCCTGAATAGAGGACCTAGTTTGGTTGGAGATAGCCTTCCCTGAATCTTCCATTCTAGCAACTTGAAATGACAGATTACGAGAGAAGATCAAGAAACAAGGGTGGTTACCACACAACTGAAGGCTGGCAATAAGGTTGGTTAAGTCAGCAATAAGGCTGAAGCAGAACAACAACAATAAGGTTGAAAAAAAAAGGGCTGCAATGAAGCAGCAGGAAATACAGATCAAAAAACTAGGCTATGGTAACATGCAGAAAAGAAGCTGTATTTTCTTATTATCATCAAGTACTTACAAGGTGTATATATACAGGAAAATAATACCTAAATTAGGTAAGAAAATCAAATAGTAGATGACCTAATCTCTGTTAGTAGTTAATTTACAGCTAATAAAATCAAATCAAATAATATCACATAATATCTCAAATAATTTGGGAGAGACTATAGGAGATTTTCCAACACATATTTATGGAAATTAGTTTTTCCTTATGATACATATAGTGCAATTGTCGCATTGCATTGCCTTAAGTTAGTTGATGCTAATGTCTTAGGTTGACATGGGATCTTAGCTTGTTCCAGTACACCAAGGAGTTCCGATGGGACAAATGCCTTTAGTTTAACTGATGTCTATGTTGTGAATCAAGATTCTTTTATCACCTCCAAATGTCATTTTTGGTATGTTATCGCCCCTCATTGGTGTTGTGAGTAGCATTATTCCTTCATTTCATTCCATGATTCAACTCAATTTAAGGTCAAGATTAAGGTCTTTCGATCCGAAGGCTAGAGATTACTATAATCAAGTACTTTCCCCTTATTTTCAAAAGGAATGTATTATCCATGAGTTATCTTGTGTGAATACACACAACAAAATGGAGTTGCTGAAAAGAAAAATGGTCATCTCTTTAACACAACTCGTGCCTTATTGTTTAATGGGTAGGTTCCTCAAACATATTGGGGGGAAGTTGTAAATTAACTACACATTTATATTAGACCACAATACTCCTACAAAAGTTCTTTCTCGATTTTATCCTCACTTTTATACATTTAATGGTTATAAATGTTACCATCCTCCTTCCAAAAAGATTCCATCTCTCCACATATGTCACTTTTGGTGAACGGTAATTGTATTAAGCTAAGCCAATATGTACAAGCAACGGCACTGGCTTACACTCAAAACAAACAAGGCATAATGAGTGGAAGGGTGTCGAAATAAAGGAAAAGCCAACATTATCTTCATGGGAAGTTTTAAGTCATGGAAAATAAAGGCCTTGGTGTTATTGATAATTTAGGTTTATTATCCAACATCCGAATCAACCCAAACTCATCAATTATTGCTCATAAACTTACCTTGAATCCTATCTCTTGTCCAGCACAATCTCCCACACAACAACTTGTTTTTGTTCCTATTCTCAATAATCCAACTCATATTCACGATTCTATGAGATTTTCTCAGGTGTATTCAAAGAGGACAACCGTTCCAACACAAGAGCAAGTCCAAAGTGCTACTCCGGATAATGTCAATGAGAGCATAGTAAGTCATGAATCTCCTTTGAATGAACAGCTTAGTGATGCACCTAGTAGTGATCTTGATTTACCTATTGCTGTTAGAAAAACGATTAGAAAGTGCACCAAGAAACCAGTATATCCAATATCAAATTATGTGTCCCTTAATAGATTATCATCATTGGAACTCTATTATGATTTTAAACACTATTGTTGTCCCTAACACGGTGCCTAAAGGATTGTCAAAAGAGGAATGGGGGATTGCCAAGAAAGAAGATATGAAGATTGTCGATTTCTTACCTACTATTTTTTGGTGCTAGCAAGTTGGGGTTATTTATGTAATTGTACAAGGCTTAACTCTAAGCCTATAAATACTTCTTCTTCTTCTTTTTTTGGTGAATGGTAATAGTATTAAGCTTAACCAAAATGTACATGCAGACGGTACCAAAATTTACACTCAAAATGAAGAAGGCATAATAAGTGGAAGGGTGCCGAAATAAAAGAAAAGCCTACAAGGCAAAAGCAAGAAGGCACAATCAGCATAACAATAGCCACATCCTAAAGAAGGACTGAAAACAAAAGAAGGCAATCAGCCAGCCAAACAACAGCAACCCAAGCCCAAAACCCAACACAAAAAAAGCCTAAAAGCGACAACCAATAACAAGGCCACAATGTAGACAGAAGAAAGAAGAAGCCCAACCAATAGACATTCCACCAATAGGACTCCTAAAGAACCACCGAGGATGAATGAAAGATACAAGGGTCAATCCCCCAACTACGTTGAAGTCTCCTGTTTCTTAGATTGTCCTCCACATTTGTAAAGGTTAATGCCTTGTCCTTAACCACCTCAATGAGGTGATTCTTCACGGCCGGAATCGTGAAGGTAATGTTCCTGAACAGGATCTCATTCCTATACTTCCAAATAATATGGCACTGTGCTCCAAAGGAAAACTGAGCAATAGAGTGGTAGAAGTCCTTACCGGGTAAGAATTTCAAAGCCCAGTGAAGGTTGTCAGCCCAAATGCTATTTTGTCAAGGAAGGTTGCATTGAGTAGCCCAAAGAAATGCAAAACTGGCTGTAATGCTACAACCAAAAAAAAAAGATGATCAATCGAATTCAACGTCGAATTGCAAAAAGCACAAACCGCATCCCCAATCATGCCATAAGATAAAAAGCAAGGCTTGGGTGAGAAGACGATTCTTGGTGATAAGCTAGAGATTGAACTAATATCTTGGGGTCATAGCATTATTCTAGATCAAGGAAGCACAGTTGACCCACGGCTTCTTCCTTCTAATTAGGTGCCATGCCGAAGCAACTGAAAATAAACCAGAAGTACTTCCTTCCCAAGTAAAACGATCTGGTACTTGTGATAATAGAGGAAGAGGCTACTCCCAAGACTCTAGTAGTGCACGAATGGACTGACCAGCCAGCGAGAAGAGATCCTCCATCGTAGTAAGTCTGGATAAAATTGAACAGTAGATCAACGAGTCCGAAAACAATAAGTTGAGAGGGTCTTTCGAGTGCCAATTATCGAACCAAAATGACACAGAACAGCTGTCCCCTATCCTCCAGCGAAAAGAAAGCCAAAATTCCGTCATAAGATGGAGGATTCTCTTCCACGCCCAAGAGCAAAAGATGGGTTGTTTGACCATCCAGAAACTCTCCATTTTCAGGAAAGTCGAATGGATCCACCTACACCATAAGGACTCCTTGTCCATGAATAGGATCTAGATGTGTTTCAACATAGCCGCATTATTGCAATCCCTTAGCCAACGAATACCTAAGCCTCCTTCTTTGGAAAGCAAATATCATCCCAGGAAACCTTAGCACCTTTCCCTAGGCCGGAGCCCTCCAAGAGAAACTATCTGAAGATCTGCTCAATGCGATCCAGCACAACAACAGGGATAGTAAAAACACTCCCCCAGTAGGCTTGGATTGCATGAAAGACTGACCTGATAAGCTGAAGACGACCAACGAAGGAGAGGAAGCGCTGAGTCCACAATTGAACCTTGTTGGTTATTCGATCAACCAGGAAGACATAGTTTGCCTTGCCCAACCAGGAGGAGATAATAGGAACTCCTAGGTAACGCACCAACAGAGTCCCTTCACTGAAACCAAGAGTAAGGAGGATCTCACTATGCAGAGCTGCAGAGCCTCCAACAATAAAAACCTCACTCTTATTGGAATTGGGCCTGAGGCTGCTCCATGTGAATGAGGTATCCAAACCATCCTTCAAGAGAGAGATGGATGGCAAGTCAACACTGTAAAATAGGAAAACATCATCCGCAAAGAAGAAGTGGGAAAGACTCAAAGCCTTGCATCTTCAAAAGAATTTGAACCCCGGTTGCTTGGCCCAAGCACTTAGAATCCTAGAGAAAACTTCCATAACCAAGGTGAAAAGATAAGGAGAAATCGGATCCCCTTGGCGAAGGCTCCGGCCACTCGGAAAGAACCCATGAAGTTCTCTGTTTAAGGAAATAGAAAACTTGGGCGTGCGAACACAGACCATGATAATCCAAATAAAATAATCTGGGAAACAAAATGCATGGAGAACCATCTCAAGAAAGTCCCAGTCCACCGTGTCATAAGCTTTCCGAAAATCCATCTTTACCGCACACTTGGGCTTGTATGGATTAAGATGCAAACCCACAAATAACTCCCGGGCAAGAAGAATATTATCTCTAATATGCATACCTTTAACGAAAGCATTTTGATACGAACTGATAATATCATTAAGAACCATGGCAACTCGATTAGCTAAAACCTTGGTAATGCATTTATATATAGTGTTGCAACATGCAATAAGCCTTTAATCATTGACAGACGTCACATTAGGAACTTTCGGGATCAACACCAGAATAGTATTGTTAATTTTCCTGAGAAGTCTCCTCATGGTAAGGAAATCCTTAACTGCTTCAGTGACCAAAGGTCCAACTATCTCCCAGTTATGTTTAAAGAACTCGACACTAAAACCATTCGACCCTAGAGCCTTCTCGCAAGGCAGGGAGAATAAAGTATCATGAATCTCCACATCAGAGAACGGACGGGAGAGTAAGCTAATCTTATCATCCCTGAGAGGGCATCGTATGACATCCCAAATATCCTACAAAGTGGGGCTGGAAGATAGGAGACTCGATCCTAGGAGCTCCCGAAAATGCGAGACAAAAGTCTGCTACACCAAACTCTGCTTGGAGATAATATTACCAAAAGTGTCCATAATAAAAAGAATCTTGTTTCTTAGTTGTCTCCTATTAACAGAATGGTGAAAGAATTTGGTATTCCGGTCACCTTCCTTGTGCCACCTAATCCTAAATTTTTGTCTGAAAAAGGACTCCTCCTGGTTCCTAACTCCAAAAAGGCCTTCTAATGACTCTTTTCCAAATCAGCGAGAAGTTTGCTAGACGGATCTTGTTGCAGGCCAACCTGTGCTAGCCTAAGAGCTCTTCTTGATGCAGACACCCTCTCAGAGATATTAGAGAAAGACTTTATGTTGAGCTGCTTCAAACAGCCTTTAAGAGCCTTCAACTTTCTCACAAGCCTTAACATAGGGACCCCATCACCCGGGGTCTCCCAAACTTGTGAGACAATACTGTGGTAAGACGAGTGCGTAGTCCAGAAATCAAAGAACTTAAAAGGTCTTCTTGAGAATACCAGCTGCATCACTCTAACCACCATAGGCGTGTGATCAGAAATGCCAAGCACAAGAAAAGAAGCTTCCGAATAAGAGAACTCCTAGCTCCATTTGGCATTGACCAACACTCGATCGATTTTCCTAGCCTTACGGTTAGCCCCGAAGGAAATAGACCAAGTAAAGCAAAAGCCAACATTCCGAAGATCCTCTAACTCAGCCTAAATCAAACATTGATTAAAGTCATCAAAACTAGGAATCCAAGTGTCAAAACTCCCAATTTGAAATCTCCTGCCATTAGCCAAGCGGATCCCTAGAACAACATACTCATCTGTACTAGGTCTGCCCACAAAGGCCTACGGGCTACGAAAGTAATGCTCAGTATATACCACAGAGACACGGCAGCATCTACCGGTCATAATAAATCTCAACCTGCCATGAATGACCTGGCTATTGAAAGAACTCACTTCAAAAGTCACCAAAGAAGAGTTCCAACCAATCCAAACCCTACCCCTATGAGAGAATTCATAATTAGCCACCCAATTCCATCCAAAGACCAATCTATCATAAATGGAACCAAAGAGAGCTTTAGGAACCTTGGTTTCCAATAAACCAACTGTTAGAAGTAAGAAGGGTAATTAGAAGTAAGAAGGGTAAATGGGTCTTTACCACTTTTAGGGTTTATTTGTGTGTGTGTGTGTGTGTGTGTGTGTGTGTATTAAACTTTATTGAATAATACGAGGTACGTTTTCCTCACATGGTATTAGAGCCTAGGGCTTAACCTGAGACGATGGAGCAGCCACTCGCCGCCGTTGACTCGCCGGAATAGTTGGCTGTTGCCGCCGCTCACCGTTGAACACCCCCGCCTCTCGAGCGCCCCTCTCCCTTTCTCTCGCCTCTTCGTGTAGCTTGCTCGCATGGCTCGCTCGTGCTCGGGCGACTTGATGGGTCTCTATTCTTTGGTTACTAACTCACTAAATTTGTAGAGGATCAACAACACCGCTAGGGACCAAATCCTGCCCATAATTCTACTAAGGGAAGGGGTGATAGCAATAGCCGAGGAACACTGGGAAGCAAGCAATGTTATTTTTTATGGGAGAAGATGATTTTGTAGGTTAGAAATTTTTATTTTTTTTTAAAGTTGCTGAGAAAGAGATCTTACTGTTTTGGCTTATTAATTTATTGGAGACTTATGATGAAGCAAAATAGTTGCTACTTAGGTACATTGGTAATCTGAAAGTGGTGTGGCTAATGGGATATTAAATTATTGTGACTGAGTTGTTTGACGAAAGCTAAGGTCAAAGTTTGCTTATTATTATTTGGAAAATGGGTGATCACTCTAAGAGTACAATCGAAGTAGATCCTGGGAAGAATAATACTATGATAACTGAGGTGATTTCCTCTCCGTCTAATCAAATTACTGATAAGAAGCTCGCAGGTAGTGCTAACTTCCACCAATGGAAGAAAATTGTGAAGCTTACTTTGACAGGTAGGAATCAACATAGACACATAACTAAGTTTAAGCCCAGAGATGATATAACTTGGGATGGTGTTGATGCACGTATTCTTGGCCAAATGCTGAATTCTATGGAGAGTAATGTAGTTGACATGGGAACTCATATTGATACAGTTATAGAACTATGGGAGTATTTGAATGTGTTGTATTCTGGCCAAGATAATTTGTCGCGGATTTATGAGCTATCACAAGAGTTCTATTGATTTGAAAAGAATGGACACTCTATTACCCGGTGCTTTGTAAACTTTAAGAGATTGTATGAGAAGTTGAATGATGTTCTCCCTATTTCAGCTGATGTTCAACAAATGCAACATCAGAGAGAACAATCGGCTGTAATGGGATTCTTAGGAAGTTTTGGTTCTGAATATGAAACAGTTAGGTCTCAGATTCTTAGAGGAAAGAATATAACGTCACTCACAGATACGTTTGCTCGAGTTCTTCGAGTATCTCATGAGTCTTCTCAGGATACTATATCAATGGTGGGGAGTTCAGCTCTTTTTTTCCAGACTTGAACTAGTAGTGGTAATAGGAGTGATAGAGAAAACCGTGGTGAATATAATGGGCGTGGTGTTCAAGGAGGAAGCCAAGGCATAGGAATAAGGAGAGGTCAAGGTCATCAGCATCCTTATGGACAATTCCACATATATACTGATAATTTGGGGACTATATGAGTTTGTCATTACTGTGGCTATTCAAAAATTCCGTTACAAACTACATGGGAGACCAGGGCAGTAGCATCAGTTCTTTAATACGGCGTTTAATATTGACTCTACTCCATAATCATCTGAAGATAAGGTAGTGGTTATGTCCAGTGAGGAATATGATCAGTACAAACAATCTCAAATCTCACAACCTATTTCTTCCACTGCTACTTTGGCACAGATAGGTAATGCTATTGCATGCCTTTCAGCTACTTCTCGTCCTTGGATCATTGATTCAGGGGCTTCTGATCACATGTCAGGTCTTTCAGATGTATTTTCCTCTCTTTCTCCGTCTTTGTCCATAGTTACTCTAGCCAATGGATCACATACACATGTTAAGGGCATTGGCACAGTTAACCCAATTCCTTCATTGACATTGTCCTCAGTGCTTTATCTTCCACAATTTTCATTTAACCTCATGTCTGTTAGTAGTTTAACCAAAACTTTCAGTGTTTAGTAACTTTTTATCCTAATTCTTGTACTTTCTAGGATCTAGCTACGAAGAAGACGATTGGTAGAGGACGTGAGGAAGGAGGTTGTATGTACTTGAAGATGATTCTTCAATTACTTGCTCAAGTGTTGCGTCCCCACATCAAATCCATTGTTGTCTTGGTCGTCATTCTCTACGTAGTCTTCAAAAATTGGATTATAGTTTTCAATCTCTTTCTAGTCTAGAGTTCGAGTCATGCCAACTTGGCAAATTACATAATGTTAGTTACACACCTCGAGTCATTAAACGAGCAACATCTCCTTTTTTTTATTAGTTCACTCAGATATTTGGGGTCCATGTCATGTGGTTTATAATTCGGGTTTCAGATATTTTGTTACTTTTGTTGATGACTATTCCAGAGTTACTTGGTTATATTTAATGAAAGATTTTTCATAATTATTTTCTATTTTTCGTGCATTTATATCTGAAATTTATACTCAATTTGGCATGCATGTTAAAGTTCTGGGCAAAAGAACGCTTTAAGTGCCATAATTTTGGCCAAAGGAATACTTAAGTGCCATAACTTACGAAAGGTACACTTAAGTGCCATATTCGAAGAAAAACGGATCACTTGAGTGCTACTCCGGCCAAAGTCTGGCCAAAACGCCAACATGGCATTTTTCTAGCAAAGCACGCCCAAAACGACGCCGTTTTGCTCACTAACATGGCGAAATAATGCAAAACGGCGTCTTTTTTGACGTGGTAAAAAAATAATTAATTATTTAATTATTTAATTTTTAAATTTTTAAATTAATTTTAGCTAAAATAATAAAAATAATAATTTTAAAATTAAATTTAGTTAAAATATTTTAAAAATAATAATTTGAAAATTTTAAAAATTATATAATTAAAAAAAAAAAAGGGAACGTGGCCGAGGCGGCGCCCTCGCCCGCCCGCCGCCGCCCCACCACCGCCGGAAGGGCCTGGTGATGGCGGGCCGCACCCGGTGATCCCGGCCGACCGGCGGCGAGGGTCGCAACCCTCGCCCAGATCCGACGAGGGTCGCCAACCCTTACCAGATCTGGGCGAGGGCCGCGAGCCCCCCAGATCCAACGGCGAGGGCTTGCGGCCCTTGCCCGGCCGAGCCAAGGGCCGCCGCCCGTTGGGGTCGCCCTAGCAGGCGATGGCCCTTGGCCCGGCCGGGCGAGGGCTCGCAAGCCCTCGCCGCTGGTCAGCCGGTGGCCGCGGCAAACCCTCCCCGTCGTCGCCGGCGCTTCCCAAGCTGCGGCGAGGCGCGGCAGCGGGAGGTGATCCTCGCCGCCTCTCCCCGTTCCTTTTTTTTTTTTTTTTTTAAATTAAAGTTTTTTAGAGTTTTTTTAAATTTTTTTAATTATTATTTTTTAATATTTTAACTAAATTTAATTTTAAATTTATTATTTTTTAATAATTTAACTAAATTTAATTTAATTATTTTTTTACCACGTCGGGCCAACACGACACCGTTTTTGCATTATTTCGCCACGTTAGCGTGCAAAACAGCGTTGTTTTGAGTGTGCTTCGCAGGAAAAATGCCACGTCGGCATTTTAGCCTGATTTGCACTCAAGTAATTCATTTTACTCCGATTTTGACACTTAAGTGTACATTTCGTAAGTTATGGCACTTAAGTGTCCCTTTGGCCAAAGTTATGATACTTGAGGGATCCGGGAGTCTAAAGTTCTGCGTTCTAATAATGCTAAGGAGTACTTTTCCACATCTTTTTCTAATTTTATGACTCAACATGGTATGATTCATGAATCTTCCTGTCCTGATACTCCACAACAGAATAGTGTTGCTACAAGGGAGAATAGGCATTTATTGGAAGTTACTAGATCCATGTTATTTGAGATGAAGGTCCCCAAAATCTTTTGGTTTGATGTTGTTCTAATTGCACGTTGTCTCATTAATCGCATGCATTCTTCTATTCTGGGAGGTGGTATTTCTTTTTCCACTTTGTTTCCTAATGAACCACTATTTGTCCTACCACCCCGTATCTTTGGTTGTGTCTGTTTTGTTCGTGATCATCGACCTGGAGTATCAAAACTTGATCCCAAGGCAATCAAGTGTATGTTTATGGGTTATTCCTACACTCAAAAGGGATATCGCTATTATTCTCCATTACTGAGAAAATATTTTATAACAGCTGATATTTCATTTTTTGAATCCACTCCTTATCATAATGTTCCAATTGATGTGTCTGAATTGGATGAAGACTTCTATGTAACCACCATTCGGTCTACTATTTCAATTGTATCACCAGTATCTACAGAGAAACCACCTCCTCTCTAGGTTTATACTTGACATCCTCGTGTCGCTACTGCTCCCCCCGCTCCTCCCATCACTACTACGTCATCTTCTGCTCCAAATCCACCATTAGCTGACCTTGCTTTTGTATATGATCTTGATGTTCCTATTGCTTATCGCAAAGTTACACATACTTGTACTCAACATTCTATTACAAATTTTATTTCACAGTCTTTTGTGTCTCCTACTTTTCGAGCTTTTTTAACTACTATTGAACAATATCCTGTCCCCAAGTTTTTCGCTAAGGTATTACAAAGTTCTGGCTCAAGGATAGTAGTGGAAGAAGAATTAAACGCTCTCGAGATTAATCAAATTGAGACTTAGTACCACTTCCTCTAGGCAAAACTGCTATTGGTTGTCGATGGGTATATGCTGTAAAAGCCAACCCCAATGGTTCCCTTGCTCATTTAAAAGCAATAATTGTTGTCAAAGGGTATGCACAAGTGTGTGGGGTTGACTATCTAAACACATTTTCTCCTGTTGCCAAACTTACCTCTGTTTGTATTTTGATCTCTCTTGCTGCATCATATAACTGGCATTTATTTCAGCTTGATGTTAAGAATGCTTTCTTGCATGGCTCTCTTCATGAAAAAGTTTATATGGAACAACCTCCGGGGTTTATTGCTCAGGGGGAGTCTGGACGAGTTTGCAAATTAAAAATGTCTTTATATCGTTTGAAACAATCTCCACGGGCATGGTTTGAAAGATTTTCTGAGGTTGTACTATCTTTTGGGCTATGAAGATGTGAAAATGATCATTCTTTCTTTTATAAATAATCAGGGGGAGGCAAACTATTCTTGATTATGTATGTTAATGATATTATCATCACGGGAGATGACTTGGTTGGTAAGCTAAAAACCTATCTTCAGCAACAGTTTCAAACTAAAGATTTAGGAAAATTAAAATATTTCCTAGGAATTGAAGTGGCGCAATCATAGAAAGGTATTGTTCTGTCACAGCGAAAATATTCTTGGATTTGTTCACTGAGACAAGTATGTTAGGATCAAAGCCTCTTGAAGATATAGAAGAATGGTAGGTAAGATGAATTATCTTACAGTTACTCAACCAAACATTGATTTTCCTATTAGTGTAGTAAGCCAGTTTTTGTCTTCCCCTCATACATCTCACTGGGATGCAATTATTCTAATATTGAGGTATTTGAAGAAAGCTCCGGGGAAATGAATTGTCTACCAAAACCATGGTCATATCAGGGTTGAAGGTTTTTCTGATGTTAATTGAGCTGGGTCTCCATATGATAGAAGATCAACTACTAGGTATTGTACTTTAGTCGGAGGAAATCTGGTATCATGGAAAAGTAAGAAACAAAGTGTTGTTGCTCGCTCCAATGCTGAGTCAGAATATAGAGCCATGGCACAAGTAACATGTGAATTAGTGTGGATTCGATGGTTATTGACTGAGTTAGGCTTTAAAGATTCAATACCCATGACTCTATGGTGCGATAATAAAGATGCAGTGCATATAATTTCCAACCCCGTGTTTCATGAGAGAACAAAACACATTAAGGTTGATTGTCATTTTATCCGAGAGAAGTTGCAAAGTGGAGTAATTCTTCCTAGTCATATTCGAACCAGCGAACAACTTGCAGACATCTTCACTAAATCCTTGGGTAATGGGAGGATAGAACATATTTGTAACAAGCTGGGCATGATTAATATTTATGCTCCAACTTGAGGGGGAGTGTTAGAAGTAAGAAGGGTAATTAGAAGTAAGAAGAGTAAATGGGTCTTTACCACTTTTAGGGTTTATTTTGATGTATATATATTAAACTTTATTAAATAATACAAGGTACGTTTTCCTCACACCAACCAGACAAAGCTTATTAGTAGACACCAGGTTCCCAACCTTCACTTGCCTAAGAGGGTCCATAAGACCTTCTCACATTCCAAAAATTGAAAATATATATATTAAGAAACAGCACAAGTGAAAGAGGAGGCCTACCTCCGCTTAATCAGCATCTTCCGCCGGTTGGTTACCGAAGCCTCTGACGTAGGGGGAGTTGGATCAAGAGCGACAAGTTTCTTTTGGATAGTCTCCACCTTACTTGAAGAGGGAGGGGCTCTCGGGTATGGCAGAAGCGAGAGCAAGTCATTCTAGAAGTAGTTATCCGAGAGTTCCAACTCTCTACTAGCCCCAAGCAAACTGAAAATAGGGGCTTCAGCTGGATTGTTCACCTCACCAGAAGGGGCGGGAGTCTTCTAAACTAGATTAGGGTTCTCCTCAATGGGGCTAGGGGGTGGGAAGCAATCTTTGACCCCCTAACGCTCCTCAATGCCTTGCGTGCTATGGAAGGGGAAATATCCTTTTCCGTGGTGGACTCCTTGAGAATGGGCAAGCTACCCATTTTAGATGAGGAGGGCAAATGGGCCAAGGGGCCTTCCTTCAAGAGCGAGGCCTTTTTATTTTTCCCCTTGACCTCATTCCAGCCAAGATGCAGCTCCTCAGGGTTGCCTACACCAACCGGTGCAGGTTCGGACACCGGAATAGGTGCAGCAAGTTCGATAAAGGGTTGAACCGGGCCCCTCACTTCTTTCACAATTGCAGCAAATAGCAAGAGTTTCGCACCTATGACCGAAGGTACCACAAGAAGGGCATTCAACGGGTTTCCATTCAAATTCAATCATGATCAATCGCGTAACCCCATTCAAGACCACATCCACGGAGGAACACCTTGGTTGATTAGCATAGATCTTAACACAAACTCTCACAAAGGCAAGCATCTTCCCTTGCTCCGTGCGTTGGTCAACGTAGAGAGGTTTATCAACCACACTAGCAATTCCACCAATTTCAAACGGAAGGTTTTTCAACCTAATCCATACCGGAACAACGGTTTAGTTAGCCTTCTTTGAGTCCAAAAGGGGTTGCCATTGCTGCAAAATGAGTGGAACCCTCGCAACCGTGAGGGGTCCATCTTCAAGGATCTTCCTTCGGAATGTTAGGTCCTGGATGTTGAAGGAAAAAAAAAAAAAACCTTGATTATCCGCCATGACCTCCGCAAGTTTCAAGCCTCGTGTCCACATCAAGGCTTATTCCGTGAGTTTGAAGGGAAGTTTCTTCCCAACATAATAGCCAATAAGGCATTTATGCCACTTTGGGTCAAAGGCCTCCAACACTTCCTCCGAAAGGTGAACAACTGGCTTATTTTCCACAAAGGAGGGGGGAGAGTAGGCAAGGTCATAACCTTTGGAAGCAAGCTTGGCCACACTTGTCCAAGTGCGAGAAGGGGAAACCTTATGGTTCCTAAATCATGGACCGGTCCATTCGGTCTCTTGGAGGAGGACCGCACTTGGCTTCACCCCCTGGATGGAGTAGCACGGGGAAGAGTCGTAGCAGGCACTTGGCGCTTGCCCATTTGATCAACTTGGTCAACCTTGGAAGGGCCGGACTGAGCAAGGACAGAGGGGTTCGGCCCCTGAGATGCTGCCACATAAAACAGAGCCTCGCGGGATGTACCAACCAAGCCAACCGTGGTTGAGGCCATTTCACAAACACCTTAAATACAGTCCAAAGTCTACAATGGGAATGCCATTCAAAGAAGAAGTGTATACCAAGGAGGCCTTAGCAGCACCAAGGAGAAGGCCCAACAGACGCCAAACTTCCCAACTTGTATACCTCGAGAACCAAAGCCCACAATCGAAACAACAGGAAGCAAGGCCAACCAGTCTACGAGCTACCGAACCTGAGATTGTGGGCTAAGGTAGGAGGAATGGCTTGGAGGGACAGAAGAGGTGATGTAGGCGACCCTACCCTCAAATGTATGGGCCTAAGGACCGGCTGAGACCCCCACACCAAGCAAAACTCAATCCAAATGAGTTGCTCATGCATAGTTCCTGGGGTTTGCAAGATTTGGAGTTGTAGACTAAACTAGACAAATCCGTTCAGTGGAGACGAAGAGGCAAGTGAGAGAAACCTACCCTCCAAATTTCAGCCAAATCAGATGGCTAGAACTCTATGAATGACCTACAAAGCGGACGAATGAACAGTACCCACGGGAACCAACAGAGAGGACCCGCGTGAACAGTACCCGCGAGAGAGACGAAATGGCAAGTTTTATAAATACTTCTTTTACTCTCAATAAACACAATTCTCTCTTTTACTAATAACATGGTATCAAAACTAGTAAAATCCTAATTCCTTGAGATCACTAAAACAACAATCGTTGCCTCTACTGGTTCTGGTGCCATTGCCATTGTCGCCACCATGGCGAAACCCTAGCCTACGGTTGAGCCAGCTAAGATCCATCGCAAGCTCTTAACCTAGGTAACGTTGTTAGTCACTCATCAAGAAATCTTTGCCATTCGGTGAAGTGGCCCCTACTTCTTCTTGCGAATCAGCGATTCAATGCTTGAGGATAGAATGGCACATCTAGTGGGACCCAAACCCATAATCACATGATTAGAAGTTAGAATAGGATAGTATTGTGTTTGCACCTCCTCGGGATTCCAGGCATGCGTTGCACTCACTTAGATTTTGTGGTTATTTATTTTTGTCTTGATTCAAGAAGTGAGGAAGTACTCAAGACTACAAAATCTTAGATACAGGAGATGTGGGGCTGTTGATTTTGTTGACTTTAGGTTTTGTGGAGTGGACTAATATTTAGTTCATTGCCATTGTTTCTTTGCTGACTTTAGGTTATGAGGAGGTCCCACCAAGATGTCTTGGAGCCACCTTCCTTCCTTTTATTGAGATGTCATTTTTTCTTTTGCCGAGATATCCATCAATATTTGGTTCCACTGTTCCTTCTCCCACTAAGATGACTTTAGGTTCGTGGTTTTGTTGTTGTGGTTCCCAACTAGTTAACTAGGTTTCAATTAGTTAGCTAATTTGAATCTTGGTATCGTGTGGTGGTGTTTTGGTAATGTGTGGTGTTCTATTATTAGTTTGTGGATATGTTTACTAATCCAGCAAACTCTCCGTCTATTGTTTGGGGTGATTTCCCCTAATGGTAATCCTACCTTGGGATCTGTTGGTACCTATCATAGTGGTACTCAAGGCATACATAAGATCACTAATGTATTTTTTTTTTTCGGTAAGGTAAGAATATATTGAACTAAAACCAACTATACAAAAAGAGGGGGATCCCAAAACCAAAACTTACACTCAAAAGACAAACTAGTCAGAATGAGTGGAAGGGTGCCAAGACAAAAGAAATAGCCAAACAAAGGCAACAAGAAACAACAAGGCAAAAGCAGACCCAACCGGGATGTCGCCCACCCAACGGTAGCACACAACAGCCAAAGCAGCAACAAGAAGCGACACGGAACAGCAACCAGAGAAGAGCATATTGGAAAAGTCCGCCTCAACTAGCAACAACCAGCACCAGTGACCACAAACGAGAAGCTATGGCAGGCCCACCACCTAAATAGAACGGAAAAACAACAGCGAACAGAGACACAAGGCAGTCAAGAGGAAGGATCTGACGACCTAGGAGCAAAAATAGAAGGATCAATGCCCCAATTACGCTGAAATCTTCTGTTTCTAGCAGTGTCGGCAACATTGGCAAACGTCAAGGCTTTGCCCTTGACAACTTTGATGAGGTGGTTTTTCAAAGCCAGGACCGCTAAAGTTTCTTCCTTGAAGAGAATGTTGTTCCTCTTTTCCAAATCAAGTGGCAAAGGGCTCTAAAGGAGAACCAAGCAATGCATTGATGGAAGTCCTTGCCCAAGAGATACTTTAAAGCCCATTGAAGGTTCTCCAACCAAGACCTGTTCCGCCAAGGAAGGTTGCACCTTGCGGCCCAAAAGACACCATCCAAGGCCCATTAAAGGTTTGAGCATGGCTACAGTGTTACAGTCCCGCAACCTACGAATACCAAGGCCTCATTCCTCTTTTGGAAGGCAAACTTGCTTCCAGGAAACTTTAGCACCTCCAATACCTAGGCCCAGGCCCTTCTAGAGGAACTGTCTCAGAATTTGTTCGATCCAGTCTAGCACGGCTCTAGGTAAAATAAAAACACTAGCTCAATAAGCTTGGATTGAGTGAAGGACTGACCTGATCAGTTGGAACTGCCCTGCAAAAGAACCATTCCAGCAGAAGAACCAAATAATGTGAATGAGACTTACAATTTGAACAGCTGGTAAGCATAAAAAATGTTTATGGTCAGGCTAATAAATTTACAAAATTGAGAACCGTAAGTACAATCACTGACCTATCCTCTGGTGAATCACGGCTCCGTGAACCGGGGACATGCCTTGAACATGCCCATCCTTTGCTTCCATCAAAAGCAAGAGATTCTTCATGTCCCCCATCTCGACTGCCAACTACAGCGGGCACTTGCCCTCCTTGTTCTCCTGATACACCGATCTTGAGCCTCGACTCGAGCAGATGGGTCAACTCGTAGTGACGACTCTTCACGGCCTCATGCAACACCGTGTTCCCCCATGTCGTTCGCTTTGTCCACAACACCACCGCAGCCGAGGAGGAGCTCAGCCGTGCAGATCCTGCCGGCCCTTGCGGCATGTGTAGCACGGTGTCCCCTCGGTAGTTCGCATTGGCAGCAAGCTTCTTGCCGGGTCGGACCTCGATGAGGGCTTGGAGAATGTCTGGTTTCCAGATACCCGCTGCGACGTGGAGCAACGAGTTCCCAGAAGGACCCCGTATGTCAATAATGTCAGACAAAGTGACCCTCTCTTCGACAGAATTCTTTTCGAGGGCCTCCATGAACTCGTCGACGTCGCCTTCCTTCACGGCGGCGCATAGCAGCAGATGCACGCGGTATTTGGATTCGGGTTGAAGTTGTGTTCTTTTAAATACCGACTCCGGTGCATTCAATCTGGCCCTTCTCTGCTCCCAGATTTGATCACCATCCATCTTAGAACTCGGAAACTTGAATATCGTCCTCTCCAAAGTTAGACAATGGCCTGTCGAACTCTTCTGCGGTGTCTCTTCCCCCTGATTAAATGCACGATTCTGTTCTCCTTTGGGGATCACACATATCAATCATCGATTGCCGTGCGTTGGTGCTGGCCAATTCATTTCATTTTCTCATTTAAGACGTTATCGAATGAGATCCATTCTGCACAAAATTGATTGGACCGGACCAACACAGTACACGATTATGCCCACCGTCTAACTTCAATCTTAAACCAAGAACAAGATTTTAAATATCTTTTTCGTTTCTTCTCTCTCTCTCTCTCTCTCTCTCTCTCTCTCTCTGCACGATACATATCCTACTTTTGGTCTTGACCTACTTTGCACGAAGTTATATAGACCGACCCCACAAACGGAGATAAGAAAGGTGAGAGAAGAGAGAGAAACTAAAAGGAGAGAAAAAGAGAATAAAGCGAAGCAAAGATGGAGAGGAAAAGCAGACAGACAGGAAAGAGAAGATGAAACTCGCTCTTTCGTTTTCTTTTTTCTTTAGCAAAAAGTGAGAACCATCCGTGGACTGTGCTGGGTTCAGTTCACGTGACTTTATCATGTAAATTGGGTCTCACTTAATATTTACAACTTAAATTAAAAAAAAAAAAATGGATTGAATCGGCTTAAGTTTGCACACCTCGCAATCAGTGAGTGGATTTGCGAAAATCTCTTGTGGAAGTCAAGGTATCTGGAATTTTCTCTAATTGCACCACCACAATTAAAAGTAGTGACAGCAAATTATATTCACAAAAGTGTTACCAAACAAAATTTTGCGAAACAATTCAACTTATAACTCTACATGTAATTGAACTAGATCACGCAACTCAATTACATTATTGATATGAGTCGCTCAAAGCCAACTAACAAAGGAGTTTGCTCTTTATTAATTATTGACTTCAAGACATTGAGACTTGCTTAGTGTTCGGTTGCGGGATTTGCTCACAGAAAGCAAATTCTTCAAAGTTGGACTCCTTAAAAATCAATTTCTTTCCCCTCTTTTCTTTCTTTTTTTTCTGTCCTTCTCTTTTTCTCTCTCAATTATCCTCATTCTCTCTCTTCTCTCTCCATCATCTTCTTCAATCTTTAGCCATGAAAGAGGAATTGAGCTAATCTCACCCTCCCCTCCCTCTCTTGTTGATTTTGTTTCTACTTTATTGCTCTCTTTTTTATATTTTCTTTGCTCCTAATTTAGATTTGGGAGCTATTTTCTCCGATTTAATTTTAAATGAGAGTTATCATCTCTCAATCTAGTCATGGGAGTTCAATAAATATGCTTTAGGGGAGTCGAAACAATAGGTTCTCTACGTCTAACTTTAATGGTGATTGTGGAATATTTGGTGTCTTACTTGAATCACAAAGATTTGCTCTTCCACAAGTTAGATATGTGTTTATTCAACCTATTTTGGTTGTTTCGATACAGTGATGGTCTAGAAGAAACCTAATCTAGGCACAAACCGTCAACTGGCAATGTTGCAATTATCAAAGAAGGAATTTTCAACATGTGGTCATCATTGACAAAGATATGAGATCCAATAATTGTTTGCTAATCATTTTACTTGACGAATCCATATTTGTGAAACGAATGTATGTTTAAACCTATTGGTGCTCCTTAATCCTCCTTATTTCTGGATTTGGCTCATTTTGCAATATTTTGGACTTTACTCCATTTTGAATATATTTTGTCATGAAATCTATGTACTTCTTACAGATGAGCATGGTTCTAGGGTAGAGCCTCTGGACCGGTGGGAAATTGTAGATTCTAGATTCTAAGGTATGTAAGGTAAGTTTCATGTTCCAAAAAATGATGAACTTATTTTGACAAGTAGGTTCTAAGTTCTTAGTTGGAAGAACCTATAACCTATAACTTGGGACAAGTTTTAATGTTTTTCTTAGTTCATGTATTCGCGCAATCTTGCGATATTCTATACCATTTGATGATGAATGTATAATCTAAAAGCAATGGTCTAAGCTTCCATTTTATTACTAAGACTTTTACTTTATTAATGCTCATATTTTTCGTGTGTCTTTATGGCTAGTGAATTGTAGCGCAAAGCAATGGTCATTAAAACTTTTAATTTATTAGCATCATTCAATTAATAAGATAAATGGAACCTGGGTAAATACTAAAACCAATCACGAAACCTATGTCGAGGTAAGTTTGAGGCTATAGGGTATGAATTATGGGTTTCAGGTTTCAAAAAATGCGGAATCTGTTCCAATAGGTAGGTTCTAGGTTCCAAGTAAAACCTATACAAAATATGGAACTGTTTACCCTAGTACTTCTCATGTATTTTTTTTAGCAATGAAATATGCACAAGAAATTGGATAGCCAAATATAGCTAGTCACCGTTTGGAAAAGATATTACCACTAAACAAAACTCATTAGTATCATTAGAAAGATCAAATAAATTTCGAAAATGGGGAAAATACACTTCAGTGTTGTTTTCCAGATTATTGAAAATATCAATATGTATTTAAATGGTTCTTTGTTTCATAACGGTATGTGCAATCTAGAAATGATCAAAGCATGAATGTTGTAATTTTGCTAGATGAAATTATCAAGGGTGCCTATGTGCTTGTTCTTCAGTTATTCATGACATAATGTGGTCAAATATACATTATGTATGAAAGATTCGTGATAGCATAACGATACCCTTCTCTCAATTTTATAATGGTGTATTTTATCGACACATTTCAAATTGCAAGAGATAGGCCGCCGGAAGAGCAAAAGAATCATGGTTCTTGAGCAAGTAACGAAAAATTGAACTGCAATTTTTTTTTATTTAAAAAAAATTACGAGATGATACCATTAAGCAATAAGATATTCATAAGATGCCATGCTTAAATCGTGGACATCGCCCCAAATAGAAGGAAAAAGATACGGAACGTAATTCATTATCTCCTGCATCGACAAACTTTCTTTAATTCATCTTCGGTTGTAGCAAACATTTTATTTTCAGGAAAAAATGCTTAATTAAAAATTGACTTCTTAACTAGAAAAATTATCAAAGAGGTTCTAAACCTATTACAATTGTATCAATTCAGTTCTAACCATTTTTTTGGCCAATTCAATCATAAACATTTCGCAATTTACCAATTTTGTCTAGCGGACCTGATGTGGACGCCAATCGACACTAGCTTTTCGATTGATGTTCATGTGGACAATTTTTAATAATATATATATTTCATATGTTTATTATTTTTTTTCTTTTCTTCGTTCTCTTCCTTTTTTCCCCATAATGGTCAGCGAGGGTCGTGGCCCTTATCGGCCTTGCTTAGATCTAGGTGAAGCAGCTTCGCTCACAACCCCTAAGCCTCACTCAAATTTGGGCAAGGTCAAGCAAGGGCGCTGGCTACTATCGAGAAAAAAAGGAAAAGAACAAAGAAAAAGAAAATAAGAAAAATCGAAAAAATAAAATAAAATATTAGTAAAAGTTATCCATGTCAGTATTGGTCGAATGGCCAGCACCGGCTAGTTAAAATTGACCGGATGAACTGAATTAGCATAATTCAAAAGATTTATGATTAAATTGGCACAATTACAATAAGTTTAGGACTTTCTTAGTAATTCCCCCTTCTTAATCATATGAAACTGAATAGATTATAATCTTATCTAGCAATATTATCTTATCCATGCTTTGATCATTTCGTATTTCGTGTATTGTTATATGCATAGTTGTTCTTGTCATTATGTCGTAAGCTTTGAAAATTTCCAATACCTTGAATGAGGTCTTTTTGAGCAAAACTTGACTTAAAGGCGAAGAATCAAATTTACATGCATAGCGATATTTCCATTACACTTGGAAACGACATTTAAGTTTTTTTTTTATTCCTTTTTTTGAAATTAATAGATCTTTCTAATGATACTAGTATGTTTTATTTAGTAATAATTTTTCCATACCAGGGTTGGCTGTATTTTGATATTTAATTTCATTTAGGTATATGTGCTTTTCTGCCAACAAATCACATTAGGCACTAAGCAAGAATTTTCAAGGAAACAAGATAAACTATGTTCGGGACTAGCTAATCCAAAGGCTTTTGGGCCTATAAAGGGGGAAAAGTACCAATTTAGTATTAAACTTTTCAACTAAACCAATTTAGTCCTAAACCTTTTGCATTTGGTACTGATTTAGTTCATCTGGCCATTCTTTACAAAAAAAAAGGGCTGATGTGGACTCCAAGTCAGCGCAGGCCGACACTGACATGGATGCCAGAGTGCGAAACTATGTCATTTCGCTTTAAATAAAAAGAAATAAAAAAGAAGACGTTTTTGCTTCTAAAATTCCTCGTTTTGTTTGCCCCAAATCAATCATCCCTCCCTCCCTCAACAACAGTCGCTCCTTGTCGCAACCTATTTTTCGGGTGCACCATCTAAAACTAGATTAATGGACTACTAAGTTTTTAAACTTAGCTCGGGTTCTCTCAAGCCCATACCAATTCGCTACTTAAAGTTCAATTATTTAACATACAAATAATTATTATCTAGGAGTCGCCACTAATCAGTTTATGGTAGGTCGATTAGACACCTAAGTAAAATAATGAGAGAATTATTTTACTCCTACGAACCAGAGACTAAAGGTATGGAGACTTGGTTACACTAGATCTCTCTAATGCCCATTCGGTACCATTTCTTTTTAATTTTCAAAAATGTTTTTTTGGAGGCAGTTGATATATTTTAACCTAAATTACTATCATGCAAATGTGGTGACCACACGGGTGCTCATCCATTATTAAAACATTCAAATAAATAAATAAATAAATTGCATCACACAAAGCAAGCAATCATTTTTTGGGTTTTCTTAAAAATTAGAATTCTTTTATAAAAATGTATTTTTAAACTAAATGACTTAATCTTATTAATATGCAAATCCTAATTAAATGGGTCTATTATGCAAACTAATTAACATGCACCTCATGACCTAGTTTCACTAATAAACAAATTCTGATTAAATGATTCTATTATGCGAACTAGTTATCATGCACCTAGTATTTTTGTATTTTTTTTACTGAAACTTTAGAATTTATGAAATCCCTACTTAATCTATCTAAAAAGGGATAATTTTCTAATTTATTCTAAGGATTAATTTAACTTAAACCCTATCCTATCTTAGAAAACTATTTCTTGAAAAATGAGATAATTAAAATGTGCGAACGCTATCTAAAACCCTCTTAGGTTCAACCATAACTTATTTCTAAAAAAAAAAAAAAAATTCAATCCTAAAAATGTAATCCTAAAAATTTCTAATTTACTAAACCTACATGTCGATTTACTAAACCTATATATGCTCATGCAGAATTTTGATTTTTTTGATTTTCTGATTTTTTTAGTTTATTTTTAAGATAAGTAATTATTAAATAAATATTAAATCTAAACTATCAACAAAATAAATGATTAAAACAATCGAAAAAAATAATATATTGTCTCAGGTCAAATTAACGATTATTCTAACCATAATCAGAGAGTTCAAAATAATTAAAAATCTTATCCGAAGTCTTACGGACCAAATTAATAATTATAATGATTTAACGATTGAAATTCTACCAAAAAGCCCAAAAATTAATATAATTAAAAAAATGATCCAACGTCTTACGGATCAAATTAGTAATTACAATAATTCCGGACAAAATCCTTACGGATAATGCCTACAAAATTCACGAAGACTAACATTCGATATTACAACTTAAATAGCTAAACTAAAAAAATGCTATCAAACAAAATAAATAGAAAAATAACATGAAAAATCAAAAAAAACTACAAATAAGCCACCTAAAATAGGGAAGAGGCAGCATGATTGGTGAGCAGACCAGCAGCGTCGATGGGAGAGTGGGCACGGTGGCGACGTCGGTGTTGCTGGGCGGAGGCTAGCAGAGACCGACGGAGGTGGGTTGCGTACCGGCGTGGGCGAGTAGTGGGCAAGGCAGCGTCAGGTCACTGAGTCGCGAGTCGCTGAGGCACGGCGTTGCGCTCTGGTGGTGTTGCTCAGTTGCAGCGGCGTCACGGACGGTGGCCAGTGCGAGGGGGACAAGCAGCAGTTGGGTCGCGGGTTGCAGCGGCGATGGTGAACGGTGAGAGCTCCGTTGCTGCGGAACGGCAGTGGAGCAGAGCAGGCCTCGGGCTTCAGAGGCGCTGCGTCAGGTGCGTAGGCACGGCGTCCGATGAGCGGAGACGGGCGGCGAAGGCATCAGGTGTTGGGCTGAGGCGAGCGGCGCGGTGGCGCGGTGAGGTCAGGAGCGGCAAGCTTCGAAGCTCCGGCGTCGGGCTAGGCAGCAATAGGTCGCGGGTGCAAAGGCGCGGCAGTGGGCGTTGATCTGGGTAGTAGGGATCACCGGTAGGGGAGAGGTGCGGTGGCGGAGATGCGGCAGAGGCCGAGGGTGCAATTCGGAGACCAGTGGTGCAGGGGTCGGTCACACGGTAAAGGGAGGCCACGGAGAAGATGAACAGTGGCGTTTTTTTATTTTACTTTTCTCTTTTTTACTCTCTCTCTCTCTCTCTCTCTCTCTTGCCTATTCGCACATCCACTCTCTGCACTCACGTCTCTTTCACTCTCTCTTTTTGACTTTTCCCTCTTCTGCAGTTTGTCAGGAAAAGAAAAGAGAAAAAGCCCTCTTTTGACTAAAGATGGTCGAGGGAGAAAGCCTTTTTCTCTCTTCCTCTCTTTTTACTTTCTCTCGCACCCTTTTCACGAATTCTCTCCCAATTTTTCGCGAATCCTCTCCACGTATTTTGCTCTCAAATTTTTTCAACCAAAAGCCCCCCCCCCATTTACGAAAAATGAAGCTCTCTTTTATACTAATTCCGAACGGCTGCTTTGTATGGCATATTTTAAACTTCCATCTTCTGTTGCATTAAATCAAGTATGCAAATTGGAGCATGATTTCGCAATCAGCTCGATTTTGCACCGATTCCTTCCATTTTATCAAAATCCTTGCCCTCTATTCACCTAATTTTTAATTGTTTTTGCATTTATCAAAATATGAATATCCATCAGAATTTCAAATTTGCATGCATAATCAATCAAATCGATTTCTTCTCTTTTTTTTTCATTTTTCCTTTTATTTGTTCAAAATGCAATTTTATTTTTCCAAAATTAGGTGTCAACAGCTGCCCCTCTTTGAAGGTAAGCTCGTAGAGGTTGCCTTCAAAGATAAGTTGAGACCTAAATGTTAATCATGCACATGTATTGAATGACTTTTTTTTTTTTTTTTTTTTTTTTTTTGGAAATGAATCCCATTTTGAAATGAAATTTATATGGAAATGCTAATACAAATGACAAAGGAACTTACCTGGAATTACTTACCTTCAAGGATAGTAAAGTAACTCAAGATAGATTGGTGTTACATGCCCAGGACTCGTACCATTCTACGGTCGCCCAGAATAGTAACATGACTTCACAAAGAGACTGCTTTCCCAGGACCCATACCATTCTACGGTCGCCCGGTATAACAGTGTTTGGTTGTGTCTAGGACCTGTACCATTCTACAATCGCCTAAATGAAAATAAAAAATAATTTTCCAGGACCCGTACCATTCTACAGTTGCCTAAATGAAAAAAAGATTTTCCAGGACCCGTACCATTCTACAGTCACCTGAATTAAGGTTGTCTAGGACTCGTACCATTCTACGATCGCCTAAACGAAAAAATGATTTTTCAGGACCCGTACCATTTTACGGTCGCCTTGATGTAAAAATGATTTTTCAGGACCCGTACCATTCTACGGTCGCCTGAACTGAGGTTGTCTAGGACCCATACCATTCTACGGTCGCCTTGACAAAAAAAAAATGATTTTTCAGGACTCGTACCATTCTACGGTCGTCTGAACTAAGATTGTCTAGGACCCATACCGTTCTACAGTCGCCTAAACGAAAAAATGATTTTTCAGGACCCGTACCATTCTACGGTTGCTTGAACCGAGGTTGTCTAGAACCCGTACCATTCTACAGTCACCTAAACAGGGACTTATTTTCCAGGATCCGTACCATTCTACGGTCGCCTGAATGCTGTCTAGGACCTATACCATTCTACGGTCGCCTAAACTAAGGTTTATTTTTCAGGACCTGTACCATTCTACAGTCACCTGATGAATCTGGGAAAATTCTTTAGGGGGAACTCCATCGAGTGCCGATGCTTGAAAGGGAATACCTGTATAATGACAAGTATTTAAGGTATGGATAGAGATATACTTATCTAGTGACATCTCTGTTCCTTGAGGGATGCGTTTCCTGCAAAACACAGTTGTAGGAAAAGCAATATGCATTAATAGGCACGCATTAATTCAAATGAGATTCATGCGTGATGATACTATCAATCTTGCATCGCCTAAAAGAATATTCCAATCTCAACACATGAGTGTCATGGATGTGTCAAATGAGAGATATTTTGGTCTGAAATGACTTTTCTCTCATCCTTATCAAAAGGATTGTTTCATCCTGACCTTTGACACGGGATTTTAACAATCACTCTATCCCACTATCATCATGCTAAACAGGGTTTTGTGCAATCTCGCAAGTGGTATGATCTTACCAATCTGAGAGGTCTTTAACAGGGACTGTAATGTGGGCCTAGTCAACGACTTAACAAAAGGGACTCTTTGAGTCGAGGCTTTTGAAAGAATGAGTGATATTCTGTAATCACCTCTGGGTTTACAAGTCAAAAATCCTGCAAAATGAGAAAGGAATAATTTTGCTCGTACTTCTTCGAGCGATGCTTAAAACATGTGAACCCCTAGGTTAATCCAAGTGCCATAATCTGAAGAGACTTTTTCATCCAAGTGCCATAATCTGAAGAGACTTTGCAAGGGATGTAACGTAGGCTTGGCTCATAGGTTGAGAAAGGAAATGATCATTAGGCTCAAAAAGTGTTTAGGGGAGGGTAAAAGTTGGTGATCATCTTTGACATTTCCACCACTTTCCTTCTCCACTATCGAAGATTTTTTTATCACATCTCCATTGATTGCAACAGCATTTGAGAATTTTTTTTTTTTATTGGATACCACCTTGTTGGGAATACGACTCAAGTGTTCGATTTTTCTTTTTGAGCATTAGCCTTACTTTTACCAGGCACATTGCTTTTTCATGCCTCTATTTTTGCACTTCTTCTCTTTGGACTTACACAATCTTCTTTTATGAGCATTTTAAACCATGCTACTTGAATGATTGTCTTTCATCTTGCCCCAGTGTGGGGGATGATCACCAACTGGGTTTGATATGAAATGAATTTATAGGCTCAAGTGGGCTATGCAATAGGCAAAAGTGTGTAGGATAAAGAAAGAACTGCTCTTCGTCATTCTAAAGCACTTGAATTACCACGTAAATTACACTGCAAAAGCAATATTCAAAGATTGATGCAAGTGTGAGCAAAAAGATTCCTCCCATTCATTTTAAATTTGCCCCAGTATGGAATGATCCTTGACAGGGGTAATTTTAAAAGAATCTCCATAAGTGAATGGGACTCAAAGGGGTTGAGCAATGGATCACATGTAGTGTTTGGGATAGAGAAAAGAATGCCTCTCATCACCTTGGTTGACGTACCATTTGCGAGATAGCCCTCTTCCTTGTGGGCATGGAATTTTTCACACAATTCACTGAGGGTTAGTGTATGAAACAGTATATGGAACAAGGCCTACCTTTTATCATTCCAAAGTATCCCATTTGACACATTCAATTTATCTCACACAATTCATCAATGAAGGAAAATGCAAGATTTGCAATAAATTTGAACAATTGAACTCATTGAAGCAATTTATTCATCATTGAAATGCTTGCAGTTCAAAACATGACATGGCAAATTCTATCATGGGTAATACTTATTGACAGCATCTGAATTAACAGGAGTGGAAAACTCACGATCATCCATTTCTATCAAGATCAAGGCACCGCCAGGAAGTACCTTCTTTACCACATATGGGCCATTGTAGTTTGGAGCATATGGTCTTCCTGTGGTGTTCATCAATAGCATATGAGATAATTGGTTTATCTTGAGATAGAGAAAGCCTGTTTAGGGGGAGGGAGGGTACTAAATGCTAAAATTTGAGTAGATTTACCATTTGATTGCTGCTTTATAAAAAAAATTTATCTTATCTATGTATGTATGTGCTTATAAATAGCTGTTGGCTTAATTGGAGTCAAAATCCCATTTGCCTAAACTTTGTGGTCGATGCTAATGTTTGCTTAGTTTTTGGGAAATCGAGATCCATATCATGTGTACAATTTGGAAGGAAAATTACTTTGATGTTGGCTTTGGCCAAGCATGAATATATATACTCTGATGTAGTATGTTCAGCATTTGTCTTAGAAGCATGAAACAAATTTTTGGAGTTCTTATTTGCGTTTTCTTTTGGTAAGCTTGTTGCATCCTAATAGGGACAAGAATTGCAGGTCGGCATTATAAGCTTGTTGCGTCCTAATAGGGACAAGAATTGCAGGTCGGCATTATGAGGTGCATTTAGGACCTGATTTCCTGCTGTTGAGACTGATTTCAAGATGGAATGAGTTTTGTTGTTGCTATTGAGGTTAGGCCATGTAGACATATGCTGAGGTGCTGTTGTTCAACTTCTTTATAAGTTAGAAATGCTCTAGTGTTGATTCTAAAAGCATAAACAACAATTATTCTACAATCATCACAATTGATGAAGACATCGATGAATTCGTCGCAATCAAGGACATCGGTCCCTCTAATCAACAATGATACATTCATGTTTTGCTATTGTGGTCTCAAATGTCCTTTACAAACAATAAAGACAAAGGAGAATCGAGGAAGAAGATATCACAATTGCCTGAAATACAAAATCGAGAAAAGTTGCGGTTTTTTTATTTGGGTTGATGCAAAAATGTTTCAATTAACAAGAAGTGTGTCAACAAAATTTCACCAGGGCAATATCAAAGAAAAACAAGTATCGACCCCTAATGAGGATGATGGCAATTCAATGGATGCTAAAAATTAGAGCTCTCAAAGTACAACTAAAACGTGTCAAACAAGATGCAGCAAAGCTAAAAAAACAAAATTCGACATTGAAGACCATGTTGATTGTGCCGTGGGTCTTTATAGTAATTCTAGGAAACATACTATTTGGAAATTCGAAGATGAATGACTTACTGAGCTTGCCGTAGGGTTTGTTAATGCTGATCTTGTTATATAATCCATTTTAGTATATTTTTGCAATATATTTTGTATTTGTCCACATGTTGGAGTATGAATATGAACAAAGTGAAAGTTGTTTGCACCCTCTTGTGTCATATGCAATTTGTTTCTCAATCTCAACACCATAGACATATTGTTATTGATCTCACGACTTGCTTTATGACTAATGAAGTATGATATGAAGAAAAAAGCAATACAATCTCACTATTTTATGAACAAATAACCACAACACAATAAACAAGCAAACAAAATATGCACAATCTTACGTCCAAATGGCTATCAAATAGTAAAAAGAAGACAATTTCTTATTAAAGGTTCAAACAACCTGTTACATGTGGGACATCATTATCCAGGTTATTGTATGGTTATTAAGGAAGTACAAAGGAAAAAAAACCTATGCAAAACTCATGCCCATAACTTACAACAAGTATATTGAAACAAGAAAATTGGATAGATGTATGAACCATGTCAAACAACAAGACACTAAAATTGAAACAAGCCTAAAGAGATGCACTTCTAAAGAAATAGACATTGCAACCACCAAATAGGTTGCTTATGACTCATACCAGACACTGAAACGAAGCTTAAACCAACTTAATAAGCTTGCTTAAGCTTAGTTTTGATATGAAAAGATGCAATTTGACCCTATCATATAAACTACAAAGGCCTTCAGTACATGGAGAGCATATAATTGGGGATAGGTTTGTAGCCAAATACGAGATGGACAAAAGAACAATTTGTTAATGGGAAACATAAAACAACAAGAGAAAAAATGACTCAATGCTTAGGGTTGTCTAAAAGCATCCCAACTTTATTAATAATAAGCACTACATGATTATCTACGAGATATGCCTCTGTAGCAACTAACACTACAAACATGATATTCATTAACAATTCATGGCATCAACATGCGAATATTTGCTACTTTGAAGTATTACTGTCTTAGTTGAACTCAGTCAAGTCTAGAAGATAGTTCAACATGGGCGTTTTTTGTCTTCAATAGGCTGAAAGCAAGAACTGAGAGTGTGCAGATCAAAAAGTTACATTAAGAGAAAAAAACTTCACTTATCCTATCTTTAGAAAAAGTTATAGTTAGAACATATTACTAGTAAATCCACCCTCACATCTTGTTACTTCTGCCTCTTTGAGCAACTTTTGGCTTTTGCACCTTGACAGTAGGATTCACACCAGTAGGGCCACGCACGACTACCACTTGTCACCTTACCTATACATCTCTGTACCTGTAAAAAGTAAATTCGTTTATAGTTTTATGGATGAAACAAGCATAACACAATGAAAATGGAAGTATTAACCGAAATGTTTTGCCTTGGAAAATGTGTTTATGATGATGTAGATCCAGTCTTCTTAGCTGGAATGTCAAACTGTTGTGTCTCATCTTCAAGCAAGTTCGACATGTCATTTTCATTCTCATTTTCGACATTCTAGTTCCAATTGCCATCTCACCTTCCTCCTTCGACCTTTTCATTTTACATTTACTAGGTTTCACCCTAGCTAGAAGTGGTTCAGGTGGCTCCCTATGAGTTTGTTTCCAAAATTTATGCCCTCAAATTAGAATCATCATGTTTTTATATGCAGCTAAAAACTTAGCCTTCTTATAACATTCATCAACATAATCATATGCATCATCTTGCCTATGATTTAAAACCGAAATGGCATGGGGACAAGGGATACCAATAAGCTACCATCTTTGACAAGAATAATCTCTCTTAAACACACCCACCACATATTTCTCACATTTATCCATTACCTCATATTCAGTCTCACCATTCTAGATCACTTGGCAATATGTTGCACCAGCCCTATTTACTTCTCACTTTCTTACAATTCTTGGACCACAATCATTTCTCCATATAGCACATGCATCCTTTTTGTGTATACATCCTTGTCATTATCATTATCCGAATTTTCTCCAACATACTGTAAATGGACTTACACCTAGCATGTATAATTCTTCCATTGAATGCTTCGTGTTGAGAAAACTCCTAATAGGTTTTGAAGTTGATAAAACTTTCTTATTCTTATTCTGAAGAGTAGTAAACTTCTAAAGTCATATCGCAGACTCTTGTCAGAATCTATTCATTCCAAAAGTCTTTCCCACTCTGACGTATTTCAGATTAAGACCAAGTCCAAAATGAAGACATAATCAGACTCAGGATTATTGATCTTACTATGAGAATTCAATATGAATGTTACAAAGATTTATCTTTAATATCTAGCTTTTTAGTGAAGAATCTCACTTACGATTTACAAATACATTGATAGAATCAATCACAAATTGATTAAATCAATCTTGAAAACAAGTTTCTTTTTTGGAAGCATCTACTTATGGAAACCTAGATTCTAATTGTATGAACAACCAGAATCAGTGGATTTTCATCTCAATCTTCAAACAAGTACAAGATTTCCTTAATCGGTTTTGTCCAATGAATTGATTAGAAGAAATTCCTCTAGAGAATGCCAATGGCTAGAAAGGCATAGAGGAGTATTTAATGAGGTCATTCGTTCCATTTAAGATAGTGCGTGAAAATTGAAATTTCAAAGTTTGAAACATTTCCAACCACTTGTTCTTCAACGACAACGCTTATAGATTATATTCAAGAGAGAAAATCACAAGAAGGGTGACTTAGTGAGAGAAAAAGAATCTTCCACTAAGTGTTTGCACTCAAAACTTTGTACTTGTCTGTTGATACTTTAGTGAATTTCAGCCAGAAGGCTGTCAGCGTAGGAGAGTAGACGTAGGCTTGATTTAAGCCGAACCACTATAAATCTTGTGTGCAATTTTTTCTTCCCTTAACTATTTTCAGCTTTCTTTGTTGCATTCTTCTTTTAAACTTCTCAAATTCTAAACCATCTCTATTTGAATTTAAATTTTCTTTAGAAGTCTGGTAGCACTTTTAGTCAGACTCTAACTTATAGACTTTGCTCATAACTTAATATATATTTTGCATTTAATTGTTAATTTTTTTAACACCTATTTACCCCCATCTAGGTGGTAGTACTAGCATTTTCACTTCACACAAATTGTTGTCAACAATGTCACATTTTACATCAGTGGTGAAAAAAGCCCTAGACTAGTGCTTTGGCTTTGTTTGAACTAAGTCATAATATGCAATAGGACTAATTTTCTTCAATGCTTGAGATTGTTCATCAAACTCTATCATTGAACTACTTTTAAACAATCTTTGCATATGTATTCCCTTATACTTATTGCCCCAATTGAGATAGATGTGTCACGCACACATTTTATGCTCAGTTGTGGGCAACAAATGAGCCACAGCAAGTACAAGGCCCTGCAAAAGATGATTGTAATGTAAAACATATATTACAAGCGTGACTATAGTGGCATAACCAAAAAAAAAAATTAAATAAGAAACTTACCTTTTGTTTATCACTGATTATGACCCAACCTTGTCCATGTAAGGATGAAATGTTGAGGTCATACATCAAATTTGTCAAGAACCACGTCCAGGTGTCGCTACTCTCGACTCAAATAACCGCCCTAGCAGTTGAGAATATCTTATTGTTTACATATCTTCCAATAGCACATAAGATTTGGCCTTGACAAATTCCTACATCCATCAATGAATCATTTCTTATAAGCAGCAAAATATATGTATGTTCTCTCAAATAACACCTGAAATTGCATATCAAACTTTTCAACATTCAATGTAATAGTACTCTCAACATTTCTCTCCTTAAACTCCTTTGCATAATCGCACAACTTTGCATATTCCTCCTTATAGTTTCCCATCAATACTTGATAAGCCAACAACATAGCCTTCTTGCATTGTATTATACTCACTTCTAAGCCCAGTTGCTCCTTGATAAGCTCCTTGAAAGCAGTAGTCTTAATAGTTGGTATTGTTCTTATTGTAGGAAGATAATGTTTGACCAACTAAGAACCTATCACCCTTCTATTCTTGAAACTTATACTATAGGTATGTTCTGAATGAAAATTCTTTACATGAAATGATCCAATACAACTATCGATAGATACATAAATCTTCCAAGGAGAGTTTTCATGTGCACATTTTACTCTGTCGAATTTATTGTCATTCTTTACAAATTGTATCTCTCTACGCTCAACCATTGAATACTTTATCAGAGTATCTTTGAATTGTTTACTACTTTCAAATGCCATAGACACAATAAACACGGGCACAGCACAATTAGGATCATGCTTTGGAAACCTACTTCTCCTCCTAGTAAAATCATCATCTTCTTCTCCTTCATTAGACTCCAAACTCTCATTTCCATCCGTTTCATAATACTCTGTTTCATAACCAGCTTTGGCATCAATAACATTACTCACATCCAATCCTTGAGATGGCACCAATCCCATCGATGATTCCCTCGTGATGAGATCATTTATGGCCCTCCCATGGAACTTTGTCATGTTCCTCCTTGCTTCTAGAAGCTCCTCATTATCATAATCAGCATCATCAATCAAGAATCTTACATCGACAAGAAAGTCTAACTCATCATCATCATCATCATCATCATCCACGATATAATTATCTTTATCAACTAAATCATCAGTATCTAAACCACTCTCATGCTCAATCATGGTCTCATTACTTAAATCAACACTAGTACGAGTGCCCTCACCAACCCTTTGACCAGCATCCTCATCGACCCTCTGATCAGCAACCTCATCCACACCCACATCGGCACCTTGACCATCACCCTCAACCGCCTCATTGGTTGTAAAATTTTCTCCATATACCTCAATTAACCCCCGATGCAAATAACTAAAAACTAAATCGACTACTCTATTCTCATTCCATATGTATGTCAACCCCTCTTCTAGTGACTTTCCAAGAAGCTTAAAATAAAGCTTTTCAAATGTACTATTTACCCCATTCTCAATGTCTCTAATGAAGCTTTCGTAGCTTGTTGAACTAATATCAACTTTTACCAAGTCAAACTTGCCTCCAACGTATTCAAGCATTGGGCGACGAGATAAAGTTCCACCATGGAAAAAGTAGATGCATGCTGATTTTTCGCTCATCTCGACCCTACACACACACAAAAGAAAAGTAATGTATGTTATAAGCAAGGCAACACATAGCGTAGCACTCTATACGTCATGTTTCTAGAAGAAAAACCAATGATCACCTACTAGAATTTAGAGGTGATCAACATCCAAAAATTCAAAATCAAAAACTTCTATCAACATTCAAAGATTCAAAACCAAAACTTCCAAAGCAAAAGTGTTAATGGATTCCAAAAAATTAGAGTACAATCGACGGTGTGGACTTGATCAATAAAACTAACTTTTACAATATGTGGAATTGCAGTCTTTCTCTCTTTATTATCAAACATTATAACTTAAAGCCACCACCATGAACTCCTTTTTCTTTATTTTTCTTTTGTTGACAAAACCACCATGAACCTTTATTCGTTTGGTAAAATAATCATCATTAGAACACAATTGACAATAGGGTTTGCAAGTGCCCCAACTAATAAATATATGGCTACTCCACAAAAGAGACCCTCAATGAATCGAGAAACTAAATACATGTACACTCAAGTCAATTACTCAATTATGATTGTGAATACCTCAAGTAATAAAAAGCTCGTATAAGAATTGGAAAAAGTGCAAGGAAATAGAGGCTTTTCTCTTCATATTGTGCATCGTCACATAGGAATCCAGCACCCATATGATTGTACAGGCGAAGAATTTGGCCAAACGCGAGGATACATAAGCTTTCTCTTCATATCGTGTTTTATTAGAAATTGATTTGGCCAGACTTTAGTGTTATATTCCCTACTACACCCAGGTACTGACAGTAAACGCAAACAATTTCTCCCTTCTAACCAACGACGATGCACGTGGAGAAATCAAGGCAAATTGATTATATAAAATAAAAAGAGGACAACGCACTTAGTTTGGGAGCATGACAACATACGTTTCACGTTCTCTGCTAACTTCAGGACATCACATCGAGTTGTCACTCAATGCTACCGATAGAACAATCAAACCGGGACCACAACGCATACTCGTGTTCGCTTCGAATTGTGATGGACGAGTCGGGTCTCAACTGGGTTGTGGGCAAATTGAGTCTTCGCCCATAAAGATGGGCAAGTCTATGATTATGATGGATGAAGCCCTTAGCCGAAAGGGGCTCGATTAATGAAGACGATTGGTGGAAGAAGGACTTGGCTTCAAGAAATTGGAAAGATGAGATTGAACAAATTGCTAAGAATTTTGGGGGGAGATCATAATAAGGTTTGGGCATGCTTTGGGCAAAGATCATGGGCAAAGCGTCTTCAGTTTTGGGGCAAACGAAATGCTGCATTTTGGGAGCAAAAAAGCCTTCTTCTTTTATTTTATTTAAAGCAAAACAATGTAGTTTCACACTCCGGCGTCCATGTCAACACCAACAATGCCAGTCGGCGTTGACTTGGAGTCCACATCAGCCTTTTTGGGTAAAGAATGGCCAGATGAACTAAATCGGTACTGAATGCAAAAGGTTTAGAACTAAATTGATCCAATTAAAAATGTTTAGGATTGAATTTATACCAATGCAAAAGGTTTATGACTTTTTTGGTACTTCCCCCTATAAAGGCTCTTGACCAAATACTAGGACGTCAGGTAGTTTTTTATTTGGAGGTCTAGGAAATGCATTGCATTTTTAAAATCTTCTTAAAGTCCCTTAGACCAGGGCATATTTGCAGGAACTTTGACTTTTAGCATTTCTAGAATGCTAAAACATTTTTTTTCCTTTAAACTGTTCCCTAGATAGATTTTTGAAATTCTGAAAATGCATTCACCCCAATAGCATCGCACTCCATCATCGGCGATGCTAGTTTTGACTGTCGGCAAGCTAGATTTGTCACCGACAAGCCTCACTCAAGGTTCCATGACCTTAGGTGACGGTTGCAAAGCCAAATCTGGCTTGTTGATGACCTAAGCCCTTCATCAAACGTCAACAAAGGGCTTGAGTTATTTTTATTAAAAAAGAAAAAAAAAAGATTGTAAAAGTCATTTAAAAGTGTGATTTTTCCAAACACTTTTTTAAAGAAGGTTGCTTTCCAATGCACTTTTAAAGTACAATTCCAAACACAATTTTCATTTTGAGAAACTCCTCTAATCTATAGTCATTTGTATTTTCCAAAATGTTTTCCCCAAAAATCTAGCCAAATACAACCAAAGAAATTACTCAGTTGTCTTGGTTTATAAGAAGTGGAGATGGTTGTCACAAAATCATTGTCTAAAAGTGGATAGTTGAGCGTGTCGTCCTCTTCTATTTCAAGTATAGGGATAATGACACAAATGATCCCTGAACTTCGGCCTAATATATAATGCAATCTCTCTACTTTTAATTTGTTTAATGTCATCCCTGAACTTTAACCCAATGCGCAATATAATCCATGAACTTTTAATTTGTTCAATATAATACATGGACTTTTGGTACATGTTTAACTTAGTCCCTGAACTATTAAATTGAATATTTTCATATAATTTATAGAATAAATTGAATATGTACAAAAACTCCAAGAACTACATTATATATTGAGTTAAGGTTCAGGGACCATTGAATAAATTAAAAGTTTAAGAATTAAAATGCATATTTGACTAAAATTTAGGAATCATTTATGTCCGTTTCCCTTATAAATATTGAAGCTTTGTGACTATTTTCTCCTTTTCCCATTAATTTCTGCACGTCCTCAATAGTTGTTTTCTTGACTCCATCTCGATCTTCACTGCTCACGACTTTCTTATGTCTTATTGTCCGTCAATCCTTGGTCGTTTACTTGTAATCCTTCTACTCATTCAAGCGCGCGAGAAAGATATCTGCAGCTTTTTTTCTTTAAATATTGGATCTTTTTTCTAATGCAGCACCACATCAGCACCGCTTGTTCTCTGAAAATATTGGGCTTGTTTTTTGTTTAATGCGGCATCACACTTAGCGCCGCATCAATCCGCACCACTTCTTTAGCAATCAAACATGAACGAATTGTTCATGTAAGACATTATCTCTATGTCGGCACTTTGGCAACGGAAAAAAAAATAAAACCAGCAATGATCGTCGCTGTTAAGAAGTGCTGCAGGTAGACAAAGGATTCTTGGTCATGGTTTCGGCGTAATCTAAATTCTAATGCACGGTATTGGGATTGAAATTAAAATTGAAAGCCAAGACAACGGGTGGACTCTAAAATCCGACAAACCAAAGGTGTTAATCTCTTTTTCCCCTCTTTGGAATGTATTTATTCAAGAGCTGCTATCCTTGGGAAAACATAGGATGTGCGGCGCCAGACGTATTTATATGCAAACTTTGTCTTGAACCTTTATGTTGGACAAGGATTTTGTTGCCTATATTATTGTAAAAGGAAAAATGCATTAAAAATCTAAAATTTATCAAGAAGATACAACTAAATCTTAGAATTTGTTAATAAAAATACAACTAAATTCTAAACATTTCAAAAAGTACAATCAAATCCTAAGATTTGTCAAATTGATAAATCAAATCTTCCATTATTTATACTTTTTGAAAGTTTTGAAGCTCGATTATACTTTTATTACAAATTTTATAACTTGATTGCATAATTTAAGAGTTTTAGGACACAATTACTTTTTCATTATAACTTATCCTAATCGTAAAATTAGCCAATAAAGAGAAAAGAAAACTCTCCCGCTCGTTATCTTCTCAAAGTTCCCGAGCACCACACATTGCCTGCCCCCCTCCCAAGAACCACGCGGACACTCGCTCTCGCTTGCTCACCGCACTCAACCATGTCCACTCTCCTCCACTTCGCTCCTCCCTTCTCTCTCCTCAAACGCCCGCCACCCGCCTCCTCCCTCCTCTCCCCTCCCCGCCCCGCCCTCCTCCCGGCTCGCCGCCACGGCTTCTCCTCCTCAGCCGCCGGCGCCGGGGGCGGCCCCATCAGAGCCCACAAGGTGGTGATCGAGCACGGGGGCCGGGCCACGGAGCTGGAGGTGGAGCCGGACGAGACCATCCTGTCCAAGGCCATCGACTCTGGCCTGGCCGTCCCCCACGACTGCAAGCTCGGCGTGTGCATGACCTGCCCGGCCCGGCTCGTCAGCGGCTCCGTCGACCAGAGCGAGGGCATGCTCAGCGACGACGTCGTGGAGCGCGGCTACGCTCTCCTCTGCGTGTCGTACCCCACATCGGATTGCACGATCAAGACTATTCCCGAGGAAGAGCTCTTGTCTCTGCAGCTCGCGACTGCAAACGACTGAAAATTGTTTTTTTTTTTTTTTGGGTGCCTGAAGGTGTCAACATGTTTCTTTTTCTTATGATGAAATTAGGGGTGTTGGTAAATTTTTATGGCGAGGGATTACGACTAGAGAGTTCTTCACTCTTCTTGTTCTGAGAATATTCCTGGGTCGACATTCTTGGACTGCATAGCTGTATTGGTGGCTAAAGAGTGATGTTGCTATTTCGATGCTAATTGATAGATTGATTCAAGAGTAGGCATTTGATAAATGAATCAAATTCAACAGTCCGCCGCATCATTTTGCAAATCAATTCTGGAAGTCGGGTATTCTACTACTGTTAAGGGATGAAGATAGCTAAAAAGGAGTGCAGTCATGATGTGGCCGTGGCTGATTCGAGGAGATGACAGGAGAGCGTCTTAGTTCAATCCTGGAATGTAAGAAATTTTATTGTACATTGAATGGGCAATCGTGGCTCCCTTAGCATTTGAACTCTGAGGACTAGGGGTTTCAAGCAGAGACGCAAGTTTGAATCTTCTTATTGTTAATGTGACACTAGGTAAACACAGGGAAGGTAATTTTAAGTGGATTAAGTTAACCTGCGCATTGAAATGCTTGAATTCGACCTGTGGTTGCAAATGGGATATGGTTGCCTTGCCTTCTTGGTGGTGGAGGGAATGTACTTATCTTAGTTACATGAATTTGTTTAGGAAGTCAAAGTTGGAGTTTTGGGATGAAATCATTCAGAAGGGAGGAGATTTCTTGCTTGTCTGGAATGGGGTTTGCAGGAATCATGAGTTATTTGATATCTTCTCTGCAAAAAAATGAAAATGTCAGGAGATAGATACATTGATTTGGCAGACAAGTTATGATCGACAAGAATTTCTCTCAAAAATTTTCTTGGCTTATGGACAAAATCCGTCATTAATGAAACAAACTTGTCTATCAACATAAGGACTAGAAACCTTGTACAAGAGGTTTGTTCTACTTCTTTCTGTTACAGCTTGCACAGGATATTCTTGTTCAATGGTCCATCCGCCAAAAATGAGCAGATATTACTCTCGCTTTCTCTGCAAAAACTCATCTCCAGGAGAAAAGTGATGCCTTAAACTGCCAGGCAACGTTCTCTAGATCATATAAGCAAAAGTTGCATCTATCCATAAACAGTCACCACCAGCACAGCAGAATTCCATTCTGATGTGCACGCAATTAGAGAGCTGATGACTTCACCTCTAAATTTGTGGCGTGATGGCCAGCTTTCTTCGTTTTTCGTTGCTTAAGTTTCACCTTCACATTAACCCCATTATCAATAACGGCCTGAAGCACAATCATAAGCTTTCCCTCCAATTTCTCCCCTTTCCTTGGCGTATAAATTATGTCATGAATGTCATCAGCCAGCGCTCGCTGAGCCAGAATTTCGCCAACAGCAGCACAAGCAGCTGCATTTCTAGTTGAAGCCAGATCGAACTTCATGTCTTTTGAAATAGAATGTGCCACAGCGACAACCTTGCTCGTCGCCCTGTGAATTATACATGCACGAACAGAGGCCTTGGAAATGTAAATATCCAGGCAAAACGGTTCATGGTAAGGACCTGTGAGTTGATTAAATGTCGGAGTCCTCAGCTTCTTTTTGTTTGAGGTGCAATCGAGTTCAGCTCCATCCAGCAGAGAAGGCACATTCTTCTTCTTTGCAGCTTTGGGACGTTTTTCATTTCTGGTGATTAAACCCCGGTCTTCCTTCTTCTTGGTTTCCTTTGGATCTTCTCGCCGCTTTGGGGATTTCTTCCTATGGAATTCGAAACTGTACTCTTCGAACTCCTTGGATGCCTTGTCAATTTTGTAAAAGAGATTGCCTCTTATCCGCATGTTATCAATCTCATCAAAGTCGGCCTCTTCCTCAACAGATGAAGAATGATCCTCATGCTCATCTGTCGTTTCGGTCATATTTTCTGTTCCCAACGACCTCCTCGATCCCTGCCACGCCTGTGCCAACCCAGCCGAGACCCGCCACTGGTCATCATCCACAACTTCAATGGCACAACCATCTAAAGAAGGCCTGCTATCAGCAAACAATGGAGAAAGCTGCATTCTCTCCAAACCGCAAGCAGTTGTTGTAGGCCCACTATCAACCAACTCGGACCGACCCTTTTCGATTCCCTTGTCAGCAACTTCAGATGCACTCGACCAAATACAGACCAACCTCGGAAGAAAACGAGAACTGACCACCGACGTTACTGCGACGCCTCTTCTCAAGAGAGCACATGCCATCGTGTACCTCGAGAGATGTCACGGGATCGTGGAAGTAGAACCGCCCCGACAGAACGCTAAAGCCGCAAGAGCAAGATGATTACGCAAGGAGCTCTGCGTGAACACCCATTAACTGCGGCGCACGAGCAGAAAAAAATCTTCAGTGGAGCAATTCATCGAACACCTCATGTGCAGGTCACTCTATCTCGTTCGTTTCCTCGCCAGTAGAGAGCGACGGAAGTTAGTGGGCTCAGCTCGACGGGCCGACTCTGCTGACTGCCGAGGCTTTACGAGTGCATGAGGCGTTGATCCCCTTATCTCCTGATTCGCGGATTGATCGAATGACTCGATTGTCGCGGGGGTCAATGGATAAGGTGGAGAGACCCTCTAGCGTTCTTGGAAGCGGCTTGTTAGCAAAACAAGATCCGAAGATTTATCAAAATTGGAAGTGTACGGGGATTACTCTCTGCAAGTCTTGAAGGAGGCCCAACTCTTTCTTCGATCCGAAAGAGACCCATGATGTTTCGGGAGAAAATATTCAAGTGATTGCAAAGCTCAACGTCAATAGTTGATGTGGCGTGCGTTTTGCATTCATACCCAATAAAAATTGACATTTAGCCGAGGTGGAATAAAGAAAATTAAAAAAAAAAAAAAATTGTTCGGTCGTTAGGAGAGTCTGAACCCTACCGGCCAAAATAACCTTACCACCGAACTTGATGGGCAAACGAAATTAACAGATACGATGTGATATTAGGAGAGGTTGAACCACACCAGCTGAGCCCACCTACTTTAGCTTCTTCTAAATACATTAGCACGGAATAACTATGTGGTCCATTTTTCCAATGACATCCTCTTATTTAGCATTTCAAATGTGTGGTCCCAATAGATAGGAGAATCCATCTCGGGTTTGAAGCAGCATTTGGTTGCATGCACGATTAATCGAAGCCGACAGAGGATCGGATTTGGTCAGCCCAAACTTGTCTCCCCAGAAATTCTGGAGTCGAAGGTTATCCCTGCCGAAGAAATCCGCAGAAGAAACCTCGAACCAAACGCCTTCTCGCTTCAGCTTCCTCTGTCTCATAATTAGATTCTTGAACTGCCATCGTTAAGGAGTCCGGACTTTTTGACACATCCGAGGTAAGCACACTTGACCTAACTGGAGCCCCCACCCCGGTGTCAAATAGCGATGTTACTGTAGAATCCACCACACGAACAGCTCAAAATCTGTCCCCACGCTGTCTGTATCCTCCTCATGTTTTTCTCTTTATCCTGAGCCACTCGTGTCATCGTCTCGACGTCCTTTCTAAGTCGCATTATGTTCCCCTTCCAGAGTGTCCACACTACATATTTTATTGCCAGCGTCGAACACGTAATGGAAAGCATGCAGTTGCGAGGAAGCAGCAAACAAAATCAAGCATGGGACGTGATGAGAGGGGCACCAATAATGCCTGGCTCCCGATAGGCTCAATCGATATCCAATCCGTTCGAGAGAAGGTCGACACCAATAATGACGGAATTGTCTAACAGAGGACGCGATTAGACGACACATGATTTAAGTTTCTCTGTTCAGTGTTCACCGACCAAACACCCACCATTGGTGGGGAAAAACAAAGACAGTTCTGACCCACGAGTTTCAAGATACCATAATCTACCCAAGTGCCAGCGAGAATCACTCACTCCAATAAAGAAAAACATGGACCATCTCCACACATCAAATTAAAGAAATCAAGTTCAAACCTCATAGGAAAACCCACCAGAAAGTCCATAGCAGGGAAGGGGAAGATGACCCAAGCGGCAGGGTATGTTAATAAGTCTTTTTCTACTATCTATGACCATCAATAGAGTTCCTTCAAAGAGTCCCAAGGTCTGTCACGATGCCATCATAATTACTTTTCCACAATCACCTAGGGCTACCGGTTTTGATCAACATCAGAAATACAGATTCTTGCCAATGACTTTGGCAAGAGCATGGGAAAAGGAAATTAACACACATACTGCTACCGTTGAGAAGGTTAGTGATTACAATAACAAGGCAAGTGGGAATTGAAACAGATTATGGTCATCATATCAGTGGTTACCAACTTCGGGTTTGTCAATTCTCTATCGGTAGTAAGCCTGCTGATAAGCTGGTGCCACGCCATTTCCATAGCCACCATAGGGAGGATAGTTCATGGGAGGAGCGGGGTATGATCCAGAGAGAGGTGGTGGAGCTGCTTCGGGTGAGTAGGCATAGGGGTTTGTCGGCGGACTCAAGCCACCATACATGGGCTGTGGTGAATGGTATGTGGGGACTCCAGCTGGGTATTGAGCATGTGAAGGCGACCGCACATATGCAGGAGCTGCAGGGAAAGAGGAGACGTATGCATTGGCCAGACGACCAGCTTTGGCGGGAGGCATAGGTCCACCATTGTTGGCACGTGTTCTTTTGTTGGCTGGAACAGCAGCTGGTTGCCTTTTCTTATCGATCTTGACCTTCTCTAGCTGCTCAAGGCGCTTCTTGAGATTTTCTGGGGGGAACTGAGCTTCAAGCTTGTACTCCTCAATGCACTTTAGAACAGCCCGCAATGCTGACTGCTCTTTGCGTGAAGCCAGGTTCTGCAATAAAACAACATTCCACAGGTGACTGTCGAATTCCATCTACAGTAAGTACATCTTAATATAGATTGTAATGGTGTATCAGGCAGAAAACTCAGCAACAAGGTGGTTCCAAATGAATCAAAGACAAAAACCTTAAGCAAGACAAAGAGCTTGCATGCATGACACCTTTTTTACTGCCGAGTCACATGCATAACTTGTGTTGAACACGGCATGGTATTAAGCTAAACATGCTTCAGATCAATATTACCATGATGTAAATTCAATGACGACCCACTTTGTCATTCTAGTTACTGAACTGAAAGCCGGAAGGTGAAAGAAACAAATCCGTACAGTAGATGGAGATACCTAGGAAATCCATCAAATGATAGAAACTCTTGCAAGACTATATTTAAGACAAAGGATTACAACACATAAGACATAATGATTTCTCTAGCAGTTATGCACTTGGTGGTGCCTCTTGTGGTTAAATTCCTTTCAGTATGCAGAGAAAAGGCAAAAGACGAAGAATACCGCAGCTCGGCCACCATTGTTAGGGTCCTCCAACATAGTAGCTGCAGCTTTGCGCGCATCTTTCAGAAAAGCCTTCAACAGAGGTACAGGGGGGAACATGTTTACAAGACCAACTTCATAAGTAAAATGCACAGCATCTAGCTGCTGTCCCCTGCTGATTAGTTCCTTGATAATATCTGCAGATTAAAACAGCCCAGAGACAAAACAACTTAGCATTCACCTGCTTTAGAGAAGGAAAAAACTGACAAGTTCAGGACTATGCATATTACACAACTCTTCAACACATCCTAGATCTCTGCAGGACTCTCACAAGTCCATCAAAGCTAAAAGTAAGTTCTAATCACTCTTAGGCATCCATCAGAAAAAACCTAATCACTTGATTACCCAAATATCTCACAGGTAACAGCTGAGATGCTACATATTCCACATCAGGATAGGCTTACGACTAATATTTTTATCCCCGATAAATAATGACAGATGAGGGAGAGATTCAAATATCATGGTCAAAGAGAGGCATTGCTATCTTCAGACAATGCATCATCACCCATCATTAGGAAAGCCAGCTTGTCAAAAGAACATCTCATTGGGGAAGAAATCATCAAAAAGTGATCAAAAAACATATCGCCAGCAGAAATAAACCAGAAGATAAGCGACTAGATGCTTAATTGCCCCACTGTCAATTCAATAGCATACGCTCACCAGAAATCCAACAAGTACTAGTGGCTTCTCCAAAAACGAATGTTGCTAAACTGTCAGAAGAAGTAAATTCTGGGACAAGATAACACCATTGACCTTCTTCATCTACACTAAGCCCAGCACAAAGGAAACATTATTTATCCACTGCCGGAGTCTTCTATCGACAGAAGATACACACTTCATTGGTCTTCTTAGAAGAAGCCCCATATCTTGTCAAAAGCTAGTTTGACTGGCCAGGTAGAACTTCAACCTTCTCTTTCTATTCTAGTTTCCAAACCTAATAACAACAAATCCTCTCCCAAGTTCTTCTGGTAATGGAACTAAATTAGACTACTGTCCAACACCACCACAAGATCTCTCAAAAAGACATGATCACCACAGCATTTCCCCAGAAAAAACCCAGATCCCTATGGAAAGTCCCATAGTAAGATGTGAACCCATCTTCCCTTCCCCACCACTCTGAACTCGCAATATCCATCGAAAGTGAACGAAAAATCCTAGCCTCACATATTGCACAACCCATACACTGCAGTTCTTTCCGTTCTACGCAGAATTTTCCTGGAGATTTCAGCCAATTACAACCGAAGTTCGCAAAACTTAGATTCATTTCCAAATTCAAGAACAATAATCAGCACAGCTGAACACCCTCGAGAAGTAAAATGACACGATTAGCGGCAGCACAGAAGAACCCAACTCTTGTATCAAACAAACGATTCCCACACGCTAACGACACAAAGAAGCACAGTAAAGTCAGTAACATACCGGGCATTTTGTCTCCCAGACCGAGCGAAACCGCAAGCTTGGGCATCTGCTTGCGCCACGCGGACCCGACCACGAGCTTCCGGTAGAAATCCACATCCGCCTTCTTCACAATCCCGAACGTCACCAAATGCTGCAAGAAAGTATGCACGTCGGGGGTCTTCACGTTCTCGATGCCGCCCCTCTCCTCCAGGCTCGCCTTCCACGTCTCGGCGATGTCCTTGGCCCTCTCCTTCACGCTCGGCGTCACCAGCACCCTCGACTTCCCTATCACCGGATCGACCACGACTGGAATCAGCGACTCCAGGATCAGGACGCAAGCCCAGCCCAGGTCATTCCCCCTGTCCCCTCCCCGCTTGTCCACCGGGAAGACCTCGGATATCGCCTCCAGCACGAACTTCGCCGGATCAACGCAGTCGACCAGGGCGAGATGCATTTTCTCCCTCATGAGGTCCAGCTCCTTCTTCTTCCCGGTCACGAACCTCCAGAACTCCTTGGAGTCCATCCTCAGGCAGAAAGACCTCAACTTCATCAGCAGCCCCTCGCCGTCGTCGACCTCGCCCCCCGGCGAGCCCGGCTCGACGCCGCCGCCTCCTCCACCCCGCTCGAGGGCCCCGAGCGCGGCCTCCTTGCTCTTCTCGACCTTCTCGAGGACGATCTCGACGCTGCCGTCGATCGTCGTCTCGCGCTCGTCGAGGACGGTCAGGGTTTTCTTGGTCTGGTCGTCCAGCGCCCGGAGCTTCTGCTTCAGGGCCTCCGACTTCTTCATGAGGTTCTGCTCCAGGGAGGAGAAGTGGTCGGAGAGCTCCTTCCAGAGGAGGGTGCAGCTGGTCATCAGCGAGGTCTGCTTCTGGAAGTCCTCGAAGCTCGCCGGCGGCGGCTGCAGCTGGTGGCAGGCCGGCTCGCCGCCCGGATCGGGGATCGACCCCATGGCCGAGTCGGGTGAGTCGTCGCTGTTGGCCGACTCGGCGGGAGTGAGTAGGCGACAAGGAAGGAAGGAACGAGGCGTGTGCGTGTGTGTGTGTGTGGGGGGGGGGGAGGAGAGAGAGAAAAGCTAGAGAGAGAAAGATGGGGGAGGGGGAGGGGAGGGTGGAAGGAACCCTAGAAACGTAGAAAGAGAGGGAGATAAAAAAGATCGGAGCAGGCAAGGGGGGGAGGAGGGAAGAGAGGACGGGGATGACGTGGCGGGTTTCGACGTCGACACGTGTAGCCGCTGTCCCAAGGGGAGGAAAAAGAGAGGTCGGTTGCGGAGCGGGGCTACGGTGCGCCGGGGGTGCGCAGCTTAGGTTTCGAGAAGGTGCTGTGGCTAACCGACGGCTGGAGGAGCAGCAGGTTCAGGCTTGAGAAAGAGGAGCACATATTTTTCCCAACTTTTTTAGTTATTTTTTAAATTATTTCATAATATAACTCAGAGACTGAATCAAACATATACGTAAAGTTCAAAAATCACTTTAAATAAATGGATGACATTACACGTTAAGTTAAAATTTAAAGATCACATTAAGTAATTTAAAAGTTAAAATATTACATTAGACATTAAGCTAAAGTTTATAATTTATTTGCATTGTTTTCCCTATAATTCAAGATACTTTTTGAAAAAAACCACTAAAAACCATAAATTATATCAACTATGACATGTTTATCCAAACTTTTTTTGTGACACAAAAAGTCACATGTTTATACTTGTGTGATATATTTATTTCAAATTTTATCTCTAAATTTATACTTGTGTAAAATATTTATTCTGAACATTAAAAATCCTAAAGTTATACTCAGGTGACTTATTTACTCGAAATTTTAAGGTAAATGAATTACACGAATACAAATTTAAGGTTTTTGATGTCATTACATTGATATGAGTCTAGGGTAAATACTTATGAGTTTATAGTAAATGTGTCATAATTGATATAATTTAGAGTTTTCTGCCACTTTTTTTCTTGAAATTGTCGAGGAAAACAAACCACCTAGAATTTTTTCAGGATTTTTGAAATTTAAATAATCAATAAGCGAAAAAAATGTCTTTAATTTTATAACCATGAGGCAAACATGCCTGCAAGACTATCTGCTTCATTGGTGTGACAATTGCATCTTCTGACGTTTTGTTTTTTTCCCCATGTAAAATCAAACGGTAGGTAAAACAGCAGTTGCAATTCACTTTGACTATTGAACAAAAAATTGTAAAGTGAAATGCACAGTGACTTGATTGAAATATATATATATATATATATATATATAGATAATTCCTCTCTACCCTTTTCTAGACCACTCCACTTGGCATCACGTGACTATATATGCAATTTTTCTTGCTTTAAAAAGCACTTTGCGTCCGAGACGCACACTGGTGCTTTGATTGTAGTCTAAAACCTAGAATTAGACTTTTCATCATTGCATTTTAATGAAAGGTAGACACTCAACAAGTAGGTTAGAGAAACTTAGAAAGATCACGCCCAGAAAAAACAAAAAAGAGTTTATAGTGGAGAGAACGAATGACGCAAAAATGGAGACGAAGATTGGACAAAATTTTGGCTCCATTTATTTCTAAAAAATAAAATATATTTTTTCTAAAAATGATTATTTTGAGGATTGATTTTCCTAAATAAATTTAAGTATATTGGCACATGTGTATGGATAGTTTTTCTTTTTTTCGTGCAAATCATTCGTAAATTGATAATCTCTTAGCAGGAGTTTACCATATTTGTAATCCTTGATTCATTATGAAGTGCATGATATGCTTACGTAATTACTCCTTTTTAATTAATAATTAGTTTATTAGTTTATACTAAACGCAACATGAATAGATAAACTGAGGTATATTGTTGAGGCTTAGTTACAATACCCAAGTTAAAAAAAAAAAAAAGAGAGAGGCTATGCTATGATATTGAATTATTGGTAGGCTTTGTTTTAAGATGGGTAAATTCAAAATCTGAAACTTGGTAACTATCCTCACAAGGCCAGTTCGAGCACAAAAAGGCTAGATTTGAGTTTTAACGACCGAAACAGGAGTTGTGATCAGTGAGGCAAGCAATGGAATGAACAAGGAGGATAGGCTAGAGACAAGCGAGAGAGGCATGCCTCAAGTGACAAGGCGAGCAAGACTTGGCTCACTAACGAAGACAACAAAGCTCACTTCTTCTTTTCTTTCGTACAAAGAAGAAACCCTCTTAATCTAGGCTATTCTTCTTTATTAAACAAGACCAGTTTCCATACAATTCGATTCAACAACTCAAATATAGAACTAGACTTGTAAAAGTCAGTTTCAAATTTTTGGAATATCAAATCAATAGAACTAAACAAGAATCAACTGCGTAGGGCTAATTCAATCCAATTCCAAAGTTGATCATAAGCCAACTTTCATCATTACACTACATATAGCAGTGTCGTCTACTTCTAGTGACACAAATCAATATGTCCAGCGCATCTATTAGTAACTGCTTTTTATTTGCAATATCATCTTTTATCAACTATATTTTTAGGATCATTCCTACAATAATTCTTCAAGTTATATTTTGAATTTACCTCTCTATCCTTCATTGCTAAAATTTAATCCTAAATATGCGCATTTCTAGTAGCCACCCAGTAGCCACCCTATGTAAATTTCATCGGACTGCTGCAGCGTGCCATTATTGCAATTCGCTAGACATGCTAATAACGTCAACCCTAAGATGCATAATTCAAATCAAATCCTTCACAGAATACCACACATCCTTACGCAATTCCCACTTTGAAATAGGGGGCGGTGCGTAGGATAAGGACCTGTCTGAACTTGGGATTTTGAAGGCCCCTGTTTGGGTATAGAGGGAAACAGTAGCAGAAGAAGGCGTAGAGAGAGAAAGGGGAGAGAGAGAGAGAGAGAGAGAGAGAGAGGCAACTTTCCCAGAAACCAAAGAGATGGAAGGGAGAGGAGAGAGAGAGAGAGAGGGGAGAAGGAGTGGGTGGGGGTGGTGGGGCAGGGCCACTGACCACCACATGGGTAGAGTCAGATAAAGTAAAGCCATTGCCGGACACTCCTTCTCCTCCTCCCTCTCTGCTCCTCCTCCTCCTTTTGTTTTCTTTTCTCCCTAATTATTCTTTTAATTTATTCATTCATTCTTTTATCCATTTTTTAAAGTTATATATATATATAATTTTTTTTTTTTTTGGACAAGCAGACAGTCAGATGACGCAGCATGTGGCCTCCTGGTGCACATTCCCTCTGCCAAATTCTCAGGCATGCGCTTCCTCCCGTAGCAGAAAAGTGATCATACTCTGCTTTCTCTATAGAGAAAGCGAAGGGAATGAGCATGAGCAGAGCAGCCATGGAAAACCGAACAATTTAAAAGTACAAAGAAATAGACTGACAAATTTTTCAAAATGGGTATTTAATTTTTAAACAAAATCAATTACGGTCGATTCTCGTAATCGATGGATGCTTCGTATAACCAGTGCGCAGTGCGCACTGTCCATACCATCATTTGATGATGTGTTCCGACAGGAAAAAAAAAAAATTTCTCTGCTCGAAAAGCCGGGGGCCCAATAGTCAGTCAGATGGATGGAGGCGAACGGAACCAATTAATTTATTTAAAAAGAAGAAGAAATCGACCGAGTTAAAGTATCTAAATTTGGCTGCGGATGTTACATGGTTTTCTTCATAAACATGTGGTCCCTATTCACCTTAAGGGTTTTAGATTGGATGGAGAGAGGCTAAAGGAAGTTCATTTAATAGTTGCATACGTAATGATGACGTGTGGAGGGATGGTTCGAAAATAAATGACGAAATTATATTTATATGCTAAAAATTAATTGAGGTGCATAATTGTGCAAACAACATGGTTACTTGCTTATCGGGAAAGTACTAACCGCTGACAAGGGTCATAACTCTCACCCATGTCATCAGTGCAAGGGTTGCCAAGCCCTAGCCAAAGGCCACAAGGGCTCAACCCTCACTAGTGAGGGCTTGATCTTGTCATGCAATTTGTCAGAGTCCACCATTGATCCACTTCAAGAAATTACTAGACAAGTTGATGGACAGAAAGGCGTTGAAATGCAAAGGACCTTACAACATATCTAGAACATCGTAACATCACCTAGGCAATTTGATGAGGGCTTGAGCTTGTCAAGCAATGCGATGGAATCCACCATTGATGCACTTCAAGAATTCATGCAAGAATTTACAAGACAAACCAAGAGACAATGAGAATCAAAATGGTTTTATTACAGTTTTGAGATGTAGAGGACCTAAGAAAACCATTTGATTTTCACCATCTATAGGCTTATCCTGTAAATTTTTGAAGTGCATCAATGGTAGACTTTGTTGAATTGCTTGACAAGCTTAAGCTCTCATTGATGAGGGTCAAGCCCTCACAACCTTGGAGAGGGGCACCCTCACAACCTTTGGTGAGGACTTTGGTGGCCCTAACTTGCAGTAGGCCAAGCCTGAGCAAAGGCCACAATCCTCACTAGCAACCAACGATGGCTCAATGGCTCTCACATACTATAATTAAAAAATTAAAATTAAAAAATTAAAAAATAATAAATTTTGTCTAAATCAATGCTAATTATGCCACATAAAACAAATGGTGTTCATGTTAGCATTATCCAATCAAAATTGACCGAATATACTCAATTATAATGCATTTGCTTGACTTTTCCAAATGACCTTTTTTTGTTCCTATTCTTCTTTCGGAAAAGGGGGATTTCTTTGTTATTATGAGTAGTTCCTACAAATGATTAAACTAATGACGTATACAATACTTGAATTCTCGATGTAGATGTTACATAATTGGTTCTCATCCTTCAGAGACTACAAGTGTGATAGGAGCATCAAATTTTGTTCTATATGGATTCAAATTTCTTACTATTTTATTATTTTAATATTAGTCTACTCAATAATTATCTAATGAATCACTTGATTCGAAATTCTATTGTTTATTGTAATCTCAAATATCCTATTACTTTCCACGAGAATTCTGATTTATTGGCAAAAAAGCAAAGAAATCGATTTCTTATTCCACTACAATCGATTCAAGAATGAAATTAGATTTCATTTTTTTTACTTTACTTCATTCAACAAAAAATATCTATCTATATATAGGTTTGTTCGATTGGTTGTGATACAAACAAAAAGTCTTTTTTGGTTAAAAATGGAGAGAAAGAAACCTCATAGAAATTGGAGAAATTCAATATGGAATGATACATGTGTGATTCTACATTGACAAGCAACAAGAAAAGAATAAAGAAATTATCGAATACTTCATTTTCATATTGATTAAAATTGCATTCTTTGTGTCAAAATAAGAATAGCTATCGATTCGGTATACTCGAAAAACACCCTTGGTATAATATTGACGACCTAATAATGATTTTTGCTGGTTGGTTCCGTTATCACAAAGTTGCTCCAAAATTGGTCGAGTTCCAAGATGTAGCAAGGCTACTACTTTCAGCCTCCGAAGCTCTTAAAGGAACTGTTAGTGTGTTTGGCAAGCCTCTCCAAAGAGTTTTCAGTTAAATACTGATTTTAAGAAAGCTAAAAGCCTAATACTGATAGGGACCAGTTTTGGACTTTTAGCATTTGGCCAAATGCTTAAACTATTTCTTTTCCAAAACTATTATCATATATTTTTTTGTTTTTCGATTTTCCTTTCATTGTTCCATCCAAAACCACTTTTACCTTTATTAAAGTCGGCAAAGAGTTCAATTTAATAAAAAGAGAAATAAAATCCAAAAACCCTTTATAAAAAAAGATTTGCCAAACACTCTTTATATCAAAATAACTTTCCAAAAATTTTTTACCAAACGCCCAATTTGCATTTCCCCAAAGCCCTTTCAAATAAAGATATTTGCATTTCACCAAAGCCCAATTTTAAAGTAAACCAAATGCAACCTTAATATCATTGTAAAAACATTTATGACTAAATTGGTGCAATTGAAAATTTTAAAACTGAACAGTACAAATTCAATATGGACTTTTTTTATCCTTCCACCCTTGTTTATACTTCATTTAACCATTCGGTGGATCCTAAATTTATGGGCGTTGCGCAACGTGGTTTTAAACTTACCCCATCAAATGGAGATTTTTCAAAGTTGCCCACTAAACCGGGCGTGACATCATGCTAGAAACAAAACAATTTCCCCAAGAATAATATATAAAACAGAATTCGTAGAGATGCTAATCGACGAATATGCTTTTGAAATGACAAACCAGAAACAGTTAGGCACACGAGATCGTGGGTCCAATTTGGTGGGCGAGGGAGGAGGAGCTCAATAATGGAGAATGGATGGGGAAAGCCGAAATTCATTCTCGAGACGCGAATTCCACATCGTCCCCACCACACCACCAAGGACCCCAGAAAAAAGAAAAATAAAACAAACGTCAAAAAGATTCAATTCAATTCGATTCAACTCATCGGACCATAAACGAGATTTCGAGAGCAATTAGTGATGATGATGATGGGTCGGAGTCCGCCCATGCATGTCATGCATTCGCCGTTCGTCTGTCTCTCTGATTTCGTTTTCAAAAGAAGGCGGACGAGAAAATATTTAACAGAGAGATTCGTGGTTAGGAGAGTAGCTAACGTGTCTTAATCTGTGCTGGGTTTCTTATCTTCTGAATCCGCTTTTATCATGTTCGTCACTTGGAAACCAAGAATCATGATGGGTCCACGTTGGGTTTCGGTTGGGAGGGGGGGGGTAGTACAATGTAAGGAATGATTATAACCGATGGTTCGGAACAGGGGTTTAACCAATGATCAAGCAAAGGCCAATAGGCTGAAACCAACGTTAGCACATGGCACAATCACATTTTTCCTTTTCACTTTCCAGAGATAAAGAGATTACGAACACAACTCCGCCGACGGAAGGGAAAGAAGAAGGAACTTACTGAAAGTGTGCACGGGCATGTTTTACCTGACCACTTGAAACAACATTAGTTCCGAGTTCTCTTCTCTGATGACGACACTGAACTCTGAAATGCAAGTGACCCCTGTAAAGAACTCGAGCAGTTGACTAAAGTTGCCGAGTGAGTTGGTCTAATCAAGAAGTGCCAAGTCAGTACAGATAAGGACCATGGAATCACTCTACTTCAGTCTTTTTAGAAATCTGAAGGGCCTGGGAATCTTGCACCTGATCATAATCACCCAGTAATATAAAATGCACACCGCTAAATAAAAAGGCGGTTGCCTACCAAACCCAGTGGTTGAGAAATTAGGCACCCATTTGACTACTCTAAGCCCCTCACCTTTCTACGGTGCCATCACCAAAGGCATCTCATGACAACCTGGAGAATGCCTTCTGTTCAAGAGCTATCCTGAAAATATTTCACTATGTGCATAGCTATGAAAGATTCAATCACGAACTCCACTGCTCAGGAAAGGTCTAAAAAAACCTCAGTCCATCATTATGTTGCTGGACTAGCATTGAACTGCCCTTTATTAGGGATTAACCCTACTTATGTACACAGTTCATGGGTTTAAGGTTGTTCAAAACATAGATATCATACAGAAGCACAACCTGAGATGCATCCCAGAACTTAGAAGGGGTAAATTATCAATCGCTGGCACGACTGTGCTAGATAAAAGCGGGAACAGTAAAGCATGAAGCGATCTATGGGTGCATGCTTACATGAACAGCACCGTCAACACACATCACTGAGCACATGATAAGGAAATATCTAACCATATACCTTGTTCCACTTTTCACCCCCAAACCACACCACCCCCAATCCCCCCCCCCCCCCCCCCCCCAAGCCCGCACCCACCTTTTTCCCTCTTTCCCCTGCCTTTCAACCCTTCATGACTACTTAACCCACCTCCATTCACTTCCTTTTCACTTCACATGTAAGAAGAAAATGCTGCCTCCAGTGAAGCAAAAAGATTAATTCTACCTGATGAAGTAGAATTTTCCAATCACACTACTTAAAGCAGTTGTTTGCAGCCTCTACTGTGATTTTCAAACTTTACCAACGAGAATTTAGATAAACTGTCCAGAGAACTCTCCACACAGAGAGAGAGAGAGAGCACTGTTTATTTATTTCTGCAGCAGCACAAATCAAAATGTCCTCAAATATCAAACTTGAAAAAGAAGAGCTAGGTAAAGCAATGATAGTCGATTTTCTGCAGGCAGCCACAAATCCAGCATCGTAAAAATCAAATGATTGGTTTCATGGTTCTTGTAGGAGTACATGGAACCAGCACCAACCAATACCATGAATAACATGAATAACAATAGGAACCAGTGGGATTTCAGGCAGAGGAGATGGCATGGGCGCTTAATAATAAAAGCATCTAGCACTCAAGTTAAGCACAAGCCTCAGACTATTTTAAATTCCAATGGCTGGAACAGAAGATGCAGCCCCTTAAATTGAGTACACTGACCTAGGTTACACTTTATAGAACCTGTCCCTGGACTGTCTACTCCTAGTCTTCGGTCCTTAGGAGCAACTCTTCAGATGTCACATTTTCTAACTAGCTGGTGCATTTTAGTGCTCCTTAAAATAAAGAAGGGACTGCAAACTAAACAGTCGATTGACCAACAGAACCAACAAACACTTACCTACAACACAAAGGAGAAAAAGGGCCCAAAAGAAAATGATGAACAGAGCACAAGAGAACAAAGAAGAAACTTAACTACTATACGATCAATCTCGTTTTACATCTGTTTTACCATAAGAACATGCACATCTCTCAATGTATGAGAAAATCAGCATACATAAGTGTGGATTTCACGCAGCTTTCCACACTTCATATAGACTCCAAATAACACACCTTTAAGGATATATTAGCACATCCAACTTAAAGCTGGAAAAATATTATGCTTAAAAAAATCACCGTTACTATATCAAAGTATAAAAAACCATGCTCAGTGGCTGTTCACCTCTTGATAATCTGGAATTGTCAGCAATTGAACACATAGGTATTCATCATTTCTCACAGCCACTAAAGGTGATATTCACACTCCAGATACTTTGGGTAATAAGATCTATGTGACATAAGCACACTGAGTTGTAATCAGCCAAATTCTAACTGGATGATAAGCATTCCCTCCTACTCTCAAATACCACCTTCTTCCGCGTGTCGAAGTCCAACCTATCCATATCTGAGGCTGTTCCAAGATAACCATAGAAAATCCTCCTTTTCTCCCCTGACGGCCCGTCCACCCTGACAAGGTTTGGATTGTTTTCATCATCCTTCCCCAATGTCAAGGGCTGTAAACGAGCCCAACTCTTCCGTCCATGATTGTCCTTCTCAAAGTGTTCAGCTAGCTGCAAGGCCTCTTTTAGGCCTGATTGGTTTGGAGCAAACTTAATCAGGGTTATCCCTAGATGACCCTCTCTGCCATATAGGGACTTTGACTTGCCACCCAAAAATCCAAGCTCTGAAAACCACAAAAGAATAAGAGAACACAACAAGTCAAAAAGAACTACGCTATCTCATATACTGAGCAGCAATAAACCCAAACGGATATCATTAGCAAAGGGTCTATTTAGGTCAGTATCTATTCCACTTGGTTACTTTTGTTTTAAGAAAATTAGACTGCAGAATAGACACCAGAATTTTTTTCATCCGATGATGTCAATCAAGCTACAAGTGTACAAATATCTTCGCCCTAACAAAGGTTAATCTATACTGAAGTTCAACCGCTTACAGAATCTACCATATGCCCCACAACAACACCAAACCCCCCCTTCCCCAAAAAAAAAAAGAAAAAAAAAAGAAAAAAAAAGAAGAAGAAAATATAGCCTTGCATCATTTCCAAATCAATAATTTATCATGACCCAATGGCCATGATTACCTAAATTTATGAATCAATCATTCAAAAGGACATTGAACCAATCTGACTTATTGATTTCTCAAACAATTCAGTGGTCTAAACTAGCCAACTAGCCAACCAGAGTAATTTTCATGTAAAGCAGCTAGTTTCATGTATTCTGCAGACAGTCCCAAGCCCAAAAATGGGATTGCGATCAGCAAAGATGTCGAGCAAAGCTGGATACCAGCACTAAACACTAAACATGTCATTTACAAGAAGAGAAACTTAAAAGGCAAAGTACAAAAAATATCTATTTCCTGCTGAAAGACTAAACATCAACTCAGCAGCATCGCAGAGAAAAGAAGATGCTACTTTGCTTCCCTGATTAGCTTTAGTATATACTCAATCATATAGAAGTGAATGAGTTCCTAAATTATTGTCACTACATACTATCTGCTGCAGCTTTGGGAGGAGAGGAAAGCATTGACAGTAGTGCCTTCAACAATTACAACAAATATATTGAAAGATGCTCAACAAAAATTCTAATGAACTTGTGCAAAGTAGAAGTTAAGGTGAAACCAACAACTGGCAGACCAACATTAGCTTGAGTCCAACACTTAGTCAACACATTGAGATTCAGTGCTACTTGACTTCAAGTACATCTATCAGGCTGTTAAACAGATGAAACACTATCTGATCCTTTGCAAGATCAAACAGATGGAACTCCAAGTTATGCTGCTTAAAAGCATGCCTCCAGAAGCTTACGCTTTTCAGTTTTGGTATTTCAGATCTAGCTGAGACTATTATTGGATTTAGTACTTCGGAAGAGTAACTCATAATATTTCTACCATTTCACTTTTGCTACAGAGAGACTAGAAGTTGAGCCTTCAAACGAGATGCATTTTATGAGGAATTTATTCAACTTCACTCATGCCCAAAAGCTAGAGGAGTAACATGTACTTCTAGCTCCTGCTTCTAACTTTTTCAGATTGACTTTTGACCAACTTTTGATGCCGATCAATAAATTAAATTAAAAAATCAGAATCAAAGCAAAATCTGAGGCCCCTGGGCTTTAAACCTGCAGCTAAGCCCAATTGTCATATAAGGCCCTTCCCATACTTAGTAAAAAAAATATAAAAATTAATTCCGAACAGCTAGCACTAACATATTGATAATGTCATAAAATAACTCATCACACAATTTGGTTGTAATATACCCACTTGGTATTGGTTAAAATCTCTTGGTCATTGGTACCTTACCCACCCTAGTCACACACAGACCAAAGCTATTGGATGTTAAAAGATTCAGAAACATTTACGAACCTGGTGCCTACAAAATTTTCCGTAATTAGATCTAGGATACATCATTCGCCTTGATGTAATCCCAATTAACGAAGACTTACTCAGCTGACCTACTGTGAGTGTTGAACAACATATATCAGAGCGAAGCCTAACAAAATTCAAAACTTATCACTTATTTTGGTAAGCTTCAACCCTATAAAAAAAGGACAGCATGGTTCATTCCTTATAGTACAATTGGAATTCTCTCTTATTTTCAAATGATTAGCGGAATTTCAAATTGTTTTCTCTAGTCAGGAATACGCCATTGGGTTTTAATGATAATTTAACTGATAGTTTTCATGTCTTCGTATCAGAACAAGTGGTATTGTGGTTCTCAAAAAACAAAATGCTACAATATAGTACTTTCACAAGCTCGATAAAATACGAACTCAACAGTGTATTTTTTTCAATTACAATCCCAATCTACTAGGCTTCAACTATAAATAGCATGGTATTCCTGGAACCTATCAGCTCTGTCCAGTGGAAGTTTTTAGAACTAGTCCAACAATTTCTTTGCTTCAGGATGGAAATTCTAAGGTAGGACTAACAGCACAGTAAAGATCAATTAGAAGAATCTCACCTTACTGACTGAACCTCAAAGATGTAGCTATTAATTAAGCAAGACCTCACCAGTAAATTGGTCAGGACACATGGAGGAATCACCGTACCAGATCAGACCCTAACATTCAAATCACATCTATCTTCGTGTAGTATAATGGGGTTTAAAAGGTCAGGCTGCAGACAAAAGTCTGGTAGATGGAGTAGCATAGACCATAAACAGATCACACCAGATGCAAGAACCTTGAAGAACAATAAAGCATGGCGGTGGATTATACCTCTGACATAATTATCCATGGCTTTGATTCCCAACCCCTCCATGCGCCCTTCTTTACTCTTTCCAGTAATTGTGTTATGAATGATAACCATCGGCGGCCACATGATCAGATCCTCCAGGTTAGCCGCTGCTTCTTCAGCGGGTAGGGATTGGTAAGCCTTCGAATTATCAGGAGGCTTTGCATAGTTCCAACCCATTAAAGCACATAGAGCTTTGTGCAAGCCCAAGTGTTCCACATGCAAGTCAGTGTTATCCCAGTAGTAAGTATGCATGATGATACCATGCACATCTTGAAACTCTTTAGATGACCTGTATTTGGATATCAAACGAAATGAAGAACTTCTTGACTATACCCTAATATTGTTGGGGCACCCACAAGCTATGAATGCAGAGGGATTAGGCAATGAATTATGATATGAAGAGGAAATCTGACGCATCGAAGGCAATTAACCAGCCGATTTGCAAACTAATTAACTAAAATAATTTGGCAATCCGAAGAACTGCCATGCCTCACCGAAGTTGAAAAGCAGATGATGACAATTATTTGTCGACCACAAAATCATATCAAGAAGATTTAATAGATCATGGGAGCACTCTTTTTATTTTTTATTTTTTTATTATTAACATAGGTAAATATAATCTACTGTAGGGCACATCAGTAATGACAGGATCAAAGAAGAATTTCTCAAAAGGCCCCTTTTTTTAGCTCTAGCATACATCTAACAAATGCAAACCCAGCAATACAAGTGCAAATAGGCCAGGCCAGTTAGGTTATGCGCTAAAATCCAGACTAAAATCACATAAAATTCTCGTGGGCAACCAGAAGTAAACTGACTTGAAATTGAAGTTAAAACAAGAACTGGACGGAAATCCAGTCCCACTCCAATTTGGTTTTGAGGTTTCTAATAATTAAGAGAAAAGTTACTTTCTGCAAATTAATTAGTTGAAGAATGTCTTAGATACATTTTTTTATTACAATTGTATGATCACATCGTAGTAACTTCGGACAATCAATCAAAAGAAATAAAAACAATAGTAATTTTGTGTAAGAATGAGAGGGAGAATGTGAATCACTTTACACTGTAATCAGCTTAGACAACTTTGGACTACGTTTTTGCAATTTTGAAAGTAAAGAGTGTGACTTCTGGCACAATGCTACACAAACTTTGAGCTTGGAGAGGGGCCAGTAGTTCATGGGTTGGAAAGAAGAAAGATAGTGCAATGATTTCTCTATTTCTCTTTTGGCTCATTAGAAAGACGGGTTGAATCAGCTTGGGATATCTTTAGCAATGCTTGGTCATATTCCCTTCACATTGTTTATTGTAGGCAGTACAATTCCATATTTCTAGTTTGTTTGAAATGATAGACGCAATTTTTTGTGTATAATTTTGTATAGAAGTGTCTTTCATTATGAAGCCATCATGTAGGGGTGGTAAGTACCCCCCTCAGTACCTTCATAAGGAAACCAGTCAGAAATATTCATGGTAACAATGCACCTTTTGTATACCATAAAAGGTCTTCAGGCTGTTGTATGCTTAAGCACTGCCTAATGTAGATATAGAACAAATCCTCTTTAAGCCTAGAAATCATCAGTTTTGATCACTTTGATCAACTTTTCAGTTGTGTCAGATGTTTTGGACACCAATCAGCCTGTCAACCAGAAACAATCAATCACATGCTTAGATGGATCCTCTCATAATATTCCCTACAGTATCCCATATAGTACCAAATACTGGATAAGATTAATAATTTCATCCTTTTTAGCATCCCTCCACCCTTCTGGGCTATATAATCATTTCTCTTCATGAAAGCACTCTACTTGTGAATGTTCCTAGCAACTGAAAAGGTGAAGAAAATGCTAAGGCCAACCAAAAATCAGGATCTTCCAAGGTTCCATTAACAATCCATCTCCAGAAAGTCTAGAAATTTACTAAAACAGTTCCTAGTCCCAGTTCTATAATTAAAGAGGCACTTCTAAAGGCAGCTGATGGTTTTAGTGATCTATATCTTGTAATTCTGCCTTTTGCCCCCTTTTCATGACTATGATTTCCGTGCAGCCAATTCGTGCATCTATCCATTTGGACAATATGCCAAAACTAAAAAGCACCAAACAATAGACTTAAACAAACAAGAATCATCATGTTAACAATTGAAAACTATAATGGCACATCAGCATCCAAGAACAAAGCTACTGACATAGTCAAATCCTCATGGCATAGACATGACAATGCCAATCAAACGTTGCTCCAGAAGTAGATTGCTGAAAAAATGTTTTGAGTTCAGAATTCGAGAAGCTAATGTTATTCTGAAGGCAACTACTGAACCTAATTAGTCTGGGGCTGTGCCCTAATCTCACTCCACACATTCAAAGTACTTTTCCCTGTATTACTAGCAGAGAAAAGACTGCATCAAGCTTCTGCATCACAATGAGAACAGTCAAATTTCTGAACTGTCCTTACTTTAGCCAATAAATATGTAGCAACATGAGCAAAACAGGCCCCTGTTGAGTCATCAGAGAATATCATCATAGGTCAAGCTGACACATTAATTCAATACTTGATACACTGCTTGAAGTCAGTCAAGATTCCTAGCTCAACTGTAATCTCTAATTGATAAAATATTCTGTATGGTTGAGCTCATCTCCACCTAAAGCAGTAAGCTAGCTCACTCTCAAACTCAAAGTAGAGTTCTGATATAGAAAAATGATTACATGATATCCTGTTCCTTCTTCTCGTGCTTATTAAACATAATTTTATCCACCTTTTCATGCAAGTATCAGGCCTCGATGTAATTTTAAGCCTGATGCTCAAGCTACTCAGGAAGTCAATTAGTCAAGTTTCAATAAGTAACTTGACTTGCTCGTAACCCGAAACGAAAAACAAATAGAAATTTTTATTTAACACAGGTGGGTCTTGCATGTGCCATATTATGAAGAACTAGGGATATGAAAAATATTTGATATCCAATTTGAATAATTTCAATATTCACTTAATCTAGATAAAAAGATGAAATTATGAAAATTTCCATAAATTAACAATGAGGCAAATCAACAAATGAAAAGGTACCAAATATTATCTTCTTCCCCAAAACCATCACATCGATGTACTCAATAATGCTAATATTATCTTCTTCCCCAAAACCATCACATCCATGTACTCAATAATGAAACTATTCGTAAAAATTAGCTTGACTCATGACCCAATCCACTTTTCTAGGTAAATATTTCTAACTCAGCAAGCATATTCAACCACAGTGAGCAGTGACAACAAACTAGAAAGTAGTACAGTACAATACCGATATGCTCCCGACGTTTATTGGGTTTTTTATTTGTTATCCTCAAGATTTACTATGTAGGGGAGCATAGTATACTTCCAAAGGTATCCAGACAAACTTGAAAACATAATCCTAACATATAAGTGAACAATGCTAGGTATACCGAGACTAGACTATAGAATTGGTATTATGTGATGATGTGATGCTAATTTGGTATCCAATAAGGCTCACTTGTTCAAATTCTCATTTGCAATCCAATCACATCACTTGGTATAACAATTTTGTAATCTAGTCTTAGTCGACCTATCAATGCTCCAACGTTCTTCATTCAGCATAGCAAAAGTCAAATGGCATCACATGGTCCATCACATTGAAATGCACAACATGGAGCATAAAGCAATTGAGCTACTTGCTATTTCCTCCAACAAAAACTTGGTAGATCATTTCAAATTGCTTTGAAAGCATCACAGAGCTCACTTTGCATACCACGAGTGATCAAAGAAATCAATATTAGAGACATCACAGACTGCAAAGAGGTTTTATCAAATCAAAGGCAAACTATGCTCCACTGTCCATGAAAAAAGATTCGATAACTAAAGACAAAGAACAGATACTAGGATGTCTAGTGAAAAGGTCAGCACTCAACTATGGAAAAAATTGATCAAAGTAGAACTTTTGCTCAAAAGACGCAAAGAAGTAAACCATTATCAGACTCTTCAATTAGGTAATCCAACCATGATTACAAGACCCGCATTCGGCCACCCAAACACATAAAGTTCAGATCCGGTTGGTTTGCCTCTCAATAAACCTCTTCACATAGCGATTCATGAGTCAAATACATATACATTCAGCTATATGACCCAATGCATGCAATTCAGGCCAGCTTCACTTCTCAATCTATGTCCCTCATATATTTGTGTAAGTAACATACGTGATCTGACCCAAAAATTCAAAGCAGGACCAATGTAGTGACAATTAGAAGCAGCATTATCAAATGGCGAAAGCATGCACTGCGATTATTGCTACAAAAGAGATTCTCACATCTATAATCCATTAAGAGGGAAAAAACAGTTTAACCATCTATAATTGGTTTATGCTCTCTAAACTACAAATGTCAAGAAGGCTAGTTCTTCCAATCCTCTGCGAAAGGAACTACCACATCAAAACTAAGAACAGCCATCCGCTGACAAGACTGCAGACTACGTTCTAAACCCACACAACATGGAACCTTCAAAAATCACCATGAACAATCCATAACAGTACTTAAAAGAACCACAGAATCCTTAAGGCAATCGACTTCAAATAATACAGAACAAACAAAAGAAAGCCATATAGCACGAGTATAGCAAACCTGCCACAAGCAACACATTTAAGGGAGCCACTCTTCCCATTCTCGAGATAGTTCCTTCTGTGATAGCCATTCTCGTTAGTAACCTTCACAAAATGCAAAAACGCCTTCTTTAGCTTGGCCTGATCGACCTCTAGATGCTTCAAGCGCACACTCTCGAGAGCACTCCCATACTTTGAACCCCTGAATAACTCTCCGCTCGGACCAGCGAAGGACCCACCTAGACCCGGACCCGGACCCGGACCCGGAAGCCTGTCCGGGTTCCCATATTGCAAAACTTGCTGCCTCTTTCTCGCCTTGTCTAGCTCATCATCTACCCGGTTCCTCTCCTCTGCTTCTCCCCCAAACTTCCTCTTTGACGGTCCCTCCGCGGGGCCTGGCCGGACCGAGTCCAGCCCGAGCGAGTTCCAGTAATCCTGCGGCTGCCTCCCACGAGCGAACAACTCCTCCCTGCCGCCCCGGAACGCATCGGGGCCCGGGAGCCCGCCGAACTCCGGCCTCGGCGCTCCCGGCAAGAACCGCCCCGCGGCGGCGGCGGCGGCCGCGGGGTCCATCGGCCGCGGCGGCAGGGGCGGCGCGAAGTCCTGGTAATCCGGCGGGAGCGCGAAGTAGGACCGGACGCTGCCGTCGGCGAGCACGACGGTGCGGCGATCCAGCATGTGGAAGCCGTAGGACGGGGGAGGGGGCGGGCCGAGGGCCGCGGGATCGTGGGACGGGGTGCCCCGGGGAGGATGGGCGGGGCTGTTGGCGTAGGGGCCGGCGGCGGGGGACGCGGGCGGGCGGGGCTGGGGAGGGCTTGGCGGCGGCGGCGGTCGTCTTGGGGCTGGGCTTGGTGGGGTTGGAGGGGCGGGGAGGGGCGGAGGCGGCTTCGAGCCTAGCCTTGTTAGCGGCGGCGGCGGCGGCGGCGGCGGGGTTCGAGCGGTGCGACGACGCGGTGGAGGAGGTGGCGTTGGAGTGCTTGTGGTGATATTTCGGGTGGTGGTTCCGGCCACCGCCGGCCATCGGAGCTCGAATTGAGAGAGAGAGAGAGAGAGAGGGCGACGGTTGGAGAACGAGTAGCAGCAGCTCGGTCCCGAGGCGTCTTTAGTGGGGGAGAAGACGAGGATTTTTATTAAAAAATTAATTAATTTTTTTGGTCGAGATTAAATTTTAATTAATTGAATAGCCGAATATTACAATTTCAGTGACAAAAAGACTTCCTCCGTAAAGCATGTTTAATATGTGGGTGACCATAGTTATGAAAAATCGAATTTCATCGTCCCACGCGTCGAACGTTTCGGGAATTCGACGGAATTCCTAAGCTAAAGCGGTGCTCGAGTTGCCCTCAGGACGAATCTTTTTGATTCGTTATTTTTTTATAGATCGTTTTTGCCGCACTGCAAATCCATAAATAAAAAATTTGATGACCATTGACTCTGAAATATTATTGTATCCACATGTTGGGTCATTAAGATTTAGAATGTCAAGGCCGGAATGTTAGCCCATCGAGTTTCGTAAAGCTACGAAACTAGCCGGGGGTTGTATCTACAATATGGTATTTTTTTCGTGAAAGAAGATCCAAAGAGACGAAGGGCTTGAACGGGACTGCTGCAAAAGACGCTCTGTATGTCGAACGCTCTGGCGAACGAACCCAATCATTGATCTAAGGAGGAACAAGGTGACCTCATCTGGAGCACAAAGCGGATCAAATAGAATTGATTTCTTTTTTTCGTTGATTTCAACAAACCCCTGCAGAGCTTCTTTCCGAAAGGTAAAATTCCCCACTACGATCGGCTTTGTTTAAGAGGTGGGGAGTGGGGAAGAAGGCAAGTGGGAGAGGTGAACGGGCAGGAAGTCTGAAAAATTTTGGAGGAGCGAATTTAAGGGGAACTTCGGAGTGTTCTTCTCATGTCAAAACAGAGCAGGTTCCGACGGCAAATTCAGTGGAACGACCAATTTCAGAAATACAACATCAGTGAATAATTTACCTCATAAATAGTGTACACTTTGTGCATAAGATCATCCACGACTCGTGCAATTGGCATCACAGACTTTCTTTTTCTTTCTTTTTTCTACCGATATTCCTGATTGTTAATTTGGAAACCTCTAGCAACTCTTTGGGATCCTTCCTTTCTTCAAATGGAATGAACAGAGCTTTACTTGATCCAGAATGTGTAATGTATAAACCGGAAAAGGATGGATTGTTTTGTGAAAAAGACCAATTGCGTTTCTACATGGCTTTAAATGGAGTACACTCAAAAGCCAACAAAAACGACCATACAATCTGGTTCTTGTTTCTTGCTTCTGTTGCTTCAGCAGTACATTGAGAAATCTTGACAATGCCAATCGATCAAACAATGCTTGCTTCTTTAAGGGCTACCCAAATCCAGCTTCAGTTCAGTGAAAGGATTGTCCTCATCAAGTACGTGATAGCACCCCTTTCGAGCTGAAAAATTGAATTGCATGTAGTTATAAACATTGCTCAAGCTATGGCACCAGTCAATCACCAGGTTATATAATCAAACCATCTCTATGCAGCATATGCACAAAAGGCAACTCATCGTACAGATGATCAAATCTCCCTGGGCTGCACAACTAGCCTATGCTGCCTGAACTCACACCAGCATCAAATATGGACACGCATCTGAGTGTCTGACTTGTCTAACCTCAAAATCTGGGATATGAGGACTCAGCTGAAGAGGAGACAAGGGTATGGAGACTGGTCAAACATTCAAGTCAATCATACATTACCTAGCTAGCTGATTAGCAATTAAATTAAACTCTCATTACAACCTAACAAAAAATTCTGGTCCCATCCAGAAAGGATATTTTGGGGCAAAAAAGGGGCCAAAAGAAGATGATGCTGGATGAAAGTGAAAAAAATGGTTGTGTAAGATTGTTTCTGTGGTAGGTGGGAATGCCTGACCCGTATAACTACTGAATCTACCGATTTCATTCATGTCACATGTCCCAGGAAGATTTTCCAGATTTCCAAAACCACCCAATATGCATCTGTGATTTTGATAATTTTCAAGGATGTTCTTTACATACATTAAGATTGTGTGCATTTCAGAGAGCAACTTAAGCCTGATGTGATAAATGATGCTTACGTCATATGTACAAACAGAGTTCGCGCTTTGCAAAGCTAGAAGTCACTTTGGGTGAAAAGCAGGTAATACAAGCTATTATTGACAAAACATACAAACTCCCTAAAATACAGAAGCATCTCCAAATGTTCAACAGGACTAAATATAATAGAGAAATGTCAGGCTAGTCATTCAATATTGGAAAGAACAACTAAGGTTCATTAAAAAGCTACTGGAATTACAAGTTTTATAGGGAGAAGCCAACAACATCTAGCAGAAAGTCAAAGGGGTTAAAACTCAAGCAAATTTATATTATATGCATTTCCAGAATTCACAGGTAATGTTATACTGAGAAACTATCTGCTAAATGCTAAAATCATAAACATTCAATACCAATCTCAATCATAAGGCCACATAAGTCTACAGTAGGCTGGAGTCTACTTGATTGATTCATCGAAAGGGCTGAGTGGGTGGGACCACAAAAAGTGCTCAAAGAAGTCATTTTGAACAGGCTGCAGAAGTGATAAACTGATTCTTATAAAAGAGAGAATTTCTACAAAACACTCAAACAGCTCCTTTTCTACGATAGCTTCAAAAAAATTCCTACAAACGAAACTTGCATTGAATAACATAAAGCATTTGGAAAGGCACAATGATATGGGCACCAAAACATGATACCTCGGAATGGTCCCTTGGCGCCGTAAGTCGTATTCTGTAGCTTGTCTAAGAGCTCTTGCAAAGGCTTTAAATGTTGCCTCAATAATATGGTGTGAGTTTTTTCCAGCTAGCTGCCCATTGAAATAATATTTTAGAATGAGCAAGCAAAAAAAAAATAATAATAATAATACAACCGTCTTCAGTATCATGAGAAAGTAGACATAACTTCAACTCTGTTTCACACACTAGTACAGTAAATAAAGGATCACAATGAGGACAAATAATATTTACCTGCCTTATGTGAAGTGTCATGCCAGAAGTATTCACCAAAGACTGGAAAAAGTGCTCCACCAACTGATACAAAACATAATTTGATCAGAACTCATTAACATTAACATTGCACTAAACATCCTATAAGCATAAGGAATAGAGTAAGAAGCAGAAATTCTATTAGATGCTGCACAAATTCATATATCTAGAATCCTGGGAAGTAAAATTGGAGATACATGCATAATGCATACACAATTCCAACAAGTAAGATACTAGAATACCTGAGTGTCATATGTTCCAACCCTCTGTGTTGGTATTTGCAAATCAAAACTTAAATGTGGTCGGCCAGATAAATCCTGTACGTGAAAGATGGAGTATATCACTAAACTCAGAAAGTGGGAATTGCATGGATAAACATCTAGAGATTGAGTTTCTAGGCACGACCTTACAGTCAGCCAAGCTATATTATCCAAAAAAATTTCAGAGATAACAAGCAAGCTGTTAGCATATGAATTACTGTAGTGTAGGGAATCCATTGTTGCTGAATTCAGACCCCAGTCCAATATCTTAGATCTGCAATCTCCCAGAATCTAAAATCTAAGAAAGAATTGATATGCAATCTCCCAGAATCTAAAATCTAAGAAAGAATTGAATCTTGAGCAGCATCATTGGTTAGGATCTTTAGAGGATTTTGACCCGATTAATTTGTAAGAGAAATATACTCAAGCTCCTCATGAATTAAATCAAGCAGTCAAAACTTCTATGTGTTTCGATCATATATTATACTCCAAATCTAAGAGCAATATAGTTTTCAATTTATCATTCCTTAAAAGATCAAGTTTAGTCTTAAGTTAAGACTATCATATTTGACTCTTTTGATAATCAAGCCAAGATGATCTAGCTCAGCCACAAAGAACATTTTATCACATGTAGACTGAGCTCTAAAGCAAGCTCAATCAAACTGATGTAAAGTACCCGTTAATTCAGTTGAGTTCAAGACACAAACTTTGTCAACTTGACTCATATACTTTTATGTTATGTCCATTTCCCCTTCCTTTGACACAACTCATAAAGAGGCACAACTACAAGGCCCCATGAAAAGGTTTTATGGGGTGATTAGCAAATGATTATACAAACTACTTCAATGTAGGTGGCTTGAACATGAAGTTTCTGTAGGTCATAATTCTTCTGAAAAGAAAAGCCTGGAGTGCTTAGGACTGATTAGTGCAGCTTCAAATTTCAAACCCGTCCTTGCTCCATCTGATTCGACATCCATTTTTTCCTCATCTCACTCTGAGTAATGCATTACTAAAAGAAACTTTTTAGCTGCATCTACCAAAATAACTTAATGGCCTAACTATCAGTTAATAATGAAGTAGCTTCACCAGCAAATTTCTTTCCTAAGTCAAGTGGTGTGGTTAGTTGTCGACAAAAACCAGTTAGAAGACTCAAAAGTGATTGTACGGATACCAGTGCAACATGAATGAGTGCTTCATCTAGAGGAGCTGAAAAGTCACCAAACCGGTGTATCCCTTTTCTGTCACCAAGTGCTTGCAGCAAGGCCTACATAGCAGAGAAAAAAGAGCTTTATCAGGATAGTGGAAACATGGGAATAGTTGGATTTTGCACTAAAAACGATATTCCAGTTTTTACAAGTCAATACATTCATAAAAAAGATCAGTCACAGTATAGCTAGACAAAAGGGATAGTCAGAGGGGAACATCTCACAATCACATTCCCTAATATATTTATTAAGTACCACCTCCATTAGACGATTCTTCTTTAGTAACAATAGAGGGAATGAAAGTCTGAGAAGGAGCAAATACTCACCGTTCCAATGGCAAGAGCAACATCTTCATTAGTGTGATGATCGTCAATGTGAATGTCGCCAGTTGCCCTTACATGAACATCGAACAGCCCATGCGAAGCAAGTTGCTGATACAAACAGACATGCACATTTTCAGTATAAATAAGTTCCAGCAAGAGACACAAAGCATTTTAAGAATCATCACTATGATTGAAATCAAGCGATCATGACTATGACTGAAATCAACCGTAACACAGCTATGAGCCGCCAGTGCATGACTAACTCTATTATACCAACCAGAAGTATTGAAATGAGCACCACACGAATCAAAAGGTAACAAATTTAAGTTGTCTCTCTTCCAACTCTTGCCATGAACAGCATAAATTGCATATAGCCCACAAGAACTGATCAATCCCAAAAACAGAACAAGGCTAAAGCCACATATTCCACTCACATCCAACATGTGATCGAGAAAGGGAATGCTGGTGCTGCTATCGGCGACCCCCGTCCCATCCAAGTTGATCTTCACAGCCACATTCGTCTCCTTCGTAACCCTTTTCACCTCCCCAATCCGACCACCTGAGCACAAACAGTGCGTCTCAAAACTCAAGCACTCGATCGAACTCGAATCCGACAATCGAATCGAGGAACTTCGCACAAACATACCGGTGCCGATCGCAGACGCCGCCGGAGCAGGAGTTCCATTGTTCTGGGGAGAGAAGGAAGAGCACGAGACGATGGGAATCCGGGCGGGAGCGTCTTCCATGGAGCGGCGGCTCTTGCCGACGGAGAAGAGGCGGATACGAGAGGCGCCGCCGGAGAGGCTCACCGGAGAAACCCTAGCGTCGGCCTTCGGTAGCTGAACCGAGGAGTGGGATTGCAGGAGGCGAGATGAGAAGGGAGGAGAGCTCCATTCGCGCTGCGGTTCGCGGGCGAGAGCTGGAAGAAACGATGGCCAGAAGGGCGAAACGACGGGATGAAGGAGCCAAACGGCGCCCTTTTTTAGGTAGGAAGAGATTCGCCTCAATTTGCGATGGAGAAAAGATATTTTGGGCCTCGCCGTTGACTTGGAAGTTTCGACACGACAAACGCTTGGCGGTTGGCACCTCGGAAATGTGTGGGCCGGGTGTCGGCTGAATATAGGCCCACTCGGCCCATCGAAGATCAAAGTGGTCATCCCAAATGCTAGTCCATGATCGATCATTGTCCATCTAGTTCAAAACTCATCCAAAAATTTATTTTTCACAAAGTGATCGTTTGAAATAATTAATTAAGAAAAAATATTTTCATTATTGATAAAAAGTTATATTAAAATATTTTCATAAAAAATAAAAGATAATTTTTGTTTATCTGTTTTTATTAGCAATATGAACGATCATTTTCTAAAAAATGTATTCGATATTGTTCATTTTCAAAGTGATCGTTTGAATGGTTTGGTTTTGAATGTGCAAGTGGATGTAGAATTCAAGAGGATGGGTGCTTTTGGAAAACTAATAACATTTTTTTTTTTAAGTAAATACAAGGATAAGGATACTTTATCCATGAGGTGAACATGTAAAGTGACCTCAAAAGGTAAAACTTAAGCATGTCTTTGGTATTTCCAAAAGAAAAAGGCACACATAACCACAAAAAAAAAAAAAAAAAAAAAAAAAGGCACACATAACATAATAGCACAGTCCTAATGTTACTGTCAGTGAACCTTCCCGACAGAGAGAGCAGGGTAATGAATTTTAACAGGGCAACATTAAGATCAATACTACACATAAATTGCATTGGGAAGATGCCGTTATTTTAAATAGTCAAATGTGAACATACCCCCGTTTGCATTAATTGGGGAAATTGAAAGCTTGTACAATTCTTACTTGACATTGATAACTTGCACCTGAGCTTAAGATCCCCAGGCAAAGAGATGGCACAAGACATGGCTTAAAAAAAGAATGACCTTGACAATAACTTGAGTCGGAAGCATACACTCTCTACATAGAGAAGCAATCCTGCATAAGTGGGCAATTCTTATGTTAGACCACAAAAATAGCAAATAGCTCTTTTCATTGTTTTATCTATTAAAGCTAATTGTTAAATCGACACGCTATTATATAGATACACTATTTATATAGAGATTTACTATTTCAAGTGTTCGATCTTAAGTTTCACTAAACATCTTCACCTCAGCCTAAGAATATAAGGGGAATGTCTCTTTAATTTGGTCGTGGAAGAGAGTGAACCCGAGAATTAAAGTTTTTCTTCTTTGTTCTCTCCTTGGTGTTTTGCCCCAGCGTTTTCGAAAGGAAAAAGTTAATTTTTCACTAGAGAAAAGAAGGAAAACCAAAACTGTCCAAAATATGAGATTGATGCCTGTACCATTGACATAATTATTTAGATGGTAACTGAAAGCACTGAACCCAGTACACAGTAAGAAAACTCTCGTACAAAAGAAGATAGTTGAACATAGATATACTGATAAATCGGTTTGTCCTCACTACTTTATTTATTTTTCAGGAATAAAATTAAAGAAAAAATCCACTTTTTTAACTTACCAATGTTCTTTAAAATTATTTATGGTCATTTACATTAACAGAACTTGGATAGTACGAAGTACCAACAAGATTATTCACTGGAACCGACCAAAGTAAATTTATCAAGCTAAAGAACAGGTTAGAAGAAAGGAGAATGCTTCGGAACTATCTACATCCTAGCCTAATTCCGTCTAACATGATGCCATAGATGCAATTCACGGAAAACATGATCATCACAATAATAATAAATAAATAAAACATTTCTTGATAAACTGTGTAACAAATGGAAAGGTACACACCTCGACTCATTTGTATTGGTCACAAAAGGCAGACAGCATTAGGAAGCCAGTGAAGGGCATTAGGCCACTTTTGGCAGCCAATCCTTGAAAAAAGTCTCGCATTCCACATTCGCTGGGGAAAGAGCATCAAGAGGCATAACAGTGATCTGGCAAAATCATGCATCAGTTATGCCCTATGCTAAAACCAAATGATTTCATTAGATAGAGCAGACTACATACAAATCCTTCCTTCAGAGATCGACGATCTGCATCATCAACTTGGACTCCTCTCACCTAGAAATTTCAAACAGAAACACTATTAATTTAAGCCTTAAAAGATCAACAAACTTCAAGTGTAAGAAGACTTTAGAAAGCATCCTTAGAGCATAAGGTAGATTTTATTTGGAAAAACACTATTTTCAACCAACCCAAAACATTTTTAATTTTAGACAAACAAAACCGACAAACTTAAAGTGTAAGAATACTTCAGAAAGCATCTTTATAATAAAAGGTAGATTTTATTTGAAAAAAAATTCTTTTCAACTGATACATAACAAAACCATAAGATGACAAACACAACAGAATTCATGCAAGTGTTATTTGTTTTCAGAGCCTGATATCAAAATTAAGCTGTGATAATTTATCAGAGATTCTGGCAAGAATAGTAAATCTTAAGATGTTATTAAAGGAAAAAACCAAGCATATTCATGAGTTACCCCGTTGAGATCATTGAACCAATCCAAAAAGCATAAATATGGCAAACACAAAAATACGAGGAATCAAAGTTAAGATTCTCACTCTCTTAAATAGAAGATGTTCCTGAGACATAGTTGTCGCCATTGTTGATAACATCTGCCTTCCATGCATGTCTGAGGTCATTGGTTCCCATCCCACCTGATTCGTGCTTCTACCCTGCTTAGTGAGCTTATAGCCCTTTCGTGGGCACATGAAATGGAGAATGTTACCACCTTGAGACAATGCTAACCAGGCAATGACTGTTTTAGTTATCCAAAGGATAAATAAAAAGAGACAAAAGCTCTAGAGAGAAGCACAAGATGCATCCGAACAGCCAAGGCATTTCATGTTGTCCCAAAAATGCAGCAGCCCCTTTACCTTATGATTTGCAACATCTGTCGGCAGATCTATATTCAAGAAACAGTTTCTGGGATACCTGCTTTTCTTGATCTCAGACAAAATCGAACCAATGATAGGTAAGCAAGCCTCAGCAGCAAGTGTGTAGTTTTGCACGCTGCTTATACCTCCAACCCTGAAATTCCAATACAAAATATTACTATGCAAGAGAAATGAAATTGTTTGCCAAAGGATGAATAGGAACTAAATGATAGATGGCCTTGATAGAAACAATTAGTGTAACAGTATGCCCACCAATCATATGATATTGAAATAGATGGCACCCCTTGAAGAACGCCTCACGAGCACCAGCAACCGTGCCAGAATAGACACTGCAAAATCATGCTGCCAAAATTGTAAGAAAGGGCAAGGACTTCAGTGGATATAATAGTCACCTATTGACTGCCAGGCGTCATTCTATTTGATAGTTCTTGTTTAGACGAATGCCTAGTTTCAATTTTTAAAATCCTAATTCAAGAAAACGAGATACTTATACAATTATGTATCCTTTGAGAGGCTAGGCTGCCGAGCAATGTAAAATAATCACAACGTTTCTTTTTCCACTCAACCAGTGACCACATATATGGACCTTAAACGTGGCCTGAAGAACGAAAAACCTAAGATTTTAAAACTTTGTAGAAATATTACAGAAAGCTGCACTCTGCATCCTATTACATAAAGAATGAGATACTTATGCATCCTGTCTTTTCAGAAACTTCATTTTGCATATTGTGAGTTTGTACATCGGATACAACTCATCACGATCTTTCTATTACTTAGTATAAATAGTTGTGTTAATCTAAAAATATATTTCAGACAACTGTCTAAAAATATATTTCAGACAACTGTCTAAAAATATATTTCAGACAACTGTCTAATACAACTGTTCAAGTAATGGTCACGATATGAATGTCTTGGTTATTGGCTCTGACACACAATTCATTTTTTGATGGTTGAAGAGTTTTAATCATTTCTTCCCAATTTTAAGATTAAGCAGTGATCTCATTTTTCTTTTCCAACTTTTTTGTTATTTATAAAACAAGGAGAGTCCATGTGACTCTGCTTCATTATTATCTTCCTAACTTGGGGATGAACGATAAGCAGGAACAAGATGAGTAACTTAGAAGGGAATATCTAGAATAAAATTGCATTAAGTACAAAACTGTGGAGACAAAGAAGGCAAAATTGCACTAACATGTTATATCCACAGTTGCTACCCATGTTAATACCACTGATTACCTGCACATAGATAAGAGGAATGCATGAGACAGACAACATCAAAATCAAGTCGTGTAGCACAGAAAGAACAACAACAGGGCTCAATCAAACAAAGAGCAACTGCAACTTTCTCATGATGTGAATACACTTCAACAAAAGAGGTATAAATGACAGAACGTTAAGGGGCTCTGCGTGTGGTGCTTATCACCATATTGTTAGTGCTTTTTACCCACATTCCATCTGTTCATACAACAGAATGACTGAATCTGCAATTCAGAATCGCAAAATTTGTGACAAACTCTGTTGACAGGAGGCAAACCGTTTCTTTCAAAGAGAGTTGATGGGCAGAAAAACTAGCCAAAACTAGATTTTTGTACTATAATTTGCTCATGCTTATTGATGCAGTTATGACTACCCGATTAAAGCCTGAAAGTACCAGATCAGCAACCGAGGGGAAAAGTGCCTTAGAGATTCCCAATGAAGTACAATCTGCTGGTGTCCCTGCAAAATGCAAAGCCATTACTGGGAGAACATGGAATCCGACATAGGGCCTCTCCAACCTTGTTGGGAGTGTTTGTTGAAGGATCAAGGCTATTATTGCGTAGTTCTCTTTAAAGCTGATTAATGGTGATAAAATTTTTCAAAAGAGGTTTGGCAAGAAGAACATCATACAATGTCAAGTGAACTATGGTATTTGCAAAAGTGATAGTTTATTCACATGTAAAATGTCGTTACCCCGAGATAGAAAACAACATCTATATGAAGTTAGGAAAAACAAAAGTATGCGAGAGTCTTCTGCAACATCGGCAATTCATCTAGGTGCTAATCCCGGATGCACCACTCTCCATCCTTTCATCTTGAATAAATAAACTAGCACTTTCGCAATAATTAGCAGAAGTTTTGGTTTCTGTAATGAGAGACAAAGCTTCCTAGGAGCTTCTTAGCTCAATTACAACAATTATATTAAATTGAGAAAAGTAGGAATAAGGTTCAGGCCTTCCAATTTGGAAAGGAATAAAACTCTTCTCTTGCTTCTTCCAAACTAATTATCCTCACTTTCCGCAAATATTCAATCTCTACCAGGACTATGTACATGTACATCATTCTTCTTCCTTTTTTCTAACAACGTTACATATCCAGGCCTCTCACGGCAAATTGCCTCTTCCCTGTACACGTATAGCCTAAGAAGCTGCGAGCATTTCAAATCCTAAAGAAAGATTAAGGCACAGAAACAAAGAAAGGGACAAATCTTAATCTTGTAACAACACATTACAAGCTGAAAATGATCACAAAAATTACAAACAAATAGGAATTGTAAACCAACCTGCGACTGCGAATGCAATTGCTCCTTCGACGTTCACTAGCCTAGCTGCAAGAGGGTGACGCCACGTGATGCTGTGGCTAACAGCCGATCTTTCCCTGTCGATCGCACAAATTAGAACGAGGAAAAGAAACTCAGCGAGAAAAAACCGACAGCTCCACGAGTAAGATGGAGAAGAATTCCAGCAGCGAATCGAAATCATCAAATTCTAGAACAACTGACACGGTGATCTTAAAAACATTCATAAAAAGAAAAAAAAAAGAAAAGACAAGCGAGCACGGAGATGAATTCACATGAGCATTGCAGGCTATAACTTGAGGTGCAGAGCCTACTTAATCAAATGACGCATCGACATTGCGGCACAACAGAAAGTGAAATAAAGTTAAGCAAACGACGTACGAGTCGGGAGCGCAGACTTGGACGTTGTAGCGGCCGGAGGAGACGAGGACGCGGACGAGGGACAGCAGGCCGGCGGCGTCGATGCCGTCGTCGTTGGTGACCATGACGGTCGGCCGGTCGACGGAAGTCATCCTCTTCTTCGCGTTCGAGTGAGTAAAGCAGAGGACGTGACGCCGGCTGAGTCGGACTCTGATTGCTCTGCTTTTCGTCCATGGTGGTTTTCTTTTCTTTTCTTTTTTTCGTGGGTCAAAAGATTCGTCAATGGCGGTCTTTATTTTTTATGTTTTGTGGTCAAAAGATTCGTCCGACGGTGGTTGGGTTTGGGTGGCGTTTTCGGGGAAGTGCTTTCACGGGATACGACGACGTTCGGGTCGAGCGGGCTTATTGGGCCCGTTCGGGCAAGGCTTGTCCAAAGCCCATTGACCAACTTTTGGGTTTTTGGCAAGGCCGAAAGCCCGAGCAAGTCTTTGGGGGCACCTTGGCCTTTCAGCTTTTTCGGCATGCAAGTCCTAGGTCAGTAATTTCTTTTTCCAAAGTTACCCTCACCATTTTTTTGATTTTCCAGGTTCTGCCCTTGTTATAACTGTTTGGTGTTCGTCTTCTCTGCGGGAGGACGGCCGACGTGACCAAATTTGGTTGTGAGAGGCCGGTGAGATCACGCCACCCTAATCGGCCCCCATCGACTGAAGGCCACCTACGGGGGTGTGACCTCAAACAACCGCTACCAGCACCAGATTTATGTCAATAAAGACCTGAGCCCTTTGTAGGTCTCTAGCAAGGGGTTTGAATATTTTTCCTTTTTGTCAATTAGAAAATAAGAAAATTCATTTATAAGTATAATTTTTCCAAACACTATTTTTATCCAAATTTACTTTATAATGAAACTTTAAATTATAATAATAAGGATAATTTACATTTTAAAAAGCTCATTTCTAACTTAAAAAGACCAATTGCCTTTCTCTATGGCTTTCAAAGGCGAACACTCCGAAGGAGAAAGTACCCACCGCTAGCAAGAATCATAACTCTCACCCAAGTCATCACCAACTGCGAGTCAAGGGCTGCTAAGCCCTAGCCAAAGGCCATGAGGACACACCTGTAAGGCCACGAGGGCTCAACCCTCACTAGCGAGGGCTCGATCTTGTCAAGTGATTTGACAAAGTCCACCATTGATCCGCTTCAAGAAATTACTGGACAAGTTGATGGACAATAAGGCGTTGAAATGCAAAGGATCTTACGACATATCTAAAACATTGTAACATCGCCAAGTTGATGGACAATAAGGCGTTGAAATGCAAAGGACCTTACAACATATCTAAAACATTGGAACATCGCCTAGGCAATTCGGCGAGGGCTTGAGCTTGTCAAGCACGATAGAGTCCGCCATTGATGCACTTCAAGAATTCCACAAATGAAACTTGCGTTGAATAACATAAAGCATTTGGAAAGGCACAATGATATGGGCACGAAAACATGATACCTCGGAATGGTCCCTTGGCGCCGTAAGTCATATTCTGTAGCTTGTGTCACGATCAAGAGGTTTCCGAAGATGAAGAACCGTGTCGTGACAAGGAGGACCTCATGTGCACAATGGGATTCCCAACAAGTCTCCTTCCAGAATTTTCCAAGGGCGGGCGAAACCGTCATTGAGCTGTACTCTAGAAGTCTCTAGCTTTATTTATATCGGTATATGGTAGTTGACATTAATGTCGGTAGTTGGGACGGTGCGATCTCATCCGCTGGATAAATTCTAAATCAACGGATGTAATCCGAGGGTCTCAAGTATAAGAAGGGGTGCCCTCCCCCTCATTTGTAATCATCCAACATTTCAGTAATACATAGCTCCTTTCTTTTCAAAGCTCCTCTCTCTAGAAACTTCCTCTCTCTACGATCTGGGTGAGCGAGCAAGTGAGCGTTCGATCGAACAAGGCTTAGGTGATCCAAAATAACCTAAGTTGCCGCGCAGTCACGATCCCAATTGATCGGGCCGTGACACTTGTCTAAGAGCTCTTGCGAAGGCTTTAAATGGTGCCTCAATTGAGTTTTTTTCCAACTAGCTGCCCTCAAACATTGAAATAATATTTTAGCATGAGCAAGCAAAAAATAAAAAGAATACAACCGTCTTGAGTATCATCAGAAAGTAGACATGACTTCAACTCTGTTTTACACACTAGTACAGTAAATAAAGGATCACAATAAGGACAAATAATATTTTACCGCCTTATGTGAAGTGTCATGCCAGAAGTATTCACTAAAGACTGGAAAAAGTGCTGCATCAACTAATACAAAAGATAATTTGATCAGAACTCATTAACATTGCACTAAACATCCTATAAGCATAAGGAACAAAGTAAGAATCAGAAATTCTATTAGATGCTGCACGAATTCATATATCTGGAATCCTGGAAAGTAAAATTGGAGATACATGCATAATGCATACACAATTCCAACAAGTAAGATACTAGAATACCTGAGTGTCATATGTTCCAACCCTCTGTGTTGGTATTTGCAAATCAAAACTTAAATGTGGTCGGCCAGATAAATCCTGTATGTGAAAGATGAAAGTACATCACCAAACTCAGAAAGAGGGAATTGAATGGATAAACATCTAGAGATGTGAAATTCTAGGCACAACCTTACAGTCAGCCAAGCTATATTATCCAGGAAAGTTTCAGAGATAACAAGCAAGCTGTTAGCATATGAATTAGTGTAGTGTAGGGAATCCATTGTTGTTGAAATTTAGACCCCAGTCCCATATCTTAGATCTGTAATCTACCAGAATCTAAAACCTAAGAAAGAATTGAATCTTGAGCAGCATATTGGTTAGGATCTTTAGAGGTTTTTGAACTGGTAAATTTGTAAGAGAAATATACTCAAGCTCCTCATGAATTAAATCAAGCAATCGAAATTTCTATGTGTTTCTATTATATATTATACTCCAAATCTAAGAGCAATATAGTTTTCAATTTATCATTTCTTAAAAGATCGAGTTTAGTCTTAAGTTAAGCTTATCATATTTGACTCTTTTGATTATCAAGCCAAGACCATCTAGCTCAGCCACAAAAAACACTTTATCACGAGTAGACTGATGTAAAGTACTTGTTAATTCAGTTGAGTTCAAGACACAAACTTTGTCAACTTGACTCATATACTTTTATGTTATGTCCATTTCCCCTTCCCTTGACACAACTGATAAAGAGGCACAACTACAAGGCCCCGTGAAAAGGTTTTATGGGGTGATCAGCAAATGATTATACAAACTACTTAATTGAGAAGCAATTTCAGTGTAGGTGGCTTGAACATGAAATTTCTGTAGTCAAAATTCTTCTAAAAAGAAAAGCCTGCGGTGCTTAGGACTGATTAGTGCAGCTTCAAATTTCAAACCCGTCCTTGCTTCATCTGATTCGACATCCATTTTTTCTTCATCTCATTCTGAGTAATGCATTGCTAAAAGAAACATTTTAGCTACATCTACCAAAATAACTTAATGGCCTAACTGTCAGTTGATAATGAGTAGCTTCACCGGCGAATTTCTTTCCTAAGTCGAGTGGTGTGGTTAGTTGTTGACAAAAACCGGTTAGAAGACTCAAAAGTGATTGTACAAATACCAGTGCAACATGAACGAGTGCTTCATCTCGAGGAGCTGAAAAGTCACCAAACTGGTGTATCCCTTTTCTGTCACCAAGTGGTTGCAGCAAGGCCTAAAGACCAGAGAAAAAAGAGCTTTAGCAGGATCACTGGAAACATGGGAATAGTTAGATTTTGCACTAAAAACGATATTCCAGTTTTTACAAGTCAATACATTCATATATAAAAAAGGATCGGTCACCACTATAGCTGGACAAAAGGGGATAGTCAGAGGAGAACATCTCACAACCGCATTCTCTAATATATTTATTAATAACACCTCTATTAGACGATTCTTCTTCAGTAACAATAGAGCTAAGCATGGAATGAAAGTCTGAGAAGGAGCAAATACTCATTGTTCCAATGGCAAGAGCAACATCTTCATTAGTGTGATGATCGTCAATGTGAATGTCGCCAGTTGCCCTTACATGTACATCGAAGAGGCCATATGAAGCAAGTTGCTGGTACGAACACACATGCACATTTTCAGTATAAATAAGTTCTAGCAACAGACACAAAGCATTTCAGGACTCAAAACTATGACTGAAATCGACTGCAAAACTTAGCTTCACCGATCTAACTCAGAAGGCTAACACAGCTATGAGCAATAGCACTATAGTTCCAGCCAGTGCATGACTAACGCTCTCACACCAACCCAAAGTATTGAAATGAGCAATCAAAAGATAACAAATTTAAGTTGTCTCTCCTCCATCTCTTGCCATGAACAACATAAATTGCATATATGTTGACATCCGAAATTTTTGTCGACGTTTTAAACATTCTTTTGCAAGAAAAATATAAAAAATAAAGAGCAAAAAAAATGAATTTAAAAACAATGAAAACATTAAAAAAAAAAAAAAAAAAAAAAAGAGAAAACAAAAAGAAAAAGGGGAAAAACGCTAAAAAAAAGATGTAAAGGGAGGCTATTTTTTCACACGAGGGGAGGCCATTCGAGGAAAGATTTTTCTATCTCGACATTCATTTCTCTCTCTCTCCCTGGTTCCCGCTCTCTCAGCTAAACGACTGAACGGGCTCGCACACTCCCTCTCTTCCGCCATAACAACCTCCTCTCTCTCTCTCTCTCTCTCTCTCTCTCGATTTCTTCCCCATCTCGAAGGCTGACGAAGGACCCTCCGACGCCGGCCATGGCTCTGCTCCCTCCCTCGATGATCGCTTCCAGGTTTCGTTGTGCTCCTCTTGAGAAGTAGCGTGCCAAATCTGGCATCTTCATGATCGGAGACTCTCTCTCTCTTGATCGATGATTCTTTCTTTGGATCTGGCTCACGAGATTTAGCTCCGGAGGTTCTCAATCGGATGTTTTCTGGCTCGTTCTCGGAAATCGGACGCTCGCTCGCTTGATTGTCGGCTCTCACTCAACATCCACCAAAAGAAGACCCCGGAGTTGGAGGTTGAAAGAGGAGCGAGGGAATCACCCAGTAGCGAGGTCGAGAAGCGGATCCCCCATTATAACCACCCGAGCTCTTATCGAAGGGGTGGAAACTAGAGAATCTCTCCCTCAGCAGATTTCTCTCTCGATTTGAGACAAGGATCGGCGACAACAACGGCGACGACGACGCTTAACCGAGCTTCTCTTTGGATCGAGCTCACCAGAGTTCTCTCTCTCTCTCTCTCTCTCTCTCTCTCTCTCTCTCTCTCTCTCTCTCTCTCTCTCTCTCTCTCTCTCTCTCTCTCTCTCTCTCTCGATCTGGTTAAGTTTTTGGCGTTTGGTTTCTCTCCCCCGTTCGCTCCCTTTAACTCAAACATTTTCTCTCCACTCTGTCTTGCGCGCCAGATTTGACCTGCTGGAACGGCCGATCGAGGAGTTTTGCGTTTAAGGCTTAGACCGCGTCGTTGGCAGCCACAGCTTTGATCCTTCACCATTCATTCAAGGTTATCTATCTCTCTCTCTCTCTCAATTGCTCTATCTCTAGTTCGACCAGGTGAGGAAGAACAAGTTTATCGGGTTTCTCTCGGTAAATGTCGTTTGTTTAGGTGCTGCTATTGTCGTCGTTGTTATTGATTGATGGATTTAGAGGATCTGTTTAGGCTCTGGTTCGGATTTGATTTTGAGCTGAGTAGATATTTGATTAAGCCGTGTTCCATGCTGTGTAATCGAGACGAACAATTGATGTATCATACAGGGATGGAAATTGGTGTTGGAATCATTGCTTGTATGCTTAGTTTTCTCTATTATACCTCATTTTCCCTTGTTCGTATTACTCTGATGTGTCATCGCTGTGTATGTGGTGTGGCTAGCAATTGAGTGAGAGCTTGCCTCTTGAAATAGAAGTTTACTGACAGTGGTTGACAAGGCCACAATCATTAACTATGGACTCTCTGCATTTAGTTGTTTTCATTACTTGTGTTTCTTCTTTTCTGTCCGCCATTCACATCTTTGTTATTGAGCTGTTTCAAGGCCCTATGAACATGAAGGTGAGACTGTACAGCATCCAAAGTTTAGAATTCTTACAAACAATCTCTTCATGTTGAGTTGGGGAAGTAAGAAAATGAGTTTTACTCTTAGTTTGTCTATGAGTATTATTAAAGAGGGCATTAGCTATCAGTGAAGTTGTTTACTGCTTAAGAGTGATGGTAGTATTCTTGACTGTTATGCTGCTGTGATTTGTTGTTATCATGTGCACTTTTAGTGGGTCAAAGACGAGTCACATGCATTTGATGTTTGTTGTTCATTGCAAATGCGAATTTGACTTTCCATGACACACACCATATATAAATATCAGTATGCTATAATTGCTGCTTATGATTGAAACATGTAGAAAAGATATTATCTCAGGAACGAATCAAATTTTACTGGAAATCAATCTATAGATGCTGACCATGTCTTGATATTCCATGATTGGGTGTCTTCTGCTGCTATATTGTGTTAAGCTTCCCCTGCTTATCCTTCTCTTGGATTATGCTTTCGTATGGTGAGGGTTCAAGTAACACAAAAAGCTGATTGTCTTGATATGATTTCACCGATTCTGTTCACTGATTTTGCTATTTCTTTGTGTGCTGTTTTTGATGTTTCTTTAGGTACTGATTTTGCTAGTTCTTTGCTTTGAGAGGCAAATTGTCTTGAAAAGATATACAATGATAGATTGAAATGTTTGAGAATTCAAATCGTAAGTTTGTTATCTGATTGTGGGAATAACGTAGCCATATTTTTTAGCAAGTTGTGAAAAAGTTGGAAATTTGTACCAACCCTACCAGGATGTTGCCGCGCTTTTCTCTCGCATGATTTACAATGAGTTGATCATTATTGATGATGAACTTGATTTGCCTTAATTTGTAATTTCGTATGCCTGCTATGTCACTTTCTGTTCTGGCTGAAATGAGGTGCTAAATGATTATTATTATTTTTTTGGATCGCAAGCCCTTCTAGACATTAAAAAAATACACTTCTAGAGCTTCAATTTGATATGTCGCATGCGTTGAACGGATGTCATTCGGTCATCGAAAGACACCTATAAAATCTGTTAATTCTGCAACAGTTTTAGATTGATTTGCTGTTCTGACTTAATGAGATTTTCTGTTTTAATTGGAATGAGCTGGTAGATGATATTATTAGGACTTAATGTCTTCTGGAGATTTGTAATAGACTTCTCAAGCGTTCCATAGACATATAATACACTTGATTTGGCAATCGTTTGCCCTGTCATATGTTTGTTGCAAAATAGAAGTCAATGTCTTCATGAATTCTGCTCCTCATATCTAAAAGTTTGTTGTCCCATAATGATTTTTATAAAATTGTGTGTTCTCAATCTGACAATAAGGTCATATAGCTTGAATGCTTGTTATGTTATACATTTCACATGTGATTGATAGATGAATGATTTAGGTGTGACATATAATAATGCTGAGACTTTGTGACTTTAGTTACTCTTCTTGAATGCAAAAGATGTATTGCTTTTGGTTGTTTTCATATGTGATGATTGCTTCTTTTATTTGTATACACCTAGTTATTTTATTTTATTTTTTTGTGAAAAAAGATGAATATTTGAATTGTATAAACCTAGTTATTAGTGTCTTAGATTAGGTTTAGATTAGGACCCGAAGATAGAGAAAGCATGGAGATGATAGAGGTCGATGTCCATTCCGACCATTGTCATGTACAATTTGTTTTCCCGATATATGTCTCGAGTTTTATGCATTATATAAAACCCGACGAGTTGTGGTTTCCTTTCTTTCCCAATTATTTTCTCTTTTATATTTTTAGAATTGCATGATTAGGTTTAACTGCTTTTCTTGATTGTTTACTTCATGTCTTGCAATTTCATTTCCATTGTTTGTTTTCCTTTCATTTCTTAATAATAGAATAAAATGAAAGTAATCCACAACGCATTATCATTTAGTATAGAATTGACGATCCTGAAAATATAAAAAGAAATGCACAAACATGTTAGGAAAAACACAACATACTGTCTAGGTATGAAAGGGCGCTAATAGCAATATTAGCATAACCCAAATCCTCGAACCTAAATATCTAGTTACATAGGAATCGAGGGAACACTCCCGACCCTCAATTAGGTTTCTAGCCGACCCCCAAAATGAGGCTAGTGGCGATTCCTATATATTTTTCAGGTTGTTAAATACCTAAATCGTATAAATAAATCCGTTGTCGCGTGGGGTACGAGCTTGGGAGAGCTCGTAATCTCGTGAGAAAACGTGATCAAAGTACCCCTAAATTTAACCTTTCCCACCTTGGACCTTTCGAGGGGCGGCGAGATCGAGTCGCGACAATATAGCACACGAGAACTGACCAATCCCAAAAGCAAAACAAAGCTAACGCCGACCGCATATTCCACTCACATCCAACATGTGATCGAGAAAGGGAACGCCGAATTGCTATCGGCGACTCCCATGCCATCCAAGTTGATCTTCAAAGCCACATTCATCTCCTTCATAACCCTTGTGCTCAGGTGGATAGAGAAGTGGAGGAGGAGGCAATAGTGCCACTTGAAAAAAATTCTCCCTTGGATGGACCAATAAAGGGAGGAGGAAGTGAGGGAGTCGGAAAGTGGTGAGAGTTTAGGATCCTTACATGTAAAGAATAATGAAAATTCTGCTGATAATTAAGACCAATAGGAGCAGCCTGAAAATGTAAAATATGATGTAATCCTAAAAGAACAAGATATTACTTTTCAGGCTACATCATATTCTACCTTTTCACCATGCTCCTATTAGTCTCAATTATCGGCGAAACTCCCATTATCCTTTACCTGTAAGGACCCAAAACTCTCACCACTTTCCAACTCCTCACTTCCTCCTCCCCTTATTGGTCCATCCAAGGGAGAATTTTTTCAAGCAGCACTATTGCCTCCTCCTCCACTTCTCTATCCATATACTCCTTTGACCATACATATTGTTAAGACTTGGACTTTCAATTTCGGTAATTAACTATAACAATTCTTGTCAAAGCATATCTTGTGAAGTAGAAAGATCATATCATAAAGTTAAAATAAATGGCCCAAAACGAAATACCTAACCATGTTAATAAAGCAAGTTCATAAAGTAAAGGCGAACTCATGTAGTAAACATTGCTTATTATTTACAATTTTTTTCTCTCCTGTTATTCTGTTTCTTTTATAGCTAAACTTCTTTAATTCCACGACATTTCGTTGATCTCCCCTCGTGGTCGCTACTGCTCTCACACGACTCCAAAATCCTAACCCCGTGCCCATGGTCATATCCGGTGGTTGATAAGCTGACCTCCTCAAAGTCGCTGGCGAGTGCATAGCTAAGAATGAGCCAACACCAGCGGGACCTTTAGATTTCCATCGATAAAGATGTCGATTAGTCTGAACCTATGAATACTTTATAAGGATGGACAACATGGAGGAAGCACATGGTGTGATCGCCGGGGAAAAATAGAATCTCGCTAGATCCTAAATAACTCATAAAGCTTCTGGTCTAGTCCCTCCCACCCTGGAACCGGGACTAGACCAGGAGCTTTGTGAAAATGTCGCGAACCCAAGAGAAGTTAAAGCACAGCAAAAGGAGAAACGCATCCAGTCCTTGAAAATGTTGACATGTAAGAACACGACTCTTCCAAGTCGTCTTCTGCCGAGCTGAGAGGCGAGAGCTCTAGGGTTTCTGAAGGGAAAGACGAGAGAGGACTCGAGAGGGAAGGAGGAGGAGAGTGGAAGAGGAGAGAGGAGAACGGGAAGGAAAAGAAATTTACGTGATAAATGAAAAAACAAAAGCTCATCGGTCTGATCCAATCTCGTCGAGAATCAAATCGAAAGTCTCCGATTTCGATACGACGAGATCAGGATTCAGACGGACGCCCTTGGAAAATCGCGTAAATCCATCAGTCCGGCTGCTCACCCCTGCAAATGATGCCAGTCCCGTCACTTCAACGGTCAGAAACGAGTGCTGAGCGGGAATCAGAAGAGGTCACTAGGTCAGGACTCAGAAGGGCAATTCTATCTTTATTGGTTTGGTTTATTACCTCATCTAATTGCAACCAGTTGCCGACCATAATGGCACCAATTAATTCAAACTCGTCAGGCTGCACGATGCATTGACTGGGATTAGTTTTTCTCCTTAATTAATCTACTTTATTTGATAACTTTATTTTGATTAAACTCAAACTGAAATTTAAGTTTCTTTAATAGACACGTAAGAAGTAAATTATATTTTGGGAAACTAAATTACCATCCCCATAGACCATTGCCATAGTTTCTCTAGCTAATTAATTTACTTTGATAATTTTATTTGATTAAAGTGAAGTTTTATTGGTAGACACACAGGAAGTAAACTATATTTTGGGACTAAGTAGATCATTGGATAGTTTATCTCTCTAAATTAATTTTTTTATGAATTTATTTTGATTAAATTGAATTTTTTTGATAGATGCCCAATAACTAAACTATATTTAGTGAAAAACAATGAGTAAACTATATTTTGGGAGAGACCATTAGAGACTAAACTAACATGCCCAAGTAGATCATTGGGATAGTTTTTCTCGCTAATTAATTTAACTTTATTTTGATTAGACTAAAGTCTAAGTTTGAAGTCAGTTATATTGTGAGAGACTAAACTATCATGCTCAGTGTGTAAGACATTATGATACTTTTTCTCGCTGATTAATTTAACTTTATTTTGAAACGGTTTGTAACATAACCAAGCCTTTCTCTTATTTGAAACAAGATTTGTTTAAATAGCTAAAACTATTCCCTACAAACATATATCTAATTTAAAAGTGAATCTAAATATGTAAAAAGCATTTGAGACTAGACATAAGAATAAATACATAGAAGAGGCAAAAAAATAAAAGAATCGAATAGATAACTTCTGTTATCGGATATCAAGATCCATCTTTTGTCTTTGCTTTCAAGTTGCCTCCCCATGCCCTAGATTAGCAAAGACAATGACTGAGAATCCACACTTTTTACATCGAACGAACGTTATGCTATTTTTTTTTTTTTTCAAATTATCACTAAAGTTCAGATGCAAAGGTAATGTCTTTCATGAACAATTCATTCATGTTTGATTACTAAACAACTAATGTTCCATGATTGAACATCTAATCTTATTATTGTCATCAAATCCCCATTATTTTTGTTTAGACTTTTGTGATTTATCTTCCAAATAATAGAGAATACTTTAGCATATCAATTTTGAAAGTACTCGAATTAAAATCGATCTAATGTTTCGACTTATTTTCTTCCAAATCCCCATAATTTCGAGAACATAACATTCATGCTTTTAGTAATATTTTTTCACGGCAGCAGGGGTGGGGTGGAGTGGAGTAGGGGTTGAGAACTATAACAAAAACATAAGCTTATACCCTATGCCCTCTACTAACAGGAAGAAAGGTGGAAAGAACTAGGGGTGAGCAGTGGTATAGGGTCGACCCTGGACCGACCCTGGACTGGCCCAACCCGGCCGGTCCCGATTCGATTCCCAAGGGGGCTGGGTCGGTCCTTGGTCCTGAAATTCTAGGACCAACACTGTGCGGGTTGGTCCTCGGTCCTAAGAGTTTTGGATCGGTCCAATCCTCGACCAACTCTATATATTATTTTATTTATAATTCTTTTATATATTTAAATCTAAGTAAAATGTCTGTTATATTATATTATATTGAGATGTTCTATCAATAGCACTAATAGTAATTTCAATTTAAAACATTTGTTGAGTATTAATTATTTATCGTTTGTTTTGTTTTCAGGTGTATAGAAGTTCAAGTGAATTAACAAGATGTGAAGTTACATATTCATGGTTTATATTAAGTATTTTGAACTTTTTATAGTTTAATTGTATTTTACTAATAAAATGGTATAAGTTTTTGAAGAGTAAAGTAGTACTGCAGTTGCTACGGTGATTTGCTAGTCAAGTGGTGTGAAGCTCATTTTTTGGTTGAGTGGACTCTACGTGATCAAATACAGGAAAACGCTTTTGTATATGATGTTATGAATATTAAAGATAAATGATTACAAGAACTTTCAATTTTGTCCCATATCTCGATGATCGGTTAGTAGATACGAAATTTCTATTATTATGTCATATTAAATTTGCTAAATATATATTTGTATTTATAGTTTAGTTGCACAATACCACATTATCAATGGATGTGTAATTTGAATTTGTAGGTTTACTTTTTTAGGGAATATAAAAAATAAGACAAAAAAATTATCGATCGGTCCGGGTTGACTCGGAATCGGATCGAACCCATTGGTCGGTCTGATCCTTGGTCTCAGGTTCAATAGGGTCGTCCTCGGTCCCAAAAAATCGAGGACTCGACACATCGACGGGTTGATCCTAGGATTAGGGGGTGGCCCGGACCAATCCAGACCATGCTCACCCCTAGAAAGAACATCTCATGGACATCAAAAGTTATCCAAATCCTACGAAACGTCCACCCATAAGCCTGCTTGTAGTGAGACAACACCCCCACCCATCTTTCGAAAGGATCATACAAAAATGTCAAAAACCACCTTTAGAGCACATGAAGACTACAACTGGCACCGCCCCTCGCAACCACTTATCCTTTTTATTTACTTCAAAACTTAACACAAAAAAAACTAAAGGAACTCAAGTTCATTTCCATACGATAAAGGAGACGAAAGCATATGAACTCTGAGAGGATTATCCTTCGGCGAATCAATATTTTCCAAAAGAAATATCGATCTTCTCGGCCGATGGAATTCTACAGAAAAAACGCAGTAGCTGGATCCTAACTTCCGCGCTAACACCAACGACCTTGAATTGACTTCAGCGATTTGGATCACCTCCAAAAGATTTTGTCGAGCCTTGCCTTTGTCGTTCTTCCTCCAATTTGCATAAAAATTTCAAGTTTACATTCTATGTTCTGCCTTTGGTGAGAGTTCTCAAATAGCTCAAACTAATCTCTGCAAGACATATATCTAATTTAAAAGTGAATCTAAATATGTAAAAAAGCATTTACGAGGCAAGACACAAGAATAAATCCATAACGGAGGCAAAAAATAAAAGAAATGAAAAGATAACTTCTGTTGATCCAATATTAAGATCCATCTTTTGTCTTTGCTTTCAAGTTGCCTCCCAGTCCCCATATCATGCCCTAAATTAGCAGAGACCATGACTGAGAATCCTTTGTCTACCTGCGCTTTTTCCATCCAACGAAGGTTATGCTGATTTTTTTTAAAATTTTATTGTTAAAGTTCAGACGCAAATGTAATGTCTTTCTGTTGCTTCTGTAGTACATTAAGAACTCTCGACAATGCCAATCCATCAAAACAATACTTGCTTCTCTAAGGGTTACCTAAATCCAGCTTCGGTTCACGGAAAGTACTGAACATCATCAAGTACGTGACAGCATCCCCTTTGAGCTGCAAGATAGAACATCACACATGTTCCTAAAATTAAACTTCCATTACAACCTAATGAAAATTTCTGGTCCCTTCCAGAAAGGACTTTTTTCGGGGCGAAAGAGGGGCGAGAAGAAGATGATGCTGGATGGAAGTGAAAGAAATGGTCATGTAAGATTGTTTCTGTGGTACGTGGGAATGCCTTGCCCATCCAATTACTGAACCTACTGATTTCATTCATGCCACATGTCCCATGAAGATTTTCGAGTGTCCGAGCGGGGGAATCTTCCATGAAGCTTCGGTGGCTCTTGCCGGTGGAGAAGAAACGGATCCAAGAGGCGCTGCGGGAGGGGTTCACCGGAGAAACCCTAGTGACGGTCTTCGACAGCTGATCCGAGGGAGTGGAATTGCGGGCCAGATGAGAAGGGAAATGTATGGGCCGAGTGTCGGCAGAATATGGGTCGACTCGGCCCATTGAAGATGAAAATAGTCATCCAAAATGCAAGTCCATCAGGCCATCCTTCTCCATACCATTTATTTTCTGTAGTTGTTAGATGTCGTTGCGTTTATTCTTTCAAACACCATTCACATACATGATATAAGCAAAACCCATATCGAAAAAGACAAAATCACATCTCCCTGCAAACTCATTTTAGCATCCTGCTTAAAAGTTTAGATGGTTCGGTTTTGAATTTTCAGGTGATGGGAGAATTCAGGATTGAAGATGGATATTTTTGGAAAGATAATGACATTGTTGTGACTAAATTATACAAGGGTAATTGAAGTGAATGTGCAAAGTGGTCTCAAAATGTAAAACTCAAATATGTATTTTGTATTTTCAAAAGCATGAGGTATATAGATAGATGGCCATTGGATGAAAGATAAAACATATTTTTAATATTTTCCCTTGATAGTCTACATTTATGCAACTCCCGTGGGCCCTAAAGGAGTTTGTAACTTGCTAGCTATCATTTGATCCCGATTGCACAAAACACGAATCCAACGTGAATGTTCGTTCATTTCAGTGCTCGGCGTTTGAAGTTTTGTGCTCGTAGCGTCATCATTGTCAGTCACCTTAGTTTTTAGATGAGTGCATGGATATGCGGGCTTGGATAGAAAACATCTAGTCAAAAGCTTGTTTACAACATCATTATCTATCTATATTCAAATCTTCCCCCAGGCTTGATCTCCGCGATGAGGCCACCCGGCTAGACCGGGACGCCTTACAGAGAAATGATAGCAGCCGGTTAATTTTGATTAATAGTGAACCACATCCTACATCACATATTTTGCATGGTCGCATGCAAAATTGTCGAACAAAATTTTTCTCTCTAAATATCCATCACAGGTATTATATATTTCTATGAAAAGTAGACAATTACGAAGTTAAAAGCATCACACTTGGCAAAAATGAAGAATTGTCAATCTTTTATGAGATGGGATAACATTTCATATGCCTTTCACTTTTAACTTTCAACTTTTTCCTAACTCCGAGAATATCAAGTCATAACTTTTTTTTTTTTTTTGGTGAAGATCAAGTCATAACTTTTTATCACATTAAACATCCCAAATCTTTAAAAATATAGAGATACTAATATTCAAAAGCATAAAAAAGATTTCACAACTAAAAAAAAATTGAAGTGGTATTTATTTTTCCTGAAAAAAGTATTTTTACTTTTACAGGAAATTCCACTATTGAGATTTTGATGCCCTTTGGGTTAGCTCCTTTATTTTTATTTATTTTTTTGCTCATTACTTTTTTTTATTTTTTAAAGGTCGGATTTTTGGCTTTTTCGTAATAGTTGAAACTTTTGCCTGAATTCATTGTATAATGACATCAATCGCATCGTTCGCCTTTTTCCCATTCATAGCTGTCCCGCACGTGTGGTGGCTCCCGTGGGGTTAGTTAAAAACTTAAAAGATTGCTTTTGTAAAGTAATGTAATTATATTCGACCAAAAAAAGTAATGTAATTATTAATTGCCTTTAATTAAAAGCAAAGATTTGGTTATGCATCGTTTGTTAATTTAAGGCGGCCGGTCGGTTGATTAGACAGTACTCAAGCCGGACACAACATGAGATTAATTTTTTAAAGTTTTTCTAATCTAAACTTTGCCATGCATAGATTTAATGCTATTTTCAACTCGAAATATCTAAAACTTTAATGTATGAATATCAATACCTTTTTTTTATAATTTTTTTAAATCTTGGTGGGAAGGTGTCACAATCCATGAATCTTCTCGTACTTGTGACACTTTTGAATAGTGCCCGGAGTTATCGAGTGAAGAGTGAGAATACAAAAGGGATGAATAGAATTGGTCCGTGAAAGTGGCGTCAGGACAATTGACACTAAAAAATCTAGGATTGAAGAATTATATTACTTATGAATAGATAGGGTTGGCCTCCTATGCACAAACCGGTTAAGAGCTGATGCCACTATTCTAATAAGGTCATGGTAGGGCGAAATCAGTTTTTTAGCCTAAAAAGATCTCATGTCTAGATACCCGAGTTAAGCTGGGCGTGGTATGATCTCGGCTAAAGAAGCTATTTGCCATTTGTTCTCTAGAACAACTATGAAACGAAGGATGGCCTAGTGAATTCTGCTCGCCAGGCAATGCACAAGTTGTTCTGCGGCCAAGGAACTGCCAGCCTTCATTCCATAATTGGTCCAAAGAATAAATGACGAACATCTTCCTTAACCGAGATTGTACCACGCCCAACTTAACTCGGACGTCTAGTCTATCAAGTGAGACAATAAATTTCTTTAAGTTCAACAACAGGTTTCGGCCAGCCATGACCGAGCACAATGATTCAATATCTTATGAATAAAGCTTTAGAGATAATACGCAAAATCAATGCCGTTTCCAAAATCAATGAGTAATATACCAGTAGAAGAAACCAATATCTCTTCCTCTTGAGATCGGCAAACCCGACTGTAGGCTCTTTTGCTTGACAATGCAGCAGATTTCTGAAGAAAGTAATCATCAGAAGTCCTAACGCTATAAGTGGAAATTACACATTAGTAAATGATGCTTCCGTCAAGAGCATCCAATCCAAACGGCAGAAACAGTGGAATACTGAAATCACCAGCAACTATTTTAGCCAGTCATTAGAAAAGCGGTATCAACTCCCTACCGGTTTGCACATAGGAGATCAACCCCACCTTCAAAGCTTTTAAATAATAATGTAATCTTTGGATCCTAGAATTCCTAGTACCAACCGTCCTAAGGTCATATTCACGGACCAATTATTTTCATCCCCCTTGCATCCTCACTCTTTACTTGATAACCTCAAGCATAACTTATTAGTGTCACGACTATAGGAGGATTTATGGACCATGATAGAAGGCAAAAACATATTTCTTAAAATTCTTCGAATAGAGCTAATTGCGTCACAACAAAGCGCATTTTCTTGTCAACAGTGATCCCTTCATTTGCTCGAACTGTTAAAGTATTTTGCTATTTGCTGAGCAGGCATTGCCTTGGCCACTAGGATTCGTTCATGTAGGATTGATCTTGTATATTATAAATTTTTACTACTTGCGTAAATGAGAATTAGCACAAAAAAGAAAAAAAACCGCACCAACCCTTACTTTGGCGATATGGTATATGCCACTCCAAGATTGTCCATTTTTTGCTAATTTCAGCGAGACCATCTTGACAAAATTGTGGCCTTCACAAATGTTTAGATAATCCATTGTTAGAGAGAGGCTAATTTTATTGCAGATTGAGTTGTCAAAGCTCAAAAGAAAAATTACTTATCTCTTAATTGAATCTTGTTCCCTCCTCAAACTTAATTGGGTCTTGTCCCATGCTCAAATTTTATTGGACCTCTTATATAATGATGTTCATTTACCGAGTCTCTCGTATTTGCTTACTTAATGAAATATTTCCATTTCTGACCAAAAAAAAATCTATAAACCCTAAACCTCTCAACTCTCCTGGTGGTCAAGAGTCTTCGATCTTCAATCTTCGAGATCATGCTGCGGGATCAAGACATTTTCTAATTTTAAAAGGGTTTCAATCCGAAATTTGTTCAAATCTTCATGGTCATGTCCGACCATTCGAAATATTTCATTTGCCCTAAAACGATTCTTGCCGTCACGCACCACCAGATATGATTATCTTGCTTTGCTGTGTGTACTTTGTACGGAACCTGCCTTTAGTTGATGCCCAGTGTTGAATTCAACGTGGGACGGTTGGACTTGGCAGTGTCGTGCAATGCACGGCCAAAGAAAACGAAAGAAAAGATGATCGACATTATCATGCAATAAAGGCATGGACGGCCTACTGTCTAACGTGTGGTTTTGGTCGTGCCACCAATTCCATGTCCCGTACGCAGCTACGAGCCGAACATGAGTTGCCACGACTAGGGCAAGTTACGCCTGGTTGCACTTCAATTTCCTCAAGGGTAAGAGCTTTGACTCTCTCACTCCATATGACAATTTTCGAGCCCTATTAGTACATCAGACCGGTTATGTTCGTGCCATGCCTTGTCGCTGTCGAGATTGCTTAATTTGACGATTATTATATGAATGAATTTTGGATTTTCATAAGTAAAAATACGTTAGAAAAATGTTATACGTAGAGGTAATGATCACTGTGGTAAATTTGAGAGTTTCTCTCATTACACTCATTTTGCCCTAACTCTAGGTGATAAGTCTCTTGTTTAGCGTGGGGGAACTTCACCCTCTAATACAGAGTTTGATAGGTCTCTGTCAACCTATGTAGGTTTTTTCTATTTTCTATTTTTCAAAAATAAAATTATTTTATGATAACGTCATTACTTTTAAGGAAAATATCAAAAACACACCTCATTTATGACGCAATAACCACTTATAAACGTATATTTTTGTAAATACCATGCACCCATATCAAAACAAAATTGAAAAGACCAAATAGCTTCTTCTCGCAAACTCATTTTACCACCCTTCTTAAAATTTGGATTGTTTGGATGATGTGAGAATTCTAGATTGCGGATGGGTATTTTCCGAAAGATAGTGACATTTCTGTAAGTATATCATAGAAGGATAATCGAAGTGGCCTTAAAAGGTAAACTTAGATATGTATTCGATGTTTTCAAAAGTAAGCGATGTATAAACTTAGATATGTATTCGATGTTTTCAAAAGTAAGCGATGTATATAAATGATCATTGGATGAAAGGTGAGATATATTTTTGATAATTTTCCCTCGATTTCTACATTAATGTAACTCATGCGGGCGCTAGTGGAGTTCGTATGTAGCTAGCTATCACTTGATTACAATTGCACTAAACATGAATCAAACGTGAGGGTTTCATCGGTCTTAGTGCTCTGTATTCGAAGTTTTGCGTTTGTCAGTGTCATCATTGTCATTCACCCTTTAGTTTAGACGAGTGTGATTTGCAGAGGATACGCCTAGTCAAAAGCTTGTCCAGAACCTTTATCTCTTGTTTTCTCTATAACGAAATCTATATAAATAACACGAATCGCATCTTTGATAACCATCTCGCATATTTCTCGTAATATTTTGCTATATATTCCCACGAAAAGTAGACAACTACGAAGTCTAAAGCATCATAATTGGCAGATTTCAAAAGATTGTCATCTTCCGTAAAATTAGGTCCTTTAGAGTGTTTGATGTGTTTTTGACCTTTAACTTCCAAATTTGTTTCTTAGCTGTGGGGATATCAAGCCATATAACTTTAGAATATCGAACACCCCATATCTTTAAGAATATTAATATATTAGCATTTAAAAGCATGGAACATTTTCCATATTTAAAAAAAATCAAGAATTATATAATTTCCTCAAAAAGCACCTTTTACTTTTTACAGGAAATTCAGTCGCGAGATTTGGGTGCTTTTTTGATTAGCTATAAGACCAACCAAACAAACTATAGTCTTATCTATGCTCACTTCTTTCTATTGAATTGATATCAGGTCTCGACTCTAATGAATTTTCTCTAATTCTTCTTCTTCTTTTTCTTCTGTTTTTTTTTTTTAATCTTTTTAGCCTTTTGGTTATAGTTGAAACCATTTGCACGGATGCATTGCATCTGTAATTTGGTGGGCGCCTTCATCATGATCTTAGCTCAATTAAGGTTTACTTTTAGAAGCAGGAAAGATTCGCCTTTGGTTCGAATTGGAAAACTATGGAAAAGTGGGATTCGTATCATTCACGTGCAACTTCCCGTACGTGAGGGTCGGCAATCAGCAGCCCTCGCACGATGACATCGATCGCAGCAAACTTTTGTCCTTTTCTTCCCCAATTCATCGTATGCCCGTCCCACACGTGTGGTGCCTACCATTGGGTTAGTTAAAAGGCATTAAAGATTGCTTTGATAAAGTAAAGTAATTATTAATTGCATTTATTAAAAGCAAAGGTTGGTTTACGTGTCCTCTGTCAATTTGGGGGCAGCTCGTCGACGGAGTAGACGGTGGTCAACCCAAACATGATTTTACATTATTTTTATCTCAAAAGATCTAAAACTTTAACAGCGCATGGATACCGATTTTTTTTTTTTCTTATTTGTAATTTTACAGAATTTACATGATATTTTAAAATCTAGTAGAAGAGTGAAAACGCATTCTTTAAAATTTTAATAGAGTTGGTAGCATTACGACACAACCTATCAATAATCATTCATTTGCTTGAGTTGTGATGGTATTGCTATTTGCTCAATCAACACTACCCTCAGCACTAGGATTCATTCATGTAGGTTTGACCTTCTCTGCAATGTAATATTTTTGCTAATTATAAATTTGTACTACCCAGGCAAGGAAAAATTAGCCCACAAAAAGGAAAAAAAAAAACCAGCACTACCCTTACTATGGCAATGTAATAGGCCTCTCTAAGATTGTCCATTTCTTGCTAATTTCTCAGTAAGACTATCTTATGTTGTTGTGACTCGGATAGAATTTTAGAGATTATCTAAATACCAATTTCTCTTAAACCTCTTTAGACTCATGGTGTTTGGAAATCTTCAATCTTCGTCATGTTGAGTAATCGAGCAGAAGGATGAATTTTGCCCGGTCAGAGGTTAAAAAAGGCAAAATGATGTTTCTTTTTTTTTTTTTTTCTTTGGGGGGGGGACATCAAATGAGAAAATAAAAACAACTAGATGATGACTTATCAAATCAGTACATTCCATTGAAGAGAAATTAGTGAATGATGCAATATTCATTTATGTATTTCAATTTTATAATTAGATACGTTCTATTTAACTTAGGGATTTCAAGGGTGATTAAACTTCGAAGAGCACAAAGCTCTAAAAGTCATCACAAGTTAAAGTAAATTGCAATAAAAATGTTTCCTTCGGGTTCATTGGTTTCACCAAAACTTCTTATTGCTAGAAATTTCTTTTCAGGAAATTCAATTTTAGAAAAATAAATTATTTTCCTTTGTTCATTTACGGTGAAAACAAGTTGAAAATTTTGATTTTATGGCATTGAATAATAAATGAATCCACTAAGGACAGCTTGTATAGTTAAAAATGGCATGTAATTACTAACCAATTAGAAACAACTTCTTCTTTGGTTGTTCTGTAATTCATAAAAAAAAAACAAGAATTACAAAGAAATTAGAGAAGAGTTAAGCATTAATGAAATATATTTATGATGTGGTAACACAAGATTTATGAAAAGAACATATGAGACTTATTGGCAAAATTTGATGGGAGATAGTCAATAAACAATGAAGTGACTTACTTTTCTCACTTGAACACATGGCAACAGAGTAAGAAAAATGATTTCATTCTTGTTAGGAGGTGCAATTATTATTTTTTTTAATACATACTTCTTGTTTTCAGTCCACAAAAAACAATTTCCATCTATCGACTAGCTTTTAGTCATTTATATGTCGGAAGGCCTGAAAGCAATTTTTCAGGAATAATTTTCATCAAACAAACTGACTTAACTCGAAAATATAGGGAGTACCACTGTTCAAAGTATTTTATTCCCCTTAAATAATTCATGTTGTCCCACCCCAATAAAAATTTAAGTCGTCCAATAACACGTTTTGAACAAGTATCTGCTCTGCCCTACTTAGCTCGGCTGCTTGTACTTTGTACGGAACATTATTGCCTTTTTCTTCTTGATGCCTAGTGTTGAATTTAACGTGGGGAGGTTGGATTTTTGTCAAAGATTATGCAATAAAAGGCCCAAAAGCAAAAAAAGAAAGATGACTGATATGTCATCGCGCAATAAGGCATGTATGGCCCCACCGTGGCACCGCCTAACGTGTGGTTTTGGTCATGTCGTGGGAGGAGTTGCGCGATTCCTCTACGCAGCTACGAGGCGAACATGCGTTGCTACAACTAGTGAAAGTTACACCTCGTAGCACTTCGATTTCCTCAAGGGCAAAGGAGCTTTGACAATCCCACTCCATATGACAATTTTCGAGCCCACGGAGTACATTGCGTGGGTTATGTCTATGTCATTTCTCGTTGTTGAGATAGCTTAATTTGATTATGATACTAAGGGAATTTTGGATTTTTGTAACTAAAACTTGCACTTAGAGATAATCATCATCTCGATAGTTTTAGGTTTCTCTCTCGCTATGCTTATTTTGCCCTAGCTCCATATGATAAACCTCTTGTTTAGTGTGGAGGAACTCGACTCTGTTTGATGGATTTCTTTCAACTTGTGTAGGCTTTTCCTTTTTTTGTTTTTAAAAAATAAACTTATTTCATGTCAGTGTCGTTATTTTAAAGGTAAATATCAAAAGCACACCTCGCTTTCGGCACACTAACCACTTACATACCTCTAGCTTTGTATATACCATTCACATATATCTAAACAAAACTCATATTGAAAAGACTAAATCGCTTCTCCTTGCAAACTCATTTTAGCATCCTTCCTAAAGTTTGGATTATTGGTTGAGGTATTTTCTGAAAAATAAAGATAATTTTTTAAGTATATTATACGAGAATAATTGAAGTGGGTGTGCAAAGGGTGCGTTTGGATGGGCATTTAGAAAGCCCATCCAGCCCCCAAAGCCCCTTCAGCTAAAGAAAAGGTGTTTGGCAACCTCCTCAAGGGTCCTTGGAAATGGGTGTGCAAAGGGTCCTTGGAAATGCTGAAAACATATTTTTCCTTCCTAAATTACCCTCGTTGATTTTTCTTATTTCCGTTATTACCCTTTTATTTATTTTTTTTTTAAAATGTAAAAGGAGCAACCCTTCGCCGGACCGGCGAAGATGGCGGCGGCCGCCGGCGAGCGGATCTGGCGCCGCGGCCGTCGGGCGAGGTCGCCCGAGGCCGGCGACCTCCGGCGAGGGTCGCGCGACCGCCGAGGGCCGCCGGAGGTCGCCCGACCTCGGGCGACCGTGGTCGCTCGACCCGGGGCCGCGCGACCCGGCGGCCCTCGCCGTCGCGCGACCCTCGCGAGACCCGGGCGGCGGTCGCCCGGGTCTCGCGGCCCCGGGTCGAGCGACCCTCGCCGAGGGTCGCCGAGGTCGGGCGACCTCCGGCGGCCCTCGGGCGGGTCGCGCGACCCTCGCCGGAGGTCGCCGGCCTCGGGCGATTTACTCGGCCGGCGGCCGCCGGCGCCAGATCGCTCGCCGCTGGCCCGGCCTTCGGGGCCGGCGAAGGGTTTATCTCGAATTTTCAAAAAAAAAAAAAAGAAAAAGAAAAAATAATACCCATCAAAGCCCCTTGCAAAAGTTTATTTTACCAAACACACATCCAGCTCAAAGTCCATTTGCAAAAATTTTTTACCAAACACAACCGTATTTTCCCAAAATAGCTTTGGGCTTTCAGCATTTGCATTGGACTCAAAGCCCATTGCAAATGCTGAACCAAACGCAGCCAAAGTAATCCCAAAAGGTAAAATTGAAGCATGTATTTGGTGCTTTCAAAGCAAGAGATATCTAAATGATCAGTGGATAAAATGTGAGATATATTTTTGATAATTTTTCCTTGATTTTCCACATTTATGCAACTCATGTGGGCGATAGGATATATCTTTCTTTTTTTGGGTCTGCAGTAGCATGCATCTATTCAAAAGCTTGTTTTCTCATGCTCTCTCTCTCTCTCTCTCTCTCTCTCTCTCTCTCTCTCTCTCTCTCTATATATATATATATATATACTACGTCTCAAATAGCCATCTCACATGTTTCCCATTATCGTCTTGCTATATATTCCCATGAAAAAGTAGACAACTTTAAAGTCAAAAATATCATAATTGGCAGAATTTCGAAGGATTATCATCTTCGATGAAATCAGGTCTTTTAGAGTGTTTGATACATTTTTCATCTTTAACTTCCAAATTTGTCTCTTAGCTGTGAGAATATCAAGTCATATACCTTTATAATATCAAACACCCAAATCTTTAAAATATACAAATATTAGCATTTAAAAGCATCAAACATTTTTCATGATTTAAAAAAAGTATTATTTAATTTTCTAAAAAAGCATTTTACTTTTATGAGAAACTCAATCACGAGATTTTAATGCTATTTCAATTAACTATAGACTAACTAAACATGTTATAATCCTGTTTCTAGTCAGCCCTTTTGAATTAGTATCGAATTTCAATTTCATAGGCTATTCTCTCGTTCCTTTTTTCTTTTAGCTTTTTGGTTATAATTGAAAACATTTGCTCGAATGCACTGCGTCTGTACTCTATAGTCTGGTGGGCGCGCCTTCATCATGATCTTGGCTCGATCATGTTACTTTTAGAAGCAGGAAAGATTCGTTTTGGTTCGAAATGTGAACGGGGGAAAGTGCGGTTCTTATCAATCACATGCAACTTTCCGTACGTGAGGGTCCGCAACACGATGGCATGGATCGCAGGAAACTTTTGTCCCTTTTGACCCCAATTCATCGTATGCCCGTCCCACACGGGTCGTGGCTATCGTGGGTTTTGATAAAAACTTATTAAATATTGCTTTAATAAAGTAACATAAAACTATTAATCGCATTTATTAAAAGCAAAGATTGGGTGACGTGTCGTCTGTTAATTTGGGAGCGGTTCCTCGACAGATTAGACGGTAGTCAAACCCAATTTGATATGGGATTAATTTTTAATTCTTATTTACTTTAAACTTTGCGATAAACAGATTTTATATTGTTTTCAACTGGAAAAATCTAAAACTCGAACGGCATCAGGACACTGGTACTCTAATATTTTAAAATTTGGTAGAAAAGCAGAAATGCATTTCTTGAAATTTTGATAGAATTGGTTGTGTCACAACACAATCCATCATCTTGTTGTGAGCAATCCTTAATTTGCTTGAGTCGTGATGGTATTGCTTTGGGCATTAGGATTCGTTTATGTAGAATTGATCTTGTCTACAACGTAATATTTTTACTACATATTTTTACTACCCAAGTAGGTAAAAATTAGTGCAAAAAGGGAAAAAAAAAAACCCACACCAACCCTTGCTATGGCAATGTAGAAGGCCACTCCAAGATTGTCCATTTCTTGCTAATATATTAATAGGACTATTTTATGTTGTCGTGACTTGGATAAAATTGTAGAGAATATCTAAATGTGACTCAGATGGAATTGTTGAGAATATCGAAATACCAATTTCGCCTAAACCTCTCTAGACTCGTGGTGGTTGGAAGTCTTCAATCTTCATCATGTTGAGTAATCTAGCAGAAAAATTAATTTTGCTTCGCCAGAGGTAAAAAAGGCCAAATGATGTAGTGGAAAAAAGAGTGTGTGTGTGTGGGGCCCGGGGGGAGTTTAATAAAGTGATTAGCCAAAATAATATGTCAATGACTTATCATATCAGTATATTCCACTCAAGAAAAAATGATGATCGATGCAATATTCATTTATATATTTCAATTTTATAATTAAGTATAATGTATATAGATTAGGCATATCTAAAGGTGATTAAACATCGAAGAGTACAAAACTCCGAAAGGCATAGTGAAATAAAGAAACCCCAAACGAGATACTTTCTTAGGGTTCGTTGGTTTCACTAACTTCTCGTTGCTAAAAAGAAAATAAAATATTTTTCGTGTCTGTTTAATTAGAAAACAAGTTTTAAAAATTGGTTGTATGGCATTCGATAAATAGTGAATCTACTAAAGATAGCTTGTATAGTTAAAAATTACTAGCAACGACTAACAAATTAGAATTAACGTCTTTGATTAGTCAGCAACCCACCAAAATAACAAGACTTATTTAACCACATTTGTAAAATATCATATATGATATATATTTTTTTGGGAATGTAAAAGAATATGAACATTAATGAAACATATTCAGGAGATAATAGACAAGATTAATGAAACAAAAAAGACGAGACTTATTGACTAAAAATCTTTTAAAAAAATTGATGGGAGATGATAAATAAAAAATTAAGGGGACTTATTCTTTTCACTTGGACACATGGCAAGAAATTATGAAAAATGATTTCTTTTTTGTACGTAATCATTTTTCCTAATCGGAACTTATTATTTACAATAAATGAATTTATTCTCTTCGTTGATCGACTAATGTTTCGTCGTTTATAAATTGAAAAGCCTGAAAACAATTTTTTCAGAAATGATTTCCGTCAACCGAACTGACTTAACTCACATACCGAGAGTCCTACTGTTTGAAGTTTGTGTGTCTCTCTCTCTATATATATATATATATATCATGTTGTCCCACACCATTAATAATTTAAGGTTGTCCACGAACTAAATGACACGTCTAAGAAATCATCTGCCTCGCCCTACTTTAGCTATGCCTTCTGTACTTTGTACGGAACCATCCCCGCCCTCCCTTTTTTCTCGATGCCCAGCGTTTTAAATTCAACGTGGGGTAGGTCGGATTCCGTCAAAGATTTATGCCACAAAAGACGACCCCATAAAAGCAAAAGAAGAAAGGTCGACGATCGATATGTCATCGCGCAATATTGATCAATAAAGGCATGGCCCTACCGCCTGTTCCTAACGCGTGGTTCTGCTCATGTCGTGGGGAGGGAGTCGTTCGATTGCGGCGACCCACCACTTCCATGTCCCGTACGCAGCTACGAGGCGAACGTGAGTTGCTGCAGTCAGTGAAAGTTACGCACCGTGGCCCCCTCGATTTCCTCGAAGAGGCAAAAGAGCTTTTGACAGGCTCGCTCCCCAGGACCATTTTTGAGGCCTCGCAGGACCATTCTTATCGTCGTTGAGATAGCTTTGAATTCGATTTTGATAGGAGGGAATCTTGGGTTTTGTAAAAGAGGAACGTGTCGGAAAAAGATGTTGAGTTTCTCTTGCAATGCTTGTTTTGCTCGGACTTCGAATGAAGTGCTCTTGTTTGGTATCGGGAATTTGCCACCCTGGTCTAGAATTTTAACAAGTTTCTCTTGACCTGTGCAGGTTTTTTCTGCTCTCTATTTTTTAGCGATAAATTATTTGATGTCCACATTACCACGACTCGATGCAAGACCAAGTAAATTAGAGAACTCCAAATGGTGAAAGAGCTTGAGGAGCCATAAGCCAATCAGACCATGCATATCGGTTCTTTACTAAACTGTTAAGATTTGGCACACAATTACAAGGAATAGAGAGTAAAAGCAAAAAAGAGAATTCGAAATATAATGTTTTATCTTGATTCATCCTTAAACTAGGGTTACGTTCAACATATAATTCTATTAAAATTAGCACTTTGCACCTTTCTATTTCATTGAGAAAGAGATTATATATATTCAGTAATTATTCATGAGTCTAAAATTATAAAGGTTCAAACGACAAAAGCTCTCTAGTGGCTATAGGGTGCTGCCCCCACGATCCTGCTGGGCGATCAGTGGACTCTGCTCGCTAATCGAGAAGCAGGACCTTGTGGCTTCTTATGGATAGGAGGCATAAATCACATCCCACCGTAGACTAGTGTCGTGTTAGTATTCATGAAAGATTTATACACCAGCTGCGCATTCATTTTCTTTCATTTTGAGCAAGCAACCAACACTACAACGAGCAGGAGTCTAGGGCTGAGGTCAGGCGCACAAGTGAAAGCGTGAATAAAGAAAAGACCTTTCTCTTTATTGAAACTACTAATGTATATCCTGTACCCCATTTTAGTATCTAGATCAAGTTGGCAACTTGGGGGAGCAGAAAGTCACATGCTTTTGTTGATTGGTTATGACCACAATAAACCCACTGAATTGCCACTGTTTTTCCCCCCTTGCTACTGGCTTTTTTGGACCACCCTCAGGCCTAACTGGCCTAACTGGTATTTGCAATATTGATTTTACCTTTTAAAAGCACGGAGAAGAGAAGAGAAGAGAGGAGAGGAGAGGAGAGATAGAATGAAGGAGAAGGTGTGTGGTCCCTGGGGAAAAGCATGAGAGACAGGGCACACAAAATGTCAACCTACTGTGAGGGCTTTGAGGAAAGGTTAGGAGGGATGGGACATTTCTGTTCAAGCTGTGACTCCCATTTGCTTTTCTGTGACGATTTGGTTGGTATTCATGTGTCCTGTCTTGATTCTCATTGGCTAGGAAAAAAGAAATTGACCAAGCAAAGCAAGAGAACAGTAATACAGTCCATAGGCAGGAGTTTGGCAAATGCTGCTTCAGCACTCTTTTAGGGGATTAGGTCGGAGGGAAAATTTGCAAAATATCCTTTTGGGTAACATTAGTGGGTAATGTGGATTAACTCAGGGCTTAGCATTTATCCAAGTTAGATATCCCACTTGGAGAGGAAAAAAAACTTTGTAATATACATCTGGGATCGAGATAAATAGAACTAGCGTTGCGCTCCTAATAAAGATAAACATCTAATGCTCATTCTACCCTCGACTCTGTATTTGTAGATATAATCTGCAGAATTCTCAGAAATCTATCGCGTCAACTGGAAGAGATGTCGCCCTGTGAAGTGGTTGTGGAAGCAATGCGCCTGAATAGAAAGTCTTGGCAGTGGTCATCTGCTCAGGGCTGTATGACCCACTCGCAGCCTCACGGCACTTGTCAGCTACGTCGGCACATCTCTTCTCAGAATTAACTGGAGCAAGACGAGGGAGACAGTTTCCAGATGAAAATTCCTTGAGGAGATGTCCATTTGTTTCGATATCAGATTCGGGTGATGGAAACGGTGGAAGAACCCAATTAAGTCTATCTTTCCTCGGTACTGTGCAACTGTAACTTGCTCTAGGACTCGAGCACTTAGATTTGATCCCTAACTGTTTGTCTTTAAGCTCCCTCAACTGCATTTGATACTTGGCCTTGAGCCATCTCAGTTCTTGCCTTATCTCATTCTCATAATCGTCTGAAAGAGCTTCCAAAGGATTTCCTGAATACGAGCTCCTTTCATTCAACTTACTCTCATTGTCCATAGTGATGATCTTCTCTTCATTTGGAGATTCGGATCCAGTAAATGCCTCATGTGCTTTGTCACAATGGATATCCCTCGATTCTTGCGAATTTGACTCTGGAACTTCGCGCTGAGCCCAAATGTCAGTGTGGGGAACTCCATAGCACTGGCTCAATGGGTCAGGCCCGGCTTTGGAACCTTCAACTTGGTATGTGATTTCTTCAAAACGACCGTGCACAGCGGCACCTTCGTGCTTGGAACACTGAAGAACTTGCAAGTTATGGGTCGAAGATGCATAATCCAACATCGAGCCACTTGAAGCACAAGTTTGACATATGCTTGTACTTTGGTGTTGAGAACTTTCCTCCACCGCAATTTCCCTTTTCCATTCTGGGACTAATGTTGCGATTTCCCCATCAATCATGTCGGCTATTCTATTGACATCTTGGTCAGTAATGTCGAGTTCAGCAACCATTTCACTCGCCACACTCAATGCAGTGTCAGTCTCCAGATCGAATGGAAAGTATATGTTTCGAATGCGTCCTGTACGGGAGAATTTGGCACTCAAAGTTCAGACTCATGAACCAGTTTTGATCTTAGGACAAATCGAGTAAAAGCAAGACTTATGTGAAACTGCTCACCTTCTTTATCTGCAATTCGAAGCCTCAAGAAAATTCCTTCATCTTCTTGTCTCCTTCCTTTGATGGTAATGTCGACGTCAGCTGGATACTCATCCTCTTGACAGGTGAATAGATTGATCTCGCTAGATTCAAACTCGAACTCATGATACTCCGACTTGTGTTCGTGTTCATAACCGAGATAATTAGAGCATGCATCAATAAGTGAACTGGTACTCTGACAATTGCTATAAAGCGGTTGTCTTACGAGAGGACCTGCTTCATCACAGTCGCCATGGTAATTCAATGGCCTCAAATCATAACCGTAATCGTCAATTTGAAGAAATGGGTCCTTTAATAGCTCCTTAGCAGGTAGCCTACGAGACACAGTAGCCAAGCATTTCTCCACAAATTCTCGCACCTCAGGATCTTTAACTTTGTACAAAGCCTCTGGCTTTTTGCCCTATAACAAAGATACAGTCATGAGAAGAAGTGCAGAAATTAACTTTCATATGCTCTAAAAGAAAAGAGAAAAATTCATACAGAAATAACTTTCTTGTAGATCTGAGCAGGATGCGTGCACTCGCTGTATGGGTAGTCAAAAGTCACCATCTCTAATATGCACATCCCGAAGGAATAAATGTCGACTAACTCATTATATTCCTCCTCATAAACCTCTGGAGCCATGAACTCCGGTGTTCCTGATCCATATCATCGAAAGAAAAAAATTTGGAACTCGTTACATCACATATCACTTTGCGACTATCAAAATCTAACATCAAACAAGAGACTGACTGTATGTTAAACTTCTAGAGGTTGCGAATTTACCAACACAGCGAGCAGCATGGGATTTCCTCAGAATCGCAGCGAGCCCGAGATCGCCAATCTTGACCTCTCCTTGGTTCCCATTGATGAAGATGTTGTCGCACTTGAGATCCCTATGGATCACAGGCGGGTCATGGCAATGGAGGTACAGCAACCCTTTCAAAATCTGCCTACACCAATGCTTCACCGCTCTAATGTTGACCCTCTTATGTTTCAGCCTATATCTACAAAGAAACAAGAAGAACGTGAAATTAAAAGAAAAGAGTGCTAATCAGCTAATTAACAATCATTCTACTCAAAAGGCCATGTAAAAATGCATCAATCAATGAGATACGGAAAGAAAATTAAGTGGATTCTAGTGATGCTTACTGTCTGAGAGTGCCAGAGGTGAACATTTCAGTGACAAAATTGATGTTCCTGTTGGTGGTATCCACCCAGGAAGTGTAGAACTTCATTATGTTCTCATGCTTCAATGTCTTGAGCAGGTGGATTTCGCGGTACAGCCTCTCAAGATCTTCGGGTCTCTGCAGGAAATCATAGAGCTTCACTTGATTCCATGCCACTTCAATCCCTTCATACTCATCAAATGCTCTGTAACTATTAACAACACAAAAAATCATAAAGGAGAATCTGGAATAATCTTGCAATCATTTCCAAAACAAAGGGCATAAAAAGACTCGAATTTAAGAAGAAAATCTCATACACTGTCTTGGAAGCTCCTTTACCAAGAATTTCATTGTACTGCAACAGAAAGAAAAGCAACCATGAATTAAACATGTACCGGACAAGGTCATATTTTTAACAATAAATTAGAGAAAAATATATAATGTAAAGAGATTGAGGCATGAGGGCATGAAGATTACTCTTCCATATCTTCCAGTAGGATCGACCTCCACGAACTCAGACAAGTCCGGCTCAACATCTGAAACTCCGTTCATTCCTCCTTCACTTCTGCTCTTCAGAGTCCTTGGCACTGAGATGGACACCGTCTTCTTCTTTGATGCAAAAACTGGAGATGAGGAGAGAATGAGAGCGAAAAGAGAGCACCAATATGGGTCGGGGACGATATTAATAGTGCCCAGAAAGGTGAAAACGAAAAAAATATGATTTTTTCATAAATTTGTGAAGGGGAAGGAGAGAGAGAGAGAGAGAGAGAGAGAGAGACCTCGGTTAGTTCATCTATAGAGGACAAGGCTACTCGCCAACTACCCAAAGACAACGAGGCGGAAGATTTCACGAATTTTAAGCAACCAAAAAAAGAGAGAAAAATCAAGAAAACAAATGAGGAAAATAAACATACGGGCAAGAAATTTTGTAAGGCCTGTACTGCAGAGTGCCCCAACACCACTAAGGAACGGAACCCGACAAAACAGCTCTCTCTTTCGCTTGTCTGCTCTGTGCTTTGCCGTGCTTTCTATCTCATCACGAGCCGTATGTAAATATTAAAATCTCGAAAATCACGAAACATGCAATGACGGAAGCTCCTTCCTCTCTCTCTCTCTCTCTCTCTAGCAAAGGACCAACCAAATTTAAACTATTGCTATTTTGGATAATATTGAGCGAGTGGCTTTCTTGGAGATGAGAGGTGCGTGTTGATCTTTTGGGGGGAGATGGATTTCTTTTATTAAAATCAAGAAAAATAGAATGGTGGGATTTTTTTTTTAAATGTGTTGAATATGGTGGATCTGGTGGAATCTCGTGAATAGAATTATAAATAAAAAGGGGCTTGGCAAGAGTGACGAAAGAAATTTTAAAGGTGAGACGACAGGGAGGTCTAAATTTTCAATTCGACTTTTATATTCTTGTTCATGGATGCATACGAGGCTACTGAAATTTTTAGGAATTTTATGTACTTAAAAAAACTTGGATTGCTTGGTGAGGGATAGGATTCTATCTGGGTTGGGCTTCTAGGTTTCATGTCAAACTAATGATGACATGCCACGTGCAACTGTTTCTACTAAACTTCTTTTGTTTGTAAATTGATTTGCATCAATATAAATATCTGATTGGCCAACTAAAAGCGGAAAAAAAGAAAGAATGAAAGATAGATGAATAAACAATGGATTGGGATATGCATTTTTGTTTATGTTAGTTTCAGTGAAAATATCTATATAGTATGATGAGTATATGTGTATAAATCATGTTACCATGTTCTTAAAGAAAATATTTAATATCTAACATATTATTTGTTCGAATAGAAAGATGGCATCTTGAAAAGCATGAGAAATGAAAAGTTTATACATATGTTGAGGAGAGCAAAGTTTGGCTAAAGCATAATTCATCGATGAACAAAATGAGCAGTGAGCTATAGCTCATTGATAATCTAGGATGTTGATACACCGAGATGGTCAGATTAGTGCATAGGCACGAATCAACAAACTTGAAGGAAATCCATTGAAAAAATCATTGACGGCAAATAATTGTAGGTTTTGCTAAGTGTTGAAGTTGTGTGATTAATGAACAAAACAGAGATTTGCCAACACATCATACGAAGCCAAAAATGTTGGATTGACACGGACGCATGATTGTCAAGTAAATATGCCTATAATTTCGGGTTTTGTTACTTGTTGCGGAAAATCACGGTAAGTTGACAAAGGATCATGTCTAAAATTTCATAAAACATAACTGTTTATTAATAATTATAAAATGGAGCTAGGAGGTTAGTCCTGGATTCAAAATCCGCACCTGTTTTTTAAATAACTGTTGATGGTGGAATATAATGGTCTATCTTGTAATTATTGAGTATGACCAATCAACACCTAAACACTTTGTTCTTATGCAAATTTCCTTTTGATTTTACTTTCCTTCCGAATTTACCCTTCTGGCGCTTTAAAATTAACGTACCTTTTATCTCTCATTACCTTTAATTACCGTTACTTGCACTTTAATCTCCTTAGATTTACAATCATTTGCATTATTCATAGTCAACATCCTTTTTCCTTAACTTTTGTCAAGTTTGATTTTTTTTCTTAGCATTCCCATTGCGTAATCCGTGATACTCCGCCCAACATGAAATGTTCTTAATGTTAGTTGAGTCCCTAATTCTCCAACAGATCGACATGCAATAACACCTACAACTTCCCCCACTTCGACTATGTTGCCATGAGTAGAACTTCTACCATAACATAATCGACAAATTTAAAGTGCACTCCCAAAGTAAAAGGGGTTGTATCATGTATGACTAAAAATCCATCTCTTCTTTTGCTAGTTAAAAAGGTTACATTGGTCAATTTCGGATGTTAGATGTAAAACTCAAATTTCAACTAATTACCAATAACACGAAGTGAGTTTACTTGAGTTTAAACACGATTGCAACCAATATAGATCAAAATTCAATTTCATTTTGATAACAACTTTGTGTCCCTCACGTTGATACTGCCATAAATCCACATTATATATTAGATAATGTAAGGAGGTAAAGTGTACATCTATTTCCAACAACTATGGTCGATAATTCAAGTTGCCTAATAATACCTAGTCGAGGTGCTTTCGGACATAAAAAGAAGAAGAAGGAAAATTGATGGATTCAGTAGTAGATGAAGTCTTCTTGTAAACAAATATAAGGTCAAAGCCGAAAGTAACCCAAACCAAATATTATAATAATTGAAAACATGTACCAAGATTAATGAAAAAAACGCTATTTATTGTACACTTTGCTGCTTAAGATTTTATTCTTTTGTGGAAAATTGTTCATGGATAAAATCACGGTGGTAAATTCCACAATTAGAAACGTTAATCTTAAAGCAAGAGTTAGATGAAGAAGCTAAAGCTTGGGTAGGTGGGTCTCACGTAATCGTTGGCTGCGTATCCTTTGCCATCTTCACGGCCTTAAAGTAAAGTGTGAAGCAAATGGTTCATTCGATCAAAGATGCACAAGACAGGGCATCTAAGCTCCATTGACAAAAAGTAGAAAGGGATGATAGTTTCTAGACTTTAATTCAATATAAAAAAAATCATCTTTGAACTTTTTAATTTGTGAAATGTAGCCCTTAATTTTTGGCCTAATATGGAATGTTATCTCCGACTTTCTAATTTGTTCAATGTGATTCTTGAGCATTATAGATCGGATCAAAATTCAAGATTACATTAAATAAACCAGAAGTTCAAAGACGATATTGCACATTTGGTAATTTTTTTCAAGTAAATTTCCAGTGCATCTTAATTCTTCTAGGCTTCGTTGGATTGATAAAGGTGTATCCACAATTGCAGTGGATGAGCAGCTGTCACGCCATTCTTAAGGCGGAGAGACCAGAGTGGATTCCCTATGGAAATTTCGACGGACCAATTAAAGCATGGACTAGGAAAGCTGTCTAGTGTCCGGGTGCTCCGCCTATAGACTAAGAAACAGCCAAATAAAGAAAAATCAAAGTCGCCACCTGCATATAGACTAATAAACAGCCAAATAAAGAAAAATCAAATTCGCCGCCCACCGAGATACACCGTATATAAATGGATTACATAGTCTTTTACGAGATCACAAATTCAAATATATTATGTGACCAAATATATGACTGACTTTTGTCTCGAACTTTTGCTATCTCACGCGAAGAGACTTCCTTTTTTCTTACACTATAATGGACTTGTGATGGCTAGCTAGTAAACCTATATATTGATTGAGGGGAAAAGTGCCAAAAAAGTCATAAACCTTTTGATATTATGTTAATTTTTTCCTAAACCTTTTTTTAGTGCTGATTTAATCCTAAACCTTTTTACGTTGTATCAATTCAGTTATTTCCGGTCAATTTTGGCCAGATTTTGTTGACTGAATGCCGGTCAACTGACGTGGCGCTTATCGGCGTTGATGTTGATTTTTAATAATATTTTAATATTTTTTCTTTTATTATTATTTTTTTATTTTTGTCTTTTTCCTCCAACCAGTCGCCAGACCTTAGCAATTAGCCAGAGGTGATGGCCGACGAGGGCAAGGCCGACCTCGCCGGCCACCTCGTGGGCGAGGCTCGCCTCACCCATGGCCGGCGAGGCTCGACCTTGTCGATCCGACGAGGGCGAGCCTTGCCCATGGCTGACGAGGGCTAGTGAGGGTGAGCCTCACCCATGGCTGGCGAGGACCGACGAGGGCAAGCCTCGCTCGCTCGGTGGCCAGTCGCCGGACCTCGGCGATCGGCTGGAGGAAAAAGATAAAATTAAAAGATAAAATTAAAAAATTAAGAAAATTAAAAAATTATTAAAAGTTGTCAACGTCAGCGCCGATGAATGTCATCCAATTTAACCTGGTACGGTCAACAAAATTGACACCAAAAAAAGATTTTGGACTAAATTGGCACAAAAACAAAATGTTTAGGACTTTTTTGGCACTTTACCCTATTGATTGAGTAACTACCCTCAAATTGAAAATTTCATATTCTCCGCCTTTTTACTTATCTAGATTAGATTTTTGTAAAATATGTGAGACTTTTATGTGCATTACCCTTTTACTTATCAAAAAGAAATTATTAATGCCACAAGAGATCTTAGATCGGTACATCTATGTTATATTTATCTTAAATTAATTTTTGTGTCATTATAAGATCTCAAATTGATGCCCTCATGCCATGTTTACTCTAAATGTGTAATAAAAAAAACACCCACATCGTAATTATCCTAAAAATTAGTTTGAGCAAATGTGACACGAACACATAAGATTAGAAATTTTTATAACATGAAAATTAATTAGGAGGTGAATATGTTGTGGAAGTACCAATTTGAGATATTTAGTGGACTCAAATTAAAATAAAAGAAAAAGACCAATCTCATCTCAACTTGGATTCTTCCTCAAGGAGCTGGGTTAACTTGTGGTTGAGGACAGTGCTATAAGGCTTGTGGACATTTAATCCATTCTCACTCACTTCAGGCACGGGAGACTACTATACCTGCCTACTCAGTAGTAGCCAGAACATAAGTTCTGACGTGGTGTCTACCTTTAACACCGTGAGGCCCCCATAATAGAAGTTCTGACGTGGTGTCTACCTTTAACATCGTGAGACCCCTTAATTCTCTGTCTATTTTTGTCTTCCAGATAGAGAGGGAATACGAGGATAGCGCCGGGTCTCTTACCCCAAGGCAGTTTTCCCGCCTATTTCTTCTGTGAGCCTTTTAAGGACCTGCTCAAGTGCATTTTTGAGATATTTATTGGACTCAAATTAAAATAAAAGAAAAAGACCAATCTCATCTCAACTTGGATTCTTCCTCGGGACCCTTAAAAGAGACTGGGATTGGAATATCTCGGACATCATCTCCTCGTTTTCTTGAAAGAAGACCAACATGCACATCTAGATCCTTCGTTTCGGAAGCAAAATCCGACCCGTCGTCTGCAGTATTAAATGATCCTAAATTGGTGCTCCAATAATACTCAAGTTGAATTATTTACATTGAGCTCGATTTCCTTCTCCTTCCGTAGAGAAACCGGTCGTCGCCTATACAAGTCTGTTTCCACACATTTTAAGTATGTTTCCAGACATTTTAATTATCCAATTTTATCCTAAATACATCTAATCTGACGCATTTCGACTTTCGATTTTACCTTCAAGACATCGAAGAATCATTAGGTTTTGAATTTTTCGTTTTTATCCTAAAGACCCCTATGACAATGTAAACTAATAAAAGAATAACCTAAATACTAACATACCTAATTGTAAGAAAATTACAATAAATGATTCATTATATAAAAAATTTTTTTTTTTTTTTTTTGAAAAAAGCTTATCTTATGACTATGTATCAATGAATTTTACCATACATCAATGATCAACGATTTCAATTTTTTTTTAAACATTTTATCGATCTGATTCACTTAACTGTTGATTAGTAAATATGCTATTTTGTTTTGCTCCTTAAAAAATTGCGACGACGTAACAAGCTCCTTGAAAATTGAGAGTGTATAATGATTTATAAGAATAAGATTCTCATAACCAAAGAAGTAAATTATCTTTTACATCTAATTATTCTTTTACATTCCTCAACTATATTTACTTCACCTTTGGAGTATCAAAAATTTGTTACGCAAGACTTTACAAAAGTGCGTATATTAATAGCATAACTCTTGCCTTTGATACAATCGCATTTTGTTCGGGTCACGTTGATTCTATTTTAAGGGAAAAAACATTTGCAGCCACTCTGGACTTAAGTTGTGTGGTATGAAATATATCGACTACAAATTGCGACAAAAAGAATTCGTTGGTTGTTTTGTACATAAGTTTCGTAACACCAAGTAATAGAATACAAATGATACTTTGCAGTTTAGCAGCGGACCTTTATTCGATAGACTAGACTTATACACATTCTGTGCCATGACTCGCACATCTAGGAGATACGTTATAAGACCTGGCGCATGTGGATTTTCGCAAGTGCATTGATGCCATAAGAAACTTTCGAGTGTCTCCGACAGAAGGAGGATGCATGGCAACATCATTCGTCTTTTGTCGCGGAATCCGAGGAGATCAACCGGAATTTGAGGAGATCAACGACGACATTTGCAAGACGTAGAGAATAGTCGCACGAGGAATTCGTAGGGAAGACGAAAGTGTTGTTGTTTCTCCTAACGTTTAGTCAATTGCTAGCTCCAAAATGTCGGATTGAAACAAATCGTTATGTAAATTAAGCGAGTTCAGTTCCAAAGAGAAACTCAATTTGTCTTGCTCGAATCACTCCATTCGGAGAAGTTGTAAAGGCACCTTCCATCCCTCAAGCTCTCGAGAATAGTTCCAGAAAGTAATTAGCACATGTAATCCACCTCAAGAACTTATTAATTAACAACGATTAACAGCGAGAAATGCGACAAAGCACAAGGATTGACGTCAAAACATTGTAGTTCACCAAACCTTAGTTGATCTAATAATCTGAATCATATTCTTGTTATTGTCAATTGAGTTCCTCCGACATAGTTCACTTCCAATTTTGTCGGAAGATTCGTATGTTGAATTGAAAAATAATGATACATATACTTTAACTCAATGTGTATAGGGGTGTGCATGGTCCAAGTGGATGGTTTTCGACCTACAACGGGAACCGCCCGCCAAGAACCGGTTCCAAAAAATTGGAATCGAAAACTGCCCGCTAGTTGCATGGATCCACTGGGGAACTAGACCGCCGGTCCGGTTTGGTTCCCGAGTGGATCCATAGAATTGATCCAACCTCCGTGCCTTCTCCTTTTCGCCCTCCCCACATCTATTTATTCTGGCTCTTTCGACCATGATAGCTTTATTCTTTTCAAGTACTAGCGCCGCGGTGGCAGTGGTCGAGACCCTCGCGCCGCTTCCGTCCCAACCACCGCCACCATCTTCACCACTGCCTCCGTTGTTTCCCGCTCCTCCCTTGAGACTGACAATGAGGAGGACAATGGGGATGATGAGCCATTCTTAGATGTGGAGTTTGCCCTTGTCCCTGAAAATGAGGACGATGAGGGGAGGCTTGAGGAGGGGGAGAAGGGAGAGGGGAGGTAGAAGCAGGATGAGCCTAACAACGAAGAGGACAATAGTGACGGTGAATGCGGAGGTGGCGATAAGGATGGCGACAATGTGGAGAGAGAGTTCAAGTTCGAGGGGGGAAAAGAGAATCAACTTACTATTTCGTCGAATTTGGACTAGGACTCGAAGGGAGATGAGTAGATCCGAAGGTGAATTGGAGAGAAAGAGCGAGTTCGGGGAGATTTTGAACTAAGAGAGACAAGATGGAGTAGAAGAGTAATGAATTGAGACAAGATGGTGATTGGAGCCCTAAATTGTAGATTTACAAATTTCGAATTTTTTAATATTAAAAATTAATGTATTATTATAATATAATCGATCCGATTTGGGTGGACGGATCTGCTCAATGGGCAGAAACTTGACCGTTATCCATCGGTTTTTATAAATTGGAATTGAAAATTAGACAGGTTTCTTTAAGAACACCGGTTCGGATGGTTTAGGTCCGATTCGGTGATCCCAGGGTCCCAATTCTTTTGCACACCCCTAATAGTTAAAATTTTAATTTATTTAATATGATTACTAAACTTTATCCTAATATACAATATGGTCCATAAACTTTTTGTACATATTCAATTTAGTTTAATTTTCAATGTTATTCTTTCATTAATTCAAGTTGAGGGATAACATTGAATATTTTTATATAATCCAAGACTAAATTGAATATTTGTCAAAAGCCTAGAAACAGCATTAAATGAATGAGAAGTTTAAGAGCTATTGCACATTGAGATAAAATTCAAACACTATATTGAACAAATTAAAAGCATATAGACCACATTGTATATTGGATTAAAGTTCATGGGCTATTTGTGTTATTCTTCTTGGCAAAATACAACATATTGGCGGCATATTAAAGTGAAGGTTGCGGAAACGAAATTCCCATTCCCTGCGAGAGGCAACGCGGAATCCAAATACGAAGCTAATACGCACTGCTCGACCAGTCGCTTTCCGCGGTCCCCGCCACCCTACAATGGGGCCCGCCCCGACCCGACCCGAACGCACCACCGTACGACCCGTCGTTCTTTCCGTTATGGCAGTCCTTCACAAAACGCCGCCAATCAAACCACCACGGACGAAGAGCAGAGCAAACGGAATTCTACCCCGTCACGTCTTCCGCTTGCTTTACTCATTCGCGCGCGAAGAAGAGGACGACGACGACGACGGCGGCGAAAATGGACGTCCCCGGCGCGATCGCCGCCGACCGGCCGACCGTCATGGTCACCAACGACGACGGCATCGACGCCCCCGGCCTGCGGTCCCTCGTCCGCGTCCTCGTCTCCTCCGGCCGCTACAACGTCCAAGTCTGCGCTCCTGATTCGTACGTCGTTCGCTCAATTTTTCATTCTATTTTTCGCCGTCGCATGCTTGCCTACGTCAGCGCGGTAGAGCTCGATCGTCTTCGTGGAGGCTTGAGTTTTGCCTTCTGATAGGACGAGTCACGAGCTGACGATCGAAAATTCTGTTTCGCGGCAATGTTGGTGCGGTGTTTGATTGAGTAGGCTCTGCGGCTGGTATTATAGCGTGCTGTGCTCATGTGGAATTCATCTCCGTGCTCGCTTCTCGGTGTTATTCGATGAACGTTGTTGAGACCGCCGTGTTAGTTGTTCTGGAATTTGATGATTTTGATGTGATGCTGGAATTCCCGTTCTATCACTCCTAGAGCTGTCGATTTTTGTCGCTGCTTTTCTATTCCTCGTTCTGATTTGTGTAAGCGACAGGGAAAAATCGGCTGTTAGCCATAGTATCACGTGGCGTCGCCCTCTTGCGGCTAAGCAAGTGAACATCGAAGGAGCAACTGCATATGCAGTCGCAGGTTTGTTTATACTTCCTGTTTGATCCTATTTCGTGATCATTTTTGGTTCGCAATATGTTATTACAAGATTAAGATTGTTCCTTTGTTTGTTTCTGTGCCTTATCTTACTTTAGGATTTGAAATGCTTGCGGCTTTTTAGGTGATGTATGTGTACATGGAAGAGGCAATTTCCCGTGAGAGGCCTGGATACGTAACGTTGTAATAAAAAGGAAGAAGAATGATGTACATGTACATAGTCCTGGCAGAGATCGTATATTTGTAGAAAGTGAGTATAATTAGTTTGGAAGGAGCAAGAGAGTTTGATTTCTGGAGGGTACTATTCTTTCCAAATTGGAGGACTTGAACCTTATTCCTACTTTTCTACATTAACTATTACTAATTGGTTTAGTTGATCTTTGAAGCTTGTAGGAAGCTTTGTGTCTCATTACATAAGCAGTAATTTTTTACTATATATTGCAAAAGTGCTAGTTTATTCGTTTCTGATAGAGGATGGAGAGTGATGCTTCTGAGATTAGCACCTAGATGAATTGCTGCTGTTGCATGGCAAGTCTGGCATACTTTTATTTTTCTTAACTTCATATATATGTATTGTTTTTATCTCGAGGTAAGACATTTTATTTGTGAATAAACTAGCACTTTTGCAATTTACATAGTTCAGACGATATTATATGATGTTCTTCCTGCTGAACCTCTTGTTTAGAATTTTTCCAGCATTAAAGATAACTACTCAATAGCCTTTAATCTTCAACAAACACTCCCAACAAGGTTGGAGAGACCCTATGGTGGATTCTATGTTTTCCTAGTAATGGCTTCGCATTTTGCAGGTACACCAGCAGATTCTGCTTCATTGGGAATCTCTAAGGCACTTTTCCCCTCGGTCGCTGATCTGGTACTTTTCAGTCTTTACTGGATAGTCATGACTGCATCAATGAGCATGAGCAAATTATAGGACAAAAGTTAGTTTGGCTAGTTTTTCTGTCCATCAACTTTTTCTGAAAGAAATGTTTTGCCTCCTGTCAAGAGAGTTTGTCACAAATTTTGAGATTCTGAATTGCAGATTCAGTCATTCTGTTGTATGAACAGACTGAATTTGGGGTGAGAAGCACTAACGATATGGCAATGAGTACCACACACAGAGCCCCTTACCGTTCTGTCATTTATACTATCTGCGTTGAAGTGTTTTTGCGTCATAAGGAAGTTGCATTTGCTCTTTGTTTGACTGAGCCCTGTTGTTGTTGTTGCTCTTTCTGTGCTGCACAACTTGATTTTGTCTGTTTCATGCATTCCTCTTATCTCTGGCAGGTGATCAGTGGTATAAACATGGGTAGCAACTGTGGATATCACATGTGAGTGGAATTTTGCCTTCTCTGTCTTCCAATTTCTTTACTCGTTGCAATTTTATTCTAGATATTCTCTTCTGAGTTACTCATCTTGCTCCAGCTTATCATTCATCCCTAAGTTAGGAAGATAACAATCAAGCAGAGTCTCATGGACCTTTGTTGTTGAATAACAAAAAAGTTGCAAAAGAAAAACGAAAAATTCTTGGGAATTAGATCACTGCTTAATTTTAAGATTAGGAAGAAATGGTAAAAAACTTTACTATCATTGAAAAATGAATTGCATGTCAAAGCCACTAAACAAGACATTCGTATCATGACTGTTACTTAAATACTTTTGTTAGACAGTTGTCTGAAATATTATTACAGATTAGCACAACTATTACTACTAAGTAATAGAAAGAGCATGATGAGTTGTACCTCAAAATATGCAACTTGAAGTTTCTGAAAAGACAGGATGCTGTAAGTATCTGGCTCTGTGCATAATAGGAAGCAGAGTGCAGTTTTCTGTATTAAATTATTGCACAGTTTTAATTAGAAAATCTTAGGTTTTTCATCCTTCAAGTTTAATGTCAATATATTGAGTTATTGGTTGAGTGGAACAAGAAATGTCATGATTATTTTACTTTGCTTGGCGGCTTAGCCTCTCAAATAATTGTATAAGTACTTTGTTTTCTTGAATTAGGATTTGAAAAATTGAAAATAATGAATCTGTCTAAACAAGAACTATCAAATAGATTGATGCCTGGCAGTCAATAGGTGTCCATTATATCCATTAAAGTCCTTGCTGTTTCTTATGATTTTGGCTGCATGATATTGCAGTGTTTATTCTGGCGCAGTTGCTGGTGCTCGTGAGGCGTTCTTCCATGGGGTGCCCTCTATTTCATTATCATATGATTGGTGGGCATACTGTTGCACTAATTGTTTATATCAAGGCCATCTCTCATTTAGTTCCTATTCATCCTTTGGCAAAAATCCTCATTTCTCTTGCATAGTAATATTTTGTATTGGAAATCCAGGGTTGGAGGTACAAGCAGTGTGCAAGACTTCAGACTTGCCGCTGAGGCTTGCTTACCTATTATTGATTCGATTTTGTCTGAGATCGAGGAGAGCAGTTATCCCGGAAATTATTTCTTGAATATAAATCTGCCAACAGATGTTGCAAATTGTAAGGTAAAGCGACTGCTGCATAAATGGGGAAACATGAAATGCCTTAGCCGTTTGGATGTGTCTTGTTCTGCTCTCTAGAGCTTTTGTCTCTTTTTAATTTATCCTTTGGATAAATATAACAGTCATTGCCTGGTTAGCATCTTAAGGTGGTAACATTCTCCATTTCATGTACCCATAAAAGGGCTATAGGCTCACTAAGCAGGGTAGATGTATAATCCAGATGGGATTGACACCAGTGACCTCAGACATGCATGGAGGGAAGATGTTATCGACAATGACAACGGATACAGATTCATTGGTGTCTGCAGAAGCTGATGCATCAACTATGTCTCAGGAACATCTTCTATTTAAGAGAGAAGTGAGAATCTTAAATTTGATTCCTTGTACTTTTGTATTAGCCGTATATTATGCTTTTTTGATTGGTTCAATGTTCTGACCGGGAAACTTATGAATATGTTTGGTTTTTCCTTTAATAACGACTTAAAATTTACCATTCTACCAGAATCTCTGATAAATTATCACTACTTCATTTTGATATCAGGCTACGAAAACAAATAACACTTGCATGAATTCTGTTGTGTTTGTTGTATTTTGCTTTTGTTATGTATCGATTGAAAATAAATTTTTTGAAATAAAATCTAGCTTTTATTATAAAGATGCTTTCTGAAGTATTCTTACACTTTAAGTTTATTGGTTATATGACTAAAATTAATAATGTTTTGGATTGGTTGAAAATAATGTTTTTACAATAAAATCTATCTTTTGCTCTAAAGATCTTTTCTAAAGTCTTCTTACACTTGAAGTTTATTGATTTTGTAAGGCTTAAATCAGTAATGTTTCTGTTTGAAATTTTTAGGTAAGAGGAGCCCAAGTTGATGATGATTGTACAGATCATCGATTTCTGAAGGAAGGATTTGTATGTAGTCTGCTCTATCTAATGGTTCATATTCATTGATCATAGGACATAACTAATGCATGATTTTGCCAGATCACTGTTATGCCCCTTGGTGCTCTTTCGCCAGCGAATATGGAATGTGAGGCTTTTTTTAAGGATTGGCTGCCAAATGTGTCTTAATGCCCTTCACTGGCTTCCTAACGCTGGTAGATGCCTTTTGTGACTAATACGTATGAGTTGAGGTTTGTACCTTTCCATTTGTTATGAAGTCTATTAAGAATTTTATTTATTTATTTTGATGATCATCTTTTCCATGAAGTGCATCTATGGCATCATATTAGAAGGAATAAGGCATGGATGGAGATGGTTCCCAAGCATTCTCATTTCTTCTATCCTTTTTTTTTTTAGCTTGATGAATTTACCTTGCTTGGTTCCAGTGAATAATATCTCTAGTACTTTATATTATCTAAGTTTTGATAATGTAAATGACCGTAAATAATTTTAAAGAACATTGAAAAGTTAAAAGCAGAGAAAAAGAAAAAAGTAGTGAGGACGAACTGATTTCTCAGTAAATCTGTATTAAACTGTCTTCTTTTGTCAGAGTTTTCTTATGTAGTAACAAGATTTTTGGTCAAAGGTGGAAGCTTTTCAATTTGTGGCTTGATGAAATGTGGAAGGGAAATCATCATGACAACGATTCTTATACAAAGTTCGTGAATATCTGTCGTATTAATTCCAAACAGTTCTGGACACTCATTTAAAACATTTTAAGAGTTGTAATTTGAAGTTGTAATGCGAACAACACGCCGCCAGGTTTTAGCACTGTCAGACTTAGAGAAGGAAAAAATTCATGAATGCACTTCCTTTGTGGACATATTTGACTTAAGATTTATGCTCGCATGAACTTTGACCATTTAGGTTCACAAAACATTAGCTCTTTTTTTTTTTTTTGAAAATGTCAGAACTTATAATTCTTGTGATAATTGTTCTTATTTTGTGGACTTGCAATTTTCAATTGTGAATCACTCACCAGAATTAGCAAGAGAACAGTTAGCCCATACTTATGATGTAGAAGGAAAACATTGCCCTGATTTCTAGTCATCTGCAGCCTGTGCACTGATCCACTGTCGATACAAAAAGTATGTATGAAGAGTATATAGAGAACTCATATTTGTATAAACGAATAGCTGAAGCACTTTTATTTCTTTTGTGTCTGTCATTTTGGCCCTCAACAGGATAGGCTATTCGAATCTCAATAAAAATGCTATCAGTACAAAAATTGCTTTGTGCACAAATTTGGTTTGATTAGAAGGGTGATGAAGGTTCTGGACTTCTTGCATTTGTTGTTAGACCATACTCCGAAGCAGATAGAGGACGTGAATGTTTGGATATTCATGGGCATACATACATAAATACAACATGGATATAGGAGTTCTTGTGCTCGCTCATATAGCATAGCTTCTATGATTCCAGGACGAAGTGGAATTTCACAAAATATGGAGACTAAATTAGAGAATGATTAGGCTGGGAAACTGTGGTACTTACCCAACTGTTTGCGACAGGGAAAATTGTCAGATATTTAAATGATGAGGAGACCTGTTTCTTGAGAATCAGTTCTCGAACGAGAAGCACACCTGCACGACTCTGCTCTTGGGAAGTAATAGGGTGATTTTGGGCATAATGTTGCTTTGGATGGAGAGGCTTGGGAAGGCTAACTAGTACAAAGATCCAACTTGATTCAAACATTGTGGTAGTCTGCGGAAGCATTAATGTTTAATGTAACAGCGTTGGGAATTATCGTAATATCTTAAGCAGCATTTAATCCTTGAAATTTATAAATCTGCATAGAAATAGCTGTAAAACTCTGTAGTGTCTCGCAAGAAGACTAGTAATCTTGTACAAATCTATGTAACCTAATATCGATTAACTAAGATATGTCAAAATATCTCATCATATTTATAACAAAAAAACTCATAATGTAGTAAAATATCTTACCATCACGTAATCACCGGCAAACCCCTAAAATTAGTGTACTTGGTTCGTTTCTTTCAGTTAACATCTAAATGATTATGTCAATGGTGGAGGTATCAATCTCATATCGTGGATAGTTTTTGTTTTCCTTCTTCACTCTAGTGAAAATCAACCTTTTCCTTTTGAAAACGCAGGGTCAAAACATCCAGGAAAAAAAAAAAAAACTTTAATTCTTGGGCCCAATTTCCTCCATGACCAAATAGACATTCCATTTATATATTTTGGCTGAGGTGAAGATGTTCAATGAAACTTAAAAAATTGAACACTTGAAATATATATATACCGTGTCAAACTAACAGTTTGCTCTAACGGTTGAGAAAACAACTGTTTGCTATTTTCTCTAGTCTCTTTTTAACATGAAATTTGCTCATTTATGCAGGATTGCTTCTCTATGTGGAAATTATATGCTTCAAACTCAAGTTATTGTCAAGGTCATTTATTTTTTAAGCCATGTCTTGTGCCATCTCTTTGCCTGGGAATCTTAAACTTCGGTAAATGGTGTCAATGTCAAGTAAGAATTGTACGAGATTTCAATTTTCCCAGTTAATACAAACGGGGTACGTCATATTTGACTACTGAAAATAATGGCATCTTCCCAATGCAATTTATGTGCAGGATTGATCTTAATTTTAAAATTCATTACCCTGTTTTCTGTAGTTAAGGTTCACTTATAGTAACATAAGGAGGACTGCGCTATTGTGAACTTGTTTTTCCCTCCCTTCTGTATTAGCCTAATCAGATCTTCCTCCTCATTCATAAAATAGTTAGCAAAAAGGAGAAATCTTTCAAAAACATCGCGTGTGTGCCATATGGCTTGTATCTGTGGAAGCATTTCGCGTTTGTTTAATTGGAAAAGATGCTGCATTCAAAATTTGGGAAAAACTGAAAATCTAGTTGGTCAATTTTTTTTATCTTTCCTTTGGAATTACAAGTATCTGTAGATGTAGTTATATAATCATTAGACAATGACTTTATAGAGCTTTTCATCTCCTCAAGTGTTGTCTTATATGTTGAGTTGTCGTAGGCCTGCAACGTTTTTGGCAATCAAATGATTTATAATGATGTCGAAATGCTAGCCCGTACCTAACTTACACGCACGTGCTTAGTGCCGATAATTAGAAAAGCTTGTGCAATATAACCTGCTCGAAAGATGTTGAAAGAAAGGCCTCCATCACCTTACGCTTACAATGAGTATGCGTAAATGCTTCTTAAACTGTTCTCCGTTTGATGGGGGAAGTCTACATGCAGCCATACAAAATGAACCAACATAAACTAGAGTTTTTTCTTTCTTATTTTCATCTTTCTTCTTCTCTTTGCAAATTGCTATTTCATGGTTATCTCGGATTGACCGCGTGATTGATTAACCCCTTTTGGGTCTCTGAATGGGGTTTCATCTAGTCAGCTGCTATCTTTATTACTCGTATGGAAACAGAACTTTCTTCTCTGGATATATCTTGTGCTTTTCCATCATTTGCCGGTTTTTCTCCTGGCTCTAATCTCCGCTGTGAAGCTTGCATGGGAGAGTCAGCGAGATCTCTCTTGGGCGATTTCCATATATTTCAATACGATGCACGTCACGACCTTCTAATATCTCGGAAGTCTTAGCAGGGTTTACTTGCTCCTTGCTCGATTTTAGTTGTAAAAAAGACCGCGATGACTCATGGAAGATCATTTCAATGCGATAATCATTTTGTTAAAGGGCAGGACATGAAAATCTCGTGTGGTGTCCCATCCATTTTTGTAGCTTCCTTGGAAGTCAACTTCAGGGAGTTTCGTAAACCAGATGAAAGGTGGGGAACTAACTGCCACCTCAACGGTTGAAACTGACAAGCCAACAAATAAGAAGCCAAAATATATACTCTCTCCATCCAATTTACCTCTCTTATTCTACTTCTTAGTGCTTTTCAAGCTCTCACTTACTCAAAATGATCATGAAGCTTTCCCTCAAGCTCATGAAGAAGAAGAAGTATCCCTCATGGGATTCTTGAAATTTAAGTTAACATAAGTCAACAATCTCAAGCTCGAAGAATTGAAAACAGAGGACGGAAGGTGTAGAGTCGAAGACGACATTATAATATATTAATGTGTACATGACCAGGGGTTTCTAGTGTATCCTGAGAAGTAGAAGAACCCCCTGCGGCTTGGAGCCTTCATTGTTTAGCGGGGACGGCAAGGATGGTGCGTTTGCCTCCACCGGAATCGACCACAGCAAATGAACGTCCTCACACGGGCATGATTTGACATCCTCGTACAGAATGTATATCCCTCTTCTTGTTACAGAACAATGCTGTCAATTTTGTTAGGGAAATCCCTTATAATGTTTTGAAGATAACAAAATAAATCAAAGGCTACTAACATGTGACCATGCAGATGATAAAACATGTAAAGGATATTGTCAAAGTCAGAAGACTGAACGTAGCACATGTCATTATGAAGATTTCTAGACTTCTGTGTCAAGGTCTGAAGACTACCAGACTTTAGTGTCAAAGTCTGTTCTACATCAGAAGTCTGCTCATTCTGACAAATTCTAGACTGAACGTGAATGAAAAACTAGAAGACAGACTCTATGCTGAAGCTGAACTAGAAGACAGACTCTATATTGAAGCTGAACTTATTCAGACTGTGTTCAGATCTTAAAGCTAAATCTATTCAGAAGCAGAATATGTTTAGACCTAGATTATAAAGTCTATTGTACTCAGACTCATATTGTAAAGTCTATTGCACTCAGACTTTACATCCTGATTCGACAAAACGTAACACGAGCCCAATCATATAACGGCTAGTGATCTTGTTTGGATTCCACATCAAGATTGATTTGATTGACTCAATCTAATTGATTAACAATTGGATATTGAAGACATGAACTTTCTATACGAAGAAGCTCTACTTATGGAAATCAAGATTCTGTTTGTATTGGCTATCGAAATCAATTTGGGATTCTACCTTTGTCACTCAACGACTACCAAATCTTCTAGATACAGATCTGTCCAATGGGTAGATTGGAAAATGATCCTCGAGATACTGTCTAATGGGTAGTTTGGAAGTGGAGGAGTATTTAAGGAGATCAATGACCGATGAGCAAGTAAGAGACGGAGCGTAGAATTTATAATTCCAAAGTCGGAACGATCTTTGTTCATACACTTGTCTTTGGAGAGCTTAAACGTTTGTGATCGTGAGAGAAATACCAAAAGAGTGACTTAGTGAGATAGTGTGATCTGCTACTAAGTGTTTGTACTCAAAATTATAATCTCTTGTTGATTGGATAGTGGAATCCAGCCAAGAAGACTGTTAGCGTGGGAGAGTGGACGTAGGCTTGGATTAAGCCGAACCACTATAAACCTTGTATTCTTATTCTCTTCCTTAACTCATTTATTTTACTCGAAGTTTATTTTATTCTGCATATATTTGCTAAGGTTTAGTTTAAACACCTATTCACCCCCTCTAGATGTTCATACTAGCTTTCACAAATTTATGTTCACAGAGAGAGAGACTCTAAACAATGTGAAAGTACAGAGCATGGAAACTAGAGCATTGAAGCAATGGCTATAGAGATGCACAAGGTAAGAAACATGAATTTAGCTGGCAGCCGGCGATGAGAACGTACTCTTGTTCGGAGGCGAGTGGAGACGAAACCACAGCTTCTTCGACGGAGAGAGGAGGGACTGAAGCCACCCCATGAGGAGGAACAGTGAGGGGCGTGGCTCATGTGTGGGAAGAAGAAAACATGAGACTCCAAGCGTATAGAGAAGAGAGGTGGGATAGAGAGAAAGGGAGAGAGCAAAGGGAAAAATAAATACAAGACGTGGGTTTTTTCCTTCGACGAAGGGTGAGCTCTTAGATCATCACCCGGGGCGTGTCCAGGACGCCTTTTTCATATTCCCTTGCAGTCCAATCATGAAGACATCACAATAGTTTTTTTTTTAACTCTCGTTGCCGTGTCATTGTCAAACCTTTATCTCTTGCGCCACAAGGATCCCCGCACCCCCCACCAATTCCAAACATGTACTCTCCACCCTTCAAAAATAAGACCTTGGCTCCTCTTCTTTCGCTATCGACCCTTCACCTGTACCGCAAGCCTCTTTCTTTCTGCCTTTTGCCCTTTTCGAGTCTTTCGAGTCTGGAGGGTTCGATAGTGTTAAAGTTTAGTGAAAGTGAGATGTGGGTTTTTCTTCATTTTTTTGGCCTTATTCTATATTGGGGTCACCTCTTGTGTTCCAGACGCTCATGGAAGAGTCCTTGGCAAGGTTCTTCTTCCCATAAGTCCAATTGTCCCTTTTGGGTTGCCTTGGAAGAATCAAGAGTGTCAGCCAATTTCTTTGCTTACTCCAAAAGTTGACTCGCTCCTTTTTTGGCATCACTCTTGATTCGACTCCATCTTTTTCAATTTCCCTTAATGTTAGGAGCCTTCCCTGGTTATCTTAACATAGAAAAAAAAAATAAAAGGAGCGAATCCATGTAAGGCGTAGAAAATACAAAGGGAATATCAATGATATTGATATTTGATCTTCTATAGTTCAATGATGGTGATCAATTTTTTTCTCTCCCTCATTTAAAAGCAAGATTTTACCATGACATCAGAAGAGGGTCTTAGAAATCTCTTTAGCGAATGATGTATGAAGTGTGCATGTGTGATTTTCGGATGACTCAATTAGACAACCAATTAGAAATTCTAAAACATTGTTGTCCAAGTTTCAATGCCTTGTTTAGGCATATTGTACCACCCAACAACTGCCACTTTCGCTTGAACATAAGTACATTTAGACGAGTATGCGCATGGGAAAAACATCATTCTCTTTCTCTGATTCATCACCCACCTGAAACAGACAACTATCCACATCAAGGAACAAAAAAATCGTTGACCAACCGGGTTTGGAAGCTCAATTTGCCAAATGATCCAGTAAGACTGAAGGCCCAGTCTAGACGATGAAGTTTCTAGGGCAATTCTCGTGGACATCGGGCCCATACTGTTTCCCACAACGAAGTATGTAAATACGCTTCTTTATTATATTTCTGTTGTTGGCGTTGAAAATCATGAAAAACAACACGATGTTCGAATCAGTTAGAAGGGGAAAAAGGTTCTGAATAATTACACCATGTTCATCTTCACCACAGGTCTCGTCAGAAAGTCGTGGTGCGGTTATTGCACAATATAGTTAATTCCCGCGCAAAGCATGAATCGCACCGAATGTCTAGTGTTGGAGATTATCAGGGTGAGAAATGAGAAATCCCAAGCATTTGTACTTGAATGCTTCGAAGGATAAAGGCAGAATTTGGAGTTTCAGTATTGTCTTTTGCTTTCAATACAATTTCTGATTGCTCTTGGAATATAGAGAAATTCACTGCTATATTGCCTTGCTTAACCATTTGCCCCGTCCGAAAAGCTGGACCAGAAGGGTTGACGGACTGTCTAAGTCTCTCATGGCGTCTACCTTCCATATTTTGTTGTCTTACACGTTCGTCAAATTCTCCTTGATTTTCTGTCCTCCATACACATTCTCCTTCTGTTTCAAACTCTTTTACATATTTTTCCTCATTCACACGATCAACAATACCTAAAGTTGCCTACATGCCTTTCAATATTGCTTGCATGTCATCCTTAAATTGCAAATTTCAATATAAATGTTATGATTTAATTTAATTTTTAATAAATGCTCAAGATTTAATTGAACCAAGCTCAATTGCACTTTTTTAATAAAGGTGTTAGACTTGATTGAATTTCAACTAGGAAATTTAGATTCGATTTGATTTTGTACATACAATTTGAGATTTGTGGTATGATTTTCCCCATTTTCTTCTTACTATTTGGTCATAGGAGAATTTGCTTTACTATGTGTATGCTTTTATAGATAAAGCTTAGAGTAGTTTTTGAGTAATCTTGTGACAAGTTTTTTTTTTTTGGTCGAAAGAGGAAATTTTCATTTAACGTGAAGAAGAGCAACTATAGTTCAACGCCTCAGGACAAATGAGGTCGAAAAGATAAGGAAGGAGGGAAACAACCCAGTTTAAAGGAAGGAGGTTTTGCCTGTGGGCCTTAGCAGCCCAATCTGCAACGTAGTTGGCCTCCCTTCGACAGTGATGCAACCGTAGGTTTGGGAAGTGTTGCAGCAGTGCCGCAAACTCGGCAAATAGAGCTCTACTCTCCCATGGCGTGCGGCTAGGGTTTTGCAGTGCTTCAATCATCTCCAGGAAGTCTGATTCCAGTAAGATTCGGTCCTGTGTCTGTCCTTGCTGTAGCAAATAATGAAGAGAAAGATTAAAAGCCTGCACCTCAGTTTGCAGGGTCGAAGCTGCGCTGATGCGTCGGGTGAAGCCATCGATCAACCGGCCTGAGGAATCACGGCACACATAGGCCACTGTTCCTTCATTAGATGCCGAAGGGAAGGAGCCGTCAATATTGGTCTTCAGCACTCCCGGATCTAGGGGTCGCCAAAGTTGATCAGGAAGGTTATTTCGCGAGCGCAGATTCTGCCACGACCTATAACAGGGTTGAGTAGATCTAGCATGAGTGAGGGCTACAGGAGCAACTTGATCCGGAGCTGGCCTCTGTCCTCGATATGTATGGTGGTTGTGCGGACTCTGCTTCTGCAACATCCTGTAACAGTTTTGATGGGATTTGGCGTGAGCGAGAGCGGTAAGAGTGACCTGATCCAGAGCGGGAATCTTTCGGCGGAAGACAAAGTCATTCTGAGCCTTCCAGATCTGCCACATAACAGACACCACTGTTGTAAGATCCGATAATACATCTCTCTTTTCGAGTAACTCAACTGTCCACGCATCGAATTTGTGCACTTGAAGTTGTTGAATGTCGATCTGTATTTGGGGGTGAGACCATACTCTGTGCGTCCATGGGCAGTGTAAGAAAATATGTTCGGTAGATTCAGGGACATGATTGATACAGTAGTGTCGACATAATTGACAAATAGGATCTGGTATAACATGTCTATAGTAAAGATTTTCGCGAGTGGCTAGGGAATTTTGGCACAAAGAGCATAAGAAGATGCGTAATTTGGGAGTAGTTTGCAATGTCCAGATTTTTGTCCATAGTCTCTGAGGAGGTTGAAAAGAAGATGATGCACGATTATGAACTCCTTTGCTCTCGCCTCATCGTATTTGATTGTAGCCACTCTTTACTATATAAAGTCCATATGATCTCCCTATCTAGATTAGTTGATCCTCTTTATACTGCGGTCTGATATGAATTTTAAGGATTTTGTCCATAGTCTGATCATCAAAACTGCAACGAAGTAAGGGTATATTCCATGTCTGTTGTTCTGGGATGATAAAGTCGGCCACCCTCTGAGGTTCATTTCTAGGTGCAGGGCCACCAATTATACCTGTAGGAATCCATTTGTCCTCCCGAACTCTATTTTTCTAACCATCTCCTACTGACCATTAAAGTTTATTTGAAATAGAGTCTCGGCCGAGTAGTATGTTTTGCCACCCCCAGGAGGGTCTAGTTCCTTTATCTGCATGCCAAAAATCTTTGGAAGGGAAAGAGAGCCCTTTAAAGATCTTACTCCATAATGACGAGGGTTGTTGAAATAAACACCAAGCCTATTTGGCTAAAAGAGCTTTATTAAAAGCAATAAGGTCTCGAAAACCGAGCCCCCCCCCCTCCCCAAGTGTCTTTGCGGCTCTTAAGGGTATCCCAATTCCTCCAGTGAATGCCTGGTTTGTTGTTATGAGATTGCCACCAAAATCTTGCAATTTTCTGTTCTATAGATTTACAAATAGAGATTAGGATTTTAAATATAGACATGGCGTCGAGGAACTATTTGTACAACTTGCTTTGATCAAAATTTCCTTACCTCCTTTGGAAAATAACCGTTCTTTCCACCTATCCAGTTTAGAGTTAACTTTGGCCAACAACCAAGCAAATAGTTCCCTTTTGGATTTCCTCCAATCGGATGGGATGCCAAGGTATTTTCCAGTCCTTGTCAACACTAGAACTCTAAATTCTCTAGCTAAATTTTCCTGAAGACTGTTAGGACAAGCACTACTAAAGAAAATCCTAGATTTATTACGGTTCACAGCTTGTCCTGTAGCCAGACAGTATTGGTTTATGATGTTAGCTAAATTTTGGCATTCTAGGATCTTTCCTTCTAGAAAAAATATGGCATCGTCTACAAAAAAGAGGTGCGAGAGGGTAGGACACCTTCGATTTAGTTTAATACCTTTGATGTTGCCTATGTCCACAGCTTGACGAATGAGAGTTGAAAGGACGTTCACCACGAGGATGAATAAGTATGGAGAAAGATGATCGCCCTGTTGAAGACCCCTAGTCGAGTGAAAATCAGGAAGTGGTTCGCCGTTGAATTTGACACTCAGGGAAACTGTAGTAATACACTACATCACCCATTGGACCCAAGTTGCATGGAAACCCAGCCGAATGAGGTAGTCCTGTAGAAAATCCTATTCTACGCGGTCATATGCTTTTTGCATGTCTAGCTTCAGTATAGCCTAAAAAATCCGCTTCCTTTTCCTTGTTCTGAGTTGATGTAAAACTTCTTGAACCACTAAAATATTGTCTTGGATCTGACGGCCGCTAACAAAAGCACTTTGCTTCGTGGAAATTAGTTCAGGTAACCATGGTTTCAAGCGATTAGCTAGGACCTTCGAGATTATTTTGTAGATAAAGTTGCAAAGACTAATAGGTTTGATATTGGTCTAGCCTTTTAGGGTGGGATGTCTTGGGTAGCAATGATATGAAAGTCTTGTTAATCTCGGGTCGCAGCAATCCTGAGGTAAAGAAATCTTTCACTGAGCGAAATATGTCGTCTTGTAAGATATCCCAATGAGCTTGGTAGAATTGTCCATTTAAACTGTCTGAGCCAAGTGCTTTTGTTGCCCCCGGTTGAAAGGTTGCTCGCCGTACTTCCTCTAGAGTAACCTCATCTATTAGAGAATTGTTCATGTCGGCTGTGACCAAAGCTGGGCATTGGGCCAGTATAAGGCCATAATCGCGTTGTCCCATTGATGAATACAGATTCTTGAAGAAACCTTATGTCATATCCTGTAGTAACGTTTGATTTTGAACCCACTGCTGATGTTCATCCTGCAACATGCTGATTCTATTACATTGTTGCCTCTGGATGGTGGTTGCATGAAAAAACTTGGTGTTCTTATCTCCCCACTTTAGCCAGTTAACTCGAGAACGCATTGCCCAGTACTGCTCTTCCTGTTGCCATAGCTGTTGAATTTCGTTTTTCAGACTATCAATCCTTGTTTTATCAAATTGACAGTTGGGTTTGTTGACTAGGACTTAGAGCTGATGCTGAAGTGAGTTAATGTGACGTTGGCCATTCAAAAATTTAGATCTACTCCAGCTGGTAAGGGCTTCGGAAACCATTATTAACTTTTAAGGTAAGGTGAACGTTTGATTATGAGTAGATTTCCAAGAATCTGTGATAACTGAGCGACATTCTTGGTCCCGCAACCAAAAATATTCAAACGTAAAAGCCCTGCATTGCCTAATTGGGATAGCTTCAGTTGTCAACAGGAGCGGGCTATGGTCTGAACCAAGGGCTGGTAGAGCAAAAACTTCAGCAGCTAGAAAGGTAAGTCGCCAGTCCATAGCACATATCACTCTGTCCAGTCATTCTTTTACTAGTTCCTCCCATTCTCTATTATTAAACCAAGTAAAGGCATACCCCTTGCTTTCTAAATCCATAAGCAAACAATCATTCAACAACTCTCTAAATGAATGCATGCAGTGTGTTGCAGCTGGCCGCTTACCTTCTTTCTCCTAGGGATACATAATTTCATTAAAAATCCCCAGCATAGACCCAAGGCAGGACATTGTATCTGCTGATATGCTGTAGTTCTTCCTAGAATTTTTGTCGGAGTTGAAACACAGCTGGCGCGTGAAGGCAAGTAAGGCGCATGATGGACCCACTTTCCCCTTCTTCACATATCAAATCTATAAAGTCTGAGGTTTGTTGGTTCACTGTTAAAGATATCTGCTTGTTCTAGAACACCGCTAGGCCCCTAGCGAGGCCCATAGGATTTTCCAAATTGTTGTTAGGGTACTTGAGTCTCTTTTGTAGTCGGTGAAGCACCATTGCTTGATTCTTTGTCTTCATCAAAAATAAAACATCGGGCTTTTCTTGGGCCACCAACGCTCTCAGTGCTTAAACTGTTAGGGGATTGTTCAAACCCTGACAGTTCCAACTAATTAACTTCATTTGTCGGTTGGTGGCTTATTAGGGCCAGCCACCAAAGCCCAACTCTCAGGACCACCTACCTTAAAGATTGGAGTCTCCAGAAGATGGGATTCATCTATCCCCTCTTTCAATGGGTTATAATGCTTTGCCTTCTTTATCGGACCCGCTTTTGTACTCAAACGAATGTTTTTAACTTTCTTTGATTTCAAAGAGCTTGCTGATACTGCTTTTGTTGCTAGAACGTGTTTGGTTGCAGGGAACTGGACTGGCTTAGCTTGTATATTTGCATGTCCCTCTGGTTGTGGCCGCCACGTGATCGGTGCTGCCATGGTAATGATTTGGCTCTCGTCTAGAATCTGGAGAAGTTCTTTACCTTTGCTATTTTGGGGCTGCTCTGCAGGTGTCATGGACGTGGGTACTGTTAGAGAAGACTTCTTATTGTTTTGAAGCTGACAAAATCTTTCCAAGAAGTCTAGTTTGAAGGGTTATGGATTCAAGTGTTATAGTTTGAAGAACTCAAGACTTTTCTATCAAAGTTTGAAGATTGTTAGATTTTAAGCTCAAAGTTTGACGAGAGAAGACTCATTCGGATGGGAGTTTAGCTTCAAGGATTCGGTCCGTATGGTTTGTAGAAGATCTTATGGCTGGAGATAGCACATTGTGATCAATTATTCTTATTAGAATTAATTCGAATAATCAAATCATTTGAAAAGCGAAGTATACTTAGAAGGTTCTACTTATGGAAACTAAGATCCTGATTATATGGGTGAGCAGGATTGATGGTTTATCATTACATTCCTTAAATGATTCGAGATCTTCTTTATTGATTATGTCCAACAGGTAGATTGGAGGAACTATTTTGGAAAGTGCCAATGGCTGTAGAGGCATGGAGGAGTATATAAGGAAGACTCTCAAGTTGTTCGAGGGTGTGCATAAAAGGAAAATTCCAAAATCTGAAACTCTTAGTTCTTTGCTATTTCAATCGTTGAGCTTAACTTGTACTCAAAATAGAGAACGAACATTTATGAGACTTTGAAAGAGTGTAGTAGAGTTTCTACATTGTGAAGTTGAGGACGTGAGATTGTAAAATCTCTTTTGATTCATAATGAAATCCAGCCAATGGGCTGTTAGTGTAGGAGAGTGGACGTAGGCTTAATATAAAGTCGAACCACTATAGTCCTTGTGTTTATATTCTCTTTCCCTAAACTCCTTTACTTTAATTTGTAGCTTTATATAACGCTTGTAATTGTTTACATTTTTAGTCTATTATTTTTTAAAGACGATTTGATTTATTAAGTTTTGTGAAAATTTCTTTTAACACCTATTCACCCCCTCTAAGTGTTCTCATTAGCCCTTTTAATTGGTATCAGAGTTTGTGTGCTCATTTTATTGAAGTGTTTTTACTTCTAAGTTAAAGATCTATGGCTAGTATTTTGGCTTCAAGTTTGATTGAAGGCCAGAGCAACACTAGACCTCCTTACTTTGATTGAAATGAATACAATGTGTGGAAAAATAAGATGAAGGCATTCCTGAGATCAAAAGATCCCTTGGAATGGGATGTGGTAGAAAAATGAATAATTCCCAAAACTACATCAACCTCAGAAAGAGGAAATGAAGTTAGAGATGCTGGCGAGATGACACAAGCAGATATAACCAAGAGACAAGCTCTTGATGCTAAAGCTATCTACTCCTTATATTAGAATTTATTTCCTACTAAGTATAATAGAATTTCATCTTGTGAAACATCAAAAGAAGTTTGGGATAGGTTGCATGTTATTTATGAAGGAACTGATCGAGTTAAAGAAACAAAAATCAACATACTACTTGGACAGTATGAAGCCTTCAAGATGAAGCTAGGAGAATCCATCACTGACATGTTCAGTTGTTCCACAAAGATTGTAAATGGTCTAGCATATCATGGACAACCAATCTCAGGGTAGATGAAAGTCAACAAATTGCTGCGTGGACTCTCCAAATACTGGAATCACATTAAGACTTCAATAAGAGAAACACAAAGGATCATGCCTCTGTCAATAGACGAATTAGTTGGCACACTTCAATCATATGAAGTAGAGCAAATCAATGAAGAAGAAGGTCCCAAAGGTAAGAAATCGATTGCCTTAAAATCTAACGATGATTTCGATGATACAGATTCAGAAGACGACTTGAACGATGAAGAACTTGCACTTATGATAAGGAAGTTCAGGAAGTTGAATAGGAAAGGTACAAGATTTAATTGGAAGAAGTAGAGCACGCAGAGATTTCAGAAGAAACTAAATGAAGACAATGAGACAAACAAAGAAGTGATTTGCTTTGAATGCAAGAAAAATGGGCACATCAAACCCAACTGCCATCTGTTGAAGAAAAACAAGGGAAATACAGAGAAATTAAAAAAGGGTCTCAAAGCAGAGACATTAAGCGAATTGAATATGAAGAAAGTGAATATGAATATGCCAACATATGTCTAATGGAAAATTTAGAATCGACTCGGACTCTAAAATAGATTCGGACTCAAACTCGAGATGAGGAAATCGAGGTTAGTAATTTTAAAATTCTTGCTAAAGTCTCAAAGTATATAGATGAACTTTGTCTTAGTCTCAAAATATCTCTAAAATAATTTTGAGCTGAAGAAGGAAAATTTTACACTTAAGCAACAAGAAAGTTTCTTGGAAAGAAAAGTTTGAAAATCTAAACGAAAGTTTTGTTAATTTGAGAGAAAATGCAGATTCTCTTTCGAAGGAGACTATTTTTTTGAAAAAGGATTTACAAATATTACAAAAGGTTTTCAATAGGATTTGAGAAGTTGGAAAAGATTCTTTTTGGCACAAAGACCCTATTTTAACAAATCCGATTTGGGTATGACACCAGAAACTATTTCTTTAATTGATTTTCCAAAAGTAAAAGAAATAATCAAACAAAGACCTACTAAAACATTTTACAAAAATCATTTTCAATGAGTTTCTGTAAAACCTGTTGATCGAAGTGCTCTCAAATGTTCAAAGTGTAATAGCTCAGAACATTTCGAGAAAGAATCTCCTAAAGTTTGGAGACCTGTTAAGAAAGATTGGACAGAGACTGTGTTTAAAACTAACTCTTCTAGACCTAAGAAAATTTGGGTACTAAAGAAAATTTGAGTTCTCTTTGTAATTGTAGGTCACTATCAATAAAAAGATCAAGTGGTATTTGGATAGTGGCTGTTCGAGACACATGATTGGAGATTCAAGTTGTTTTATTAAGTTTGTGCAAATAAATGGTGGAAAAGTTTCCTTTGGTGGAAACAGCAACTGAAGAATTGTTGGATGTGAAACTGTAAAAATTGGAAATCTCACAATCAACAATGTTTCCTTGATTGAAGGTTTGAATTACAATCTACTTAGTATTAGTCAACTATGTGACATTGGATTCAAAATCAATTTCCAAGGGGGAATTTGTTCGGGAACTAGTAAAGACTTTTCTCAATCTTTCACTGGACGAAGACATGGGAATATTTATCTTATGGATATAAAATCAGAAAATTCTCAATATCTAATATCCATTCAAGATAAAGCAAATCTTTGGCATCGAAAGCTTGGCCATGTCAATATGAAATAGATTGCCAAGATCTCTTCTAAGAAACTTGTTCGTGGACTTCCTAGTCTGACTTATCAAAAGCTTGATCTATGTACACCATGTGTTTTGGGAAAACAGGTTATAAATTCTTTTAAGCCTATAATCAAGTTTCTACTAATCGTGTTTTGCAATTTCCACATATGGATTTCTTTGGACCAACCAAAACTCAAAGTATTGGTGGAAAAAGATACTACCTAGTAATCATGGATGATTATTCTCGATGTACTTGGGTTTACTTCTTGGCAAGTAAGTTTAAAACATTTTCTCACTTTTCAAAGTTTGCAAAAAAAGTTCAAAATGAGAAAGGTTATGTTATTTCAAGCATACGGACAGACCATGGAGGTGAGTTTGAAAATTAAGACTTTGCTAAATTTTGTGATGAATCTGGTTTTCAGCATGTTTTCTCTTCTCCATATACTCAAGAATAAAATGAAGTTGTGGAAAGGAAGAATAGATCTTTGTAGGAGATGGCAAGAACCCTTTTAATTGAAAGCAATATTTCCTCTCGTTTTTGGGTTGAAGCAGTTTCTACAACTTGTTATATTATTAACATAGTATTTTTAAGGCCAATTCTAGAGAAAACTCCTTATGAAGTATATAAAGGGAAAAAGCCAAATGTTTCTTATTTTCATGTATTTGGTTGTAAGTGTTTTGTTTTGAAAAATGCAAATGATTGAACTTGTAAGTTTGAGGAAAAATCAAACGAAGGAATTTTCCTTCACTACTTAACGTCAAGCAAAGCCTACAAAATATTCAACAAGAAGACTCAATTTGTGGAAAATCTATGAACATCAAATTTCAAGATTCTATGCAGAATCAACTAAATCAAACTCAACTTGAAGAATCTAAATATGCTCTAGACCTTACAAAGTCTACCTCCCCCTGAAGTGGTTCAAACTTCTGAAGATCAACAACGAACAGAAGTTGTAGATTCAGCTAAAATAGAAGATCTATAGATTATCAAACCAACCAGTAACTGGAAGCAGAAGTCTAGTCATCCCAAAGAACTCATCATCGCCAACATTGATGAAGGGATTCGCACCAAATCCAAAAGTCAAGAACAGTCTAGCACATTAGCACTTATTTCTAAGATAGAATTCAAAAGCATTGAAGAAGCCTTAGCTGACGAAAGCTGAATTGAAGCTATGCAAAAAGAGCTTAGACAATTCAGCATCAATGATGTTTGGGAATTCCTAAACCAAAAGGTAAATCTATTATTGGAGCTAAATGGTTTTCAGGAACAAAATAAACGAGAAATAAAAAGTGGTCAGAAACAAAGCAAGACTCATGGCCAAAGGATATACGCAAAAAGAAGGGATAGACTATGACGAGACGTATACACCAGTAGCGAGGTTAGAAGCAATTAGATTATTACTTACTTTTGCTTGCTATAAAAGTTTCATGTTATTCCAAATGGACATCAAAAGTGCATTTCTAAATGGATTTATCCAAGAAGAAATATATGTGGAACAACTACCTGGATTTGAAGATCCAGAAAGACCAGACTCGGTTTTCAGACTAAAAAAGACTTTATATGGATTAAAGCAAGAACCTCGAGCTTGGTATGACAGGTTAAGTAAATTTCTAATTCAAAATGATTTTGTTAAAGGAAAGGTGGATACTACATTATTTATTAAAAAGGAAGGTAAATATTTTCTACTCGTTCAAATTTATGTTGATGACATTATCTTTGGATCATCTAATGAAAATTTGTGTAAGAAATTTTTTAAGTCTATGCAGGATGAATTTGAGATGAGCATGATGGGTGGATTATCGTTTTTTTATCGGATTACAAGTGATACAATCGAAGGAAGGAATTTTCATTTACCAAAAAAAATATGCAAAAGACCTCATCAAGAAGTTCGGATTGGAAAATTGCAAAAAGATTGATATATCAATGTCAAGTTCTTTGAAGCTGGACAAAGACAAAGGAGGAAAGAAAGTTGACCAGAAGCTGTATAGAAGTATTATTGGTTCACTTCTTTATCTTACTGCTTCTAGACCTGACATTTTGTTTAGTGTTTGCATATGTGCTAGATTTTAATCAAATCCCAAAGAATCTCATCTAAACGCTGTAAAATGCATCATCAAATACATTGCCACTACTTGAAAGTTAGGTCTGTGGTATCCAAAAGATGGAGACTTTACTCTCCTTGGATATTCAAATGCAGATTTAGCAGGTTGCAGAGTCGATAGAAAAAGTACTTAAAGCACTTGTCAATTGCTGGGCAACAAAATAATATCTTGGTTCTCAAGGAAATATAGTACTATAGCTCTTTCAATAGTAGAAGGGGAGTATGTGGCTCTTGGAAGCTGTTGTTCTTAAATCTTATGGATAAAGCAACAATTGAGAGACTATGGAATCGAAGACTCATGCACTGAGATCAAATATGACAATACCAATGTAATCAATCTCACAAAGAATCCAATTCTTCATGTAAGAGCAAAGCATATGAAAATTCAACATCATTTCATTAGAGATCATGCTCAGAATGAAGAAGTTATGATATAGTTCACTGACTCGAAGAATCAGCTGACAGACATATTTACAAAGCCAACGGAGAAAAGTTTATTTGAGTCTATTCGTTCCAGACTAAATATTATATCTTTTATCAATTAAAGTCTGAAGATCATCAGACTCAGTACAACCAAAAGTGGCGACTGTAAGTTAATTCTATGTTAGTAATTTAATTTATGGGTGAAAATTTGAAAAGGTACGTTTACTTTTTGAATCGTTACTTACTTATTTCATTTTTAGCAATTATCTCTTTAATTTTAAATTTATGGCAGTGTTTCATTTTCGAAAAGGCAATTTTTTGCTTTTTCCTTAATGATGATCCGTATACCCCGTTTCGTCTGCTTTATATATTGTAGATTTTCTTCTTCTTCGTTTTCACACAAACCCTAGAATATAGAACTCCATTTTCTTTCACTTTCCCTCTAGTTTATTCCAAAAAGATTTCATTTTTTTTTTCATGATTGAGTTCAAGAAATCCCTCAAAGAAAGTGACAATGTCTTCCCAAAGAAAGTCTTCTAGAATTGCGAGCAGGGGACCACATCATATATGTGAGGGTCCTACGCACTTTGATCTGACCAAGGAAAAAGACTCTCCACAATAGCAATAGCAAAGTCAACAATAACATTCTCAACCGCATCACTCTTCTTAGCATAAGACTCAAGTTCTTTGGTAACAACAGGCAGAGGAAGAAATCATCGAAGATGTTGAACCTGTAAGTACTCAAAAACCCCAATTTTTGTTTAGACTTACTCGAACTTAAAAAGGGGTGGTTCTATAATGACCTTGATCGATGAGTTTTTGAAATCAAATGATTACAAGAACGAAACTTTATTCTTGGATACCATGGAAAGGTTAGGCATTGCGCCTAAAGGTTCTGTAGCAATGGCATTTGCCAATTTTCTAAGTGATCCGCATGTTGGTGGTTTTGATTAGCCTGAAGGGAAAGATGACGATGAAATGATGTTCTTACATTTTCAGCCTAGACGGGCGTAGCTGCGAATGTTTGTGGTGAAATGATGGATCTTTTTCGTTCTAAGGACCACAAGAGAACTTATTTTAAATTGCTCAAGCGAGGGGTGATGAACCCTAGGAGTGTTGATTTTTATTTTCTCGATTAGTTGAAAGTGAAACTGAGGGAGAAGTTTGCATTCCTTCAACTCAACGTTTTTGTTTTGAGACAACTGTTACTCACCCATAACTTACACCTTACTTCTATTCAAATCTATCATTTTTAGATGTGAATAGATTGGCATTTAGTGTTAGAGACAAGGATTTTGTGGTCGATACGGACACTCTGGCTGATGTAATTGGGGTGGAAAGAGGGAGTTTCCAATCAATCAGTGTGTCTGTTGGTCATGCTACTTTGGAGCTTGTTCGAGATAGGATTGTTGAAGGCAAGATTTCTTACTCTAGAATGAATGCATCCAATATCTTGCTTCACAAGATTGTGATTAATTGTCTCAGACCCAAATCCACATCAAAGACTAATGTCTCAAACTCTAAAGCGAAGCTGATGTATGCGATCAACATTGGATACAAGTTCTCTTTCCTCATACCATTCTTATGCACATGTATAGGACAATGGTAAAGGACAAGGGACAACTCCCTTATTTTGCTCTTGTTACTCGATTATTCAGACATTTCAACATTCGGCCTCCCAAGATTTTGTGTGTTCGAACCATTAATCCAATGGTAATGAGACTAAAGATGGTTTCCAAGATGCGTCTGAAGGAGCTAAACAAAGTTTTGGAGAGCATTAAGGTGAAGTCCCCTGTCAAGGCAAGACAAGTCTCTACAGTAGGAAAAAGGAAAGGCAAAGAGCCCATGACTGAACCAATTAAGAAGAGGAGAGCACTCATCTTGCAAGATGAAGAAGATGAGGATGACATCACTCTCTCCGCTTTTTCCTTAAAGAATTTACATAGTTTTGTTAGCTTTTTCTAGAGACAAGAGATCAAGAGAATAGAGAAAGAGAAGAGACAAAGCAAAGAGATGAAGAAAGAGAAGCGATGAGGACAGAGGAAGAGGAAGGAGGAACATAGGAAGAAGAGAGAGAAAGAGAACAAGAAGAAGAAGAGGGTCATGATAATTCTCATGTAGAAGAAGAAGGACAACTTCATCTTGATGCTGAAGAAGAGTAAGAACAAGAAGAAGAGTGCTTTTCTCCACTCGAAGGCACAGAAATAGGGGGGCTGCTGATAAAAGAGGTACTTCTTCACTTACTTTTACTAGTGATGATGTTAGTTGTTCTCCTGCTGATCTAGAGGATGTGTGTACCTCTAATTTCCTGAAGATGGTAATGAGGCTTCATCTCTAAGTCTGGATGTTCCTACTGAGGTTCCATCATCTATTAACACTCCTTAAACTACACGTGCTGAAGCGAGTACTCAAACTGACAATACAGCAGACTTTAAGAGACTGCTCGAGCTTCTTGTGCATATCAAAGCTTAGCTTTATGGATTGGAGTGTGAATTTCAGAACATGCAGTCAACTCATCAAGTCACTTCAGTTTCTTTGCACGATTAGATACAAGCCCTTACGCTTCAAGTTCAAGCTAATGCAAAGGGTGAAGATATTTAGCAACTAAAGGAGGACCTGAAAGCTAGAGGAGACTGTCAAGTCTATAGGGGATTTCCAGATCATTCACATCCCCAAACATCCATGATTTTATCTAAACTTCTTTTTAGTTTTCTCCATTTTTTTGTTGTTGACAAAAAGTGGGAGAAAGTTCGTGTGCAGATTTGATTTGATCTTTTGATAACTTGATGACTTTTTGCTTGATTTGACTTTGGCTTGATTTTGATGATTTTGACTGATGATTTTACTTGGTTTGGATTTTGACTTGTAGCAACTATGTCTGTGATTTTAATTATGGATGGATATTTATTTATTATACAGGACTAATGTGTATTCTATGGTTGCAAAATCAATACTATCCAGACCCTAATTAATTTATCTTTATAAGACATCACGATTTGTTTAAGTGTTGCAGGTTAAAATTTTGCAAATCTGCAGGAAAGTTTTGTCACCATAAAAAAAAAGGGGGGAGATTGTTAGAGAAGACTCTTTATTGTTTTGAAGCTGACAAAACCTTTCCAAATAGTCTAGTCTGAAGGGTTGCAGACTCAAGTGTTATAATCTGAAGAACTCAAGACTCTTTTGTCAAAGTCTAAAGATTGTTAGACTTTAAGCTCAAAGTCTGACCACATTGATAGATTCCAGACCGACGAGAGAAGACTTATCTGGATGTGAGTTTAGCTTCAAGGATTCAGTTCGTAGGGTTTGTAGAAGATCTTATGGCTGGAGATAGTACCTTGTGATCAATTATTCTTATCGGAATCGATTTGGATAATTAGATAATTTGAAAGGCGAAGTATATTTTGAAGGTTCTACTTATGGAAACCAACATCCTAATTATATGGACGAGTAGGATTGATAGGCTATCATCACAATCCTTAAATGACTAATGACTCGAGATCTTCTTGATTGATTATGTCCAATGGGTAGATTGGAGGAACTCCTTTGGAAAGTGCCAATAGTTGTAGAGGCATAAGGAGTATATAAGGAAGACTCTCAAGTTGTTCGAGTGTGTGCGTGAAAGAAAAATTCCAAAGTCTGAAACTCTTAGTTCTTTGCTATTTCAATCGTTGAACTTAACTTGTACTCAAAAGAGAGAACAAACATTTGTGAGACTTTGAAAGAGTGTAGTAGAGTTTTTACACGGTGAAGTCGAGGACGTGAGACTGTAAAATCTTTTTTGATTCATAATGAAATCCAGCCAGTGGGCTGTTAGTGCGGAAGAGTGGACGTAGGCTTAATCTAAAGCTAAACTACTATAATCCTTGTGTTTTTATTCTTTTTCCCTAAACTTCTTACTTTAGTTCGTAGCTTTATATAATTGCTTGTAGTTGTTTACACATTTAGTCTATTATCTTCTAAAGACGATTTGATTTATCAAGTCTTGCAAAAATTTCTTTTAACACCTATTCACCCCCTTCTAGATGATCGTACTAGCCCTAACAGGTACCATAGGAGTCTCGGGGACTATCTTATCAACCTCCGCTTGGGTCTGAGGTGTCTCGTAAAAGGTACGCTAGAATGGGCTATGCTCCCGAACCTTTGCCCTCAGCCATTGTCCATAATACATTTTGTCCTTGCCTTCGAGTTTCTCTTCGTTGAAGGGATAGTCTTTGCAATACATGGCATAATGTCCTAGTTTGCCGTAGGAATAACAAAAGTGAGATAGGCATTCGTATCAAAAGTCCAGCCAGATATTCTTTCCTTCTAATCTAATTAGTTGTCCAGTCTTAAGAGGTTCCTGCAAGCGAATTTCTACTCTTGCTCTGCTAGCCCTAAGTGTTGTGCCTTCTTTACTATCGACTTTAACTTCTAGGACCTTATCGACGTGGCGATCAGCTTTACTATTCATGTCTTCTATGCATCATTCCAGGGGGAGACCAAAAACTTGGACCCACAAGGCATAGGTTGAGAAGTCATAGTAGTGTAAAGGGGTATTGGGCAACCAGGGTTTAAGGATAACTAGGTGACTTGCAATTAGCGAAGGGCCGTTGTCTAGAATTATGTGTTTTTCTATTTTGGTTCTGAACTTAATTACATACAAGTCAACTTCATGTTGGGATATGTCAACCTGATCAGTCTGCCAAGCCCTTTTCATAGTATTCTGAAAGGCTTGAAAATTAACTGAGGGCTTTGATAGAATCTTACCAACAAGGATCAGCTTGCATTCTTCTAATTTGTCAATCAACAACGCATCATCCCATACTTCAACGCTCTGTTCTAACCAAAGGCGACCTAAGCGGTTGCACAATGTAGTGAGGCATACATCTTCGTCAGAGTCCATCCAAGAAGCACCTGAATTGGAGGGGGCTTTGTCCTGTCCGGGAGTTGCCATGGGCGAATCAGCATCAAGTCCAACCTGGCCGCCTAGAGGAGTTTCTAAAGCGAAACCCAAGTGAGCCTAATAATTGTCTATTCAACCCAATTAAGATGGCATAGAGCGTCGGCAGCTCAAAAGAAGCTGAAATCAACTGAATTCGAACATGCAGGGAGCATATGGTATCCGAGCAAACTCAGAACAAGCTTCGATGAGCCAAATTGATGAAGGGGCTGTGTTGGGGATTAGTCGAGGTTGATGGGTCCATGGGAGGAATCGGTGTGAACGAGCGGAAGGGTATGTGGTGAAGATGAAAAGAAGCAATTTGGGGCATCGGAGGATTCAAGGTAGGCGAAGGATGGATTTAGTGTTCAGGTGAACGGAAACTACCATGGAGGTAGACAGAGAGCTCGACAAGACGAGGATTGTTTTCTTGTGAAAAGTTATAAACAAGAAAAACAACGACTTTTCATCATTAAAAAAAATTATCTCTTATCGGACTTATCAATCAGCTTGATTTTCGCAAACTGCTCGAGGCAGTCTCGAGGAAGTGGGTGGACTGCATGGTGATGGTTATGCCTTTTCAAGGAGGTTCTTATTTCTTGCGCTAGCTCTCCTAAGCTTTATTAATCGCCACTTGAGTTTCTATTTCAGAGTGGTTTATCAATTTATTCACTACCTAGATCCAGATTTATCTAGCGCACGTCATTTTGGACCGCTTGGGTCACTAAACCGGTCCATGTATGCTAGGGGTATTTTTGACTTTTCATATATATATATATATATATATATATATTTTCCTTTCATGAATTTTAGGTGGTGTAATCCCCAGCATTAGTAACATTTACTCCGACAGGACAGGCAATTCTTGTGAAGCTCTTCTTTATCGGAAAATTCTTCTATTCCGATGGTCCCCTTCTTGCACATGTACAGCTGATGATCAATACAATTGACCAGAAAATTTCGCACGACTCACTTTCTTTCACAGTTACAAATGATTGTGTGAGATGTATGTGTGCCTTTTAGAGTCGAATCATTGCACACTTTAAGTAGTCCAATGGATTCCTCATCATCGAGAATAGTACACATTGCACAGTCCTTAAATGAGGGCCGCTTGCCTGACCGTGACGAATGGATAAAACCTATTTTAGGCAAGTTAAAAAAGCAACGAAAGCTCTAATATCATAACCTAACATGCGATTTATTATTGCATTTCAAATACTATTTCTGCGATCAAGATTCCGACATACTTCAGATTCCTCATATGCTCTTTTACTTTACTTCACGCACGGGTTCACATAATTTCACTCTATCGCTCGCTCATTCAATGCACTTGACCTGCAGGTGCGAAGCTAATGTGCAATCTTGGTTTGTGGCATCCCAAAATTTAAGTCACCCTCTAGAGGAATTAAAGCCTATAATTAGGTAATGAAAATTTCCTATGGTCTATGTGTTGGTCATTAGTTTTCTTAAGGCTATGTGTTATTGTGCTTGTGTTTATGAGATTTTAAATTTGATAGATTAATGATAATAATCTATGCTTGACCATGAACCTTATAGATTAAATTCCTATAAATAAAATGTCACAAGACTTTGGCTACGTAGAATTTAAAATTTGAAATTTGTAGAAGAAATTATAAAAGGGAAAATTTAATTTTTTATTTAGGTTGGGCCTTAGGCCCATAGGCCTAAGCTTTAGTGGGCCGAATGGCCAGCCCAATTAGACCCACGGATAGGGCTATCACCGGCCCAAAGGAGGAGGCCCAAGGGAGGCCCAAGCCCAAGCCCAAGCCCATGCATGTGTTGTGACAAGTGGCAAGAAGGATGTCATGCATTCGCCAGTTGAGAGGCAATCTAATGATTGCAAATGATGAGGTTTAGGGGGGATAAAAGGGAAGAGGAGAGAGAGAAGTGGCCGGTTCGGCCAAGTGAGAGAGAGGGGGAGAGAGAAACCGTGCGACAGAGAGGGAATCGCCGAGAGAGAGAGGGAGGCCGAGAGGGAGAAGGAGTCGCCGCCGCACGCCGCCCGCTCGTCCGCCGTGTGCCGCCGTTCGTTCGGTCTAGAGGCAAGTTGGGAATCCACTTCCTACTCTTGCATGTGTGTCTTGCTTGCATGTTTGGTGTAGAGTCGAATTTTGAGTGATTAGAAGGGAGAAACCGAAGCTATAATGACTTGTTCTTGAGTGATGTTGCTGTTTTCGCATGAACTGTTTGAGTCAGAACCTTGTGAGAGCTTGCATGCATGTTTTGAGTTCGATTTTGACTTTTATCTCTTCATGAAAGTTGTAGATAACATCTTAAAATACAACATAATAAAATTTGGTGTAAAATGATGGAGATTTGAGGGGTCAAAATCTCATCCTACGGAGATATCAGATCTGGAACGATTTCGCTGACCTTGTGGTAGATCTGTGCTTGCATGTTGATTTTTACTAAGAATATCTCTTCGATTTATTCTTGAAAGTTGTAGGGAACATCTTAAACTACAACATACTCAAATTTGAAGTAAAATGAACAAGTATAACCTAGTAAATCGACTCACTCTTGAAGACGGTAAATCTGGAGACGTGGTACAGGACACCCGAGACTTCATGGACCCAAATGACGACTATAATCTGGATATTTGACTTAGATCTCTTCATGAAACTTGTAGAGAACATCTTGAAGTAAAACATATCCAAATTTCAGAGGAAACGAAGAAGAATAGGTAGGTGAAGACTCAGTATTTCGGAGAAGCATGCACTGGACGTTTCGGTGTTAGATCCAGAAGCTTCGTGTGACTGTAGAAAATAATCTAAAAATAATTTGGCTTTGAAGTCTTATGAAAAATATACTTTAGTGTCTTGGCTATAACTTGGTTAAATTTCGTAATTTTTGGAGGTCGTTTGGATATTTTAATCAAATTATTCTGGAAACTGTGCATTCTGATTTCATCCGAAATTACATGCTGTATTTGTGTGAATTATGAATGTGTGTGGAATTCTACTTGGCCATGTATTTTGCATGAAATCATTATCCTATTGTCTTGTCTATCACTTGCCTTAATTTTATGATTTTTGAAAATCATATGGATATTTAAATTTAATATTTTCGAAAGTGGTACAAGCTGGAATTTAAATAAATGTAAAAAGGGCATGATAAATGGATTATTTTAATTGGTATAAATTTCATAAATTTTATTTTATGAATAATTGTACCTTGTTGCATGTATGATGAGGTCTTGGTGCATGCATGGCAATGAATTGAGATGCATGTATGAATTCAATGCTGAATATGATTTTGTTGCCATTACATCATATGCCATGCTAAATTGAGACCGAAATTTGGTGAACATGGATAATGAAAAATGAGGAGATTGTTGTGGCGGATGATAATGCCTTGGGAGTATCAGGATGCCCGGGATGGGGGGTGCTGGAAGCCGGATTGTATTGAGATACAAGGCCGGATGGTCCTCGGGAGTGTCGAGATGCCCGGGAAGTGGGGGTGTCGGAAGCCCTGGAGGTTTGTGCCCAGGGGGATGCCTCGTGACGCCAGTTGGGGTGCGAGATGCCTGGCCAGGGAGTGTAAATGCCGGAAGCCTCGGAGGTTTTTGCCCGAGGGATGCCTCGTGATGCCTGTTGGGATGCGAGATGCTCGGAATGTGGAAGGCCGAATGCCCGGTGGTGTGTGCCGGAGGTTTATTGTGCGATGCCAGATGTGGTGATCGAATTGAAAGATAAAAAGTGAAAATTGAGACATGCATATGACATGATATGATGATGATCACCTATGGCATGATGAATATGCATATGACATGATATGATGATGATCATCTGGATGATGACATGCGTATGATATGATGATGCCATGATGATGATGACATGTGTATGATATGATGAGGTCATGATGATGATGATATGTGTATGATATGATGATGTCATGATGACGACGACATGTGTATGATATGATGATGCCATGATGATGATGACATGTGTATGATATGATGATGTCATGATGATGACATGTGTATGATATGATGATGCCATGATGATGATGACATATGTACGATATGATGGCGACCTATAATGTGATGATACATGTGTATGACATGATGATGATAACCTATGACATGACGACATGTATGTGTTATAATTGTGATGAAGATGCATGATGATATATGCATGGCTTCAAGGTAAGTACGCATGGATGCATGTATGGCATGTACGATGTTATGATGGTATTGTATGATGCATCGAGTGGTTATTGGATTCTTTTACTTGCTGAGTGGTTATACTCACCCCTTTGGGGACCAACATTTCATATTAGCATCATGCCGCTCCCTGCTGTCACGCGGGGTGTGTTTTACGATCTACCATCCGATGTAGAGATCGAGTGTGAGGAGTTTGGCTGTCCCTCTGTTCCTGGATTGACATATATTTGAGTGCGCTGTTTAGTCATGTACGATGTAGGCCTGGCTGGGGGCCCTGTTGTCCAGGAGTTCATATCCGTCCACATTCGTCGCGACGGTGTGATGCGTGGGATGTTGCCGCCGCCGCCGCCACCGCCTGATGCACCGGGTTGGGTGTGAGGGCCCGTGCGTGACAAGTAGGAGCTGGATCTTTTTGGATAGTTAGCCGACACTGATGATGGGGATTTAGCACGTGAGTTGTAGCGGGTCGAGGGTTTCTTTTTGGGATTTTAGGCCGGGCGTGGCTGAGTCCTGGCTTTTCCTTTTGATGTACCGACCCAAGAAATCCCATCTTGGAAATATGTAAATAAAGTGTCATGGCTTGTCTTTTAATCATGATAATTAGTGGTGTGTATTTGTATCATGGTTGATGGAGGGGGGAGATGGTGATGTTTTATTTTGCTTCCGCTAATGAGTCGCGCTGGGACCTTTTTTTTTTTTTTTTAAAATTATAAAAAAAATGTCTATGAATTATGACGCTTCTTATAAGAGATGTAATAAGGTGTAACGCTGGTGCCTGTGGCGACCTGCGAAGGGTTCGGGGTGTCACATGGTTGCTCTCATTCTGATTTAAAGGTCGGATCGCCTCAGCATAACCCATTTTTCTGCAACACCTGCATTGATAAGGTCGCCAATATCTTTACTTAGGTGCATCAAGCTTAGCAATTATAGTTTTCAAAATCCAGTTGGCTTTTGTGCAACCACCTTTAGGTTACATGAGATTTTCTTCGGTTTAATTTGAGGCTGATGAGAAGATGCAAGAGTGTCCATCGATTTCTAATGCCTCTCTAAATATAAATAACCGTTTTGATATTCTCTAGTCCCTTTTTTGTGAATTCCAACGCCCAAGACCAGTTATAAAACATCAATGTGAATTAAGTCAAATTGCCAGAGTTGGGAATCCCACTAGGATTGTAGAGTATTGTACTAGAACTACCACTCCGTCGGTAAAATTATCAAAATAGTCCTAAACTTATTGTAACATTTCCAATTCAGTCATACTAATTTAATTCTAAACATTTTGCAATTGTGCCAATTTAGTCCATCCGATTAATTTTGGTCGGCTAGTGCTAACATGGACGTCAGTTGGCGCTAGTCGTCTAGCCGATACTAACGTGGACAATTTTTTGATAATAATTTATTTTTTATTTTTTTCATTTTCCTTTTCTTTTTCTCTGTTTTTCTTCCCTCCTCTTTCCTCCTCCCTTTGGTTGGTCGAGTGCCAGCAAGGTCAGCCTTTTTAGCCAATGGCGAGGATGAGCCTTGCACAACAACGGTGAGGTTGCCTTTGCGATAACTGAGTGAGGCCCTACCAAATTTGGTGAGGCCGTGACCTACCCATGGCCAGCGAGGCTTGCCCAGGCTAGACGTCGTGCAAGGTTGGCTCTTCAACCTCATAGCCTTTGGTGAGGCACGACCTTGTCGGATCTAGCGAGGGCAAGCCTTGCCCAACCACTAGTAGCCATCACCAGAGGCCGTGCAAGGTCACGACCTTTGGTGAGGCACGACCTCACTGGATCGGGCAAGGGCGAGCCTTGCCCAATCACTGGCAGCCATCACTAGAGGCCATGCCGTGCAAGGTCGTGGCCTATGGCGAGGTCAAGGCCTTGCCCAGCCATTAGCAGCCCTTGCCGAAGGTCGCGAGAGGTCGCGCACTCTAGCAAGATCAAGGCTCGCCCATGGCCGGTGAGGGCGAGCCTCACCAAGGGCAAGGTCACCTAGTCACGGCCAGGCTTTCCCGAGGTTGGCGAGGTCCCTTACTAGCCTTAATTGGCGATTGGCTAGAGGAAGGTGAAGGAAGTGAAGAAAAAAAAAAGAAACAATTAATAAGAAATTTGAAAAAATAAAATATCATTAAAAAATTATCCACGTCAGCCGCTAACCGGCAAAAAAAAGGTTGGATAAATTGAATTGGCACAATTGCAAAATGTTTACGATTAAATTATTAAAAAAAAAGATTGAAATGGAAAAATTGCAATAAGTATATGACTGTTTTGGTAATTTTTCCCACTCTATCTATAGCAGAATTAACTAAAGTCCACATCCCCGAGTTTGTCTTCTCCTTCTATAGTTAGGTACCTCTAACATCCTTATGTTCCATAGACCGTTCATTTTCTACTTGGTCCATCTAAATTGTAATGACCTTATGGGTGCGCCGATCCCATAACCATTTCTCATGAGACAGAACCATGGATGTTACATAAAACTTTCGACACCATCTGCAAGATCTGTTCAAGCTGTTGAAGTCTTCTTGTCCTTTAGTTTGTTCACTTTCTATTAATCCATCCAAACCCTTTTGACAATCACAAATTTTCTAGTTTGTTCCCCATCCACAAGGTCATTATGAAAATTGACTTATACCTCGTCTAGTAACTTGTTTAGCATTTGCAAGGTCTATCTGTTAGGATGCATATGTGAGTTGTGTTAGAGAAATGTCACATCGAATAAGTGATGTGTTGCAGAGCAGTTAATATATCCAAGTTAATCCATAACTCATTGGAGTGAAAGTGAATTCAACTAAATATGTTTATAGGCTTGGACCCGAGCTCTCTCTTGACGATCTCTCCAGATGTAAGTATCAAGATATCAGAGTGATGGTTGATTAACACTCTTGCATGTCCTGTTGCTAACACTCAATTACATATGTTAGTGTACTAGAAATGTTTTGTCATTCTCAAAACTATAGAGATTTTCCTTAAGAACTGAACCCATCAGAGCTGAGATTGATAGGGAGTTGAAAGTAGAAACTCGTTGATACAGATTCAGAAGCTGGCACAACTATTAAAGACTCTTTCCCAGGAAGAGTAAGGAATGGTACTTAGTAATTATATCATTGGAGAAAAGATGAAGATTACTTAATTTGGCCATGGAACAATGATGGTAGAATCTCGGCCAAATCAGCCTGCCATTTTGCTACGCAGAATAAGAAGAGGCAAATGCCTATGCCATTATCTTCCATTTCCATCATTGTTGATAGTAAAGGGTGGCATTTAATGTGGACTGCAGACTGTCCCTAGAAGATGATGCACTTTCTTTGAAGCTATGTTCTAATACAGTGGCTAGTGCTGCAAATTCGTTTTAAAAGAAGAGTAAGTTTCCCCTGAATATGTTCTTTGTCGTGGAAATGAATCCACTGAGCATTTGATCCTTGACCGTGAATGGTGTGGGTGCAAATGTGGTTAGGTTGCCTTGGGGATTAGAATCAACAGGGAGGAGATTTCCACCTTTGGTCAGTGGCTTGTTGAATTAGTTAATGCCCAACCATTGTCAATGGGGGGAAAAGAAAGATCTGGTGAGGAAAGTGGCTTTTCATTTGCTGGTTTTTGTGGAAAGGTAGAGATGATGCAGTTTTTAGAGGGAATTTACTGGATCATAAAGCACTGATTTACTACATCCAGAAAGCTATGCAAGAGGGTGTTACTGGAAAACCAGATGAAAGTAAAGAAGGGGAATGAATTAAGTCGTGATCAAATTCCTGTTAAGTAGTGAATGCCAGGAGAGGGTGTCTCTAAGATCAATTGTGATGGCTCAATCTTAGTGCTGGTGGTGGGATTGGAAAGATAGTTAAGGTGTTAGTGCTGAAGAGGCAGAAGCAAAAGCAGTTTGGAAAGGTGTGCTGTTAGCAAAAGACAAAGGGTGGGATAATATTTGTGTCAAGATAGACATGAAGACAGTGTATGAAGATATCCTGAACCCAGCAAGCAGAAGTAATTGGAGGATATGAAGATTATTGAAAATTCAGCGGGAAGTTTCTTCTTTTCCTCTGCTTGGTTTGGTTTCACTAAATGCGAAGCTAAAAGATGTGCCCATTTGGTTGTAGCTCTGCACTTCAAGAAGATACGTCTGAATTGGGACCTTAATCCCCCATGTCCTTTGTTTGATTTGCTTATCTCTGATGATGGTGAGAGGCCACCGCAAGCTGAAATATCTTAGGAAAATGACACAAATAATCCATAAATTTTAGTCTAATGTACAATGCAATTCTTAAACTTTTAATTCGTTCAATGTAGTCCTTAAACTATCTCTAAATTTTCAATTTGGCCCCTAAACTTTCAATTTGTTCAGTTTAATCCCTCAATGTTCCGAAAAGAAGTCAAAATTTTCATGTTTACACTATTGTCCAGATTTTAGCTTTTTCTTTTTCAATCCTTTTTTCATATCAACAAAACATATAACTATATTTTTATTGCTTTTATTTTATCTTTTGGTCTTTATAAATATTAGGATAGTTCCCTTTAAGTTATATTTGTTAGGGCTAGTACTATCACCTTGAGGGGGGGGGGTGAATAGGTATAGATAAAACTTTTCGCAAGACTTGGAGGATTGGTTTTTCCTTTGATAATGAAATACTTAAGAAGTAACTCAAATTGAGCAAGTAAACAAACAATATAATAAAGTAAGGAGTTCAAGGAGGAGAAGATAAGAACACAAAATTTATAGTGGTTTAGCTTAGACTAAGCCTATGTCCACTCTTCGCGCTGATAGCCTGTTGGCTGGATTCCACTATGAATCAAAAGAGATGTTACAGCTCGTGATCTCGACTATCATAGTGACGAGTCTCTATCGAACTCTCACACAGTCTCACAAAGAGTTTCTCTCTTTTGTATACAATGTTTTGCTCGATGAATGAAAAAGTGAGAGATTAGAAAGTTTCGGACTTTGAAATTCTCTTTCAAGCACTTCCTCGAACAACTTAAGAGTCTTCCTTATATACTCCTTCATGCCTCTACAACCGTTAGTACTTTTCAAAGGAGTTCTTCCAATCTACCTGTTGGACAGAATCAATTAAGGAGATCTCGAGTCATCTTAGGGAAGTGATGATAGCCCATCAATCCCGATCGCCCATACAGTCAAGATCTTGAGTTTCCATAAGTAGAACCTTCCAAGTTTGTTCGCCTTTCAAAGATCTTTGTATCGGAGTAAATTCCAATAAGAATAAGTGAAGCAAATATGAAATCCAGTTATAAGATCTTATAGTAAATATACGAGTCGAAACTTTGAAGATAATTTCGCATTTGGATAATAATCCTGTATTTGGATAGGTCTTCATACTTTAGTCTGGAATTGTTAGTGAGGATAGACTTTGAGACTAAGGTCTAACGATCTTCATACCTTGATAGATAATTCTTGAGTTCTTCAGACTATAACACATGAGTCTGCAACCCTTCAGACTTGACTATCATTGAAAGGTTTTGTTAGCTTCAAAACAATAAGGAGTCTTCTCTAACAATCTCCCCCTTTTTGATGGTAACAAAACTTTCCTGCAGATTAGCAATACTTTAACTTGCAACACTTTAAACAAATTGTGAAGTATCATGAAGATAAATTAATTAGGGTTTGGATAGTATTGATTCTGCAACCACAGAAAACAGATTAGTTATGCATAATAGATAACTATCCTTCCATAATTAAAATATATAATAGTTCTCAAAACAAATAAAATCACCAGTTAGTGCAAACCAAGCGAAAAGCCATTAAAAGATCAAAATCAAAGTCAAACTAAATATGCAAACTTTCTCCCCCTTTTTGTCATCAGCAAAAAGAAAATAGAGGGAATGAAAGAAAAAATAGTGCAGATAAAATCAGCTTTGTTTAGGGATTCGAACGAGCTGGAAATCCCCCATAGAGTTGATTGTCTCCTCCAGCTTCCTTGGATCCTCCTTTAGTTGCTGAACATCTTCATCCTTTGCATTAGCTTGAACTTGAAGCTTAAGGGCTTGAACTTGATCGTGCAACGAAATTGAAGTGGCTTGATGAACTTACTGTAGGTTCTGAACTTCACACTCCAATTCGTAAAGCTGAGCTTTGATCTCCACAAGAAGCTCAATTGGTCTCTTAAAGTCTGTTGTATTGTCGATTTGAGTACTTGCTTCAGCACGTGTAGTTTGGGGAGTGTTAACCGATGATGAAGCCTTAGCAGGAACATCCAGACTTGGAGATGAAGCCTCATTATGATCTTCAGGAAATTGAGAGGCAAACACATCCTCTGGATCGGCAGGAGAATGACTAACATCATTTCTAGTAAAGGCAAGTGAAGAAATACCTCTTTTAGCAGCGGCTCCCCCTGTTTCTGTACCTTCGGGTGGAGAAAAATACTCTTCTTCTTGATCTTGCTCTCCTTCAGCATCAATGTGATGTTGTCTTTCATCTTCCGCATGAGAATCATCGTGACCCTCTTCCTTTTCTTGTTCTTTTCCTCTCTCTTCTTCTTCATTTGTTCTTCCTTCCTCTTCCTCAGTCCTCATTGCTTCTTCATCTCTCTGTTCTGCCTCTTCTCGATCTCTGTTCTCTTGAGCTGCTGTCTTTGGGAAACTTTTCAAATTTTCATCTAGAGATTAAATTACTAGTAGAGAATTAACTTACAGTCATTACTTGAGGTTGTTCTGAGTCTGATCATCTTCAGACTTTACTCGGCAAGAGATAGAATGTTCAATCTTGCACGAATAGACTCAAATAGGCTTTTCTCCAGTAGCTTTGTATATATGTCCGCCAGTTGATTCTTTGAATCAATGAACTGAATCATAATTTCTCCACTCTGAACATGATATATAATAAAATGATGTCTTATTTCTATATGCTTTGCTCTTGAATGTAGAATTAGATTTGTGAGATTGATTGCATTGGTGTTGTCGCATTTGATCTCGGTGCATGAGTATTCGTTTCCAAAGTCTCTTAGCTGTTGCTTTATCTATAAGATTTGAGAGCAGCAACTTCCAAGAGCCACATATTCCGTTTTGCTGTTGAAAGAGCTACAGTACTTTGTTTCTTTGAGAACCAAGATACTGTCCTGTTGCCCAGCAATTGACAAGTACTAGAAGTACTCTTTCTATCAACTCTGCATCTTGCTAAGTTTGCATCTGAATATCCAAGAAGAGTAAAGTCTCATTCTTTTGGATACCATAGACCTAACTTCGAAGTAGTTGCAACGTATTTGATGATATGTTTTGCGGAGCTTAGATGAGATTCTTTGGGATCTAATTGAAATTAGCACACATGCAAACACTAAACAAGATGTCAGGTCTAGAAGCTGTAAGATAAAGAAGTGAACCAATAATACTTCTATAAAACTTCTGGTCAACTTTCTTTCTTCCTTCGTCTTTGTCTAGCCTCGAAGAGCTTGATATTGGTATATCAGTCCTTTTGCAATTCTCCAAACCAAACTTCTTGATGAGATCTTTAGCATACTTCTCTTGATGTATAAAAATTCATTCCTTCAATTGTTTCACTTGTAACCTAAGAAAGAAGGATAATCCACCCTTCATGCTCATCTTAAATTCATCCTGCATAGACTTAGAAAATTTCTTACACAGATTTTCATTAGATGACCTGAAGATAATGTCATCAACATAAATTTGAACGAGTAGAAAATCTTTACCTTCATTTTTAATAAACAATGTAGTATCCACCTTTCCTTTAGTAAAACCATTTTGAATTAAAAAATTACTTAATTTGTCATACCAGGCTCGAGGCGCTTGCTTTAATCCATATGGAGCCTTTTTTTCAGTTTGAAAACTGAGTTTGGTTTTATTGGATCTTCAAATCTAGGTGGTTGTTCCATATAGACTTCTTCTTGGATAAATTTATTCAAGAATGCACTTTTGACGTCCATTTGGAATAACCTGAAATTCTTATAGCAAGCAAAAGCAAGTAATAATTTAATTGCTTCTAACCTTACTACTGGTGCATATGTCTCATCATAGTCTATCCATTCTTTTTATATATATCCTTTGGCCACGAGTTTTTCTTTGTTTCTAACCACTTTTCCTTTCTTGTTCATTTTGTTCCTGAACACCCATTTAGCTCCAATAATCAATTTACCTTTTGGTTTAGGAGTTAACTCCCAAACATCGTTGATGCTGAACTGTCTAAACTCTTCTTGCATAGCTTCAATCCAGCTTTCGTCAGCTAAGGCTTCTTCTATACTTTTGGGCTCTATCTCAGAGATAAGTGCTAGAGCACTAGATTCTTCTTGCCTTTTGGATATGGTGCAAATTCCTTCATCAACATTGCCGATGATGAGTTCTTTGGGATGACTTGACTTATGTTTCCAGTTGTTGGTTGGTTTGTGAGTCTGCTCATCCTCTGCTTCATTTAAACCTTATGGTTCTTCTTGATGTTGACCAACAAGAGTATGAGCTTCTTTAGGGGAAGTAGACTTTGTAAGTTCTAGAGCAGGTGCAGAATCTTCAAGTTGAATTTCATCCACTTTATTCTGTGTTGACTCTTGAAATTTGATGTTCATAGATTCCTCCATAGATTGAGTTTTCTTGTTGAAAACTCTGTAGGCTTTGCTTGTGGTTGAGTAGCCAAGGAAAATTGCTTTGTCTGATTTTTCTTTAAACTTACCAGTTCGATCATTAGCATTCTTCAAAGCAAAACACTTACAACCAAACACATGAAAATAAGAGACATTTGGCTTTTTCCCTTTAAATATTTCATAAGGAGTTTTCTCAAGAATTGGCCTTAAAAATACTTTGTTAATAATATAACTAGCTATAGAAACTGCTTCAGCCCAAAAACGAGATGAAATATTACTTTCAATTAAAAGGGTTCTTGCCATCTCCTGCAAAGATCTATTTTTTCTTTTCACGACTCCATTTTGTTCTGGAGTATATAGAGAAGAGAAAACATGCTGGAAACCAGATTCATCACAAAATTTATCAAAGTCTTGATTTTCAAACTCACCTCTATGGTCTGTTCGTATGCTTGAAATAACATAACCTTTTTCATTTTGAACTTTCTTTGCAAACTTTGAAAAGAGAGAAAAGGTTTCAGACTTACTTGCCAGGAAATAAACCCAAGTAAATCGAGAATAATCATCCACGATTACTAAGCAATATTTCTTTCCACCAATACTTTGAGTTCTGGTTGGTCCAAAAAGATCCATATGCAAAAGCTGCAAAACACGATTAGTAGAAACTTGATTTATAGGCTTAAAGGAACTTCTAACCTGTTTTCCCAAAACACATGGCGTACATAGATTAGACTTTTGATAAATTAGACTAGGAAGACCATGAACAAGTTTCTTAGAAGAGATCTTGGCAATTTGTTTTATATTTGCATGGCCAAGCTTTCGATGCCAAAGATTTGCTTCATCTTGAATGGATATTAAACATTGAGAACTTTCTGGTTTTACATCTAAAAGATAAATATTCCCATGTCTTCGTCTAGTGAAGATTGATAAAAATCTTTACTGGTTCCCGAACAAATTCCTTCTTGGAAATTGATTTTAAATCCAGTGTCACATAGTTGACTAATGCTGAGTAGCTTGTAATTCAACCCTTCAACCAATGAGACATTATTGATTGTGAGACTTCCAATTTTCATAGTTCCACATCCAACAATTTTTTATTTGCTGTTTTCACCAAAAGAAACTTTTCCACCATCTATTTGCACAATTTTAATGAAACAACTTGTATCTCCAGTCATGTGTCTTGAACAACCATTATCCAAATACCATTTGATCTTTCTTTTGATAGTGACCTGCAATCACAAAAAGAATTCAAGTTTTCTTTGGTACTCACATTTTCTTGGGTTTAGGGAGTTAGTGCTAAAAACAATCTTTGCCTAATCATTTTTAATAGGTCTCCAAACTTTAGGACATTCATTCTCAAAATGTTCTGAGCTTTCACATTTTGAACATTTGAGAGCACTTCAGCCAATAGGTTTCACAAAAACTTTTTGAAAATGATTTTTGTAAAGTGTTTTTGTAGGTCTTTGTTTGATTCTTTCTTTTACTTTTGGGAAATCAATTAAAGAAATAGTTTCAGGTGACATACCCAAACCAGATTTGTTAAAATAGGGTTTTTGCATAGAAAGAATCTTTTCTAACTTCTCAAATCCTTTTGAAAACTTCTTTGATATATTTGAAATGTCTTCTTTCAAGAAAATGTTTTCTTTTGAAAGTGAATCTGCATTTTCCTTCAAATCATTGAAACTTTTGTTTAGACTTTCAAAATTTTATTTCTAAGAACCTTCTTGTTGCTTCAGTTTAGAATTCTCCATTTTTAGCTTGGAAATCCTTTTAAGAGATATTTTGAGACCGAGACAAAGTTCATCTATATACTTTGAGACTTTAGTAGGGATTTTGAAATTACTAACTTCGATTTCCTCATCCTCATCGAGTTTGAGTCTAAGTGATCTCGAATTTTGCCATTAGACATATATTGGCATAATCATCTTCACTTTCTTCGCATTCAGTATCACTCCATGTTTATGCTTTAAGAGCATTTTTGAATTTCTCTGTGTTTCCATTCTTTTTCTTCAACAAAGGGTAATTAGGTATGATATGCCCATTTTTCTTGCATTCAAAACAAATCACTTCTTTGTTTGTCTCATTGTCTTCATTTGATTTCTTTTGAAATCTTTGAGTGCTTTGCTTCTTCCAGTTAAACCTTCTTCCTTTATTGTTCAACTTCCTGAACTTCCTTATCATAAGTGCAAGTTCTTCATCATCCAAGTCGTCTTTTGAATCTGTGTCATCAGAATCATCGTTAGATTTTAAAGCAATTGACTTCTTACCTTTGGGATCTTTTTCCTCATGAATTTGTTCCACTTCATATGATTAAAGTGTGCCAACTAATTTGTCTACTGATAGAGGCACGATCCTCTGTGTTTTCTCATTGAAATCTTAATGTGTTCCAGTTTTTGGAGAGTCCACGTAGCAATTTATTGACTTTCATCTGTCTTGAGATTGGTTGTCCATGATATGCTAGACTATTTACAATCTTTGTAAAACGACTGAACATGTCAGTAATGGATTCTCCTGGTTTCATCTTGAAGGCTTCGTATTGTCCGAGAAGAATATTGATCTTTGTTTCTTTAACTCGATCATTTCCTTCGTAGGTAACATGCAACCTGTCCTAGACTTCTTTTGCTATTTCACAAGATGAAATTATGTTATACTTAGTAGAAGATAAAGCACAATATAATGAATAGATAGCTTTAACATCAAGAACTTGTCTTTTGGTTATGTCTGCTTGTGTCATCTCGTCAGCATCTTTAACTTCTTTTCCTCTTTCTGAGGTTGATATAGCTTTGGAAATGATTCATTTTTCTACCACATCCCATTCTAGAGGATCTTTCGATCTCAGGAATTCCTTCATCTTGTTTTTCCACACATTGTATTCATTTCCATCAAAGTAAGGAGGTCTGGTGTTGCTCTGGCCTTCAACCAAACCTGGAGCCAAAATACTAGCCATAGATCTTTAACTTAGAAGTAAAAACACTTCAATAAAATGAGCACACAAGCTTTGATATCAATTGTTAGGGCTAGTACTATCACCTAGAGGGGGGTGAATAGGTATAGATAAAAATTTTAGCAAGACTTGGAGAATTGGTTTTTCTTTTGATAATGAAATATTTAAAAGTAATTCAAATTGAGCAAGTAAACAAACAATATAATAAAGTAAGAAGTTCAAGGAGGAGAAGATAAGAACATAAGGTTTATAGTGGTTCGGCTTAGACTAAGCCTACGTCCACTCTCCGCGCTGACAGCTTGTTGGCTGGATTCTACTATGAATCAAAAGAGATGTTACAGCTTGTGATCTTGACTATCATAGTGACGAGTCTCTATCAAACTCTCACACAATCTCACAAAGAGTTTCTCTCTTTTGTATACAATGTTTTGCTCGATGAATGAAAAAGTGAGAGACTAGAAAGCTTCGGATTTTGGAATTCTCTTTCAAGCACTTCCTCAAACAACTTAAGAGTCTTCCTTATATACTCCTTCATGCCTCTACAACCGTTAGTACTTTCCAAATGAATTCTTCCAATCTACCCGTTGGACAGAATCAATCAAGGAGATCTCGAGTCATCTTAGGAAAGTGATGATAGCCCACAATCCCGATCGCCGATACAATCAGGATCTTGAGTTTCCATAAGTAGAACCTTCCAAGTTTGTTCGCCTTTCAAAGATCTTCGTATCGGAGTAAATTCCAATAAGAATAATGAAGCAAATATGAAATCCAGTTATAAGATCTTCCAGTAATTATATGAATCGAAACTTTGAAGATAATCTTGCATCTGGATAATAATCCTGCATTTGGATAAGTCTTCATACTTCTGGAATTGTCAGTGAGGATAGACTTTGAGACTAAGGTCTAACGATCTTCAGACCTTGATAGATAAGTCTTGAGTTCTTCATACTATAACACATGAGTCTGCAACCCTTCAGACTTTACTATCATTGAAAGGTTTTGTCAGCTTTAAAATAGTAAGGAGTCTTCTCTAACAATATTAACTTATGATCTCTTTAATTTTATAAGTAAAACCTCATTTGTAGTTGTTTAATTTTCTCGCTTTAGCTACCTGATTTGCATATTTAACTAAATTTAATTAAGAAAACACAAAACACAAAAAATTGAAAATTTTATCTTTAAAAAAATCAGGAACAAGATTTAGATTAATATAAGTATGGGAAATCTATATATAAACATATATCATTTCCTAATATACTTATGAACACACTTATATTTAAAATAAAAGGAATAGGAATCCAATATGATTCTAAATGAGATTATACTTTTATTATTATAGAGATCATAAGTTAATATATACTTCAATAAAACTATGGTAATATTTATAAAGACCAAAAATGTAAAAAGGTAATGAGAGATAGCATATATATCATTGATTTAATAAATTAATTCGAATAAAAAGTTATTCTAAAATCTAGGGAATGGTGTGATTATGAAAACTAATGAATAGTATTGAAGGACTTATATGACTTTGTTGCAGAAAGTTAATGGACTGATTGAATAAATTGAATGTTTAGATACTGGAGTGAATATTTTGAAAGACCATATCGAACAAATTAAAAGTCTAAAAAAATAACATTACATATTAGACTAAAGTTTAATAATTTATCATTGTTTTGTATCATCAAATCAAAACTCCCCATGATAAAGGTCTTGATGATGTCACATTCGAGCTAGTTTTGAATTAACCTTATATAAAATAGATTGATTTTTTTTTTAGCAATACCAAACAGGATATACATCGTGTCAATAAAAATAAGATATGATCAATTACAAGTCCACCGCTAGTATGACACTAATCCAACGGTGAGTGTATATATTATTTCTTACATAAATGGTAGATCTAACAAAAGCCGATTAAGATATGTGAATATAACCTTTTGTCGTCAATCTTTTTTATGATATTGATTAAGTGAGTGTAAGATATGAATATGATCTTTCTGTTGTTGAAATTATAGTAGTATTTAGATTAATTGAATGTAAATTTAATTAAATATTTTATTGTTGATGCTACCCTACTACTAAGTAAAGTAAACGCAATTTTAACTAAAGAGTATTTAAATATATATATATATATATATATATATATATATATATATATATATATATATTTTTTGGTTAATAATCAAATAGGTTAGACTTTTATCTAGTATTTTCATTGTGAAATAGATTGATATATAGGAAGAAACATAACATGACCATAGTTGAGAAATACTAGAATAAGCTAAATTTTTTTCTGTCTTTTTAAGATTAATTTTAGTTTACTCCACATCGTTTTTGTATTGCGATTCATTTTCGTAAGGGTTAATACTATAAAAAACCCTAAACTAGAATACATGTGACAAATTTACCCTATACTAATTTTTTGACTACCAAAAATTCTAAACTGATACACTTGTGACAAATTTACCATTTATTAGTTTTGTAGAATTTTACCACTAAATTACTGAGTTGGATGCCACGTGATAATTGCTAGGTACATTCATTTGAAGTTTTACCCTTCATTTGTATTTATAGTTCTTCATAATATTAATCAAATTTAATGGAAATTGAAGAATAGTAAATTTATTTAGTTTTGAGTTCTTGGTGGTCAAAAAATTAATTTACGGTAAATTTGTCACACGTATACTAATTTGAGATTTTTCATGATATTAATCATTTTTGTAAGCAATTCTATCTTACTAATTTTAACTCGGGAGTACTGTAAAGACCAAAGAAGATCATTCAAAAGTAGGGGCGATACCCTTAAGAACGTCTAACTTTAACTTTTGGCTCAATTTTACCTTATATCTTTTTTTTTTTGTCTCATAAAGAATTTTCAATTTTAGGTCTAGTCCCAATTCCACCCTAAATTTTTTTGTATCATAAAAAACCCTCAATCGATACCGATTTGATACCAATTCTACCATAACTTTTTTTTTTATCTCTTAAAAAATTTTCAGCGTGAGGTCCAATTTCAATTTCACCTTGATTTTTTTGTCTCATAAATGATCACCGACTTTTATTTGAATCCCAAATCTACTCTTCATTAACCGTCCGTCAAGATCACCCTTAGTGATCTTGCGCTTGTTGATCTCTCATGCTTGTCTCTTGTGGTTGAAGATCTCATCGGAACAACTCTTTCGGTTGTCAATTAGAAATTTTAGATGGAGGGTTAATGTGGAAAAATTTATGACCTAACTAAAAGTTTCTGAAAAGTTTTAGGGTCACATTGGGAATGGATGGTAAAGTTGGGACAAGACTTAAAGTTGGAGGTTTTGTAAGACAAAAGAAAAGTTTATGATAGAAACGAAACATGACTATTGTGGGATAAAAAAGGTTTTTGGTAGAGACGAGAGTTGAGACTAGGTTTAAAGCTGAAGATTTTTAATAAGAAAAAAATAAAATTAGGACAAAAGTTAAAATTTGGAGATTTTTTTTTAAAGTATTAAGCTCTCAAAAGGTGATGAATTGTCCATCTTCACCCTTTTGTCCCAGGAAGTTGGGCAAATGATTTTCTTATTCAGGACGATGATATAAATGATTATTGAACTTTGAACATGGTCCCCAAATTATATAGCCCAATATGTAATATAGTTTTTAAAATTTTAATTTGTTTAATATGATCTAGCTTAGTCCTTAAATTATATGAAAATGTTCAATGTTCGCCTTCCATTAGTTCAAGTTTATGAATAATATTAGATATTTTTATATAGTTTAAGAACTAAACTGAATATGTATTGAAGTCCAAGACTCATAATGTATATTTATTTACAGTTCAGGAACTATATTGAATAAATTAAAATTTCAGAAATTATGTTGCACGGTGGCCTAAAACTTGGAAATTATTTCCATCATTTTTCCTCCTTCCAAAGCAAAAAAGCGATCAGTGTAAATTCCTTAAGCTCATCCGCGCAAGTGATCGGCGGTGGGCCGGCACGTGCTTCCAGCTTCTTGGTTAAACATCATCACACGAATACAACTATGCTAGTCCATGGAAAGGTGAATAAACTTGAAACGAATCCGACAAATTCATCGCCCCCTCTCTGAAAAGTGAACCGTGCATTCGCTCGGCCATCACCAGGGAATCGTTTAATCAGGATTTGCGTGTTTCCCGCGGTGGGGGCCCAGCACGTGTGGCTTACTGCTACGAAGTCTGACATTAATCCATTAGTTCATACCAGGTTGGCACATCGATCGAGGTTTTGCCCGCATAATGAATTCGAGTACTCAATACTTTATCCGCAGCTCTAACTATTTCTTCTTCTTTTTTTTTTTTTTTGAGCGAGGCAGCTCTAACTATTTCACTTTAGATGTTTTAAATAAGCATATCGAGCAATCGATAACATCATCTTGAAAAATACCAAAACAGAAAAGAAGGTGCTATTTATTTTTCATTAGGAAAAGAATTGAAATCGTGAAATATTAAGAAAATTGATAAATACTATCAAGAATCTTGAACCTATATACTTGTATCAATTTACCATAATATAATTTTCGCATGTCACAAAAATCTCAAATTAGTACAAATATATTATATTTGTTTTGAAACTAATTTTCATGTAATAAAAAATCCCAAACTGGTTTTTTGTCCTGAGAGTTTCGTCTAGTTTAGAAAATTTGCTAAGCTATAATTCCTACTATTTTTTCACGCGAGAATTGTTATATTTTCATACAAGCTAACTGTGAAACAGTAGATTATGTGTTTTCATGTAAAAAAATCAACGCGAAGTATATCGGTAATTACTCTAAAATGAACTTCAGATCATGTGCAGTTGGCTGCTCGTCGATCTGTGTGCAAGGAGAAACTACGAGGAAAATACATACGCAACGTCCTGTTCTCGAGCGACAAAAAGGCGTTTGTTTCATATTCTTTTTTCCTGAAAAGGCATTTCGATTTCCTTTCGAAGTCAGGCTTGCAGGAGAAATCAGGGCAAAGAAAGAGATGCTCTCTTTCGCCGGGCTCGTCGTGCTCTTCGCACTGGTCCTTCTATTCGCGATCGCGATCGCGTGCAGGCGTCTGCAAAACGAGAGATTCGATGTGTTCTTGAGTTTTATCGGCGAAGGCGCTCCAATGGACTTCGCCGATCGCCTCTACGAAGGCCTGGTCAATGCCCAAATCTCCGTATCCGGAGGCCACTGTTGGCTTTGCCGAGGCAAGAAGATCGGTCGGGATCGTGTCCGAGCCATCAAGAACAGCAAGATTTTGATCCCGATTCTATCTCCGGACTACGCTTCCGGGAGATGCTGGCTCGACGAACTGGTTCAGATAATGGAGTGCAAGAATGATGGCTCGAGCCATGTAGTCTTGCCCATATTCTACCGAGTGGAAACCGCGCCTGTGGGATGTCAAATAGATGGTTTTGGCCAGAAGGCTGTGGAGGAACGGAAGCGACGAGCGCTCACGGAAGTCTGTTCCTTGAAAGGATGGGAATCAGAGAAAGTCGCTACTGGCTACTTCATCTTCACCAAAACGTTGTTAAGTTTCTTGTTTTAGCGAGATATTGCTTGTAGAAAGACGTGGGGGTAAGGATAAACGTTCTATGTTTGTGCCTCTCCGTTTGCCCGTGTTTCTCTGATAATTCTTACTATAACCGGTAAATTACTTTCTGTTGCCATTCATAATATCTTTTTTAACAGGTCAAAAAATTCAAAACATGATTGAATCCATTTTTCAAGATTCATTAGCCACAAGTTTCTTAGACTTACAGTTAAGAAAAGTTAACGAGGTTGTCATGTGGAGCAGCCCTGCGATTGCCATACCCACTTCTATCTTAGCAGATAAGATAAGATACGGAGGCTGGAGAGACCATAATCAACTTGTTGATTTGCTTTTGTGCTCTCCTCAGATACCAATATCAAATTAGTGTTGCCATCTATATGAAATCTTGTTTTATTTGACAGGGATGAACAATTGGTAAAATTGGTCGTCCGAAGAGTTTTGATAGAGTTGAAGAAAGCGCTTGAGCTGGTTATTACGGAGAATTCGGTCAGGATTAAAAGTCCCATGGAAAGGATTTTGGAATCTGTAGATAGTTGTTGTTCTACCCTATATGTTGTAATCCACGGAGAGGGTGGCATTGGTAAGACAACTCTTGCTAAAGTTATCTACAACAAGCTCTCTGAGAGGGTGGCATCGTCATAGCTTCATCCCCAACGTTAGCGAGTCATGCAAGTGCAACGGTATTGAAAATTTGCAGAGTTAGTTAATCTTGGATATATCAAAAGGACAAGAAAAGGTGTATAATAACCTTCACCAAAAAAAAAAAAAAAGGTGTATGATAAGGACCAACTAATTACCACCATCTCATCTGAATATAAAAGAGAGAAAGTCCTCATTTTTCTGGACGATGTGAATGCTAAAGATCAGTTAGAGGCTTTAGTCGGAGAGCGAAACCGGTTTGCTTCAGGAAGTAGGATCATTGTTACCACAAGAGATAAGAGTTTTTTTGAGTGGGCTAACGTGGACTGCGTGCACCACATTGAAGAGATGGATGAAGATGAAGCTAAGATCCTCTTTGCTAGACAAGCTTTCGAAGGGACTCTCCCCCTACTAAATTTTGGACTCTATCTCATGATGTGGTATCTACTATTCGTAGGTTTCCTTTAGTTCTCGAAGTTGTAGGTTCATATTTGTGTGGAAAGAGTCAAGCATCATGGGAAATGACCATACAAAAGTTGCGACAGTTGCCTCAAATGAAAGTGCAATAGATTTTGAAGATAGTTTATCATGCATTGGAGTCTGAACAAAAGATGATATTTCTGGATATTGCTTGTTTATTAGTCAGGAGCAATGCAAGAATTGCATCGTGCATGTGGGAAGCCAGTGAGTTTAATTTGGTGCTGGGAATTGAAGAACTGATATTTATGTCTTTGATAAAAATTGGAGATAATCATGAGCTTAGAATGCACGATGAATTGAAAGATCTCGGTAGGAGTATTGTTTGTGAAGGATATTGCAATGAGCCTGACAAAGGCAGTAGATTCTGGGACTATGAGGAATCCTTGAAAATGCTAGAGAAATGAGGTAACAACCCATCTTTCTTTTCTTTTCCTCCCATATTCCTTGTTCTCTTGTTTTAAATGATGTTAATTCCTCTGAATGATGTTGGTTCTAGTTTAAAAGTTCTTCCATTATATTATTGTTCTTATATTATACCATTGAAATGATTAGGAATAGACTGTTGTTGGTTCTAATTAGTAAGCATTACAATTTCTACACTCAGTCTGGTAATGGAAAGGATTCTGAAAATAACCTCAAGAGAGAAAATGAAAAAAGGAAATTGTGTCATTTTTTTTTATGGTTTGGATGCTTATGAAAGGAAAGAAAGAAATGAAGGGAATTTGGTTTTTTGGTTGAAAAAGAGATAACGGAAAGGGGTACAATTACGTTATTATAACTATCTCGTCCTTATCAGTTATCGGAGGCAGTATTTTTATACAGAAAGTAGGAGCATACATGGAAGAGAGACAAAAATATTCGTATGTCTTTCTTAATTCCCCAAAATCCTCCCAGATCTGGAGGGATTTGAAAAAGCAAGCAAATTTGGGACTTGAATCACTCCAAATCCCTTCCTTTCGAATCCCTCGACCTAAATATATCCTACCAAACAAGGGAACTTTTTAAATCTTCTCTCTCCCTCTCTAATCCTTCCTAATCCCTCCACCTTAACTAGAGGTGGCAATATGGGTCATAAACCCATATTATGACCCATTTTTAGTTAAATGAGTCATATATGGATTAAGTGAAAGTTAAATATGAATCAAAAATGAGTTTGAGAAAGTAAAGCATAAAAATAAATGGGTCTAAATGGGTTATTAGATCCACTTTCAACCCATGGCCCGTGGGTTATGGCTTTCTTTAATTTTATAAAATAATTTTTTATTATAAAAAATCGAAATTATAATTATTTTTTATATTTCAATTTTTCTTTTCTTTTCTTTTTTCTTTTTCTTTTTTCTTTCTTTTTCTTCATCCCTTAGTCGATTGCCGGAAGGGCGACGGTTGGCCGCCACCGGCGACGGGCTAGGTGAGGCTCGAGCTCGCAGCATTGAGCCTCGCCTGTAGGTCATTGACGATTGGTGAGTCGGCGAGGTCGATCTGGCGAGCTTGAGCCTCGCCTGACGTCGGCGAGCTCGAGCCTCGCCAGATTCGGTGAGACTCGACCTCGTCGACGATTGGCAAGACTCGAGCTCGCTGACGTCGGTCGGCGACTTGGCCTTGCCGGTTCGGCGAGATCGAGCCCCGCCCGACACCGGCGAGCTCGATCTCACCTGTGGCCGGTCGCCGGCCGTCATCATGGTCGGTGGCCAGCTAAAGAAAAAGAAAAAAGAAAAGAGAAAAAGAGAAAATAATTATTAAAAAATAAAAATTATATTTAAAAAATAATAAAAATAAAATTATATTTAAAATAATAAAAATTCGATTTTTTAAAAATATTTTAAAAAGAATTATAAAAAATTTTCATTAAATTTATATTGCATAAAAATTGTTAAAATTTTGTATTGCATAAAAATATTTTAACAATACTTTTTTATACTTTTTTTTATAAAAAAATCATAAAAATGAGCTTTTTCGAGTTTAGTTAAAAAATTTTCACGTTACAATTTTTAGTTATTCAATGGTATGTTCACTTCAAATAAGAGAAGCATGTGCATAGTCTAATTCTTTATAAATATTTCAATTTATAGGTTTTTTGTTAACTTTTTTTTATTATTTTATTTAGTATTTTGAATTTAATTTGAAGATTTAATCCAATTAGCATATAGTAGAAGTGGGTTTTCCTAGAATATTAATAGGTTTTAGCAATACAGGTCAGGTCGGGTATGGGTCGGGTACGGGTCGAGTCGGATATGGGTCACTAGATTTACACTACAAGAATATGGGTCAAAAGGGGTTAAATGGATCAAATATAGGTCGACCCATTTTCGACCCGACCCATACCTGACCCAACCCACCCATTTGCCACCTCTAACCTTAACTGACTGTTACGGTTTATTGAGTCATGATCGTTAACAGTGGGGATGGGCAGAGGGCTGGGGCCCGAGTTGTTCACCCTTGCCCCATGAGGTGGAGCTTTGTCCCATCATTGCCTTGTGCCTAGTGAGGAGCAAGCAGTCCCCATCCTCGCGGGGCACTGCTCAGTCGGGGATACAATATTGTTGTTAGTTTTTTCATGTAGTTATAACATCAAATATGTTAATGTAGTGACTAGAATTTTAGTTTTATGTGATACTTGTGTTTTCAAAACTGCTTTAATCATAGGCATGAAATAAGTAGAATAAGGAATCCTATATTTTTAAATGGTGGGCAAATTAAGAAACTCATGGGAGATAAAATAAGAAGTCTAGGTCCTAAAGTGCTAAATCTAAATCACATATTTTCTCTCTCGCTACGCTTAATTTGCCCTAGCTCCATATGATAAACCTCTTGTTTAGTGTGGAGGAACTCGAATCCGTTTGATGGATTTCTTTCAACTTGTGTAGGCTTTTCCTTTTTTTTTGTTTTTCAAAAATAAACTTATTTCATGTCAAGGTCATTATTTTAAAGGTAAATATCAAAAGCACACCTCGCTTTCGGTGCATTAACCACTTACATACCTCTATCTTTGTAAATACCATTCACATATATCTAAACAAAACTCATATTGAAAAGACTAAATCGCTTCTTCTTGCAAACTCATTTTAGCATCCTTCCTAAAGTTTGGATTGTTTGTTGATGTGAGAATCAAGGATAGAGGATGGGTATTTTCAGAAAGATAAAGATAATTTTTTTAAGTATATTATACAAGGATAACGGAAGTAGGTGTGCAAAGTAATCTCAAAACGTAAAATTGAAGTATGTATTTGGTGTTTTCAAAGCAAGAGACATATAAATGATCATTGGATAAAATGTAAGATATATTTTTGATAATTTTTCCTTGATTTTCCACATTTATGCAACTCATGCGGGGGATAGAAGAGTTTGTTATTAGCTACCTTGTGACACCCCGAACCCTTCGCAGGTCATCACCGGCGCCGATGTTACACTTTATTACCTTTTTCTATCTTGTACTTAAAACAAGCGCCGTTAATCACAGGCATTTTTTTCTTTTTTTTTTTAAAGCGGTCCCAGCGCGACTCATAGTGGAAGCAAATTAAACATCACCATCTATCCCCCTACCAATCCATGATACAAATACACACTAGCTAAACATCAGGATTTTATAAACAACTACGACACTTTGCTTACATATATATAGCAAGATGGGATTCCCTTTGGGTCGGTACAAAACAAGGAAAAGCTAGGACTCAGCCATGTCCAGCCTAAAACCTCAAAAAGAAACTCTCGACCCTCAACATCATATGAGTACGAACCCCCATCGAAAGTGTAGACTATCTACATTAAAAAGAGATCCAGCTCCTACTCATCGCGCGCAGGTCTCACACCCAACCCGGTGCATCAGGCAGTGGCGGCGGCAACATCCCTCGCATCGCTCCATCCCGACGAACGTGCACAGAAATGAACTCCTGAATGACAGGATCCCCAGCCAGGCCCACGTCATACATCACTAGACAACGTACTCGGATAAAAGTCAGTCCGGGAACAGAGGGACAGTCTATCTCAACACACTCGACCTCTACATCGGATGGTATCCCGTAAAATGTACCCCGCGTGACGGCAGGTAGCGGCATACTTGCTAATCTGAAATGTTATCCCCAAAAGGGGTGAGTACAACCACTCAACAGATAGGGAAATCCAATAACAACTCAATGCATCATTCAAATTTCACATGCATCGCAGGCATTACTTACCTTGAAGCCAGGCACATTCATGCATCATCATATCATACATATCATCATCATGGCATCTCATATATCATTATCATCATCATGCATTTTATCGTGCATATCATACCATGGATGATCATCATATCACATCACATCATCATCATTATTACATCACCATGCATATCATCATGCATATCAATATCATCATCATTATCGCATCATCATGCATATCATCATGCATATCATATCATAGGTGATCATCATATCACATCACATTATCATGCATCTTATCATGCATATCATATCATAGGTGATCATCATATCACATCACATTATCATCATCATCACATCATCATGCATCTTATCATGCATATCATATCATGGGTGATCATCATATCACATCACATTATCATCATGCATTACATCACCATGCATATCATCATGCATTAATTTCCATTTTTATCTTTAAATTTGATCACCACATCACCCATTCTCAATTATCATCCCTTCGGGCAAAGACCTCCGACAGGGTTCCCAGCATTCCAGCCATCCCATGGCCACCGGGCTTCCGGCCCCCCATATTCCGGGCATCTCGCATCTCAACTAGCATCACGAGGCATTCCCTTCGGGCAGAAACCTCCGACAGGGCTTCTGGCCTTTACCCTTCTAGCCAGGCATCTCGCACCCACATCCTGGCATCGCGAGACATTCCTTTCGGGCAAAGACCTCCGACAAGGCTTCCGGCCCCCCACATTCCGGGCATCCTGAATCTCCCAGGGAATCTCTAGAATTATGCCACTAGGCCACCAGACATCATCATCCACCACAACCTCTTACTCACATATCATTTTCCACATTCACCATCCTTTTAATCTCATTATTACATGGCATATGATTCACACAAGCATCACAATTTATGATCATACATACACCAATGTCATATAACAATGCATAATAAATTCGATGGAATTCATGGCCAATAAAATAATCCCTTTTTTATTTTATTATTATTATATTATTATATTTATTTATTTTCATAAATAAATATTAAATTCAATATCTATGATTTTCCCAAAATCATAATATTCAAAAAATCATTAAAAAAATCAATAGGATCACAATTTCATACAAAATTCATGGCCAAATTGAATTTCTCATAATTTCACAATTTCCACAAAATAGCACATGATATTCGGATAATGACCAGAATTGCACAGTTTCCAAATAAATTCGATTAAAATACTCATATGGCCTTCAAAAATTACGAAATTTCACAGGGTGATAGCCAACACATTTTCGTGAATTTTTCATGAATAACTATAAGCCAAATTCTTTTTAGATTAATTTATACAACCCCACGAAACTTCTGGAACCACTACCGCGTCGTCCAGAATACACATCTCCGAAATATTAAGATTTCACCCATCTATTCTATTTCGTTTCCTCTGAAATTTGAGTATGTTATGTAACAAGGTGTCCTTTACAAGTTTCATGAAGAGATATAGGTCAAATAACCAGATTATGGTCACCATTTAAGTCCATGAAGTCTCGGGTGTCTCGGAATACTTCACCAGAACCATTGTTTCCAAGATCTAGCCGATTCACCAAGCTATACTTGTTCTTTTTCCTTAAAATTTGAGTATGTTGTATTTTAAGGTGTTACCTACAACTTTCATGAAGACATCAAAGTCAAATATTCAACAGAAATTAACATGCAAACAAGAATCTAGCAAGAGGCCGCGAAAACTTCACAGATCTAGGGTCTCCGTATAATGGAACTTTAACCTCTCATATCTCCATCATTTTCCACGAAATTTCAGTATGTTATAGTACAAGACGTTAGCTACAACTTCCATGAAGACATCTAAGCCAAAATCGGACTCCAAACACACATGCAAGCTCAAACAAGCTACTGACTCCAACAAACCGAACAAGAACAGTCACACGGTTTGAAAATAACCAACTCTTACCTCGGTTTTTCGCTCAAATAACACCTAAAATCTAACATGCAACCAACGAAACAAACATGCAAGAGAATTTAAGGACTCCACTTGCCTCTAGGATGAGCAAACGATGGCGAACGGCGGCGGGACACGGCGATCGGACGGCGAACGAACGGCGGCACCCCTCGGCTCCGGCTCCTTCCCCTCTCGGTTTCTCCCTTTCTCTCTCTCTCTCTCTCTCTCTCTCTCACCCTCTCTCGGCCGAATGATCAAAGAACCGGCCACTCTCTCTCTTCTCATCCCTTTTATACTCCCCTAATCCCATGATTAGCAATCATGAGATTGCCTACAATCCCACCAATGCATGCTCTTGCCATTTGCCATTTGTCTTATTGGGTTTTCTTTTTAAATTTGGTTTGGGCTTGGGCTTAGGCCCATCTGGCCACTCCCCTTGGGCTGGTCGAATTCTCTTCTTGGGCTCTAATGGGCCGACTAGCTTGGCCCACCAAGCTTTAGGCCAATGAGTCCAAGGCCCATTCGAATTTTAACCCTCTTTTTCTCTTTTTTTTTTTTTGAAATTCCTTCTATAAATATTTCTAAATTTAAATTTTCAATCTTGGCCAAAGTCTTAGGATATATATATATATATATATATATATTTTGCTCATTGACATTTAATTTATATGGCCAAGCATAAATTATTAATCTATTAAATTTAAATTTCCACAATCACAAGCACAAATTATCAAATTAAAAGACTAATGGCTAAAACATAAGCCATGGAAATTCTACTACCTAATTAGAGATTTTAACACACCTTATGGCTTGGCTTTGAATTTCTGGGATGCCACATACCTGTGTCTGGATTTCAATCGCACTAAACATGAATCAAACATGAGGGAATCATTCATCTTAGTGCTTAGCGTTCGAAATTTTGCGTGTGTTCATGTCATCATTGTCGGTCACTCTAATGTTTACATAGTGCGATTTGGATAGGATATATCTGTTTTTTTTTTTTGGGTCCATAATAGGATAAATCTATTCAAAAGCTTGTTTTCTCATGCTTTCTCAATAACTATATATATAACATGAACTACGTCTCAAATAGCCATCTCACATATTCCCTGTTATCATTATGCTATATATTCCAATGAAAAGTAGACAACTATAAAGTCAAAAATATCATAATTCACAGAATTTCGAAGGATTATCATCTTTGATGAAATTGGGTCTTTTTAGAGTGTTTGATGCATCTTTCATCTTTAACTTCCAAATTTGTTTCTTAGCTCTGTGAATATCAAGCCATATACCTTTATAATATCAAACACCCAAATCTTAAAAAATATACAAATATTAGCATTTAAAAGCATCAAACATTTTTCATAATTTTTTAAAAAATATTATTTAATTTTCTAAAAAAAGCATTTTACTTTTACGAGAAACTCAATCACAAGATTTTAATACTATTTCAATTAACTATAGACTAACCAAACACGTTATAATCCTGTTTCTAGTCAGCCGTTTTTAACGAATCAGTATCAAATTTTAATTTCATAGGCTATTCTCTCGTTCCTTTTTTCTTTTAGATTTTTGGTTATAATTGAAAACATTTGCTCGAATGCACTACATCTATAGTCTGGTGGGCGCCTTCATCATGATCTTGGCTCGATCATGTTACTTTTAGAAGCAGGAAAGATTCGTTTTGGTTCGAAATTTTTTTGGTTGAAATTTTGGTTTGGATTGAAAATAGGGGAAAGTGCGGTTCTTGTCAAGGGAAAATGTCACAAATGGTCCTTATACTTTTACTTAATGTGCAATCTCATCCTTGAACTTTTGATTTGCTTAATTTGGTTCATGAACTATTGATAAATGTCCGATTAGTCCTTCCATTACCGTTTTTCCTTTTTTTTTTTTTTTCTTTTCTCTCTTGCCTCCGGTGGAGGGAAGCTGGCGTCCGACGAGGGTCGCCCCCGCACGGGTTGGCTAGGGCGACTGTCGCGACCAAATTTTTGAGTGCACCACCTAAAATTAGGCTAATGGATTGCTAAGCTTAGACTCGGCTCGGGCTCTCCCAAGTCCATACCAACTCGTGAATTAGGTTCAAATATCTAGCATGCAAAAAAGAGTCGCCACTAATCATTTTACGGTAGGTCGATTAGACATCTAAGTAAAATAACGGGATAATTATTTTACTTCTATGAACCAGAGACCTTGTATACGGGGACTTGGTTACACTAGACTATTCTAGTGCCCTTTCGGTACATTTCTCTTTCATTAAAAAAAAAATGTTTGGCAATTGAATTGATTTTTATTTAGCTCCCTAACATATGAGGTGATCATACAGTTGAGCAAACAAAAAATTTAACACTCAAGAAAGCAGATAGAAAATGGCAGGACTTACCTCATAGCAACGAAAGCATCTGCAATGTCAGATCAGAATTCCCATCAGCAATCCTAGATATGATTTCTAATTAACATGCTATCACTCAATTTTTATTTTCACTTTTTAACGAGAATATAGTCCATATGCAATGCTATGCTTCTAACATAAAATGAAATAATATGACATGGAAAAATGTCTTAAACTATATGAATGAGTAAAAAAGCCTAATGATTTCTTAATGAACATGTAATAATTAAATATGCAATCTAAATTAACCAAAATGACCTAATTCTAATGACGGACAATTTCTAATTAAATGAACCTAATAACAATCACTAAATGATGTGCATTTCATGAACCTAATTCTATACGTGCTTTTCATGAATCTAATTCTATATGACGTGCACATGATTTTTTTTTATTTTTTATATAACTAAAATTCATAATTGAAATCACTAAAAAAGAAAATCTAACTAAAGTGAAATACTATCTATTCTAAATGCTTTCTAAACATGCATTTTTAAAAAAAACTAACCTATCATGCATTCCATCTAAAAATCTATCTAGACCTAAAATCAAACATGGCAATGACGTGCAAAAAATGCCCTAATTCCAATTTTTCTTTTTCTTTTTAATGAAATTTGAAATTAAAATTAAACATGCAATTCAGATAATAAATAAAGAACTAACATGCTAAATGAATGCACTTTCCCTTTTTGTTTTCCTTTTCATGAAAATAAAATCCCTATTCTAATCATGTAAGATAATAAAAAACCTAATCCTAATTCGAATTCAAATTTTTGGATTTTTTCCTTTTACGAAAATAAAACTGACTCAGACACTACGACATCAAATCAAACAAGATAAAATTGATATTTGAAAATTGGCCATATCTCGCCCATGAGATCGGGTTGTCCAATTTTAAAATTAAATCGCGAATCGAATCTCGGGCATGAGATCGGATTGTTGATTTTTGCAAGGGAGATCGGATGACAACCCCTAATTTGAGGGGCACTTTCATGTCGGAATATCAATCATATATTTAGGAACAACTTCACCAAAAAAAACAAGCTATACAAGAAAATAAAAACAAACAAAAGATAAATAAATAAAAAGACTACCTAATACTCTTTTTCCTTTTTTTTTTTTGCTTTTTCTTTTTCCCAAAAGTGGGCTTGCTCGTGCGGCTAGTTTCTAAGGGGCTGATCGGAGTAGGTCACCGGGTCAGTGAGGGGCTCTGGCAAGGAGAAATTCGAGCGGCAAAAGGCGGCTGAGCGCGAGCGCTAGGAGTCATGAACGCGGGGTTGGCGAATGGCCAAGGCGAGGTGGTCGTTGGGGCATCTAGTCGTCGCGTCACCGATCTGTTGCTTGTGGAGGTTCGGCGAGCGCTGTAGGTGTCGTGGCGTCGTCGAGCAGTGCGCCGAGATCAAGGCAGTAGCTCATCAAGGCGATGAGAAGCGCCGCCGTCGGCTTCACGAATGGCGACCGGCATGCGCTCGGGCAGAGTTAGGGGTGTGCAAAATACCCGGGAATAGCCCGGACTGCCTGGAACCGGACCGGAACCGCTCGGAACCGGCGGTTCTTAAGGGAACCAGTCCAGTTCCCGATTCCAATTTTTGGGAACCGGTGGAAACTGGTCCGATTCCCGGTTCCATGGGCAGATCCGCCCGCCCGCCCACTCGGACTGGACTGGTTCCCTTTTAATATTGGAAAAAAAATTACTAAAACTAAATACAAAGCAATTGTTTTGTGGCAATTGTTTCTGCTGCAGGATGAATACAAAGTTGAATATTGGGGAATTTTTATGCTTTTTGGTTGTTTAGTTTATTTGTTAATATAATGAAGGTGATGTCTTCAATAAAGTCTTGTTTAGTTACACTTCCTTTGCTTTCTTGTGTTTGGATGGTATCTCATTTCACCTCCTTTGATTTGTCTGTGCAACTTGTGATATTTTGCCGAACCTGATGAGGGATATGTCTAGTTCATACCGTTAAGAGAGACCCATTTTTCCTGAACACTTAATACTCTTTCCGCCTCTATATCAACTTACGTACATCCATTCCTTCATTGGTTGCATTTATAGTTGCAACAAATGAATCTTTGTTCCACGTATTTAAATTTGGTTTTTCTTTCTTTGGCTTGCTTTGATATCACGTAGTCGTTCTATGTTGAAAACCAAAATTGTTTCGTGTCAAGATCGGTTTCATGGATCCACCCAGGAACCGGACCGGATCGGCGGTTTGGTTCCCGGTTGGATCCATGTAACAAATAGGTGGATATCGGTTCCAATTTTTTGAAACCGGTCCTTAGCGGGGGGTTCCCGGTTCTAGGTCAGGAACCGCCCGCCCGGACCATGCACACCCCTAGGTAGAGTAATCGCGGTGGGGCAGGGACGCAGATCTGGCTCGAGTCGCACGAGGCGATATGGGCGAAGCGGTGAGGGTTAGTGGCTTCGCGGCTCCTGGGTAGACCAGACGGAGGACCGCAAAGGTGCGTGGGTCTCGCTCGGTGGTGGAGTTACTCGCGGGATCTGCAGCGGAGTGGCGAGTGTGACGGCGGGCGGTGCTCAGGCGCGGTGCGTGCGGGTGATCGACCGGACATGGGTGTTGTAGGCACGGTGGCACAGTGCTCGCGGTCGAGCAACGTGGGCACAGCTGCCGGCGGCGGCGGAGGTCATTGGTGACTGGAGAGGCGCCAGCAGAGGGTCCAATGAAGAAGACAAACAATGGTTCTTCTTTCCCCTCAGCTGCACGTTCGATCACTTCTTTCTGCAAAGCAGTGTTGCAGCTGTACCTTCCCTGTTTCTTTTTCACCAATTCTCTTCTTTTTCGCTTTTTGTGTTGCTTTTTCGCAAAACGAAGCCCAAAAACCCTATTTCCCTTTTGTGAATTTTTCTTTTTAAAACCGAGAGAAACCCCCCCTTTTCATACGTGTATGGCCTTTTATAGGGAAAATAATTAAAACTTTCAATTTATTCTTCGAATCAACATCAACAATATTTCTTCACAAATTTTTCACATGTTGATCACGATTCAAGATTTCGATAAGATTATTCTTTAATTCCAAATCTTGTAAAGATAAATCGCAATATTCTTTCACACATCTGCCCTATCCAAAAAAGTTCATATCTCAGAAAAATTTTAAAATTTTTATTTTTCCACGAGATAATTTTCAATCATTAAAAAAAAAAACATGGGCTTGGACCAACCTGCTCGTTTCGTGGGCTTGGTCCATCTAATTTGAACCCATCCGCCACCGATCCAATAAAAAGTAAAAAATATAATTTAAAAATAAATGCACCTAAATTTATATGCTATGCAATAAATTTTTTTCAGGGATACAATTAACCCCTAATTTTCTATGCAATGAAAAAAAAAAAAAAAACGACAAAATTGCCAAAATTTAGGTGTCAACAGCGGCCCTTGCTCACGTCCGGCGAGGATGGCCCTCGCCGACGCTGCCGGCGTCGGGCGAGGGGTGCCCTCGCCAGATCTGGCAAGGGCTGTCCTCACCTAATGAAGGCGAGGCTAGTCCTCGCTGGACGCAGGCAAGGAGCCCCTTGCTCGACGCCGGCAGGGGCGAGTGCCGTCCTTGCCCTCACCCAATGCCGGCGAAGGTGACCCTTGTCGAACGCCGGCTTCCCTCCTCCATGGCCGGCAGAGGGAAGAGAGAAGAAGAAAAAAGAAAAGAAAAAAGAACAAGAAAAAGACCAAAATGCCCAATTCTGTTAACTTTAACTAACGGAAGGATGAAGTTGGTCAATTTTCAAATAGTCAAGGACTAGATCGGATTATCGATAGTTCAGAGACTAAATTGAGCAAATCAAAAGTTTAGAGACGAGATTACATATTAAGTAAAAGTATATGGACCATTTGTGACATTTTTCCTCTTATCAATCACATGCAACTTTTTGTACGTGAGGGTCGGCAATCAGCAGCCCTCGATGATGGCATCAATCGCAGGAAACTTTTGTCCCTTTTGCCGCCAATTCATCACATGCCCGTCCCACACGTGTCGTGGCTACCGTGGGTTTAGTTAAAAACTTATTAAAGTTTAATAAAGTAACGTAAAAGTATTAATAGCATTTATTGAAAGCAAAGATTGGGTTACGTGTCCTCTGTTAATTTGGGGGCGGTTCGTTGACAGATTAGACGGTAGTCAAACCCAATTTGATATGGGATTAATTTTTATTTACTTTAAACTTTGCAATAAACATATTTTAAATTGTTTTGAACTGGAAAAATCTAAAACTCTAATGGCATAGGACAGAGAAAATATTGGGTGGATTTAACACTTCATGTAGGCGAAATGTACCACCATACAAATGTCGACACGTGGCAAATTTGGGCCCACTTGTCAGCGCCCACTCTATCCGTTAACTCCGTCTCTCTCCCACTTACTCTCTCTCCTCCCCTCCGTTTCTGCCCACAGCTCTCTCTCCCCCTCTTCTCTCTCCACTTCTCTTTTCTTTCCTCCATCGGGGGAAACATGGGCTTTGGCGGTGGCGAAGGTGGCGGAGGTGCCGGCGGCGCCACTAGCAGTTTTTTAACCTCATCCTTAGCCTTGTGAGCAACAATCTCATACCTCCTGCTCAGCTTCTGATCATTTCCAGCTGCCCGCGCTTGCGGCAGGGAAAGCGGGGGCGGCGAGGGCGGCGGAGGCGTGATTGGAACTTCCATTTCCTCGATTGCTACATTACGATCACCACTATCTTCGGCGACCACACGCTTGGTCTCGAACTTCTTCTCTTCTTCGTCTTCTACTTCACCGTTCCTTCTTCTCTTGGAATAGACCGGTTCCGTCCCAAAGCCCCGACCCGCGACAAGATGGGTATCGTCGTAGAATCTCCGCCGCCCTTCACCGTAATCCCACGGCGAGTACTGCGCCCTTAGATCCGGGTACAAGCTGCTGGTTCTCATTCGGCCAAACGAACTGCCGGAGAACCTATATTCGCTCCCCTCGGAGTTTCAACAGTCGTAGCTGTCGTGCCACTTGTATGGTGTCCCCGAGTTCAACAACGACGACTTCCGAGAGTCCGACGTCTGGTATGACCCCGCCGACCCCCGTCCCAGCCGCTATTGGATTTGCCGAGGAACCCGCAGATGATGGCAAAGAGGACGAGGATGAGGTCACGTCCGCAGTGGCGGGCAAGGGTGTCGTGGCGCTCGGGGCAGCAGCAGCGGCGGCGTGCCGGGAAAAACAACGGTGTCAAGAGCAGCTTGTCGAAGCGGTGGGAAGTAGCGGCATTGGGAATGGGGGATACTTGGTCGAAGATGAGCAAAGAAGAAGACTTCCTCCCTTGCTTTCCTTTCTTCTTTCCCACCCCCTCTCTCTCTCTCTCTCTCTCTCTCTCTCTCTCTCTCTCTCTCTCTCTATGCTTTTCTTGTCTTTTTCCCTTGCGTGTGTCAGACTAACGAGGGAAATTTTCTCGAAAAAAGAGAAGTAAGAGAGAAGAGGGGGAGAGACTTGTGGGCAGAAACGGAGGGGAGGAGAGAGAGTAAATGGGAGAGAGACGGAGTTAACGGAGAGACAGGGCGCTGACAGGTGGGCCCAAATTTGCCACGTGTCGACTTTTGTATGGTGGTACATTTTCGTCTACATGGAGTGTTAAACCCACCCAATATTTTCTCCATAGGACATCGGTACTCTAATATTTTAAAATTTGGTAGAAAAGTGGAAATGCATTTCTTGAAATTTTGATAGAATTGGTGGCGTCATAACACAATCCACCATCTTGTTGTGAGCAATCCTTAATTTGCTTGAGTCATGATGGTATTGCTTTGGGCATTAGGATTTGTTAATGTGGAATTGATCTTGTCTACAACGTAATGTTTTTACTACCCAAGTAAGTAAAAATTAGTGCAAAAAGGGAAAAAAAAACCCACACCAACCCTTGCTATGGCAATGTAGAAGGCCACTCCAAGATTGTCCATTTCTTGCTAATATATCAATAGGACTATTTTATGTTGTCGTGACTCAGATAGAATTGTAGAGAATATCTAAATACCAATTTCACCTAAATCTCTCCAGGCTCATGGTGGTTGGAAGTCTTCAATCTGCATCATGTTGAGTAATCTAGCAGAAGGATGAAATTTGCTTCGCCAGAGGTTTTTTTTTGTCAATCCTATTCTATTCTCCTGTCTCTTTGCAGGGCGTGTGAGTCTCACTCCTGAATTAATTTGTCCCCACCCTAACCCCCTTGAGAAAGTGGGAATTCGAACCCCCCACCTCCTCTTTTCATGTTAGAATGATGGCCATTGGAGCAAACCCTAGTGGTTGCTTCGCCAGAGGTTAAAAAGGCCAAATTATGTAGTGAAAAAAAAAAGTGTGTGTGTGGGGCCAAAGGGGGGGGGTTAATAAAAGTGATTAGCCAAAATAATAAGTTGATGACTTATCAAATCAGTACATTCCACTTAAGAGAAAATGGTGATTGATGCAATATTCATTTATATATTTCAATTTTATAATACATTGTATGTAGCTCAGGCATGTCTAGAGGTGATTAAACATCGAAGAGTACAAAACTATGAAAGGCATCGTGAAATAAAGTAACCGCAATCGAGATATTTTCTTCGGGTCCATAGATTGGTTTCACTATCACTTCTTCTCGCTAAAAAGAAAATAAATATTTTCTCCCGTTTGTTTAAGTAGAAAACAAGTTTCAAAAATTGGTTGTATGGCATTTAATATATAATGAATCTACTAAAGACAGCTTGTATAGTTAAAATTACAAGTGACGACTAACAAATTAGAATTAACATCTTTGATTATTCAGCAATTCTCCAAAATAACAAGATTTACAAAGAAATTAGGAAAGAATTATGTAACCACATTTGTAAAATATCATATATGATATATATATTTTTGGGGAATGTAAAAGAATATGAGCATTAATGAAACATATTCAGGAGATAATAGACAAGGTTAATGAAACAAAAAAGACGAGACTTATTGGCTGAAAATATTTTAAAAAAATTGATTCGAGATAGTAAATAAAAAAGTAAGGGGACTTATTCTTTTCACATGGACACATGGCAAGAAATTATGAAAAATGATTTCCTTCTTGTATGTAATCATTTTTCCTAATCCAAACTTATTATTTTCAATAAATGAATTTATTCTTTTCATTGATCTACTATTATTTCGTCATTTAAATATTGAAAAGCCTGAAAACAATTTTTTCAGAAATGATTTCCGTCAACCGAACTGACCTAATTTTTAGGGTGCATTTGGTGATATTTCTGTTCAAAAATTGTTCTAGGGAACTATTTCTGTTCTGGAAATCTATTCCGGGGAACAATTTTGGAATAGAAGAACGCGTTTGGTAACTATTATCGCGACCCGATCTTGCCACCCTCGAAAAGTATCCATAGAGGGAAATGTCGGATTTATGGGTACTTTGATCACGAGAGTCTCCCAAGCTCATACCCCGCGCGACAGCGGATTTATTTATACGATCTAGGTATTTAACAACCTAAAAAATATACAGGAGTCGCCACTAGCCTCATTCTAGGGGTCAGCTAGAAACCCAATCACCCAATCGAGGGTCGGGAGTGTTCCCCCGATTCTTACGTAACCAGATATCTAGGTTCGGGGACTTGGGTTACGCTAATATTGCTATTAGCGCTCTTTCGGTACCTAAACAATATGTTGTGTTTTTCCTAACATGTTAATGCATTTCTTTTTTATATTTTCAGGATCGTTATTTCTAGACTAAGTGATCATGCGTGGTGGATTACTTTCATTCTATTCTATTATATTCTATTCCTAAGAAATGAAAGGAAAACAATCAATGAAAATTAAATTGCAAGACACGAAGTAAACAATCAAGAAAAGCAGTTAAACCTAATCATGCAGTTCTAAAAATATAAAAGAGAAAACAATTAGGAAAGAAAGGAAACCCGCAACTCGTTGGGTTTTATACAATGCACGAAACCCGAGACATATGTCGGGAAAACAAATAGTACATGACAACGGTCGGAATGGACATTGACCTCCATCACTTTCACGCCTTCTCTATCTTCAGGGTCCTAATCTAAACCTAATCTAAAAAAAAAAAGGATCCATTGCCTCATCTTATATGACTAAGACAAAGCATAGAATCATTATTATAACGAATAGACATAGGCATCAGACATGAACATGAACCCAACAAATTCAAATCACAAACAGCAATTATAACTTGGCAAAAGCATAGTATGAATATACCCAACATTCGTAGCCAAGAATATAGCATGTTCAGCAACAAACAAAACAAAATATGATGCATGTTTAATGGTTCGTAAGACCACCCAGACAATGCACAAAAATGTGAAACTTGCACATAGCATAAGGTTGAATGCGATAAAGGTTTGGGTAAACATTTAACCCTAGATCAGAATGCAAAGAAGTCACACGAGTCATTAACATTGCAAAGTGACTTGGAACTAAGAATGTCATGCTTGACAAATTTCAATTGCAGTTAGCCACAAAAAAGACAGCATTTTTTCAGATTCAGTATGCATATTTTTATTTAAAAAAATCAAGAGCAGAGATGTATCAATTGGCTAAAACAATCTACACAAGAACAGAGCAGCAATTATAGCATACTGATATTCACAAATGGTGTGTATCATGGAAAGACATACAACTTCAAGAAAGCCAAAAGGAGCTTTGAAGTCAGAAATAAGAAAAGACAGCAAGCAAAGAAATACTGACACTAAAGAACAACATAACTCTGGACATCTTTACAAACAAAACACAGAGAGTTTGGATCAGTAAAATACAAATAAGCCACCGGGCAAAGTGATTAGTGTTGGAAATTGGCTTGATGGTGGATATCTAATATCAATTATCAAACAACAGAACTTTGCTAAGAAAGAGAACAATAGAGCAAGACCATTCCACACGTGATATATTTTTTGTATCATCAACCTCAAAATCTATGCTTAAAAGATCATAGGAAAGTAGCAGACAATCAAGCCCACGCAAAAACAGAATATGCATTTCTGACCAAGGCAAAATTCCAGATTTCAGAATGGATTAGAAAATAAATGTTAAACATGGCAAATGATGGTTGATTCAGGCATGCAATATGTCATTTTAAAGTTTGAGATGCCTATTACAATTATCTAGAAGACATTAAGTCCTGATAACATCATCTATCAGCTCATTTCGAGGACCGAAGCATATCAGTCAAAATAGGCATACGAATTTCCACATCAGAGCAGAACACAACAATTTTCCAGAATTACTTCCTAACATTTAAAGAAGATTTCATGTGGCTAATGATATCGGATCAGGGTGTATTATAGCTCGTTGGAAAGCTAGTTGAACCATCTTCAGCTCTCATGAAGGCATCAAACACAGAAAACCACAGCAACCAGCTCATATCAGGTCATTTGCACAAAAGGTCATCCGAAACAGAGAATCAATCAGAACAACAAATCAATCTAAAACTACTGCAGAATCAACAGACTTTGTAGGTGTTTTTCGATGACTGAACAACGTCCATTCAGGGCGTGCAACATATCAAATCGAAGCTCTAGAACTATATTTTACATGTCTAGAAGGACTCGAGGTCAAAAAACCTCATCTAGCACCTCCTTTCAGCCGAAACAGTGAGTCACTCATCCGAAATCGAAAATCACAGAATCTCAGCATCCAACTGCAATCAATTCCAGATCAAACAAACATCGATTTTAATTAGATTTGCAATGCATCCTGGCCCTGAACCTTCATTGTCGATCATGAATCACGACACGAGAAGCTCTCGCCTCATCGGATGATATTAAATGGAGTTTCATCGCACCCACCTTTGTCCGTAATGAATCGGCCAAGAACCGACCTTCGGAGATGTCCACCATTCAGTGACAATGAAGTTGCTATTTAACAAAAAAACATGTACTGAAATCAGTGGAGGATCTGAATCTAATAACACTCCTTACCGAAATAGAAAAGAGGAAACCAAACACTTAGCTTTGATTTTGTTATTGGAACTCCTAGAAAATGAAGAACGCTGGCCTTTGATTATGTGATCCTCGAACTCATCGAATGAACGCCTCGGTGGCCGATTTGAAGATGGTGTATGCTTCTTTCGAGTTGCAATCTAGACGCATTTTTCTCAGCTTCTTCTTCAACAAAATCAGTGAAATTAAATGTCAACATAATCTGCTGAAATCAGAATCTTTGCGCAACAAATGTACAAGTAAAGATTGAGAAGACTCAGCTCAATCTTTATTCTGCGATTTTCTGGAAATTAGCACATCAACTACTCGGAAGCATCTTAAGAGATTTTGATGATCAAGTAACAACGAAGAACTCCTTCGATCTTCATCTGTTCCGTCTTCAATCAAGAGAGAGACCGACCGGGAGACAAATCCAAAGAGCGAGAGATAGATCCTGAGCGTGAGATCCAGCCAGAGAGGAATCGTCGGAATATCTCTTGCACGCGAGACTACCGGCAAAGCAGAACAAGAAAACGATTGGAAGCCTTCGCCGCTGCTACCGTCGCTACCGCCATCACCGATCGGCTTCGGAGCTCGAGAAGATGCAGATGAGGAAGTCCAAATCCCCAAGCCAAAGAGAGAGATCGATTTTCACCTTGAATCGATTCGGCCATCAAACCCTAGATCGCTCTCCAGGATGCAGAGAGGGTGGGAGCGAGAATGCCCGAGGTTTCGAGAGAGAGTTCATGAGAGAAAATCCGCGCGCAAACGGTTTTTTTTAGAGAGAGAGAGACCTCTAGAGAGAAAAAAAAAAAAATCGTCAAATGGCCTCCCCTTTTTTTCTTTTTTCTTCTTTTTTTTTTCTTTTATTGTTTCCTTTACTTTTTCCTTGTTTTCTTTTCATTTTCATTCATTTTTTTTTTTAATGTTTTCATTCATTCATTCATTTTTTAAATCTTTTTGGCTCTTTATTCTTTTTCTCTTTTTTTTTTTTTTGCAAAATGAATGTTTAAAACGTCGACAAAAAATTTCAAGTGTCAATAGCTGCACAAAATTTCTGTTCTTAGAATAAAAAAAGAAAGAAATACGTTTGGTAAACTTGTATAATTTTTTTTATTTTTTTTTACCAAACGTGTTTTGTTGTTTTTCTATTCCAAGAACAGAAATTTTGTGCAGATTATCAAACGCGTTTTTCTGTTCAAAAATTGTTTTCCGAAATAGAAATAATTTTTTTATTTCTATTCCAGAAATAATTTTTGAATAGAAACGTTAACAAAAATACCCTAACATACCTAGAGTCCTATTGTTTGAAGTTTGGCTACGTTTGTTCGTCTGGATTTCTAATCGGGATAGAATTGGATAGGATAGGATATGAAATCCTGTGATTTTTTTATATCCCATCCAGTGTTTCTTTGAAATCGCATGGTATTAAAGTCGGATATGTTCACATCTTGTACATTTTTTTTTTTATATAACAGCATATCATTATAAATGAACCTAAATGTTCATAAATGAAGATGGTGAAAATATCTCGTAATACTATTCCTTAATTTATTCATTATTTATTATTTATTTTTCCTCTTTTTAATATTATTTTCATTATTATTTCTTTTTTCCCTTTCATCATTCTTTAATAAAAATTTATCAAATATTAAACTGTACTAACATATTTAAAATACAAAAATACCTAAAATATATAATAAATATAAATATTTAATTTATATATTGAATGTTTATTATAAAATAGAATTAGAATTGAATATATAAATTAAAATAAGATTAATTAAAAATAAATTTGTTATTCAAGAAAAATAACTTTCCTATTATGGACATTAGAAATTCTATCCACCTTTATCCTACCTCCCCATGGGATAATTTTATCTTGTCTATATCTCCCTTATATTCGACTTTATCCTATTCCAAGTGAGCATCAAATGTAAGATAGAATAAATTATATCATATCCCGAATTTTATCCTTGCTAAACGCACCTTTGTGTCTATCATGTCGTCCCACACCATTAATAATTTAAGGTCGTCCACGAACTAAATGACACGTCTAAGAAATCATCTGCCTCGCCCTACTTTACCTATGGCTTCTGTACTTTGTACGGAACCATCCCTGCCCTCCCTTTTTTCTCGATGCCCAGTGCTTTAAATCCAACGTGGGGGTAGGTCGGATTCTGTCAAAGATTTATGCCATAAAAAACGCCCCCATAAAAGCAAAAGAAGAAAGGTAGACGATCGATGTGTCATCGCGCATTAAAGGCATGGCATGCATGGCCCTACCGCCTGTTCCTAACGTGTGGTTCTGGTCATGTCGTGGGGAGGAGTCGTTCGATTGCGGCGACCCACCACTTCCATGTCCCGTACGCAGCTACGAGGCGAACGTGGGTTTGCCGCAATCGGTGAAAGTTACGCACCTTGGCCCCTTCCATTTCCTCAAAGAGGCAAAGAGCTTTTGACAGGCTCGCTCCCCAGGACCATTTTTGAGGCCTCGCGGTACATTGTGTCCGTATCGTTTCTTATCGTCGTTGAGATAGCTTGAATTCGATTTTGATACGAGGGAATTTTGGGTTTTGTAAAGAGGAACGTGTCGGAAAAAGATGTTGAGTTTCTCTTGCAATGCTTGTTTTGCTCGGACTTCGAATGTAGTCCTCTTGTTTGGTGTCGGGAATTTGCCACTCTAGTCCAGAATTTTAACAAGTTTCTCTTACCTGTGCAGGTTTTTTCTGCGCTCTATTTTTTAGCGATAGATTATTTGATGTCCACATTACCATGACTCGATCCAAGACCAAGTAAATTAGAGAACTCCAACTGCTGAAAGAGCTTGAGGAGCCATAAGCCAATCACATCACACATATTGGTTCTTTGCTAAACTGTTAAGATTCAGCACACACTTACAAAGAATAGAGAGTAAAAGCAAAAAAGAGAATTCGAAATATAATATTTTATCTTGATTCATCCTTAAACTAGGGCTACGTTCAGCAAATAATTCTATTAAAATTAACACTTTGCACCTCTCTATTTCATAGAGAGAGAGATTAAATATATATATCAAGCAACTATTCATGAGTCTAAAATTATAAGGATTCAAACTATAAAAGCCCTCTGGTGGCTAGGGAGTGTTGCCCCCGCGATGTCGCTAGGCGATCACTGGACTCCACTCGCCAATTGAGAAGTGGGACCTTGTGGCTTCTTATGGATAGGAAGCATAAACCACATCCCACCATAGACTAGTGTCATGGTAGTATTCATGAAAGATTTATACACCAGCTCTGCATTCATTTTCTTTCATTTTGAGCAAGCAACCAACACTATTTCAATGAGCAGAAGTCTAGGGCTGAGGTCAGGCGCACATTTGAAAGCGTGAATAAAGAAAAGACCCTTCTCTTTATTGAAACTACTAATGTATATTCTGTACCCCATTTTAGTATGTAGATCAAGTTGGCAACTTGGGGGGAGCAGAAAGTCACATGCTTTTGTTGATTGGTTATTACCACAATGAACCCATTGAATTGTCATTGTTCACCCCCCCCCCCCCCCCCTTGCTATTGGCTTTTTTGGACCACACTCAGGCTTAACTGGCCTAATTGGTATTTTCAATATTGATTTCACCTTTTAAAAGCACGGAGAAGAGAAGAGAAGAGGAGAGGAGAGATAGAATGAAGGAGAAAGTGTGTGGTCCCTGGGGAAAAGCATGAGAGACAGGGCACACGAAATGTCAACCTACTGTGAGGCCTTTGAGGAAAGGTTAGGAGGGATGGGACATTTCTGTTCAAGCTGTGACTCCCATTTGCTTTTCTGTGACATTTTGGTTGGTATTCATGTGTGCTGTCTTGATAAACATTGGCTAGGAAAAAAGAAATTGACCACGCAAAGCAAGAGAACAGTAATACAGTCCATAGGCAGGAGTTTGGCAAATGCTGCTTCAGCACCCTTCTAGGGGATTAGGTCGGAGGGAAAATTTGCAAAATGCCCTTTGGGTAACATTAGTGGGTAATGTGGATTAACTCAGGGCTTAGCATTTATCCAAGTTAGATATCCCACTTGGAGAGGAAAAAAACTTTGTAATATACATCTGGGATCAAGATAATTAGAACCAGCATTGCACTCCTAATAAAGATACACATCTAACGCCCATTCTACCGTCGACTCTGTATTTGTAGATGTAATCTGCAGAATTCTCAGAAATCTATCGTGTCAACTGGAAGAGATGTCTCCTTGTGAAGTGATTGTGGAAGCAATGCGCCTGAATAGAAAGTCTGGGCAGTGGTCATCTGCTCAGGGCTGTATGACCCACTCGCAGCCTCACGGCACTTGTCTGCTACATTGTGTTGGAAGATATGATACTGATCTGGAGATCATTTGCTGGAAGATATGATACTGATCTGGAGATAATTTATTTTAGTCAATTTAGGATTAGATCTGATATACTTAGATTAATAAATATAATCATTCTTTATTGTTCTCCTTGTATTATAAAGATTGATCTGTACATCATTTTACAATACGAATCAATATACACAAAAATCTTCCCACGTTTTCTTCTTGCTATTCTTTTCTTCAACAATTTCTGACATGGTATCAGAGCAGACGCTCTTTACCTAGCTTCCGCAAACTTCTTTCCTAATTGCCTACCGGATATATTACCACTTTGTTGCTGCAGAAATCCTAACCTGCAAAACAAAGTTAGCACTTCGGTGTAGGAATCAGTAGTTGAACTTTCTTTAAAAATAAACGACTTCGGTTCTCCTTACCTCCTATACTTACCGACACCGTGCCTAAAGACCATTCGTCGGCATCGAAAGAAGGAATCCCAGAAGAATCAACGATGCAGCAAGAGACTAATGTCTCAGATCTAACCCAGGCGCCAAGGATTCAGGCCTAGCCCAACCAGGGACAACCCATTACGGGCCAGTCCATCCAGTGGCTGCCCGTCCAAATGGCACCCGGCCCATGGATCTACGGGCCATCACAGGTAACCCATGGAGAACAAGTCCAACCCGATGGAGGCTCACCGACCGCACCTGGGGCAGGCTCATCCACCGGACAGGGTTTATTTTATGCGGATCGTGTGCCCGAATCGGGTAATCCGGGTTTGGGATCGAATCCCTACCCGTTTCCCCAACCCGGTTATTTTCCATATCCAATTGTTGCTGCCAGCGGACGACCGGAACCTGGCAACCCGCTCTACACCACAACGGCCGACGGACCAGAGCTACGGCTCATTGCCGAGCAACTGACCGGCACCGATAATTACTCAAGCTGGTTGCAGGAATTCCGGCGAGTGTTGGTAACGGAAGAAAAGGACGGATTTATCGATGGAACCGTTCAGATTCCGTCCGACGAGCGGCAGGCACGACTATGGCGGAAGTGCAACCAGTTAGTCCGAACATGGATCGGAAACTGTGTTACCCCCGAAGTCGCGGCCGGATTACCGCCGACGGAAGACCCAAAACAGATGTGGGAAAATATAAAAGAAATGTATGGGAAATTGGATCGAGTTCGAGTTTTTTCACTAACCCAACAACTTTCAGATTTGAAACAGGGAAATATGAGCGTAGCCAGTATTTACAACAAAATTTCAGCATTATGGAATGAGTTGGAAGCGGTGGAAGAGAAACTAGAAGGACCGGAATCAACCTTACAACAGTACCGGAACATCCGTGAACGAGAGAAAATCATGAGATTTCTTCTCGCCCTAAATGAATCTTACCTCTCGTTTCAGACGTAGATACTTACCATGGATCCGACGCCAACGCTTGCTCGGATCTACCAGCTTGCCATACAGGAGGAAAGCCAGCGTCTTGCTGTGCTTGAGACTCATAAAGACTGCGTTGCACTCGCTGTTCATGGAGGTGCTCTTCACAGAGGAGTAGCGAAAAGGGGCCAAGGAACAACCGGAGATATTTTAGGGTTCTCTGGAAGCGGCGAAGACCATCGTAACCTAAAGAGAGGATTGGACGGCCACGATCCCTCCAAAAGATCCGACGGTTCACGAACGCCGCACCAACCAATCGGATCTGATGGCTACCGAGGCTTCTCCTCAGCAGCATTGGACGGTCCACGCGTGATCTCGCAAATCATCGGATCCGACGGCCCGCAGAATTTCTTCACATCCGACGGCTCCCACGAAGCAGCGTTGAATCCTTATTTAAAAATGCCAATCGGACCGACCTATGCCGCAACATCAAAGGGAAATTTCAAAGGCAAAGGTAAACTATATTGCGATTACTGCAAGCGTCCGCACCATACAATCAATAATTGTTGGAAACTGCATGGTAAGCCCGGAGAAAAAGGAAAAAAGGATTTCTCAACTATTTTTTAGGTTACAGGTCAACATGCTGATAATTCTAATCAACCAATTAGCCAAGAGCAGTATCAAGAACTTATGAGGGCTTTCAAAAACTGGATACATCTGACAAGATTGGGAGCTTCACAGGTACTTCATATTGCTTAATGAATTCAATTTCCAATGATAAATGGATAACTGATTCAGGAGCTAGTGATCACATTGCTTGTGATAAAATTTTTTTCTCAAAAATCCAGAAATTATCCACACCAGCTTCAGTACAGCTTCCTAATGGTAATTCCACAATGGTCATGATGATTGGGACAGTGAACCTTAGCCCACTCATAACACTCAAGAACGTATTATATGTTCCTGATTTCAATTTCAATATAATATCAGTTTCTCGAGTCTGTGAAGAGAATTCGTGCCAAGTCCTATTTGATTCTGATAAATGTATATTTCAGGCCCTTTCGACTGGCAGAGCGATGGGCTTGGGTAGTATCTCTCAAGGGCTATATTTCTAGATCAAGGTCCCCAGCATTTCCAATTTATCATATGTTGAATTGAATAATATGTCATTGTGTAATTCTGCTACCAATGATAAAAATTGCCTTAATCATCAAAGATTGGGTCATAGTGCTTCTTTTCCTTGTTCTCATTGTCCCATTTGCCCTCTAGCTAAACAAACTCATGCACCTTTTCCAAATAGCGTTTCTCGTGCAAAGAGTCCTTTTTCTCTAATCCATGCTGATATTTGGGGCCCTTACCACACACAACATCGTGATGGTTCTCGTTTTTTTCTCACAATTGTGGATGATTTTTCAAGAGCCACATGGGTTTTTCTGATGCAGTCAAAATGCCAAGTTTTCCATTATATGCAGACTTTCTTCTCTTTGTCCAAAAATCAATTTGGGAAGTCTATTCAGCGCATCCGCACTGACAATGGAAGGGAGTTCTTTAGCAATGAATGTGAGATTTTCTTCTCTTCAAATGGAATTCTGCATGAAAGCTCATGTATCTATACCCCGCAACAAAATGGCATTGTTGAGCGTAAGCACCGTCATTTATTAGAGGTATCGCGTGCTCTAAAATTTCAAGCATCTATTCCTGATAATTTTTGGGGGGATTGTGTAGTCACGGCTGCTTATTTGATTAATCGTATGCCAAGTCGTGTCCTTAATGGCAAGACTCCATTTGAAATGCTTTATGGAAGGAAACCGGAAATTCATCACTTAAGAGTTTTTGGCTGTCTATGCTATGTGACCACGGTAGGATCTCGAGACAATATGAGTCCTCGAGCCTGTCAGTGCATATTTATGGGATATCCAACTCTACAAAAGGGATATAGAGTTTTCGAACCATCCACTGGAGAATTTTTTATAAGCAGGGATGTCATCTTTCACGAGGAAATATTTCCTTTCCGAGATAAGTCGGAATCTTCTGAAAATTCCGATAGGGCTACGGACTCTACTCGTTTGATATTAGATGAAGATCCACTTCCTAGCCAAACGTACATTCTACCAAATGTACAAGAGGCATCATCCTCAACCTCTGATGAAAATTCCATGGGTGAACCCAATATGCATTCTTCTATGAGAAATACAGAAATAGTTGATGCGACATCTCCAGAGCCTATGAATAATGAAGAAATGCCACACAATGAGGAGATATCTTCAACTTCAGAGCCTCAAGTGCCTAGACGATCTGGGCGTGTTACCCATCCACCTACATGGACAAAAGATTATGTTTGCGCGGCTTCAAATTCATCAGGTACACATTATCCCATCTCCACATATGTATCTTTCCATAGATTATCACCCGATCATATGTGCTGCATTAGTAAAGTATCTGAGGAACAAGAACCGTCTCATTATGATGAGGCTGTCAAAGACCCACGTTGGCAAGAAGCCATGAACAAAGAATTGCATGCCTTGATGGACAATCATACATGGGATATTGTATTATTACCACCACATCGCAAGTCGATTGGATGTAAGTGGGTATACAAGATCAAATATAGAGCAGATGGGTTTGTTAAACGATACAAGGCTCGGTTAGTGGCCAAAGGTTTCACTCAGAGAGAGGGTTTTGATTATCACGAGACTTTCTCCCCAGTAGCAAAGGATGTCACAGTTCGTACTTTTCTATCTATTGCTGCATTTCGTGATTGGTCTTTACATCAAATGGATGTTCATAATGCATTCCTTCACGGAGATTTAGATGAAGAAATCTATATGGATCTTTCACCGGGTTTATGGAGACAGGGGGAGTCCATGGTGTGTCGTCTCCGAAAATCCCTTTATGGACTCAAACAGGCCTCGCGACAGTGGTATGCCAAATTCACCAGTGCACTCACAGCTATAGGTTTCAAACAATCCAAGCATGATTATGCACTTTTCTCTTGGACAAAAGGTACGCCATCCATCTACTTAATTATATATGTTGATGACATACTTATCATGGGAAATGATGAACTTGCTGTGAAGACCCTTAAAGAAAATCTCCATACTGCTTTTCATATTAAAGATTTGGGGTCACCAAAATACTTTCTTGGAATTGAGATAGCACGTTCGGAACAAGGTATCTCTCTTAGTCAACGAAAGTATGTGCTGGAGATTATATCAGAAGTGAGGTTATCAGGATGCAAACCAGTAGCCATTCCTATCGAGCAAAATGTCAAGTTAACTACTGCAGACTATGATGTGGGTCTTCAATCTACAGAAAATGATCCGCAGCTCAAGGATCCATCAAGTTATCAGAGACTAGTTGGGAAACTCATCTATCTGACTATGACGAGGCCTGACATTTGTTATGCTGTTCAGACACTCAGTCAATTCATGCATAGCCCAAAATAGTCTCACATGAATGCTGCTTTGAAAGTGGTGAAGTATTTGAAGAAATGTTCGGGATTGGGAATCCTCCTTTCTCGCAATTGCAACATGGAAATGATAGCTTACTATGATGCGGATTATGCAACTTGTCCTATGAGTAGAAGATCCATTACTGGTTTTTGCATCAAACTTGGGGAATCTTTACTCTCATGGAAAACAAAGAAACAATCTACCGTATCCTTGTCATCAGCAGAAGCTGAGTATCGATCCATGGCGAAGGCTGTTTGTGAAGTAGTTTGGTTACGAGGTTTGCTTCTAGACCTTGGAGTGAAAGTCAAGGGACCAACCTTGCTGTTTTGTGACAATGATTCTGCACTTAAACTTGCTGCGAATCCTGTGTTACATGAAAGAACGAAGCACATAGAAGTCGATTGTCATTTCACTCGAGAGAAGATCCAAGAAGGAATAATTGAAGCAAGAGGAATCAGAACCATAGAACAACCTGCCGATATATTTACCATGCCTTTGAGTCAGAGACAGCATTCATATCTCCTAGACAAGCTTGGCGTCTTGGACATATACAAGCCACCAGCTTGAGGGGGAGTGTTGGAAGATATGATACTGATCTGGAGATCATTTGCTGGAAGATATGATACTGATCTGGAGATCATTTATTTTAGTCAATTTAGGATTAGATCTGATATACTTAGGTTAAGAAATATAATCATTCTTTATTGTTCTCCTTGTATTATAAAGATTGATCTATACATCATTTTACAATACAAATCAATATACACAAAAATCTTCCCACGTTTTCTTCTTGCTATTCTTTTCTTCAACAGTTTCTGACACATCGGCACATCTCTTCTTAGAATTAACTGGAGCAAGACGAGGGAGACAGTTTCCAGTTGAAAGTTCCTTGAGGAGACGTCCATTTGTTTCGATATCAGATTTGGGTGATGGAAACGGTGGAAGGACCCCATTAAGTCTATTTTTCCTCGGTACTGCGCTATTGTAACTTGCTCTCTCGAGCACTTAGATTTGATCCCTAACTGTTGGAATTCAAGTCGGCGGAAGACGACTTACCTCTATCCGATGTGCAAACAACAATTAACCTTGGAACGAACGTTGAATTACAGATGAATCACGAACAAAAATACTTCACGTTGGTCTGAATGCAATCACGAGGAAAACATCCGATTTCCACATCGTAAATGCCAATTGTTCTTGTAAAAGTGAAATGGAACGCTTTCTCTCTTTTGATGGAAATGGGATAAACAAATGAGAGGAATTTCTAAGCATATGTTCTGCCAACCCCTTCAACAGTCAAAATGCGTCTTTCCATCGTAGCATATCAAGACGAAACGGTGTGTTTTAATCGCATCTCATCATGGATGTATTAATAAAATACTATATCTCCCACTTGGACATGATTGGCTTGATAGCACTCTATTAAGAATATAAGGTATTCAACATTGATCAACTTTACAAAACAATTCATACTGGCAAGTAAGCCGTGCGACTAGTGAGTATACCTGCACTTGGGAGCTCAAATTATGCACCTGTTAGGGATGACATAATGGCTGCAACCCCGAAAAAAATAAACAATCGATGTCTCACAATGCCCTAGACATATTTTGTTACATCAATCCAAGTATACCTATCCCTTAAATGCTATACTTGACTATTCTTAAAAAACACTATGTATTTACAATTATATCCGCAACCACAAATGGTGATATAATTGATTGACCAGTAAGTACATGTGATAGATGTAAAACAACAACAATTTTCCTTCGCACTCATGTCTCTCTCCATTTCAGAACAACTGCTTTCCTAGACACGTCCCATAAGGCTATATCTATTCATGACCGCCGGAAACATGATAAAGTAGCAACATTGATCTTTCACTTTGAGAACATAGTCAGAAGTAACATAGGACACAAATTTAGGTAAATCATAAATTACCTCAAGGGCTCATATGATGAGTAAATAGGGATAATTTTACTCACATTCCCTTGTTGGTCGTACAATGTACATACAGTATGAATTACATGTTATAGCGAATTTCTCTTTCTATAAGAGCGTATGTCATTTATTAAATATATCCACTATACGGATCTTAGCCTAAACATAATCACGTGCTTCTCACGTACTCATGTTTAGCTCGAGTGTTATATCAGCTCACTTTCTATAGCGCCTAATTAAGTATTCACATTCGGCATCTTTCATGCATACATGATTGTGGGACTATCATGTTCGGTCTTATTATAAACAAATTACAAAATTCATCTTAACTCCAATCAAGGTGACATCTTATTTTATGTACTAAACTTGCTCTTTAGCATTTATTTGTATATAACGTCTCATCTCAACATGCTAACTATAGCACTTGAGGTGATTGCTCGTGTGAGTGAGCCAATCAATACCTGTTGACATACTTTTCAATAATATATGTGTGCATGTGCTAGTCTCATAATGGATTTGTACTTATTAATAAAATATCAAGTCACTAATAAAAAAATACCCTTACTTCGATGCAGTTTTGATGATCGGACTATGGACGAAATCCTTAAAATTTATATAAGACCGTAGTATAAAGAGGATCAACTAATCTGGACAGGGAGATCATATGGACTTTATATAGTTAAGAGTGGCTACAATCAAATACGATCAGGCGAGAGCAAAGGAGTTCATAATCGTGCATCATCTTCTTTTCAACCTCCTCAGAGACTATGGACAAAAATCTGGACATTACAGACTGCTCCCAAATTACGCATCTTCTTATGGTCTTTGTGCTAAAATGCCCTAGCCACTCGCGAAAATCTTTACTATAGACATGTTATACTAGATCATATTTGTCAGTTATGTCGACATTGCTGTATCAATCATGTCCCTAAATCTACCGAACATATTTTCTTACACTGCCCATGGATGCACAGAGTATGGTCTCACCCCAAATACAGATCAACATTCAACAACTTCAAGTGCACAAATTCGATGCGTGGACAATTGAGTTACTCGAAAAGAGAGATGTCTTACCGAATCTTGCAACGGTGGTGTTTGTTATGTGGCAGATCTGGAAGGCTCAGAATGACTTTGTCTTCCGCCGAAAGATTCCCGCTCTGGATCAGGTCACTCTTACCGCTCTCGCTCATGCCAAATCCCATCAAAACTGTTACAGGATGTTGTAGAAGTAGAGTTTGCACAACCGCCATACAGATCGAGGATAGAGACCAGCTCTGGATCAGGTTACTCCTGTAGCCCTCGTTCATGCCAGATCTACTCAACCCTATTATAGGTCGTGGTAGAATCTGCGCTCGCGAAATAACCATCCAGATCAACTTTGGTGACCCCCAAATCCGGGCGTGCTGAAGACCAATATTGACGGCTCCTTCCCTTCGGCATCTAATGAAGGAACAGTGGCCTATGTGTGTCGTGATTCCTCAGGCCGGTTGATCGATGGCTTCACTCGACGCATCAGCGCAGCTTCGACCCTGCAAACTGAGGTGCAGGCTTTTAATCTTTCTCTTCATTATTTGCTACTGACAAGGACGAGACACGGGGACCGAATCTTACTGGAATCAGACTTCCTGGAGATGATTGAAGCACTGCAAAACCCTAGCCGCACGCCATGGGAGAGTAGAGCTCTGTTTGCCGAGTCTGCGGCACTGCTGCAACACTTCCCAAACCTACGGTTGCGTCATTGTCGAAGGGAGGCCAACTACGTTGTAGATTGGGTTACTAAGGCCCACAGGCAAAACCTCCTTCCTTTAAACTGGGCTGTTTCCCTCTCTCCTTATCTTTTCAACCTCATTTGTCCTGAGGCGTTGAACTATAGTTGCTCTTCTTCACGTTAAATGAAAATTTCCTCTTTCGACCAAAAAAAAAAAAAAAAAAAAACTTGTCACAAGATTACTCAAAAACTGCTCTAAGCTTTATCTATAAAAGCATACACATAGTAAAGCAGATTCTCCTATGACCAAATAGTAAGAAGAACATGGGAAAAATCATACCACAAATCTCAAATTGTATGTACAAAATCAAATCGAATCTAAATTTCCTAGTTGAAATTCAATCAAGTCTAACACCTTTATTAAAAAAGTGCAATTGAGCTTGGTTCAATTAAATCTTGAGCATTTATTAAAAATTAAATTAAATCATAACATTTATATCGAAATTTGCAATTTAAGGATGACATGCAAGCAATATTGAAAGGCATGTAGGCAACTTTAGGTATTGTTGATCGTGTGAATGAGGAAAAATATGTAAAAGAGTTTGAAACAGAAGGAAAATGTGTATGGAGGACAGAAAATCAAGGAGAATTTGACGAACGTGGAAGACAACAAAATATGGAAGGTAGACGCCATGAGACTTAGACAGTCCGTCAACCCTTCTGGTCCAGCTTTTCGGACGGGGCAAATGGTTAAGCAAGGCAATATAGCAGTGAATTTCTCTATATTCCAAGAGCAATCAGAAATTGTATTGAAAGCAAAAGACAATACTGAAACTCCAAATTCTGCCTTTATCCTTCGAAGCATTCAAGTACAAATGCTTGGGATTTCTCATTTCTCACCCTGATAATCTCCAACACTAGACATTCGGTGCGATTCATGCTTTGCGCGGGAATTAACTATATTGTGCAATAACCGCACCACGACTTTCTGACGAGACCTGTGGTGAAGATGAACATGGTGTAATTATTCAGAACCTTTTTCCCCTTCTAACTGATTCGAACATCGTGTTGTTTTTCATGATTTTCAACGCCAACAACAGAAATATAATAAAGAAGCGTATTTACATACTTCGTTGTGGGAAACAGTATGGGCCCGATGTCCACGAGAATTGCCCTAGAAACTTTATCGTCTAGACTGGGCCTTCAGTCTTACTGGATCATTTGGCAAATTGAGCTTCCAAACCCGGTTGGTCAACGATTTTTTTGTTCCTTGATGTGGATAGTTGTCTGTTTCAGGTGGGTGATGAATCAGAGAAAGAGAATGATGTTTTTCCCATGCGCATACTCGTCTAAATGTACTTATGTTCAAGCGAAAGTGGCAGTTGTTGGGCGGTACAATATGCCTATACAAGGCATTGAAACTTGGACAACAATGTTTTAGAATTTCTAATTGGTTGTCTAATTGAGTCATCCGAAAATCACACATGCACACTTCATACATCATTCGCTAAAGAGATTTCTAAGACCCTCTTATGATGTCATGGTAAAATCTTGCTTTTAAATGAGGGAGAGAAAAAAATTGATCACCATCATTGAACTATAGAAGATCAAATATCAATATCATTGATATTCCCTTTGTATTTTCTACGCCTTACATGGATTCGCTCCTTTTATTTATTTTTCTATGTTAAGATAACCAGGGAAGGCTCCTAACATTAAGGGAAATTGAAAAAGATGGAGTGGAATCAAGAGTGATGCCAAAAAAGGAGCGAGTCAACTTTTGGAGTAAGCAAAGAAATTGGCTGACACTCGTGATTCTTCCAAGGCAACCCAAAAGGGACAATTGGACTTATGGGAAGAAGAACCTTGCCAAGGACTCTTCCATGAGGGTCTGGAACACAAGAGGTGACCCCAAAATAGAATAAGGCCAAAAAAAAGAAGAAAAACCCACATCTCACTTTCACTAAACTTTAATACTATCGAACCCTCCAGACTCGAAAGACTCGAAAAGGGCAAAAGGCAGAAAGAAAGAGGCTTGCGGTACAAGTGAAGGGTCGATAGCGAAAGAAGAGGAGCCAAGGTCTTATTTTTGAAGGGTGGAGAGTACATGTTTGGAATTGGTGGGGGGTGCGGGGATCCTTGTGGCGCAAGAGATAAAGGTTTGACAATGACACGGCAACGAGAGTTAAAAAAAAACTATTGTGATGTCTTCATGATTGGACTGCAAGGGAATATGAAAAAGGCGTCCTGGACACGCCCCGGGTGATGATCTAAGAGCTCACCCTTCGTCGAAGGAAAAAACCCACGTCTTGTATTTATCTTTCCCTTTGCTCTCTCCCTTTCTCTCTATCCCACCTCTCTTCTCTATACGCTAGGAGTCTCATGTTTTCTTCTTCCCACACATGAGCCACGCCCCTCACTGTTCCTCCTCATGGGGTGGCTTCAGTCCCTCCTCTCTCCGTCGAAGAAGCTGTGGTTTCGTCTCCACTCGCCTCCGAACAAGAGTACGTTCTCATCGCCGGCTGCCGGCTAAATTCATGTTTCTTACCTTGTGCATCTCTGTAGCCGTTGCTTCGATGCTCTAGTTTCCATGCTCTGTACTTTCACATTATTTAGAGTCTCTCTCTCTGTGAACATAAATTTGTGAAAGCTAGTATGAACATCTAGAGGGGGGGGAATAAGTGTTTAAACTAAACATTGGCAAATATATGCAGAATAAAATAAACTTCAAGTAAAATAAAGGAGTTAAGGAAGAGAATAAGAACACAAGGTTTATAGTGGTTCGGCTTAATCCAAGCCTACGTCCACTCTCCCACGCTAACAGCCTTCTTGGCTAGATTCCACTATCCAATCAATAAGAGATTACAACTTTGAGTGCAAACACTTAGTAGTAAATCATACTATCTCACTAAGTCAATCTTTTGGTATTTCTCTCACGATCACAAACGTTTAAGCTCTCCAAAGACAAGTGTATGAACAAAGATCGCTCGGACTTTGGAATTATAAATTCTACGCTCCGTTTCTTACTTGCTCATCGGTCCTTGATCTACTTAAATACTCCTCCACTTTCGAACTACCCGTTGGACAGTATCTCGAGGATCGTCTTCCAATCTACTCGTTGGACAGATCTGTATCTAAAAGATTTGGTAGTCGTTGAATGACAAAGTTAGAATGCCAAATTGATTCCGATCGCCCATACAAACATAATTTCGGTTTCCATAAGTAGAGCTTCTTTGTATAGAAAGTTCTTGTCTTCAATATCCAATTGTCAATCAATTAGATTGAGTCAATCAAATCAATCTTGATGTGGAATCCAAACAAGCTCACTAGCCGTTATATGATTGGGCTCGTGTTACGTTCTGTCGAATCAGGATGTAAAGTCTGAGTGCAATAGACTTTACAATATGAGTCTGGGTACAATAGACTTTACAATCTAGGTCTAAACATATTCTGCTTCTGAACAGATTTAACTTTAAAGTCTGAACACAGTCTGAATAAGTTCAACTTCAGTATAGAGTCTGTCTTCTAGTTCAATTTCAGCATAGAGTCTATCTTTCGATTTTTCATTCACGTTCAGTGTAGAATTTATCAGAATGAGCAGACTTCTGATGTAAAACAGACTTTGACACTAAAGTCTAGTAGTCTTCAGACCTTGACATAGAAGTCTAGAAATCTTCATAATATACTTTGGACATGTGCTGCGTTCAGTCTTCTAGCAGTCTTCTGACTTTGACAATATCATTTACATGTTCTATCATATGCATGGTCTATTACTTAACCATTAAACATGTTAGTAGCATTTGATTTAGTTTGTCATCTTCAAAACATTATAAGGGATTTCCCTAACAAAATTGACAGCATTGTTCTGTAACAAGAAAAGGGATATACATTCTGTACGAGGATGTCAAATCATGCCCGTGTGAGGACGTTCATGTGCTATGGTCGATTCTGGTGGAGGCAAACGCACCATCCTTGCCGTCCCTGCCAAACAATGAAGGCTCCAGGCCACAGGGGGTTCTTCTACTTCTCAGGATACGCTAGAAACCCCCGGTCATGTACATATTAATATATTATAATGTCGTCTTCGACTCTACACCTTCTATAGTTTTGCCCCATCTTTCTTCCGTCCTCTGTTTTCAATTCTTCGAGCTTGAGATTGTTGACTTATGTTAACTTAAATTTCAAGAATCCCATGAGGGATACTTCTTCTTCTTCATGAGCTTGAGGGAAAGCTTCATGATCATTTTGAGTAAGTGAGAGCTTGAAAAGCACTAAGCAGTAGGATAAGAGAGGTAAATTGGATGGAGAGAGTATATATTTTGGTTTCTTATTGTTGGCTTGTCAGTTTCAACCGTTGAGGTGGCAGTTAGTTCCCCACCTTTCATCTGGTTTACGAAACTCCCTGAAGTTGACTTCCAAGGAAGCTATAAAAATGGATGGGACACCACACGAGATTTTCATGTCCTGCCCTTTAACAAAATGATTATCGCATTGAAATGATCTTCCATGAGTCATCGCGGTCTTTTTTACAACTAAAATCGAGCAAGGAGCAAGTAAACCCTGCTAAGACTTCCGAGATATTAGAAGGTCGTGACGTGCATCGTATTGAAATATATGGAAATCGCCCAAGAGAGATCTCGCTGACTCTCCCATGCAAGCTTCACAGCGGAGATTAGAGCCAGGAGAAAAACCGGCAAATGATGGAAAAGCACAAGATATATCCAGAGAAGAAAGTTCTGTTTCCATACGAGTAATAAAGATAGCAGCTGACTAGATGAAACCCCATTCAGAGACCCAAAAGGGGTTAATCAATCACGCGGTCAATCCGAGATAACCATGAAATAGCAATTTGGAAAGAGAAGAAGAAAGATGAAAATAAGAAAGAAAAAACTCTAGTTTATGTTGGTTCATTTTGAATGGCTGCATGTAGAGTTCCCCCATCAAACGGAGAACAGTTTAAGAAGCATTTACGCATACTCATTGTAAGTGTAAGGTGATGGAGGCCTTTCTTTCAACATCTTTCGAGCAGGTTATATTGCACAAGCTTTTCTAATTATCGGCACTAAGCACGTGCGTGTAAGTCAGGTACGGGCTAGCATTTCGACATCATTATAAATCATTTGATTGCCAAAAACGTTGCAGGCCTACGACAACTCAACATATAAGACAACACTTGAGTAGATGAAAAGCTATATAAAGTCATTGTCTAATGATTATATAACTACATCTACAGATACTTGTAATTCCAAAGGAAAGATAAAAAAAATTGACCAACTAGATTTTCAGTTTTTCCCAAATTTTGAATGCAGCATCTTTTCCAATTAAACAAACGCGAAATGCTTCCACAGATACAAGCCATATGGCACACACGCGATGTTTTTGAAAGATTTCTCCTTTTTGCTAACTATTTTATGAATGAGGAGGAAGATCTGATTAGGCTAATACAGAAGGGAGGGAAAAACAAGTTCACAATAGCGCAGTCCTCCTTATGTTACTATAAGTGAACCTTAACTACAGAAAACAGGGTAATGAATTTTAAAATTAAGATCAATCCTGCACATAAATTGCATTGGGAAGATGCCATTATTTTCAGTAGTCAAATATGACGTACCCCGTTTGTATTAACTGGGAAAATTGAAATCTCGTACAATTCTTACTTGACATTGACACCATTTACCGAAGTTTAAGATTCCCAGGCAAAGAGATGGCACAAGACATGGCTTAAAAAATAAATGACCTTGACAATAACTTGAGTTTGAAGCATATAATTTCCACATAGAGAAGCAATCCTTCATAAATGAGCAAATTTCATGTTAAAAAGAGACTACAGAAAATAGCAAACAGTTGTTTTCTTCCTTAACCGTTAGAGCAAACTGTTAGATTGACAATATATATAGTGTTCAATTTTAAGTTTCATTGAACATCTTCAACTCAGCCAAAAAATATAAAGGGAATGTCTCTGTATCTGGTCATGGAAGAAAGTGGGCCCAAGAATTAAAGTTTTTCTTTTTGTGGGTGTTTTGCCCGTGTTTTTAAAAGGAAAAGGTTGATTTTCACTAGAGTGAAGAAGGAAAACAAAAACTATCCACGATATGAGATTGATACCTCCACCATTAACATAATCATTTAGATGGTAACTGAAGGCACCGAACCCAGTACACTAATTTTAGGGGTTTGCAGGTGATAATGTGATGGTAAGATATTTTACCACATTATGAGTTTTTTTGTTATAAAATGATGAGATATTTTGACATATCTCAGTTAATCGATATTAAGGTACATAGATTTGTACGAGATTACTTACTAGTCTTCTTGCGAGACACTATACAGTTGTACAGCTATTTCTATGCAGATTTATAAATTTCAAGGATTAAATGTTGCTTAAGATATTATTATAATTCCCGATGCTGTTACATTAAAAACTAATGCTTCCACAGACTACCATAATGTTTGGAACAAGTTGGATCTTTGTACTAGTTAGTTAGCCTTCCCAAGCCTCTCCATCCGAAGGAACATTATGCCCATAATCACCCTATTACTTCCCAAGAGCAAAGTCATGCAGGTGTGCTTCTCGTTCGAGAACTGATTCTCAAGAAACAGGTCTCCTCATTATTTAAATTTCTGACAATTTTCCCTGTCGCAAACCGTTGGGTAAGGACCACAGTTTCCCAGCCTAATCATTCTCTAATTTAGTCTCCATATTTTCTGAAATTCCACTTAGTCCTGGAAATATAGAAGCTATGCTATATGAGCGAGCACAAGAACTCCTATCTCCATGTTGTATTTATGTATGTATGCCCATGAATATGCAAACATTCAAGTCCTCTATCTGCTTCGGATTAAGGTCTAACAACAAATGCAAGAAGTCAAGAACCTTCATCATTCTTCCAATCGAACCAAATTTGCGCACGAAGCAATTTTTGTACCGATAGCATCTATTATTGAGATTTAAATAGCCTGTCCCGTTGAGGGCAAAAATGACAGACATAAAAGAAATACAAGTGCTTCAGATATTCTTTTATACAAATATGTGCTCTCTATATACTCTTCATACATACTTTTCTTATTGACAGTGGATCAGTGCACAGGCTGCAGATGACTGGAAATCAGGACAATGTTTTCCTTCTACATCATAGGTATGGGCTAACTGTTCTCTTGCTAATTCTGGTGAGTGATTCACAAATGAAAATTGCAAGTCCACAAAATAAAAACATTTACCACGAGAGTTATAAGTTCTGACAGCTAAAAAAGAACAGCTAATGTTTTGTGAATCTAAATGGTCAAAGTTCATGCAAGCATAAATCTTAAGTCAAAGATGTCCACAAAGGAAGTGCATTCATGAATTTTTTTCCTTCTCTAAGTCTGACAGTGCTAACACCTGGTGGGTCATTGTCCGTACTGCAACTTCAAGTGTCCAGAACTGTTTGGAATTAATACGACAGATATTCATGAACTTTGTATAAGAATGGTTGTCATGATGATTTCCCTTCCACATTTCATCAAGCCACAAATTGAAAAGCTTCCACCTTTGACCAAAAATCCTGTTTCTACATAAGAAAACTCTTTGACAAAAGAAAACGGCTATATACAGATATACTGATAAATCAGCTCGTCCTCACTACTTTTTTTCTTTTTCTCTGCTTTTAACTTTTCAATGTTCTTTAAAATTATTTACGGTCATTTACATTATCAAAAATTAGATAATATAAAATACCAAAGATATTATTCACTGGAACCAAGCAAAGTAAATTTATCAAGCTAAAAAAAAAGGATAAAAGAAACGAGAATGCTTGGGAACTATCTCCATCCATGCCTAATTCCTTCTAATATGATGCCGTAGATGCACTTCATGGAAAATATGATCACCAAAATAAATAAAATTCTTAATAGACTTCATAACAAATGGAAAGGTACAAACCTCAACTCATATATTAGTCACAAAAGGCATCTAACAGCGTTAGGAAGCCAGTGAAGGGCATTAAGCCACATTGGCAGCCAATCCATAAAAAGAGCCTCCACATTCGTATGGGGAAAGAGCACCAAGGGCCGTAAAAGTGATCTGGCAAAATCATGCATTAGTTATGTCCTATGATCGATGAATATGATCCATTAGATAGAGCAGACAACATACAAATCCTTTCTTCAGAAGTCGATGATCGGTAGCATCATCATCAACTTGGACTCCCATTACCTAAAAATTTCAAACAGAAACAGTAATAAATTAAGCCTTACAAAATCAATAAACTTCAAGTGTAAGAAGACTTTAGAAAGCATCTTTAGAGCCTACGATAGATTTTATTGTAAAAACATTATTTTCAACCAGCCAAAACATTATCAATTTTAGTCATTAACCAATAAAACTTAAAGTGTAAATATACCTCAGAAAGCACCTTTACAATAAAAGCTAGATTTTATTTGGAAGAAATTCTTTTCGACTGATACATAACAAAAGCAAAACATGACAAACACAACAGAATTCATGCAAGTGTTATTTGTTTTCATAGCCTGATATCAAAATTAAGTTGTGATAATTTATCAGAGATTCTGGTAGAATGGTAAATTATAAGATGTTATAAAGGAAAAACCAAGCATATTCATAAGTTTCCTGGTTCAGAACATTGAACCAATCAAGAAAGCATAATATACGGCTAACACAAAAGTACAAGGAATCAAAATTTAGATTCTCACTTCTCTCTCAGATAGAAGATGTTCCTGAGACATAGTTGATGCATCTGCTTCTGTCCACACCAATGAATCCGTATCCGTTGTCATTGTCGATAATCTTCCCTCCATGCATGTCCAAGGTCACTGGTCTCCATCCCGTCTGGATTATGCTTCGACCCTGCTCAGTGAGCTTATAGCCCTTTTATGGGTACATGAAATGGAGAATGTTACCACCTTACGATGCTAACCAGGCAATGACTGTTATAGTTATTCAAGGGATAAATTAAAGAGAGACAAAAGCTCTAGAGAGCAGAATCGCTTTACCTTACACAATACATTGTTTATTCATCTTTCTTTCTTTCTTTTTCCGTTTTTTGTTGGCCAATCAGATATTTATATTGATGCAAATCAATTTACAAACAAAAGAAGTTTAGTTGAAACAGTTGCACGTGGCATGCCATCATTAGTTTGACATGAAACCTAGAAACCCAATCCAGGTAGAATCCTATCCCTTACCAAGCAATCCAAGTTCTTTTAAGTACATAAAATTCCTAAAAATTTCAGTAGCCTCGTATGCATCCATGAACAAGAATATAAAAGTCAAATTGAAAATTCAGACCTCCCTGTCGTCTCACCTTTTAAATTTCTCTCGTCACTTTTGCCAAGCCCCCTTTTATTTACAATTCTATTCACGAGATTCCACCAGATCCACCATATTCAACACATTAAAAAAAAAAAAAAAAATCCCACCATTCTATTTTTCTTGATTTTAATAAAAGAAATCCATCTCCCCCCAAAAGATCAACACGCACCTCTCATCTCCAAGAAAGCCACTCGCTCAATATTATCCAAAATAGCAATAATTTAAATTTGGTTGGTCCTTTGCTAGAGGGAGAGGGAGGGAGGAGCTTCTGTCTTTGCATGTTTCGTGATTTTCGAGATTTTAATATTTACATACAGCTCGTGATGAGATAGAAAGCAGGGCAAAGCACAGAGCAGACAAGCGAAAGAGAAAGCCGTTTTGTCGGGCCGTGTTCCTTTGTGGTGTTGGGGCACTCTGCAGTGCAGGCCTTGGCGAAATTTCTTGCCCGTTTGTTTATTTTCCTCATTTGTTAACTTGATTTTTCTCTCTTTTTTTGGTTGCCTAAAATTTGTGAAATCTTCCGCCTCGTTGCCTTTGGGTAGTTGGCAAATAGCCTTGTCCTCTGTAGATGAACTAACCGAGGTCTCTCTCTTTCTCTCTCTCTCTCTCTCATGTTCCCCTTCACAAATTTATGAAAAAATCATATTTTTTTCGTTTTCAGCTTTCTGGGTACTATTAATATCGTCCGCCACCCATATTGGTGCTCTCTTTTCGCTCTCATTCTCTCCTCGTCTCCAGTTTTTGCATCAAAGAAGAAGACGGTGTCCATCTCAGTGCCAAGAACTCTGAAGAGGAGAAGTGAAGGAGAAATGAGCGGTGTTTCAGATGTTGAGCCGGACTTGTCTGAGTTCGTGGAGGTCGATCCTACTGGAAGATATGGAAGAGTAATCTTCATGCCCTCATGCCTCAATCTCTTTACATTATATATGTTTCTCTAATTTATTGTTAAAAATATGACCTTGTCTGGTAAATGTTTAATTCATGGTTGCTTTTCTTTCTGTTGCAGTACAATGAAATTCTTGGCAAAGGAGCTTCCAAGACAGTGTATGAGATTTTCTTCTTCAATTCGAGTCTTTTTATGCCATTTTTGTTTTGGAAATGATTGCAAGATTATTCCAATTCTCCTTTATGATTTTCTCGACACCAAAATACAAGCATATGTCACACTTGTGCTTCAAGTGGCTTACCGTTGGATTATGTGTCTTCGACCCATAACTTGCAAGTTCTTCAGTGTTCCAAGCATCCATTGTGACGAAGCACATGAGGCATTTACTGGATCCAAATCTCCAAATGAAGAGAGGATCATCACTATGGACAATGAGAGTAAGTTGAATGAAAGGAGCTCGTATTCAGTGAATCCTTTGGAAGCTCTTTCAGACGATTATGTGAATGAGATTAGGCAAGAACTGAGATGGCTCTAGGCCAAGTACCAAATGCAGTTGAGGGAGCTTAAAGACAAACAATTAGTGTGGTATTTTATTAATACGTCCATGATGGGGTGCGATTGGAACGCACCGTTTCGTCTTGATATACTACGATGGAAAGACACATTTTGAAAGGGTGTAAGGGAGTCATATAAAAGACTCCTGATAACAACCGTTGAAGGGGTTGGCGGAACATACACTCAAAAATTCCTCACATTTGTTTGTCCCATTTCCATCAAAAGAGAGAAGGCGTTCCATTTCACTTTTACAAGAACAATTGGCATTTACGCTGTGGAAATCGGATGTTTTCCTCGTGATTACATTCAGACCGACGTGAAGTATTTTTGTTCGTGATTCATCCGCAATTCAACGTTCGTTCCGGGGTTAATTGTTGTTTGCACATTGGATTGAGGTAAGTCGTCTTCCACCAACTTGAATTCCAACATTGGTATCATAGCCCAGTCGTGATTTCTGCCTTGTTTTTCATCGAATTTTCTCGTTTACCATTTGATATCGAGATCAAGAGTATGAAATCTACATTGTTTGGATATTTATTACTCTGAATTGCTATCTGAATTGTTGAAAACGAATTGAAGCGAAGATCAAGTTTGGGGTTGAGTACACCCGTACAGTTTTGACCATTTTTCGGAATATCTTTACAGCCAAAATGAATTTCTAAATATACAGAGTACTCGTCGAGACGAGTTCGTCTATGGGTTGAACACCGTCGGAGGAGGCTGGACGCACCCACACACACGGCCAGAAGCCGAGGCGAGTGGGCGCCACGCGCTAAACGCGTCGGCAAACCGACGCATGCTGACGTCATGGATGACGTCATCCAACCATCGGTAACCACCGGATGGCGTCATATATGACGTCAATGCCGGCGGCAGTTGACAGACCGATTGCTGGCCGGTGACTTGACCTTGGCTGACCCGTGACTCGACCTAGACCCGACTCGACCATTGATTGGCCAACAGGTCAGACCTATCAATCGGTCCGGTGGTCAAACTGGTCGGATCGGCTAGGAGCCGTTTGGCTCGCTAGTGCGTGCATCACACGCGCCTCGCACTCGCGCGGCAATTGTGGGCGCGTATGAGGTCCAATTGGAGCGTGATCGATGGCGTTTGGTTCGTATTGATGTTGTCTACACTGTGGTATATTTATTTTGTATTTTTTTAGTTTGATAAATGTATAAAAATGTGCATAGAACCCTAAGTACGCGTATTTTTAGGGTATAAATGCATAGTTTATTCGTTTGTAACTTGTATTTTCTTATGTTTTAGGAAATATAGTAGCTAGCCTGTATGAAAATGATGTCATATATGCTGTGTAAAACTTGGTTCGATGGTAGCATGTATATAGTTTAATATACTTGCAATTTTCTAGTTCCAAGAAAATTCGAACAATGGTAGGAAATCCTTATTTTTCCGTTACATGTTGAATTGCGGTTTTGATTGTAGTTATAGCATGATTGTTTTTTGTACATTGGTTCACATTATGCTATGCTTTTATGTTAATGGAAAAATGTAGAAAAAATTAAATAAGGTCATGTAATTATTTTTCCTAGTGGGAGTTCGAAGGTTGGTAGAATTCGAAGGAGTTCTCACTTAGAACTTAAAATTTGTGCAAATTAAACTAATTAATGATAATGGAACAATCGTACATAGGAGCTGATTGGGAACATAATGAACTTTCGTTTCTGTGTCTTTTGTTGAATTATCATTAATTTAATTTGTCTTTACTGCAAATTAAATATGTGTGTTACTCTATAAAGTGTGCTAGTATTGATTCTGCGTTTATTATGTCAATGTGTTATAACAATTGATTATGGCTTCGGCAGTGGCTGACCTCAATAAGGGTGAGAAGCTGAACGGTGACAATTATGATATTTGGTACTGAAAGGTTCAGTACATTCTTGAGGAGCAAAAGGTTTTGGAAACCCTCAATCACACTATGGATGAACCTGAGTGTGGAACTTCAGCTCAACACAAGAAAGATCTAGAAGCTTATCAAGCTTGGAAAAAGAAAAATAGTATTGCTCGCATTACGTTGCTAAGCTGTATGCAAGATGATCTCATGTGTGAGTTTGAAAGTTATGGTAAAACTCAAGCTATGTGGGTTGCTTTGAAAGATAAGTTTGGGGGTAAATCTGCCATTAAGCTGAGGAGACTCACCATCAAGTTTGACACATACCGAAAGCGCCGAAATGTAACGATGAGGCAGCATCTTCGGGAGATGTCAAATATGATTCGTGAGCTGAAGTCGGCTTCCCTCACTGATGAACAGCAAGTTCAAGCTATTATAAAGTCTCTTCCTAACAATTGGGAGCATATGAAGATCAATATGACGCATAATGAGAATATTGTCACTTTTGATGATATAGCGCGTCATTTGGAATTAGAGGATGAGTGCCTAGAAGCTGTGAGATCCTCTACTCATGCTTATGTTATTGAATCGAGTTCACGCAAAGTTTCGAGCTTAAAGCACAAAAGGAATTCTCAATTCAACAACAAAGGGAAGAAAACTAATCAGGCACCTAAGAGGGTTAAGACCTTTCAACGCAAGAAGCGTGGTGAGAAAAAGGATAAGGCCAAGATGAAGTGCTACAATTGTGGCAAGATGGTCACTTTGCTCGTGAATGCACTAAGCTGAAAAAGGTCCCATATTACTCCATTACTTTAAATAATGCTTTTATTTCTAGTACTGTAATGCTTGTTGAATCTTATCCAATGTGGACTGCCATGTAACTAGAGACCGAGAAGCATTTGTGAAGTATCATTGAATACAGCCTAGAAGAAGATGGATATATGTTGGGAATAACTCAATAATTGAAGTGAAGGGTATTGGCACATGTAAATTAATTTTACGTGGTGGTTGAAGCCTATTCCTACATGATATCCTCTATACTCCGAATATTCAACAAAACTTGGTCTCCGTAATTGTTCTTCTTAGCTTATGTTATGTTTTGAATTTTCATGGTGATTGTATTAACATTTTGTATGGAACAGTTTATTATGGTTCATGTCATGTATCGAATGGTTTTATGGTGTTAGACATTGACTATAATCGGCACAATATTAATGTCGATGGTTGTTTTTCATTAATTGCATCTTCTAGTATTATTGAGATTGATGCAAGTAATTGGCATGCTAGATTAGGTCACATTGGGTTGCAGAGAATACAAAGATTAGCTAGAGAAAGCCTTTTAGGGCCACTCACTAATGTTAATCTACCCGTATGTGAATATTGTTTAGCGGGAAAAGCAACTGAAAAACCATTCGGTAAAGGGACTATAGCTGAATTTCTATTGTAACTCATACATTCTAACATTTGTGGTCCTTTGAATGTGAAGGCGAGGCATGGAGCCTCATATTTCATCACTTTCATAGATGAATTCACGCGTTTCGGTTATATTTTTCTGATCTCCCGTAAGTCAGAAGCATTAAATTGATTTAGACAATATATAATGATAGTAGAGAATCAATTGAATAAAACAATAAAAGCATTGAGAACCGATCGTGGACGTGAGTATCTATCTGAGCAATTCAAGGCTCTTTGTGATGAAAAGGGAATTGTACGACAATTGACTATTCCTGATAATCCACAACAAAATGGGGTAGCTGAGAGAAAGAATAGAACCCTATTGGAAATGGTTAGGTCTATAATGGCGCAAGTAAATTTACCTATCTCCTATGGGGGAGATGCATTATTGACTGATGTCTATGTACTTAACCGAATGCCCTCAAAATCGATCACTTCCACCCTTTATGAATTATGGACTGGTAGGAAACCAGACTGTAGTATTCTACGTTCATGGGGATGTGTAGCTTATGTTCATGATTCTTCTCATAAATATGACAAATTAGGTTCTAGTGAGAAGAAATGTATCTTTATAAGATATTCTGAACACTCAAAATGGTACACATTCATAGGTGAACAAGCTGATGGAAGTATAACTGAAATGGAGTCACGAGATGTCACGTTCTTAGAGAACGATTTTCCTAATAGGGGTGAGATTGATAAGGACTTCTAATTATATGAGATGGAAGATCCTAATAACACACCCACTAATGTTGTAGAGGGAAATGAAGATTTACCTCAACACACAAGACCTAGTGGGAGTGTTACATCGTCTGACAAATTGAATTCAAGAGAAATTCAATTGCGTAAAAGTAATCGTAAAAGTATTCCCCGTCGTCATTTTGAGATTAAATGGGAAGCATTTATGATTGCTCAAAAAGACGATGCCGAGCCTAAGATTGTTCAAGAGGCTCTCTCATCATTTAATAAGGAAGAATGGATGAAAGCTTTGGAAGATGAAATGGAGTCAATGATGGCAAATCATGTCTGGGACTTGATTGATCTACCACCCAATCGTAAGACCATTGGAAAAAAAATGGGTCTTTAAGATTAAGCGAAGGGCGGATGGATCCATAGAAAAGTATAAGACTCGCCTTATGGCAAAATGTTATATTCAATAAGAGGGTATAGACTATGAGGAAACATTTTCACAAGTTGTAAGGTTTGCCTTAATACGCCTTATCCTAGCCATCATTGCACATTTGGACATTGAATTACATCAAATAGATGTAAAGACTGCATTTCTCAATGGAGAACTAGATGAGGAAATCTATATGAAATAACAATAGATTTCATAGCTAAAGGTCAAGAGCGTAAATTTTGCAAATTCCATCGCTCAATATATGGCCTTAAGCAATCATTTAGACAGTGGTATCTTCATTTTCATCGAGTCATAATAACTTTTGGTTTCACGATGATCAAAGAAGATCATTGTGTATATGTCAAGCGATCCGAAGATAAATTTGTGATTTTATCACTTTATGTAGACGATATTCTATTGGTTGAAAATGACAAGGTTTTGGTTATCACCATAAAAGAATGATTGTCCTCTAATTTTGAAATGAAGGATATGGGGGAAGCTACTTATATATTAAAAGTTAAGATCGAAATATATTGATCAAGAAAACTCCTTACTTAATCACAAAAGTCTTATATTATGAAAATTCTTAAACGTTTTAGTATGCAACACTATAATCCCATTGATACCCTTGTCATGCAAGGTGAAGGCCTAAGTACTGAGATGCATCCTAAGACTTCAGAAGAAATTAAAATAATGGAAACTGTTCATTACGCTAGTGCGGTTGGAAGTTTGATATATGCTATGATGTGTACTCAACCCAACATATGTTATGCAGTGTGAATGGTGAGCCGATATCAATCAAATCCTAGTCAAGCACACTGGAAAGTAGTGAAGAGGATCCTGAGATACTTGAAAGGCACCATGGACTATCGACTTTGTTACCAAGAGAGTGATTTACACCTATTAGGCTATTCGCATGCTGATTGGAGTGGAGATTTTGATGAGTGTAAATCGACTTCTGGATATGCGTTCTTACTCAATGGAAGTGCAATTTCTTAGAATAGCAAGAAACAGACATAAACGGCCTTGTCTACTATGAAGATAGAATTTATTGCATGTTCTGCCGCAGTGCAAGAAGTAGTATGGCTAAAACGTTTCTTGGAAAATTTAGCCACTGTCACCGAGGTTTCAAAACCGGTGACAGTTTATTACGATAGTCAAGCAGCCATTGCCTATGTGAAAGATCCCAAGTATCATGGAGGGACAAACCACATTGGCATAAAGAATAACTTCATCAAAGATATTATAACGCAGAAAGAAGTGATCCTACGATGCATTTCAACCAATAGAATGGTTGCTAATCCAATTACGAAGACTATTCCTAGAGACATACTATTGACCCACAGGATGTCATTAGGATTGCGTAGAATGTGATATGTGTTATTGTAGAGGATCATTGGTTTATGTATATGTGGACATATGTACTGTACTTGTTTGTTTATTAGTGACTTGATGTTTTATTAATAAATACAAATCCATTATGAGACTAGCACATGCACACATATATTATTGAAAAGTATGTCAACATGAATTGATTGGCTCACTCACACGAGCAATCACCTCAAGTGCTATAGTTAGCATGTTGAGATGGGACGTTATATACAAATAAATCCTGAAGACCAAGTTTAGTACATAAAATAAGATGTCGCCTTGATTGGAGTCAAGATGAAGTTTGTAATTTGTTTATAATAAGATTGAACATGATAGTCCCACAATCATATATGCATGAAAGATGCCAAATGCAAATACTTAATTAGGCGCTATAGAAAGTGAGCTAATATAACACTCAAGCTAAACATGAGTACATGAGAAGCACGTGATTATGTTTAGGCTAAGATCCGTATAGTGGATATATTTAATAAATGACATACGCTCTTATAGAAAGAGAAATCCACTATAACATGTAATTCATACTGTATGTACATTGTACGAACAACAAGGGAATGTGAGTAAAATTATCCCTGTTTACTTATCGTGTGAGCCCTTGAGATAATTTATGATTTACCTCAATTTGTGCCCTATGTTACTTCTGACTATGTTCTCGAAGTGAAAGATCAATGTTGCTACTTTAACATATTACCGGCGGTCATGAATAGATATAGCCTTATGGGACGTGTCTAGGAAAGCAGTTGTTCTGAAATGGAAAGAGACATGAGTGCAAAGAAAAACTGTTGTTATTTTACATCTATCACATGTACTTACTGGTCAATCAATTATATCACCCTCTGTGGTTGCGGATATAATTGTAAATACATAGTGTTTTTTTATAATAGTCAAGTATAGCATTTAAGGGATAGGTATACTTGGATTGATGTAACAAAATATGTTTGGGGCACTGTGAGACATCGATTGTTTATTTTTTTTCAGGGTTGCAGCCATTATGTCATCCCTAACAGGTGCATAATTTGAGCTCCCAAGTGCAGGTATACTCACTGGTCACACGGCTTACTTGCCAGTATGAATTGTTTTGTAAAGTTGATCAATGTTAAATGCCTTATATTCTTAATAGAGTGCTATCAAGCCAATCATGTCCAAGTGGGAGATATAGTATTTTATTAATACGTCCATGATGAGATGCGATTGAAACACACCGTTTCGTCTTGATATGCTACGATGGAAAGACGCATTTTGACTGTTGAAGGGGTTGGCAGAACATACGCTTAGAAATTCCTCTCATTTGTTTGTCCCATTTCCATCAAAAGAGAGAAGGCGTTCCATTTCACTTTTACAAAAACAATTGGCTTTTACGATGTGGAAATCGGATGTTTTCCTCGTGGTTGTATTCAGACCAACGTGAAGTATTTTTGTTCGTGATTCATCTGCAATTCAACATTTGTTCCGGGCTTAATTGTTGTTTGCACATCGGATAGAGGTAAGTCGTCTTCCGCCGACATTATTTCAATGAGCAGAAGTCTAGGGCTGAGGTCAGGCGCACATTTGAAAGCGTGAATACTACCATGACACTAGTCTATGGTGGGATGTGGTTTATGCTTCCTATCCATAAGAAGCCACAAGGTCCCACTTCTCAATTGGCGAGCGGAGTCCAGTGATCGCCTAGCGGTATCGCGGGGGTAGCACCCCCTAGCCACCAGAGGGCTTTTATAGTTTGAATCCTTATAATTTTAGACTCATGAATAGTTGCTTGATATATATATATATAGGTGCAAAGTGTTAATTTTAATATAATTATTTGCTGAACGTAGCCCTAGTTTAAGGATGAATCAAGATAAAATATTATATTTCGAATTCTCTTTTTTGCTTTTACTCTCTATTCCTTGTTAGTGTGTGCTGAATCTTAACAGTTTAGCAAAGAACCAATATGTGTGATGTGATTGGCTTATGGCTCTTCAAGCTCTTTCAGCATTTGGAGTTCTCTAATTTACTTGGTCTTGGATCGAGTCATGGTAATGTGGACATCAAATAATCTATCGCTAAAAAATAGAGCGCAGAAAAAACCTGCACAGGTAAGAGAAACTTGTTAAAATTCTGGACTAGAGTGGCAAATTCCCGACACCAAGCAAGAGGACTACATTCGAAGTCCGAGCAAAACAAGCATTGCAAGAGAAACTCAACATCTTTTTCCGACACTTTCCTCTTTACAAAACCCAAAATTCCCTCGTATCAAAATCGAATTCAAGCTATCTCAACGACGATAAGAAACGATACGGACACAATGTACCGCGAGGCCTCAAAAATGGTCCTGGGGAGCGAGCCTGTCAAAAGCTCTTTGCCTCTTTGAGGAAATGGAAGGGGCCACGGTGCGTAACTTTCACCGATTGCGGCAAACTCACGTTCGCCTCGTAGCTGCGTACGGGACATGGAAGTGGTGGGTCGCCGCAATCGAACGACTCCTCCCCACGACATGACCAGAACCTCACGTTAGGAACAGGCGGTAGGGCCATGCATGCCATGCCTTTAATGCGCGATGACACATCGATCGTCTACCTTTCTTCTTTTGCTTTTATGGGGGCGTTTTTTATGGCATAAATCTTTGACGGAATCCGACCTACCCCCACGTTGGATTTAAAGCACTGGGCATCGAGAAAAAAGGGAGGGCAGGGATGGTTCCGTACAAAGTACAGAAGGCATAGGTAAAGTAGGGCGAGGCAGATGATTTCTTAGACGTGTCATTTAGTTCGTGGACGACCTTAAATTATTAATGGTGTGAGACGATAGACACAAACTTCAAACAATAGGACTCTAGGTATATTAGGGTACTTTTGGTAACGTTTCTGTTAATTATTTCTATTTCGGGGAACAATTTTTGAACAGAAAAACGCGTTTGATAACTGCACAAAATTTCTATTCTTGGAATAGAAAAAGAACAGAAACACGTTTGGTAAAAGAAACAAAATAATTATACAAGTTTACCAAATGTATTTCTATTTTTTTTTTTTATTCTAGGAACAGAAATTTTATGCAGTTACCAAACGCGTTCTTCTATTCAAAAATTATTCCCCGGAACAGAAATAGTTCTCTGGAACAATTTTTGAACAGAAATATTACCAAATGCACCCTAAGAATTAGGTCGGTTCGGTTGACGGAAATCATTTCTGAAAAAATTGTTTTCATGCTTTTCAATATTTAAATGACGAAATAATAGTAGATCAATGAAAAGAATAAATTCATTTATTGAAAATAATAAGTTTGGATTAGGAAAAATGATTACATACAAGAAGGAAATCATTTTTCATAATTTCTTGCCATGTGTCAAAGTGAAAAGAATGAGTCCCCTTACTTTTTTATTTACTATCTCGAATCAATTTTTTAAAAATATTTTCAGCCAATAAGTCTCGTCTTTTTTGTTTCATTAATCTTGTCTATTATCTCCTGAATATGTTTCATTAATGCTCATATTCTTTTACATTCCCCAAAAATATGTATATCATATATGATATTTTACCAATGTGGTTACATAATTCTTTCCTAATTTCTTTGTAAATCTTGTTATTTTGGTGAATTGCTGAATAATCAAAGATGTTAATTCTAATTTGTTAGTCGTCACTTGTAATTTTAACTATACAAGCTGTCTTTAGTAGATTCATTATATATTAAATGCCATACAACCAATTTTTGAAACTTGTTTTCTACTTAAACAAATAGGAGAAAATATTTATTTTCTTTTTAGCGACAAGAAGTGATAGTGAAACCAATCTATGAACCCAAAGAAAATATCTCGATTGCGGTTACTTTATTTCACGATGCCTTTCAGAGTTTTGTACTCTTCGATGTTTAATCACCTCTAGACATGCCTAAGCTACATACAATGTATTATAAAATTGAAATATATAAATGAATATTGCATCAATCACCATTTTCTCTTAAGTAGAATGTACTGATTTGATAAGTCATCAACTTATTATTTTGGCTAATCACTTTTATTAAACCCCCCCCCCCCTTTAGCCCCACACACACACTTTTTTTTTTTTTTTTTTTCATTACATAATTTGGCCTTTTTAACCTCTGGCGAAGCAACCACTAGGGTTTGCTCCAATGGCCATCCTTCTAACATGAAAAGATGAGGTGGGGGGTTCGAATTCCCACTTTCTCAAGGGGGTTAGGGTGGGGACAAATTAATTCAGGAGTGAGTTTCGACTCCCACGTCCTGCAAAGAGACAGGATAATAGAATAGGATTGACCAAAAAAAAAAAAAAACCTCTTGCGAAGCAAAATTCATCCTTCTGCTAGATTACTCAACATGATGCAGATTGAAGACTTCCAACCACCATGAGTCTGGAGAGGTTTAGGCGAAATTGGTATTTAGATATTCTCTACAATTCTATCTAAGTCACGACAACATAAAATAGTCCTATTGATATATTAGCAAGAAATGGACAAGCTTGGAGTGGCCTTCTACATTGCCATAGCAAGGGTTGGTGTGGGTTTTTTTTTCCCTTTTTGCACTAATTTTTACTTACTTGGGTAGTAAAAACATTACGTTGTAGACAAGATCAATTCTACATTAACGAATCCTAATGCCCAAAGCAATACCATCATGACTCAAGCAAATTAAGGATTGCTCACAACAAGATGGTGGATTGTGTTATGACGCCACCAATTCCATCAAAATTTCAAGAAATGCATTTCCACTTTTCTACCAAATTTTAATATATTAGAGTACCAATGTCCTATGGAGAAAATATTGGGTGGGTTTAACACTCCACGTAGATGAAAATGTACCACCATACAAAAGTCGACACATGGCAAATTTGGGCCCACCTGTCAACGCCCTGTCTCTCCGTTAACTTCGTCTCTCTCCCATTTACTCTCTCTCCTCCCCTCCATTTCTGCCCACAACTCTCTCCCCCTCTTCTCTCTTACTTCTCTTTTTTCGAGAAAATTTCCCTCGTTAGTTTGATACACACAAGGGAAAAGACAAGAAAAGGAGAGAGAGAGAGAGAGAGAGAGAGAGAAAGGTGGGAAAGAAGAAAAGAAAGCGAGGGAGGAAGTCTTCTTCTTTGCTCATCTTCGATCGAGTATCCCCCATTCCCGATGCCGCTACTTCCCACCGCCTCGACGAGCCGCTCTTGACACCGTTGTTTTTCTCGGTAAGCCGCTACCGCTGCTGCCCCGAGCACCGCGACACCCTTGCCTGCCACTGCGGACGTGACCTCGTCCTCGTCCTCTTCGTCATCGTCTGCGGGTTCCTCGGCAAATCCAATAGCGGTGGGGACGGGGGTCGGCGGGGTCGTACCAGACGTCGGACTCTCGGAAGTCGTCATCGTCGAACTCGGGGACGCCGTACAAGTGGCACGACAGCTACGACCGTCGAAACTCCGAGGGGAGCGAATATGGGTTCTCCGGCAGTTTGTCTGGCCTGATGAGAACTAGCAGCTTGTACCCGGATCTAAGGGCGCAGTACTCGTTGTGGGATTACGAGGAAGGGCGGCGGAGATTCTATAACGATACCCATCTTGTCGCGGGTCGGGGCTTCGGGACGGAACCGGTCTATTCCAGGAGAAGAAGGAACGGAGAAGTAGAAGACGAAGAAGAGAAGAAGTTCGAGACCAAGCGTGTGGTCGCCGAAGATAGTGGTGATCGTAATGTGGCAATCGAGGAAATGGAAGTTCCAGTCATGTCTCCGCCGCCCTCGTCGGCCCCGCTTTCCCTGCCGTGAGCGCGGGCAGCTAGAAATGATCAGAAGCCGAGGAGGAGGTATGAGATTGTTGCTCACAAGGCTAAGGATGAGGTTAAGAAACCGCTAGCGGCGCCACCAGCGCCTCCGCCACCTTCGCCGCCGCCAAACCCCATGTTTCCCCCGATGGAGGAAAGAAAAGAGAAGTGGAGAGAGAAGAGGGGGAGAGAGAGCTGTGGGCAGAAACGGAGGGGAGGAGAGAGAGTAAGTGGGAGAGAGACGGAGTTAACGGATAGAGTGGGTGCTGACAGGTGGGCCCAAATTTGCCACATGTCAACTTTTGTATGGTGGTACATTTCGCCTAAATGGAGTGTTAAACCCACCCAATATTTTCTTTGTCCTATGCCGTTAGAGTTTTAGATTTTTCCAATTGAAAACAATATAAAATATGTTTATTGCAAAGTTTAAAGTAAATAAAAATTAATCCCATATCAAATTGGGTTTGACTACCGTCTAATCTGCCAACGAACCGCCCCCAAATTAACAGAGGACACGTAACCCAATCTTTGCTTTCAATAAATGTGATTAATACTTTTACGTTACTTTATTAAACTTTAATAAGTTTTTAACTAAACCCACGATAGCCACGACACGTGTGGGATGGGCATGCGATGAATTGGGGGCAAAAGGGACAAAAGTTTCCTGCGATTGATGCCATCGTCGAGGGCTACTGATTGCCGACCCTCACGTATGAAAAGTTGCATGTGATTGATAAGAGGGAATATATCACAAATGGTCCCTATACTTCTACTTAATGTGTAATCTCATCTTTGAACTTTTGATTTGCTCAATTTAGTCTCTGAACTATCGATAAATGTCCGATCTAGTCCTTGACTATTTGAAAATTGACCAACTCCGTCCTTCCGTTAGTTAAAGTTAACAGAATTGGGCATTTTGGTCTTTTTCTTTTTCTTTTTTCTTTTTTTTTCTTCTCTCTTCCCTTTGCCGGCCATGGAGGAGGGAAGTCGGCGTCCGATGAGGGTCACCCTCGCCGGCGTTGGGTGAGGGCCGCCCTTGCTTGGGTCGGGCGAGGACGGCACTTGCCCCTGCTGGCGTCGGGCAAGGGGCTCCCTTGCTTGCGTTCGGCGAGGACTGGCCTTGCCTTCATCAGGCGAGGGCACCCCTCGCCTGACGCCAACAGCTTCAGCGAGGGCCATCCTCGCCGGATGCGAGCGAGGGCCGCTGTTGACACCTAAATTTTGGCGATTTGGTCATTTTTTTTGTTACATAGAAAATTAGGGGTTAATTGTATCCCTGAAAATTTTTTATTGCATAGCATATAAATTTATGTGCATTTATTTTTAATTTATATTTTTCGCATTTTATTGGACCGGTGGCAGATGAGTTCAAATTAGATGGACCAAGCCCACGAAGCGAGCGGGTTGGTCCAAGCCCATGTTTTTTTTTAATGATTGAAAATTATCTCGTGGAAAAATAGAAATTTTAAAATTTTTCCGAGATATGAACTTTTTTGGATATGGTAGATGTGTGAAAGAATATTGCGATTTATCTTTGCAAGATTTGGAATTAAAGAATAATCTTATCGAAATCTTGAATCGTTACCAACATGTGAAAAATTTGTGAAGAAATATTGTCGATGTTGATTCGAAGAATAAATTGAAAGTTTTAATTATTTTCCCCATAAAAGGCCATATGCGTATGACAGGGGGGGTTTCTCTCGGTTTTAAAAAGAAAATTTCACAAAAGGGAAATAGGGTTTTCGGGCTTCGTTTTGCGAAAAAGCAACACAAAAAGGGAAAAAGAAGAGAATTGGTGAAAAAGAAACAGGGAAGGTACAGCTGCAACAGTGCTTTGCAGAAAGAAGTGATCGGACGTGCAGCTGAGGGGAAAGAAGAACCACTATTTGTCTTCTTCATTGGACCCTCTGCCGGTGCCTCTCCAGTCACCGATGACCTCTGCCGCCGCCAGCAGCTGTGCCCACGTTGCTCGACTGCAAGCACTGTGCCACCGCGCCTGCAACACCCATGTCCGGTCGATCACCCGCAAGCACCGCCCGCCGTCACGCTTGCCGCTCCGCTGCAGATCCTGTGAGTAACTCCACCACCGAGCGAGACCCACGCACCTTTGTTGTCCTCCATCTGGTCTACCCAAGAGCCGCGAAGCCACTGACCCTCACCGCTTCACCCGTATCGCCTCGTGCGACTTGAGCCAGATCTGCGTCCCTGCCCCGCCGCGATTACTCTACCTAGGGGTGTGCATGGTCTGGGCGGGCGGTTCCCGACCTAGAACTGGGAACCCCCCGCTAAGGACCGGTTTCGAAAAATTGGAATCGGTATCCACCTGTTTGTTGCATGGATCCACCCGGGAACCGAACCGCCGATCCGGTCTGGTTCCCGGGTGGATCCATGGAACCGATCTTGACTCAAAACAATTCTGGTTTTCAACATAAAACGACTACGTGATATCAAAGCAAGCCAAAGAAAGAAAAACCAAATTTAAGTACGTGGAACAAAGATTCATTTGTTGCAACTATAAATGCAACCAATGAAGGAATGGATGTATGTAAGTTGATATAGAGGCAAAGAGAGTAGTAAGTGTTCAGGAAAAATGGGTAACGCTATGAACTGGACATATCCCTCATCAGGTTCGGAAAAATATCACAAGTTGCACAGACAAATCAAAGGAGGTGAAATGAGACACCATCCAAACACAGGAAAACAAAGGAAGTGTAACTAAACAAGACTTTATTGAAGACATCACCTTCATTATATTAATAAATAAACTAAACAACCAAAAAGCATAAGAATTCCCCAATATTTAGCTTTGTATTCATCCTGCAACGGAAACAATTGCTTTGTATTTAGTTTTAGTAATTTTTTTTTTCAACATTAAAAGGGAACCAATCCAGTCCGAGTGGGTGGGCGGGCGGATCTACCCATGGAACCGGGAATCAAACCGATTTCCACCGGTTCCCAAAAATTGGAACCGGGAACCGGACCGGTTCCCTCAAGAACCGCCGGTTTCGGGTGGTTCCAGTCCAGTTCCGGGCGCTTGCTGGTCGCCGTTCGTGAAGCCGAAGCCGGCGCTTCTCATTGCCTCAACGAGCCGCTGCCTTGATCTCGGTGCACTGCTCGACGACGCCATGACACCTGCAGCGCTCACCGAACCTCCACGAGCAACAGATCGGTGACGCGATGACCAGATGCCCCGATGACCGCCTCGCCTTGGCCGTTCGCCAACCCCGCGTTCATGACTCCTAGTGCTCGCGCTCCGCCACCTGTTGCCACTCGAATTTCTCCTTGCCGAAGCCCCTCACTGACCCGGTGACCTACTCCGATCAGCCCCTTAGAAACTAGCCGCGCGAGCAAGCCCACTTTTGGGAAAAAGAAAAAAACAAAAGAAAAAGGAAAAAAAGAGGATTATGTAGTCTTTTTATTTATTTATCTTTTGTTTGTTTTTATTTTCTTCTATAGCTTTTTTTTTTTTTTTTTTGGTGAAGTTGTTCCTAAATATATGATTGATATTCCGACATGAAAGTGCGCCTCAAATTAGGGGTTGTCAGTCCGATTTCCCTTGCAAAAATCGACAATCCGATCTCATGCCCGATATTCGATTCGCGATTTAATTTTAAAATTGGACAACCCGATCTCATGGGCAAGATATGGTTCGCCAATTTTCGAATATCAATTTTATCTTGTTTGATTTGATGTCGTGGTGTCTAAGTCAGTTTTATTTTCGTAAAGGAAAAAAATCCAAAAAATTGAATTTGAATTAGGATTAGGTTTTTTATTATCTTGCATCATTAGAATAGGGATTTTATTTTCATGAAAAAGAAAACAAAAAGGGAAAGTGCATTCATTTAGGATGTTAGTTCTTTATTTATTATCTGAATTGCATGTTTAATTTTAATTTCGAATTTCATTAAAAAGAAAAAGAAAAATTGGAATTAGGGCATTTTTTGCACGTCATTGCCATGTTTGATTTTAGGTCTATATAGATTTTTAGATGGAATGCATGATAGGTTAGTTTTTTTTTTTTTTTTTTTTTTTTAAATGCATGTTTAGAAAGCATTTAGAATAGATAGTATCTCACTTTAGTTAGATTTTCATTTTTAGTGATTTCAATTACGAATTTTAGTTATATAAAAAATAAAAAAAATCATGTGCACGTCATATAGAATTAGATTCATGAAAAGCACGTCATATAGAATTAGGTTCATGAAATGTACGTCATTTAGTGATTGTTATTAGGTTCATTTAATTAGAAATTGTCCGTCATTAGAATTAGGTCATTTTGGTTAATTTAGATTGCATATTTAATTATTACATGTTCATTAAGAAATCATTAGGCTTTTTACTCATTCATATAGTTTAAGACATTTTTCCATGTCATATTATTTCATTTTATGTTAGAAGCATAGCATTGCATATGGACTTTATTCTCGTTAAAAAGTGAAAATAAAAATTGAGTGATGGCATGTTAATTAGAAATCATATCTAGGATTGCTGATGGGAATTTTGATATGACATTGCAGATGCTTTCGTTGCTATAAGGTAAGTCCTGCCATTTTTTATCTGCTTTCTTGAGTGTTAAATTTTTTTGTTTGCGCACCTATATGATCACCTCATATGTTAGGGAGCTAAATAAAAATCAATTCAATTGCCAAACATTTTTTTTTTTAAATGAAAGAGAAAGGTACCGAAAGGGCACTATAATAGTCTAGTGTAACCAAGTTCCCGTATCCAAGGTCTCTGGTTCATAGAAGTAAAATAATTATCCCGTTATTTTACTTAGGTGTCTAATCGACTTACCGTAAACTGATTAGTGGCGACTCCTTTTTGCATGCTAGAATTTTTAACCTAATTTGCGAGTTGGTATGGACTTGCGAGAGCCTGAGCTGAGTCTATGCTTAGCAATCCATTAGCCTAATTTTAGGTGGTGCACTCGAAAATTTGGTCGCAACAGTCGCCCTAGCCAACCCAGGCGAGGGCGACCCTCATCGGACGCCGGCTTCCCTCCACCGGAGGGAAGAGAGAAAAGGAAAAAAAAAAAAAAGGAAAAACAGTAACGGAAGGACTAAATCAGACATTTATCAATAGTTCATGGACCAAATTAAGCAAATCGAAAGTTCAAGGATGAGATTGCACATTAAGTAAAAGTATAAGGACCATTTGTGACATTTTCCCTTGACAAGAACCGCACTTTCCCCCGTTTTCAGTCCAAACCAAAATTTCAACCAAAAAAATTTCGAACCAAAACAAATCTTTCCTACTTCTAAAAGTAACATGATCGAGCCAAGATCATGATGAAGGCGCCCACTAGACTATAGATGCAGTGTATTCGAGCAAATGTTTTCAATTATAACCAAAAAGCTAAAAGAAAAAAGGAACGAGAGAATAGCCTATGAAATTGAAATTTGATACTGATTCGTTAAAAATGGCTGACTAGAAACAGGATTATAACGTGTTTGGTTAGTCTATAGTTAATTGAAATAGCATTAAAATCTCGTGATTGAGTTTCTCGTAAAAGTAAAATGCTTTTTTTAGAAAATTAAATAATATTTTTTAAAAAATTATGAAAATTGTTTGATGCTTTTAAATGCTAATATTTGTATATTTTTTAAGATTTGGGTGTTTGATATTATAAAGGTATATGGCTTGATATTCACAGAGCTAAGTAACAAATTTGGAAGTTAAAGATGAAAGATGCATCAAACACTCTAAAAAGACCCAATTTCATCAAAGATGATAATCCTTCGAAATTCTGTGAATTATGATATTTTTGACTTTATAGTTGTGTCTACTTTTCATGGGAATAGATAGCATAATGATAACAGGGAATATGTGAGATGGCTATTTGAGACGTAATTCATGTTATATATATATATATAGTTATTGAGAAAGCATGAGAAAACAAGCTTTTGAATAGATTTATCCTATTATAGACCCAAAAAAAAAAAAACAGATATATCCTATCCAAATCGCACTATGTAAACATTAGAGTGAACGACAATGATGACATGAACACACGCAAAATTTCGAACGCTAAGCACTAAGATGAATGATTCCCTCATGTTTGATTCATGTTTAGTGCGATTGAAATCCAGAGACAGGTAGCTAATAACAAACTCTTCTATCACCCGCATGAGTTGCATAAATGTGGAAAATCAAGGAAAAATTATCAAAATATATATCTCACATTTTATCCAATGATCATTTATATGTCTCTTGCTTTGAAAACACCAAATACATACTTCAATTTTACCTTTTGAGATTACTTTGCACACCTCCTTCCGTTATCCTTGTATAATATACTTAAAAAATTATCTTTATCTTTTTGAAAATACCCATCCTCTATCCTTGATTCTCACATCAACAAACAATCCAAACTTTAGGAAGGATGCTAAAATGAGTTTGCAAGAAGAAGCGATTTAGTCTTTTCAATATGAGTTTTGTTTAGATATATGTGAATGGTATTTACAAAGATAGAGGTATGTAAGTGGTTAATGCGCCGAAAGCGAGGTGTGCTTTTGATAGTTACCTTAAAAATAATGACCTTGACATCAAATAAGTTTATTTTTGAAAAACAAAAAAAAAGGAAAAGCCTACACAAGTTGAAAGAAATCCATCAAACGGATTCGAGTTCCTCCACACTAAACAAGAGGTTTATCATATGGAGCTAGGGCAAAATAAGCGTAGCGAGAGAGAAAATTTGTGATTTAGATTTAGCACTTTAGGACCTAGACTTCTTATTTTATCTCCCATGAGTTTCTTAATTTGCCCACCATTTAAAAATATAGGATTCCTTATTCTACTTATTTCATGCCTATGATTAAAGCAGTTTTGAAAACACAAGTATCACATAAAACTAAAATTCTAGTCACTACATTAACATATTTGATGTTATAACTACATGAAAAAACTAACAATATTGTATCCCCGACCGAGCAGTGCCCCGCGAGGATGGGGACTGCTTGCTCCTCACTAGGCACAAGGCAATGATGGGACAAAGCTCCACCTCATGGGGCAAGGGTGAACAACTCGGGGCCCCAGCCCTCTGCCCATCCCCACTGTTAACGATCATGACTCAATAAACCGTAACGGTCAGTTAAGGTTAGAGGTGGCAAATTGGTGGGTCGGGTCAGGTACGGGTTGGGTCGAAAATGGGTTGACCTATATTTGACTCATTTAACCCATTTTGACCCATATTCTTGTAGTGTAAATCTAGTGACCCATACCCGACTTGACCCGTACCCGACCCATACCCGACTCAACCCGTATTGCTAAAACCTATTAATATTCTAGGAAAACCCACTTCTACTATATGCTAATTGGATTAAAACTTCAAATTAAATTCAAAATAGTAAATAAAATAAAAAAAGTTAACAGAAAACCTATAAATTGAAATATTTATAAAGAATTAGACTATGCACATGCTTCTCTTCTTTGAAGTGAACATACCATTGAATAACTAAAAACTGTAACGTGAAATTTTTTTAACTAAACCTGAAAAAGCTCATTTTTATGATTTTTTTATTAAAAAAAGTATAAAAAAGTATTGTTAAAATATTTTTATGCAATACAAAATTTTAACAATTTTTATGCAATATAATTTAATGAAATTTTTGATAATTCTTCTTAAAATATTTTTAAAAAATCGAATTTTTATTATTTTAAATATAATTTTATTTTTATTATTTTTTAAATATAATTTTTATTTTTTAATAATTACTTTTTCTTTTTCTCTTTTCTTTTTTCTTTTTCTTCGGCTGGCCAACGGCCATGATGACGGCCAGTGACCGGCCATAGGTGAGATCAAGCTCGTCGGCGTCGAGCGAGGCTCGATCTCGTTAAACCGACTAGGCCGAGGTGCTGATCGACGTCGGCGAGCTCGAGTCTTGCAAATCATCGGCGAGGTCGAGTCTCACCGGATTTGGCGAGGCTCGAGCTCACCGGCGTCAGGCGAGGCTCGAGCTCGCCGGCGTCAGGCGAGGCTCGAGCTCGCCAGATCGGCCTCGCCGACTCACTAGTTGTCAATGACCTATAGGCGAGGCTCGATCTTTGGCGAGCTAGAGCCTCGCTTGGCCTATCGCCGGCCGGCGTCCAACCGTCGCCCTTTCGGCAATCGACTAAGGGATGAAGAAAAAGAAAGAAAAAGAAAAAGAAAAAAATTGAAATATAAAAAACAATTATAATTTCGATTTTTTATAAAAAAATATTTTATAAAATTAAAGAAAGCCATAACCCACGGGCCATGGGTTGAAAGTGGATCTAAATGGGTTATTACTAATAACCCATTTAGACCCATTTATTTTTATGCTTTACTTTTTCGAACTCATTTTTGATCCATATTTAACTTTCACTTAACCCATATATGACCCATTTAACTAAAAATGGGTCATAATATGGATTTATGACCCATATTGACACCTCTAGTTAAGGTGGAGGGATTAGGAAGGATTAGAGAGGGAGAGAGAAGATTTAAAAAGTTCCCTTGTTTGGTAGGATATATTTAGTTCAAGGGATTCGAAAGGAAGGGATTTGGAGTGATTCAAGTCCCAAATTTGCTTGCTTTTTCAAATCCCTCCAGATCTGGGAGGATTTTGGGGAATTAAGAAAGACATACGAATATTTTTGTCTCTCTTCCATGTATGCTCCCTACTTTATGTATAAAAATACTGCCTCCGATAACTGATAAGGACGAGATAGTTATAATAACGTAATTGTACCCCTTTCCGTTATCTCTTTTTCAACCAAAAAACCAAATTCCCTTCATTTCTTTCTTTCCTTTCATAAGCATCCAAACCATAAAAAAAAAATGACACAATTTCCTTTTTTCATTTTCTCTCTTGAGGTTATTATCAGAATCCTTTCCATTACCAGACTGAGTGTAGAAATTGTAATGCTTACTAATTAGAACCAACAACAGTCTATTCCTAATCATTTCAATGGTATAATATGAGAACAATAATATAATGGAAGAACTTTTAAACTAGAACCAACATCCTTCAGAGGAATTAACATCATTTAAAACAAGAGAACAAGGAATATGGGAGGAAAAGAAAAGAAAGATGGGTCGTTACCTCATTTCTCTAGCATTTTCAAGGATTCCTCATAGTCCTAGAATCTACTGCCTTTGTCAGGCTCATTGCAATATCCTTCACAAACAATACTCCTACCAAGATCTTTCAATTCATCGTGCATTCTAAACTCATGATTATCTCCAATTTTTATCAAAGACATAAATATCAGTTCTTCAATTCCTAGCACCAAATTAAACTCACTGGCTTCCCACATGCACGATGCAATTCTTGCATTGCTCCTGACTAATAAACAAGCAATATCTAGAAATCTACACTATTTGGATGTTTATTGCTCGGAATTGCTATCTGAATTGTTGAAATCGAACCGAAGCGAAGATCAGGTTTGGGGTCGAGTACACCCGTACAGTTTTGACCATTTTCGGAATATCTTTTCAGCCAAAATGAATTTCTAAATATACAGAGTAAAAGTACTCGTCGAGACGAGTCCGTCTATGGGTTGAACACCGTCGGAGGAGGCTGGACGCACCCACACGCGCGGCTAGAAGCCGAGGCGCGTGGGCGCCACACACTAAACACGCTAGAAATGCCAGTGCGTGACCGTCATGCACGCATCGGCAAACCGACGCGTGTTGACGTCACAGATGATGTCATCCAACCATCGGTAACCGCCAGATGGCGTCATATATGACGTCAACGCCGGGTGCGTATGAGGTCCGATTGGAGTGTGGTCGATGGCGTTTGGTTCGTATTGATGTTGTCTACACTGTGGTATATTTATTTTGTATTTTTTAGTTTGATAAATGTATAAAAATGTGTATAGAACCCTAAGTACGCGTATTTTTAGGGTATAAATGCATAGTTGATTCGTTTGTAACTTGTATTTTCTTATGTTTTAGAAAATATAGTAGCTAGCCTTTATGAAAATGATGTCATATATGTTGTGTAAAACTTGGTTCGATGGTAGCATGTATATAGTTTAATATACTTGCAATTTTCTAGTTCCAAGAAAATTCGAACAATGGTAGGAAATCCTTATTTTTCTGTTACATGTTGAATGATTTTGATTGTAGTTGTAGTATGATTGTTTTTTGTACATTGGTTCACATTATGCTATGCTTTTATGTTAATGGAAAAATGTAGAAAAAATTACATAAGGTCATGTAATTATTTTTCCTAGTGGGAGTTCGTAGGTTAGTAGAATTCGAAGGAGTTCTCACTTAGAACTTAAAATTTGTGCAAATTAAACTAATTAATGATAATGGGACAATCGTACATAGGAGCTGATTGGGAACATAATGAACTTTCGTTTCTGTGTCTTTTGTTGAATTATCATTAATTTAATTTGTCTTTGCTGCAAATTAAATATGAGTGTTACTCTGTAAAGTGTGCTAGTATTGATTTTGCGTTTATTATGTCAATGTGTTATAGCAATTAATTATGGCTTCGGTAGTAGCTGACCTCAATAAGGGTGAGAAGTTGAACGGTGACAATTATGATATTTGGTACCGAAAGGTTCAGTACATCCTTGAGGAGCAAGAGGTTTTGGAAACCCTCAATCACATTATGGATGAACTTGAGTGTGGAACTTCAGCTCAACACAAGAAAGATCTAGAAGCTTATCAAGCTTGGAAAAAGAAAAATAGCATTGCTCGCATCACGTTGCTAAGCTGTATGCAAGATGATCTCATGTGTGAGTTTGAAAGTTATGATAAAACTCAAGCTATGTGGGTTGCTTTAAAAGATAAGTTTTGGGGTAAATCTGCCATTAAGCTGAAGAGACTCACAATCAAGTTTGACACATACTGAAACCGCCCAAATGTAACGATGAGGCAGCATCTTCTAGAGATGTCAAAAATATGATTCGTGTGCTGAAGTCGGCTTCCCTCACTGATGAACAGCAAGTTCAAGCTATTATAAGGTCTCTTCCTAACAATTGGGAGCATATGAAGATCAATATGACGCATAATGAGAATATTGTCACTTTTGATGATATAGCTGTTGACACCTGAAATTTTCGTCGACATTTTAATCATCCATTTTGCAAAAATATAAAAAAAATAAAGAGCCAAAAAAATAAATAAAAAGAAAAAAAAAAAGAGAAAAAGAAAAAGAAAAAAATGAAATGAAAGGAAAAGAGAAAAAACTTAGAAATAAGGAAAACGAAAAAGAAAAAGGAGAGAAAGAAAAAATAAAAGAAAGAAGAAAAAATAATAGAAAAGGGGATCGGGGGTTCTCTGAAGGGGTCTCTCTTTTTCTCTCGCTCTCTCACGCTCTCTCTCTCTCTAAAAAAGGCTCGAACGTTGATTCTCTCTCGGGCTCTCTCTGGGGGATCACAAACAAACTCTCACGCGGGGGATTCGGCTCAGAGGGGGATTCTTTCTTTTGGGGACTCTCTCTCGATCGAGCGTTCTCTCTCTCTCTCCGGTTCTTGTCGAAGGCTAGGGTTTTCCTCTGTCGGGGCGCGATTGGAGGTGTGTCCTCTATTCGGCGAGGAGTTTGCTCGAGGATCAGGTTTCCGAAACTGATCGGCGTCGGTAGCAGCGACGGCAGAAGCGGCGGAGCTTGATTCGACCTCTTCCTTTCGTTATCAATCGCTTGCTCGCCTCGTCGCTGACTCCGTGCGCTAAGCTCCGAGGATAGAGATCTGAAGCTCGATCGACGACGGTGACGACAGTGGCTTCCGATCATCTTCCTGTTCATCATCTACCGTCGGGGTTTTTCTCTCAACTCTGTCTCTAAAGATCGGAATCTCTCGATCCGGCTGACTTGAGCAACTGCCGGTTGAGGAGTTGGAGGTGCGAGGCTCGGATCTGCGCTAAGTCCGGAGAAGGTTTGCCAACGATTTTTCTCTCGATCAAGTCATTTCCGAGGGTTTTCCTTCTCAGCTCTCGTTTTCTTTGTTCCCTTCGAACATGTTCATTTTCACGTCGACGGACGACGGAGGATCCTCCTCTTGTCGATTCAGCCATTGAACCGACTGAATCTGGCATATTCCTGAAGCGAGACTGAAAACCATTGGAATCACCGCGCCTGCCAGTAGAGCACGAGTTGGTTCTACGACGTCAGAAGGAACGCTCTCTTCAATAGGTCGTGGTTCCCGGCGACTAGTGAAGTCAGGTGAGGTGTTTAATTCGCATGCTCTGTTTCTGCTGAGGGTAGAGATCGAGTGCTTGATTACTCCTGCATGAAATCCAATGACGTTCGAGCCTCTATGATAAGTTTGGATATGACTTCTCTCTTATTTCCGCATCTAGATCCTTTGGCCGAAACGTCTAGCACCTGTTCGATAAAATTCCTGAACTAGATCAGTGTATGTTTTGATTCAGATTCTGACATGGGGCTTTCCACTGCTTAATCAATTCATTTTATATGTCGTATAAAATTTAGTTTTGTTTTGTCTCTTTTCATTTCAAATTTAGTAGCTATACGTTTGGGGATTTTTTTTTGAAATTTTCATATTAGACACATATCCAGTGATGCTGCATTTGATCCTTGTGATAGTTTTTTCAGCCAATCAATTGTGGGCCTGTTGGTGGGTAGAAGAAAAGAGTAATGACTTTTCACGTGTGAACAGGATTTGTATTCATGCTTCTATTTCTTGTTTCGCTCTCACTGTACATGGATGAGTAAACATGTACAGAGTACTTGGTCAACTTCTGCTGAGCATATTTGAATTTGATTCATACCTATTCTGCTTCAGCATTCTGCATGTTTAGTCAATGAGAGGGAACTCCTGTTGTTCATTTTTTTTCTATTGAGGGAATGGTTATTGGAAAAAGTGAAGGGTCTCATGTGCTCGGTCTTGTTATCCTCTGATGGTAAGGCATTGGAAGCTGAGGCTACTTATGAGACTGTACCTCATCATCTTCGTTTACATCAGAAGGATCAAGAAACTAGTACTAATAGCATTGTTGCTATATTTCCATGGACAAGAGGATCACAACATAGGTGCATTCTGATACTTCAATTTGTTAATTACCCTCTTGTTCATCTTTGTCTATGATGGGTTCTCTTAGTTACTTGCTATGTCGCTGGAAGTATTACCATGTTGTTTTTGTGATCTATGTGCTATGGAATACTTCAAATATATTGGTTGAGCCTTCTGCAATTGGTTTTCTTGACATTGAATGGAACGAATAGTGCCAATACCAAATCGGTGACATGTATTTTTATAAATGTTTTTTCAGAAAGGATGCATGGCCTACATCATTTGAGCTTCGATTTGGTATGTTGCACGCCCTGAACGGACGTCGTTCAGTCATCGAAAAACACCTACAAAGTCTGTCAATTCTGCAGTAGTTTTTTGGTTGATTTGCTGTTCTGCGATTTTCTGTTTTAACTGGACTGAGCTGGTAGATGATGTTATTAGGACTTAATGTCTTCTAGAGATTTGTAATAGACTTCTCAAGCTTTCCATAGACATATTATATGTGCGATTTGGCCATCATTTGCCCTGCCTGATACTTCTTGCAAAGAGCACTAATCTGCTGATGTGTTCTGCTTGTTATGATTTGATCTGACCACTTATACAAATGGCTTTGGTTGAGCTAGAAAAAGACTTAAATTGCAATTGTCACCTAATAGGAATTCGTAAAGGACACCTTGAGCTTTCTAACGATGCCTAGTTTGTCCAATTTGCCCATCATTTGCCCTGCTTTTCTTTTTTTTTTAGATCAAGTTTTGAAGTCTGAATTTGTCTTGGCCTGCAGTGTCGTCTTGTCTCTATGAATCTGACTGTCTACCAATTTTGTGTGATCTTATACATAATAATCTTGAGGATAAATTCTCAATGAAAGCTGTCAATAATATCCATATCCATCCCATGCTAAAATTTGAGAATTTTTAAGTTCAAGTAACCTTAGAATTCAAGTTGTCATGTAGCAATTTAAATTGTTATACATTTTGCTCCTAATGACAAGTCACATATCAATGTTAATGGATTTGTGTGACCTTTTGCACATGGATTTAGGGTTAAATGTCTAAATAAAACTTTTTCTTCACATTTAACCCTACATCATGTTCAAATTTTATTATTTTCATGCATTGATTAGGTGGCTTAACAAATCAGTTATCATGCATCATTCTCTGATTTGCTTATGATTGATTTGCATGCTTTAGCGATTGTTGCTTTTCGGCCATGAATTTGACTTTACTTGAATTTGATTCGCCTCAGGAAATTCCATTCATGAAAGTTGTTCTTTATAAAGTGCTTGATTTCTGTGCTTTTTTTCTTTGAGCCAATCATACATGGGTTCTACACCAATTGCTTTGATCTTAGTTGTGAAGACTGTTTCTTTCACTTGTATGCACCTAGTCATAAATTTCTTAGATTAGGTTTAGATTAAGACCTTGAAGATGGAGAAGGCGTGAAGATGGTGGAGGTCGATGTCCATTCCGACCATTTTCATGTAATACCCATTTTCCCGACATATGTCTCGGGCTCCATTTGTTGTATAAAACCCGACGAGTTGCGGGTTTTTCTCTCTTTTTCCCATATATTTCTCTTTTATATTTTCTTTTAGATTTGCATGATAGATTTACTGCTTTTCTTGATTGTTTACTTCATGTCTTGCAATTTCAATTTCAATTTCATTGATTGTTTTCTTTTCATTTTTTAGAAATAGAATAGAATGAAAGAATCCACCGTGCATGATCATTTAGTATAGAATTGATGATCCCGAAAATGTAAAAAAAGAAACGCATGGACATGTTAAGGAAAACACAAGATACTGTTTAGGTACCGAAATGGTGCTAATAGCAATATTAGCATAACCCAAATCCCCGAACCTAGATATCTGGTTACGTAGGAATCAAGGGAACACTCTCGACCCTCGATTGGGTTTCTAGTCGACCCCCAAAATGAGGCTAGTGGCGACTCATATATATTTTTTAGGTTGTTAAATACCTAGATCGTATAAATAAATTCGTTGTTACGCGGGGTACGAGCTTGAGAGAGCTCATGATCTCGTGAGGAAACTCTTGTGATCAAAGTACCCATAAATCCGACCTTTCCCACCTTGGACTTTTCGAGGGGCAGTGAGATCGGGTCGCGACAATAGCGCGTCATTTGGAATTAGAGGATGAGCGCCTAGAAGCTGCGAGATCCTCTACCTATGCTCATGTTACTGAATTGAGTTCACGCAAAGTTTCGGGCTTAAAGCACAAAAGGAATTCTCAATTCAACAACAAAGGGAAGAAAACTGATTAGGCACCTAAGAGGGCTAAGACCTTCTAACGCAAGAGGCGTGGTGAGAAGAAGGATAAGGCCAAGATGAAGTGCTACAATTGTGGTAAGATGGGTCACTTTGCTCGTGAATGCACTAAGCCGAAAAATGTCCCATATTACTTCATTACTTTAAATAATGCTTTTGTTTTTAATACTGTAATACTTGTTGAATCTCATCCAATGTGGACTGTAGAATTAGGAGCAACAAACCATGTAACTAGAGACCGAGAAGCATTTATGGAGTATCATTGAATATAGCCTGGAAGAAGATGGATATATGTTGGGAATAACTCAAGAATTGAAGTGAAGGGTATCGGCACATGTAAATTAATTTTACGTGGTGGTCGAAGCCTATTCCTACATGATATCCTGTATACTCTAAATATTTAACGAAACTTGGTCTCCGTAGTTGTTCTTTTTAGCCTATGTTATGTTTTGAATTTTCATGATAATTATGTTGACATTTTGTATGGAACAGTTTATTATGGTACAGGTCATGTATCGAATGGTTTTATGGTGTTAGACATTGACTATGATCGGTACAATATTAATGTCGATGGTTATTTTTCATTAATTGCATCTTCTAGTAATGTTGAGATTGATGCAAGTAATTGGCATACTAGATTAGGTCACATTGGGTTGCAGAGAATGCAAAGATTAGCTAGAGAAAGCCTTTTAGGGTCACTCACTAATGTTAATCTACCCGTATGTGAATATTGTCTAGCGGGAAAAGCAACTGAAAAACCATTTGGTAAAGGGATTAGAGCTGAATTTTCGTTACAACTCATACATTCTAACATTTGTTGTCCTTTGAATGTGGAGGCGAGGCATGGAGCCTCATATTTCATCACATTCATAGATGAATTCACGCGTTTCGGTTATATCTTTTTGATCTCCCGTAAGTCAGAAGCATTAGACTAATTTAAACAATATATAACGATGGTAAAGAATCAGTTGAATAAAACAATAAATGCATTGAGAACCGATCGTGGACGTGAGTATCTATCTGAGCAATTCAAGGCTCTTTGTGATGAAAAGGGAATTGTACGACAATTGACTATTCCTAATACTCCACAACAAAATGGGGTAGCTGAGAGAAGGAATATAACCCTATTAGAAATTGTTAGGTCTATGATGGCGCAAACAAATTTACCGATCTCCTATTGGGGAGATGCATTATTGACTGCTGCTTATGTACTTAACCGAGTGCCTTCAAAATCGATCATTTCCACCTTTTATAAATTATGAACTAGTAGGAAACTAGACTTTAGTATTTTATGTTCATGGGGATGTGCAACTTATGTTCATGATTCTTCCCATAAATATGGCAAATTAGGTTCTAGTGAGAAGAAATGTATCTTTATAAGATATTCTGAACATTCCAAATGGTACGTATTCATAGCTGAACAAGCTGATGGAAGTATGACTGAAATGGAGTCACGAGATGTCACGTTCTTGGAGAACGATTTTCCTAATAGGGGTGAGATTGATAAGGACTTCCAATTATATGAGATGGAATATCTTAATAACACACCCACTAATGTTGTAGAGGGAAATGAAAATTTACCTCAACACACAAGACCTAGTGGGAGTGTTGCATCGCCTAACAAATTAAATTCAAGAGAAATTCAATTGCGTAAAAGTAATCATAAAAGTATTCCCCGTCGTCGTTTTGAGATTGAAGGGGAAGCATTTATGATTGTTCAGAAAGACGATACCAAGCCTAAGACTGTTCAAGAGGCTCTCTCTCATTCTCTAATAAAGAAGAATGGATGAAAGCTTTAGAAGATGAAATGGAGTCAATGATGGCAAATCATGTCTGGGACTTGGTTAATCTACCACCCAATCGTAAGACCATTGGAAACAAATGAGTCTTTAAGATTAAGCGAAGGGCGGATGGATCCATAAAAAAGTATAAGGCTCGCCTTATGGCGAAAGGTTATACTCAATAAGAGGGTATAGACTATGAGGAAACATTTTCACAAGTTGTAAGGTTTGCCTCAATACGCCTTATCATAGCCATCATTGTACATTTGGACCTTGAATTACATCAAATGGATGTAAAGATGGCATTTCTCAATAGAGAACTAGATGAGCAAATCTATATGAAATAACCAATAGGTTTTATAGCTAAAGGTCAAGAGCATAAAGTTTGCAAATTGCATTGCTCAATATATGGCCTTAAGCAATCATTTAGACAGTGGTATTTTCGTTTTCATTGAGCCATAATAACTTTTGGTTTCACGATGATCAAAGAAGATCATTGTGTATATGTCAAGCGATCCAAAGATAAATTTGTGATTTTATCACTTTATGTAAACGATATTCTATTAGTTGGAAATGACAAGATTTTGGTTATCACCATAAAAGAATGATTGTCCTCTAATTTTGAAATGAAGGACATGGGAGAAGCTACTTATATATTAGGAGTTAAGATCGAAATATATTGATCAAGGAAACTCCTTACTTAATCACAAAAGTCTTATGTTATGAAAATTCTTAAACGTTTCAGTATGCAACACTGTAATCCCATTGATACCCTTGTCATGTAAGGTGAAGGCCTAAGTACTGAGATGCGTCCTAAGACTTCATAAAAAATTAAAGTAATGGAAACTGTTCATTACGCTAGTGCGGTTGGAAGTTTGATGTATGCTATGATGTGTACTCAACCCGACATATGTTATGCAGTGGGAATGGTGAGCCGATATCAATCAAATCCTAGTCAAGCACACTGGAAAGCAGTGAAAAGGATCCTGAGATACTTGAAGGGCACCATGGACTATCGACTTTGTTATGAGGAGAATGATTTACGCCTATTAGGCTATTCAGATGCTGATTGGAGTGGAGATCTTGATGAGTGTAAATCGACTTCTGGATATGCGTTCTTACTCAATGGAGGTGCAATTTCTTAGAATAGCAAGAAACAGACATGAACGACCTTGTCTACTATGGAGGCAGAATTTATTGCATGTGTTTGCCGCAGTGTAAGAAGCAGTATGACTAAAACGTTTTTTTGGAAAATTTAGCCACTGTCACCGAGATTCCAAGACCGGTGATAGTTTATTACAATAGTCAAACATTCATTGCCTATGTGAAAGATCCAAAATATCATGGACTGACAAATCACATTGATATAAAGAATAACTTCATCAAAGATATTATAACATAGAGATAAGTGATTCTACAATGCATTTCAACCAATAGAATGATTGCTGATCCAATTACAAAGGCTATTCCTAGAGACATATTATTGACCCATAGGATGTGATTAAGATTGCGTAGAATGTGATATGTGTTATTGTAGAGGATCATTGGTTTATGTATATGTGGACATATGTACTGTACTTGTATTCCATGTCTGTTGTTCTGGGATGATAAAGTCGGCTACCCTCTGAGGTTCATTTCTAGGTGCAGGGCCACCAACTATACCCGTAGGAATCCATTTGTCCTCCCGAACTCTATTTTTCTAACCATCTCCTACTGACCACTGAAGTTTATTTGAAATAGAGTCTCGGGCAAGTAGTATGCTTTGCCACCCCCAGGAGGGTCTAGTTCCTTTATCTGCATGCAGGAAATCTTTGGAAGGGAAATAGAGCCCTTTAAAGATCCTGCTCCATAATGACGAGGGTTGTTGAAATAAACACCAAGCCTATTTGGCTAAAAGAGCTTTATTAAAAGCAATAAGGTCTCGAAAATCGAGCCCCCCCAGTGTCTTTGCGGCTCTTAAGGGTATCCCAATTCCTCCAGTGAATGCCTGGTTTGTTGCTATGAGATTGCCACCAAAATCTTGCAATTTTCTGTTCTATAGATTTACAAATAGAGATTAGGATTTTAAATATAGACATGGCATACTGAGGAACTACTTGTACAACTGCTTTGATCAAAATTTCCTTACCTCCTTTGGGAAATAACCGTTCTTTCCACCCATCCAGTTTAGAGTTAACTTTGGCCAACAACCAAGCAAATAGTTCCCAATCGGATGGGATGCCAAGGTATTTTCCAGTCCTTGTCAACACTAGAACTCTAAATTCTCTAGCTAAATTTTCCTTAAGATTGTTAGGACAAGCACTACTAAAGAACATCCCAGATTTATTACGGTTTACAGCTTGTCTGTAGCCAGACAATATTGGTTTATGATGTTAGCTAAATTCTGGCATTCTAGGATCTTTCCTTCCAGAAAAAATATGGCATTGTCTGCAAAAAAGAGGTGCGAGAGGGTAGGACACCTTCGATTTAGTTTAATACCTTTGATGTTGCCCATGTCCACAGCTTGACGAATGAGAGTTGAAAGGACATTCACCGCGAGGATGAATAAGTATGGAGAAAAAGGAGCGCCCTGTTGAAGACCCCTAGTCGAGTGAAAATCAGGAAGTGGTTCGCCGTTAAATTTGATACTCGTGAACCGTAGTAATACACTACATCATCCATTGGATCCAAGTTGCATGGAAACCCAGCCGAATGAGGTAGTCCCGTAGAAAATCCCATTCTACGAGGTCATATGCTTTTTGCATGTCTAGCTTCAATATAGCCTAAAAATTCCGCTTCCTTTTCCTTGTTCTAAGTTGATGTAAAACTTCTTGAACCACTAAAATATTGTCTTGGATCTGACGGCCATTAACAAAAGCACTTTGCTTCGTGGAAATTAGTTCAGGTAACCATGGTTTCAGGCGATTAGCTAGGACCTTCGAGATTATTTTGTAGATAATGTTGCAAAAACTAATAGATTTGATATTGGTCTAGCCTTTCAGGGTGGGATGTCTTGGGTAGCAATGATATGAAAGCCTTGTTAATCTCGGGTCGCAGCAATCCTGAGGTAAAGAAATCTTTCATTGAGCGAAAGATGTCGTCTTATAAGATATCCCAATGATCTTGGTAGAATTGTCCATTTAAACCGTTTGAGCCAGGTGCTTTTGTTACCCCCGGTTGAAAGGTTGCTCGCCGTACTTCCTCTGGAGTAACCTCATCTATTAGAGAATTGTTCATGGCGGCTGTGACCAAAGCTGGTCATTGGGCCAGTATAAGGCCATAATCGCGTTGTCCCACTGATGAATACAGATTCTTGAAGAAACCTTATGTCATATCCTGTAGTAACGTTTGATTTTGAACCCACTGCTGATGTTCATCCTGCAACATGCTGATTCTATTACGTTGTCGCCTCTGGATGGTGGTTGCATGAAAAAACTTGGTGTTCTTATCTCCCCACTTTAGCCAATTAACTCGAGAAAGCATTGCCCAGTACTGCTCTTCCTGTTGCCATAGCTGTTAAATTTCGTTTTTCAGACTATCAATCCTTGTTTTATCAATTGATAGTTGGGTTTGTTGACTAGGACTTAGAGCTGATGCTGAAGCGAGTTAATGTGACGTTGGCCATTTGAAAATTTAGATCGACTCCAGCTGGTAAGGACTTCGGAAACCATTGTTAACTTTTAAGGTAAGGTGAACGTTTGATTATAAGTAGATTTCCAAGAATTTGTGATAACTGAGCAACATTCTTGGTCTTGCAACCAAAAATATTCAAACGTAAAAGCCCTGCATCGCCTAACTGGGATAGCTTCAGTTGTCAACAGGAGCGGGCTATGGTCTGAACCAAGGGCTGGTAGAGCAAAAACTTCAATAGCCAAAAAGGTAAGTCGCCAGTCCATAGCACATATCACTCTATCCAGTCATTCTTTTACTAGTTCCTCCCATTCTCTATTATTAAACCAAGTAAAGGCATACCCCTTGCTTTCTAAATCCATAAGCAAACAATAATTCAACAACTCTCTAAATGAATGCATGCAATGTGTTGCAACTGGCCGCTTACCTTCTTTCTCCCAGGGATACATAATTTCATTAAAAATCCCCAGCATAGACCCAAGGCAAGACATCGTATCTGCTGATATGCCGTAGTTCTTCCTAGAATTTTTGTCATAGTTGAAACACAGCCGGCGCGTGAAGGCAGGTAAGGCGCATGATGGACCCACTTTCCCCTTCTTCACATATCAAATCTATAAAGTCTGAGGTTTGTTGGTTCACTATTAAAGATATTTGCTTGTTCTAGAACACCGCTAGGCCCCCAGCGAGGCCCATAGGATTTTCCAAATTGCTGTTAGGGTACTTGAGTCTCTTTTGTAGTTGGTGAAGCACCACTGCTTGATTCTTTGTCTCCATCAAAAATAAAACATCGGGCTTTTCTCGGGCCACCAACGCTCTCAGTGCTTAAAATGTCAGGGGATTGCTCAAACCCTGACAGTTCCAACTAATTAGCTTCATTTGTCGGTTGGTGGCTTATTAGGGCCAGCCATCAAAGCCCAACTCTCAGGACCACCTGCCTTAAAGATTGGAGTCTCTAGAAGATGGGATTCATCTATCCCCTCTTTCAATGGGTTATAATGCTTTGCCTTCTTTATCAGACCCGCTTTTGTACTCAAACGAATGTTTTTAACTTTCTTTGATTTCGAAGAGCCTGCTGATACTGCTTTTGTTGCTAGAACGTGTTTGGTTACAGGGAACTGGACTGGCTCAGCTTGTATATTTGCATGTCCCTTTGGTTGTGGCCGCCATGTGATCGGTGCTGCCATAGTAATGATTTGGCTCTTGTCTAGAATCTGGAGAAGTTCTTTACCTTTGCTATTTTGGGGCTGCTCTGCAGGTGTCATGGACGTGGGTGCTGTTAGAGAAGACTTTTTATTGTTTTGAAGCCGACAAAATCTTTCCAAGAAGTCTAGTCTGAAGGGTTACAGATTCAAGTGTTATAGTCTGAAGAACTCAAGACTCTTCTATCAAAGTTTGAAGACCGTTAGATTTTAAGCTCAAAGTCTGTCCTCACTAACAGATTCTAGACTGACGAGAGAAGACTTATCCGAATGTGAGTTTATCTTCAAGGATTCGGTTCGTACGATTTGTGGAAGATCTTACGGCTGGAGATAGCATATTGTGATCAATTATTCTTATTGGAATCAATTCGGATAATCAGATCTTTTGTAAAGCGAAGTATACTTGGAAGGTTCTACTTATGGAAACCGAGATCCTGATTGTATGGGTGAGCAGGATTGATGGGTTATCATCACATTCCTTAAATGACTCGAGATCTCCTTGATTGATTCTATCCAACGGGTAGATTGGAAGAACTCCTTTAGAAAGTGCTAACGGTTGTAGTGGCATGGAGGAGTATATAAAGAAGACTCTCAAGTTGTTCGAGTGTGTGTGTGAAAGAAAAATTCCAAACTCTGAAGCTCTTAGTTCTTTGCTATTTCAATCGTTGAGCTTATCTTGTACACAAAAGAGAGATCAAACACTTGTGAGACTTTGAAAGAGTGTAGTAGAGCTTCTATACTATAAAGTCGAGGACGTGAGACTGTAACATCTCTTTTGATTCTTAGTGAAATCCAACTAGTGGGCTGTTAGTGCTGGAGAGTGGACGTAGACTTGGTCTAAGCCGAACCACTATAAACTTTGTGTTTCTATTCTCTTTCCCTAAACTCCTTACTTCAATTCATAGCTTTATATAACTGCTTGTAATTGTTTATATCTTCAGTCTATTATCTTCTAAAGACGATTTGATTTATCAAGTCTCACAAAAATTTCTTTTAACACCTATTCACCCCCTTCAAGGTGATCGTACTAGCCCTAACAATTGGTATAAGAGCCTGTGTGCTCATTTTATTGAAGTGTTTTTACTTTCGAGTTAAAGATATATGGCTAGTATTTTGGCTCCAAGTTTGGTTGAAGGCCAAAGCAACACCAGACCTCATTACTTTGATGGAAATGAATACAATGTGTGGAAAAACAAGATGAAAGCATTCCTGAGATCAAAAGATCCCTTAGAATGGGATGTGGTAGAAAAAGGAATCATTCCCAAAGCTACATCAACCTCAGAAAGAGAAAATGAAGTTATAGATGCTGGCGATATGACACAAGCAGACATAATCAAGAGACAAGCTCTTGATGCTAAAGCTATCTACTCCTTATATTGTGCTTTATATCTTACTGAGTATAATAGAATTTCATCTCGTGAAATAGCAAAGGAAGTCTAGGATAGGTTGCATGTTACTTATGAAGGAACCGATCGAGTTAAAGAAACAAAAATCAACATACTACTCGGATAGTATGAAGCCTTCAAGATGAAGCCAAGATAATCCATCACCGACATGTTCAGTCATTTCACAGAAATTGTAAATGGTCTAGCATATCATGGATAGCCAATCTCAGGGCAGATGAAAGTCAATAAATTGCCGCGTGGACTCTCCAAAGATTGGAATCACATTAAGAATTCAATAAGAGAAACACAAAGGATCATGCCTCTGTCAGTAGACGAATTAGTTGGCACACTTCAATCATATGAAGTAGAGCAAATTAATGAAGAAGAAGATTCCAAAGGTAAGAAGTCGATTGCCTTAAAATCTAACTATGATTCTGATGATACAGATTCATAAGATGACTTGGACGATGAAGAACTTGCACTCATGATAAGGAAGTTCATGAAGTTGAACAGGAAAGGAAGAAGGTTTAATTGGAAGAAGCAGAGCACCTAGAGATTTCTGAAGAAATCAAATGAAGACAATGAGACAAATAAAGAAGTGATTTGCTTTGAATGCAAGAAAAATGGGCATATCAGACCCAACTGCCCTCTATTGAAGAAAAAGAAGGGAAATACAAAGAAATTCAAAAAGGCTCTCAAAGCAAAGACATTAAGCAATACTGAATGTGAAGAAAGTGAAGATGAATATGCTAACATATGTCTAATGGAAAATTTAGAATTAGACTCAGACTCTGAAATAGATTCAGACTCAAACTCAGATGAGGAAATCGAGGTTAGTAATTTTAAAATTCTTGCTAAAGTCTCGAAGTACATAGATGAACTTTGTCTTAGTCTCAAAATATCTGTTAAAAGAATTTTTGAGCTGAAGAAGGAGAATTCTACACTTAAGCAACAGGAAACTTCTCGGAGAGAAAAGTTTGAGAATCTAGACGAAAGTTTTGTTAATTTGAAAGAAAATGCAGATTCTCTTTCGAAGGAAAATATTTTTTTGAAAGAGAATATTTCAAATATTACAAAAATGTCTTCAATAGGATATGAGAAATTGGAAAAGATTCTTTCGGTACAAAGACCCTATTTTAACAAATCTGGTTTAGGTATGACACCAAAAACTATTCCTTTAATTGATTTCCCAAAAGTAAAGGAAAGAATCAAATAAAGACCTACAAAAACACTTTACAAAAATCATTTTCAAAGAGTTTTTGTAAAACCTATTGGTTGAAGTGCTCTCAAGTGTTCAAATTGTGGAGATTCAGAACACTTTGAGAAAGAATATCCTAAAGTTTGGAGACTTGTTAAGAAGGATTGGACGAAGATTGTGTTTAAAACTAACTCTTCTGGACCCAAGAAAATCTGGGTACCAAAGAAAGTTTGAGTTCTCTTTGTAATTGTAGGTCATTATCAACAAAAAGATCAAGTGGTATTTGGATAGTGGCTGTTCGAGACACATGACTGGAGATTCAAGTTGTTTTATTAAGTTTGTGCAAATAAATGGTGGAAAAGTTTCCTTTAGTGGAAACAGCAAATGAAGAATTGTTGGATGTGAAACTGTGAAAATTGGAAGTCTCACAATCAACAATGTCTCCTTGATTGAAGGTTTGAATTACAATCTACTCAGTATTAGTCAACTATGTGACATTGGATTCAAAATCAATTTCCAAGGAGGAATTTGTTCGGGAACTAGTAAAGACTTTTCTCAATCCTTCACTAGATGAAGACATGAGTATATTTATCTATTGGATATAAAACCATAAAGTTCTTAATGTCTAATATCCATTCAAGATGAAGCAAATCTTTGGCATTGGAAGCTTGGTCATGCCAATATGAAACAGATTGCTAAGATCTCTCTTAAGAAACTCGTTCGTGGACTTCCCAGTTTGACTTATCAAAAGTCTGATCTTCGTACACCATATGTTTTGGGAAAACAGGTAAGAAGTTCTTTTAAGCCTCTAAATCAAGTTTCTATTAATCGTGTTTTGCAGCTTCTGCATATAGATCTCTTTGGACCAACTATAACTCAAAGTATTGGTAGAAATAAATATTTCTTAGTAATCGTGGATGATTATTCTCGATTTACCTAGGTTTACTTCTTGGCAAGTAGGTCTTAAACATTTTCTCACTTCTCAAAGTTTGCAAAAAAAGTTCAGAATGAGAAAGGTTATGTTATTTCAAACATACGGACAGATCATGGAGGTGAGTTTGAAAATTAAGACTTTGCTAAATTTTGTTATGAATCTGGTTTTCAGCATGTTTTCTCTTCTCCATATACTCAAGAATAAAATGGAGTTCTGGAAAGGAAGAATAGATCTTTGTAGGAGATGGCAAGAACCCTTTTAATTGAAAGCAATATTTCCTCTCGTTTTTGAGCTGAAGCAGTTTCTACAGCTTGTTATATTATTAACAGAGTATTTTTAAGGCCAATTCTAGAGAAAACTCCTTATGAAATATTTAAAGGGAAAAAGCCAAATGTCTCTTATTTTCACGTGTTTGGTTTGTAAGTGTTTTGTTTTGAAAAATGTAAATGATCAAACTGGTAAGTTTGAGGAAAAATCAGAGAATGAATTTTTCTTGGCTACTCAACTTCGAGCAAAGCCTACAGAGTATTTAACAAGAAGACTCAATTTGTGGAAGAATCTATGAACGTCAAATTCCAAGACTCTATGTAAAATCAATTGAATCAGACTCAACTTGAAGAATCTAAACCTGCTCCAGACCTTATAAAGTCTACCTCCTCTGAAGTGGTTCAGACTTCTGAAGATCAACAATGAACAAAAGTTGTAGATTCAGCTGATGTAGAAGATCAATAGACTATTAGACCAACTAGTAACTGAAAGCATAAGTCTAGTCATCCCAAGGAACTCATCATCGGCAACATTGATGAAGGGATTCGCACTAGATTCAAAAGGCAAGAAGAGTCTAGCGCTCTAGCACTTATTTCTGAGATAGAATCCAAAAGCATAGAAGAAGCCTTAGCTGACAAAAGCTGGATTGAAGCTATGCAAAAAGAGCTTAGACAATTCAGCATCAACGATATTTGGGAGCTAATTCCTAAACCAAAAGGTAAATCTATTATTGGAGCTAAATGGGTTTTTAGGAACAAAATGAACGAGAAAGGAAAAGTGGTCAGAAACAAGGCAAGACTCGTGGCCAAAGGATATATGCAAGAAGAAGAGATAGACTATGACGAGACATATGCACCGGTAGTGAGGTTAGAAGCAATTAGATTATTACTTGCTTTTGCTTGCTATAAAAATTTCAGCTTATTCCAAATGGACGTCAAAAGTGCATTCCTAAATGGATTTATCCAAGAAGAAGTCTATGTGGAACAACCACCTGGATTTGAAAATCCAAAAAGACCAGACTTAGTTTTTAGAGTAAAAAATGCCCTATATGGATTAAAGCAAGCGCCTTAAGCTTGTTATGACAGGTTAAGTAATTTTCTAATTCAAAATGGTTTTGTTAAAGGAATGGTGGATACTACATTGTTTATTAAAAAGGAAGATAAAGATTTTCTACTCATTCAAATTTATGTTGATGACATTATCCTTGGATCATCTAATGAAAATTTGTGCAAGAAGTTTTCTAAGTCTATGCAAGATGAATTTGAGATGAGCATGATGGGTGGATTATCTTTTTTTCTCGGATTACAAGTGATACAATTGAAGGAAGGAATTTTCATTTACCAAGAAAAATATGCAAAAGAACTCATCAAGAAGTTCGGATTGGAAAATTGCAAAAAGATTGACATACCAATGTCAAGTTCTTTGAAGCTGGACAAAGACAAAGGAGGAAAGAAAGTTGACTAGAAGCTCTATAAAAGTATTATTGGTTCACTTTTTTTATCTTACTACCTCTAGACCTAACATTTTTTTTAGTGTTTACATGTGTGCTAGATTTCAATCAGATCCCAAAGAATCTTATTTAAGCGCCGCAAAACGCATAATCAAATACGTTGCGACTACTTCAAAGTTAGGTCTGTGGTATACAAAAGAGGGAGACTTTACTCTTCTTGGATACTCAAATGCAGATTTAGCAGGATGCAGAGTCGATAGAAAGAGTACTTCTGGTACTTGTCAATTGCTGGGCAACAGGACAGTATCTTGGTTCTCAAGGAAACAAAGTACTGTAGCTCTTTCAATAGCAGAAGCGAAATATGTAGCTCTTGGAAGTTGATATTCTCAAATCTTATGGATAAAGCAACATCTGAGAGACTTTGGAATCGAAGACTCATGCATCGAGATCAAATGCGACAACACTAGTGCAATCAATCTCACAAAGATTCCAATTCTACATTCAGAGCAAAGCACATAGAAATTCGACATCATTTCATTAGAGATCATGTTCAGAATGGAGAAGTTATGATACAGTTTATTGATTCAAAGAATCCGTTAGTAGACATATTTATAAAGCCACTAGAGGAAAGTCTATTTGAGTCTATTCGTACCAAACTGAACGTTATATCTTTTATCAATTAAAGTCTGAAGATGATCAGACTCAGAACAACCCCAAGTTACAATAGTAAGTTAATTCTATGTTAGTAATTAAATTTATGGGTGAAAATTTGAAAAGGTATGTTTACTTTTTGAATTGTTACTTATTTATTTGATCATTAGCAATTATCTTTTTAATTTTGAATTTATGGCAGTTTTGCATCTCAAAAAGGCAGTTATTCATTTTCAAAAAAAGCAATTTTTACTTTTTCCTTAATGACGATTCGTATACCCTGTTTCGTCAGCATTATATACTGTAGCCTTTCTTCTTCATTTTCACAAGAACCCTAGAATACATAACTCCATTTTCTCTTACTTTCTCTTTAGTTTATTCCAAAAAGATCTCACCTTTTTGTCCCGATCGAACTCGAGAAATCCCTCAAAGAAAGTGACAATGTCTTCCCAAAGAAAGTATTCTAGAATAGCAAGCAGGGGACCACAGCATATGCGTGAGGGTCCTACGTGCTTTGACCTGACCGAGGAAGGAGACTCTCCACAGCAGCAACAGCAAAGTCAACAACAACATTCTCAACATCGTCAAGCAACACAAGATCCTTCTCAAGTAGAAGAAGAGATCATTGAAGATGTTGAACCAGTAAGAGCGTAAAAACCCCAATTTTTGTTTAGACTCTACTCGAACTTAAAGATGGGTGCTACTGCAATGACTTTGATTGATGAGTTTTTGAAATCAAATGGTTATAGGAATGAAACCTTTTTCTTGAACACCATGGAAAGGTTAGGCATTACGCCTAAAGGTTCTGCAACATTGGCATTTGCCAATTTTCCAAGTGATCCACGTTTTGGTGGTTTTAATTAGCTTGAGGTGAAAGATGACGATGAAATGATGTTCTTACATTTTCAGCCTAGGATGGGGGTAGCTGCGAATGTTCATGGTGAAAGGACGGATCTTTTTCGTTCTAAGGACCATAAGATAACTTATTCTAAACTACTGAAGCAAGGGGTGATGAACCTTAAGAGTGTCGATTTTGATTTTCTTGATTCGTTGAAAGTGAAAATAAGGGAGAAGTTTGCACTCCTTCAACTTGAACATTTTTGTTCTAAGACGGATGTTGCTTACCCATAACTTACTACCTACTTCTATTCAAATCTATCCTTTATAGATGCGAATAGATTTTCCTTTAGTTTTAGAGACAAGGATTTTGTGGTTGATGTGGATACTCTTGCCGATGTGATTAGGGTGGAAAGAGGTAGTTTCCAACCAATCAGCGTGTCCGTTGCTCACGCCACTCTGGAGCTTGTTCAAGATAGGATTACTGAAGGCAGGATCTCTTACTCCAAAATAAATGCATCCAATATCCTGCTTCACAAGATTGTGATCAACTGTCTCAGACTCAAATCCACATCGAAAACTGATGTCTCAAACTCTGAAGCGTAGCTGATGTATGCGATTAACATCATATTCAAGTTCTCTCTGCCTCATACCATTCTTATGCACATGTATAGGACGGTGGTGAAGGACAAGGGGCAACTTCCTTATTTTGCTCTTGTTACTCGATTATTCAGACACTTCAACATTCAGCCTCCCAAGATTCTATGTGTTCGAACCATTACTCCAATGGTTGTGGGACTGAAGATGGTTTCCAAGATGCGTCTGAAAGAGCTACACAAGGTTTTGGAGAGCATTAAGGTGAAGTCCCATGTCAAAGAAAAACAAGCCTCTACAGCAGGGAAAAAGGAAAGGCAAAGAGCCCATGCTTGAACCAATCAAGAAGAGGAGAGCACTCATCTTGCATGATGAAGAAGATGAGGATGACATCACTCTCTCCACTTTTGCCTTAAAGAATTTACAAAGCTTTGTTAGCTTTCCAGAGACAGAGGATCGAGAGAACAGAGATCGAGAAGAGACAGAGCAGAGAGATAAAGGAAGAGAAGCGTTGAGAACAGAAGAAGAGGAAGGAAGAACAGAGGAAGAAGAGAAAGGAAGAGACCAAGAAGAAGACGAGGGTCCTGATGAAGAGGGTCATGATGACTCTCATGCAAAAGAAGGAGGACAACATCACATTAATGTTGAAGAATAGCAAGAATAAGAAGAAGAGTACTTTTCTCCACCTGAAGGCACAAAAATAGGGGGAGCCGTTGCTAAAAGAGGTACTTGTTCACTTGATTTTACTAGTGATGATGTTAGTCATTCTCCTGCCGATCCAGAGGATGTGTATGCCTCTCAAATTCCTGAAGATGGTAATGAGGCTTTATCTCCAAGTCTAGATGTTCCTGCTGAGGTTCCATCATTTGTTAACACTCCTCAAACTACCTATGCTGAAGCAAGTACTCAACCCGACAATACAGCAGACTTTAAGAGATTACTCGAGCTTCTTCTGGAGATCAAAGCTCAGCTTTATGGTTTGGAGTGTGAAATTCAAAACTTGCAGTCAGTTCAACAAGTCACTTCAGTTTCTTTGCATGACCAGATACAAGCCCTTAAGCTTCAAGTTCAATCTACTGCCAAGGGTGAAGATTTTCAGCAATTGAGGGAGGATCTGAGGAAGCTGGAGGAGACAGTCAAATCTATAGGGGATTTCCAGCTCGTTTGTATCCCCAAGCAGCCATGATTTTATCCCAACTTCTTTTAATTCTCTCCATTTTTGCTGTTGACAAAAAGGGGGAGAAAGTTTGTGTGCTTGTGCTTGTGTGCAGATTTGAATATTTGACTTGATCTTTTGATTTGGTTTTGATTTGTGCTTGTGCTTATCCCAACTTCTTGTTTTGTTTAAGTGTTGCAGGTTTAAATTTTGGAAATCTACAAGAAAGTTTTGTCACCATAAAAAATGGGGAGATTGTTAGAGAAGACTCCTTATTGTTTTAAAGCCGACAAAACCTTTCCAAGAAGTCTAGTCTGAAGGGTTACAAATTCAAGTGTTATAGTCTGAAGAACTTAAAACTCTTCTGTCAAAGTTTGAAGACCGTTAGATTTTAAGCTCAAAGTTTGTCCTCACTGATAGATTTCAGACCGACGAGAGAAGACTTATTCAGATGCGAGTTTATCTTCAAGGATTCGGTTCGTACGATTTGTGAAAGATCTTACAGCTGGAGATAGCACCTTGTGATCAATTATTCTTATTGGAATCAATTCAGATAATCAGATCTTTTGTAAAGCGAAGTATACTTGGAAGGTTCTACTTATGAAAATCGAGATCTTGATTGTATGGACGAGCATGATTGATGGGCTATCATCACATTCCTTAAATGACTCGAGATCTCCTTGATTGATTCTGTCAAACGGATAGATTGGAAGAACTCCTTTAGAAAGTGCCAACGGTTGTAGAGGCATGGAGGAGTATATAAGGAAGACTCTCAAGTTGTTCGAGTGTGTGCGTGAAAGAAAAATTCAAAACTCTGAAGCTCTTAGTTCTTTGCTATTTCAACCGTTGAGCTTATCTTGTACACAAAAGAGAGATAAAACACTTGTGAGACTTTGAAAGAGTGTAGTAGAGCTTCTACACTGTAAAGTTGAGAACGTGAGATTGTAACATTTCTTTTGATTCTTAGTGAAATCCAGCTAATGGGCTGTCAGTGCGGGAGAGTGGATGTAGGCTTTGTCTAAGCCGAACCACTATAAACTTTGTATTTCTATTCTCTTTCCCTAAACTTCTTACTTCAATCCGTAGCTTTATATAAATGCTTGTAGTCATTTACATCTTCAGTCTATTATCTTCTAAAGACAATTTGATTTATCAAGTCTCGCAAAAATTTCTTTTAACACCTATTCACCCCCTTCTAGGTGATCGTACTAGCCTTAACAGGTACCATAGGAGTCTCGGGGACTATCTTATCAACCTCCGCTTGGGTCTGAGGTATCTCATAAAAGGTACGCTAGAATGGGCTATGCTCCCGAACCTCTGCCCTCAGCCATTGTCCATAATACATTTTGTCCTTGCCTTCGAGTTTCTCTTCGTTGAAGGGATAGTCTTTGCAATACATGGCATAATGTTCTAGTTTGCCGCAGGAATAACAAAAGTGAGATAGGCGTTCGTATCAAAAGTCCAGCCAGATATTCTTTCCTTCTAATCTAATTAGTTGTCCAGTCTTAAGAGGTTCCTGTAAGCGAATTTCTACTCGTGCTCTACCAGCCCTAAGTGTTGTGCCTTCTTTACTACCGACTTTAACTTCTAGGACCTTATCGACGTGGCGATCAGCTTTACTAATCATGTCTTCTGTGCATCGTTCCAGGGAGAGACCAAAAACTTGGACCCACAAGGCATAGGTTGAGAAGTCATAGTAGTGTAAAGGGGTATTGGGCAACCAAGGTTTAAGGATAACTAGGGGACTCGCAAATAGGGAAGGGCCGTTGTCTAGAATTATATGTTTTTCTATTTCGGTTCTGAACTTAATTACATACAAGTCAGCTTCACGTTGGGACATGTCAACCTAATCAGTCTGCCAAGCCCTTTTCATAGTATTTTGAAAGGCTTGAAAATTAATTGAGGGCTTTGATAGAATCTTGCCAACAAGGATCAGCTTGCATTCTTCTAATTTGTCAATCGACGGTGCATCATCCCATACTTCAACGCTCTGTTCTAACCAAAGGCGACCTAAGTGGTTGCACAATGCAGCGAGGCATACATCTTCGTCAGAGTCCATCCGAGAAGCACCTGAATTGGAGGGGGCTTTGTCCTATTCGGGAGTTACCATGGGCGAATCAGCATCAAGTCCAACCTGGCCGCCCAGAGGAGTTTCCAAAGCGAAACCCAAGTGAGCCTAATAATTGTCTATTCAACCCAATTAAGATGGCATAGAGCGTCGACAGCTCAAAAGAAGCTGAAATCAACTGAATTCGAACATGCAGGGAGCATATGGTATCCAAGCAAACTCAGAACAAGCTTCGATGAGCCAAATTGATGAAGGGGCTGTGTTGGGGATTAGTCGAGGTTGATGGGTCCATGGGAGGAATCGGTGTGAACGAGCGGAAGGGTATGTGGTGAAGATGAAAAGAAGCAATTTGGGGCATCGGAGGATTCAAGGTAGGCGAAGGATGGATTTAGGGTTCAGGTGAACGGAAACTACCATGGAGGTAGACAGAGAGCTCGACAAGACGAGGATTGTTTTCTTGTGACAAGTTATAAACAAGAAAAACAACGACTTTTCATCATTAAAAAAAATTATCTCTTATCGGACTTATCAATCAGCTTGATTTTCGCAAACTGCTCGAGGCAGTCTCGAGGAAGTGGGTGGACTGCATGGTGATGGTTATGCCTTTTCAAGGAGGTGCTTATTTCTTGCGCTAGCTCTCCTAAGCTTTATTAATCGCCACTTGAGTTTCCATTTCAGAGTCGTTTATCAATTTATTCACTACCTAGATTCGGATTTATCTAGCGCACATCATTTTGGACCGCCTGGGTCACTAAACCGGTCCATGTATGCTAGGGGTATTTTTGACTTTTCATATATATATTCCTTTCATAAATTTTAGGTGGTGTAATCCCCAGCATTAGTAACATTTACTCCAGCAGGACAGGTAATTCTTGTGCAGCTCTTCTTTATCGGAAAATTCTTCTATTCCAATGGTCCCCTTCTTGCACATGTACAGCTGATGATCAATACAATTGACCAGAAAATTTCGCACGACTCACTTTCTTTCACAGTTACAAATGATTGTGTGAGATGTATGTGTGCCTTTTAGAGTCGAAGCATTGCACATTTTAAGTAGTCCAATGGATTCCTCATCATCGAGAATAGTACACATCGCACAGTCCTTAAATGAGGGCCGCTTGCCTGACCGTGACGAATGGATAAAACCTATTTTAAGAATTTTCATAATATAAGACTTTTGTGATTAAGTAAGGAGTTTCTTTGATCGATATATTTGGATCTTAACTCTTAATATATAAGTAGCTTCCCCCATGTCCTTCATTTCAAAATTAGAGGGCAATCATTCTTTTATAGTGATAATCAAAACATTGTCATTTCCAACCAATAGAATATCATCTACATAAAGTGATAAAATCACAAATTTATCTTCGGATCGCTTGACATATACACAATGATCTTCTTCGATCATCATGAAACCAAAAGTTATTATGGCTCGATGAAAACGAAGATACCACTGTCTAAATGATTGCTTAAGACCATATATTGAGTGATGGAATTTGCAAACTTTATGCTCTTGACCTTTAGCTATGAAACCTATTGGTTATTTCATATAGATTTCCTCATCTAGTTCTCCATTGAGAAATGCCGTCTTTACATCCATTTGATGTAATTCAAGGTCCAAATGTGCAATGATGGCTAGGATAAGGCGTATTGAGGCAAACCTTACAACTTGTGAAAATGTTTCCTCATAGGCAAACCTTTCGCCATAAGGCGAGCCTTATACTTTTCTATGGATCCATCCGCCCTTCGCTTAATCTTAAAGACCCATTTGTTTCCAATGGTCTTACGATTGGGTGGTAGATCAACCAAGTCCCAAACATGATTTGCCCTCATTGACTTAATTTCATCTTCCAAAACTTTCATCCATTCTTTCTTATTAGAGGATGAGAGAGCCTCTTGAACAGTCTTAGGCTTGGCATCGTCTTTTTGAGTAATCATAAATGCTTCCCCTTCAATCTCAACTTATAGTTAGAATTGGTCTTAACTTATAAATCGATTTCAATGTTTTGATGAAATTTGTGTTTTTCTTTGAATTGTGAATTTGAGCAATTATGGAAAGATGTCATGGAGGAGGTTGTTAGCTTGAGTATGTGTTATGTCTTGATTTTGCTCGAGGACTAGCAAAATGTTAAGTTTGGGGGTTTGATAACTCTATAAAAATAGAGTTATTTTACCTATTTTAGGCAACAATTAATGCATTATCTATGAGAAAATATTTGGATTTCCTTCTGATTATTTAAATTTTCCTTGTTTATGCAGAATAATGAGATATGGAGAAGATAAGGAAAATAATGGCAATTATCAGGAATTCAAATAAAAGCAGCAGTGGAAGATGGATATCAAATCAGGAAATTCTTGATTTTGTTCCCCTGATGTTATCTCGTAAGCATTGAGAGATAGATATTTTAGATTTCCTATAAATAAGAAGAGAGAGCAGCTAGGGTTTTTTTAGTGAGATCGTTTTCCATTGTTCGAGAGTTTTTCAAGTATTTTGAAGAGAAGATAAAAGTGGTGAAAGAATTCTTGTTCTTTGATTCAAGATGCTAAGTTTGATTTATATTTATATTTATATTTCTTATTCTACTATGTTCTAATTTTCTTTTGTTAGAGCTACGATGTAGCCTAACCATGATGATATGAATTTCATGATTTTTATGTTTTACAATTGATTTCATTCATGTGAGTTATATATTATTGCGTTTAATGCTTTTGAGTGACTGGCCACCACTTGAATGATCTGATGTGCATGTTTGAGACCGAGAGGTGATAATATGCAATTGCTCATTATAATATATAACCATGAATTAAACGTGGATAGAAATATACCGCGTTATTTGTGTAGCTTTCGGTGATAAGGTGATCCAAAAGACTCATTGTAAACCGGGAATATTCATAGTTTTTAATGCACTCATGTTTATTTTAATTCACATAGAGATATAGTGGATTAATAAGCTGAGTAGATTTGTTATACCTAGAGATAGGATAGTAAATAGATTAGGAAATTTCGCTATCACATGTTTAATATCGTTCTTGTATTCATAACAATATGAAATTCATATCTAGTGGTTATGGTGAAATCGGATGCTCTAACATATTTATCTGATTGATTTTACTGCATTTAGTCTACAAATTTCGTTTTTAATTCATTCTTAATTATATTTTGATTTGTTAGATAAATTTTAGAATTAGTCTATTTTAGTATTTAATTGGTTTATTAATCATCGATCTCCGTGGGACGATACTTTATCTCATCATTATATTACTTATTCGATACATGCACTTGCGTTTAGAATTTTACGAACAGCATGCCAATTACTTGCATCATTCTCAACATTACTAGAAGATACAATTAATGAAAAACAACCATCGAAATTAATATTGTACTGATCATAGTCAATGTCTAACACCATAAAACCATTCGATACATGACCCGAACCATAATAAACTGTTCCATACAAAATGTCAACACAATCACTGTGAAAATTCAAAATATAACATAGGCTAAGAAGAACAACTACGGAGACCAAGTTTCATTGAATATTCGAGTATAGAGGACATCATGTAGGAATAGGCTTCGACCACCATGTAAAATTAATTTACATGTGCCGATACCCTTCACTTCAATTCTTGAGTTATTCCCAACATATATCCATCTTCTTCCAGGCTGTATTCAATGATACTCCACAAATGCTTCTCGGTCTCTAGTTACATGGTTTGTTGCTCATAATTCTACAGTCCACATTGGATGAGATTCAACAAGCATTACAGTAGTAGAAACAAAAGCATTATTTAAAATAATAGAGTAATATGGGATATTTTTCGGCTTAGTGCATTCACGAGCAAAGTGACCATCTTGCCACAATTGTAGCACTTCATCTTGGCCATATCCTTCTTCTCACCATGCTTCTTGCGTTGGAAGGTCTTAGCCCTCTTAGGTGCTTGATCAGTTTTCTTCCCTTTATTGTTGAATTGAGAATTCCTTTTGTGCTTTAAGCCCGAAACTTTGCGCGAACTCGATTCAGTAACTTAAGTATGGGTAGAGGATCTCGCAGCTTCTAGGCGCTCATCCTCTAATTCCAAATGACGCGATATATCATTAAAAGTGACAATATTCTCATTATGCGTCATATTGATCTTCATATGCTCCCAATTGTCAGGAAGAGATTTTATAATAGCTTGAACTTGTTGTTCATCAGTGAGGGAAGCCGACTTCAGCTCACGAATCATATTTGACATCTCTCGAAGATGTTGCCTCATCGTTACATTTCGGCGTTTTCGGTATGTGTCAAACTTGATGGTGAGTCTCATCAGCTTAATGGCAGATTTATCCCCAAACTTATCTTTCAAAGCAACCCACATAGCTTGAGTTTTATCATAACTTTCAAACTCACACATAAGATCATCTTGCATATAGCTTAGCAATGTGATGCGAGCAATGTTATTTTTCTTTTTCCAAGCTTGATAAGCTTCTAGATCTTTCTTATGTCGAGCTGAATTCGACACTCAGGTTCATCCATAGTGTGATTGAGGGTTTTCAAAACCTCTTGCTCCTCAAGGATGTACTGAACCTTTTGGTACCAAATATCATAATTGTCACCGTTCAACTTCTCACCCTTATTGAGGTCAGCCACTACCGAAGCCATAATCAATTGCTATAACACATTGACATAATAAATGCAGAATCAATACTAGCACACTTTACAGAATAACACACATATTTAATTTGTAGTAAAGACAAATTAAATTAATGATAATTCAACAAAAGACACAGAAACGAAAGTTCATTATGTTCCCAATCAGCTCCTATGTACGATTGTTCCATTATCATTAATTAGTTTAATTTGCACAAATTTTAAGTTCTAAATGAGAACTCCTTCGAATTCTACCAACCTACGAACTTCCATTAGGAAAAATAATTACATGACCTTATGTAATTTTTTCTACATTTTTCCATTAACATAAAAGCATAGCATAATGTGAACCTATGTACAAAAAACAATCATGCTACAACTACAATCAAAACCGCAATTCAACATGTAACGGAAAAATAAGGATTTCCTACCATTATTCGAATTTTCTTGGAACTAGAAAATTGCAAGTATATTAAACTATATACATGCTACCATTGAACCAAGTTTTACACAGCATATATGACATCATTTTCATACAGGCTAGCTACTATATTTCCTAAAACATAAGAAAATACAAGTTACAAACGAATAAACTATGCATTTATACCCTAAAAATACGCATACTTAGGGTTCTATACACATTTTTATACATTTATCAAACTAAAAAATACAAAATAAATGTACCACAGTGTAGACAACATCAATACGAATCAAACGTCATCAACCACGCTCCAATCGGACCTCATACGCACCCACATGTGCCATGCGAGTGCAAGGTGCGTGTGATGCACGAGCTAGCGAGCCAAACGGCTCCTGGCCGGTCCGACCGGTTTGACCACCGAACTGGTTGATAGGTCTGACCCATTGACCGATCAATGGTCGAGTCACGAGTTAGCCAGGGTCGGGTTGTCGGCCAGCAATCGGTCTGTCAACTGCCGCCGGCATTGACGTCATATATGACGCCATCCGGTGGTTACCGACGGTTGGATGACGTCATCCGTGACGTCAATATGTGTCGGTTTGCCGACGCGTGCGTGACGGTCACGCACTGGCATTTCCAGCTCGTTTAGCGCGTGGCGCCCACGTGCCTCGGCTTCTGGCCACGCGTGTGGGTACGTCCAGCCTCCTTCGGCGGTGTTCGACCCATAGATGGACCCGTCTCGACGAGTACTTTTACTCTGTATATTTAGAAATTCATTTTGGCTGAAAAGATATTCCGAAAAATGGTCAAAACTGTACGGGTGTACTCGACCCCAAACCTGATCTATGCTTTGGTTCGTTTTCAACAATTCAGATAGCAATTCCGAGCAATAAACATCCAAACAGTGTAGATTTCATACTCTTGATCTCGATATCAAATGGTAAACGAGAAAATTCGATGAAAAACAAGGCAGAAATCACGACTGGGCTCTGATACCAATGTTGGAATTCAAGTTGGTGGAAGACGACTTACCTCTATCCGATGTGCAAACAACAATTAACCCCAAAACGAATGTTGAATTGCGGATGAATCACGAACAAAAATACTTCACGTCGGTCTGAATGTAATCACGAGGAAAACATCTGATTTCCACTGCATAAATGCCAATTGTTCTTGTAAAAGTGAAATGGAACGCCTTCTCTCTTTTGATGGAAATGGGACAAACAAATGTGAGGAATTTTTGAGAGTATGTTCTGCCAACCTCTTCAACGGTTGTTATCAGGAGTCTTTTATATGACTCCCTTACACCCTTTCAAAATGTGTCTTTCCATCGTAGTATATCAAAACGAAACGGAGTGTTCCAATCACACCCCATCATGGACGTATTAATAAAATACCACACTAATTGTTTGTCTTTAAGCTCCCTCAACTGCATTTGGTACTTGGCCTAGAGCCATCTCAGTTCTTGCCTTACCTCATTCACATAATCGTCTGAAAGAGCTTCCAAAGGATTCACTGAATACGAGCTCCTTTCATTCAACTTACTCTCATTGTCCATAGTGATGATCCTCTCTTCATTTGGAGATTTGGATCCAGTAAATGCCTCATGTGCTTCGTCACAATGGATATCCCTCGATTCTTGCGAATTTGACTCTGGAACTTCGCGCTGAGCCCAAATGTCAGTGTGGGGGACTCCATAGCACTGGCTCAATGGGTCAGGCCCGGCTTTGGAACCTTCAACTTGGTATGTGAATTCTTCAAAACGACCGTGCACAGCGGCACCTTCGTGCTTGGAACACTGAAGAACTTGCAAGTTATGGGTCGAAGACGCATAATCCAACGGTAAGCCACTTGAAGCACAAGTGTGACATATGCTTGTATTTTGGTGTCGAGAAAATCATAAAGGAGAATTGGAATAATCTTGCAATCATTTCCAAAACAAAAATGGCATAAAAAGACTCGAATTGAAGAAGAAAATCTCATACACTGTCTTGGAAGCTCCTTTGCCAAGAATTTCATTGTACTGCAACAGAAAGAAAAGCAACCATGAATTAAACATTTACCAGACAAGGTCATATTTTTAACAATAAATTAGAGAAACATGTATAATGTAAAGAGATTGAGGCATGAAGGCATGAAGTTTACTCTTCCATATCTTCCAGTAGGATCGACCTCCACGAACTCAGACAAGTCCGGCTCAACATCTGAAACACCGCTCATTTCTCCTTCACTTCTCCTCTTCAGAGTTCTTGGCACTGAGATGGACACCGTCTTCTTCTTTGATGCAAAAACTGGAGACGAGGAGAGAATGAGAGCGAAAAGAGAGCACCAATATGGGTGGCGAACGATATTAATAGTACCCAGAAAGCTGAAAACGAAAAAAAATATGATTTTTTCATAAATTTGTGAAGGGGAACATGAGAGAGAGAGAGAGAGAAAGAGAGAGACCTCGGTTAGTTCATCTACAGAGGACAAGGCTATTTGCCAACTACCCAAAGGCAACGAGGCGGAAGATTTCACAAATTTTAGGCAACCAAAAAAAAGAGAAAAATCAAGATAACAAATGAGGAAAATAAACAAACGGGCAAGAAATTTCGCCAAGGCCTGCACTGCAGAGTGCCCCAACACCACAAAGGAACACGGCCCGACAAAACGGCTTTCTCTTTCGCTTGTCTGCTCTGTGCTTTGCCCTGCTTTCTATCTCATCACGAGCTGTATGTAAATATTAAAATCTCGAAAATCACGAAACATGCAAAGACAGAAGCTCCTCCTCCCTCTCCCTCTAGCAAAGGACCAACCAAATTTAAATTATTGCTATTTTGGATAATATTGAGCGAGTGGCTTTCTTGGAGATGAGAGGTGCGTGTTGATCTTTTGGGGGAGATGGATTTCTTTTATTAAAATCAAGAAAAATAGAATGGTGGGATTTTTATTTTTTTTTAATGTGTTGAATATGGTGGATCTGGTGGAATCTCGTGAATAGAATTGTAAATAAAAGGGGGCTTGGCAAAAGTGACGAGAGAAATTTAAAAGGTGAGACGACAGGGAGGTCTGAATTTTCATTTTGACTTTTATATTCTTGTTCATGGATGCATACGAGGCTACTGAAATTTTTAGGAATTTTATGTACTTAAAAGAACTTGGATTGCTTGGTAAGGGATAGGATTCTACCTGGATTGGGTTTCTAGGTTTCATGTCAAACTAATGATGGCATGCCACGTGCAACTGTTTCAACTAAACTTCTTTTGTTTGTAAATTGATTTGCATCAATATAAATATCTGATTGGCCAACAAAAAACGGAAAAAGAAAGAAAGAAAGATGAATAAACAATGTATTGTGTATGCATTTTTGTCTATGTTAGTTTCAGTGAAAATATCTATATAGTGATGGGAGAATGATAATAATTCGAACAATATCGAATCAACGCAGCGGAATAAAATAATCTCCCATCTTGTGTAAACCTAATAGGAATCGATATAGTAGAGTAAAATAAATACCAAGCACGGGAACACGGGACGATTTTTTTACATGGAAAACCTCCTTGATGTGAGGAGATAAAAACCACGGGACTGGAGTCCACCTGAAAATCTTCACTATCAATAAAATTGTTCTTCTCTAACAAATACTAGAGGTACATAGCAGCAAACACCTCAAGAACATAATTCTTGGCAATACACATGAACTTCACAAGAGATCAAGGATAAATCTGACCAAAAACATAGGTTTTGATCAATCCATGAAAAACTTGATGTATGGAGCTTCAAACGAAAATCAAACCGTTCAGATTCAATAAGATTGCGCCACGAACATGCTGACAAAATTTCAGCTCAATCGGACCACGAATCAACCTCCAACGCCAGCATGATGTAAATCAGATATTGCCTTAAACCCCAGATTTTCTGCTTTCTCTTTTTCTCTTGTTACTGTTTCATTTTCTGCTGCTACCTCTTTATATAGATAGTGAGAAACCCTATTTCCTCATATAACTTATTATATGAGCTCAAGCCCTTTTTAGGCTTGCAACTCATTGGGCTTCCTCCACATAGGAGTGAACCCAGCTAACAAATCTCCCCCTCACGACAATGTGGAGGGATTCACCATCCCTGCTATCAAACGGCAATGTTCAAGCTTCTCTCTTGGTAGAGTCTTCGTCATCATATCGGAGCCATTATGATCCGTATGAATTTTCTCAAGTTCCAACAACTTTTCATCTAGAACATCCCTTATCCAATGATATCTAACATCAATATGTTTCGATCTAGAATGAAAAGATGAATTCTTACCAAGATGAATTGCACTTTGATTATCACAAAATAACACATACCTCTTTTGCTTGAACCCAAGTTCTTCTAAGAACTTCTTCATCCATAGCATCTCTTTACTAGCTTTAGTTGCTGCAATAAATTCAGCTTCGGTTGTAGAAAGTGCGACACACTTCTGCAATTTTGACTTCCATGACACAGCTCCACCCACAAAAGAAATCAAATAACCAGAAGTAGATTTACGAGTATCAATATCTCCTGCCAAGTCGGAATCTGTGTATCCAACTAACTCAAGTTTCCCGGTCCCGAAACTGAGTTTCAAATTTGAAGTTCCCCGAAGATACCTCATAATCCACTTCACTGCATTCCAGTGCTCTCTATCTGGATTTGACAAATAGCGACTAACAATGCCAACTGCATGCGCCAAGTCTGGGCGTGTACATACCATCACATACATTAAGTTTCCTATAGCTGAAGCATATGGAACACTTTCCATATCTTTCTTTTCTTTATCAGTAGTAGGACTTTGCATCATATTTAACTTAAAGTGGGCAGCAAGAGGAGTGCTAACCACTTTAGCCTTGTCCATGTAAAATTTCTAAAGGATCTTTTCGATATATTTCTCCTGCGACAAAAACAACTTCTTAGCATCTCTGTCTCGGGTAATTCTAATGCCAAGAATTTGCTTCGCCGAGCCCAAGTCTTTCATGGCAAAAGACTTGCTCAACTGCTTCTTCGATAACTCAATTCTTGAAGCATTCTTGCCAACAATCAGCATATCATCAACATAAAGCAAGAGAATAATAAAGTCACCATCAGAAAATTTTTGGACAAACACACAGTTATCCGAGGAAGTCTTCTTATAGCCCTGTTCTATCATAACTGACGCAAATTTCTTATACCACTGTCTCGGTGCTTGTTTTAGGCCATAGAGACTTTTCTTTAATTTGCATACATAATCCTCTTTCCCTTTTACTTTGAAACCCTCAGGTTGTTCCATATATATCTCTTCCTCCAAGTCACCATGTAGGAAGGCCGTTTTAACATCCATTTGCTCAATTTCTAAATCTAGGCTAGCTGCCAAGCCTAGTACCACACGGATAGAAGACATTTTTACTACCGGAGAAAATATATCATCAAAATCAATACCCTTTCTCTGACTAAATCCCTTAACAACCAATCTAGCTTTGTACTGTGGTTGTAAAGTATGTTCTTCTTGCTTCAACCTATATACCCACTTGTTCTCCAAAGCTCTTTTACCTTTAGGTAACTTCACCAATTCAAAAGTATGATTATCATAAAGTGACTGCATCTCATCTCGCATAGCATTGAACCAATTGTTTTTGTACTCATCTTCTATTGCTTCTACATAACACTCTAGTTCACCTGCATCAATCAATAATACATACTCATCTTCAGAATACCTGGTGGAAGGTTGTCGGTCTCTAACGGATCTCCGGACTGGAACATCCAATGGAACATCTAATTGAGCCTTTGGTTCAGGAATAGTATTATCTATTTCAACATGTTCAGGAACATGTGCATTATTTGGAACATTGACTTCCTGCTGCTCTTCATCAACCTGTGTAGGAATATTTGTAAGAGGAACCGGATCTAAATCAACCAGATTATCACTAACCTGTGGTGCTGAAATTATCTTCGATTTCTCAATATCCTCTATTGTTTGATCTTCCATAAATACAACATCTCTGCTTCTTACAATTTTCTTTTCAAGTGGATCATAAAATTTGTAGCCAAGCATATCCTGTCCATAACCAATAAATATGCACTGTCGTGTTTTCACATCAAGTTTAGACCTCTCATCTTTGGGAACATGCACAAATGCTTTGCACCCAAATACACGCAAATAATCATAAGAAACTTCTTTGCCTGTCCAAACTCTATTAGGAACATCAAACTCTAAAGGAATGCATGGATTAAGATTTAATACACGCACAACTGTACTTAAAGCCTCACCCCAAAAAGATCCAAGTAACTTTGATTGTGAAAGTAAGCATCTTACCCTTTCAACCAATGTTCTGTTCATTCTCTCAGCTAAGCCATTTAACTGAGGCGTCTTGGGAGGTGTCTTTTGGTGTCGAATACCTTGTTGTCTGCAGTATTCATCAAAAGGTCCAATATACTCTCCCCCTTTATCATTTCTAATGCATTTCAATTTCTTTCCAGTCTGTCTCTCAACTAAAGCTTGAAATTGCTTAAAACCATATAATACTTGATTTTTAGTTTTCAAGGTATAAATCCAAATTTTCCTTGAAAAATCATCTATGAAGGTAACAAAATAAAGAGAGCCACCAAGTGATTTTGTTTTCATAGGACCGCAAACATCGAATGCACTAAATCCAAGATACCCGACTTTCTTGAAGGAGGGGAGCTTTTAAATGCAACTCTATTCTGTTTTTCCCTTTAAATGCTGAGCACACTTCTTTAGCACTGAACTTTTCAATCCTGAAATGAGCTTCTTCTTGGCCAATATTGACAAACCCTTTTCACTGATGTGACTGAGCCTCTTATGCCATAACTCAGCTGCATCTTCACTATCTACTGCATTAATTTTGTCTGTTGACAACTTTGCCTGCATAATGTATAACGAAGAATATTTTTCACCTCTAGCCACAACAAGAGAACCTTTGGTGAGCTTCCATTGACCATTACTGAAGGTGCTGCAATACCCCTCATCATCCAACTTGCCTGTAGAAATCAAATTCAAACGGATATCAAGTATATGTTTAACATTATTCAATACTAACCTTGTGCCATTGCTGGTTTCTAGGCACACATCACCGATGCCTACAGCTTGAGCTAGTCCATTGTTTCCCATCTTCACAGATCCGAAGTCACTTGACCTGTATGATGTAAAGAAATCCCTACGAGATGTAGCATGAACGGATGCACCACTATCAATTACCCAACTGGTCTCATGAGAAACAAAATTCACCACATCACCATAAAAAATAGTGAGAAAGTCTTCTTTAAGTGCAGCGACGCGATTGTTATAACTATCATTATCACTTATCTTATCTTTACCTTTCTCCTTTTGTTTCTCCCTTTTTAACTGGCGACAAAACCTCTGAATATGTCCCTTCTGATGACAATAATGACACTCGATATTAGCAAATTTATTATACTTACCTCTGCTTTTGTCTCAACTTTTATCTCTATTTCTCGGACCTCGAGACTCACTTCTCCCCCTTTTCTCAACAACCAAGGCATCAGAATGTGAAGAGGACGATCCCTGTGTCTTCCTTCTCATCTCTTCATTCAAAATACTACTCTTGACTAAATCCATGGTAATTGTACCATCCGGGGCAAAATTAGACAAAGATGTTCGGAACGTCTCCGATGAGTCCGGCAAAGTACCAAGCAACCATAGTGCTTGTATCTCATCATCAAACTTGATTCCCATCGCAGCCAACTGATTTATAATTCCTTGAAAAGAATTTAAATGATCATTCAAACGAGTACCATCATGATATCTCAGAGCCATCATCTGTTTTATCAAAAATAACTTATTATTCCCAATCTTTCGAGCATATAACTGTTCAAGCTTATCCCATAAACTACGTGCATGTGTTTCCTCAATAATATGGTTCAAAACATTATCATCTACCCACTGCCTGATATAACCACACACTTGATGATGAAATATAGACCATTCAACATCAGTTTTATTCTCTGGTTTCTCCTCAGCAAATACAGGCAAATAAAAATCTTTCACATATAAAAGATCTTCCATCTTCCCTTTCCAGATATGATAATTCGAACCATTCAGTGTAACCATTCTACTCATATTCTTTTCCATTGTTTAACACAAGGCAGAAAAATCAAGCAATAACATGTTGCTCTGATACCACTCTGATGGGAGAACGATAATAATTCGAACAATATCGAATCAACGTAGCGGAATAAAATAATCTCCCATCTTGTGTAAACCTAATAGAAATCGATATAGTAGAGTAAAATAAATACCAAGCACGGGAACACAAGACGATTTTTTTTACGTGGAAAACCTCCTCGATGTGAAGAGATAAAAACCACGGGACCGGAGTCCACCTGAAAATCTTCACTATCAATAAAATTGTTCTTCTCTAGCAAATACTAGAGGTACATAGCAGCAAACACCTCAAGAACATAATTCTTGGCAATACACATGAACTTCACAAGAGATCAAGGATAAATATGACCAAAAACATAGGTTTTGATCAATCCACGAAAAACCTGATATATGGAGCTTCAAATGAAAATCAAACCGTTCATATTCGATAAAATTGTGCCACGAACATGTTGACAAAATTTCAGCTCAATCGGACCACGAATCGACCTCCAACGCAGCTTAATGTAAATCAGATATTGCCCCAAACCCCAGATTTTCTGCTTTCTCTTTTTCTCTTGTTACTGTTTCCTTTTCTGCTCCTACCTCTTTATATAGATAGTGAGAAACCCTATTTCCTCATATAACTTATTATATGGGCTCAAGCCCTTTTTGGGCTTGCAACTCATTGGGCTTCCTCCACATAGGAGTGAACCCAGCTAACATATAGTATGATGAATATATGTGTATAAATCATGTTACCATGTTCTTTTCTGCTTTTGAAATAAGAAAATATTTAATACCTAACATATTATTTGTTCAAATGAAAGATGGCATCTTAAAAAGCATGAGCAATGAAAAGTTTATATATATGTCAAGGAGAGCAAAGTTTGGCTAAAGCAGAATTCATCGATGAACAAAATGAGCAGTGAGCTATAGCTCATTGATAATCTAGGATGTTGATACAACAAGATGGTCAAATTAGTGCATAGGCACAACTCAACAAACTTGAAGGAAATCCATTGAAAAAGTCATTGACAGCAAATAATTGTAGGTTTTGCTAAGTGTTGAAGTTGTGTAATTAATGAACAAAATAGAGATTTGCCGACACATCATACGAAGCCAAAAATGTTGGATTGACACGGACGCATGATTGTCAAGTGGTTATGCCTTTAATTCCGGGTTTTGTTACTTGTGGAAAATCACGGTAAGCTGACAAAGGATTACGTCTAAAATTTCATAAAACATAACTGTTTATCAATAATTATAAAATGGAGCTAGGAGGTTAGTCTTGGATTCAAAATCCAGACCTGATTTTTAAATAATTGTTGATGGTGGAATATAAAAGTCTATATTGTAATTATTGAGTATGACCAATCAACACCTAAACACTTTGTTCTTATGCAAATTTCCTTTTGATTTTACTTTCCTTCCGAATTTACCCTTCCGGCGCTTTCAAATTAACGCACCTTTTATCATTCTCATTACCTTTATTTACCGTTACTTGCACCTTTTTTTTTTTGGTCGAAATAGGTAATATATATAACACTAAGGAGGAAAGAACGTACAACCCTTTACAAGGGCATCGATACAAATGATATCCATCATCACTTGAGGAGGAAATAAAACCCAGTTGTACGGAATATGGCCTTGTTCGTGGGCTTTCACGGCCCAATCAGCTAGGGCATTTGCCTTGCGTTGAACATGCTGCACAGAGAGGTTGGGAAAACAGGGGATTAGGGCTTCACATTCCGCGAGCAGGGTACGGCACTCTCATGGTGGCAAACGTTTCCGATTGATGGTCTCAACGAGGATAAGGTTGTCGGATTCGATCTGCAGGTAGGCATCTGTGTTGCCCTTGTTCACGAAATCCCTCAGTGTATGTAATAGTGCCTGGATCTCCATCTCTAGTGTTGTTGAAGCATAAACACTTCGCGTGAAACCGTCGGTCATTCGACCTGTGTGATCGCGTGTGATGCTTGCAATCGCCCCTAGCTGAGTTAGGCTTCGAAAAGCACCATCCAGATTCACTTTTCTAACTCCTTTCTCCGATGGTCGCCAAATGCTATTAGGGTTCTGCCGTAGGAGCTCTGCGGGCATCTTCGGCTGGTGAGATTGAAGACACAGTTTAGCTAGAGTCAGTGCTAAGTCAATGAGAACATCGGGATGGGTCCGTTGATGGCGAAAGAGGAAATGATTTCGAGCCTTCCACAGTTGCCACAGCAGAGTAGCAATAACCTCAAAATTTGGTATGTTTCCCTTCTATTCTATGACTTGTGTAAGCCAGATCTCTATTCGATGTGTTGTTTGACTGGAGATTGTAATCTGAACTTTAGAGTGATGCCAAATAGGATGTGTTGATGGGTAGAGGAGAAATAAATGTTTTGGGGTTTCAGGGGTATTGGATGAGCAGAGTTTGCAAAAAGGATCTTGGATTATCCTTCATTGGAATAGGTTGGCTTTGGTAGGTAATGCGTTTTGGCATAAAGCCCATAGAAAATTGCGAATCTTTGGGGCTGTCTTGGTCTTCCAGATCTGTTTCCAAAGCTTTGTCGGGGGGGGGGGGGTGTAAGAAGAGGATGCCTGAAAATGTAACTTACTAGGTGCTGATTGTTTGATACTATGATAGCCACTCTTAACAGTGTAAATGCCATCTTGTGTGGCTGTCCAGCAGAGTTTGTCCTCAGATGATGTTGTCCATAAATTAATAGCTAGAATTTCCTCAACCATCTGTGGCTGAAAATTCTGATTAAGAAGCTCTACATTCCATGCATTCTGCTCAGGGAGAATATACCCTGCTACCAACTTTGGTTCCTCCCTATTAACTGGTCCACCGAGAATACCCATGCTAAGCCATTTATCCTCTCTAGCACTGATTAATTTGCCATTGCCAACAGACCATTGAAGTCCATCTAGAATAGAATCTCTTCCCATAAGGATACTTCTCCAACCCCAAGAAGGTCTAGTTCCCGTATCCGCTTTCCATAGAGTTGTAGATTGAAAATATAGAGCTTTAAAGACATTACCCCATAAAGATTCAGGATCGTGATAGAGTCGCCAAGCTTGCTTCCCTAGTAAAGCTTTATTGAAGGATATTAAGTCTCTAAAGCCCATCCCTCCCTTCTCCTTACGCTCTTTCAGAAAATCCCAATTTTTCCAGTGAATTCCAGCTCTGTTACTGTTGTTTCGCCACAAAAAACGAGCTATCTTTTTCTCAACAGCTTTACATACAGAAACAGGAACTTTAAAAGTCATCATAGTATATTGAGGTAAAGCCTGAACAATAGATTTCAAGAGAATTTCTTTCCCACCTTTAGAAATTATGCTTTCTTTCCAGCCCTCCAGCTTAGCATCGACTCTACCTAAAATCCAGGCAAACATATCCCATTTTGAGGACCCCCAATCAGAAGGCAGCCCTAAATATTTGCTAGTTTTATCCATCAAAGGTACTCAGAGTTCGCTGGTCAGGTTAGTCTTTAGAGTAGGAGGGCAAAACTTAGTAAGAAACAAACCTGATTTATTCCTATTTATAGCTTGACCTGTGGCTAAGCAATACTGATTCAGAATACTTGCTAGATTTTGACATTCTCGGGTCGTACCATCAATGAAAAAGATAGCGTCGTTGGCAAAGAATAAATTGGATAATGTGGGACACCAACGATTAAGTGTGATCCCTCTAAGGTTACCCATATCAACCCCTTGATGGATAAGGGTGGACAATAGGTTAGCCAACAAAATAAACAAGTAAGGAGAGAGGGGATCACCTTGCCTAAGTCCTCTTGATGGTTGAAAATAGGGAAGGAATTCGCCGTTGAACTTAACGCATAGAGAGGTTGTAGTAACGCACTGCATCAGCCAATTAATCCAGCAATCATTAAACTTGATGCATTCAATAGCCTTTTTCCTTAACTTTTGTCAAGTTTGATTTTCTTTCTTGGCATTCCCATTGCGTAATCCGTGATACTCCGCCCAACATGAAAAGTTCTTAATGTTAGTTGAGTCCCTAATTCTCCAACAGATCGACATGCAATAACACCTACAACTTCCCCCACTTTGACTATGTTGCTATGAGTAGAACTTCTACCATAACATAATCGATAAATTTAAAATGCACTCCCAAAGTAAAAGGGGTTTTATCATATATGGCTAAAAATCCATCTCTTCTTTTGCTAGTTAAAAAGGTTACATTGGTCAATTTCGGATGTTAGATGTAAAACTCAAATTTCAACTAATTACCAATAACACGAAGTAAGTTTACTTGAGTTTAAACACGGATGTGATCAATATAGATCAAAATTCAATTTCATGTTGATGAGAACTTTGTGTCCCTCACGTTGATATTGCCATAAATACACATTATATATTAGATAATGTAAGGACGTAAAGTGTACATCTATTTCCAACAACTATGGTCGATAATTCAAATTGGCTAATAATACCTAGTTGAGGTGCTTTCGGACATAAAAAGAAGAAGCAGAATTGATGCATTCAGTAGTAGATGAAGTCTTCTTCTAAACAAATATAAGGTTAAAGCCGAAAGTAACCCAAACCAAATATTATAAAGTTAATAACTGAAAACATGTTACCAAGATTAATGAAGAAAACACTATTTATTGTACACTTTGCTGCTTAAGATTTTATTCTTTTGTGGAAAATTGTTCATGGATAAAATCACGGTGGTAAATTCCACAATTAGAAACGTTAATCTTAAAGCAAGAGCTAAATGAAGAAGTTAAAGCTTGTGTAGGTGGGTCCCACGTAATCGCCGGCTGCGTATCCTCTGCCATCTTCACGGCCTTAAAGTAAAGTGTGAAGCAAATGCTTTATTCAATCAAAGATGCACAAGACGGGGCATGTAAGCTCCATTGACAAAAAGTAGAAAGGGATGATAGTTTCTATACTTAATATAAAAAAAAAAAAATCATCTTTGAACTTTTTAATTTGTGTAATGCAGCCCTTTATTTTTGGCCTAATATGGAATGTTATCTTTGACTTTCTAAATTTTTCAATGTGATTTTTGAGCATTATAGATCGGACCAAAATTCAAAGATTACATTGAATAAAGTAGAAGTTTAGAGATGATATTGCACATTTGATCAATTTTTTCGAGTAAAATTCCAATGCATCTTAATTCTCCTAGGCTTGGTTAAATAGATAAAGGTATATCCACAATTGCAGTGGACGAGCAACAGTGACACCGTCCTCAAGGCGGAGAGACGAGAGTGGATTCCCTTCGGAAATTTCGACGGACCAATTAAAGCGTGGACTAGGAAAGCTGTCCAGTGTCCGGGTGCTCCGCATATAGACTAAGAAACAGCTAAATAAAGAAAAATCAAAGTCGCCACCCACCGAGATATACCGTATATAAATGGATTACGTAATCTTTTACGAGATCACAAATTCAAATATATTATGTGACCAAATTTATGGCTGACTTTTGTCTTGAATTTTTGCTATATCGTGTGAAGAGACTTCTTTTTTTCTTACACTTTAATCGGCTCGTGATGACTAACTAGTACACCTACATATTGATTGAGTAACTATGCTCAAATTGAACATTTCATATTCTCCGTCTTTTTACTTATCCAGAGTAGATTTCTGTAAAATATGTGAGACTTTTATGTGCATTACCCTTTTACTTATAAAAAAAAAAACATTATTAATGCCACAAAAAATCTTAGATTGGTACATCTGTGTTATATTTATCTTAAATTAATTTTTGTGTCATTGTAAGATTTCAAATTGGTGCACTCGTACACGTTTACTCTAAATATGTGATAAAAAAAATACCCACATCGTAATTATCCTAAAAATTAGTTTGAGCAAATGTGACATGGACACAGAAGATTAGAAATTTTTATAACGTGAAAATTAATTTGGAGGTGAATATGGTGTGGAAGTACCAATTTGAGATATCTAGTGGACTTTAGTTAAAATAAAAGAAAGAGACCAATCTCATCTCAACTTGGATTCTCCCTCGGGACCCTTAGAAGAGACTGGGATTTGAATATCTCGGACATCATCTCCTCGTTTTCTTCAACGAAGACCAACATGCGCATCTAGATCCTTCGTTTCGGAAATTATTGGTGCTCCAATAATTTCCTTCTCCTTCCGTAGAGAAACCGGTCGTCGCCTGTAATTTATCTATACCACATATAAAATATATGGAAAAGCAAGTCTGTTTCCAGACATTTTAAGTATCCAATCTTATCCTAAATACATCTAATCTGACGCATTTCGACTTTCGATTTTACCCTCAAGACATCGAAGAATCATTAGGTTTTGAATTTTTCGTTTTTATCCTAAAGACACCTATGATAATGTAAACTAATAAAAGAATAACCTAAATACTAACATACCTTCCTAATCGTAAGAAAATTGCAATATATGATTCATTATATAAAAATTGGTAATTTTTTTTAAAAGCTTATCTTATCATTATATATCAATGAATTTTACCATACATCAATGATCAACGACTTCAACTTTTTCTTCTTTTTCTTTTAATGTTTTACCGATCTGATTCACTTAGGTGTTGATAAGTAAATATGCTATTTTGTTATGCTCCTTAAAAAATTGCAACAACGTAACAAGCTCCTTGAAAATTAAGATTGTATAATGATTTATAAGAATAAGATTCTCATAACCAAAGAAGTAAATTATCTTTTATATCTAATTATTCTCTTACGTTCCTCAGCTATATTTACTTCACCTTTGGAGTACAAAAAAATTTGTTCCACAAGACTTTACAAAAGTGCATATATTAATAGCATAACTCTTGCGTTTGATATGCTCGCATTTTGTTTGGGTCACGCTGATTCTATTTTAAGGGAAAAAAAAAACATTTGCAGCCGCTCTGGACTTATGTTGCGTGGTATGAAATACATCGACTACAAATTGTGACGAAAAGAATTCGTTGGTTGTTTTGTACATAAGTTTTGTAACACCGAGTAATAGGATACAAATGATACTTTGTAGTTTAGCAGCGGACTTTTATTCGATAGACTATACTTACACACATTCTGTACCATGACTCGCACATCTAGGAGATACGTTATAAGACATGGCGCACGTTGGATTTTCGCCACGTGCATTGATGCCATAACGACACGAAACTTTCGAGTGCCTTCGACAGAAGGAGGATGCATGGGAACTAGGGGTGAGCGGTTCCAGGTTCCGGTTCGGTTCCGTCTGGAACCTGGAACCTACACTCGGGTACAGGTTCCTCAAAATGAGGAACCTGGAACCTACCCGTCAGAACCGAGAACCTGGAACCTACCCTGTCACAGGTTCCAGGGTCGGTTCCAGGTTCCAACAGGTTCCGCGTTCCTTTTTTTATTTTTATTTTTATTTATAGATTTAAACTATAACGTATGTGCACATTACAAAAAAAAAAATTATAACGTACGCGCACATTACCAAAAAAAAAATATAACGTACACGCACATCATCAAAAAAAATTATAACGTACGCGCACGTTATAAAAAAAAAATATAACGTACGCGCACGTTATAAATATATATATATAGCGTGCGCGCACGTTATCAAAAAAAACTATAACGTGTGCGCACGTTATCAAAAAAAACTATAACGTAGGCGCACGTTACCAAAAAAAAATATAACGTATGCGCCTGTTAACAAAAAAAACTATAACGTACGCGTATACTATACGGTAACTTCTCACATCTTAGTAAACATACCAATGCCAACAGTTTTTTTTTTCTATTATTTATTTTTAGAGTTGAATTATAACATACACACTCTAAAAATGAATTAAAAAAAAATTGTAACATACGCGCATATTATCGGACTCTTCAGCACTGTCGCAATAATCCTCTAACATCAAAATCATGCCATAAATATACTTCCCGAGCTATGAAAACAATAAAACAAAACATAGACTATATCATATTATCAATACAAATGCAAAAGATTTATTCAAATATGCCCTTATTTGTGGCCATACAGTTGTCCCAGCATGTGTTTTAAAAACTAAAATCGGAAGAAATTCAGATCCAAATCGCAACAAATGATACAAAAAAACAAGACAATGACGACAGAATGCAAGACACGAGTTTCAAAGTCCAATAAGCGAAAACAACACTAATCTCAACTGGGAAGCGTCAACACTCCACCAACCAAACCAACTTTTCTTTTCCCAAAGAACCCACAAAGCAAAAAAAGTTTCAGCTTCGAATAAGGAAAGCCCAAAAGGGGTCATTCAGCAAGTTCCATTACATGCGGAAAAGGAAGCGCAAAACCAGCCTGGCAGAGGCAGACCCTCAAATTTCTGCAAGTACCTGAAGCATTTCGGTAATCAGATAAACAATACAACAATGGAATGCGAGACTCGGATTTCAAAGTTCAATAAGGGAAGCATCATTAATCTCAACCCGAAGCGCACGACTCTTGCATAGAAAGAGAAAGCTTCAACACTTCACCGACTAAACCAATTTCTCTTTTCCCGAAGAACCCACAACCCAAAACGAAGTTTCAGCTTCAAGTAAGGAAAGAAGCCCAAAAGGGGTCATGCAACAAGCTCCATTACACGCAGAACGGGGAGGCACGAACGAGGCCCCGCGGAGGCAAACCCTCGAAATTTCTGCAACTATCCGAAGCGTTTCAAGAATCGATAAACACCCAGTTGAAATCAATTACAAAATAATCGGTCCCACCAAGGTCAACCCGGACGCGCGAGACTCTCACGAGAGAAAGCGTCAACACTTCACCAACTAAACCAATTTCTCTTTTCCAGAAGAACCCACAACGCAAAAACGGAGTTTCAGCTTCCAATAAGGAAAAAAGCTTGCATTACAAAGCAAACCCAGCCCCACGGAGGTAGAACCCAGAAATTCCGCAAGCACCGAAGCGTTGGCAATCGATAAACACCCACTTGCAATCGATTACGAAACAATCGGTCCCACCAAGCTTGCGCGCGAGCCGGAATCGAAGCGCAATCACGATCACGAACGCATGCTCGGTGCACGAGAGAGAGAGAGAGAGAGAGAGAGAGAGAGAGGAACGGTGCCGAACGGGAATGGCGGCAAATGGCTTCCGGTTCGTGCAGCAGGGCGTCGGGGCTTCGGGCGCGAGCGGCGTGGGTCACGAGTAGCGACGCGGGGATCGAGGCGTCTAGCGGCGTTCGGCGACGGTGGCTGGCACCGAGCGAGGCGACGGGCGTCGAGCGGCGTTCGCGACGGTGGCGGCGCGAGGAGTGAGCGGGGACGTGGGCCAGTCTTCGTGGCAACGACGACTCAAGTGTCGCGAATGCGTGGCGTCGATCGACGTCGGGGACTGGCGTCCAGTCCGGACGGTGGCGTCCGACGGCGGTGGCCTTGAGGGCGAGCGGCGTCCGCGGCGGTGGCCTTGAGGGCGAGCGGCGTCCAGCTGAAATCGGAGGGCGAGGAGGAGGAAGATACGAGGACACCGGGACAGGAGGCTGGAGGCTTGGAGCGCCGAGGGAGGGGGGGTCCTTTTGGAACCCTAACCGGTTCGAAACCGGTTCCGGTTCCGCGGCCGGTTCCGGTTCCGGTTCCGCGCCGGTTCCGGTTCCACTTGGAACCGGAACCGGAACCGGGATTGCCGGTTCCGGAAAAATGGAACCGGGAACCGGAACCGGTCCTTTAAGAACCGGGAACCGGACCGAGGTTCCGGTTCCGGTTCTCCGGTTCCCGGTTCTACCCGCTACCCGTGCTCGCCCCTAATGGGAACATCATTTGTCTTTTGTCGAGGAATCTGAGGAGATCAACCGGAATTTGAGGAGATCAACGACGGCATTGGCAAGAGGTAGAGAATTAGTCACGCGAGGAATTCGTAGGGAAGACGAGAGTACTGTTGTTTCTCCTAACGTTTAGTCAATTGCTAACTCCAAAGTGTCGGGTTAAAACAAATCGTTATGTAAATTAAGCGAGTTCAGGTCCAAAGAGAAACTCAATTTGTCTTGCTCGAATCACTCCATTCGGAGAAGTTGTAAAGGCACCTTCCATCCCTCAAGCTCTCGAGAATAGTTCCAGAAATCCACCTCAAGAACTTATTAATTAACAACGATTAACAGCGAGAAATGCGACAAAGCACAAGGATTGACGTCAAAACATTGTAGTTCACCAAACCTTAGTTGATCTAATAATCTGAATCATATTCTTGTTATTGTCAATTGAGTTCCTCCGACATAGTTCACTTCCAATTTTGTCGGAAGATTCGTATGTTGAATTGAAAAATAATGATACATATACTTTAACTCAATGTGTATAGGGGTGTGCATGGTCCAAGTGGATGGTTTTTGACCTACACCGGGAACCGCCCGCCAAGAACCGGTTCCAAAAAATTGGAATCGAAAACTGCCCGCTAGTTGCATGGATCCACTGGGGAACTAGACCGCCGGTCCGGTTTGGTTCCCGAGTGGATCCATAGAATTGATCCAACCTCCGTGCCTTCTCCTTTTCGCCCTCCCCACATCTATTTATTCTGGCTCTTTCAACCATGATAGCTTTATTCTCTTCAAGTACTAGCGCCGCGGTGGCAGTGGTCGAGACCCTCGCGCCGCTTCCGTCCCAACCACCGCCACCATCTTCACCACTGCCTCCGTTGTTTCCCGCTCCTCCCTTGAGACTGACAATGAGGAGGACAATGGGGATGATGAGCCATTCTTAGATGTGGAGTTTGCCCTTGTCCCTGAAAATGAGGACGATGAGGGGAGGCTTGAGGAGGGGGAGAAGGGAGGGAGGTAGAAGCAGGATGAGCCTAACAACGAAGAGGACAATAGTGACGGTGAATGCGGAGGTGGCGATAAGGATGGCGACAATGTGGAGAGAGAGTTCAAGTTCGAGGGGGAAAAGAGAATCAACTTACTATTTCGTCGAATTTGGACTAGGACTCGAAGGGAGATGAGTAGATCCGAAGGTGAATTGGAGAGAAAGAGCGAGTTCGGGGAGATTTTGAACTAAGAGAGACAAGATGGAGTAGAAGAGTAATGAATTGAGACAAGATGGTGATTGGAGCCCTAAATTGTAGATTTACAAATTTCGAATTTTTTAATATTAAAAATTAATGTATGATTATAATATAATCAGTCCGATTTGGGTGGACGGATCTGCTCATGGAACCGAGAACTTGACCGTTATCCACCGGTTCTTATAAATTGGAATTGAAAATTAGACAGGTTTCTTTAAGAACACCGGTTCCGGATGGTTCCGGTCCGATTCCGGGTGATCCGGGCGGGTCCCGATTCTTTTGCACACCCCTAATAGTTAAAATTTTAATTTATTTAATATGATTACTAAACTTTATCCTAATATACAATATGGTCCATAAACTTTTTGTACATATTCAATTTAGTTTAATTTTCAATGTTATTCTTTCATTAATTCAAGTTGAGGGATAACATTGAATATTTTTATATAATCCAAGACTAAATTGAATATTTGTCAAAAGCCTAGAAACAGCATTAAATGAATGAGAAGTTTAAGAGCTATTGCACATTGAGATAAAATTCAAACACTATATTGAACAAATTAAAAGCATATAGACCACATTGTATATTGGATTAAAGTTCATGGGCTATTTGTGTTATTCTTCTTGGCAAAATACAACATATTGGCGGCATATTAAAGTGAAGGTTGCGGAAACGAAATTCCCATTCCCTGCGAGAGGCAACGCGGAATCCAAATACGAAGCTAATACGCACTGCTCGACCAGTCGCTTTCCGCGGTCCCCGCCACCCTACAATGGGGCCCGCCCCGACCCGACCCGAACGCACCACCGTACGACCCGTCGTTCTTTCCGTTATGGCAGTCCTTCACAAAACGCCGCCAATCAAACCACCACGGACGAAGAGCAGAGCAAACGGAATTCTACCCCGTCACGTCTTCCGCTTGCTTTACTCATTCGCGCGCGAAGAAGAGGACGACGACGACGACGGCGGCGAAAATGGACGTCCCCGGCGCGATCGCCGCCGACCGGCCGACCGTCATGGTCACCAACGACGACGGCATCGACGCCCCGGCCTGCGGTCCCTCGTCCGCGTCCTCGTCTCCTCCGGCCGCTACAACGTCCAAGTCTGCGCTCCTGATTCGTACGTCGTTCGCTCAATTTTTCATTCTATTTTTCGCCGTCGCATGCTTGCCTACGTCAGCGCGGTAGAGCTCGATCGTCTTCGTGGAGGCTTGAGTTTTGCCTTCTGATAGGACGAGTCACGAGCTGACGATCGAAAATTCTGTTTCGCGGCAATGTTGGTGCGGTGTTTGATTGAGTAGGCTCTGCGGCTGGTGTTATAGCGTGCTGTGCTCATGTGGAATTCATCTCCGTGCTCGCTTCTCGGTGTTATTCGATGAACGTTGTTGAGATCGCCGTGTTAGTTGTTCTGGAATTTGATGATTTTGATGTGATGCTGGAATTCCCGTTCTATCACTCCTAGAGCTGTCGATTTTTGTCGCTGCTTTTCTATTCCTCGTTCTGATTTGTGTAAGCGACAGGGAAAAATCGGCTGTTAGCCATAGTATCACGTGGCGTCGCCCTCTTGCGGCTAAGCAAGTGAACATCGAAGGAGCAACTGCATATGCAGTCGCAGGTTTGTTTATACTTCCTGTTTGATCCTATTTCGTGATCATTTTTGGTTCGCAATATGTTATTACAAGATTAAGATTGTTCCTTTGTTTGTTTCTGTGCCTTATCTTACTTTAGGATTTGAGATGCTTGCGGCTTTTTAGGCGATGTACGTGTACATGGAAGAGGCAATTTGCCGTGAGAGGCCTGGATACGTAACATTGTAATAAAAAGGAAGAAAAATGATGTACACGTACATAGTCCTGGCAGAGAACGTATATTTGTAGAAAGTGAGGATAATTAGTTTAGAAGGAGCAAGAGAGTTTGATTTCTGAAGGGTACTATTCTTTCCAAATTGGAGGACTTGAACCTTGTTCCTACTTTTCTAAATTAACTATTACTAATTGATGTAGTTGATCTTTGAAGCTTGTAGGAAGCTTTGTGTCTCAGTACATAAGCAGTAAATTTTTACTATATATTGCAAAAGTGCTAGTTTATTCGTTTCTGATAAAGGATGGAGAGTTATGCTTCCGGGTTTAGCACCTAGATGAATTGCTGATGTTGCATGGCAAGTCTGGCATACTTTTATTTTTCTTAACTTCATATATATGTATTGTTTTTATCTCGAGGTAAGACATTTTATTTGTGAATAAACTAGCACTTTTGCAATTTACATAGTTCAGACGATATTATATGATGTTCTTCCTGCTGAACCTCTTGTTTAGAATTTTTCAGCATTAAAGATAACTACTCAATAGCCTTTAATCTTCAACAAACACTCCCAACAAGGTTGGAGAGGCCCTATGGTGGATTCTATGTTCTCCTAGTAATGGCTTCGCATTTTGCAGGTACACCAGCAGATTCTGCTTCATTGGGAATCTCTAAGGCACTTTTCCCTTCGGTCGCTGATCTGGTACTTTTCAGTCTTTACTGGATAGTCATGACTGCATCAATGAGCATGAGCAAATTTAGGACAAAATTTAGTTTGGCTAGTTTTTCTGTCCATCAACTTTTTCTGAAAGAAATGCTTTGCCTCCTGTCAAGAGAGTTTGTCACAAATTTTGAGATTCTGAATTGCAGATTCAGTCATTCTGTTGTATGAACAGACTGAATTTGGGGTGAGAAGCACTAATGATATGGCAACGAGCACCACACACAGAGCCCCTTACCGTTCTGTCATTTATACTATCTGTGTTGAAGTGTTTTTGCGTCATGAGGAAGTTGCATTTGCTCTTTGTTTGACTGAGCCCTGTTGTTGTTCTTTCTGTGTTGCACAACTTGATTTTGTCTGTTTCATGCATTCCTCTTATCTCTGGCAGGTGATCAGTGGTATAAACATGGGTAGCAACTGTGGATATCACATGTTAGTGGAATTTTGCCTTCTCTGTCTTCCAATTTCTTTACTCGTTGCAATTTTTTTCTAGATATTCTCTTCTGAGTTACTCATCTTGCTCCAGCTTATCATTCATCCCTAAGTTAGGAAGATAACAATTAAGCAGAGTCTCATGGACCTTTGTAGTTGTATAAAATAACAAAAAAGTTGCAAAAGGAAAACGAAAAATTCTTGGGAATTAGATCACTGCTTAATTTTAAGATTGGGAAGAAATGGTAAAAAACTTTACTATCATCGAAAGATGAATTGCATGTCAAAGCCACTAAACAAGGCATTCATATCATGACCGTTACTTAAATACCTGTGTAAGACAGTTGTCTGATATATTATTACAGATCAGTGCAACTTTTTCTACTAAGTAATAGAAAGAGCATGACGAGTTGTATCCAATGTAAAAACTCACAATATGCAACTTGAAGTTTCTGAAAAGACAGGATGCTATAAGTATCTGATTCTGTGCATAATAGGAAGCAGAGTGCAGTTTTCTGTATTAAATTATTGCACAGTTTTAATTAGAAAAACTTAGGTTTTTCATCCTTCAGCCATGTTTAAGGTCAATAAATGTGGTCATTGGTTGAGTTGAAGAAGAAATGTTGTGATTATTTTACTTTGCTTGGCGGCTTAGCCTCTCAAATAATTGTATAAGTATTTTGTTGTCTTGAATTAGGATTTGAAAAATTGAAAATAATGCATTTGTCTAAACAAGAACTATCAAATAGAATGATGCCTGGCAGTCAATAGGTGTCCATTATATCCATTAAAGTTCTTGCTGTTTCTTATGATTTTGGCTGCATGATATTGCAGTGTTTATTCTGGCACAGTTGCTGGTGCTCGTGAGGCGTTCTTCCATGGGGTGCCCTCTATTTCATTATCATATGATTGGTGGGCATACTGTTGCACTAATTGTTTATATCAAGGCCATCTCTCATTTAGTTCCTATTCATCCTTTGGCAAAAATCCTCATTTCTCTTGCATAGTAATATTTTGTATTGGAAATCCAGGGTTGGAGGTATAAGCAGCGTGCAAGACTTCACACTTGCTGCTGAGGCTTGCTTACCTATTATTGGTTCGATTTTGTCTGAGATCAAGAAGAGCAGTTATCCCAGAAATTGTTTCTTGAATATAGATCTGCCAACAGATGTTGCAAATCATAAGGTAAAGCGACTGCTGCATAAATGGGGAAACATGAAATGCCTTAGCCGTTTGGATGTGTCTTGTTCTGCTCTCTAGAGCTTTTGTCTCTCTTTAATTTATCCTTTGGATAAATATAACAGTCATTGCCTGGTTAGCATCTTAAGGTGGTAACATTCTCCATCTCATGTACCCATAAAAGGGCTATAAGCTCACTAAGCAGGGTAGAAGTATAATCCAGATGGGATGGACACCAGTGACCTCGGACATGCATGGAGGGAAGATGTTATCGACAATGACAATGGATATGGATTCATCGGTGTCTGCAGAAGCAGATGCATCAACTATGTCTCAGGAACATCTTCTATTTAAGAAAGAAGTAAGAATCTTAAATTTGATTCCTTGTACTTTTGTATTAGCCGTATATAATGCTTTTTAGATTGGTTCAATGTTCTGAACCAGGAAACTTATGAATATGTGTGGTTTTTCCTTTAATAACGACTTAAAATTTACCATTCTACCAGAATCTCTGATAAATTATCACTACTTATTTTTGATATGAGGCCATGAAAACAAATAACACTTGCATGAATTCTGTTGTGTTTGTTGTATTTTTCTTTTGTTATGTATCAATTGAAAATAAATTTTTTCAAATAAAATCTAGCTTTTATTATAAAGATGCTTTCTAAAGTATTCTTACACTTTAAGTTTATTGGTTATATGACTAAAATTAATGTTTTGGATTTGTTGAAAATAATGTTTTTACAATAAAATCTATCTTTTGCTCTAAAGATGTTTTCTAAAGTCTTCTTACACTTGAAGTTTATTGATTTTGTAGGACTTAAATCAATAATGTTTCTGTTTGAAATTTTTAGGTAAGAAGAGCCCAAGTTGATGATGATTGTACAGATCATCGATTTCTGAAGGAAGGATTTGTATGTAGTCTGCTCTATCTAATGGATCATATTCATTGATCATAGGACATAACTAATGCATGATTTTGCCAGATCACTGTTACACCCCTTGGTGCTCTTTCGCCAGCAAATGTGGAATGTGAGGCTTTTTTTGAGGATTGGCTGCCAAATGTGGCTTAATGCGCTTCACTGGCTTCCTAACGCTGTTAGATGCCTTTTGTGACTAATACGTATGAGTTGAGGTTTGTACCTTTCCATTTGTTATGAAGTCTATTAAGAATTTGATTTATTTATTTTGATGATCATATTTTCCATGAAGTGCATCTATGGCATCATATTAGAAGGAATAAGGCATGGATGGAGATGGTTCCCAAGCATTCTCATTTCTTCTATCCTTTTTTTTAGCTTGATGAATTTACCTTGCTTGGTTCCAGTGAATAATTTCTTTAGTACTTTATATTATCTAAGTTTTGATAATGTAAATGACCGTAAATAATTTTAAAGAACATTGAAAAGTTAAAAGCAGAGAAAAAGAAAAAAGTAGTGAGGACAAACTGATTTCTCAGTATATCTGTATTAAACTGTCTTCTTTTGTCAAAGAGTTCTCTTATGTAGTAACAGGATTTTTGGTCAAAGGTGGAAGCTTTTCAATTTGTGGCTTGATGAAATGTGGAAGGGAAATCATCATGACAACGATTCTTATACAAAGTTTGTGAATATCTGTCGTATTAATTCCAAACAGTTCTGGACACTCATTTAAAACATTTTAAGAGTTGTAATTTGAAGTTGTAATGCGAACAACGCTCCGCCAGGTTTTAGCACTGTCAGACTTAGAGAAGGAAAAAATTCATGAATGCACTTCCTTTGTGGACATATTTGACTTAAGATTTATGCTCGCTTGAACTTCGACCATTTAGGTTCACAAAACTTAGCTGTTTTTCTTTTTGATGTCAGAACTTATAATTCTTGTAATAATTGTTCTTATTTTGTGGACTTGCAATTTTCAATTGTGAATCACTCACCAGAATTAGCAAGAGAACATTTAGCCCATACTTATGATGTAGAAGGAAAACATTGTCCTGATTTCTAATCATCTGCTGCCTGTGCACTGATCCACTGTCGATACAAAAAGTATATAGAGAACGCATATTTGTATAAACAAATAGCTGAAGCACTTTTATTTCTTTTGTGTCTGTCATTTTGGCCCTCAACAGGATAGGCTATTTGAATCTCAATAATAAATGCTATCAGTACAAAAATTGCTTTGTGCACAAATTTGGTTTGATTAGAAGAGTGATGAATGTTCTGGACTTATTGCATTTGTTGTTAGACCTTACTCCGAAGCAGATAGAGGACGTGAATGTTTGGATATTCATGGGCATACATACATAAATACAACATGGATATAGGAGTTCTTGTGCTCGCTCATATAGCATAGCTTCTATGATTCCAGGACGAAGTGGAATTTCAGAAAATATGGAGACTAAATTAGAGAATGATTAGGCTGGAAACTGTGGTCCTTACCCAACTGTTTGCAACAGGGAAAATTGTCAGAAATTTAAATGATGAGGAGACCTGTTTCTTGAGAATCAGTTCTCCAACGAGAAGCACACCTGCATGACTCTGCCCTTGGGAAGTAATAGGGTGATTTTGGGCATAATGTTGCTTTTGATGGAAAGGCTTGGGAAGGCTAACTGGTACAAAGATCCAACTTGATCCAAACATTGTGGTAGTCTGCGGAAGCATTAATGTTTAATGTAACAGCGTTGGTAATTATCATAATATCTTAAGCAGCATTTAATCCTTGAAATTTAAAAATCTGCATAGAAATAGCTGTAAAACTCTGTAGTGTCTCGCAAGAAGACTAGTAAGTAATCTTGTACAAATCTATGTAACCTAATATCGATTAACTGAGATATGTCAAAATATCTCATCATATTTATAACAAAAAAACTCATAATGTAGTAAAATATCTTACCATCACGTAATCACCTGCAAACCCCTACAATTAGTGTACTTGGTTCGGTGCTTTCAGTTACCATCTAAATGATTATATCAGTAGTGAAGGTATCGATCTCATAATGTGGATAGTTTTTGTTTTCCTTCTTCACTCTAGTGAAAATCAACCTTTTCCTTCTTCATAATGTAGTAAAATATCTTACCATCACGTAATGACCCGCAAACCCCTAAAATTAGTGTACTTGGTTCGGTGCTTTCAGTTACCATCTAAATGATTATGTCAATGGTGGAGGTATCGATCTCATATTGTGGATAGTTTTTCTTTTCCTTCTTCACTCTAGTGAAAATCAACCTTTTCCTTTTGAAAACGCAGGGTCAAAACACCCAGAAAAAAAAAAAAAAAACTTTAATTCTTGGGCCCACTTTCCTCCATGACCAAATAGACATTCCAATTTATATATTTTGGCTGAGGTGAAGATGTTCAATGAAACTTAAGATTGAACACTTGAAATGTATATATACCGTGTCAATCTAACAGTTCGCTCTAACGGTTGAGAAAACAACTGTTTGCTATTTTCTATAGTCTCTTTTTAACATGAAATTTGATCATTTATGCAGGATTGCTTCTGTATGTGGAGATTATATGCTTCAAACTCAAGTTATTGTCAAGGTCATTCATTTTTTAAGCCATGTCTTGTGCCACCTCTTTGCCTGGGAATCTTAAACTTCGGTAAATGGTGTCAATGTCAAGTAAGAATTGTAGGAGATTTCAATTTTCCCAGTCAATATGAACGGGGTATGTTCACATTTGACTACTGAAAATAATGGCATCTTCCCAATGCAATTTATGTGCAGGATTGATCTTAATGTTGCCCTGTTTAAATTCATTACCCTGTTCTCTGTAGTTAAGGTTCACTTATGGTCACGTTGGGACTGTGCTATTGTGAACTTGTTTTCCTTCCGTTCTGTATTAGCCTAATCAGATCTTCCTCCTTATTCGTAAAATAGTTAGCAAGGAGGAGAAATCTTTCAAAGATGTCGCGTATGTGCCATGTGGCTTGTATCTGTGGAAGCATTTCACGTTTGTTCAAATGGAAAAGATGCTGCATTCAAAATTTGAGAAAAACTGAAAATCTAGTCGGTTGATTTTTTTATCTTTCCTTTGGAATTACTAGTTTCTGTAGATGTAGTTATATAATCATTAAAAAATGACTTTATAGAGCTTTTCATCTACTCGAGTGTTGTCTTATGTGTTGAGTTGCTGCAGGCCTAGAACATTTTTGGCAATCAAATGATTTATAGTGATGTCGAAATGCTAGCCTGTACCTAACTTACACGCACGTGCTTAGTGCCGATAATTAGAAAAGCTTGTGCGATATACCTGCTCGAAAGATGTTGAAAGAAAGGCCTCCATCACCTTACGCATACAATGAGTATGCGTAAATGCTTCTTAAACTGTTCTACGTTTGATGGGGGAAGCCTACATGCAGCCATACAAAATGAACCAACATAAACTGACAAGTATTTTCTTTCTTATTTTCATCTTTCTTCCTCTCTTTTCAAATTGCTGTTTCATGGTTATCTCAGATTGATCGCATGATGGATTAACCCCTTTTGGGTCTGTGAATGGAGTTTCATCTAGTCAGCTGCTATCTCTATTACTCTTACGGAAACAGAACTTTCTTCTCTGGATATATCTTGTGCTTTTCCATCATTTGCCCGTTTCTCTCCTGGCTCTAATCTCCGCTGTGAAGCTTGATGGGAGACTCAGCGAGATTTCTTTTGGGCGATTTCCATATATTGCAATACAATGCACGTCATGACCTTCTAATATCTCGGAAGTCTTTGCAGGCTTTACTTGCTCCTTGCTCGATATTAGTTGTAAAAAAACCACGATGACTCGTGGAAGATCATTTCAAGGCGATAATCATTTTGTTAAAGGGCGGGACGTGAAAATCTCGTGTGGTGTCCCATCCATTTTTGTAGCTTCCTTGGAAGTCAACTTCAGGGAGTTTCGTAAACAAGATGAAAGGTGGGGAACTAACTGCCACCTCAACGGTTGAAACCGACAAGCCAACAATAAGAAGCCAAAATATATACTCTCCATCCAACTACCTCTCATATCCTACTGCTTAGTGCCTTTCAAGCTCTCACTTACTCAAAATGATCATGAAGCTTTCCCTCAAGCTCATGAAGAAGAAGAAGTACCCCTCATGGGATTCTTGAAATTTAAGTTAACATAAGTCAACAATCTCAAGCTTGAAGAATCGAAAACAGAGGACGGAAGAAAGACGGGGCAAAACTATAGAAGGTGTAGAGTCGAAGACAACATTATAATATATTACTATGTACATGACCGGGGGTTTCTAGCGTATCCTGAGAAGTAGAAGAACCCCCTGTGGCCTGGAGCCTTCATTGTTTGGCGGGGGACGGCAAGGATGGCGCGTTCGCCTCCACCAGAATCGACCACAGCACATGAACGTCCTCACACGGGCATGATTTGACATCCTCGTACAGAATGTATATCCCTCTTCCTGTTACAGAATAATGCTGTCAATTTATGTTCACAGAGAGAGAGAGAGAGAGAGAGAGAGAGAGAGAGAGAGAGAGAGAGAATCTAAACAATGTGGAAGTTCAGAGCATGGAAACTAGAGAATCGAAGCAACTGGACACAATTGAAAAGACTGAAAAACGCCACGGAATTCGACTGCCATCTTAGCCAATCAATGGCAATGGCTACAGAGATGTCCAAAGTAAGAAACATGAATTTAGCTGGCAGCCTGCGATGAGAACGTACTCTTGTTCGGAGGCGAGTGGAGACGTAACCACAGCTTCTTCAACGGAGAGAGGAGGGACTGAAGCCACCCCATGAGGAGGAACAGTGAGGGGCGTGGCTCATGTGTGGGAAGAAGAAAACATGAGACTCCAAGCGTATAGAGAAAAGAGGTGGGATAGAGAGAAAGGGAGAGAGAGCAAAGGGAAAAATAAATACAAGACGTGGGTTTTTTGCTTCGACGAAGGGTGAGCTCTTAGATCATCACCCGGGGCGTGTCCAGGACGCCTTTTTCACATTCCCTTGCAGTCCAATCATGCAGACATCACAATAGTTTTTTTTATCTCTTGTTGCATTGTCATTGTCAAACCTTTATCTCTTGCTTCACAAGGATCCCCACCCCCCCACCAATCCCAAACATTTACTCTCCACCCTTCGAAAATAAGACCTTGGCTCCTCTTCTTTCGCTATCGACCCTTCACTTGTACCGCAAGCCTCTTTCTCTCTTCCTTTTTCCCTTTTCGATTTTTTTGGGTTTGGAGGGTTCGATGGTATTAAAGTTTAGTGAAAGTGAGATGTGGGGTTTTTTTTTTTTGGCCTTATTTTATTTTGGGGTCACCTCTTGTGTTCTAGACCCTCATGGAAGAGTCCTTGGCAAGGTTCTTCTTCCCATAAGTCCAATTGTCCCTTTTGGGTTGCCTTGGAAGAGTCAAGAGTGTCAGCCAATTTCCTTGCTTACTCCAAAAGTTGACTCGCTCCTTTTTTGGCATCGTTATTGATTCGACTCCATCCTTTTCAATTTCCCTTAATGTTAGGAGGCTTCTCTGGTCATCTTAACATAGGAAAAAAAAAATAAAAGGAGTGAATCCATATAAGACGTTGAAAATACTAAGGTGATACCAATAATATTGACATTCGATTTTCTAAAGCTCACGACTAAATATAATGATGGTGATCAATTTTTTTTCTCTCCCTCATTCAAAAGCAAGATATTATCATGACATCAGAAGAGGGTCTTAGAGATCTCTCTAGCGAACGATACATGAACTGCGCATTTGTGATTTTCAGATAACTTAATTAGACAACCCATTATAAATTGTTGTCTATTGTTGTCTAAGTTTCAATTCCTTCTCTAGCTATATTGTACCGTCCAACACCTGCCGCTTTCGCTTGTACATGAGTACAATAACACGAGTATGCGCAGGGGAAAAACGTCATTCTCGTTTCTCTGATTCACCACCTACCTGAAACAGACAACTATCCACATCAAGGAACAAAAATATCGTTGACCAACCGGGTTTGGAAGCTCAATTTGCCAAATGATCCAGTAAGACTGAAGGCCCAGTCTAGACGATGAAGTTTCTAGGGCAATTCTCGTGGACATCGGGCCCATACTGTTTCCCACAACGAAGTATGTAAATACGCTTCATTATTATATTTCTGTTGTTGGTGTTGAAAATCATGAAAAACAACACGATGTTCGAATCAGTTAGAAGGGGAAAAAGGTTCTGAATAATTACACCATGTTCATCTTCACCACAGGTCTCGTCAGAAAGTCGTGGTGCGGTTATTGCATAATATAGTTAATTCCCGCGCAAAGCATGAATCGCACCGAATGTCTAGTGTTGGAGATTATCAGGGTGAGAAATGAGAAATCCCAAGCATTTGTACTTGAATGCTTCGAAGGATAAAGGCAGATTTTGGAGTTTCAGTATTGTCTTTTGTTTTCAATACAATTTCTGATTGCTCTTGGAATATAGAGAAATTCACTGCTATATTGCCTTGCTTAACCATTTGCCCCATCCGAAAAGCTAGACCAAAAGGGTTGACGAACTGTCTAAGGCCCCGTTTGGTTCGGTTTTTCCGAGGGGCTCAAAGCCCCCTGGGGAAAATATTTTGAGTTTGGTTCACATATTTGAGTCTCCATTTGTCAAATGCTAGCATTTTGAATGCTAATATAAGGTTTAATGAATTTTTTTCTTTTAAATATTGCCCTTATTGATAATTATGTTTTCCCCTTTTGCCCTTCTCACCACCACTAGCGCTAGTGCCACCACCACCGCCACCAGCCACTCCCCCACCATTTTCCCCTCTCCAGCTGCATCTCCTCCTCCCTTTTCTTTTCTTTTTTTCCTTTTTTTTTCACCTAAAAGTTATTTTGCAAAATATACATATTCCAAACATACTTTCCTTCACAAAATGCCCATTCACTCAAAGATACTTGAAGAAATGGCTTTGCATTTCCCAAAAGTTGAATCAAATGGGCCCTAAGTCTCTCATGGTGTTTACCTTCCATATTTTGTTTTCTTCCACGTTCGTCAAATCCTCCTTGATTTTCTGTCCTCCATACACATTCTCCTTCTGTTTCAAACTCTTTTACATATTTTTCCTCGTTCACACAATCAACAATACCTAAAGTTGCCTCCATGCCTTTCAATATTACTTACATGTCATCCGTAAATTGCAAATTTCGATATAAATGTTATGATTTAATTGCATTTTTAATAAATGCTCAAGACTTAATTGAACCAAGCTCAATTGCACTTTTTAATAAAGGTGTTTTTTTTTGGTCCGAAAGTGGTAATTTTCATTACTAAGCCCCTAAAGGGATCGTAGAAGGATCAGAGTCCGAACAGAAAATTAATAAAGGTGTTGGACTTGATTGAATTTCAACTAGGAAATTTAGATTTGATTTGATTTTGTACATAAAATTTGAGATTTGTGGTATGATTTTCCCCATTTTCTTCTTACTATTTGGTCATAGGAGAATTTGCTTTACTATTGACGTTATGTGTATGCTTTTATAGATGAAGCTTAGAGCAGTTTTTGAGTGATCTTGTGACAAGTTATAGACAAGAAAAACAGCGACTTTTCATCATTAAAAAAAATTATCTCTTATCGGACTAATCAATCAGCTTGATTATCGCAAACTGCTCGAGGCAGTCTCGAGGAAGTGGGTGGACTGTATGGTGATGGTTATGCCTTTTCAAGGAGGTGCTTATTTCTTGCGCTAGCTCTCCTAAACTTTATTAATCGCCACTTGAGTTTCCATTTCAGAGTCGTTTATCAATTTATTCACTACCTAGATCCGGATTTATCTAGCGCACGTCATTTTGGACCGACTGGGTCACTAAACCGGTCCATGTATGCTAGGGGTATTTTCGACTTTTCACACACACATATATATATATATATAATTTTTTTTTTTTCCATTCATGAATTTTAGGTGGGGTAATCCCCAGCATTAGTAACATTTACTCCGGCAGGACAGGTAATTCTTGTGAAGCTCTTCTTTATCGGAAAATTCTTCTATTCCGATGGTCCCCTTCTTGCACATGTACAGCTGATGATCAATACAATTGACCAGAAAATTTCGCACGACTCGCTTTCTTTCACGGTTACAAAATGATTGTGCGAGATGTCTGTGTGCCTTTTAGAGTCGAAGCATTGCACACTTTAAGTAGTCCAATGTATTCCTCATCATCGCGAATAGTACACATCACACAGTCCTTAAATGAGGGCCGCTTGCCTGACCGTGACGAATGGATAAAACCTATTTTAGGCAAGTTAAACAAGCAACCAAAGATCTGATATAACCTAACATGCGATTTATTATTGCATTTCCAATACTATTTCTGCAATCAAGATTCCGACATACTTCAGATTCCGACTATGCTCTTTTACTTTACTTCGCGCACGGGTTCACATAATTTCACTCTATCGCTCGCTCGTTCAATGCACTCGACGTGCAGGTGCGAAGCCAATGTGCAATCTTGGTTGCTGTCATTCTGATTTAAAGGTCGGATCGCCTCAGCGTAACCCATTTTTCTGCAACACCTGCATTGATAAGGTCGCCAATATCTTTACTTAGGCGCATCAAGCTTAGCAATTATAGTTTTCAAAATCCAGTTGGCTTTTGTGCAACCACCTTTAGGTTACACGAGATTTTCTTCGGTTTAATTCGAGGCTGATGAGAAGATGCAACAGAGTCCATCAATTTCTGATGCCTCTCTAAATATAATTAACTGTTTTGATATTCTCTAGTCCCTTTTTTTTGTGAATTCCAACGCCTGAGACCAGTTATAAAACATCAATGTGATTTAAGTCAAATTGCCAAAGTTGGGACTTCCCACTAGGATTGTAGAGTATTGTAGTAGAACTACCACTCCGTCGGTAAAATTATCAAAACTATCCTAAATCTATTGTAACATTTTCAATTCAGTCCTAAACTTTTTTTTTTTTTTTTGACTAATTCAATTCTAAACCTTTTGCAATTGTGTCAATTCAATCCATCTGATTAATTTTGGTTGGCTAGTGTTGATGTGGACGTTAGCTGGCACGAGCCGTCTAAATTAACACCGATGTGGACAATTTTTTAATAATAATTTATTTTTTATTTTTTTCCTTTTCTTTTTCTTTCTCTCTCTCTCTCTCTTTTTTTCCTCCTCCTTCCTCCTTCCTTTGGCCGACCAAGTGCCAGCAAGGTTAGCCTTTTTAGCCAATGGCGAGGGTGAGCCTTGCCCAATGACAGTGAGGTTGCCTTCACCATAATTGAGTGAGGCCCTACCAAATTTGGTGAGGCCTTGACCTACCCATGGCCAGCGAGGCTTGCCTAGGCTAGAGGCCGTGTGAGGTTGGCCCTTCAACCTCGGGCCTTTGGCAAGGCACAACCTTGTCGGATCTAGTGAGGGCAAGCCTTGCCCAACCACTAGTAGCCATCACTAGAGGCCGTGCAAGGTCGCGACCTCTGGTGAGGCACAACCTCACTGGATTGGGCAAGGGCGAGCCTTGCCCAATCACTTGCAGCCATCGCCAGTGAGGTCGAGGCCTTGCCCAGCCATTGGCAGCCCTTGCCAAAGGTCGCAAGAGGTTGCGCACCCTAGCAAGGTCATGGCTCGCCCATAGCCGGTGAGGGCAAGCCTTGCCAACCTAACGGGTGACTTGGGCAAGGTTGCCCAGTCATGGCCAAGCTTTCCTGAGGCTGGCGAGGTCCCTTGCTAGCCTTGATTAGCGACTGGCTAGAGGAATGAGAAGGAAGTGAAGAAAAAAAAGAAACAATTAATAAGAAATTTGAAAAAATAAAATATCATTAAAAAAATTATTCACGTTAGTGCCAACCGGCAAAAAAATGGTTGGATAGATTAAATTGGCACAATTATAAAAGGTTTATAATTAATTTATAAAAAAAAATGATTGAATTGGAAAAATTGCAATAAGTTTAGAACTGTTTTGGTAATTTTTCCCTACTCCATCTATGGCAGAATTAACTAAAGTCCACATTCCTGAGTTTGTAATCCTTCTACACTTAGGTACCTCTAACATCCTTATGTTCTATAGACTGTTCATTTTCGACTTGGTCCATCTAAATTGTAACGACCGTATGGGCGCGCCGATCTCATAACCATTTCTCATGAGACAGAACCATGGATGTTACATAAAACTTTCGACACTATCCGCAAGGTCTGTTCAAGCTGTTGAAGTCTTCATGTCCTTTAGTTTGTTCACTTTCTATTCATCCATCCAAACCCTTTTGACAATCACAAATTTTCTAGTTTGTTCCCCATCCACAAGGTCATTATGAAAGTTGACATATGCCTCGTCTAGTAACTTGTTTAGCATTTGCAAGGTCTATTTGTTAGGATGCATATGTGAATTGTGTTAGAGAAATGTCACATTGAATAAGTGATGTGTTGTAGAGTAGTTAATGTATCCAAGTTAATCCATAACTCATTGGAGTGAAAGTAAATTCAACTAAATATGTTTATAGGCTTGGACCTAAGCTCTCTCTTGATGATCTCTCCAGGTGTAAGTATCAAGATATTAGAGTTGATGGTTGATTAACACTCTTGCACGTCTTGTTGCTAACACTCAATTACATATGTTAGTGTACTAGAAATGTTTTGTCATTCTCAAAACTATAGAGATTTTCCTTGTGAACTGAACCCACTAGAGCCGAGATTGATATGGAGCTGAAAGTAGAAACTCGTTGATACAGATTCAGAAGCTGGCACAACTATTAAAGACTCTTTCCCAGGAAGAGTAAGGAACGGTACTTAGTAATTATATCACTGGTGAAAAGATGAAGATTACTTAATTTGGCCATGGAACAATGATGGCAGAATCTCGGCCAAATCGGCCTGCCATTTTGCTACGCAGAAGAAGAAGAGGCAAATGCCTATGCCATTATCTTCCATTTCCATCATTGTTGAAAGTAAAGGGTGGCATTTAGTGTGGACTGCAGACTGTCCCCACAAGATGATGCACTTTCTTTGAAGCTATGTTCTAATACAGTGGCCAGTGCTGCAAATTCGTTTTAAAAGAAGAGTAAGTTTCCCCTGAATATGTTCTTTGTCGTGAAAATGAATCCACTGAGCATTTGATCCTTGACCGTGAATGGTGTGGGTGCAAATGTGGTTAGGCTGCCTTGGGGATTAGAATCAACAGGGAGGAGATTTCCACCTTTGGTCAGTGGCTTGTTGAATTAGTTAATGCCCAACCGTTGTCAATGGGGGAAAAGAAAGATCTGGTGAGGAAAGTGGCTTTTCATTTGCTGGTATTTATGGAAAGGTAGAGATGATGCAGTTCTTAGAGGGAATTTACTGGATCATAAAGCACTGATTTACTACATCCAGAGAGCTATGCAAGAGGGTGTTACTGGAAAACCAGATGAAAGTAAAGAAGGGGAATGAATTAAGTCGTGATCAAATTCCTGTTAAGTAGTGAATGCCAGGAGAGGGTGTCTCTAAGATCAATTGTGATGGCTCAATCTCAGTGCTGGTGGTGGGATTGGAAAGATAGTTCAGGTCTTAGTGCTGAAGAGGCAGAAGCAAAAGCAATTTGGAATGGTGTGCTGTTAGCAAAAGACAAAGGGTGGGATAATATTTGTGTCAAGATAGACATGAAGATAGTGTATGAAGATATCCTGAACCCAGCAAGCAGAAGTAATTGGAGGATATGAAGATTATTGAAGATTCAGCGGGAAGTTTCTTCTGTTCCTCTGCTTGGTTTTAGTTTCACTAAATGCGAAGCTAAAAGATGTGTCCATTGGGTTGTAGCTCTGCACTTCAAGAAGATATGTCTGAATTGGGACCTTAATCCCCCATCTCCTTTGTTTGATTTGCTTATCTCTGATGATGGTGAGAGGCCACTGCAAGCTGAAATATCTTAGGAAAATGACACAAATAATCCATAAATTTTAGTCAATGTACAATGTAATTCTTAACTTTTAATTCGTTCAATGTAGTCCTTAAACTGTCTCTAAATTTTCAATTTGGCCCCTAAACTTTCAAATTGTTTAGTTTAATCCCTCAACGTTCCAAAAAGAAGTAAAAAATTTCATGTTTACACTATTGTCCAGATTTTAGCTTTTTCTTTTTCAATCCATTTTTTATATCAACAAAACATATAACTATATTTTTATTGCTTTTCTTTTATCTTTTGGTCTTTATAAATATTAGGATAGTTCCATTTAAGTATATCTTAACTTATGATCTCTTTAATTTTAAAAGTAAAACCTCATTTGCAGTTGTATCTAGTTAATTTTTTACTGCTTTAATTACCTAATTTGCATATTTAACTAAATTTAATTAAGAAAACACAAAACACAAAAACTTGAAAATTTTATCTTTAAAAAAATCAGGAACAAGATTTAGATTAATATAAGTATGATAAATCTATATATAAACATATATCATTTCCTAATATACTTATGAACACACTTATATTTAAAATAAAAGGAATAGGAATCCAATATGATTCTAAATGAGATTATACTTTTATTATTATAGAGATCATAAGTTAATATATACTTCAATAAAACTATGGTAATATTTATAAAGACCAAAATGTAAAAAGGTAATGAAGAGATAGCATATATATCATTGATTTAATAAATTAATGCAAATAAAAAGATATTCTAAAATCTAGGGAATGGTGTGATTATGAAAACTAATGAATAGTATTGAAGGACTTATATGACTTTGTTACGGAAAGTTGATGGACTGATTGAATAAATTGAATGTTTAGATATTGGATTGAATATGTAGGAATAGTTGAAAGACCATATCGAACAAATTAAAAGTCTAAAAAAATAACATTACATATTAGACTAAAGTTTAATAATTTATCATTGTTTTGTATTATCACATCAAAACTCCCCATGATAAAGGTCTTGATGATGTCACATTCGAGCTAGTTTTAAATTAACCTTATATAAAATAGATTGATTTTTTTTTTTTACCAATACCAAACAGGATATACATCATATCAATAAAAATAAGATATGATCAATTACAAGTCCACGCTAGTATGACACTAATCCAACGGTGAGTGTATAAATTATTTCTTACATAAATGGTAGATCTAACAAAAGCCGATTAAGATATGTGAATATAACCTTTTGTCGTCAATCTTTTTTATGACATTGATTAAGTGAGTGTAAGATATGAATATGATCTTTTTGTTGTTGAAATTATAGTAGTAGCTAGATTAATTGAATGTAAGTTTAATTAAATATTTTATTGTTGATGCTACCCTACTACTAAGTAAAGTAAACGCAATTTTAACTAAAGAGCATTTAAATAATTTATTTAAATTTTTTCTGGTTAATAATCAAATAGGTTAGACTTTTATCTAGTATTTTCATTGTGAAACAGATTGATATATAGGAAGAAACATAACATGACCATAGCTGAGAAATATTAGAATAAGCTTTTTTTTTTTTTGTCTTTTTAAGATTAATTTTAGTTTACTCCACATCGTCTTTGTGTTTCAATTCATTTTCGTAAGGGTTAATACTATAAAAAAACCCTAAACTAGGATACATGTGACAAATTTACCCTATACTAATTTTTTGACTACCAAAAATTCTAAACTAATACACCTGTGAGAAATTTACCATTTATTAGTTTTTGTTGAATTTTATAGTTAAATTACTGAGTTGGATGACACGTGATAATTGACAGGTATATTCATTTAAAGTTTTACCCTTCATTTGTATTTATAGTTTTTCACAGTATTAATCAAATTTAATGGAAATTGAAGAATGGTAAATTTATTTAGTTTTGAGTTCTTGATGGTTAAAAAATTAATTTAGGGTAAATTTGTTACAAGTATACTAATTTGAGATTTTTCATGATATTAACCATTTTTGTAAGTAATTCTATCTTACTAATTTTAACTTGGGAGTACTGTAAAGACCAAAGAAGATCACTCAAAAGTAGGGGCGATACCCTTAAGAACCTCTAACTTTAACTTTTGGCTCAATTTTACCTTATATCTTCTTTTTTTTTTTGTCTCATAAAGAATTTTCAATTTTAGGTCTAGTCCCAATTCCACCCTAAATTTTTTTGTATCATAAAAAACCCTCAACTTTAGATTTGATACCAATTTTGCCATAACTTTTTTTTTTTTTGTCTCTTAAAATTTTTTCAGTGTGAGGTCCAATTTCAATTTCACCTTGATTTTTTTGTCTCATAAATGATCTCCAACTTTTATTTGAATCCCAAATCTACTCTCCATTAATGTCCGTCAAAATCACCCTTAGTGATTTTGCGCTTGTCGATCTCTCATGCTTCTCTCTTGTGGTTGAAGATCTCATTGGAACAACTCTTTCGGTTGTCAGTTAGAAATTTTAGACGGAGGGTTAATGTGGAAAAATTTATGACCTAAGTAAAAGTTTGTGACAAGTTTTAGGGTCACATTGGGAATGGATGGTAAAGCTGGGACAAGACTTAAAGTTGGAGGTTTTGTAAGACAAAAAAAAGTTTATGAAAGAAATGAAACATGACTATAGTGGGATAAAAAATGTTTTTCGTAGAGTTGAGACTAAGTCTAAAGCTGAAGATTTTTAATAGGAAAAATAAAATAAAATTAGGACAAAAGTTAAAATTTGGATATATATTTCTTTAAAGTATTAAGCTCTCAAAAGGTGATGAATTGTCATCTTCACCCTTTTGTACTAGGAAGTTGGGCAAATGATTTGCTCATTCAGGATGATGATATAAATGATTACCGAACTTTGATTTAACATAGTCCCCAAATTTTTAATTTGTTTAATATATAGCCCAATATGTAATATGGTTTTATGTAATATGATTTTTAAAATTTTAATTTGTTCAATATAATCTAGCTTAGTCCTTAAACTATATGAAAATGTCTAATGTTATCTTTTTATTAATGATATTATATTTTATATTATTAAATATATACCAAAGTCCAAAAATCATATTGTATATTTGTTTACAGTTTAGAAATTACATTGAATAAATTAAAATTTCTGGGATTATGTTGCATGGTGGCCTAAATTTCGGAAACTATTTCCGTCATTTTTCCTCCTTCCAAAGCAAAAAGGCGATCGTGTAAATTCCTTAAGCTCATCCGCGCAAGTCATCGGTGGTGGGCCGGCACGTGCTTCCAGCTTCTTAGGGCGCGTTTGTTTGCACCGTGTTTCTGTTCCCAAGAACAAAAATTTCTGTTTTTTTGTTCCTGGGAACAAAAAAGGAACAGAAACGTGTTTGGGTGCGTTTCTGTTCCTTTTTTGTTTTTTTGTTCCCAGAAACAAAAAGGGAACAGAAATAAGAAAGAAGAAATTTTTGTTTCTTATTTCTGAACACATTTGAGGAACAAAAAAGAAACAAAATTGTGTTCTCCTTTGCAAGCCTCTCCTCCTGCAAGCATCTCCACCGTCGTCTTCTCCGGCGCCTCCCACTCTCCGGCGTCGACAGCCGCCTCTGTCTCGAGACCATCCGGCTTCTCCACTGCTGTCCTCTCCGGCGCCGACAGCCGTTGCGAGCGTCTCCACCTGCGAGCGGGTGACGGAGCTGGGTCGCGGGTTGCTGGGCGGCGGCGGCGGCTGCGGTGCGGGGCTCGGCCGTGGGGTCTCGAGCGGCGGACGTCTAGGAGCGGAGCGGCGAGGACGGCCGGTCGAGTTGTGGGTCGGCGCGGGGTCGACGATCGAGCGGATCTCGAAGTTGTGGGTCACGGAGCGGTGAGATCTGATGCGGTGGTGGCGAACGGAGGCTCGAGACCTGCAGATGCGTCGATCGGGCGTGAGGCGGAGGGGCGGTTGCCGATGTGGTGGAGGGAGACGACGGTGTGGCTCTGGGTCACCGTCGGCCCGGCGCGGCGAGGCCGACCTCGCGCCTGGCTGGGCGAGCTCGATCTCGCCCAGATCCGGCGAGGCTGAGCTCGCCCAGCGGCCAGCGAGGTCGAGCTCGCCTAGTGGTCGGCGATGCCGAGCCTCGCCGGGGGCCAGCGAGCCTCGTCGTGGCTGGGCGAGGTTGGCCGCCCGTCTGGCTGTCACCGACATGGCCGAGGCCAACGACGGCTACTAAAAAGAATAAACAAAGAAAAAGGAAAAAGAAAAAAAAAAAAAAAAAAAAAAAATAAGAAAATAGAAAATAGAAATAAAAATATTAAAAAATTAAAAGAAATAAAAAAATTATACAAACTTACCAAACGTGTTTATATTCTTTTTATATATTTCGAACAGATTTACCAAACACGTTTTTTGTTCAAAAATTATTCTTTCAAAAAAAAACACTTTTTTTATTTCTGTTCCTAAAACAACTTTTAAACAGAAAACGTTACTAAACGCACCCTTAGTCAAACATTATCACACGAATACAACTATGCTAATCCATGGGAAGGTGAATAAACTAGAAAGGAATCCGACAAATTCATCGGCCCCCCTCTGAAAAGTGAACCGTGCATTCGCCTGGCCATCACCATCACCAAGGAATCGTTCGATCAGGATTTGCGTGTTTCCCGCGGTGGGGGCCCAGCACGTGCGGCTTACTGCTACGTAGTCTGACATTAATCCATTAGTTCAAACCAGGTTGGCACACATCGATCGAGGTTTCGTCCGCATAATGAATTCAAGTAGTCAATACTTTATCCGCAGCTCTGACTATTTCACTTTAGATGTTTTAAATAAGCATATCGAGCAATCGATAACATCATCTTGAAAAATACCAAAACAGAAAAGAAGGTGCTATTTATTTTTCATTAGGAAGAGAATTGAAATCGTGAAATATTAAGAAAATTGATAAATATTATTAAGAATCTCAAATCTATACTTGTATCAATTTACCATAATATAATTTTCGCAAGTCACAAAAATCTCAAATTAGTACAAATATACTATATTTATTTTGAAATTAATTTTCATGTAATAAAAAATCCCGGTCACATATTTATTCTAAATTAATTTTCATGTTTCAAAAACTCTCAAATCATCAAAATAAAAGATTAAGAAATGTGCTAAAATCTGCCAATTTTTGTCCAAAGAGTTTTGTCTAGTTTAGAAAATTTGCTAAAATTCCTACTATTTTTTGACGCGAGAATTATTATATTTTCATACAAGCTAACGGTGACACCGTAGATTATGTGTTTTTATGTAAAAAAATCTACGCGAAATATATCGGTAATTACTCTAAAATGAACTTCAGATCGTGTGCAATTGGCTGCTCGTCGATCTGTGTGCAAGGTGAAACTACAAGGAAAATACATAGTAAAGGTTCCTCTTCTCGAGAAACAAAAAGGCGCTTCGGATCTTTTCCCGAAAAGGCATTTCGATTTCCTTTTGGAGTCAGGCTTGTCGGAGAAATCGGGGCGAATAAAGAGATGATCTCCTTCGCCGGGCTCGTCGCGCCGGTCCTTCTACTTGCGATCGCGTGCAGGCGTCTGCAAAACGAGAGATTCGACGTGTTCTTGAGTTTCAGCGGCGAAGGCACTCCAATGGACTTCGCCGATGGCCTCCACGAAGGCCTGGTCAATGCCCAAATCTCCGTATCCGGAGGCCACGATTGGCTCCGCCAAGGTAAGAAGATCGGTCGGGATCGCGTCCGAGCCATCAGGAACAGCAAGATTTTGATACCGATTCTGTCTCCGGACTACGCTTCCGGGAGATGCTGCCTCGACGAACTGGTTCAGATAATGGAGTGCAAGAATGACGGCTCGGGGCATATAGTATTGCCCATATTCTACGGAGTGGAACCCGCGCGTGTGGGATGTCAAATAGATGGTTTTGGCCAAGAGGTTGTGGAGGAACGGAAGCGACGAGCGCTCACGGAAGTCTGTTCCCTGAAAGGATGGGAATCAGAGAAAGTCGCTAATGGGTACTTCATCTTTTTCACCAAAACGTTTTCTAGTTTCTTGTTTTAGCGAGATATTGCTTCTAGAAAGAGGTAGGGGGGAGGATAAATGTTCTACGTTTGGGCCTCTCCGTTTGACCCCGTGTTTCTGTGATAATTCTTATTATAACCGGTAATCTGTTGCATTCATAATATCTTTTTTAACAGGCCACAAAATTCAAAATTTGATTCCAATCCATTTAGTAAATAAAATTCAAGATTCATTAGCCACAAGTTTCTTAGGCTTACAATTTAGAGAAATTTACGAGGTTTGTCATGTGGAGCAACCCTGCGATTGCTATACCCACTTTTATCTTGGCAGATAAGATAAGGAGGCTGGAGAAACCATAATTAACTTGTTTATTTGCTTTTGTGCTCTCCTCAGATACCAATATCAAATTTGTGTTGCCATGTATTTGAAATCTTGTTTTATTTGACAGAGATGGAGGACAATTGGTTGAATTAGTCGTCCGAAAAGTTTTGATAGAGTTGAAGAAAGCGCTTGAGCTGGTTATTACTGAGAATTCGGTCGGGATTAAAAGTCCCATGAAAAGCATTTTGGAATCTGTAGATAGTTGTTGTTCTACCCTGTATGTTGTAATACATGGAGAGGGTGGCATTGGTAAGACAACTCTTGCTGAAGTCATCTACAACAAGCTCTCTGAACGGTTTGATCATCAGAGCTTCATCCCCAACGTTAGCGAGTCATGTAAGTGCAACGGTATCGAATATTTGCAGAGTCAGTTAATCTCGGATATATCCAAAGGAAAAATGAAAGTGTATGATAAGGACCAACTAATTACCATCATCTCATCCAGCTTCAAAAGAAAGAAAGTCCTCATTCTTCTTGACGATGTGAATGCTAAAGATCAGTTAGAGGCTTTAGCTGGAGAGCGAAACTGGTTCGCTTCAGGAAGTAGGATAATTGTTACGACAAGAGATAAGAGTTTTTTTGACTGGGCTAACGTGGATTGCGTGCATCAGCATAAAGAGATGGATGAAGATGAAGCTAAGATCCTCTTTGCTAGACATGCATTTCGAAGGAACTCTCCCCCTAGTGAATTTTTCACTCTATCTCATGATGTGGTATCTACTATTTGCAGGTTTCCTTTAATTCTCGAAGTTGTAGGTTCATTTTTGTGTGGAAAGAGTCGAGCATCGTGGGAAAAGACTATACAAAAGTTGCAAGAGTTGCCTCATATGGAAGTGCAAGAGATTTTGAAGATAGTTTATTGTGCATTGGAGCCTGAACAAAAGAGAATATTTCTGGATATTGCTTGTTTATTGGTCAGGAGTGATGCAAGAATTGCATCGTGCATGTGGGACGCGGGTGAGTTTAATCTGGTGCAGGGAATTGAAGAACTGATATTTATGTCTTTGATAAAAATTGGAGATAATCATGAGCTTAGAATGCATGACGAATTGAGAGATCTTGGTAGGAGTATTGTTTGTGAAGGATATTGCAATGAGCCTGACAAAGGCAGTAGATTCTGGGACCATCAGGAATCATTGAAAATGCTCGAGAGAAATAAGGTAACAATGCATCTTTCTTTTCCTCCCCTAGTCCTTGTTCTCTTGCTTCAAATTATGTTAATTCCTCTGAATGATGTTGATTCTAGTTTCAAAGTTCTTCCATTATATTATTGTTCTTATATTATACCATTGAAGTGATTAGGAATTAGACTCTTGTTGGTTCTAATTAGTAAGTGTTGCAATTTCTACACTCAGTCTGGTAATGGAAAGGATTCTGATAATACCCTCAAGAGAGAAAATAAAAGAAGGAAATTGTGTCATTTTATTGTGGTTTGGATGCTTATGAAAGGAAAGAAAGAAATGAAGGTAATTTGGTTTTTTGATTGAAGAAGAGAGAACGGAAGGGGGTACAATTACGTTAGTATAACTATTTTGCCCTTATCAGTGGCAGTATTTTTATACAGAAAGTAGGGGGCATATATGGAAGAGAGACAACAATATTTGTATGTCTTTCTTAACTCCCCAAAACCTTCCAGATTTGGAGGGATTTGAAAAAGCAAGCAAATTTGGGATTTGAATCACCCCAAATCCCTTCCTTTTGAATCCCTTGAACTAAATATCTCCTACCAAAGAAGGAAACTGTTTAAATCTTTTCTCTCCTTCTCTTATCCTTCCAGATCCCTCCACCTTAACTGACTGTTACGGTTTATCAAGTCTTGACCGTTAACAGTGGGGATGGGCAGATGGCTGGGGCCTCGAGTTGTTCATCCTTGCCCCATGAGGTTGGGCTTTGTCCCATCATTGCCTTGTGCCTAGCGAGGAGCAAGCAGTCCCCATCCTTCTGGGGCCTGCTCCACTTGGGGACACAATATTATTTTTAGTTTTTTCTTGTAGTTATAACATCAAATATGTTAAGGTAGTAGTGACTAGAATTTTAGATTAAAAGTCCTTGCAAATATACGTGATATTTGTGTTTCCAAAAATCCTTAAATCATAGACATGAAATAAGTTGGAAAAGGAATCCTATATTTTCAAATGGTCGGCAAATTAAGAAACTCGTGGGAGATAAAATAAGAAAAAGTCCAGGTCCTAAAGTGCTAAATCTAAATCACATATTTTCACTAAAATAGCTCGTGGGAAAATAGTTTTATTGAATTTCATATCACTTGTAAGTTATAATCTACTAATTGATCTATACTAGAATAAATTAGACTTGTAGCATACATTTTTCTCTATCAATTTTTATTATTTCTTTTTTTTAATCATTCAATCTCTCTCTATCCATGGCTTGGCTTTACTTATTAATCTAAGGTATAGAATCATCAAATCAAACAAACATAAGTATGTGAATAAGATGATAATGTAGGTAACTACTAAATACTTGTAATCAATAGGCTCATTAAATGGTAGGAGCCACTCTATATACATTAAATTAGCTAAATAATTAAATTATTTAGATATGGGGTGGATTGCTGGATTATGGACCAGCAGTGGACTGCTTATTAGCTCTGCCTGTGCTGTGTGTATTTTTGTCGAATATATTAGCGAGCTGACCTAGTGGCGCAGGCAGAGCTAATAAGCAGTCCACTGCTGGTCCATAATCCAGCAATCCACCCCATGCCCTATCTTGGCAAGGCAAATCCACCTCGTTTGAGTCAAGTCCCATGGGGCCCAGGGAATATGTGCTTCCTGTGCTCATCCGTGTAAGCAACAACATACTTATTTATTGGCATAATGTAGAATTTGGCAGGCAAATAATAGAATATAGACTTCTCTAGTACATGAATTGGAGGAAAAAAAAAAAAAACCTGACCCAGGTAAGCCGAAATGAAAATGTATGCTTTTAGCCTTAAAATTAATCTCTCTCACTTATACCTTGTGAGTCTTGTGTTGTATCCTCTATGAGTAAAATACTAGTTCTTTCACCTGTAGACTTACATACTTTTCAATAGAACTTTTCTCTCCTGCATATGTCATAATATTTTGGTGGGGCTATTTCCACCCCCTACAACCTGACTAAATCTTCTCCAGTTTACCAAATAGACGAAATAGCCCTAGGTGGATTCCACATTTATACATTTGCTTTTAATTTTGTTTTGTTTTGTTTTTTTTTTTTTGTTTTTTTTTTCCTGTTGTAAATTTTTTTAAGCTTTAAAAACTAGACTATTAATATTCAGAAATTAAAATTAAAACTGTTCTTATCGTACCTTGTCCATTATTTGCTCAAAGGCTCACTTTGTGGTGAATTTCTTATTGTTTTCTGGCAATATTAGCAAAGTCATAGTAGTTCACTTGGTTGTTTAGATGCAATATTTATGATTTCTAGTCTTTTATTTGTAGGGAACTGAAATTATTCGGGCGCTTTCTCTTGACAAAGGCTACTCAAAGGAAATCGTTGACTTAGACTGTTCTGACAATATAACTGATCAAGGAAGTCAGATTTACACAAATGAACAATTTAAAAATCTACTGAGCTTACGGTTCCTTCATGTGAGTGATGCAAATTTTATGGGAGATTTCAATACAATATTTTCCGAATTAAGATGGCTTCGATGGGAGAGATGTCCTGAAACTTTGAAGTCGACGAATTTTGGTTTAAAGGCATTAGCCATACTTGATTTGTCAAGAAGCATGATTACAGATAACTGGCAAGGATGGAGTTCAATCATGGTAGGATGGAAAAACATTGTTTTCCCTCTTTTTTTGAATAATAATCACTTCTAGATAACCCCATAACATATTTGTTCTTGCAGATGGCAAAAAAACTAAAAGTGCTCGACCTCACTAGTTGCCGTTCTTTAGAAAGCACTTTTTTTCTATCAGCTTTCAAAAGTTTAGAGATTCTAATCCTCAGAAATTGTGACAAGCTGAAGAAAATTGACCCTTCTATTGGAGACTTGCAGACCCTCGCTTCCCTTGACTTGAGTGGATGTTTGTGTCTCAAGGATTTGCCGGTAGAAGTGGGACATTTAAAAGGACTGAAGGAACTTCTTCTAGATCAAACTCAAATACGAGAACTTCCTTCGACAATTGGTTCTTTGAAGAAGCTGGAGATGCTTAGTGCGAAGGAATGTCAATTAGCTCAACTTCCAAACTCAATATGCCATCTGGTGAATTTGTCAACCATTATCTTATCAGACTGTCTTGAGCCTCTCCCAGATGGCATCTGGTCCCTTGTCAAGTTGCGGCGCTTGTCATTACAAAACTGCTGCCGCTTGAGTCGCGAGTCAGTGGTTAAGTTGGAATCATTGACTGAACTAGTGCTAACTGAAACAAGAGTTACAGAATTACCTGAATCCATAGGAAATTTGCAGAATTTGGGAATTCTGAATATTAGTGGGACTTGCATAGAAAAGCTACCAAATGCTTTTGGAAGGTTGAGAAAGCTCCGGCAGTTAGATGCTTCATGGTGCAAAAAACTGAGTGGGGTAATTTCAAGCATCCGTTATCTTTCTTCTCTCCAATGCCTTGATTTGCGTGGTTGCGAGGAGCTTCAATTGCTGCCGAAGCTTCCTTCCAACTTAACAGTTGTCGGTGTCACCTGTAAGAGTGTTGAATTGCCTTCATTTTCTCACTTGATCCATCTAAAGCAACTACAACTTCATTACTGCAATTCTCTCAGATGCATTCCTGAGCTTCCCTCAACACTATTAGAGCTTGAAATTTTGGGATATGAAGCTTTGCAGTTCTTAACCCCGCTGAAGGCTGTTAAAGGTTTCAAAGTATCATTGAAAAGGTTAGACATCATTCACTGCAAGTCTCTGGGCAAATTGGACCTATCACAATTAAATCATCTGAGGCTATTATATGCTCTGAATTGCAAAAATATACTTGAAATTGGAGGTCTTGACAGATTGGATTGCTTGGAAAGCTTGACTATCCAGGGAGGCACTTCAATTGAGTTAGTCAAACCGTTTTCGGCCTTTAGGAAACGGGCATATGAATGAATACATTAATAGACTGGACCTTTCAGATATGGAGGGGCTTCATAGGCTGGGGTTCTTGGAAGACTTGGATATCTTTGGCGCGCTTCCTTAAAGAGGCTGGACCTTTCAAAACTAAAGCTTCTGAAGATATTAAATGCTAGAACTTGTGAAAACTTAGTCGAAATTCAAGGTCTTGGTCAGTTGCAGTTTTTGGAAAAGCTGAATATCTTTAAAGGTTACCAGATTTATGTTGTCTCGGGATAAAGAGTTGGACATTGTGTCTAACTTGATCGGAAGGTTATGGTTGCAGAAAAATTGCCAGAAACTGAGAAACAGCTATTTGATTGGACAATTACATTTTCTGGATGCAAGTCACTCGAAACAATATTAGAGTCACCTGGAAGGTGACTATCAGAATCACGATTCCTTTCATGCAATGATGCATATGCAGATTAGTCATAGATATCAAGATGATCCATATATCTTAACAAATACATGTGAAGCAGGTGAGCAGTATTTTTTTTCTAGTGAAACATGTTACTCATTTTTCATTGGTATTTCCTGTTTGCAATTTTCTTTTTAATGATTATTACCTACTTCTCATTAGTATATCCTGTATGACAGTCTTGTTGTTTCTGTCTTATAAAAACTCAAGGAATCCTGAGGAAGATCTTAGAAGTCAATCCGAAGCTTCAGTAAAATGTTTTTCCCCACCATGCCAGTAATGATCATAGATTGGAAGGCCTTCTAAGTACATAACTTGTCATTGATCTTCAAGTAAGATTCTTTTTCCTCACATGATTTTGATCATGATCAGCATGTGCAAAATAAAAATGCAGCATACATTTGCATTTGCTATTGTGTTGCTTTCATTTATGTAGAAAAATAATATTTTCAATGTCTGATTGATTCTAGAATACTGGAATTAATGACATATGTAGGCTTTTGATTGCATGAACAAATGTAGTATGCTGAGAAGTCACCCTTATCATGGGAAGTACTTTGGCAGCTTGTAGAATATCTTACTAAATCCAAAAACTTTGATGGTCTGTCGTGTTGAGGGATATAAATAAAATCAACATGGAGGACTTGGATGTTGAACTGCCCCAGTACATATTTTTACTAAATTGATCCATTGCAAGATTCACTAAACTTCCTGGCTAATGGAAACTCCTTAATGAGTTTTGTCATGTGCTGAATTTAATCGTTAGTAGAATATTCATGCAATTCTTCTTTCTGCAGACGATCACCTTGCCATTTTCTGTTATGCTTAATTGGGCATTGGAACTTTATGCCACTCAAGGAGGATTTGTTTCGTTGATGCCCGGAGACTAAACCTTCCAATAGCAAGTTATTATTCCCCTTCAGCTAGGAAATGTAATTGAAGAGCCAACTCCCAAAAATCTCGAGGAAGGACCCTAGCTATTTGTTTGAGTTTCAGACTGTTGTCTTCTCATTTTCATATCCATTTGAGGATGAAAAGAGTCTTTAGAGCAAATGACTGCTGATGGTCATAAAAAACCTCTATAAAAAAAAACCAAGATCTTCATCTGGTCAATGTTTTGATGACGGAGGAGTGGCTATTCCTTGGATTCGGGGAACTTTTTCCTGCATGAAAGGTATAATGAAGTACAATGGTATAATTTCTTATTTCTGATTTAGTGACATGGTTTTATCTCATTGCACCATGGAAGAGTCTTACAGTGCATATCACACTGTTTGTACGGAGAATATATGAATGTGCGCTTGTGGATGACTATGTCAGACAACCGGTGAAAATTCCATAATGTTGTCTTCTAAAATTTAGAAGATTCTTTGGACATAACATATTTTCCAGCTACTGCCATTTAAATTTAATAGGCACGAGAATGTGCAGGGAATAACATATACCGATTCTCTGAATCATTACTTGGTCGTCTAATTCAAAATCTGAGCTTTCTTTGGACAACCTCAAAATCCCAAACTGGGAAGGACAGACGACGTGTTGGAAAAGGGAAACCTCACTGAAGCCTTAAATCAGTCTGTACAAGCAAGAGGAATCTTTCTAGAGGCAAAGTACAGGTCGGGATCCTTTATTCGCCTCAAGCCTTGTGGGACTTATGTTGCTCTGATGCTTTGGCTGTGTATTCACAAAGCTCTCTTCAATGAAAGTTATCTACTTTTTCCAACCAAAAAAAGAAAAAAGAAAAAAAGTAACGAGCAGTATGAGAAACCCACTTACATTGCTGAAATAAGGCAATCGCAATTTGGTCTCCGAGAGAGCAAAATAGGTCGGCCCTATTGACTACCTTAGCAAGGTTTTTTCTTCTGCAAATACTGAATTTCCCGGATCTTAGCCCCCTTCATAGCCACTACCTGCGCTAGTTGTAATGAAGCAAGTTTTACTTAGCACTAGTCAAGCACCCTCGCTTTGCACAGAAATTTAAAGGTGTCTAATGCCGTATGTCAAGTGTTATCCATTGAGAATGTAAATATGAAGACTATTTGCTCTTGGGATGAGAAAATACGATTAATGAGGGACGATTTCAAATATTTCATTGCTGTAAATTGCATAAGACTGTTAGGGTGAGAGTAAGAGGACCATTTGTAAAATCCTGGACCCTTCTTTGTTGGCTGGTATCTGCTATCTATGATCTGTCTATCTATATCCTTGGTGGGTTAGTATAGAGTAAACGCTTGGCCCCTTTTTTGGTTGCCATATTGGATTTTACTTCTTCCTTCTTCTTTTTTCTTTTAGCAAAAATATCACTAAATAGGTCCATATACATGTCACATATGTATAAGTTTAGATTTTTTTCGTGACACAAGAAAAGTTGGGGGTATTTGTATCACAATGGGCAAATTTAGGATTTTTAGCGACACAAAAAATTTCGAGGAATTTGTATCAAAATGGGCATAATTTGGAATTTTTTATGGTATTAATTTATTTTTATAGTTAAATTTCTTTTTTTCCCTCCGTTGACAATCTTTGATAATTGGATTGACATTTCGTCCAATTCTTGGACGCCATCTGAGTCTGAATTTCTTTCCTAAAACATTTATTATCTATAAAATTATTCTTTTATCGTTTAATTTTGCAACATTGAAACTTAAACCAATGATTGAGAAATCAAATTGATCGAATGGTAACATGATTTAATCTACTCTAACTAGAAAATATACACTAATTTAATAACATGACAGATGTATGTTGATGCCTTATTTTTCACTAATTTCATCTCCCGTCAGTTGACTTTTGGTAACAAAATGAAGTATAAATTGTATCTTAATTACATAGCTTTAGGGTGTCTTGAACAGACAAAAACAAAACAGACAAAAACAACACTATGTAATTCCTTCAAGTTACTTTTTATTAATGTGAATGGGGTCTCTCTTTAATCACTCTTATAAATACATATCCGACAAATATAATTGGGCTTGATCTGTCATAAACATTTTATCGTTTTTTTTTTCTCTCTGACTCAAAAATTCTACATGATATAAGAGGAGGAAAAAGCATCAAATTCTTTAACATCTCTACCCAAAATCAATACTTTCTTTGATTCAGTCGCTATCTCAACAATGTTTGATACATCTTCAAATTTTTCTTTTTCTTTACCATTTCTTTACCCATCATCTTCTCTTTTTGTTAACCTCAATTTCCCACAACCTCTCAACAATATTATGCTTACTTTCACCTCCTTTCTTCTTTGCTGCTCCAATTTCTGCTGCTGCTCAAATTAAAGTCGTGCATTCAATCTCGTCCTCTCGTCATTGCCAACATCACAAGTGTTATTTACATTAAACTTGATGTGGGAAATTATCTTTTGTGGAAATCTCAATTTGAACATATTTTAATCTGCAACGATCCGTTGGACTACGTGAATGGGTCTTTTTGGTGTCCGTCAAGCTTATCAACGATTAGAATGGCATTGTGGTGGTTAATACCTCATATTCCACCTAGAGACATATCAATGTGCCTTTAATTTGATCAACTTGACTCTCACAATCGATTTTTCCATGAATTTCACGACCGTCAAATATCTTGGGAGATCTGGCTCACTTTAGGACGACGCTATACTAATCACTGCTCGACCAAGGAAATTGGATTGAAACTTACTTTTTAGGACGCTAGTGAGAAATTTGATAAGTCAACGTGCATTTAGTAAAATTTCTATTTTTGATAACAATTTATGTTTGAAATATTTTTTTTTTTCCATTTCTATTCTCTAGACAAGTTTCTAAACAAAAGAACTCTTTTGGTAACTGAATAGAAATGCGTTTGGTACAACATTCAAATTTTTATTCACAATTTTTTTCATTTAATTATAAAATGGGGAAATTACCCAAACATTCATAAATCTATTGCAATTTTTCCAGTTCAAGCTTGAATCTTTTTTTTTTTTTTTTTTGCTATTCAGTCCTAAACCTTTTATATTTGTGTCAATTCGGTCCATCAAGCTAATTTTTGGCTAGCTAACATTGATGTGGATGCCGGCCAACGCCAGCTTGACGCTGATTCGTTATTTTTTAAATTTGTTTTACTCTCTCTCTCTCTCTCTCTCTCTCTCTCTCTCTCTCTCTCTCTCTCCAGCTTGACAATGATTCGTTAATTTTTAAATTTTTTTTACTCTCTCTCTCTCTCTCTCCACTTGACGTTGATTTGTTAATTTTTAATTTTTTTTTACTCTCTCTCTCTCTCTCTTTCTCTCTCTAATTTTATTTTCTTCTTCCTTTGCCCATTCCAGCAATTGGCTAGAGAATGGGGCCAACGTGGTCGACCTTGTTGGCCACTGGGGAGGCTCGCCCTTTCTGGCATGGGCGAGGCTCTCTCTCTCTCTCTCTCTTTAATTTTCTCTTTTCTTCTTCCTCTGCCCAGTTTGGTGATTGGCTAGAGAATGGGGCCAACGTGGTCGACCTTACTGGCCATTGGAGAGGCTCGCCCTTTCTAGCACTAGCGAGGGTGAACCTTGGCCACCCTTGGCAAGGACTCGCCATACAAGGACTTGCCATCATAGCCGAGGGTCATTGGGTGAGCTTGACCTCGCCTAGCCATGGCAAGGCTCACCCTCCCCCTCACTAGATCTAGGCGAGGGTGAGCCTTGCCCAACACCGCTCGCCCTCATTGTTATGGCACTAGGCAAGCTCAACCCTGTCCAATTACCTTCACTAACGACGGCAAGTCCTTGCTAGGGGTGGCTGAGGTTCACCCTTGCAATGCCGATGAGGGCGAGCCTCGTCAGTGGTTGGTGAGGTTGACCTTGCTAGCCTTAGCCTTTATAGTCGTTGGACTAGCAAGAGGAAGAAGAAAAGAGAAAATAAAAAAAAGAGAAAGAAAAAAGGAAAAAATTGAAGAAAATTTAATAACTGACACATTAGTGTTGGCCGAATGATTGGCATCCATGTCAGTGTTGGTCGGTACGCCAAAATTGGTCGGATGGATTAAATTGGTGCAAATATAAAAGATTTAGGACTGAACTGAAAAAATTGCAATATGTTTGGGACTATTTTGGTAATTTTCCCAAAAATGTTAGTGGAGACTTAACAATTTATGCTTGAATAAAACTGGACTTGTGGAAGGATTTAATTTATCAAGATATTCTAAGATTGCCTTAGAAAAGCCAACGTAGTAGTTAGTAAAAAATGAATGGCTGGAAATGGTTGTAGAGAGTTCCATTGATTTATAATTCGTAATGTGAACAGGTTGACAATATGTTGTTGGGTATTAGAATAAACTGGTGCATCGACATTCTGAGCTTTTTTTGGCTATAAGAAGAAGAGCAACATTGCTTGGTAGAATGGGCAATGATTGAACAATTGAGGGTGGAGGCGATCTTTGGTGTGCTTATTTGCACAAACTCATCAAGCCTTCAAGCAAATGACATCGGAAATTCATGGAGCATTGGCTTATTTGACTGCTATGAACGCAAGGCAAATAGTAATGCAAAAGACTTGTTTAGAACAATATAATTTTCTATTTAAATAGAATTGCGGATGATGTTGAAAGATGTCTCCAATAGAATCTTAAGGGAAGAAGACTACAATCGCCAAGCTTTCGCAACCTAATATTGTCTCTAAAAGAAAATGGCATTAAAAAATCATATAGTAAAGCCCTAAAAGCTCGTTCAATTTTGAATCTAGTATTCATCAAAAGATTTTCACATTTTTTTATGCTAAACTAATTTTAAACTAAAATTAACACAAAATCTAGTAAAACCATTTGAAATCTAATTTCTAATTTTTTCCTAAATTATTTATTTATTTATTTTTCAAAAAATGAGGACCCAGATTGGGTTAGGAGCTGTTGATTGTGTAAAGAGGAGCATTATGTTACATTGAGTTTGTTTTTCTAAAATGGCCTTATTTTTCTTTTTGTTCCCAAGAATAAAAAAGTAAATTTTTTCTAATTCTTGTATCTATTGCAAATCTGTTTCTTAATCATTGATATGTTCTATGGAACATAAAAATTAGTTGATATTGCCAAATGAATTTCTATATTTTTTGTTTTGTTTCGGGAAACAAAAAAACAAGAAAATAGAGAAAAAAATATGGTTACCAAATAGGGCCTCAACGTTTGATTATGTTTGGCATATGAAGTCAATTGCGAATGCAATGAATTGCTCTGTTTTTGATAAGGACCGGTTGATTCAAGTCTTCAATAGGCTTTTGTACGAGTACGATTCCTTTGTCATCATGGTTATCAATAGCTTTATAATTCTTTCATTCGCTGATATGCAGTCATGCCTCCTCATTCAAGAAAAACGATTTCTCTGAAATCGAATGCTTCAATTGTCGACGGTGACTTGAGGCGGATCATCGGTTAAATTCAGCATCTCGTCATTAGTTGTTGACAAGGCGCCAATAAGCGCATCATTGCTCTTATTATTAGCAGGTTGCCGTGGAAGCACGACCTCAATTTGGGATGAAGTGGGCGCAAGAGCCGAAGTGACGCTTGTCTGAAGAGACTCGATTTGCTTCAAAAGTTGTTGAAGCATGCCAAGCCCTAGTTTCATCTGAGTCTCAAGTATAGCAATGCGACTTTGATCTTCCGTTTTAGACATCCTTGCGTTAGAACAAGCACGAATAGGTGATCTTTGAGAAGCTGTAGTGCAGAAGTGTTATTCAAATTGGAGAAATGAGACCGTAAGCATAAGAGTCTAAAAGATCGGTCCTTAACAATGATCGAACGTCCACTTTATTTATTCAAGAAAAAGTTCGTACATGAAATCAACTCCCGAAAACATGAACTTAGTAAAGTCAAAATACGTTTTTTTTTTTTTGGTCAGAAAGATAGCTTCATTCATTAAACCGGAGGAATACAACCTGCGGCTAAAGCATCAATAATAAAAAGTTCTAACAACAGAGAGGGAGGCAATATGGGCCAGTCTTCAGATAGGGCCCCTATTCTATGAGCCTTCGCGGTCCAGTCCGCTGCACGATTCGCTCCCCTTCGGCAGTGAGCAACCCTAGCACAGAGAGGCTGCGCAGGATAGTTGTAGCTTCCTCGAAGATGGACCGAACCTCCCATGGCGGCGAGGTAATGTCATTAACCGAGTCAACCAAAATCACACTATCCGATTCAATGATCAGTTGGTCTTGACGTCGACCAGTTGTTTACAGATGGCGAAGGGTGATAAGCAGTGCCATGAACTCCGCTTGAGGAGCCGAAGAAACAGCAACAGTCCTGGTAAGTCCATCGAGCATTCTACCGCTCTGATCTCTGCAAATACTGGCTATTGTGCCAATATTGGTGTGTGGCTGAAAAGCCCCATCAATATTCACCTTGAATGTACCGGGATCTGGGGGTCTCCACAAGTCACCAATGTTGATCACCTGTCGCGCTGTGTCTGTAGGATGAGGAAAGGAAAACAGAGTTGATCGAGCTGCTATGAGAGCAGAATCCACAATCTGGCGAGGATCTAGCGGTTGTTGGCTGAAAATAAAATGATTCCGCGCCTTCCAAAGATGCCAGAGAACGTATGCCGAAGTATTTGAGTCAGGTGAGTTCTGTTGATTCAGTAACAGTGCTGCTAGCCAATGTTCTATGTTGTGTATAGTCTGTATGTGGATAGGGAGGTGTTGTGCTAGAGTCGACCAAACAGGGATGGTTATAGGACAGAGCAGAAATAGGTGAGTTGTTGTTTCGGGTATGTTATCATGGCAAAGAGGGCAAAACGGTTTTGAGGTTATATGACGATGAAAAAGGTTAGCTTTGGTGGGTAAAGCATTATGGCAGAGAGCCCAAATAAAATATTTAACTTTGGGGGCTATTTTTAATTTCCATAGATGTTTCCACATTGATTGAGGGAAAGGGTAAGTATGCGAACCTTGGGACTGACTTTGGTCTATTGCTGTTTGCCGAAGTGCATGATACCCACTTTTGACTGTATAATCACCATGTGTAGATTTTGTCCAAATCAGCTTATCCTTGGTATAAGAGGGGCTGATGTGGATTGTAAGGATCTCATACACTGTGTGATGATCATAAAGTCCATTAAGAATAGAAATATTCCAATCATTAGTCCGGACATCTAGTAGTTCAGCAACTTTAACAGGTACATTTTGATTTGCCGGGCCACCCAAAATACCTTTGGGTAGCCAACGGTCTTCTCTTATTCTGATTCTTTGTCCATCACCTACTGACCAGCGAAGCCTTGGACTAATGGAATCCCGACCTAATAAAAGGCCCTGCCATCCCTAAGAAGGTCTAGTCCCTCTATCAGCAGTAAAAAAATCCCGAGAGTGGAAATAAATACCCTTGAAAAGCTTACTCCATAGAGCTGTTGGATTTTGATGCAGACGCCAGGCTTGTTTTCCGAGTAGAGCTTTATTGAAATCCAAGAGGTCCCGAAATTCGAGACCACCTTCAAACTTACTTCTCTTAAGCTCCTCCCATCATGTCTAGTGAATCCCTGATTTAGTAGATTCATTTTGCCACCAAAAGCGTGTAATTCTCTTTTCAATGGACATGCAAATGGAAACCGGAATTTTGAAAATAGACATAGCGTACTATGGGATTGCTTGGACCACTGCTTTTATAAGGATTTCCTTCCCCCCCTTGAATATTAAATGTTCTTTCCAGCCTTCCAGTTTTTTATTCACTTACCCAATAATCCAAGCGAACATATCCTTTTTAGATCGTCCTCAGTCAGAAGGGATTCCCAAATATTTGCTAGTTTTGACTAGAATTGGGACTCTCAAAGCATTGCCCAAATTTTCCTGTAAGGCAAGAGGACAAGTCTTGGAGAAATAAATCCCAGATGTGTTCCGATTAATAGCCTATCCCATAGCTAAATAGTACTGATTCAATAAATCGGCGAGATTTAAACATTCCTGTAGTTTGGTGTTAATGAAAACTATAGCGTCATCAGCAAAGAAAAGATGAGATAAGACATGACACCACCTATTTAGCTTAATGCCTTTGAGATTGCCCATGTTGATAGCTTGACTGATTAGATTTGATAACACATTAGCTAGAAGTATAAATAAGTAGGGAGAAAGGGGATCGCCTTGTTTGATACCACGGGTCGGCTGGAAGAAAGGGAGCTGTTCACCATTAAAACGCACACTGTAAGACACAGTTGTAATACATTACATCACCCATCTAACCCATAGGGTGGAATCCCAACTTCAATAGATAAGTTTCTAAGAAATCCCACTCCACATGGTCATAAGCTTTTTGCATGTCCATATTCAGTACTGCATGAAAATTTTTCTGGCGTTTTCTAGTGCGCAACTGATGTAGCACTTCCTGGACGATGAGAATATTGTCTTGAATTTGACGTCCACTAACAAAGGCACTCTGCTTAGGAGATATCAATTCAGGGAGCCAGGGCTTAAGTCTATTTGCAATCACTTTTGAGATAATCTTGTAGGCGTAATTTCAAAGATTAATAGGGCGGTACTAGTCTAGGCTTTCTGGATTTGAGACTTTGGGAATCAGAGTAATGGTAGTTTGATTATGATCTGAAGGCATAACCCATGTTGCAAAGAACTTCTGTACTAGTGGGATAAGATCAGCACGCAAAATATTCCAATGAGTTTGATAAAATAGACCATTTATATCGTCGGGTCCGGGTGCTTTTGTATGTCCCAACTGAAAGGTGGCTGCCCTGATCTCTTCATCAATCACGGCTGCTGTCAATAGGTTATTCATAGTAGAGGAAACCACTAGTTGGCATTGTTCAATGATTGGCTAGAAGTTTCGGTGACCTATTGTTTGGTAAAGGTTGGAGAAGAATTGGAGAGTCATATGCTTCAAAACACTGTCTTCCCTAATCCATCTCTGATCACTATCTTTAGCAAGCGAATTTTGTTTCGCTGTCATCGTTGGATAGTTGTGGCGTGAAAAAACTTAGTATTTTTGTCGCCCCATTTAAGCCAACTTATTCTAGAACGCATTGCCCAAAATTGCTCCTCTTGCTGTCATAATTTTTGTATATCCTCCTTTAATTCTTGCTGCCCTCTTATCATAGTGATTGTGTGGCTGATTGATGATATCCTAGAGTTCTATTTGGAGTATGGCAATTTGGTTTGTGGCTATAGAAAACTTCTGACGACTCTATTTAGTAAGGGCTAGTGAAACCTGCTTGAGTCGTTGAGTCGGATTCTTAGTAGTGCTATGGCTAGAATTCCAGGATTGCTCGATAACTTCACTGCAGTCCTTGTCTTGTAACCAAAATGCCTAAAAAAATGAAGGACTTTTGATGACTTCTTTGTATAACATCAGTTGTTAACACTAAAGGACTATGATTAGAGCCCACAGCAGGTAGCGCAATCACTTCAGCTTCAGGGAAAGCAATACGCCAGTCATATGTACAAAAAAATCGACCATGTAAAAGCACAGCCTTTACTATCCATGTCCATAAATGCACAGTCTTGTATAACTTGTCCAAAAGAAATCATTCGATGAGCTTCTGCTGATCGCTTGCCAACCTTTTCCCAATGGTACATTACCTTAATAAAATCCCCAAGGCAAACCCAAGGTAAGGTATTGGTAGCAGCAATTTGTCTAAGTATAGTCCAAAATAATTGGCGAGGTTGAAAAGCCGCAGGTGCATGGACACATGTAATGCACATAGAGATGCCACAAGTAGATTCCATACAAGACATGTCAAAGAAAGCTTGAGAGGATTGAAACATGGTGACCGTTATATCATCCTGCCACTTAAGAGTAAGCCCTCCTGCTATACCAATCGGGTTCATAATATAAGAGTGACAAAATTTCAACCTTCATTGAAGACGAGTGATCACTTCCTCACTATTTTTTGTTTCCATCAAAAATAAAACATTAGGCTTTTCTTTGGCCACAAGGGCCATTAGGGTACGAACTATCAGGGGAGAGCCCAACCCCTGACAGTTCCAATTAATAATCTTCATTTGTGCTGCGGCGACTATTTAGGGCCAGCCGCCATTGCCCAGTGATCAGCCTCATGAGCCAACAAAACAGGTGTCTCTAACAAGTTGCAACCATCTAGCATCCCTTCAACAGGGCTACGGAACTCATAAGGAGTATAACGCTTAGCCTTCTTAGCTGCACCTTATTTTGTGGTAAATCTGATATGCTTGAGTTTCCTGGTTTTGGTGGGAACCAGGATAGTGTCATTGGAAGCTTTGTTCATGTGAGATTGAATGACAGAGGTAGCCTGATCTGGAATTTGCTGAGGGACCAATGCTAGATGAGAGAGCACTGTATGCTGAAACTCACTACCCTTTTCTGATGCAGGTGGTATTATGCTTCGGGATATGTCAGAAGGAGCTATGGTCGGACGTTTTGTCCCCTGTATAGGTGGCTGCTGGATACCAATTTCTGATGCAGCACCCAACTATATGTGCGGAGGCAAAAGTGCTGTTGGAGGGGTTTCGGGAACAATCTCATCGTCGGTAAGCTGGTGCTCCTCATAAAATGTTTTCTAGTAAGGGCTACATTCTTTTACTTCAGCCTTTAACCATTGTCCATAAGCCATTTTCTCTTTCCCTTCCATTTTGGCATCAGTAAACGGAATATCCTTACAATACATAGCATAGTGACCTATTTTCCCACAAGAATAACAGAAATGCGAGAGTCGTTCGTATCGAAAGTCAAGCCAAATAAGCTTCCCGGCAATTCGAATTAGTTTTCCTTGTTGTAATGGTTGGTTGAGATTGATATCAACATGAGCCTGCTATGCCCTCTTTAGTATCCAATTTAACTTCCAGCACCTTCCCTATATTGTTCACAGCTCGGCATATCATGGTGTCAGAATACCATTCTAGTGGCAGCCCATATATATGTACCCAAAAGGCACATGTGGAGAAATCGTAGCAATGAAGCGGCGTAGTGGGTATCCATGGTTTGAATATTACCAAATGACTGAAAACAACCAAGGACCCCCAAACTGTACTCTAATTTTATCATCTTTGGATTTGAACTTTGCAACGTAAATGTCTCCCTCACCTAAAGTAATTTCAACGTGTTGAGTCCTCCAAGCCTTTTTTAATGTAGTCTGGAAAGCTTGTAAGTTCAGAGAAGTAGCGGAAGAGACTTTACCGATGAGCATCAACTTACATTCGTCTATTTTTGCTAGGGGTGTCAGGTCATTCCAGTCTTCAATTTCATGCGGTGACCATAGTCGACCCAGTCGGTGGCAGAGAGCAGCAAGGTGAGGGTCCTGATTATCGCCGCTTGGTTCCATTGGTACGAGATCCGTTAAGAACGGACCATAATTTGCTCAGGTTGGAGGTCGAATTCAACCAAATTGGGAAGATCGGAGGCCATGCATGAGAGGCAAAGCGAGAAATTGTGGATCAGAAGGTAGGAGAAGATGCGTGAGGAGAATGGATGCCTCGACAGAACCCAGGCAAGGAAAATAGGGAGACTAACGGAAGAGGAGGGGGAAAGAGAGGTTAATTGTGAAATTGTCCATCTGAGGAGCTGATGAGAGGATAACAGAAACCATCGAAACGACAATTAGAAAAGACGAAGGTTCGGTCGGGACTACCATGGCGGTAGGGAGGAGCTCTGCATCACGAGAGAGAATACTACCATGGCTGTAGGGAGATGCCTTCTAGCTTTGAAACAATCATTTTGAGCCAATTTTAAATAGCTTGGTCTATGCCGTTTGTTCTCTCAAGCCAAATTGGTAACGTTAGCTTCAACTTTTTCCAACTTCCCTTCGAGGTGCTCAATGAGTGCTTCACAAGTAGGCTTCAATGACACTTTTGGCACCACGGGAAGTAAAGTAGCGGCCATTTGACGTCGGCAAATGTAATGGATAGAGGCATCATGAATCTCTGCATTTCCCTCCAAATCTTCAAGCAGACTGTCTCTTGTAAGTGACAGTTATCCCAGACACTTTTGATAGTTAATCTCCTCTTTGTATCCCTAATCTTTGCAGATGAACCACTAAAGGAAAGCTTAAAAATTACTAAGCAAACACTTAGTGTGGATTCTCCCCAACTCTTACCAATTGCAACTTTGGGGTTTTAATTTAATTATATATGCAATTTAATTTATGATTCGCCACTAATCTATTAAAGGTCGATTTGAAGCCCAAGTAAAATGTATTTCTACGAACCAAAGATCCATGAATACAAGGAGGCATAAGAATAGTAGAAATACCAAAAGTTTCGTATGGTGATCACTTTAGTGCTAAAAGGTTTTGCCAGTGTCAAATTGAAAAAAAAAAAACAAAAACTTAAGTGTCTTAAGCAACAAATTCTAGCCAAAAATATTATATGGCTTTTTTTAATTAAATATTAATGTCTAATGGTTTTTTCATAAAAAAGAAAGTCCACATAGACGATGAGGTGGGCTTTACTCACAAAGTGACGCCACATTAAAGTAATTTACTCTCTCTCTCTCTCTCTGTCTCTCCCCTCTCTATTTTCTTCCGTCTCTCTCCTCTCCTCCGCTAGGCACCTCATATTATCACCATCTGCGACGACGACATCGCTAGCAAGGTCGCATTTTTGCCGTTGCTTCTCCCATCGCCTTGTCTTTCTCCTCCCAAACGTTGCCGTTTCGCTTTTGGCTCGGAGGCGTTGATGCTATCCTAGGGAAAAGAATGGAGATCAGATCGAAAATTGAGAAAAAAAAATCGATAATTGAGACAAGCTGAAATGACCAGGGTCACAGTTTTACCTTGGAGACGATCTAGGACTCGAGGAAATTGGCCAGGTTCTCATCTTCGTTGTCCAAAGTCAACATGGAGGAGGATCTTCCGGTTGGGGATCAATCAAGTCACGATTTTTGAGCATGCCGGTGGTTAATCCGATCTATTGAAGACTCCGCTGAGATTTAGTGCTTGGGTATTCCTACAGTGTGGGAGGGGAAAAATGTGTGTGTGTGTGTGTTTTTTTTTTTTTGGGAAAATCGAATTAGTGTTTCGAACTTGAGGCAAATGTAGACAACGTGGTCTTGGGGTGTATATGTTGACTGGGAATCCGGCGAGCCACGTTGGAGAAATAAATAAAATATAATCACGTCGGATTTCTGGCGATCCAAATTGAAGTTGACAATTAAGTGATAATTTTCTTTAAAAAGTAGTATTTAAGTGATTTGAAAAAAACTTTTGATACTAAAGTGAGCGCTCTATGAAACTTTTGTCATTTCTAGTGTCCTTATCCCATTGGAGATAAATTTTGATGCCATTTCGGTACATTTTTTTCATTATTTCAAAATGTATTTTGTAAGTACTATAAGAAATTTATTATAAACCACTAATATGTGAGAAGTGATCATGCAATAATTTTATACTCAATAATCAAAGCCTATAAATAAATTGTTAGAAAAGGAGCAACGACTTCAATGCATTAAGCAAACATGATATCATTATGGTAATGCTCCCAAGTCATCTGCAAGATATTAATTAAAAAAAAAAAATGCATGCATGATCTAAACATGATTCCTAAATACAATGATATCCAATCTTTTTAAGTTTTTCTATTTAATGGACACAATTTAAATCTAACTATATCTACGTGAAATTTAATTTAAATTATTGATATGTGATATGAACTTTAAATAAAATCTGTATGTGACCTAATTCTTATGACAAGCAGAAGAATCTTAAATTATCTAAACATGACATGCAATTTGATTTATGAGTCTAATCATGTATTCACTACATGATATGGATATAATGACGCGGATATTATGATGTGAATATGATGACCTGGATATGAATATTATTACATGGATTTTAAGTATGTGATTACTAAATGGCATGTAATATATGATATACAATTTACGTAACTATATGACATCAGCATGCTATAACAAGGCCTAACTTAAACTAGAAAATAATATAAATTAAATCCCAATCTAAATTAGGCAATTTCCTAATTTACTACATGGTTCCTAAATATGCAATTTTAAATTAGGAAACTTATTGTGTGCAATCTGTCTAATTGCAATGTATTTTTTTATTATTTTAATAATAGGAAAACTTAGCGACACGTAAAATTTACCACATAATAAAATATTCATCCTATCCAAGATAGGAATATAAGGTAATGGAGGATCCGATCTTGGGTTTATGCACGACTTGAAAGGGGAAAATGCCTAAAAACTTCTCCAATTCAAAGTTAGAACCGATAAGAATTCCAATTAGGCAATTCAAAATTTAATTAAAATATAATTCAAGAAATTACCTAATCGGCCTTGCAATTCCGAGGGAACTAGTGGCGGGGATTGTTCTCAGTGACTGGCAAAGGGGGCGGCCGCGTTGAGGCAGCAATTGTGATGACTATAGGGCTCACGGATAACTCTACCAGGTGCGGCAGTGAGACAACAACGATGAAGTGAGATGGAATTGCGGGATGCTCATCAAGGCGTTGCGGTTGGGGCAGCAGGCACGCTAGCTCACGGCGAAGTGGCTGAGGACCGACTTGGTAGAGTTGAAACAATTAGTAAATTAAGTTGGATTGCAATCGATCTTATCAGAATTCTAATTGTTAAAATCACATAATATGTAGAACGTAAATAACACAACAAATGAAAAAAAAGAAAAATGACACAACAGAATATTTTACGTGGAAAACCTAAGATGGGAAAAACCAAGGAACACTAATTTAAAAACTCTCTACTATAATCAAAGGATTACCATTAACACTCTAATGGTATTTCTCTCACTATAAATCCTCACAGTTGTCATAAAACATATCATCTCTTGAAAAATTCTCTAGAACTCTTGTGTTTACTCATGTTGTTGAAAACTTCTCTCTGGAGTATTTTTTGGAACATATTGAAACCTCCCCACTCAAGCCTTTTTGTTTATATTGGTAGACCTCCATCCAAATTAGGAATCCTCCCTAATTGATTTGGTAATCACATCTCAATTAGAAATCTCCTCTATTGATTGAATTCTTCTCATTTGGGCAATCACCAGAATTTATTCTTTCTTGGTATTATTTCTAAATAAGACTCATTCTTATTTATATTTTTTCCTATTCAGCGTCCTACCATAATAGGACTCCCTCCCATTAGGTGTTCTTGATGAGTAATTTTCAGGATATTCCAAATCGACTCTTGAACATGTTAAGTTGCTACCAACAAATCTCCCCGTAGCTCATCATGGCGGGTCTTGAACTTTCTTATTACTTTGTTAAGCCAGCCTCCTTCCTATAGAATTTTAGTTTTTCCCTAGGTAGAGTTTGTCGACAGATTAGCACCAATTTTGTCCGTGTGGATCTTCTTGAGCTTCAATTGCTTCTTTTCTAGCACTTCTCGTATTCAGTGATACCTGATATCAATATGCTTCATCCTTGAATGAAATGTTGAATTTTTACTTAGATGAATAGCGTTTTGGCTATCACAATGCACAATATACTCATCTTGCCTGTGCCCTAACTCTTGCAGAAATCTCTTCATCCACAACATCTCTTTGCTAGTATCGGTGGTGGCTATGTATTCAGCCTCTATTGTGGATAGTGCAATGCACTTCTGTAGTCTTGATTACCAAGAGATAGCTCCCCCTGCAAAAGTCATTAAATAACCAAACATAGATTGCCTAGAATCTACATCTCCCACTATGTTTGCATTGGTAAACCCCTCAAGTATCGGTTTGCCATCACCAAATACAAACACAAACTAGATATACCTTTAAAATACCTGAGTATTCACTTGACAGCCTCCTAATGTTATTTGCTGGGGTTTAACATGTATTAGTTAACAATTCCAACGTCATACCCAATGTCCGCTCATGTGCACACCATTTCCGATGGTAGAGGCATAAGGAAACTTCAGCATTTCTTCCTTCTCCCTTTCATTTGAGGGACACTACCTTGTGTTAAGTTGAAAATGATTGGCCAAAGGTGAGCCGACTACTTTAGCATTGTTCATTTTGAATCTTTGCACAACTTTCTCTATATATCTTTCTTGGGATAACCATAGTTGTCCACAAGCTTTATCACACGATATTCTCATCCCAGGTATTTGCCTTGTATTTGCCTTCCTGGCCTAAGGTCCTTCATGGTGAATTTCTTGCTCAAATCCTCCTCGAGCTTTGTAATTTTTCTGACATCTTGCCCCAGGATACATATCATCAACACATTATAGAAGAATCGGAGTATCACCGTCATTTAACTTCTTGATGAACACGCAAGGATCTCCCTTTGTCTTTTTGTATTTATTCCTTTTCATGAATGAATCAAACTTCTTGTACCATTGTTTTGGAGCTTGTTTGAGCCCGTAGAGACTCTACTTCAACCCGAATACAAGATTTTCTTTACCTTTGGTCACAAAACCATCGGGCTGCTCCATATATATCTCCTCATCAAGATCACCATGCAAGAATGCTATTTTAAGTCAAGTTGCTTGACTTCCAAGTTCAAGGTTGCCGCCAAATTAAGAACTACTCAAATGGATGACATCTTTATAATATGAGAGAAAATGTTCTCATAATTAACTCCCTTCTATTGATCGAAACCTTTCACCACCAATCTTGCTTTGCAACGTGGTTTAGGACTGTTTTCTTCAGTCTTCAACCTAAACACTCATTTGTTTTTGAGTGCTTTTCGGCCCTTTGTTAGCTTCACCAAATCATAGTTGTGATTACATGCAAGGATTGCATCTCTTCTTGCATTACTTTTATCCATTCCTTCTTGTGAGATCAATTTCCACTTCTTGAAAATTCTCGAGTTCTCCCTCATCAATTGGGGAGTATTTTCTATTAGGTTGCTTCTCTCTTGTTGATCTCCTTGGCTGCTCTTAAGGAACATCATCAACATCAATCATTTCCTCAACCTCACATCAACTATTGCATCTCCACCATCTTCATTATCAGTCTCGGCTTCAACTCCTACGGCAGCTTCATTATTAGCTACAATCTCAGTTTGTGCTTGCTTACCTAAATCATTCTTGGCATCTTCTTGTGCTCCCCCACCAATAAATTTTTTTGATGAACTTGAGAGCTCTAAGTTTACTAACTCCTCCTCTACTTTTTGAGGTTCTTTATGCTTCTAGAGGTCTTTGATAGTTTGATCCTCAAGAAACACCACATCTTGGCTTATGAACACATTCTTGCTTTCGAGATCCCACAATCTATGGCCAAAATACTAGTGAGTATATCCCAAGGATATGCACTCTTTGGCCTTTCCATTTAGCTTGACTCGTTTATCTCTTGGTGTATGTGCAAATGCCTTACAACCAAAACACTCTCGAGTGATTGTAAGATGAATTATTACCATTCCATACACTCCGTGAGATCTCATCCTTGAATGGAATTGACAGTGATAGATTTATCAAGTCCAACCCCGTCCTCATTGCCTCCTCGAAAATGAGTTTGGCAACTTCGCATGGGAGAGCATGCGCCTTATTCTTACATACTATTCAATTCATCCTCTCGGAAATACTATTGTGTTGTGGCATCTTGGGCACTATTTTCTCAAGCCTTATGTCGTGAACTCTGCAGTAATCCTCAAATGGCCCTCGATATTCCTTGCCATTGTCAACCCCAACGTACTTCAATGTTTTGCTAGTCTCCCTTCCTAGTTTCACATGTAAATCTTGAACATATCAAAAACTTGATCATTCGTCTTCAATGTAGTGGCTTATACCTTTCTTGAAAAATCTTCTATGAAGGCGACATAAAAAGAAGCGCCACCAGTAGTTCTCAAAGTTATAACAAAAATATTGGTATATAACAAATCAAGTCGATTAGCCTTTTTCAATGATAGAATAGATTTAAAGGCAACTCTCTTATTTTTTCATACAATGCAGTCTTCTCTAGGGTCTATAGAGGTACTTTTTATTTTCAGGAGTAACTTCTTTGATGCGAGAACCTTCATTCCATTCTCACCCATATGTCCAAGCCTTTTGTGCCAAAGCTCGATAGATACCTCACTTAATGCATTAACATCTCCAACACATATTTTCACTTGTAAAGTATAGAGTGATTCATTTTTCACTTCTCTTGCTACCATTAATCTGCCATTGGTTAACTTCCACTTCCCTTTATTGAAGTGACTCACATAAACATCACCATCTAGCTTTCCTACGGAGATAAGGTTAAGGCGAATATTAGGGACATGCCTTACCTCTTTCAAGATAACCTTGCATCCATTTTTGGTCTCAATCTCAACATTTCTTATGCTAGATAAAAAATTGAATCATCATTACCCATCTTCACTAGACCGAAGTCTCAAGATGTATATGAGGGGAAAAATTCTCTCTTGAGAACTATTTGAAAGGATGCTCCATAACTAGCCAAGTGCTGTCTTGGCATGTTAAGTGGATGGTCTTATTAGTGCAGATAATCATCATGTCTTTGTAAACTATGGTGACATTTTTAGCTGGTGCTTTAATTTCCTCCTTGGCTGCCTTCAATCAACAACCTCTAATGAGATGCTCGGCTTTTCCACAATGAAACAAGCTCTCTTTTCAGCTCTAGGCCTTAAGGTTGAACGACCTTTAGGTCCATGATTTTTGCTCCTATCACGATCTACTTTCTTCTCTTGTTCATTGATAACAAGAGTTCTTTCACCATGGTTATAGTACTCCTAATCCTTGCACCTTTGCTCTTCACTCGAAAATCTGTCCTTCATTAACTCCACGGTCAATGCTCCATCAGGCATGGAATTGTGATTTAACACAACTAAGGTGTCCCAACTTTTTGGCATAGAACCTATTAGGAAGAGCACATGCAATTTCGGAGTGATCATCCTCTCCATTGCATTGATTTGATTCACCAGACCTCCCATAGTGTTTCTGTGTTTTGAGATTACTCGTTCCATCTTTGTACTCCATACACAACACTTTCTTTATCAGGTTTGTTGTGTTTTGAGATGTATTCCTCGTATATGTTTGCTCCAAATTTCTCCACAAATCTTAAGCATGATCTTCTTCAGTGAAGTTTTTAAAGATGCTTTGATCGAGCCACCTTCTAGTGGTGCCAACATATCTTTTTTTGAGGATAGTCCACTCATCCTCCTCATACTCTTCTTCTTCTACTGCTAGTATCGAGGCTTTTAAGGAGTCATCTTCTTCTTCTTTAGCTTTTATTGATTTAGAAGTTAATGTCGGAGTCCTTACCATGCCCTTTGGGGGGCATTCTTATCTTGATTGGCTTTTACAAGCCTTTGATGTGGAGATGATCCTTCATCTTGCACCTCCATATTGCGTAATTTCTAGCCGTGAGCATGGTCATGTTGACATTGTCTTTTGACATCTTTTACAACCTCAACTTTGATATCGCTTTGTTATAAATTAAGCCAGATCGCAATTGATCACAACATAATTTTAACTGTCAGAATTGTATAATATGTGGAATGTAAATAACACAATAGATGAGAGAAAAGAAGAATAATACACGACAAATTTTTACATGGAAAACCCAAAATGGGAAAAAGCATGGGACGCTAATCCAGGAACTCTTCACTATAGTCAAATGATTACAATTAACACTCTTAACGGTATTTCTCTCACAATAAATCTTCACAACTGTCATAAACTACATCTTTCTTGAAGCACTTTCAAGAACTCCTGTGTTTACTCATGTTGTTGAAGATTTTCGTGATCTCTGTGGAGTATATTCTGATATTTATTGAAACCTCCAAATAAGCTTTTCTACTTATAGTGGTAGACCTCCATCCAAATTAAGAATTCTCCTTGATTGATTTGGTAATCACATCTCAATTAGAAGTCTCATTGATTGATTGATTTTCTCTGACTTGGGCAATCACCAGAATTTATTCTTTCTCGTTATTCTTCCTAAATAAGACTCATTCTTGTTTAGATTTCTTCTTGTTCAGCATCCTATCATAAGAGGACTCCTTCCTATTAGGTATTCTTGATGAGCAATCTTCAGGGTATTCCAAATCATCTCTTGAACATGTTGGGCTACTCCTAATAGAAACTCACTGGTGTTGCTATGAGAGCTTGTTGGGAATTCTAAGGGTGTTAGGATGAAAATAGATGGGCGGGCAGCGCGGCAGGAACACTATAATGAGGGCCTAACCATGTTGGATTTGTGTCGAGGAAGCTACAAGCGGGTAGAGGAGCAGGCGAGATGCCAAAATGAAATCTGAGGAGCGATTGCAGTAGCATCAACTTCACGGAGGAAGAGGCCACCGTGAAAGCTTTACTTTCTTAAGCGACCTCTTTAATATGTATTCGCTCTCTCTTCTAATGCCCAAACTTCCCAATCTCGAGAGAACCAAGTCTTTTTATAGGCTTAGGGTTGGGTCTTTCTTAAAAACATTATTTTTTCTATTTTGAATCATAAGAATATATGCAATAGTCAATAAAGGAAAATTTTCCAATTTGATTTCAAGTACTTAAATTTTGATATTTTAAATCTTGATTACTCTCCAAGTTTGCTTCAATAAATCACTTTTTTATTTATTTAAATTAGCACCTATTATTTTACAATTTTCGGCCCTTGTATGAATTAATGGGCTTGGTCTAATTTCCAGTTTATGGATTTAGTCTAGTTAATCCAATTAAGAGTGTCATGACCCGACCTCTTTGGGGTGCTGGGAATAGGAGGGCAGGTTTAGAGGTGGTTAACCATGAGAGTATCCTCACAACATATAATCCAAGGATACCATCACCTCATCCTTTGGAATTAGTGCCATGAGGTATCTCAGTTATGGTCATGAGCTCTCTCAAGCTCGCAACTCACGTGACAGTGGGATTGTGTTGTGATTCGCATTCACACGTACGGTACACCTTAAAAAGGAGATCGGATGTAAATGATGAATTTAGGATTACTCTTACCATGGTAGCTCTCTTGACCATACTCTTTCCCTAAAATGATGATATCACTTCATCCTTTTGGACTATTGCCACACTGAGTCTTTATGAGACCCATACCCTTCACAACGGGATCATTTATTATCTATGAGCTGTTTTAGACAACCTAGATGACAGTTAGGAATCGCCACTAGCTTCATTTTTTGGGGTCGACTAGAAAACCCAATTAAGGGTCATGAATGGTCTCTCAATATCTGTGCAACCAAAGATTATAAGGTTTGGGGACTTGAGTTATACTAATTTTTCTATAACACCCTTTTGGTATCTAATAGTTTGTCATGTTTTCTAAGGTGTCCATGTGTGTCTTTTTACTTTTTTTTTTTTATGCGTATAAGGAAATGAATAGATGATCATGCATGGATGGTCGATTTCATGCCATTCTATTTCTATTAAAGGAGAAAAAGGAACAAAAAAATAAATCAAAATTTAAAGACAATGCGGTAAGCAAATACTCAAAATAGTTTAAGGAAAATGGTAAATTTAATTATACAATCGTAAATAGAAAGTAAAGTAAAAGAAAGGAACCCGCAATTCGTCGGATATTTATACAACACAAAGCAACTTGGAATATATATCAGGGAATAAATGGTATAGAATGTGGTTGGATTGGACTTTGACCATTCATCGTCTTCATGTCGTCGGGATCGCCACTTCCATGAGCGTATTCTAACTCTAATTTAATACTAAGACTAGATATTTACAATCATGAAGAACATAAATGCACAACAAGTAAACAATAGCAATCACAGTCAAGAAATCAAATCAAAGTGCTCAACTAATCAAGTATGGTCTCGAGATCAGCCTCTGTGATTCATGCAGCAATCCATCTAAGACTCCTACTCAATTCATTTTTGAAATGACTTATAGCCATTGGCCATGACTTGTATTCTTATGTGACAACCGATGTTAAAAAGTCCCTAAAATGGATTCTAAGTGCAACCCCAAGATATCCCACAAGATCATGCATCGCACCAATGCATACATCTAAAAATCACATGCATAGTCAAAAGTAAACATCCATACAGGCTATTGGGCCTTGGTTCTTAATCAACCAAACAAGATCAGTGAGCCAACACTGGATCACTTATTCAGTCATCAAACTCCAAACACAATCACATGCTTTCTATAAAAGTGGACACGAGTAAAACTTAACAAAATAAAGATTCTAGTGAAACCCCAAAAACATTTGAGAGGGAATCAAACAATGGATCATAAAGAAAATTGTTAATGATACGGTGAATTTATATCATGAATATGGAACACATTTAGCCACCAAGGCCAACTCAGGTACATTAATGGGCATACTGATTGAGTTTTGCTGGCACCTTAAATAAGGTCCAAACCTAGAAAATATCAATGTTAAGCCAAAACATGATTTGGAAATTTGGGATATAAAGTATAACATGAAAGCTTGGATGAAAGGGCGACATGATTTCATCATAGCTATAAGAGCACATTTACTTGCCAAGGCTAACTTGGATGGATTAATGGGCACACTGATCGAGTTTTACAGGCATTTTAACTTTGACTTAAACTTAGACATTATTTATATTGAGCCACTATTCAAACCATGCCAAAGCATTTTTAAGAATGAAAACTGCACACATGGACATCACACGAATGAAAATCGGGTTCGAATAAATTAGAACATAAAATTTCATATTGCTTCACAACATTTGAGGGATTTGAAAAATACAGCAAAATGCTTTTTATTTTCCAAGAATTTTTGTGTATGAAATTCAGAAAACGAGGATCAAAACTCGTGGAGACAAGTAGTCTCAATTCAACATGCAAAATATTCTAAAAAATCTCAGAATAGAATCACAACAGGGAATCACAACAGTAAACATCAAACAGGCCACTCAAGATTAGAGCAAGTGGGATAGAACCCATGGATAAGCTACGCATGAATTACAGGACATTGACCACGCAACAAGGAACAACTTCTATAAAGGAAGTTTCCAAAGATAAGCTACGCATGAATTTGTAAAAATCCTAGAACATAAGGTAGTGCATAAGAAACAGAACAGAGCAGCAAGACGTCATGGCAAATCAATAACAGTTTGTCCTAGTAAATGATATCTAAATAGTTATGAGAAAGACAAACAAAATTCGTTGAGGATTCAACCTCAGAATCTTCATCGAACAATTCATACAAAAATAACAAGAGGTCTGACTCAATAAGGGCAGAAGAAGCATTTCAAATTTCACTCATGGCAGATTTCGGGGAAAATTTCGAAAAAAATGGAAAATGGGTCAAACGACATGCAAATGGTGTAAAATTGGCGTCATTAGAAAGCTTAACATGTACCCTATGACTTTATAAAAGACATCAGATTCAATTAAGGTCAAATTGATGGCAATTGCAAAAGTGCGCATATTAGTTGTAACATGACTGAACATAGTGCACGATAATTGGCTCACTAAACTATCTAAGTGATGCATGAAAGTGGGGACATTCAAACATGATATAGGGTTAAATGCAACGAAAGAGTTTGATTAAGACATATAACCTTAGATCGATACATATAAAAATCATACAAATTCATTAACATCAATAGGTGACCTTTCATTAAGAAAAACATTCATGACAGAATGCATGACAATTTCAACAGCAACCTGTCAACATGATGAATGGTTTTTACATAGAAAATGATCTTCAAATGATGCATGCCATACTTCATATTGAAGCTTATGATGTGCTCTAAGTATGTCTAGAAGGCATCGTGCACTAGTTTCGCTTTTAAGGAGCTCAATCAAAGACATTTTCATAGAGACACAATCAATCACAATTGCATCAAGGATTGCACAGACATGAATGGTTTTCAATGATCTAATGACATAGAATAAAATCCATATCTTGTTAGAAAGCTTATGACGTATTCTACAACTTTCATGAAGGATGCAAATCTAATTAAGCACGTTTACTTCCTCATTTCAGAGTTAACACACATCGAACTCAAACAAAACAGATCAACATGAGGATAATTTGATCAGTGAGTCAAATGACATCCAAAAGATCTCTCGTCTTGTCGAGTTTCCTCTCTATCAGCTGGGTAGAGTTCTTCTTCTCTGTTAAACCTGTTTCTTCCTCAGTTTCGAACATCTTGCTGTAGCCATGCGGGCTGCAATTCCTCGTAATGGCTTGCGAAGACGATCCCGATGCATCTCAAGTTGCTGCCCTCTGTCAAAAATTGGGCCGATTATGTTTAGAAAAGGAAATTGAAGAATGGCATATTGAACCCGCACCTGAAGTAGTTGAGGAGTGCAAGTTAACATTAATCAGTAAAGTTCATTCCAATCCTTCCTTTAATTTCCAAGCTTTCCAATCGGTCTTGAAGAGGGCATGGAGGTTGGAGCAAGTTGATATTCTGCAAAGAGAAGTTGGAATTTATTTAGCAAAATTCCGGTCTCAAGTTGAAAAATAGAGAATCCTAGAAACAGGACCTTGGCAATTCTCGGGACATCTTATCAATTTTAAACCTTGGGTATCCAACACCCCTCTTCACTGTTATGATTTCTCTACCTGTGCGTTCTGGGTCCAGGTAATCGGTCTGCCCTTAGAATGTTGTACAAATGATATGATTCGTAAGGCAGCAAGTACGGTAGGTGCTGTTCTGCAAGTAAAATCTGATTTTGTAACTGGTTCCACTCTGAGAGCAGGCCGAGCAAGAGTAAAGCTGGCTTTATCTGAACCTTTGAAGGTAGGTAGACTAATTAAATTCAAAAATCAAACTCTCTGGCTGGATTTCAGGTATGAACGGTTACCTCACTACTATTACTCCTGTGGCCGATTGGGCCATTACACTGACCCCTGTCCGTCAGTACCTTTTGAGGAGAATATGATGACAGACTCTGGGAAAACACCTTATGGCCCCTGGTTAAAAGCTGAAGTTAAGCAATCTAGCCCTTGCTGGAAATTCTATTATGAACAATCAGCTATGGAGGAGGAATGGGAGGAAACCATACCTAAAACGCCTCCTACCAATGCTCACCCTATCCCTCTTCTACCACCACCTACCCCCAAAGTAACAGCTTCTCCACAGCAGGCTAATTCCATCATATCAAAGGGCTGTAATGATATATCGGGCTCAGCTCCTTCGACGCGCCACAATATCAATACTGCTTTAATTCCTGCGGAGGAAAAGCTTAAAGGAGTGCAAATGTAGACCTCGGTTCCTCAAGCAAAGAAAGGCAAAAGTGTTCGTCAGAGTATTAAAATAGGCCCTGCTAAGAAACCACGATGCTATGCTCCATATGACATACCTGGAGGGCAACTAGGAGCTTATGATGATTCGCTCTTGTCGGATACACTAATTGTCGAGGCGGCTGAAGATAGTTTGTGGGCGATGGTGGCTGGCCCTAAACAGCCACCTGTTCAAAGATGAAAATTCTCAGTTGGAACTGTCAGGGTTTGGGCAATCCCTTGACAGTCCAAGCTTTAAAAGCCCTAATGACTAAAGAAAAGCTTGACTTGTTATTTTTAATGGAAACGAAGAATGGCGATGAAGTTTTATTTCGCCTGAAACGTACCTTACATTTTTTGCATCTTCAAGTGTTCAGCCCTGTTGGCTCTGCAGGTGGCTTAGCCCTTTTTTGGAATGATGGATTAAGGTTGACTGACATTACCTCAAATCCTCATCTTTTTGACTTTATTTGCCAGGATATCTCGAAGGGCAGATCCATGCGGATTACTTGTCTTCATGCACCTGCAGTTTTTCATGACCGTCAATATCTTTGGCAGACCTTGTGATAGTTTAACAGTTATAATGTTTTCCCTTGGGTTTGCCTCGGTGATTTTAATGAAATTCTCAACCGTTGGGAGAAAATGGGATCTTGACCTGCTGACTCTTATCGTCTATCTTCATTTCGAGATGTTCTTAATGATTGTTGCTTGTTGGATCTCCCTTCTCATGGCTGCGCTTTCACATGGTTCAATAACCGAGATGGGGATGCCTTAGTGAAGGAGCGTCTTGATCGGGCTGTATGTACTGCAGAATGGCGCGTCATGTTCCCGAATGCTCATGTGCTTGCTCTCCCTGTAGTAGGATCAGACCACAGTCCACTTGTATTAGATACTAAACCCTGTACGGTTCGACGAAAGAGGCATTGTACCTTTGAAGCTTTCTGGAATCAGGATCCTGACTATCGCTCAGTCATTCAAAACTCTTGGCACTCTGTTTCGAGGCAGGACTCTCCTCTCTCAGCCAAGCTTCGTGCAGTTGCTGCTGCTTTATCCACTTGGAGTAGCAAGAAATTCTCCCATAACCGGCAACAGGCAATAGAATTAGAGCACCGGTTAGAAATTATGACAAATTAACATCTTACTTCATCGAATCAATCATGGCAACAAATTTTAAAAACAGAACTTCAGAAAGTATGGCAGAGGGAAGAGCAATTTTGGGTGATGCGTTCTCGGATAAATTGGTTAAAGTGGGGAGATCGAAATACTAGATTCTTTCATGCCACTATCCTTCAAAGAAGACAACGTAATCATATTACTGTATTGCAAGATGAACATCAGCAATGGGTTCGGGATCCTGGAAAGCTCCAAGAAATGACTACCACTTATTTTTCACAGCTCTATACCACTTCAGGCCCTTGCTGTTATGAACATATTTTACAACAGTGTCCACAAGTGGCTAATGCAGAAATGAATGCAATGCTTCTTGCATAGGTAACAATTGATGAAGTTAAAGAGGCTACATTTCAATTAGGTGCTTCAAAAGCCCCAGGTCCAGATGGTTTGAATGGAATATTTTATCAATCTCATTGGGATGTTCTTAAAGTGGATATTTATCGGGCAGTTCAGCAATTTTTTAATTCTGGATCATTACCTTTAGCTTTAAATAGAACTGCTATCACTGTGATCCCCAAAACCCCAAACCCAGAAAGCTTGGATCAGTATCGTCCTATTAGCTTGTGCAACTATGCTTATAAGATTTTCTCTAAAGTGCTTGCTAATAGGTTAAAACCCCTGCTACCTACCTTAATTTCTGAGGAACAAAGTGCTTTCGTTGCTAGAAGACAGATTCAAGACAATGTTCTCATAGTATAGGAAGTCATTCATCAGCTTAAGACCAGAAGAATGAAGCGTCATTTTCAAGCTGTTCTTAAATTAGATATGCAGAAAGCGTATGACTGTGTTGAATGAGATTTTCTTCAGGATTATTTACTTCAATTAGGCTTTCATTCTCACTGGGTCCAGCTAATTATGCAGTGCATCTCAACAACAACTTTGTGCGTCAAAATGAATGGTGAGTATTTACAGAGCTTTCATCCCATCAGAGGGCTTCGGCAGGGTGATCCTTTATCCCCTTACTTATTTATTCTCATTGCCAATCTCTTATCCTTCCTAATCCGGAATGCTATGGATATGGGCTTACTCAAAGGCATTAAGTTGAATCACTGGTGTCCTACTTTATCACATTTATTTTTTGCTGATGATGCTGTGTTCTTTCTTGATGGTACCTTGCTGGAGTGCCAGAATCTATCTAATTTATTAAACCAGTATTGTCTGGCCACTGGACAAACTATCAATCGAAACAAATCTGGAATTTTCTTCAATCCATCTTGTCCTATTTCTCTCCAGGAAAATTTGGCTTGTGAATTAAGGGTACCTGTTTTACAGCGATGTGGTAAGTATTTAGGGATACCTACTGATTGGGGAAGCTCTAAAAGGGATATGTTTTCTTGGCTTCTGAGTAGAATTCAATCGAAATTAGAGTGGTGGAAGGAGAAACTTATCTCTAAGGGAGGGAAGGAAGTTTTGCTTAAGACTGTGATTCAATCTATTGGAATATGCCATGTCTATTTTTAAGATTCCTATTTCCTTATGCAAAGTTATAGAACAATGTATGGTTAAATTCTGGTGGAACAATGATACAAGCAAGTCTGGAATTCATTGGTAGAGTTGGAAAGGACTATAGAACCGAAAGGAAGTAGGGGGTTTGGGTTTCAGAGATTTGATCAGTTTCAATCAAGCCATGCTTGGCAAGCAAACATGGTGCCTTATGCAACAACCTTTATCATTATGAGGAATGTTTTTTAGAGGTTTATATTTTCATTCCTCCACGTTTTTTAAAGCTGTCAAGGGCTCTTGCCCATCATGAGGCTGGCAGAGTCTCTTGAGCGGGAGGGAAGCCATTTTAACCAACATTCGTTGGTCACTAGGGGATGGAAAATGCATCAACATTAGAGAAGATGATGGCTACCTATGGGCATTCTAGGTGGACCAAAGGCCCAAGAAGAACCCATTCTAGTAGCTGATCTTATTGATCAGTCTACCAGCTCATGGAAGATAGATTTACTGCATGAATTTTTCGACTTGTCGATCATTCAACAAATCATAGACATTTAGATCAGACCTACCTTCACCAAAGATGCACTCATATGGACAGCTACTAATCAAGGCACATTCATGGTCAAATCATCATATCATGCAATCACAAAGACTAAATCAGGTATTCCAACAACTGGTGCTTCTACATCGTACCAAATTCCTACCTGGCCTTGGCGCAATCTATGGAAGATGCCTGTAGCTCCCAAGATCCGCATCTTTCTCTGGTCTATATGCAGCAACTCCTTAGCGACGAGAGACAACCTGCATCGAAGGCATATTATAGAAAGCCCTTGTTGCTCACTATGTAAAAAACAGGTTCCAGAAACTTTAGAACATCTGTTCTTACTCTGTTCGTGGACTAATTAGGTGTGGTCACACTCCCAGATTGGGATCTCTATCAACCCCAACAATATCCAGCATCTGAACTCATGGATTGTGTCCACGGTAGGGAATGTCAACCGATTACCGCGACTGGCGCTTATCTCTAATATACTGTGGCAGATCTGGCAAGCTCGGAATGCTTTCATTTTCAGAGGAACTTTTCCCGATCCGATCCAGGTCGCAGAAGCAGCACTGACTCATACCCAAGTCGATCGGTTGTCTTTGCCCTCTTGCACACAAAAGGATCTCTCGGTCAAAAATAAGGAAAATCTCTGGCGTCCCCTAGATTCCAGGGTTCTGAAGGTTAATATTGACGAATCTTATCAACATGGTAGCAATCAAGGCAACATAGCTTGTATTTGCAGGGATCACTAGGGCAGACTTACTGATGGTTTCTCCACAGGCGTAGCTGCGTCCTCCGCTATGTAGGTCGAGATCCAAGCCCTTTCCTTGACGCTTCGGCATCTTCTTGATCAGGGGCTCCAAAATGCAAAGCTCCTGCTGGAATTTGATAATCTCACCCTGGTGGAAACGTTGAATCGTCGGACACAGCCGCCATGGACGGATCGTGCTCTCTTCTCAAAGACAGCCTTCCTGTTAACCCTTTTCTCCAATCTCTCGCTAGGGTTCTATCGAAGGGAGGCAAACACGGCAGCCGACTGGGCCTGCAAGGCCCATAATAGAACTCCTTTGACTCGTAGTTGGGCTCTTCTTCCGCCCTCTCCTCTCATGAACTTGTTATGTGTGGATGCTATAGCAGCTGGTTGTATGGGTTACTCGTATTAATAATATAAATTGGTGTTTTACGACCAAAAAAAAAAAAAAAAAACATGAGGACAATTTTTTTGAAGATTTGCCTAATCAAATCTAGAAAAAAGATACGTCATGACCAAAGCAATTTTGTGCAACTTTTATGAAGAAACCATCTTCAAAATCAAAGCACAAAAAATGACAAAAAGATACATTCAAAAGTCGAATCATTAGAAAAACACATCAATTCTAACAAAGATCATCGAATTTTTGAGGTGGATTTTAAGTAACAAACGAACTTCATTGAAGGCCCATAACATATCAAATTGAAGCTTATCAAATGTAGGTTGAATGTTTAGAATATCTCGAAGGAAGATAATGAAGTTTAGGATCTCAAATAAGCCATAACAAAACTTATGTTCGGGGCCTATGAATTTCCAAAACTTGTTCAATCATTCAATCAACATGTAACTCATTCATAGATCATTACAGTACTCATGATAATTGATTCTAAGCATATGAGGATTCCTAATTTTTGAATCATGCCCCAGTCAACTAACTCAACCTCGCCTCATTGGATTCGTTCTTTGGATGTTTGCCTTTATGTGATTTTTGAAGAAACGAACTTGATCGAACAACAGTCAAGCTACGATAACACCTCGAGAATGTCAAGGATGACGAAATGGATTGGATCAGCATCGATCAGCCACTGATTTGCGGCTAGGGAGGACGGAGTTTGTTTGGATTCAGTTTGAACTGTCGATGGAAGATTGGCCGTCGGAGCTTTTCCAATGGCTTTCAAGGGTCAATTTTACCACCATCAGGGTGAGAGTACATCGATGGATTGGATCAGCATCGATCAGCCACTGAGTTGTTTGCCTTACCTGCGGTGGGGTTGGACCACAGTCCTTTACTTTTAACCACTGTAGCAGCACCTTCTAGATGTTTTCGACCTTTCATCTTTGAAGCATTTTGGATTCAGGAACTTGACTACTGTGATGTTGTTGCTTCGTCATGGACTTCCACTAGGCCGTAAATTTCTGGCCTTCCTTCAAGACTTAAGGCAGTGTCCTCAGCTTTGATTCGATGGAGCAGATCCAAATTTTCAAAGGGTCATCATCAACTTGCAGCTTTGAACCAGCAACTTTTAAATCACACGAACCAAACTCTTCATCCTTATGATGCATCGCTGGTTGCTGACTTGAAAGAGCAAATTCATAAGATATGGCAGCAATAAGAATAGTTCTGGGCAATGCGTTCTAGACTTAAATGGCTTAGATGGGGGGATAAGAACACAGCATTCTTCCATGCAACAACTATACAATGAAGACAACACAACATAATTAGTATGCTGAAGGATGATACTCAAGCTTGGGTGCGTGATCCCAGCATTTTGAAGAAGATGACAACAAATTATTCTTCAAACCTTTATCAGACAGTGGGCCATTGAGATTACTGGCCCATTCTGCAACAATGTCCTCATGTTATTACTAATGACATGAACACGTCCTTAATAGCTCCTGTCACCAAGAAGGAGGTTCAAGAGGCTACCTTTCAATTGGGGCTTACCAAAGCCCCGAGATCGGATGGCCTGAATGGTCTTTTCTATCAGTATCATTGGGATATTATTTAGGATGAGCTATTCTTATTAGTGCAACAATTCTTTCTTACTGGAGTGATGCCGCCAGCCCTCAATAAAACTGTCATATCCCTAATCCCTAAGGTACCGCATCCTGAAAGATTAGATCAGTACCGCCCCATCAGTCTTTGCAATTATGCTTACAAAATCATCTCTAAGCTGCTTGCCGACCGCCTTAAGCCCTACTTGCATGCAATTATTTCCCAGGAGCAAAGTGCTTTTGTTAGTGGACGTCAAATTCAGGATAATATACTAATAGTCCAAGAAGTGCTTCACCAACTTAAAGTCAGAAAATGCAGATGCCAATATCGAACGATTCTCAAAATGGATATATAAAAGGCATATGACCGAGTTGAGTGGGATTTTCTCAAAGACTATCTACTCACTCTAGGCTTTCATGTTACATGGGTTCAATGGATCATGCAATATATAACGATAGTTTCTTTTAGTGTTAAGCTCAACGGTGACCTTTCACCTTATTTTCAGCCTACTCGAGGTATTAGACAGGGTGACCCTTTATCCCCCTACCTTTTTATCCTTATGATGAATCTATTGTCCCATCTTGTACACCAAGCTATTACCATGGGTCATCTCAAAGGCATCAAACTGAACAGGTGGTGTCCCACTCTCTCTCATCTGTTCTTTGTTGATGATGCTATTTTCTTTCTAGATGGTACAGTACTTGAATGCCAGAATTTAACAAACATTGTTAATCAATATTGCTTTGCTACTGGCCAAGAAGTAAATAAAAATAAATCCGGATTATTCTTCAGCAGAGCTTGTCCTCTTAGTTTACAAGAAAATTTAGCTGGCGTGCTGTGAATCCCAATGCTTCAAAGGACTGGAAAGTACCTAGGTATATCATCGGATTGGGGCAAATCTAAGAGGGACATGTTTGCTTGGATTTTGGGAAGGGTAAATGCCAAACTAGAAGGTTGGAAAGAAAGTCTATTATCTAAGGGTGGCGAGGAAATTTTATTAAAAGCTGTCATACAAGCAATACCTCAATATGCCATGTCCATTTTTAGAATCCCTACATTTATTTGCCGCTCCATTGAACAGAAAGTTGCTCGCATTTGGTGGCAGAAAGATAGTACTAAAGCAGGTATCCACTGCAAAAGTTGGGTTGTTCTTAAAAAGAGCAAAGATAACGGGGGTCTTGGATTTCGAGATCTTCAGGACTTTAATAAAGCCATGCTTGGTAAACAAGCATGGCGTTTATTCCATAATCCAATGGCGCTATGGAGTACATTGTTTAAGGGGCTCTTACATTGTTTAAGGGGCTTTACTTTCACTCTAATGATTTTATGCATGCTGATAAGGGATCAAGACCTTCCTGGGGATGGCAGAGTATTCTATTTGGGAGGGATTCCATTTTACCTAATCTCCGATGGTCTGTTGGTAATGGACAGTCAATCAAAATCAGGGAGGACCAATGGCTTCCTAGGGGAATCATAGGGGACCTTGCTCCTCGGAATGCCCCGTCAATTGTCAATGAACTGCTACACATGGATAGCAACGGATGGAATGTTCCTCTTCTTCATCAACAATTTGATGCCTCTACAGTCCAAGATATACTCAAATTTCAGGTTCGACCTCACTACACTACCGATAGAGTTATCTGGACAGGGACGGTCAATGGCATATATTCTGTGAAGAATGGATATAACACTTTCAAAAAAACTCTTCTCAGCAGTCAACCTAATATAGCTTCTTCATGTTATCACCCACCGAAGTCTCTATGGAAAGCTATTTGGGCTGTAAAGCTCCCCCCGAAGATTCGACCTTTCCTCTGGTTGGTGTGCCACAATGCTCTCGCCACCAAGGATAATTTATTCCATAGACGTATCATTACAGACCCAACTTGCCCTCTTTGCTCTACATTAAACCCAAAAACTACATAACACCTATTCTTTCTATGTCCATGGACGCGCCGGTTATGGTCACATTCACATATTAACATTCCCATCCATCAGCAATCAATAACAAGAATGGATGCGTGGTTAACAGCTCAGATTGAACAGCGGCGTACCTATCCTAATCTGGAACTGATTGCCTCTCTTCTATGGCACATTTGGAAGGTGCAAAACCGGTTTGTCTTTCGGCGACAACGTCCCGATCATCTACAGTTTATAGATCTGGCTTTTGCCCTGGTGCGCACTGCCAAGATTACTGACCAGTCGCTGCTGCGAGCAACCCAATCGTGTCTACAACCTGATATGCTATGGCGGTCTCCAGAACCTGGAATGGTAAAAATCAACATCGACGGGGCCTATTATCCTGATAGTGTTACAGGTGCAATGGCAAGCATTCATAGAGATCGTTTCGGCAATCTTTTACATGGCTTTACCTGCGATTTTCCTGCAACATCAGCTCTACAGAGCGAGACTCAAGTGCTTACTATCACCCTTGACCATCTGCTCAGTGAAGGGAAGCATTAGAATCACCTCATCATTGAATCCAACTATTTGATGCTGGTGTAAGCCGTTTCGGATCCGTCTGCGACTCCATGGGAGGTGAGATCTCTCCTTGCCGAAGCAACGGAAAAGTTTTCTCTCTTCCCTAACCTAATCGTGCGTCATTGTAGGAGGGAGGCCAATTTTTTGGCTGATTGGGCTGCCAAGGCCCATTGTAATGGCACTCTTATTTCGAACTGGGCTACGTCCCCTCCTATCTCTCTCCTAGATCTTTTGTATTCTGACACCCATGCTACGGGCTTCTCTGGTTCTCTACGTTGTTAATATACTTCTTCCTTTTCCAACCAAAAAAAAAAAAAAAATGCCCATTTGGGCTAATGAAGTTGTTGGATGAACTACCAGTGTCCACACCGGTTCTTGAATCCGATTGCTAGATTAGTTTGGGTGGGTGGATCAAGTGGCCATCAAGGTCAATGACAACTCTAATCATCACCAGAAGAGAGAGAGGGAAATCGAGGGATCGAGTGGCGACAACGAGATAGTCGACATGGGGTCATATGCCAACGGAGGCCAATCACTGCGAGGAAGGGAGAGAGAGAATTCGAGAGAGATATTAGTTTCTAGATTTAGAAAATGTGCAAAATGAGGCTCCCCTAAGTTTGAGGGGAAAATGGCCTATATACTTTCCTTTCAAGATCAACTTTCGGCCGTCGGTTCGATACAACAATTAAAACTTGATTGGATAGTCAAATCAATTCCATTCGGGGTTAATCGAGGTTATAATATGTCACATGATCATTTGGATGGTGTCAATGTGTCCAAGTCAGAAATTTAAATCAAATTTGTGATTAAAGCCTAATTAGGGGTAGTTTTGTAATTTCACAAAACTCTAGGCATTTTCACATAGTATGAAAAATTGAGGGGCATGGGAATGAAATACACATGATAGGATATTCAAGAGTAGTCATTGACCACTGAGAGTTGATCAGCAGAGGGCCGAACTGGCCTCCACCGATGGTTGATTGGACCGATCCAAGTTGGTTCAACCGGTTTGGCTATCCTTTGAGCAGCTTGGTCCTTGGGGTTTTGATTTCTATGCAATTTAGTCCCTTAAGGATTAAATCGGAAGGAAATCTTGTTCAATTTTAGGAAAAAAAGGTCCAATTTTAAAGAAATTAGGCGAATTAAATCATATAAACACAATTTGGTGACTTTCTATTGGCCTAATTACTTGATTAACATGAAAAATATTAGACCTACCCTATGGGTATATGTAATTAGACTTTCTAGGCTAAATTTAGCAACTTATGCTCAAAATTGCAAATTAATTGGAATTGAATTCAGTTAATATTGCGAGGCATCTACTGGATTAATTGCCCATACCTAGGGTAACTCGTACAGTCCAAATTGACTTTGAATTAGCGGCATGACTTTCATGCGAAGATTGAATTGAGGTATAATGATGAGATTGAACCTTAATTCATGAAATTGAACCTCAGTCTCATATGGATCAACTTGAATTTCTTCAATTGAAGTTCATTAGCTTGGTTTTCTCGTGTTGAAGTAGGTTAAATTCCTCGAATGGACTTCGGATTTGAACTCATCTCGTGAAAATGAGTAGGATGGAAGTGTTTGTTTTGCAAATCATGAAGAATTAATTTGGACCCCCTAATTATGCTAAAAGTGATAATTCACATTTCGAATGATGATTCTCAAAATTGAATGAATGAGTGAATAGTTGATGATTCTTACATCAAATGTCGTAAAAGAAACTAAGTCTAATTATGACCAGAACAAAATTAATTTTATTTTTGATTGATTTTGAACTTAAAATCGAAAAATTAGGAAAACAAGGCTCTTAATCAATTTTCAGAAAATTTTTGATGCTAAAGTCAAGTTGAAACAAAAATGAAGTGATTTGTGATTTTTTTTTTCAATTTTTTTTGTCAAAGGCTTGATTAGTTGACTTTTTTTTTTTTAAATATATGATTTTTGGGTCAAATTTTTTAAATTTTCGAAAATTAATGTCTCTAAAGTGAAATTAGGACTGTTAAGAATCCTTTTGCGCAAAAAATCAAATTTTGACCCATTGTTGACTTTTTGGTCAACCGTTTGATCAAAAGTCAATGTAAAAGTCAACCGCTTAACTTTTTTGATTTTCAATGGAAATGAATGAGAAATTGTTTAACAATGATAAGACAAAAGAAAGAAATGAAGAACCACATTTTTTGTTCGAGAAATGGGCTTTGTCGTGATTAGAAACCTTAATCTTGATTGTTCTATCTTCATTGACGTGTCGACTAAAAATCAGGTGTTAACAAAGAGTAAAACTCCCCATGCTTGAGTCCACTAGCTCCTAATCCAATTAAAAAGAATTTGTGAGGGCTTAGTATTACTAATGCAAATGTTCCTAATATTTATGTTAGAGATTAATAATATTTTTGGTTAGGAGTTGGGATTGACTCTTAATTTTCTTTGCAATGAAAGCTTGAAGGGTTTGCCAAAATTTAGGGGTTGCCAAAATTTAGATGTTAACCTCGAGTTATCTCATGCAATTTTAGTACCACTAATTGGAATTTAGCTTACTAATACAAATAATAGGGTGATGAGCTTTGCCACTTATTTTTTTTAGCTCAAATTATATTTGTTCAATGTTATGGCAGTGGTACCATGAAGTTGTACTAGACAATATGAGCCACCCTTGTACTAAGAAACAATTTGTATAATTGGAATTAACTCACAAGAGATGTCTTTTGATGTCGCAATATATTTAAGCATTGGAACTCTAGCATTAAGCTTGCTTAAATGGAAGTAATATTGATGTGAGTAACCTTCTACAAAAGTGCCTATTTTATACACCAAAGGACAAAACTCTTGGGGTGCGTTTTATGCTCCCTGCCGACATGATGGCATAGGGGGAAAGGATTGCGATTCATACTCTCTACAAATTGTACAATCTTTGGATGAGTGAATGTGATTCCTTTTCAACACACTTAAATGGGTTTAATACTATATGGGGATAACTTGCATCTATTGATGTTTTTTTTTTGGATGAGAAAGATAAAACTTGTACCTTACTGTGTTCATTGCCGAATACATAGGAACATATAATTGTTTCGATTAGCATTGGTGTTAGTGTGCTATCCTTTGAGGGTGTTGTAGTTGCTTTATTGTCTAAGGAGATGAGGAGAACATGTTTTGATAGTGCAACAAATGAGGCTCTTTTCGTAAGAGAAAGAAACATTGAACAATCCAAATTCAGATTTGATAGCAAGAATAAGTCTAGAGGAAAATCTAAAAGAAGAGATTGATAAAAAATGATGCATTCGAAGTGCGAAAAACCTGGACACTTGAAGAAGGATTGCATAAGCAAAAATGTAGATCCAGAGAAGTGAGATGAGGCATCATACTCTAGTACAAAGAAGGATGATGAAAACAACACAATAGACATATATCTTGTCTGCAATTTATCTCAAGGTGATCGTAGTACATGGATAATAATAATGGAATGTCTTTCCGGATTGGTTCTACTGTTATGAACCACGCTAGGGAGGTACAATGTGAATGTGTCATGACATGGCACTTGATATTATTGGTTGCGGAAAGGTAAAGTTGAAGATAAAAGATGGGACAATCAAGAATCTTTCGGATGTGATGCATATGTTTGGTCTTACGAGGAATCTTATTTTTGTGGGAACTATGACAGATATTGGCGTTACTTTCACCAACAATAAGTATTCATGCAAGCTAAATTGTGAATCTATGGCAATTATTAGTGGTGAACAGTATGGAAAATTGAAGCCTAGTAATTAGTGGTGACAGTTATATCTCCAGGTAAGCGGAAGAAGATCTTTCAAGATTATGACATCGGAGATTGGCTCATAGAGGTGAGAAAGGGCCGATGATACTTAACTTAAAGAAGATAGTGGATGAAATCCTAAGCTGTTCAATTGGTTTTGGATTCTATGAACATTGTCTACATGGGAAATAGAATCGAGTAATTTTTGATTCCATAGGAAGGAGAGTTAAAGGCATTCTAGATATGATCTACAATAACGTCTTTGGTCCTAAACCTATAGCATCAATTGGAAATCAATTTTTTATATTTCTTTTATTGATAATTATTCTACATATATGTGGTTATATATCTTGTTGAGGAAAGATGACGTGTTTAAAAAGTTTTGCAAGTTTGAAGCCTTGGTAAAAATTAGTTTTTGTTGGAAAATCAAAATTTTGCGGACTGACAATGGAGGAGAATTCCGTTTAGCAAAATTTAGTTATGCATGACCAATGGCATTGCAAGGCAAATGGCAATGCCCTATTCATGTCAGTAGAATGGGGTGGTAGAGAGGCTTAATCGGTTTCTCATGGAGAAGGCAATGAGTATGTTAAGTGGTGTTGGCTTAGTAGCTATAATTGGGCAGAAGTAATGGCTTTTGCGTGTTATCTAAAGAATAAGTCTCCCACATAAAACTTGAAAGATCATACACCATTTGAGGCATTGTTCGGGAAGAAGCCAAACGTACCCCACGTTATGCTGTTTGCCTATGAAGCGTATGTAGATGTGCCAAGGAGGAATAAGCTTGAGAACAAGTCAAAGAAGTGCATATTTATTGGGTATAAGGATAGTGTCAAAGGGTATAAGTTATAGAATCCTGATACTAAACATATTATGTACAATAGGGATGTGGTGTTCAGATAATCTATGACAAATTAGATTGTTCTGCAAGCTCTTGAAAAATCACAAATGGATCAGTTAGATGTTGGTGTGAAGGAAGAAATAAAGGCTACATAAGCTGGAACAGAAAATTTAGATTATGAAGTTGATGAGCTTGACAAGGTGGATGGCATACTAGATTCTAAAATTGGGTTTCAAATTAAGAACATTGGAACTAGTCTTAAGAAGGTCAACATAGCTGAGAAGACCACTTGAAAGGTATATTCTATCTGCCAGTAATATAATTGTGCTGACAGTTACTAGTAATGATTCAAGTACTATCTAGGAAGCAAGGAGCACGGAGGATGATAAACAATGGGAGAAAGCGATGAAGGATGAGATGGATTTCCTAGATAAAAACGCAATGTGGAGTTTGGAAAACTACCCGCATATCAAAAGGCAATTGGTTACAAGTGGGTGTTTTAAGAAGAAGATGTTTGTAGAGATAAAATGATACAAAACTCGATTGGTTGCAAAAGGTACTCGCAAATAGGAGTCAATTATGGTGAGACTTTTCTCCTATTACTAAATCAAATTCCATAGTACTTGTCTTATCTATAGGAGCTGCATACAATCTAGAGGTAGAACAGTTCGATGTGATGATAGCATACATTTATGGTGACTTGGAAGAGGATATTTATATGAGGCAACCATAAGGGTTTGTCGTCAAAAGAAAAGAAGATTTTTTTTTTCTTTTTTTGCAAACTAAACAAGTCATTGTATGACCTGCAATAATCACCAAGAATCCAGGAGTTTCATTCATATGTCTTATAGCTTGGCTTTGTTCAGTGTGATGTTGATCTTGTGCCTACGTGAAAAGGTTAGAGGATGATTTTGTTATCTTAACCTTAGCTTGAGAATGACTAGCACTGTGAAAGGACTATTAGCAAAATAGTTTGAGATGAAACTTCTAGGCCCAACAAACTTCATCTTGGGCATGTAGATAAAAAAGAAGAGTAAGGATGGGAAGTTGTTATTAAGTCAGAAGAAATATGTTGAAAGTGTGTTGAAGAAGTTCAACATGGTAGATTTTATTCCAATGAAGACTCCCATTGTCCACAAGTTCCGAGATTGAAGAGAAAGTTGAAGAGATGGCAATAGTCCCATTTGTAAATGCAATTGGGAGCTTAATGTATGTCAGTGTGTGTAATTTGTCTAGATATTGCCCAAGTAATGGGAGTATTGAGTAAATATATGTTCCATCCGAGGGAAGAGTATTGGATGACAGAAAAATGGATGCTTTGTTATCTTCACGGTACATATGACTTTAAGCTATGTTATGACGGCATGAAAAGCTTAAAGGGACAACAAGCATTAGAACTAAAGTGTTTTGTGGATGTTGATTGGAGAGGTGACATTGATAGCATGAAGCCAACCATAGGACATGTTTTTTCATTTGGCAGAGTTGTGTGTTGGATGAGTAAGAAATAGGGCACAGTTGTTTTATCTACTACTGAGGCAGAGCACATGGCCTTTACTTATGCTACTCAAAAACTAATTTGATTACACAAATTGGGAAAGAACTTGGTTTTATACAAGGAGTGAAGATTGAGTGTCATAGTCCAAGTGCTATATTCTTGACTAAGAATTATGGATTTTATGTAAGAACAAAGCATCTTAGCATACAATATTACTTCAACCAAGAGAAAGTGGAAGAGAAGGTTGTAGTACTGGAGAAAATTAATACATAGGTGAACAGTGCATATATATATTTTTTACCAAGGCAGTGAGTGCTGAAGTATTCACAAAGTGAAAGAATATGGGGGTATGGTTCATATTCCCTATTGATAGAATGTTACGAGGGTCTTGCTTCCTAGCGAGAGGTGGGAGTAACCACGGCGATGAGGGTCATGGGGGTAATGCCCCCCAACCACTAGAGAGCCTTTATAATTTGAGCCTATATTTTATTGGGAGTTTGAGTTTTGTCCTACAAATAGCTATTGAATATATATATATAAATTCTTTTTCTTATAATTGAGGGATGTAACAGAAAGAAGCAATATGCTCATTATAATAGAATTCTCTGCTGGATTTAACTCTAGTTTAAAGGTCAATTAAGGTCGAATCTTGTGTTTTGAATTTTTTTTCTTGCTTTTAACTTCTATTTTCTTATGATTGTGTGTTGAATCATAACAAAACCTATGGGGTTTAAGATTAGAAAGGTAGAAAGAGATTATATCTCGAGCGAATTAAGCTAAATTGTACATTTAAGTAAAACAGATACAGCTCTTATACACAACATTTGAATATAATGTAAGACCTCAATCACCTATTACAATTAATTCACTCCAACCGCATACAAAATATTTTAAGAATAAATTCCCTCAATGAATGCTGTCTTTATCTTTCTCTCCCTCTCCTACTGGTCTGAAGCCTATTCTCTTTTCCCTAGAGAATCTCTCTGGCTTACTTAAAAAACATCGCTCCAAATTTGGCTCGACGAAAAGCATGCGCGGCTGAGATTGTTGTCGAAACAACAAAAACTCTCATATTTTCTTCTCTTAAGACAAAATCATAACATATGGGGTATCTATTGAATGAGCTTTGTCTTCAAAGCCTTAGGAATCGGGGTTCACGTTTCTAATCCTTGGAATGCTGCGAAAAACCATGCTCACCTTAGATCATGATTCCCCCAGTTCTTTAAGAAGGCTTCTGCGCACGGCTAGTACTGTCAGCTTCTTTGGAGAAGAGGTAAATGTTAGACTGGAGGCACGACACTCAGGCCATTCAAACCATCTCAGCTCGTTACAAGGGAGACAAATAGGACCTTGAAAACTAGTATGGACATTAATCATCACGACGAATCTCAACCAGTTCAACTTTGCAAAAGCATTAGAACCAATATCTATATTCTCCGGCTTTGACAGGGCCAGTACTATAGCTTTTACTGTATCGCTCCCCTGCACACATACAAAAATACCACGATTCTATTATAATCAGTAAATGAATCCTACTCAAATCCAAGCTCAAAGGTTTTGGTTGGGCAAGGAGGAACAAAATTCTTAATGTTCATAGGAAGTACTCTTACCTCATTTCCTGATAGTATATCAACGACTTCTCTATGGCGCCATACTCTGCTACGTTTCATGGGATTATCACGGCATTCTTGGTCTACAATGTTCTGACCCATCAACTCAATCAAGTCATGCACTTGTGGGGTCCCGTTTTCATCCCTTATCAAGGATCTTTCGATGAGATCATCTACTCCACTAGCTGCGTCAAGATCGCAATTCTCAAGAACACCTTCAACGTATTTTCTACTCCACCCGTTGAAGAAGCAAGCAATGTGCAGAAAAATTTCCTTCTCATTGTAATCTAATCCGTCATAGCTTATTTTAAGCACGCTATTGATGGTTTTGTCAGAGCTTCTGATGAATTTATCCAGTTTTCTTTCCCAATCACCTTTTACACTAGCAAAGAAGGCAGAACCCAATACCTCGAGTGCTAAAGGAAGGCGCTGAGTACATTGCAGAGCTCTATCTACAAGATTTTTCTCTATTTCTTTGTTTTTGTTTCCAGAAGCATGCTTCTTAAAGAGTTCACGAGTCTCATGATCCTGTAAAGCCTTAACTTCATGTATGGAAGCTTCAATACCATGTACCAGACTCTTATTTGTTGTTGTAACGATTACCTTACTTCCCATACCAAACCAATCATGCCTTTTCGCTAAACAATTTATTTGGCATATGTCATCCACACCATCAAGAATAAGGAGAACTCTTTTGCAACGAAGTATATCTGCTATTATTTTGCTTCCTTGCGCATCACTGGTCAACTTTATATCTTTTCCCATTAGTATCTGGCATAGTAATTTTTCTTGCAAACGAACCATATTGTCCGTATCTTGTAAAGTTCCTTTGATGCCATTGAGAAAAGCAGAACTCTGGAAATCATTAGAAAGAGAGTTATAAAGGGCTTTGGCTAAAGTTGTTTTACCTACCTCCCATTGACCATAATCCAATCGTGAGAATCTCATCTTCAGACTTTAAATTGAACTTTGATATCAGCTCGTTCACTCTGGAATCTATGCCAACTGGATACTTAGCAACATCCAAGGGTCTGGGGTCTAGCTGTATCCAGACCTCCCTTACAATGCTTTGCACGAGCTGTGCTTCATCTCTGACAGGAAAGAGAGAAGAAGTCGAAACGCTTTTTATTAGCAATCCTAGTAATTAAGATATTAGTCGAAACGCTTTTTATTAGCAATCCTAGTAATTAAGATATAATTTATCTTAATTCACAACCTAACTAATTTTCGAAACTTTTCACTTCTCTGTTTGAATTTCATCCTGAAACCTCACATGACATCCATAGGCTTCGGTTCATGATCCAGCGGTGATTGGGTCTTCAACGCCGGTTTGTTTAAGTGGAAAAGTACCAAAAAAGTTTAAACTTACCTGTGACATCCCAAATTTCTGATTCTGTTTTCAATTAAATGAGATGGACTTTTCATCGACGCGCTTATAGTTCAATTCTCCGAGCTGATCACTCACGAGATAACTAGTCTATCAGGTGAAGCCGTTAAGGAATTTAGATGCAATAGGCTTAAGAATCTGACTATGAACCGACTGCTCGACCGTATAAATCTGCAAGGATCATTACGACACTGTCAGAATTGAACAGAGATCAGTAATAGGTCGATTCGACTGAGATATGTAATTAGAGTGTGGGTGATTCCACCTGATTTCAATATCCTCGTCGACCGGCACTGAACTGATTATTTTGTCGTTTTGGGTACCCTGTGTCCGTATTTGAAACCTCGAGATTTTCACGACAATTGAGAGTCGCTAATGTGTCGAAGATTTATGTTGTGGCTTGAAAATAATCAACCACAGTCAATTGCACTGAAAATTTCCTAAAAGCTACCCGGTAGATTAGGACGCGCTCAAATCGCGCCAGATTGAAATTAACCGTGATTTTAAACCCGTTTTAGAAATTGAAGGTTCTCGCATGTCACAATTCATTTTAGGAACGTCGACTCATCTCCAGAAGAATTTTCTACAAACCGAGATTTTTGGCGGAAAAGCAAAGTAAGGCCGTTTTTGTTCGGGATTGTCGAGGGCCGTTTTTAATCGAATCTTCGGGATGCAAGTTGGAGCATTTGACGGGGAAATGTCATGAGAAGGCCGAGGACACATGGGTTGATTTAATTGAGCTTCAATTGGATGGAATTAATTGGCAATTGAGTGAATTAAGTGAACAAATGTTCAAAATTCGAAATCCCCTTGGCACACCACATTTTGGACCTATTAACTAGCTTGTAGGGAAGCTAGAGGAGAGAGAAAGAGGCTGAAGGGTGGGCCGGCCATGGTGGGGGCAAGGAGAGAGAGAGATTGACAAGTGTTGAAGCTAGAAGAGCTCTTGGGGGGGGGGCCTTGCTTCAGCTGAAGCTTCTCCTTCCTTGAATCCCTCGTGCGGCAGCTTTCTCCATGGTTGAGGAAGGGAAAAAGCTTGAGAAACCAGTGGAGTTCGTCCAGCAGCCGTTCGAAGCCCCGCAAGCCCACCGGAGCAGCTAGCTCGCCCGCCGCGTCCAGTCCCGTGCAGCCGCGAGTCCAGCCGCTGCTCCGCCTTCGTCTCGCGTCCTTTGGCCGTCTACCTCGCCGTTCGACAGCCACAGCACCGCCTGGGAGCCGCTCGAAGCTTCCTCTTACCCGTCTGACCTCCCCATAGCCGTCGCTTGCCCGTGGAAGCCAACCGGAACTAGCTGTAGTCATCGCGCCCTCCAGTTTGTCTAGCGGCTGCTCCGCTTGTGTCCGCTCGTTCAGGCCGTCGTTCAGCCACGCCTGGCCACCGTCGAAGCCAGCAGGGTCGCCGGAACCTCCGCCTGCACCGCCTGAAGCCACTGCTGTTCCTCCTCTGCCGTTTCCAGCAAATCAGGCCACCGAACAGCTCTTCTCCAGCAAGATCAGTAGCCAAAGACAGCAAGAAGTTTCAGACTTCGAGGCCCGTTTTCAGTGTCTTCCCGGCCTCCGTTGGTGTCGCCGCTTTAGGGTTTATCGACCCCCTTGGCGTCGTGGTCGCCGTGAACTCACCGGTGCGCAAAACCGGTGAGTTTATCCTCCAAACCTTGCTTAGTAAGTTAATCATGCTTAAGGGGTGTTTAGATTAGTCTAATTAGGTTTATGTGGTTAGATTAGATTATTTTAATGTAAATTAGATTAGTTGTATGATTAGTTTAATGGATGTTTAATTAGGGCTAATTGTGTGTTTAAATTAGTGTAATCTAATTTAAGCCCTAATTAATTATTTTTAATTAAATAATTATTTCGAATTTTTAAATATTATTTTATTGTTTTATATTATTATAATATAATATTTAATTATTTAATTTTCGGAATTAAATTTAATTATTTAATAATTTCGAAATTTTGTCGGGATGGCGGTTGTTAGAATTTTCGATCGCAGCAGTGCGGTCGGTTTGTGCTAATTATATGTTAAATTTCGAAATTGAGTGAAAATGGTGATTGTGGTTAATAATTCCAAAAATGTGGAATTAAGTGAAATTGGAGAAGTTTTGGTATTTAACTTGAAAATACCCGGTGTTAGTTTCTAGCACCGTGATTGGTTTGTATGACCAGTTTGAATCGATTGGATTGATTGATTGATTGAATTGAGATATGAGTTGGTTTATTATTGAATTATCCGCTTTGGCGAGCAATTAGTTTATATATGTCAGCTTGTGAGAGCATTGATCCATACATCAGCTTGTGTGAGCTATCATCTATGCATATATCAGCTTGTGCGAGCTACCATCTATATCAGCTTGTGTGAGCCGTGATTTATTAATGGATGGATAGATGGTATGAATTGCACTGACGTGCAGGAAGGACTGAGGCGAGGTAAGTCCTCTATTCTCTTTGTGTGGCTAGAGCACCCTGAGGCTTATTTTCTTCCTAATTGAGTTCTAGGGGGTAGGACTCGCTAAGACATTGTCTCATCCCAGTTGTGGGATGATATTTCAGGTCCCTAGATGGCGGATTCTCCGGAGCTTTTTGGTAGACCAGTGAGGGTCGCCGAGAGGGTTTTTGACTTCGCCGATCCCGACTGAAGAGCTGGCGAATGGACCTGTCTAGCTGATCTTAGGACAGCTTAGTTTTTGAGGACTGATCTTCTATAGATCTTTTGTTAATAGCCTAGTCCTGTAAATCAACTGGTTTGATATGTATAAAAAGTATGTGGTTGGTTTTGAAAATGTGATCCTGCTTTTCTATCCCAATTGAATTTTGTCTGGGGATTATTTATTCGCTTCCGCATGTGCATTAAAAAGAAAGGGTCAGCGACGTGTCCTGGGAAGTCGCTTTTCTATCGACCGCAGTGTGATGTGCGCGTGTTCGAGGTTCGGGGCGTGACATTACCAATTTAGTCCTAAATTTTTCAATTGAACCAAATTAATCTTAAATCTTTTCAAATTGGCTTAGGGATTAGCTTATATTTGCATGGATATTTCTATAGATATATTAAAGCAAGCAAAAATAGTATTAAGAAAATATGATATTTTCTAGATTTCAATTGAGTAGAACAATGACCTTTTTTTTTTGATAATGTATTAGCAAAATGACAACCTATTCTATTTTAGCTAGACTTAAAATCCCTAGTTTTATTCAACGAGTATTGGGAAAATGCCATGGCCTACTTTTACTTAAACAGCATAATAACCATACTTTATCTGAAAGATAACTTTTAGAAAACCTACTTGAACTCTCTGTTTCCCAATTGGATGGGGGTGCCGTTCGTGAACTCCATGATGAACCTGAAAAATAATACCAGGAGAAGTATTTTCCCAGGTTTTAATCGAGAAGGACAATGATCTTTGCTGTACTATTAATGACAACCAAGTATATTTTTGGGTTAATACCATGAAAAACTCCAAGTTGATATAACTGTGACAAATTTAACAAAAATTAATTTTTTGACCATAAAAAACCTTAAATTGATATATTTGTGATAAAGTTATCCTCCGTTAGTTTCCATTATATTGGATTAATACCATGAAAAATTACAAATTGGTACACTTGTGATGAACGGAGGGTGAAAGTCCAAACTAGTACACCTTTCAATTGTCATGCATCATCCAACTCATTAATTTGATGGGTAAATTAGAAGGAAACTAGTTGAAGGTAAATTTATCACAAGTGTACCGGTTTTTGAGTTTTGATAGTTAAAAAATTAGTTTGGTGTAAATTTATCACAAGTGTATTAATCTAGGATTTTCCGTAGTATTAACCTTAAATGTTTAGAACCGACAAAGTACCCGCTATACTTATTGAAATCCCCAGTTTTATTTAGGAGTATTACGACTGTGCATAAAAATATCCTACTTTTACTTGAACAGCATTGTGAGGCTAATTATTGTAGAAGACAACTTTCAGAAAACCTACTTGGACCCCCTGCTTTCTAATTGGATGGGTGTCCCTTTCGCGGACTCCTTGACGACCCTGAAAAATAATACCAAGAGTTTGTATCAATTCTTAAAGAGACATTCTAAACGAAAAGAGTGAAAAATTTACCTAACATGCAAAATTGTGTGAAGTCGATTTACAAGCAAATATATGCATCAAAAGGAGAATGATTGGAAGTATGCCCCTCATAATGTTAGGTGTTGGAAGTATGCGCCGGTGCCTATACTTGGACGTTGGGAAGCCCTTAACGATTGCTATCTAGTAACCATTTAATCCAGTTTTCAACGAAGTTTTATGAGGTCAAGGTTTTGAAAATTTTAGGTCAACAGTAAGATATCTATACTCAGCATGACATTCCTCTGATTATTAACTATTTCATCTTAGGGATATACCATGTGATTATAATAACATAATGTAACTAATCAATCACCATTGCAAGTATGCCATAGACCCTACTTGACACCGAGTGCTTTATGCTTTTAACTAAAAGTACTCTTTTGCCAATGGAGTTAGACGTACCTAAAAATTTCTATGTTTCATCCATTTAACTTCTAAAGATTAAAACAAAACAACATTCTTTACTAAGTAACAAGACGAAAGGAAATGATCGTTCGCAAACACAAGAAGAATTGAAGTGAACTAGCAGTATGCTTACCACATATTGAATTCCCACCCCGACAAATTTCCAGCATCTTCAAGAGCTTTCTTCCATTTCTTCATATCCTCTGAATTCATTCCATAATAGTTTTCGTGTTTATCAAAAGTTTCTTTGTATTTCTTTCTTTGCCTTTTTACATCTCTGGGTTCCACTTTGTAAAACACCGGCAGAACGCGAAGGTTGTTTGTCTACTTGCACTTCATGATGTGAACTACCTCATCCAGGCACCATGGAGAAGAGGCGTAATTCTCAGAGAAAATAATCACCACGATGCGTGATTTGTCAATCGCCTTCATAAGCGCCGGTGAGATCCGCTCTCCTTTCTGGAGTTCCTTGCTGTCAATGAATGTGTATATTCCTCTCTGTGTTAGAGCTTCGTAGAGATGACTGAGGATGTTGTCGCGGACGTCCGAGCCTCTGAAACTCAAGAAGACATCATAGGTCTTATCGGGCTGTGAAGCAGTGGCCATTGGAACTTAGAAGCAACAAGTAGGAGGTCAAGAATGAGCGATTCTCCACTGTGTTTGAGGTGGCTTTTTCCCGATCTGATCCAGTTGATCGATTCCCAATCGATAAGAAAACTGGTTCCCGAGCTCCGAAGTATGCAGATGCTTGACTTCTGTTTTCTGGTCAACAAAGAACAAAGATCTAATCCTGAGACAAATGGGGGAGGGGGCTACTGGGGGAACCGCTCCCTTCCCAATTATAAATTTTAATGCACCAACGGAAAATATTAAAGTGATTTTTTTTATCTAAAACTTAAAGGCGTGGTCTCCCAAATTGGCCCGACACATTCAAGGGAAATTAAATTTTGTTATTCATAAATCTCTATGATCCTGGGAGATTTCGAGGGCCCACTCAAATTTGTTGGCACATCCAGGATGAAGATGAAATTTTATTTTACTTTTTAACCCTATTTGGCGGACTTGAAAAAAAAGATTTGTGTACTTTTCATATATTTACAACTCATTGGGAATAATCAAAGCAACGCAAAAGCAACTACCAAATTAAAGGCGTGGTCTCCCAAATTGGCCCGACACATTCAAGGGAAATTAAATTTTGTTATTCATAAATCTCTATGATCCTGGGAGATTTCGAGGGCCCACTCAAATTTGTTGGCACATCCAGGATGAAGATGAAATTTTATTTTACTTTTTAACCCTATTTGGCGGACTTGAAAAAAAAGATTTGTGTACTTTTCATATATTTACAACTTATTGGGAATAATCAAAGCAACGCAAAAGCAACTACCAAAATAGCACTCAAAACCTTTGTTTCATTTGAAAGGATCATACCGATAACTAGCTGAAAGAACTATCACTCTAACTAGGTAAACTGACCGTGTAATATCTTTTTATTTAAGTCATGGGTACGGCAATCTTACTTATTATAGAGTGAAAAGTATTAGAAGTCCAAACCTTGTGTATAGAATGCACTCAAGTCCTCAATATTCATAATGGTTCAATTAAGTCATAGACCCTTTCCAAAAAATGTAATCAAGTCCTTTCGATAACAATACCTAAGATTGCCTACATCTCATTTAATATTCCTTACCAGACATTATTATATTGTAATTGTACCATTTAGTAAATATTTAGAAGCTAATTGAATCAACTAAAAGGTCTAAGATTCAGTTGCATTTTTTGAAATGGATATAGAACTTGATTGAACCTAGTGAAAGTTCAAGACTCAATCGTACTTCATACATAAATTTTGGGGTTTTGTGGTATAATTTCCACATTTTCTTCTTACTATTTGGTCGTAAGACATTGGGATTTACTTTCGGTGTTATGTGTATGGCTTCATAGATTCGGCTTATAATAAGTGAATAACTTTGCGACAAGTTATTGACAAAAACACTGTAATTTTTATCAAGAAAATAACTACTTCCCTTATCGGACAACTTTTATTTAGCTTGATTCTCGCAAACTTCTTGAGACGACCTCGAGGAAGTCTGCGAACTACATGGGGGGCCCTAGCACTCTTAAGCCAGCGCTTGCTTTTCAGCGAGGTGTTTATCTCTTGCACTAGCACTCTTAAGCTCTGTTAGTGGCGGCTTCAGTTTCCATTTACCTAGAGGCTAGAGAAGTAGTGTCGCAAGTCTTTTTGAGAACCTTGACCCGGCTTATCTAAGGCGCATCATCCATGGCTGCTTGGTTCCCTCACCTGTCCATGTAGAGTGGGGGCTTTTAGATATTTCATATTTTTTTTTTCATGTATTTTAGGTAGAACCGTTTCAAGCACTAGTAAAATTTACTCGAGAGAGTATGGGTAATGCTTGTAAAGCTCTTTAGATGTCAACTTCTCATATTCTCCATCGAAAGTACGTCTAAAGTTTGAGCCCGAAAAGTAAAATACCCTAATTTATATTAGCTTTCCTAGTTTGAGAAGGTTTCCTAAAAAGAGATATCCTATTTTGGATCCAATTCATGCCCATATATAAGAAGTTGGTTTTTTTTTTTATGAAGATTATTAAAGATGAGTTTCTGCTTGTGAATTACACCTTAAAGATATTCAAGAGTGTTGAAGCCAATAATCTTGTAGTAAGATTTGTGAATTCTTTCATGAAATTGAGAGATTATTTGTGAGGAACTGTGAGGCTAAATACTGTGTGAGCTTTGGGTGTAATTAGGGCTTGGGAACACGAAGTATTTAAGTGATTCGAGAGTGATTGTAATATCCATTGTATTGCTTAATCTATAATTGAATTCATTGTTGTTCTCTCCAGGGACGTAGGTTACTATGACTAAACCACATAAATCTTGTATTCAATTTATTTTTTTATTCTATCTATTTTATTATTCGATCGCTTGCTTTCACAACAATTGGTATCAAAGCTAGGTTTGGTTGAGTTGAAGAGAATCGATCTTGACATAAGAAGGAAAAGTGAGAATCGACGGGTTTGATGAAAGGAGTTCGGGTTCAGGAAGATGTAAGCTGAGGATTACTTGAATCAAAGGAATCTACACGTATCCATGTTTGGAGAGAAGCCATAGTTGATGAAGCAAGCTGAATGAGAATTGCTAGATAAACAAGCATTAGGTGTTATTCATCTAATGTTGGCTTGTAATGTCGCATTTAATATCATGAATGAGAAGAGCACTGTGGGACTACTGGAGGCATTGTCAAACATGTATGAGAAGCCCTCTATGATCAACAAGAGTTGCTCGATGCAATGTCTATTTAGGTTGAAGATGAGTGAATTTAAGTCAATTGGAGATCATATCAATGAATTCAATGTGATTTTTAGTCAATAGAATTTAGTTGAGATTAGCTTTGATGATGAGGTATGTGTTTCGATTCTATTATCTTCATTACTTAATAGTTGGAATACTACTATTACTACTAGTAGTAAATCCTTTTGGTCAATAAGCTAGATGTTTGATAAGATTCAATATTTGATTCTAAGTAAGGATATCCGTAGACGAAAATCTAATGAATCTGTGTTTGCTATTTTAGTAGGTAAAAATAGAGGAAGAACTAGTATACATGTTAGTAGGAGTAGTATAAAATTGAATAGACGAAATCAATTTAGGACTGGTGGTGTTGTTTATTGGAGATGTGGTAAGAGGGGGCAACTTAGAAGGGTAAGCGAATTAGTATTGACTCTATTGATGATATTGCTGCAATAGTCGATAGTAATTTGGAAAGTGCTTATTATGTCTTGTCTGTCATGGATGAATCTCTGTTTGGCGGATGGATTATGAATTTTAGTTGTTCGTTTCACACTGCACCAAATAGGAAGTGGTCTACTTATTAATGCATGGATAATGGTAAAGTGCAGTTGGGGAACAATGTTGAATGCGATGTTGTATGTGTTGGTGATGTTAGAATCAAAATGTATGATGGTATTGTGAAAATATTGATTAGAGTAAGACATGTTCTAGATTTGAAAAAAAAACTTGATTTTCTTAAGTGTCTGGATTTAGCTAGGTGTTGGTATTCTTCATAATGTAGAATTCTGAAAATTGTTCGCGGTGCCTTGGTGATAATGAAAGGAATCAAGTGTAGTGGCTTGTATGAGCTTCAAGTTGAGACAGTGATAGACATTGGATACATATGTTCGAGAGTCTGAATTGCAGCATATTAGAAAGAGAAGCCTGGAAGTTCCAAGTGAAAGAAATTTGTTGTGTGTTTATATTGCTAACGAACTATATATATGTAGTACAACTATCAAAGAAACCATGAAAATTTCAAAGTAAATTTACATGAATATTTGCAAGTTGTTGTAGTTCTTTTTCGAGGAAAAGTGTCATATTTATACTAATAGTCATGGATGACCACTCAAGGAAGACTTGATTGTTTGTGCCTAGGCACAAGTTTGATGTTGTTGTCAAGATCATACAGTTGAGAGCTTTGATTGAAAATGAGACTGGTAAAATGATTAAGAATGTGTGAACTAACAGTAGAATTGAGTGTTACTTGAGACTATTAGACGAACTCTGCATGAATGAAGGCATAATGAGATACCGCACTAGTGCCAATAAATCACAACATATTGTGGAGTTGCTGAGTAGAACATTATAGGAGACAACCCAAAAAATGCTTTGTAATGCTAGTATGACTAGGAGATTTCTAACGGAAGTGCTTAGTATGATGAGCTATTTGCTTACTAGATTCCCATCAACTATGGTTGGATGTTGAACTCCCAAATAAGTGTGGTCAAGTAACATTCTTAATTATTTTGTTATTAGAATATTTAGTCGCCCATGTTATATTTGAGTTAGTGATGGTAAGCTCGATGGGAGGTAATGAAGTGTGTGTTTCTAGGTTATGCACAAGGTGAACAAGTTATCAATTGTGGTATTTATAGTTAAATTCACCTCTTGTCAATAGAAAAGTTACATTTAATGAGTCTCTAGTACTTTTGAGTAAGAGTGATTGTGGCAGTGTTTATACGAATTTGAACAATGTTTAACTTGAGATAGAGTTGTAATCAGAAATTCTTAAGGTAGCGGGTACTAGCAAAGTAATCAATACAAATGGTGGAAGTAGCGAGGTAGAGCCCTAGAGCCAATAGTTGTGATTGCCGAAATTGAAAAGGTATGTATTCGGTCTCCTAATAGATATGGATGTAGTGATGGTTTTGCTTTAAGAGGTTGTGTTGGATAATCCATATGAAGCAATTAAAGGTGCAAGCAGAGTTGGTGTTTAGATGAGGTCCTTGGTTATAGCAAAGTTCAAATGAGGCTTGGACATGAAAAATGTTTGTGGTGGTTGAGCCCATGAAGAGCTGTGGTGGAGTAGTAGTGAAGTTTAGATTTTTCAAAAAAGCAATTGTGGAGATTCCCACTTTGAATATGTTTCCTTGAGTGGTTTCATAGTTTAAGAAGGTTTCCTAAAAAGAGATATTACATTTCTGATTCAATTCTTGCTTATATATAAGAAGTTGATGTTCTTCATTAAAATTATCAAAGATACGTTTTTGCTTGTGAATTACATCCTAAGGATATCCAAGAGTGTTGAAGCCAATAGTCTTGTAGTAAAATTTGTGAATTCTTTTATGAGATCAAGAGATTGTTTAGTGAGAAATTGTGGGGCTTAATACTGTATGAATTATTAGGTATAATTGAGACTTTGGAAACATTGAGTGTTTGAGTAACTCGAAATTGGTTGTAATCATTATTACATTGCTTGATTTATTATGGAATTTGTCATAATTTACCGCTCTCCCCATGAATGTAGATCATTATGACCGAACCTTGTGAGTCCGATTTATATTCTTATCTTGTGTATTTTATTGTTCAATGGCTTGTTTTCGCAACATTCTCCAACTCCAATAGTCTCTTATTACACGTTGCTTGTACAATTGTTTATCAATCCAATTAGTAAAAAATTTTGCACGACTTGCTTCCCTTTGAACTTACAAATGATTGTCAACCATACGTGTGCCTTTTAGAATAGAGGCCTTGCGCCCTTAAGTTGACCGGTGTGCACTCGTGATCGAAAATTAGACCCACACCACACGGTCTTGAATTAGCCACCTACCCTGCGACAAGTAGGTAGTCACATATATTCTAGGCCGGTTTAGAACCAAACAAAGCATTAGTTTTATTGCCTAACATGTGATTTTATAATCGTGTTTCAGTTTCCTTCCATGTGTTTCAAGTTCCAACACACTTCAAATTCCTCATAAGCTCTTTTACTTTTCCTTGCACTTAAACCCTATCTTTTGCGAAAGATGAATGATTTGGAAAATTTTTTTCTTAAAATTGATCGCTTATATCGTTTACGAAAATGAATAAACGAAAAATATTTTCGTTGTCTATATAAATATTAGACATAAATTATTGTCAGTAGTGAAAATATTTTTTATTGACTAGCTATCTTAAACAATAAAAGCACTCATTTTTAAAATGTATTTCTTAAATCATTCATTTTTTATAAATAAATAAAAATGTAATCTTACTCTATTGCTCACTCATGCTATGCACTATGTGTGTCAGTGCAAAATTTTTGTAGTTTGAAGTTCTTATCGCGACAGTGTAACTCTTTTTTGCAACACCCGTGCTAATAAGAATGTTGATATCTTTGCTTAGGTAATCCATTTGGAAAAGAACGCTTGAATTGCCAAAACTTGGCATGCGGGACGCTTATGTGCCAAAAATTATGAAAGTGACACTTAAGTATCAAAATTGGAATAAAATGGGTTAGTTAAATGCTAATGACGAGAAAATCAGTCAAAATATTGACATGGCTATTTTTTGGCAAAATAAGTGTAAAATGACACAATTTTGCATGCTAACATGATTGGACAAGTGCAAAAATGATGTCGTTGTGCTGACGTAGCTAAATAAATAGTATATAAATTAATTAAATTAAATTTAAAACTAAATTTATTTATATATTATTAAAAAAAAGATGAAGATTGCAGGTGGCTAAAGGCTTGGCCCTTGTTGCCCTTTAGCGATGGCGGGGAGGCCGTTGCCAAGGCAAGGGTTGAGCCCTCAGTTGCTTGCAATCTTTATCTTTATCTTCTTCTCTCTCTCTCTCTCTCTCTCTCTCTTAAATAAATATTTTAATTTAATTAATATTTACATTAAAATTAAAAAGAAAGATAAAATGACATCATTTTGGTTTTATGTCGCTGACTTAGCTCTCCGGCATGCCACATAAGCCGGTTATATTATTAAAAATTGCAACGTAAGATTTTTGGCCACCTTCGCTAGATTTGGCATTCAAGTATCCCATTTTTCAAAAAAAGAGTGATATTTTCATAACTTTTGGCACTTGAGTGTCTCGTACTAAATTTTGGTACTCCAAGTGTTCGGCACTCTAATCCATCTTGAGGTGACACGAGATTTTCTTCGATTTACTTTGAGGCTACTAAGAAGGCCATCACTGTCACTATTAGCATGGCAAATATAAGCCCTTGAGCATTATCTCTAGTTTTTTGGTTACCTTACCAAGTTGAGGTAGGTCAACCATCTACACTATACATTGTAAAAGTGATCATCATTACTATTGAACAAGGATTATCTCTAGGTGAGTGTTGGTCCAAGGTCCATCTTGGATTGACCTTTGACCTTGGACCAGCTCAACCTGACTGGTCCTGATCCGATTCCCAACGAGATTAGGTTAGTCCTTAATCCTAGGACCCTTAGACCCTGCACTGTGTAGGTTAGTCCTCAATTTTAAGAGTTTAAGATTGGTCTGGTCTAACCGCATCAACCCTATACATAATATATATATATATATATATATATATATATATATATATATTATATTATATTATATTATATGCTTTTGTATACTCCAAATTCTCTGTTATCTCCACAATTTAGTTATCGTGTAAATTAAAGAATAGTAAAAAACCCAATCCTAATTAAAAAAAGAAAGGAAAGAAACCCTCTTCGCCCACCTTGGCCTCGCTCGCGTGCTCACCTCGCTCACGACTCAGCTCTCTTCGCTTGCCTTGCTCACCTGGTCACTCGCCTCTATTTACTTGCCTCGCTGTTCGCCTCTCTTCCTTTGCCTCACATGTTCATTTTAATGGTTTGTTATTTTTAGCAAGTGTAAATTTGTGTTGTTACCTTATTTTATATTTAGATTTGATATATTTTTGTGTTCATAATTTAGTTGAACAATATTGCATTATTAATAGATATGTAATTTGAAATAATATGTTTGCCCTTTTAAGGAATATACAAAATGAAACAAAAAAAAAAAAAATGATTGGTTGATCCTGGATTGATCTTGGAATTGAACTGGACCCATAGAATCGTTCCGATCCGGTCTTCAGTTTCAAGCTTAATAGGATTGGTCATAAGTCCTAAGAATTGGGGACCAATACTGTGCAAATTGATCCCTGAATTAGACGTTGGATTGACCCAATTTGAGTTATGCCCACATTAATTATCTCTCCTGCTTGGTGCTGCGCTCGATACTTTTTTGATAATTTCACAATCATCATTGTCCCCACGGACTAATAATACTGATAAATGAGGCACCAAAGGAAATCATAGAACGAGATGGATAATCTTAACTCATCATTACTAGACTCGATTAGTCATTTGGAGGTATTTTCACGCAGACTAGTGTTTGACCGTGTGTGCGCACATGGCTTTCGTGATGTTGGTGTTTAAAAAAAAAAAGAAACAATAAAATGAGCTTGTCCCCTTTACCCAAATATTGTTTGCAAGCTGATTCATTTTATAATTTCCAATTTAAATATATCATCCTTGGATAAAATAAGCTTTTAAATAAGAGAAAATTAAAAACTAGAAACGAAATATATACGAGAATATAGTAGATTCTTCTCGAGATTTTTTTTTGAATAAAATTCCATTAAGATATATGAATATAATCTTTTGTTGTCAATTTTAATTTATGAGTCAAATAAAGTGAGTGTGAGATATGACTACCTCTTTTTGTTGTTAACACTATTGTAGGAGGTAGATTAGGTGAATGTAAGTTTAATTGATCATTTTTGCGTTGAATTTATAAATTTAAGTACAGTAAACGCATTTGAACTGAAGAGGATTTTTATAGTTTTTTTTTTTCTTTCTAGTGGATGATGCTCGAGAGCATATGGATTATAATTTGTTTTAAAAGAGGATAGATATCATTTTGATATTTTTATAATTTGTTTAATTTTACTCCATATCCTTTCTCTATATTAATAATTTAATACGTACCAGTGAAGATCTGTCGGAGTGCTCTCCTGACAAGGAGAAGGCTATGATCGATGTTGCGGAAAGGTTGTAATTACCCTTACGCACGCGGCGCACATACCCGTATGTATGTGTGTGTGTCTATTTATATTATAATTTTAGCCTGAGAAGTTTCTGAATTTCGAGGGCGAGGCAGCCCAGATGCCAAGCGTGTGCTCCCAGCTGTCGGTCAATATATTATTTTATCAAAGATACATTCATTAGTCCAAGTCGTTCAGATCGATAAACACTTTTATCCGGCAATGTGAAAGCGCCTTTCGCGAGCCAATGACCCTCTGATTTTTTTTTTTTTTTTTTTTTTATATCTTTTTGGTAAAGTCAAAGTAGAATTTCATTTCGTTGGGCTAAATTTCATTTGCATTTCGCCGACCCTCGTATGTAAATCGAGAGGAAGAGCTTCGCCGGTCGGTGGACCAGCCACGTGATTTATTTGTCCATATTCACCCTTCGTGCAAGGAAGTTGGCACCTCATTTTCCGCTTCAAAGCAAAAGGTGATCACTGTAGAAAGTCATCAGTGGGGTGGGCCAGCATTGTGCTTCCTGCTTCTTAGTCAAGCATTAGTACATAGTTCATATAAACACGAATATGCCAATCCGTGGGAAAGGGACAAAAGTAGATATAAGACAAAGCTCTGCTCTGGAAAGTTAATCTTTCAGGCAGGTCCAGATGCATTGAACGTCGTAATGTTATGCCCAAAGAACTCTCTTTGGTTTTTTTCTGCTATGGAACCATACAATAGGATTCGGGATTCGAGGAATCAGTCCACTTGATCCATTCATTCTATTCATTTGTCAGCATAGCCAAGGCATGAATATATCTATAAAAAGAAAAAAAAAATAAAAAAGATCGCCTCAAGAATACTTATTCAACACTAATTATGAAATTTATAGAGGTCTTCAGTAAACTGATTTTTTTTCTCTTTTATATTTAATCAGTACTTTTAATATCTTGACCAAAAAAAAAAAAAAATCATAAAAAGAAGATAAAGAGTTGTTTGAATTTTTTGAATTATGAAAAGAGCTAAAATGGTTGATTACAAAAAATTAGCTCAAACTTGGAGATCCATTATTTCATCTTTTTGTGCTCACGTGATATAGTTCTATTAGTAGAATGCTGTTTTGGTTTGTTCTTTGAGATAGATAAAATTAAGGCTTCCGTTTGTTTTATGAAAAATTAATAATTTTAAAAATATTTTCTTAAATACGATCGTTAGTATTGCTTACAAAAATGAATAAATAAAAAATATTTTCATTATCAACGAAAATATTTAGACATGAATTGTTGTCAATAATGAAAAAATTTTCAATTGATTAATCATTTTAAGCAATATAAGTAATTATTTTTAGGAAAATATTTCTCAAATCATTTATTTTTGAGAAACAAATGGAGCCTATGTGAAATTTATATTTGGTCCCTATGGTTTTAAGGGAGTTCAGTTTATGTATTTATGCTGTATTTGGTTATAAAATTACTCCTTAAACTATTCTCCAGCAATAATTTAAGTCCTTTCATCTAATCGTTATTTGAAATTTGATAAGAATTGCCATAATTTGCGTCTACATATACAATCCTCTAAATCAAGTTATACTTTTTCGTCCCACTTTTGTACTTTGATTTAGTGACAAAACTGGTCCCGAATTACTTTCATCATATATATAAATTGAAAATCTCAAGAGCATGTCAAATTAAGATCAACTATCAATTGGCAATTCCTACCTTTATGAGTGTGCTTATCAGATTGACAGCTCCATTAAGATTAATTTTACACTATGTGCAACAAACGCTTCCTCAATTTTAGGTCAGGTCCACATACATTTCTTAGGAAAAAAAGAAGAGAAAAAGATAACTTTTAAGTCTTGTGACCGAAGCTTTAACTCACTATTCGGTAGGTAAACTTTTTTCAAAATTGTATAGGAAATCTTTAGGTAATATTAATTAGTCCGCATTGCATTGGTTGTAATGACTTGTTCTTGTAGGGAGGAGGCTATTAACATTGAATGTCAATCTCAACGCTTAAATATTAAAAGCCTTTAGTAAAAGTTCCTTAAAAAACCAGTAATAAAACAATCAATTCTAATTATAAAGACTTATACACACATATATGTCGTGTATTAAATAATAACCAATGTCATTTAAATCTTATATAGAATGGAAATGTGAAAAGTCATACTTAAAAGATCTCATCAGAATGTGCATAAACTAACCTGTCGCAAAAAAGTACATGGACTAAGAGCCCATTTGATATTGTTGTGACCAAATCGTAGTTGTGCTTTGAAGCGTTGTGATTTGTGGGTTTGGTAGTACATGGGACTAAGAGCCCATTTGATATTGTTTTGACCAAACCGTAGTTGTGCTTTGAAGCGTTGTGATTTTTTTTTTTTTTTTGGTAAAAGGTAATCATACTAAGCTGAAACTAATAATTACGACACCAAAACATACACTCATAATGAACATAGGCATAATGAGTAAAAATGTGCCGAGAGAAAAAAGAAGGGAAGCCAACAAGGCACAAAACGCGATTAAGTCGCACAACTACAGCCACAACCAAAAAGGACAAAAACAAAAGAAGGCGACTAGCCGGCCAAACAAAGGCATCCCCAGCCAAAACCAAAAAAAACGTCATTGCCCAAATGGAAAGGACGAGACAATCGGCACCACCACTCCAACCTCGAAATATTATGGATGCGTCGGAGTAGAAGAGAAGATGCAGGGGTCTATCCCCCAGCTACGTTGAAGTCTCCTGTTTCTTGGGTTGTCTTCAACATTCGAGAATGTTAAAGCCTTATCCTTAACCACTTTAATAAGGTGGTTCTTCACAGCCGGAAGTGTGAAGGTATAGTTCCTAAAGAGAATCTCATTCCTATATTTTCAAATAAGGTGGCAAAGAGCCCCAAAAGAGAACCGGACGATAGAGTGATAGAAGTCCTTTCCGGATAGGAACTTTATAGCCCAGTAGAGGTTGTCAGCCCAAGTCCCATTCCTCCAAGGGAGGTTGCATCTGGCACCCCAAGAGAAGGCACAACTAGCCGTAATGCTACAATGAAAAAACAGATGATCAATAGAATCCATAGTTACTTTCCAAAAGGGGCACACCACATCCCCAATCCTGCCATGCGATAAGAGTAAGGCATGCGTAGGAAGATGGTTCCTGGTTATAAGCCAAAGAATGAACTGATATCTTGGAGCTATAGCATTGTTCCAAATTAAAGAAGCCCAATCGACCCGAGGCTTCTTTTTTCTGATGAGGTGCCAAGCTGAAGTAACCGAGAATAACCCAGGCGTGTTTCTTTGCCAAGTAAGACGACCGGGAGCCTGCACTAGAAAAGGAAGGGGATGTTCCCAAGACTGTAAAACTTCTCACATGGTTTGACTAGCAAGTGAAAAGAGATCAGCCATTGTCGCATGCCTATGAAGGCTAGATTTGTAAATGAAAGAGTTAGAAAACATCAAGTTGAGGGGGCCTCTCGGGTGCCAGTGGTCTAACCAAAAGGAAACAGAGCAGCCATCTCCTAACTTCCATAGAAAAGATAATCGAAAATCAATCCTAAGGTGGAGAATTCGCTTCCACACCCAGGAGCAGCAGGTGGGTTGCTGAATCACCCAAAAACTCTTCCTTTTAAGGAAGGTCGAGTGGATCCACCTACACCACAAGGATTCCTTATCCGTAAATAGGATCCATATGTGTTTTAGCATTGCTACCTTGTTACAATCTTTCAGACTGAGGATGCCTAGCCCTCCTTCCTCTTTTGGAAAGCAAACATCATCCCAGGAAACCTTGGCACCACCCCAAAGAAACTGTCTCAAGATCTGTTCAATACAATCCAACACTGCAACAGGGATGATAAAGACACTAGCCCAATAAGCTTGAATTGTATAAAGAACTGACTTTATAAGTTGAAGACGCCCAACAAATGAAAGGAAACGCTGAGTCCAAGATTGGATTCTTGTAGTTATGCAATCCACAAGGGAAATGCAGTCTGCCTTGCTGAGCCGGGAGAAGATAATAGGAACTCCAAGATACCGCACTGGCAAATACCCCTCCTGAAAACCAAACACTAGGAGAATCTCTCTGCGCAAATCTACTGCTCCTCCAGTAAGAAATATCTGATATAGCTAGTATGAGAACCTAGAGGGGGTGAATAGGTTTAAAACAATTTCCTTTAAGATTGTGCAATATTTAAACGGTTAAAGGATTTGCAACGAGTTAAAAATCAATCGCAAGATCGAGTAAGGGAAAGAGAGAATTGAACACTCGGTTTATAGTGGTTCGGCTTGATTCAAGCCTACGTCCACTCTTCGCACCGACAGCCAATTGGCTGGATTCCACTATGAACAAAGAGATGTTACAGTGTTGATCTTCCTTGATTTCTCGGCGTAGATGATCTACCACACTCACTCAAGGTGTCACCAAGTACAAACACTCTCTGTGTATACAATTTCGCTCGAACAGTCTCAACTAACAATCAAGGTTCTTCAGACTCTGGAATTTTTCTATCGATCACACACTCAAAACAACTAGAACGTCTTCTTTTTATACTCTTTTATGCCATCATAGCCGTTGGCACTTACCAAAGGAATTCCTCCAATCTACCCGTTGGACGGAATCAATTAAGAAGATCATCCGAGCTATTTAAGGAATCTGATGATAGCCCATCAATCCTGTTCGCCCATACAATCAGGATCTTGGTTTCCAAGAATAGAACATACCAAGATTATTTCGTTGACCATCGGATCTTCAATCGATCTTAGATAAGAATTAAAGAATCCGAAATGATTATCCAACCAAAGAATCTATTCCAGAGGATAGGATCGAATCCTCAACCATATACCTCGGCTTTGGATTTCCTTCGTCCTTTGGATTAGAAAGACGTCGGTGAGAATAGACTTAAGTCTTGAGTCTTGAGTCTTAAGTCTTGAGTCTTGAGTCTTGAGTCTTGGGTCTTGAGTCTCGAGAGAACAAAGTCTTCAGACTTTAAACTGACGGTCTCCGAACATCCAGACTTAGACTGAAAGAAACGTTTTGTCAGCTTCAAAATATTCTGGAAAGATTTCTCCAACAATCTCCCCCATTTTGATGGTGACAAAAACTTTCTTGAAGATTTGAACATCTTTGACTTGCAAAACATTTCTCAAGCAATATGGCTAACTCATAAAGATTAATAAAACAACCAGACTCGCATCCACGAAAATTGGTTAGTCTTTCATGAGAAACACCATATAACAACACTTGAATAAATGCAACCAGTCAAGCATCACAATCCACAAATCAATTCGATCAAGTTCACATCCAAGTTCAAGTTCTCAAGTCATACTCAAAAATAAACATAACCACAAAAGTCAAAGTTTTTAAAAAAATGATGTTTGTTCAAATTGGTTTTCTCCCCCTTTTTGTCAGCATTGAAAAGGGTGAGAAAGGAGTCATGTCCGCTTGGGAATGCGCACGATCGGAAATCCCCAATGGATGGACTACTCCTTCGAGCTTCTTCAGTCTTCTCTCGGATGAGCTACCTCTTCTCCCTTGGCATTGGCTTGAAGTTGCGAGCGAGGTCTTTGAGTCTATCCTCCGGAGATCGAAGATGCTTGTCCAAAGCATTCTTCAAAGCTTGGATTTCACGATCCCGAACATATATCGGTTCCGCATTTCCAGAAGAATATTCATGATGCTACGAAGATCTGCAAAATCATCCGTCTGTGTACTGGCATTGACTTTCTCAGATGATGTGTATGCAGACGATGGCGCTTTTGAATGGTCTGGCAGATTTGGAATCGATGCATCACCTTCTTCAGGCAAGTGAGAGACCTGAACTTCTTCTGGGTCTTCTGGAGATTGTCTTAGATCTTCATTGACAGCAGCATGAGGTGTAGACCTCTCTTGCTCGCTAACTCCCCCTGTCTCTAGGACATCGAAAGGGGAAGAGTGATGATCATGCTTTTGATCTTCCTTCTCTCCAGATTTGTCAGCAGACTTTTCTTTTTCTCCTTCTCCTTCTTCTTCGACTTCTTTCTTCTTCTCTCTCTGATCTTCTTCTCCTCTGTTCTGCTTTTCTTCTTCTCTGTTCTGCTGAAGTTTTGTCGGATGAGACACAGAACGTCTTGGTCTGATCAGAGCTTGGATGGAGGGATCTTCATCATCTTCATCTTCATCTTCATCTTCAAGGATGAGAGTTCTTTTCTTCTTTTTCGATGGAGCACCCATGGCCTCCTTTCCTTTCCTTTTTGAAGCGATTGATTTGGAGATTTCACTTTGAATTTCTCCATTGCCTTGGAGAGTTCTTGTAGACGCATCTTCATTAACATTTTCAACCCTACCACCATCTTTTCACACGGTCGAACACAAAATGTATGAGGCGGTTCAATGTTCAGATGTCTGAAGATCTTGGTCACCAGACCAGGATAAGGCAATTGTCCTTTGTCTTTTGACAATGCTCTGTACATATGGAAGAGAATAGTGTGCGGGAGAGAAAACTTCCGTCCTGAGTTGATCGCATACATCAACTTTGCTTCAGAAAGAGACACAGAAGTCTTTGACGTAGACTTTGGTCCGAGACGATTGATCACAATCTTATGAAGCACGATGTTGATAGCCTTCATCCTCGAGTAGGTAATTTTCTTCTCTACATCCATATCTTTGACAAGATCCAGAGTAGTACGAGCAGGTGAGACTTTGATAGGGAGATAGCGTCCCCATTCAATTCCAACAATGTCCGCCAACATATTCACATCTACCACGTAGACTTGATCTCGAACACTGAATGAAATCCTATTCGCATCCAAAAAGCTAAGATTTGAATAGAAATAGGCGGTCAGTTGAGCATACCCGTCTGTAGAGTCAGAGCAGAAAGTCTCAAGTTGAAGCAAATTCAACTTTTCTCTTAAGTTCACGTTGATGGAGTCCAGGAAGTCAAAATCGACACTTCTAGGGTTTATCACCCCTCTTTTCAACAGCCTGAAATATACTTTCTCCTGATCCTTGGATTTAAACAAATCCATCCGATTTCCTTTTACCTTTGCTGCCACACCCATTCTAGGTTTAAATTCAAGGAACATTTTGTCGTCATCGTTCCCGTCAATCAGATTTTGTCCTGGCAAACGAGGGTCTCTGGGAATGTTCGCAAGAGCCTCCTCTGCCCTTCCTTTCGGAGCAACTCCCAATTCCTCCATTTTCCGCAGAAAAAGATACTCATTTCCATAATTTTTGTCCTTAAGGAAGTCATCTATATATTTTAACGAAGAACCAGAGGTTTTCAACGCACGATAAAGCTTATAGATAAAGGAGGGTCTTTGGACTCTTACTGGGTCGGCATCCTCGATTATCTCTTCTTCCAGATGTTGACTTGCACCTTGTGGGGTAGGAGGTGCTGAATGACGTGGAGGAGAGCGAATCGGACTTTGTCGCTGACTTGATAAGTCTTCTTCCTCTGTAAGATCGAAATGAATCGGCCCTTTCTCCATTCTTTGTGGTCCCCTGCTTGCTATTCTTGATGATTTCCTCGAAGACGACATCTTCCTTTGTCTATTGGAAGATTCCTTCACTTGCTTTTCCCAAGAAAAAGTGACCACTTTCTCGACGATGAACAAGGAGTAGAAACAGTATCGGGAGGAGAGTGTCTTTTTAGGGTTTTGAAGATTTGGGCGAAGAAAAAGAAAACTGTATATATATATGTACCTCGGATTTGAAAAGAGAAGTTTAAATCGGTACAAGGAAGGTGTACGAACATATCGTTTCAAAATCAATAACTACCAAAATTAATTCCTTGAAAAATTTTCGAATTATATCTAAAAGAGAGATCGTACCTTTTCGAGATTAGATAAAATAACTAAACAAGAATTCGTACCTTTTAGATAAAATAGCAACTTACAGTCTTTAGCCAAGAGTCTCATGATTTAAAGTCAGAGTCTTAGAGTTGGTGAGTCTCTAGACTTTAACTTCTTCAAGCTTCAAAATATTGAGTCTTGAGCGGATGAAGTCGAATTGATTTTTCTCCAAAGGCTTTGTGAATATATCCGCTAGTTGACTCTTTGAATCAACAAATTGAATCGAGATTTCTCCATTTTGAATATGATCTCTAATGAAGTGATGTCGAATCTCAATATGCTTTGCTCTTGAATGAAGGATTGGATTTTTGGTGAGATTGATCGCGCTTGGTGTTGTCACATCGATTTACGTGCATGAGTCTTCAATGCCAAAGTCTTGTAGCTGTTGTTTTATCCATAGAATTTGCGAACAGCAGCTTCCAAGAGCTACATACTCGCTTACGTCGTTGAGAGAGCTACGGTGCTTTGCTTTCTTGAGAACCAAGACACGTCCCGTTTCCAAGCGAGTTGACAAGTTCCGAAGTGCTCTTTCTATCGACTCTGCATCCGGCCAGATCTGCATCTGAGTATCCTAGAAGATTAAAGTCTCCCCTCTTTGGATACCAAAGACCGATGCTTGAAGAAGAGGCAACGTATTTGATAATACGTTTCACGGCAATGAGATGTGATTCTCTAGGATCTGATTGAAACCTAGCACAGATGCAAACACTCAACAAAATATCAGGTCTAGAAGCAGTAAGATAAAGAAGTGAACCGATCATGCTCCTGTACAGCTTTTGATCTACTTTCTTCCCTTCTTCATCCTTGTCTATCTTCTGAGAGCATGACATTGGTATGTCAGTCTTCTTGCAATTTTCCAATCCAAATCTTTTGACAAGATCATTAGCATATTTTTCTTGGAAGATAAAAGTTCCTTCCTTCAATTGCTTTATTTGAAGGCCAAGAAAGAATGTTAATTCTCCCATCATACTCATTTCAAACTCATCCTGCATAGACTTAGAAAATTTCTTGCAAAGACTTTCATTAGAGGATCCAAAAATAATGTCATCAACATATATTTGAACGAGTAAAAAGCTTTTGTTTTCCTTTTTGATGAATAGAGTAGTGTCTACTTTACCTTTGACAAATCCGTTCTGTAATAAGAACTTACTTAGTCTGTCGTACCAAGCTCGAGGTGCTTGCTTTAGACCATACGAGCCTTTTTCATCCAAGACCGAGTCGGGCTTCTTTGGGTCTTCAAATCCAGCGGTTGTTCCACATAAACTTCCTCTTGGATAAATTCATTTAGGAAAGCACTTTTGACGTCCATTTGGAATAACCTGAAATTTTTGTAACAAGCAAACGCAAGTAATAGACGAATAGCTTCTAACCTTGCAACTGGTGCGTAAGTCTCGTCATAGTCTATTCCTTCTTCTTGCGTGTATCCCTTGGCCACGAGTCTTGCTTTATTGCGTACGACTTTTCCTTCTTCGTTCATTTTGTTTCTGAACACCCACTTGGCTCCAATAACAGTTTTACCTTTTGGTTTAGACGTCAATTCCCAGACATCATTAATGTTGAACTGTCTGAGCTCTTCTTGCATAGCTTCGATCCAGCTTTCATCAGATAAAGCTTCTTCTATGCTTTTTGGTTCAATTTCAGAGATGAGAGCGACAGCACTAGATTCTTCACGTCTTTTTGATCTGGTGCGGATTCCTTCATTGATTTCGCCAATAATGAGATCTTTAGGATGACTGGATTTGTGTTTCCAGTTACTGGTTGATTTGCTTGGTTGATGATCTCTTTCTTTATTTGAATCTTCATGAGCATCTTGATGTTGGACTTCTTGAGTCTGAGATGCTTCTTGAGTTGAAGACTTTGGAAGATCTTGAGCAGGTTCAGACTCTTCATGCTGAATCTGGCTGGATTCATCTTGTGTGAAGTCTTGGAATTTGACATTCATTGATTCCTCCACAGACTGGCTTTTCTTGTTATAGACTCTGTATGCTTTGCTTGATGTAGAATATCCAAGGAAGATGCCTTCATCTGATCTTTCTTCAAACTTACCAACTCGATCATTTGCATTTTTCAAAATAAAGCATTTGCAACCAAATACATGAAAGTATGAAACAATAGGCTTCTTACCTTTGAACAATTCATAAGGGGTTTTCTCAAGAATAGGTCTTAGAAAGACTCTATTTATAATATAGCATGCTGTTGAAACAGCTTCAGCCCAAAACCGTGAAGAAATTTTGCTTTCAATTAAAAGAGTTCTAGCCATTTCTTGAAGAGATCTATTATTTCTTTCCACAACTCCATTTTGCTCTGGAGTATACGGAGAGGAAAACATGTGATTAAAACCAGATTTATCACAAAATTTCGTAAAATCTTGATTTTCAAATTCACTTCCATGATCTGTTCTTATACTTGAAATAGCACATCCTTTTTCATTTTGAACCTTTTTAGCAAACTTCTCAAAGTACGAAAATGTTTCTGACTTGTTTGCAAGAAAATATACCCAAGTAAAGCGAGAGTAATCGTCTATAATTACTAGACAATATTTCTTACCTCCAATGCTCTGGGTTCTTGTTGGTCCGAAGAGATCCATATGAAGCAACTGTAATACATGATTAGTAGATACATGATTTATTTGCTTAAATGAATTTCTTACCTGCTTTCCCAGAATGCATGGAGTGCATAGGTCAGACTTTAGATATGGCAATTTAGGTAGACCTCGAACAAGCTGCTTTGAAGAGATTTTGGCTAATTGCTTCTTGTTGATATGGCCAAGTTTTCTCGTGCCATAGAACCGCTTCATCTTGAATTGAGATTAAGCATTGTTCTTCATTTGGCTTTACATCAAGGAGGTAGATGTTTCCATGCCTTCGACCCATAAAAGACTCAGTAGAGTCTTTACTAATTCCATAGCAAATTCCTTCTTGAAAGGAGATTTTGAAACCAAGTATCACACAAGTTGGCTAATCGAGAAGGTTATAGTTGAGTCCTTCTACTAGAGAAACATTGCTTATTGTGAGATTTCCAATTTTCACAGATTCCAAATCCCACGATGCTTCCTTTGCCGTTTCCTCCAAATGAAACATTTCCGCCGTTTACTTGAACAAGCTTTACGAAGCATTTTGAGTCTCCCGTCATGTGTCTTGAGCATCCGCTGTCAAGATACCATTTTATCTTTTTCTTGACGGAGACCTGCATTCAAAAGTGAGTCTCAAGCTTTCTTTGGTACCCAAATTTTCTTGGGTCCTTTGGAGTTAGTAGGATAAGCATTATTGGGCCATGTTTTCTTAACAGGTTTCCAAACCATAGGACAGTCTTTTTCAAAATGATCTGTACTGTAACACTTTGAACACTTTAGAGCATTTCGACCAACAGGCTTTACGAAAACTTTCTTGAAGTGATTTTTGTAAGCTTCTCTTGACGGTCTTTTCTTAATTCTTTCTTTAACTTTAGGAAAATCAATCAAGGGAATTGTCTCCGCTGTCATGCCTAATCCAGACTTATTGAAATAGGGTCTTTGAACCGAAAGCACTTTTTCAAGCTTTTCGGATCCTATCGAAAACTTCTTTGAAATATTTGATAAGTCTGTTTTTAAGAAAACATTTTCTTTCAAAAGATCATTTTCTTTTTCTTTAAGAGCAGAAACATTTAGGTCTAGACTTTTAACTCTTTCTTCTAAAATAACTTCCTTTTGTTTCAGAATTGAGTTTTCCTTTTTAAGTTCGGAAATTCTTTTGAGAGAAGTCTTAAGACCGAAACACGAGTTCATCAATATATTTCGAGACTTTGACAGGAATTTTAAAATTACTTACCTCAAATTCACTGTCCCGAGTCCGATCCAGATCTGAGTCGAGTCCGAATGTGCCATCAAACATATGTTGGCATATTCATTATCACTTTCTTCACACTCGTATCACTCCGGTTTCGGCTTTGAGAGCCTTTCGAAATTTCTCAGCTTTTCCTCTTTTCTTTTCGAAGAGGACAGTTGGGTCCGATGTGTCCCTTCTTTTTACATTCGAAGCAAACCGCATCTCGTTTGGTTCCTCATCATCAACAGACTTGGTCCGCTGTCTCGAAAACTTTGTTTCTTTGGGTTGAACCTTTCGCCTTTTCTATTCAGTTTCTTGAATCTTCTTATCATAAGGGCGAGCTCCTCATCATCCATATCATCTTCAGAATCTGCATCATCAGAATCATCATTTGATTTTAGTGCAATAGATTTCTTACCTCTTGGATCTTCGTCTTCATTAATTCGTTCCACTTCATAAGACCGAAGAGTTCCAATTAGCTCGTCTGAGATAATGGCATGATTCTTTGCGTCTCTCTTATTGAAGTCTTTATATGATTCCAATCCTTGGAGAGTCCACGCGAAGCTTGTTCACCTTCATGGGATCAGAAATTTTTTGTCCTTGGTTCTCAAGACCATTGACAATATCTGTAAAACGACTAAACATGTCAGTTACAGATTCTCCTGATTTCATTTTGAAGGCTTCATATTGACCGAGGAGAATATTGATTCTAGTCTCCTTCACTCGATCTGTTCCTTCATAGGTGATATGTAATCTATCCCATACTTCTTTTGCTGTAACACAAGAAGATATTCTGTTATATTCAGTTGGAGACAAAGCACAATATAAAGAGTAAATTGCTTTTGCATCGAGTGCTTGTCTCTTGTTTATTTCTTCCTGAGGCATTCCGCTGGCTTCAACAGTTTCTTTTCCTCTTTCAGAGACTGATGCAACAGCAGGAGTGATTCCTCTTTCCACAACATCCCATTCCAGAGGATCCTTGGATCGTAGGAAAGCTTTCATCTTGTTCTTCCAGATGTTGTAATCCTTTCCGTCAAAGTAGGGTGGTCTGGTATTGCTTTGCCCTTCCATCAGCCCTGGTGCTAGCATACTAGCCATGGATCTTTTACTCGAAGTAAAACACTTCAAACAAAGTAAGAACACGGGCTCGATACCAATTGATATAGCTAGTATGAGAACCTAGAGGGGGGGTGAATAGGTTTAAAACAATTTCCTTTAAGATTGTGCAATATTTAAACGGTTAAAGGATTTGCAACAGATTAAAAATCAATCGCAAGACCGAGTAAGGGAAAGAGAGAATTGAACACTCGGTTTATAGTGGTTCGGCTTGATTCAAGCCTACGTCCACTCTTCGCACCGACAGCCAATTGGCTGGATTCCACTATGAACAAAGAGATGTTTAAGTGTTGATCTTCCTTGATTTCTCGGCGTAGATGATCTACCACACTCACTCAAGGTGTCACCAAGTACAAACACTCTCTGTGTATACAATTTCGCTCGAACAGTCTCAACTAACAATCAAGGTTCTTCAGACTCTGGAATTTTTCTATCGATCACACACTTAAAACAACTAGAACGTCTTTTTTTTATACTCTTTTATGCCATCATAGCCGTTGGCACTTACCAAAGGAATTCCTCCAATCTACCCGTTGGACGGAATCAATCAAGAAGATCATCCGAGCTATTTAAGGAATCTGATGATAGCCCATCAATCCGTTCGCCCATACAATCGGGATCTTGGTTTCCAAGAATAGAACATACCAAGATTATTTCGTTGACCATCGGATCTTCAATCGATCTTAGATAAGAATTAAAGAATCCGAAATGATTATCCAACCAAAGAATCTATTCCAGAGGATAGGATCGAATCCTCAACCATATACCTCGGCTTTGGATTTCCTTCGTCACTGGATTAGAAAGACTGTCAGTGAGAATAGACTTAAGTCTTGAGTCTTGAGTCTTAAGTCTTGAGTCTTGAGTCTTAAGTCTTGAGTCTTGAGTCTTGAGTCTTGGGTCTTGAGTCTCGAGAGAACAAAGTCTTCAGACTTTAAACTGACGGTCTCCGAACATCCAGACTTAGACTGAAAGAAACGTTTTGTCAGCTTCAAAATATTCTGGAAAGATTTTTCCAACAATATCTCACTCTTATTAGAATTAGGTTTGAGTCCATTCCACGAAGAGAAGGTTGTGAAAGCTAGTATGAGCACCTAGAGGGGGGTGAATAGGTGTAAAAACAATTTCTCGTGATAAGTGTGTAGCACTATTTGACAATAGAAAGGAAATTCGTCTCTTGTAAACAAAATGAATTACGATCAAAGTAAAAGAGCGTAGGAAAGAGAATATGAACACAGAGATTATAGTGGTTCGACTTAATCCAAGCCTACGTCCACTCTTCCGCACTGACAGCCCATCGGCTGGATTGCACTATAAACAAAAGAGTTGTTACAGTGAAGTTCTTCCTTGATTCCATGGTGTAGAGACTCTACTACACTTCCTCAAGGTCCCTCAAAGATATAAACTCTCTTTTGTGTACAAGATTTCGCTCAACAATTTAATTGGCTAAGAACAAGGAGCTTCAGACTTTGGAATTCTTCTATCACGCACACACTCGAACAATTGGAACGTCTTTCTTATATACTCCTTTATGCCATCATACCCGTTGGCACTTACGAAAGGAATTTTTCCAATCTACCTGTTGGATAGAATCAATTAGGAAGATTTTCGAGCTATTTAAGGAACATGACGATAGCCCATCAATCCTGCTCGCCCATACAATCAGGATTTAGGTTTTCATAAGTAGAACCTTCCAAGTATACTTCGCCAATCAACGGATCCAAAATCCTTGAATCAATCTTGATTTGAATAATGGATTCCGACATGCTACATCCAGCTAGGAGATCTTCTCCAGTCGATAAAGTCAAATCATTAACGAAACATCCAATTCTGGATAAGCCTTCTTCGACGGTCTAGAAAACTGTCAATGATGATAGATTTTGAGTCTTGAGTCTGGTAGTCCGGAGGTCTTCAGACTTTGATAAAAGAGCCTTCAAATCTTCAGAGTAGACTGATGGAAATGTTTTGTCAGCTTTAAAACACTAAAGGAAGTTTTCTCCAACAATCTCCCCCTTTTTGATGGTGACAAAACTTTCCTGCAGATTTGGATAATTTTGACTTGCAAAACATTACTCAAGAAAATATGGATATCTGTGACATCCCAAATTTCATTGACCTTCATTAGTGTAATTAGATCATTAGGAACTTAGATTAATTAGATTGGGCCAGAAAATGAACCCGATGGATCGTGAGGAATGTGTGGGCTTGAGAAATAAGTGGGCCACACGAATTGGACTTAAGAAATCTAATGAGAGATTTATGGGCTTGGACTTGGCTTGAAGCGGGCCAAGGTTCGGAATTATTAGATTTGTAGATTTAGTTTAGTGGGCCCGGAATTGTTATAGATTAAGCCTATTGGGCCGAGAATGAATATTTAGGCCCGATTGATTTTATTTTATAGATTATAGTTATGATAACTTGATTAATGATTATAATGCTAATATCAATTTCTAACTTTAACATTTTGTGATGAATTCTTTATAAACTAACATTGACTAGTCGATATGTTATGTCATTTGATATGTTATGCCATGACTTTGTATAATCATAAAAGGATTGAAATCAAGTTGAAACAAAAGGAATAAATGGAAAAATATTAGAAGCTAATGAACTAATGAATGATATCGATTAACTGTTAATTAGCGATGATCGATAGATGGCGAAAATCTTCATGCATGAAAGCCACGACACTTTTCTCTCTCTCTCGATTCTCTCATCAACACCCACGGTTTTTCTCAATCCATAGAACCAAAGATGGCAACTCCAAGGAAGCATAATCATTGGCTAAATCTAATCATTACACTAGCCTAGGACTAGCTCATAGCCTATTTCCCCCTTAAGCTTCGTACACACTCTCTCTCTCTCTCTTTCCATATAAAACCAAACAACCCATCTTCATCTTCTTTTTTCTTTTTATCTTGGCTGAGTGGTAGAACCAGAAGCAAACCAAAAGCAAACCTGTGATTTCTTCTTCTTGCATGCTGATTTTGAGTGTTGATCTTGAAGCATCTCTATGTTGTTTAGTAGCTGAAGCAAGGTAAGGAAAGATCTAACTCTGAATTGAAAGTTATCCATTGTTTCATAAAGGGAGCTTGAGGATCTAACCAAACAGTGATGGATATAGTTTGTAGTTGCTGTTTTGTGATTGATCTAAGTTGAGTAAGTGTTAGATTAGAGTTAGAAGCCATTGCATGTTGTTTTTGAGGACTGCATGTTTCGAAATCCTTGTGTGAGTATGCTGTTTTGTTGAACGAAGTGATGAAATGGATGCCGAGTGTGTTGTTTTGGTAGAAATCGTGATAAGTGGCTTACGGATGCAATGACACTTTGAGCCAAGCTGTGGAACCGATCATTTGTTAGAGAAAGATATGCTGAAGTTGCTTTGAGTTGCTGTGAGTAAGCATTGGAGTACTGTAGAAGAGATTTGTGGATAGACAAGTCGTTTCGTTGAGTTAGAAGTGAGAAAATTTGTGTATCTATTCTGTTCTAGGTGAAAATGATTATAGAGTCTTCTGTTCTATGTTATTTTCTTTATGTATGTTAATGGAAATTAGATAGAAACTATTCTACATGATAGAACATCTATAAGATCAAGTTATACACGTAGCTATAACCATGTGAATATATCAAACATAGAGACAGAAGTGAACTTAGTAAAACCAGTAAACTGTTCTTGTGAGAAACGGTTTGACCTTTACTGATTTTACGAATTTTCTGTATTTACCTAGTTAGATTTGGACTTCGAATCCTTAATGAAAATTGCAGAACACATCTTAAGAAATGACGTGTTAAAATTTGAGATTAAATCGATAATATTTGACTAGTGAAACAATTTTCTTTGTAGATAAAGAATCTGGACATTGATACAGAGTACTAGTAAAGATTATGGCAATTGTTACTATTAATACAGTGAGAATTAGACTTAAGTTTCTTCATGGGAATTGTTAGTCTATGTCTTAAATATAACATAATAAAATTTGGTAATATTTCGACAAGAATTAATATATCTTCTGTGTCCGAAACCGAAACTGTTCATTTAGTTAGGAAACTGCCTGGACTCGAGAACATATATTAGATGAAGTGTCTTTTATATTAGGCTTTTGTGATGCACGTAGAGTCTAATAAACCTCATAATAGAAGTTAGTCATATAAGAGTAAGTCTCATATATCATTTAAGATGTAAGTGCATATAGAATCATGTGTGTGCAATGAGTGCGGTGCATAGTGCTTGATTATGGGATAAATATCTGTTCGCCATGGAATGAGACATGAGTAATGGGTTTTATCTTATAATTTGGACACGCACGTGTGCTAGGTTCATGAGAGTTAGATAGATACTTTAGAGTCTTTTCTTTTGCATACAATAAATGCATTAATCAAAGGTGTGGTGGTGTGAAATGTGTGCTTAAGATGAATGAACCCATCGGTACCGAGATACCGGTGATGCCTCCGGAAGTTTGAGATGCCCCTTGCTGTGTGGCCTTGGGAGGACCTCGGTTGTGTGATGCCGGGATGCCTCGGAGTGAGATGCCCACAATTAGAGGTATTGTGGAAGTCCGGACAACATACTTTTCGGAAGTGACTCGATCAGGCCGGTAGAGTCCCAGTTGTGATTGATTCGAGGGTGGATTTTATGCACACTAAATATAATTATTTGGCAAGTGAGTTCATCTATTATTGTTGCATTATATTTTGATATGAGATTGAGTTTGTGAAGGGTAAGTATAGAAGTGGATGCATATAAGGTGATTTCTTACATGAAGTAATAGTATTATTTATGCTTGTGAGATATTCTCTTAGTATCCTAAATTGTTTGATGATTCACTTGTAACATTGATGGCTATGGATTATTTAAGTTAGAGTTTTATCATTCTTTACTGGGCAAGGTTGTTTGCTCATACCTTACATTTTCAGATTGATAGCATGGATGTACCGTCGGTAGCTCAATACGGGGCGGTAGTGCGTCTTGATGTTTCTCTTCATGACGAGTATGATCCCGACATTGACATGGTTTTCTCCAAATATGAGGCGACTTTATGGCTGGACAATGGTAGAGCTAAGTTGTTACCGATGACGTTTGTTGCATGGTTTATCAACCATGAAGGAGAGATGTTCGGACCTTTACCTTTTGGAGCAGGAGGACCTGGAGCGGGGATGGACGGCGCCTAGACGCCTTTGATCTTGTAGAAGCTGACTAACTTTTGTTCTTTTGTTAGACGTGGGCTTGTGTGGGAACTCATGGAGTAGATACCCTCACCCCTTATCCCTGGCTTGTGTTACGCCTTACTTTTGTTGGAGAAATCTTTCCAGAATATTTTGAAGTTGACAAAACGTTTCTATCAGTCTAATTTGGAGCATTGCAGACTCTTCTATTTAAAGTCTGAAGACCTTCATTGGAGACCCTTCAATTTAGAGTCTGAAGACCTTCAGATCCCCAGACTCAGTACTCAAGACTCAAGACTCAAGACTCAAGACTATTCTCATTGACAGTTTCTAATCCAGTGATGAAGACGATCTAGAGCTAAAGTGTTTGGTTGAGGGTTTGGTCTTGTCCTCTGGAGTAGATCTCTTGGCTGGGTATAATATAACGGATTCTTTTATTCGAAATCAAGATCGTTTGAAGATCCGATGATTGACGAAATACTCTTGCAAGGTTCTATTCTTGGAAACCAAGATCCTGATTGTATGGGCGAACATGATTGATGGGCTATCGACATGTTCCTTTAATAGCTCGAATGTTCTTCTTAATTGATTCTGTCCAATGGGAAGATGAAAGAATTCCTTTGGTAAGTGCCAACGGGTATGATGGCATAAATGAGTATAAAAGGAAGAAGTTCTAGCTATTCAAGAAGATGCACGATAGAGAAATTTCAGAGTCTGAAGCTCCTTGATTATTAGTCGATTCATATTGAGCAAAACTGTATTCACAAAAGAGAGTCTATACTAGTGATACCTTGAGGGAGTGTGGTAGATCTTCTACACCGTGAGATCAAGGAAGAACGTGCTGTAACATCTCTTTGTTCATAGTGGAATCCAGCCAGTGGGCTATTAGTGCAGAAGAGTGGACGTAGGCTTGAAATAAGCCGAACCACTATAAACCTTGCGTTCAATTTTCTCTTCCCTATTCTCAGTCTTGTTTTGACTATTGTTTGACGAGAATCAATTGTCTCAATTCTATCAATTGTCTAGTATTGTGCGATTATCGTGAGAAATTACTCTTTATACCTATTCACCCCCCTCTAGGTACTTTTACTAGCCATATCAATTGGTATCAGAGCTCATGTACTCACTTTATTTGAAGTGTTTTACTTCAGAGTAAAAGATCCATGGCTAGTATACTAGCTTCAGGGCTGATGGAAGGTCAAAATAATACCAGACCTCCTTACTTTGATGGAAATGACTACAACATCTGGAAAAACAAAATGAAAGCATTTCTTCGATCAAAGGATCCTCTGGAATGGGACGTTGTAGAAAAAGGAATCACTCCTAAAGTTGCATCTGTCTCAGAAAGAGGGAAAGAAACCGTTGAGACCAGCGGAATGACTCAGGAAGAGATAATCAAGTGACAAACTCTTGATGTGAAGGCTATTTATTCTTTATATTGTGCCTTGTCACCTACTGAATATAACAAAATATCTTCTTGTGTTACAGCAAAAGAAGTTTGGGATATGTTACATATCACCTATGAAGGAACTGATCGAGTGAAAGAGACTAGAATCAACATCCTTCTCGGTCAATATGAAGCCTTCAAAATGAAACCTGGAGAATCTATAACTGACATGTTTAGCCGTTTTACAGAGATTGTGAATGGTCTTGAAAATCAAGGACAACCAATTTATGATCCCATGAAGGTAAACAAGCTACTGCGTGGACTCTCCAAGGATTGGAATCACATAAAGACTTCAATAAGAGAGACGCAAAGAATCATGCCACTATCTGTCGACGAGCTGGTTGGAACTCTTGGTCTTATGAAGTGGAACGAATTAATGAAGACGAAGATCCAAAGGGTAAGAAATCCATTGCATTAAAATCAATTGATGAGTATGATGTTACAGATTCTGAAGATGATATGGACAATGAGGAGCTTGCTCTCATGATAAGAAGATTCAGAAAACTGAATAGAAAAGGAAGAAGGTTCAACTCAAAGAAACAAAGTTTTCAAAGACAACGGACCAAGTCTGTTGATGATGAAGAATCAAACAAAGATATAGTTTACTTTGAATGTAAGAAAAAGGGACACATCAGACCCAACTGTCCTCTTCTGAAGAAGAAGAAAGGAAAAGTTGAAAAGTCTCGAAAGGCTCTCAAAGCCGAAACCTGGAGTGATACAGAGTGTGAAGAAAGTGATGATGAATATGCCAACTTATGTCGATGGCGCAATCGACTCGACTCAAACTCTGGATAGACTCGACAGTGAATTTGAGGTAAGTAATTTTAAAATTCCTGTCAAGGTTTCCAAAGTATATTGATGATCTGTGTCTTAGTCTTAAGACTTCTCTCAAAAGGATTTCCGAACTTAAAAAGGAAAACTCTGCCCTAAAACAACAGGAAAATGTTTTAAAAGAAAGAGTTAAATGTTTAGACAAGAATGTTTCCACTCTTAAAGAAAATGAAGATAGTCTTCTGAAAGAAAATGCTCTTTTAAAAATTGACTTATCAAATATCTCAAAGAAATTTTCAATAGGGTCCGAGAAACTTGAAAAAATTCTTTCAGCTCAAAGACCTTACTTTAATAAGTTTGGTCTAGGTATGACAGCATAAACAATTCCCTTGATTGATTTTCCTAAAGTAAAAGAAAGAATTAAGCAAAGACCCTCAAGAGAGGCTTACAAAAATCATTTAAAGAAGGTTTTTGTAAAGTCTATAGGTCGAAATGCCCTTAGGTGTTCAAAGTGCAATAGCCCAGATCATTTTGAAAAAAGAGTGTCCTATGGTTTGGAAACCTGTTAAGAAAACATGGGTTAATACTGTTTATCTTACTAACACCAATGGACCCAAGAAAATATGGGTACCAAAGAAAGCTTGAGACTCTATTTTAAATGCAGGTCTCCATCAAGAAAAAGGTAAAGTGGTATTTGGACAGTGGATGCTCAAGACATATGACAGGAGACTCAAATTACTTTATAAAGATCGTTCAAGTAAATGGTGGAAAAGTCTCATTTGGAGGAAACAACAAAGGAAGAATTGTGGGATTTGGAACTGTGAAAATCTCTCACAATAAGTAATGTTTCCCTAGTGGAAGGACTCAATTACAATCTTCTCAGCATCAGCCAACTGTGTGATACTGGTTTTAAGATCTTCTTTCAAGAAGGAATATGTTCTGGAACCAGTAAAGACTCTGCTCAGTCTTTCATGGGTCGAAGGCATGAAAATATCTATCTCTTGGATGTGAAACCGGATGAATCACAATGTTTAATCTCAATTCAAGACGAAGCAAGCTTATGGCACAGAAAGCTTGGTCACATCAATATGAAGCAATTAGCCAAAATCTCAACAAAGCAACTTGTTCGCGGTCTACCCAATTTATCATACCAAAAGTCTGATCTATGCACTCCATGTATACTGAGAAAGCAGGTAAGAAATTCATTTAAGCCAATAAATCATGTCTCTACTAATCATGTATTGTAGCTGCTGCATATGGATCTCTTTGGACCAACCAGAACCCAGAGCATTGGAGGTAATAAATATTGCCTAGTAATTGTGGACGATTACTCTCGATTTACTTGGGTATATTTCCTTGCAAGTAAGTCCGAAACCTTCTCATATTTTGAAAAGTTTGCTAAAAAGGTTCAAAATGAAAAAGGATGTGTTATCTCAAGTATAAGAACAGATCATGGAGGTGAATTTGAAAATCAAGATTTTACAAAATTTTGTGATAAATCTGGCTTTAAGCATGTGTTCTCCTCTCCATATACTCCTCAGCAAAATGGAGTTGTGGAAAGAAAGAATAGATCTCTTTAAGAAATGGCTAGAACTCTTTTAATTGAAAGTAAGATTTCTTCACGATTTTGGGCTGAAGCTGTTTCAACAGCGTGCTATATTATCAATAGAGTCTTTTTAAGACTTATTCTAGAGAAAACCCCTTATGAGTTATTCAAAGGTAAGAAGCCTATTGTTTCATACTTTCTTGTGTTCGGTTGCAAATGCTTTAAACTGAAAAATGCAAAAGATCGAGTTGATAAGTTTGAAGAAAGATCGGATGAAGGCATCTTCCTTGGATATTCTACATCAAGCAAAGCCTACAGAGTCTACAACAAGAAGAGTCAATCTGTGGATGAATCAATGAATGTCAAATTTCAAGACTCTATGCAAAATGAATCCAGTCAGACTCATAATGAAGAATCTGAACCTGCTTCAGACTCTCCAAAGCTTACAACTCAAGAAGCATCTCAGACTCTGGGAGACCAGCATCAAGCTGTTCGTGAAGATTTAAGTAAAGAAAGAGATCATCAACCTGGCGAATCAACTAATAACTGGAAGCATAAATTCAGTCATCCCAAAGATCTTATTATTGGCGACATTAATGAAGGAATTCACACAAGATCCAAAAGGCGCGAAGAGTCTAGTGCTGTGGCTCTCATTTCTGAAATTGAACCAAAAAGCATAGAAGAAGCTTTATATGATGAAAGCTGGATTGAAGCTATGTAAGAAGAGCTCAGACAGTTCAACATTAATGATGTCTGGGAATTGACATATAAACCAAAAGGAAAAACTGTTATTGGAGCTAAATGGGTGTTCAGGAACAAGATGAATGAAAAAGGAAAAGTCGTAAGAAACAAAGCAAGACTCGTGACCAAGGGTTATACGCAAGAAGAAGGAATAGACTATGATGAGACTTACGCACCAGTAGCAAGGTTAGAAGCTATTCGATTATTACTTGCGTTTGCTTGTTATAAAAATTTCAGGTTATTCCAAATGGACGTCAAAAGTGCCTTCCTAAATGGTTTTATCCATGAGGAAGTTTATGTGGAACAACCACCAAGGTTTGAAGACCCAAAGAAGCCAGACTTAGTCTTTAGACTGAAAAAGGCCTTGTATGGTTTAAAGCAAGCACCTCGAGCTTGGTACGACAGACTAAGTAAGTTCTTAATACATAATGGTTTTGTCAAAGGTAAAGTAGATACTACTCTATTTATCAAAAAGGAAAACAAAAGCTTTTTACTTGTTCAAATATATGTGGATGATATTATTTTTGGATCCTCTAATGAAAGTCTGTGCAAGAAATTCTCTAAGTCTATGCATGATGAGTTTGAAATGAGTATGATGGAAGAGTTAACCTTCTTTCTTGGACTCCAAGTAAAACAATTGAAGGAATGAACTTTTATTCATCAAGAAAAATATGCTAATGATCTTGTCAAAAAGTTTGGACTGGAAAAGTGCAAAAAGACCGACATACCAATGTCAAGTTCTTTGAAGATAGACAAAGATGAAGAAAGGAAGAAAGTTGATCAAAAGCTGTATAGGAGTATCATCGGTTCACTTTTTTATCTTACGCCTCTAGACACGACATTTTGTTGAGTGTTTGCATCTCGTGCTAGGTTTCAATCGAGATCCTAGAGAATCTCATCTCGGTGCTGCGAAACGTATTATTAAATACATTGCTTCATCTTCAAGCATCGGTCTTTGGTATCTTAAAGAGGGTGACTTTAATCTTCTTGGATATTTAGACGCAGATCTAGCTGGTTGCAGAGTTGATAGAAAGAGCACCTCGGAAACTTGCCAGTTGCTTAGAAGTAGGACAGTGTCTTGGTTTTCAAGGAAACAAAATATTGTGGCTCTCTCTACAACAGAAGCAGAGTATGTAGCTCTTGGAAGTTGTTGTTCGCAAATTCTATGGATAAAACAATAGCTACAAGACTTTGGAATTGAAGACTTATGCACCGAGATAAGATGTGACAACACCAGCGCAATCAATCTCACTAAAAATCCAATCCTTCACTCATGGGCAAAGCATATAGAGATTCGACATCACTTCATTAGAGATCATGTTCAAAATGGAGAAATCTCGATTCAATTTGTTGATTTAAATAGCCAACTAGCGGATATATTCACAAAGCCTTTGGAGAAAAATCAATTCGATATTATCCGTTCTAGACTCAACATTTTGAAGCTTAAGGAAGTTAAAGTCTAGAGACTCTCAGACCCTCAGACTTAGACGTTCATGGCTATATACTGTAAGTTGTTTCAATATTCAATCTCGAAAAGGTACGATCTTTCGTTCAGTAATGATTGATTTATATTATCTTTAAAAGATGAAATTTTGCCTTTTCAAAAAGGATAACTTCTATTTAAAATGGCAGTTTTCTTTAAAAAAGGATGGTTATCGTTTTTAAAAAGGGACGACTGTTCACTTGCCTTTATGTCGATTGGTTTTTCCCTTTTAAATTGAGTTATATATATACAGTTAGTTGTTTTCTTCGCTTAACTCCAAAACCCTAAAAAGCATTCTCCTCCCAATCCTGTCTCGACTCCGTGTTCATCTTCGAGAAAGTTGTCATCTTTTCTTAGGAAAGCGAGTCAAGGAATCTTTCAACGACAAGAAACGATGTCTTCTTCGAGAAAGTCTTCAAGAATTGCGAGCAGGGGACCACAGAGAATGAGGGAGGGTCCTACCCATTTCGATCTCACCGAAGAGGAAGAGCTACCGAGATAGCAACAGAGCCCGATTCACTCTCAACCACGTCACTCTCCACTATCTACCCCACAGGGTGTGGGTCATCAATCGGAGGAAGAAATAATTGAGGAAGTAGACCCTGTAAGAGTTCAAAAACCCTCTTTTATTTACAAGCTCTATCGTGCTTTGAAAAGCACTGGTACTCCGCTGAAGTATGTAGATGATTTCCTTAAAGACAAGGGTTATGGAAATGAGTATGTCTTTTTGCGACGAATGGAGGATTTGGGAATTGCTCCCAAAGGAAAGGCTGAGGAAGCACTTGCGAACATTCCAAGTGACCCTCGTGTAGGAGGATTGAATCCCACTGACGGGAACGATGATGATAAACTGTTTAATGACTTTCAACCTAGGATGGGTATTGCTGCGAAGGTTAAGGGAAAAAGAACGGAGTTGTTCAAATCAAAGGAACAGGAGAATCTGTTCTTCAAACTGTTGAAACGCGGGGTGATAAATCCCAGAAGTGTTGATTTCGACTTTCTGGATGCCATCAATGTGAACTTGAGAGAAAAGTTCAATCTGCTTCAACTTGAGCAATTTTGCTCCAGCACCACAGACGGCTATGCACATTTAACAGTATATTTCTATTCAAATCTCAGCTTTTTAGATGCGAATAATATTTCTTTCATTGTTTGAGACCAAGACTATGTGGTAGATGTGGACATGCTGGCAGATATAATTGGGGTTGAAAGAGGACGATATCAACCAGTCAAGGTTTCAATTGCTCGTACCTCTCTAGAGCTCGTCAAAGACAGGAATGCATAAGGGAGAATTACCTACGCAAGAATGCGTGCCATCAACATCATTCTTCACAAAATTGTGATCAACTGTCTCAGGCCAAAATCGACATCCAAGACTAACGTGTCCAACTCTGAGGCGAAATTGATGTACACGATCAATTCATGAAGAAAGTTCTCTCTCCCTCACACCATTCTCTTCCACATGTACAGAGCGATGGTGAAGGACAAGGGCCAGTTGCCTTACTCAGGTCTTGTGACTAAGATCTTCAGACACTTGAACATTGAACCTCCACAAACTTTTTGTGTTCGACCATGCGACAAAATGGTGGTGGGTTTGAAAATGCTGACAAAAATGCGTCTGAAAGAACTTGATAAGGCAATGGAGAAGTTCAAAGTGAAAACTCCGGTCAAATCTCATCCAGTATCTTTTGCATCAAAAATGAAAGGGAAGGAGCCCATGGGTGCTCCATCCAAAAAGAAAAGAACTCTTATCTTAGAGGATGAAGATGAAGAGGATGAACTCTCTATCTCTGCCTTGGCATTGAAAAGGCTCAGTCGTTCTGTATCTGAAAAAGGAAAAGAAGCAGAGGACAAAGAACAGAGAGAAGAAGAGGAAAAGGAAGAGACTAGAGAAGCAGAGGAGAAAGAAGAAAAGAAAAAGAAGAAGAGGAGAAGGAAGTTGAAGAAGAAGAAGAAGAAGCAGTCAAAGAAAAGTCTGCAGATGAAGCCGGAGAGAAAGGCAATCAAGACGCTAACGAGCATGACCATCACTCTTCCCCAATTGAGGCCTTAGAAATAGGGGGAGATGGCGAGCAAGGAAGGACTACACCATATCCTGTTCACATTGAAGGTGTGAGTTGCTCACCAGCAAATCCAGAAGATCTTTAGGCTTCTCAAATGCCTGAGGAAGGACATGATACGTCAACGCCAAATCTGTGCGATTACACCGAAGTTCCATCGTCTGCCTTTACTCCATCCGATAGAGCAAATGCCAGCATGCAGACGGACACTACAGCAGATTTTCGTCGCATCCTTGATCTTCTTCTGGAAATGCAGGGTCAAATATATGCTTTGGAATGTGAGCTTCAAGTCTTGAAGAATGCTGGACAAGCGTCTTCTGTTACCCTGTCGGATCAAATGCAAGACCTCGCTCTTCAAATTCAAGCAAATGCCAAAGGGGAAGAGGTGGCACATCTACGGGAAGACTTGAAGAGGCTAGAAGGCATCGTACAGTCGATGGGAGATTTTCAGCTTGTGCGCGTTCCCAAGCAGACTTGACTTTTTCTCACCTTTTTAATGATGACAAAAAGGGGGAGAATTGCAATCTTTTGAATCTTTTGAACTTTGACTTTAAAATTCTTATTTTAGTTTAGTTTGTTTGGATATTTGTTTTGAGCATGACTTGGGTGTGGATTTGAAATTAACTGTTGCATTTATATCAAGTGTTATTGTATGGCTTTACTCATGAAAGACTAACCTATTTTTGTGGATGCGAGTCTAGTTGAGTTGTTAATCTTTATGAGATATCCATATTGCTTGAGTAATGTTTTGCAGGTCAAAGCTGTTCAAATATATAGGAAAGTTTTGTCACCATCAAAAAGGGGGAGATTGTTGGAGAAATCTTTCCAGAATATTTTGAAGTTGACAAAACATTTCTATCAATCTAGTCTTGAGCATTGCACACTCTTCTATTTAAAGTCTGAAGACCTTCATTGGAGACCCTTCAATTTATAGTCTGAAGACCTTCAGATCCCGCACTCGACTCAAGACTCAAGACTCAAGACTATTCTCATTGACAGTTTCTAATCCAGTGACGAAGACGATCTAGAGCTAAAGTGTTTGGTTGAGGATTTGGTCTTGTCCTCTGGAGTAGATCTCTTGGCTGGGTATAATATAACGGATTCTTTTATTAGAAATCAAGATCATTTGAAGATCCGATGATTGACGAAATACTCTTGGAATGTTCTATTCTTGGAAACCAAGATCCTAATTGTATGGGCGAACAAGATTGATGGGCTATCGACATGTTCCTTTAATAGCTCGAATGTTCTTCTTAATTGATTTTGTCCAACGGGAAGATTGGAAGAATTCCTTTGGTAAGTGCCAACGGGTATGATGGCATAAAGGAGTATAAAAGGAAGACGTTCTAGCTGTTCAAGAAGATGCACGATAGAGAAATTTCAGAGTCTGAAGTTCCTTGATTATTAGTCGATTCATATTAAGCAAAACTGTATTCACAAAAGAGAGTCTATACTTAGTGATACCTTGAAGGAGTGTGGTAGATCTTCTACATCGTGAGATCAAGGGAGAACAGTGCTGTAACATCTCTTTGTTCATAGTGGAATCCAGCCAGTGGGCTGTCAGTGCAGAAGAGTGGACGTAAGCTTGAAATAAGTCGAACCACTATAAACCTTGCGTTCAATTTTCTCTTCCCTATTCTCAGTCTTGTTTTGATTATTGTTTGACGAGAATCAATTGTCTCAATTCTATAAACTGTCTAGTATTGTGTGATTATCGTGAGAAATTACTCTTTATACCTATTCACCCCCCTCTAGGTACTTTTACTAGCCATATCAACTTTTGTTATGTATATGTTGTGTATATATAGGCGATGAACATGGAAAGAGTCTAGGTTGATAAATTTTGTAAGCCCTGATGATGATAAGTAGAAATGCAGCTTCTTGTGTCCTTGTTTATGTGCATGAATGTTTGGCCAATACCTGAGTTGAAGATAGAGTGATTGCAGGATAACCTCATAATATAAACTTGAGATTTTAAATAATCCATGTTATACATGCTAACCTTCGATGGTAAACACTATGGGTTATCTAAAGGAGATTACAAGCTAGACAAGAAGATAATAATAATTATAATTCCGCTTGCGCTTAGTACGTGATGCTCTGGGACGTCACAATATCTCACAAAGATAAGTGGCTTAGTAATAACATTAGAATCTGCATCCATAGAAAGTAGGTTAGTCTTGTAATTGAACAAAGCCATGAGATATCAATAGTACTTAAGATGAACAAATGTTCAAATAGTCAAATCCAAATCCAGTCCAAATCCAAACTGCTAAACACAAAAGTCAAGTCAATCAAGACAAAAGTTCAAAGTTCAAAGTTCAAATCAAATCTGCACCACATCTCTCCCCCTTTTTATCATCATTAAAAAGGTAGAGATGAAAAGATAATGGCTTTAAGATTGCTTGGGAACACGAACAAGCTGGAAATCTCCCATTGACTGGACAATCCCTTCCAGCTTTTTCAAATCATCCTTCAGTTGCGCCACATCTTCACCCTTGGCATTTGCTTGAACTTGAAGAGCAAGGGCATGAATTTGATCATGCAAAGAAACTGAAGAGGTTTGACCTGCATTTTGCAAGTTCTGTACTTCGCATCCTAGAGCATAAATCTAGCCTCTCATCTCCAAAAGAACATCAAGAATTCTGCGAAAGTCTGCCGAATTGTCAGTTTGAGTACTTGCTTCTGCACGATCAGACGGAGTATTGGCAAATGATGGCATTTCAGCACGATCACGCAGATTGGGCGACGAAACCTCATGTCATTCTTCTGGAAATTGAGCTGCATAGATGTCCTCTGGATCTACTGGAGAACGACTTACTCCTTCACTAGTGGCAGGGGATGAGAACGTTCCTCTTTTCTTAGGATCTCCCCCTGTTTCCATGCCTTCAGGTGGAGAAAAGTGTTCCTCATGTTTTGCTTCCACTTTATCTCCTCTCTCCTCTTCTTCTTCTTCATCAATTCTTACCTCCTCTGCATCTCTCTCCTCTGCTTCCAAATCTACAGTCCTCTGTTCTATCTCATCCATGTCTTTTTCTTGTCTCTTCGTTGATTCTGGAACAAAATGACTCAGGTTCTTCAATGCCATTGCAGAAATGGTGATATCATCCCCATCCTCTTCATCCTCAATGATGAGTGCTATTCTTTTCTTGGATGGAGCAACCATGGGCTCCTTCCCTTTTTGCTTTGCTACAGAAGAGACTGAATGAGTCTTGACAGGGGTTTTCTCCTTGAATTGTTCCATAGCCTTGGCAAGTTCCTTTAAACGCATTTTTGAGACCATTCGCAGTCCCACCATCATTTGATCGCACGTTTGAACACAAAAAATCCGGGGAGGCTGAACGTTCAAATGTTTGAACAACTTGGTCACAAGAGTTGGATAAGGAAGTTGATCCTTGTCCTTCACCACTGCCCTGTACATGTGGAACATAATAGCATGTGGAAGAGAGAATTTTCTTACCAGCATTGATGGCGTACATCAACTTTACTTCCGAGTTTGAAACGTTGGTCTTTGAAGTTGATTTTGGTCTAAGACAATTAATCACTATCTTGTGAAGCAAAATGTTGGACACATTCATTCTCACATAAGAAATCTTTCATTCCGTTCTTCTGTCCTAAACAAGTTCCAATGTTGCACGAGTAATAGACACATTGATAGGTTGATATCTCCCTCTTTCAACCCAATCATATCAGCCAACATATTCATGTCCACCACATAGTCCTGATCTCGAACACTAAAAGAGAATCTATTTGCATCCAAAAAACTGAGATTTGAATAGAAATAAGCAGTAAGTTCAGCATACGCTTCTGTAGATTCAGAACAAAACTGTTCGAGTTGAAGTAGACTGATTTTTTCCCACATATTAACATTCACAGAGTCAATAAAGTCAAAGTCCACACTTCTAGGATTTATTACCCCACGCTTCAACAGTTTAAAGTACAGTTGCTTGTGTTCCTCCAATCGAAATAAATCCGTCCTTTTGTTTTGGATTTTCGCTGCAACACCCATTCTAGGTTTAAACTAACTGTACAACTTGTCATCATCATTCCCATCTGGTTGATTAAATCTTTCAACTCGTGGATCACTTGGGATATTAGCAAAGGCTTCTTCCGCCAACCCTGCAGGGGCAATTCCCAAACGTTCCATGGTACATAAGAAGAAAGTTTCATTTCTATACCCTTTGTCCTTAAGAAACTCATCAATGTAGTTCAATGGCGTACCGCTCCTCTTCAAAGCACGATAAACCTTATAAGTAAAAGAGGGCTTATGAGTTCTTACGGGTTCTGCGTTTTCGATGATTTCTTCCTTTACACGATGTGCAACATCCTGAGGTCTAGATGGAGAAGATGGACGCTGTTGAGAATGTTGTGGGCTCTGTTGCTGTCTAGGAGATTCTTCTTCTTCGGTGAGATCAAAGTGCGTAGGCCCCTCATGCATTTGTTGTGGTCCCCTGTTCGCGATCCTCGAAGACTTCTTTTGAGACGATATCTTTCACAGTCTTTGAGAGATTCCAAGCTTGTTTCCCAAGAAAGATGAAAACTTTTTTGAGGATTAAACAAGAGAAAAAGATAGAAGTGGAAGATCGGTGCTCTCCTAGGGTTTTTGTGAGAGTAAAACGAAGAGGAATCGACAGTATATAAGACAATCAAAGTGAGACATACGAACCGTCGTAAAAAAGGAATATAAAAATACTTTTTTTAAACATAACTGCCTTTTGGATAACTATCTTTTCAAAAATAACTTCTTTTTCGAAAGGTTATATTTGCAATAATCACGGAAATTAAAAATAGCAATAATCAATTACGGATAAATGATTGTACCTTTTCGAGATTTGATCTAGGAAATAAATAGAAATAACTTACAGTCGATAATCTTGATCGTTCGAGACTGAGAGCCTTTAGACTTTCAGTGCTGAGTCTGAACTTCCTCAAACCTTAAGATATTGAGTCTGGAACGAATAGCTTCAAATTGATTTTTCTCCAAAGGCTTTGTAAATATATCCGCCAGTTGATTCTTTGAGTCAATAAACTGAATTGAAACTTCTCCATTTTGAACATGATCTCTAATGAAATAATGTCGAATCTCTATATATTTTGCTCTTGAATGAAGAATCGGATTCTTGGTGAGATTGATTGTGCTGGTGTTGTCACATTTGATTTCAGTGCATGAATCTTCAATTCCAAAGTCTCTCAGTTGTTGTTTTATCCACATAATTTGTGAACAACAACTTCCAAGAGCTATATATTCTGCTTCTGCCGTAGAAAGAGCTATGTACTTTGCTTCCTTGCAAACCAAGACACTATCCTGCTTCCAAGTAGTTGACAGGTGCCCGAGATGCTCTTTCTATCAACTCTGCATCCGACTAGGTCTGTGTTTGAGTATCCAAGAAGAGTAAAGTCTCATTCTTTAGGATACCAGAGACCCAGATTTGAAGTTGAGGCAATGTATTTGATAATACGCTTTGCAGCACTTAGACGAGATTCTTTAGGGTCTGATTGAAATCTAGCACAAATGCAAACACTAAACAAAATGTCAGGTCTAGAAGCAGTAAGATAAATAAATGAACCAATAATACTCTTGTATAGTTTCTAGTCAACTTTCTTTCCTCTTTCATCTTTGTCCAGCTTCAAGGAACTTGACATTGGTTGTAGCACCTCGAACCCTTTGGCGGTCGCCACAAGCACCAACGTTACACCTTAATACCCTATTGTACTTATACTTAGAAGAAGAGTCGTTATTCACAGGAATTTTTTTTTTAAAGCGGTCCCAGCGCGACTCATTAGCGGAAGCAAATATCACCATCTCTCCCCCTACCAACCATGATATAAATACACATCACTAATTACCATGATTTTATAGACAAGCCACGACACTTTATTTACATATGTTTTCAAGATGGGACTTCTTTTGGGTCGGTACATCAAAAAGGAAAAGCTAGGACTCTACCAGGTCCAGCCTAAAACCTCAAAAAGGATCCTCGACCCTCTATATCACATGTGCTCAACTCCCATCATATGTGTCGGCTAACTAACTCCCAAAAAAAAAAAAAAACACAGCCCCTACTCGTCACGCTCGGGCCTCACACCCAATCTGGTGCGTCAGGCGGCGGCGGTGGTAGCATCCCTCCCATCACCCCATCGCGGTGAATGTGGACGGAAACAAACTCTTGGACGACTGGACCCCCAGCTAGGCCTATGTCGTATATAACAAAACAGCGCACACGTATGTAGGTGAGTCCAGGCACAGAAGGACAGCTGAACTCCTCACACTCTACCTCGACGTCGGATGGTAACCCGTAAAATGCACCCCGCGCGACGGCAGGAAGCGGCATACTGCTAATCTGAAATGTTGGTCCCCAAAGGGGTGAATACAACCACTCAGTAGATAAGGAATCCAATAACAACTCAATGCATCATACAAATCATATATGCATTGCAGGTGTTACTTACTTTGAAGCCATGCGCATACTATCACGCGTCAATCTCATAATCATATACATGTTATCATGACATCATCACATCACACATGTCATCATCATCATGGCATATCATCATCATCATCATCATCATCATCATCATCATCATCATCATCATCATACATATCATCATGCCATATCACATATCATCATCATCATCATCATGCATATCATGCCATGGGTGATCATTATCACATCACATATCATCATCGTCATCATCATGCATATCATGCCATGGGTAAATTTTCATCTTTATCTTTCAATTTGATCACCACATCACCCATTCCTCAAATCATTAGTTTCATCATCCCCTTGATCAAAGACCTTCGAGGCTTTCGACATTCAACCTCCCAGGCCATCGGGCATCCGGCCCCCCACATTCCGGGCATCTCGCATCTCAACTAGCATCACGAGGCATTCCCTTCGGGCAGAAACCTCCGACAGGGCTTCCGGCATTTACACTCCCTGGCCGGGCATCCCGCACCCCATATCCTGGCATCGCGAGGCATTCCCTTCGGGCAAAAACCTCCGACAGGGCTTCCGGCCCCCCACATTCCGAGCATCCTGAATTTCTCAGGGAAATCCGGCAATGTATCTCTATACATTCCGGCCATCATCCTCCACCACAACTATCTCCTTATTTACCATCATCCATGTTTACCCATATTTTGATCTCAATTTAACATGGCATATGGCGTGACATCAAACAAGTCATACTTGGCATGGAATTCACACATGCATCTCAATTCAATGTCATACATATACCAAGACTTTATCATACATGCATCTCGATTCAATGTCATACATATACCAAGACTTTATCACACATGCAACAAGATAAATTTAATGGAATTTATGGCCAATAAAATAATCTATTTTATTTTATTTTTCTTTTTATTTATTTATTTATTTATTTATTTATTTATTTAAATTTCAACTTTTGTCATTTCCATAAATTTAATATCAACAAATTCCCAAAATTATAAAAATTACAGCAAATATTAAACAAGCCAATAGGATGATAATTTCATACAAAATACATGGCCAAATAGCATTTCACACAATTTCCCAATTTTCACAAAACATCATATAATTTTCGGATGAAACCAGAATGCACGGTTTCCGAATAAATTCAATTAAAATATCCATATGGCCTACAAAACTTATGAAATCTTACTGGGTTATAGCCAAGACATTTTCGTACAACTTTCATGAAGAACTCCAAGTCAGATTCTTTTTAGATTATTTTACACAGTCTCACGAAACTTCTGGATCCATTACCGAAACGGTCCAGTGTACACATCTCCGAAATATTGAGATTTCACCTACCTATTCTCTTTTGTTTTCTCTGAATTTGGATATGTTATACATCAAGATTTCCTTTACAAGTTTCATGAAGAGATCTAGGTCAAATAACCAGAATATAGTCATCATTTAGGTCCTTGAAGTCTCAGGTGTCTCGGAATACATCACTAGAATCATCGTCTTCAAGATCTAGTCGATTTACTAGGCTATACTTGTTAATTTCACTTAAAATTTGATTATGTTGTATTTTATGATGTTCCCTACAACTTTCATCAAGAAATCGAAGTGAGATTCTCATCACAAACCAACATGCAATCACGAATCCAGCAAAAGGTCAGTAAAAACTCTCCAGATCTGAGGTCTCCGTAGGATGAGACTTTAACCCCTAAAATCTCCATTATTTTCCACGAAATTTTAGTATGTTGTAGTACAAGATGATAGCTACAACTTTCATGAAGAAATAGAAGCCAAAGTCGGACTCCAAACACACATGCAAGCTCAAACAAGTTTCTGATTCACACGGTCCGAACACGAACAGCCATACCATTCAAAATACATCATCCATGCTTCGGTTTTTCTCACTTAAACACTCAAAGATTCAACATGCAAGCAACATAAAAACATGCAAGAGAAGCTAAAGGACTCCCACTTGCCTCTAGACCGGTCGGTCGACGGCGTAGGGCGGCGAACACGGCGGCACACGGCGGACGGACGGCGGTTCCTCCTCCTCTCTCTCTCTCGGCCTCTCCCTCTCTCTCTCGAAATCTCTCTCTCTCTCTCTCACCCTCTCTCTCGGCCGAATGGAAATTCGACCACCCTCTCTCTCTCTTCCCTTCTTATACCCCCTAATCCTCATGATTAGTAATCATCACATGCCTTCAAACTAGCCAATGCATGGCTTTCTTCTTTGTGCCACTTGTCCTATTACATGTATCATGGGCCTTGGAGTTGGGCTTGGGCTTGGGCCGGTCGACACTTCTCTTGGGCCTCTATTGGGCCGGCCAACTTGGCCCATTAAAAGCTTAGGCCAATGGGCCTAAAGCCCATCCTAAAAATTGACTTTTCCTCTCTTTTTTTTTTTTTTTTGAATTTCTTCTATAAATATTTTAAACTTTAAATTTTCCACATGGCCAAAGTCTTATGACATTTCACTTATTGAAATTTAATTTATAAAGTGCATGGCCAAGCATAGATTATTAATTTATCAAATTTAAATTCTCACAATCATATGCACAAATCATCTATTTAAAAAGACTAATGGCTAAAGCATAAGCCATGAGAAATTTTATCACTTAATTAGAGACTTTAACACACCTTATGGCTTGGCTTTGAATTTTGAGATGCCATATTGGTATATCAGTCTTTTTACAATTCTCCAGCCCAAACTTTTTGATAAGATCATTGGCATATTTTTCTTGATGGATAAAGATTCCTTCCTTCAGTTGTTTCACTTGAAGCCCGAGAAAGAAGGTTAGTTCACCCATCATGCTCATTTCAAATTCATCCTGCATAGACTTAGAGCATTTCTTACACGGACTTTCCATTAGAGGATCCAAACATAATATCATCAACATAAATTTGAACAAGTAGAAAACTTTTGCTTTCTTTTTTGATAAACAATGTTGTATCTACTTTACCTTTGATAAAGCCATTTTGAATTAAAAACTTACTTAGTCTGTCGTACCAAGCTTGAGGTGCTTGCTTTAAACCATATAAAGCCTTTTTCAGTCTGAATACAGAGTCTGGTTTCCTTGGGTCTTCAAAACTAGGTGGTTGTTTCACATAGACTTCCTCTTGGATAAATCCATTTAGGAAATCACTTTTGACGTCCATTTGCAATAACCTCAAATTCTTATGACAGGCAAAAGCAAGTAATAATCTAATTGATTCTAACCTTATTACTAGTGTGTAAGTCTCATCATAGTTTATCCCTTCTTCTTGCGTATACCCCTTGGCCACGAGTCTTGTTTTATTTCTTATGAATTTTCCTTTCTCGTTCATCTTGTTCCTGAAAACCCATTTAGCTCCAATGATAGATTTACCTTTCAGTTTATGAGTCAATTCCCAGACATCATTAATGCTGAATTGCCTGAGTTCTTCTTGCATAGCTTCAATCCAGCTTTCATCATATAAAGCTTCTTCTATGCTCTTGGGTTCTATCTCAGAAATAAAAGCCAAAGCACTAGACTCTTCACGCCTTTTGAATCTTGTGCGAATTCCTTCATTAATATCACCAATAATGAGATCTTTGGGATGACTGGACTTATGCTTCCAGTTGCTGGTTGATTTGTCAGACTGTTGATCTTTTTCCTCATTTGAATCTTTGACAATCATTGGTTGCCGATCTTCTAAAGTTTGTGGTGCTTCTGGAGATTTAGACTTTATAGAGTTTGGAGCAGGTTCAAATTCTTCAAGTTGAGTCAATTCATTTTGCATGGAGTCTTGAAATTTAACATTCATTGATTCCTCCACAGATTGAGTCTTTTTGTTGAATACTCTGTAAGCTTTGCTTGTGATAGAATATCCAAGGAAAATACCTTCATCTGATTTTCTTTCAAACTTACCAACTCAATCATTTGCATTTTTCAATATAAAACATTTACATCCAAACACATGAAAATATGAAACAATAGGCTTTTTTCCTTTGTATAACTCATAGGGAGTTTTCTCTAGAATAGGCCTTAGAAAAACTCTATTAATGATATAGCATGCTGTAGAAACTGCTTTAGCCCAAAAATGTGAAGATATATTATTTTCAATTAAAAGAGTTCTAGCCATTTCTTGAAGCGACCTATTCTTTCTTTCCACAACTCCATTTTGCTCTGGAGTATATGGTGAAGAGAACACATGCTGAAAACCAGATTCATCACAGAATTTTGTAAAGTCTTGATTTTCAAACTCACCTCCATGATCTGTCCGTATTCTTGAAATAACATACCTTTTCTCATTTTGGACATTTTTAGCAAACTTTGTAAAATAAGAAAGAGTTTCGGACTTACTTGCTAGGAAATATACCCAAGTGAATCGTGAGTAATCATCCACAACCACTAAACAGTATTTCTTACCTCCAATGCTTTGAGTTCTGATTGGACCAAAGAGATCCATATGCAGAAGTTGCAGGTCACGATTAGTGGAAACTTGATTTATTAGTTTGAATGAGTTTCTTACCTGTTTTCCCAATACGCATGGTGTGCATAGATCAGCCTTTTGGTATGACAGATTAGGTAGACCACGAACAAGCTTCTTTGCTGAAATTTTGACTATTTGCTTCATGTTAATGTGTCCAAGTTTTCTGTGCCATAAGTTTGCTTCTTCTTGAATAGAGATTAGACATTGGGTTTCATCTGGTTTGACATCCAAGAGGTAGATATTTCCATGTCTTCGACCATTAAAAGGCGAGAGAACTCTTTACTGGTTCCTGAACATATTCTCTCTTGAAAATTGATTTTGAAACCGGTGTCGCACAGCTGACTGATACTTAGCAAGTTGTAGTTGAGTCCTTCTAATAAGGAGACATTACTGATCGTGAGGCTTCCAATCTTTATAGTTCTGAATCCCACAATTCTTCATTTGCTGTATCCTCCAAATAAAACTTTTCCAACATTAACTTGAACAAGCTTTATGAAGCAATTTGAATCTCTAGTCATATGCCTTGAGCATCCACTATCCAGGTACCATTTAACCTTTTTCTTGATAGTGACTTGCATTTAGAAAAGAGACTCAAGCTTTCTTTGGTACCCATATTTTCTTGGGCCCATTGGTGTTAGTATGATATACAGTTTTTGCCCATACCTTCTTAACAGGTTTCCAAACCATATGACATTCTTTCTCAAAATGATTTGAGCTATTACATTTAGAACATCTAAGAGCACTGCGACCTACTGGTTTTACAAAAACTTTTTGGAAATGATTTTTATAAGCATTTCTTGTAGGTCTTTGCTTAATTCTTTCCTTTACTTTAGGAAAGTTAATTAGAGGAATGGTTTCAACTGTCATTCCTAAATCTGATTTGTTGAAATAAGGTCTTTATGCTGAAAGAATTTTTTCAAGTTTCTCAGATCCTATAGAAAATCTTTTAGAAATATTTGAGATGTCATTTTTCAAGAATGCATTTTCTTTTGAAAGATTGTCTTAATTTTCTTTCAAGGTAAAAACACTTTTGTCTAAACTTTTGACATTTTCTTTCAAAACATTTTTCTGTTGTTTTAGTGCAGAATTTTCTCTTTTAAGTTCGGAAATCCTTTTAAGAGAAGTTTTGAAACTAAGACACGATTCATTAATGTATTTAGAAACTTTAGTAGGGATTTTCAAATTGCTTACCTCTAATTCACTGTCTAATCAGACTGTCTCGGAGTTTGAATCTGAATCTGATTGTGCCATGAGACAAATATTGGCATAATCATCATCACTTTCTTCACATTCTGTATCACTCCAAGTTTCTGCTTTAAGTGCCTTTCGACATTTCTCAGCTTTTCCTTTCTTTTTCCTCAGAAGGGGACAGTTGGGTTTGATGTGTCCATTTTTCTTACATTCAAAGCAGACTATATCTCTATTGGAATCATCATCCTCAACAGACTTAGTCTGTTGCTTTTGAAAACTTTGTTTCTTTGGATCGAATCTTCTCCCCTTTCTGTTTAACTTTCGGAATCTTCTTATCATGAGAGTAAGCTCATCATCATCCATATCGTCTTCAGAATCTGTGACATCAGAATCATCATTAGATTTTAATGCAAATGATTTATTACCTTTAGGATCTTCATCTTCATTGATTCGCTCCACTTCATAAGACTGAAGAGTCCTAACCAATTCATTAACAGAAAGTGGCATAATTCTTTGTGTCTCCCTTATTGAGGTCTTTATGTGATTCCAATCCTTGGAGAGTCCATGCAGTAGCTTGTTTATTTTCATGGGATCAGAAATTGGTTGACCTTGATTTTCAAGACCATTCACGATTTCTGTAAAATGACTAAACATGTCAGTAATCGATTCTCCTGATTTTATTTTGAAAGCTTTGTATTGATGGAGCAGAATGTTGATTCTGGTTTTTTTTCACTCGATCAGTTCCTTCATAAGTGATGTGTAATCTATCCCAGACTTCTTTGGCTGTAATACAAGAAGATATTCTGTTATATTTAGTAGGTGATAATGCACAATATAAAGAATAAATTGCTTTTGCATCAAAAGCTTGTCTCTTAGTTATTTCTTCTTGAGTCATTTCGCTAGACTCAACGGCTTCTTTTCCTCTTTCTGAGACAGGTGCGGCTTTAAGAATGATTCCTTTGTCTACCACATCCCATTCCAAAGGATCCTTTGATCTTAGGAATGCCTTCATCTTGTTTTTCCATATGTTGTATTCCTTTCCATCAAAATAAGGCGGTCTGGTATTGCTTTGCCCTTCAACCAGTCCTGGAGCCAACATACTAGCCATGGATCTTTAACTCTGAAGTAAAACACTTCAACTTAAGTGAGTACACAGGCTCTGATACCAATTGTGAAAACTAGTATGAGCACCTAGAGGGGGTGAATAGGTGTAAAAATAATTTCTCGTGATAAGTGTGCAGCACTAATTGACAATAGAAAGGAAATTCGTCTCTTGCAAACAAAATGAATTACGATCAAAGTAAAAGAGTGTAGAAAAGAGAATATGAACACAAAGATTATAGTGGTTCGGCTTAATCCAAGCCTACGTCTACTCTTCCGCACTGACAGCCCACCGGCTGGATTCCACTATGAACAAAAGAGTTGTTACAGTGAAGTTCTTCCTTGATTCCACAGTGTAGAGACTCTACTACACTTCCTCAAGGTCCCTCAAAGATATAAACTCTCTTTTGCGTACAAGATTTCGCTCAACAATTTAATTGACTAAGAACAATGAGCTTCAGACTTTGGAATTCTTCTATCGCGCACACACTCGAACAATTGGAACGTCTTCCTTATATACTCTTTTATGCCATCATACCCGTTGGCACTTACCAAAGGAATTCTTCCAATCTACCCGTTGGACAGAATCAATTAGAAAGATCTTCGAGCTATTTAAGGAACATGACGATAGCCCATCAATCTTGCTCGCCCCATACAATCAGGATTTAGGTTTCCATAAGTAGAACCTTCCAAGTATACTTCGCCAATCAACAGATCCAAAATCCTTGAATCAATCTTGATTTGAATAATGGATTCCGACATGCTACATCCAGCCAGGAGATCTTCTCCAGTCGATAAATTCAAATCCTTAACGAAACATATAGTTCGGGATAAGCCTCATTCGACGGTCTAGAAAACTGTCAATGAGGATATACTTTGAGTCTTAAGTCTGGTAGTCCGGAGGTCTTCAGACTTTGATAAAAGAGCCTTCAAATCTTCATACTAGATTGATGGAAACGTTTTGTCAACTTCAAAATACTAAAGGAAGTTTTCTCCAACAAAGGTACCCAACGCTCCTTTAAGAGTGAGGTGGAAATCAAGTTAGCTTCGCAAAATAGAAAGACATAGTCCATAAAAAAAGGTGTGAAAGACTCAAAGCCTTGCATCTCCAAAAGAACTTGAAAACCGGTTGCCTAGTGCGAACACTAAGTATCCCGGAAAAAACCTCTATGATTAAAGTAAAGAGGTAAGGAGAGATCGAATCCCCTTGGCGAAGACCTCGGCCACTAGGGAAGAAACCATGAAGTTCTCCATTCAATGAAATGGAAAATTTAGGAGTGCGAACACATTATATAATGATCCTAACAAAATGATTCGGGAAACCGAAGGCATGAAGAACTAGCTCTAGAAAATCCCAGTCTACCGTGTCTAGGCTTTTTGAAAGTCCACCTTGACCGCACACTTGGGCACATAAGGGTCAAGATGGAAGCCAACAAATAACTCCTAGGCAATAAGAATGTTGTCTCTAATTCTCATGCCTTTGATGAAAGCAATTTGATAAGGGTTGATAATATCATTAAGGACTACAACAAGTCGATTAGCCAAAAGCTTCGTAATGCATTTGTAAATAGTATTACAGTAGGCAATAGGCCTGTAATCATTAACAGACGTAGCATTAGGAACTTTCGGGATCATTACTAGGATGGTATTGTTGATTTCCTTGAGAAGTCTCCCTATTGTAAGGAAATCCTTGACCACTTCAATGACCAAAGGTCCAACATCTCCCAATTATTGGAGCCTTCCCCCGAGCAAGGGAGAACATAATATCCTGAATTTCCGAGTCAGAGAAAGGACGAGATAGAGAACTGACCTGTTCCTCATTGAGAGGGCATCGTATAACCTCCCGAAGATCCAATAATGGGGGTCTGGAAGACAAGGGGTGTGGTGCCAACAACTCTTGGAAATGAGAAACGAAGATATGGTGGACCAAGCTTGGGTCCGAGATAGTAGAACCAGTAGAGTCCATAACAAAGAGAATCATGTTCCTTAGTTGTCTCCTAATAATAGAATGGAGAAAGAATTTGGTATTCCGGTCACCTTCCTTGAGCCATCTAATCCTGAATTTCTGTCTAAAGAATGAATCCTCATGATTCCTCAATTCCAGAAACGTTCTACGATGTGTCTTTTCCAAGTCTGCAAGAAGCTCACTAGTAGATCTTGTTGCAATTCAACTAGGGTGGACAATAGTGCATCCCTCGCTGCATTAACCCTTTAGAGATATTAGAGAAAGATTCTCTGTTGAGTTGCTTCAAACGGCCTTTGAGGGCCTTCAGCTTACTCACAAATCTGTACATAGGAACCCTTTTAGTCGAACTCTCCCAAATTTGAGAGACAATGCAATGGAAAGACGGGTGTTTAGTCCAGATTTCGAAAAATTTAAAAGGTTTCCTTGAGACCATCGGCTACAAAACCCTAACCACCATAGGAGAGTGGTCAGAGATGCCAGGTGCAAGGAAAGATGCTTCCGAATAAGAGAAGTGAAGACACCATTTGGCATTCACAAGAACTCGATCAATTTTCCTAGCCTTGCAATTAACCCCCGATGAAGTAGACCAAGTGAACCGAAAGCCAACATATCTCAGGTCCTCTAATTCAGCTTGGGTCAAATAAAGATTGAAATCATCAAAACAAGGAAGCTAGTTGTCAGAGCTACCAATTTGATCAGAAGGATCCCTAATAGCATTGAAGTCTCCGGCTACTAGCCAAGCATCATCTCGACATAATATACTCCTCTGAATAATGTTTGCCCATAATGTCCTTCTAGCTACAAAAGTATGTTCAACATATACCACTGAGACACAACAGGAGACAGCAGACATGAAAAACTTCACCCTACCATGAATTGCCTGGCTATTGGATGAAATCACTTCAAAATCCACCAAAGAAGGGTTCCAGCCAACCCAAATCCTGCCCCTGTGAGTGAACTCATAATTTGCCATCCAGTTCCAGCCCGATAACAGTCTTGCAGATATGGAGTCAAAAAAAGAATCCAGAATTTTGGTTTCCAACAAACCAATTAGACAAAGCCCATTAGAAGATACTACGTTCCTAACTTCTGCTTGTCTTAGGGGATCATGGAGACCTCTAATGTTCCATATACCAATATACATATGTATAAATATATATATATATATATATATATATATATATATATATATATATATAAAGGTATAAAGCTGAAAATAAAAGGAGTAGGTGGAGGAGCAAAGGGCCTACCTCTACCTACTCGGCTTTCGCCATGAGGGCGCCGAAGCAACTAATGTTGCGACAGGAGGGGGTGCTGGGTCAAGGGCCATGAGTTTCTCTTGGATGGTCTCAACCTTCCTTGAAGAGGTAGGAGCCTTCAGGGATGAGATATGTGAGAGCAAATCATCGTCTGAGCTAAAGTAGCTGTCTGAAAGCACGGAATCCCTACAAGTATTAGGACCGAAGTTGGAGGCTACGGTCTGATCTTTATCCTCTTCAAGGAGGAAGGTAGGAACCTCTGGCAGTGAGCTAGGTCTCTTTGCCAAAGGGCTTGGAAGGGATGCTGGCCTCGAAACAATTGCGCTCATCAATGACTTCCGAATTGTGGACATGGGGAGAGGTTGGTCCAAAGCAGGGCCTTTGAGCTTCATCAAGTTGCCCACCTTAGCAGAAGGGGTCGGTCGGGTTGAAGGATGATCCTTCAATTGTGAGGGATTGTTCTTTTTCCCTATAGGCTATCACCACGTTCCAGCCAAGCTGTGAAACCTACGGGTTCTCCACCACGACTAAAGCCAAAGCGGGATCCTGAGCAGGGGCGGTCAAGACTGAGGCAGCCTGATTCGGAACCTCTCCTCTACCCATATTGGCCACAGTAGTGGTAACCTCACACCTATGCCCGAAGGTGCCATAAGACGGACATTCAGCTGGCTTCCATTCATATTCAATTGCAATTGAGCGCAAGACTTTGTTCAAGACCACATCAATGGTAGAACATCTAGGTTGATTGGCATAAATTTCAACACAAACTCATGCAAAGAAAAGCACCTTCGTATGCTCCGCATATTTGAAGCGTTGTGATTTATACCTGCAAAACATAAAAATTAGGTGAGGTAGCTTTTTTAAAGCTATTCTAGTTGTAGAAATGCTAGAGCTAGACGGTGCTTGTCCAACACCTTATAAGAACTGCAAAATCTATATTCATTCCTGAAGCTGCTGTGGCATCCCAAATTCAATGACAAGCCATAAGGTGAGTTGAAGTTCCCAATTAGGTGATAGAATTTCTTTTGGCTTATGCCTTAGCCAATTTGTCTTTTAATTTGATGATTTGTGTATTTAAATTTATAGAGTAATAATTGGCCATAAGATTATAAATTAAATCTTAATAAACAAAGTGTCCCAAGACTTTGGCCAAGATGAAATTTGAATTTGGAAATATTTATAGAAAGGAATTCAAAAAAAAAAAAAAAAGGAAAAGGAAAAAGAGGGTTATTTTTGGAATGGGCCTTGGACCCATTGGCCTAAAGCTTGGTGGGCCAAGCTTGTCGGCCCAAATGGAAGCCCAAAGGAGGAATTCGACCAGCCCAAGGGAGTGGCCGGATGGGCCTAAGCCCAAGCCCATTCAAATTCAAAAATAAAAAATTACATGTGGCACAAAGGAGAGCATGCATTGGTTGGACATTAGGTGAATCAATCATTACTAATCATGGGCTTTAGGGGATATAAAAAGAGAGAGAGAAGAGGAGTGGCCGGTTCTTCTTGATCATTTGGCCGAGAAAGGGTGAGAGAGAGAGAGGGTGTTCGAGAGAAAGGGAGGAGAGACCGAGAGGGAGAGAGAGGAGGCGGAGCCGAGAGGGAGGTGCCGCCGTGTGCTCGCCGTTCGACCGCCTTGTCCGACCACCGTACGCCGTCGTTCATCGCCGCTTGTTCATCTTTAAGGCAAGTGGAGTCCATAACTTCTCTTGCATGTCTGTTGTGGTGTTTGCATGTTAGATTTTAGGTGTGATTTGTGCGAAAAACCGAGGTAAGAGTTGGTTATTTGTAAACCGTGTGACTGTTCTTGTTCGGTTTGTTGAAGTCAGTAGTTTGTTCGAGTTTGCATGTGTGTTTGGGGTTCGATTTTGGCTTTGGTGTATTGACTAAAGTTGAAGCTAACGTCTTGTACTATGACATACTAAAAATTCGTAGAAAACGATGGAGATTTGAGGGGTCAAAAGTTCTATGGTACGGAGACTTTAGATCTGCGAAATTTTCACTGACCTCTTGTTGATTTCTTGGTTGCATGTTGATTTCTATTGGAGATCTCACTTTGTTGTCTTCTTGAAAGTTGTAGGAAACACATTAAACTACAACATACTCAAATTTGAAGAGAAATTAATGAGTGTAGCCTAGTAAATCGGCTAGATCTTGGAAATAATGGTTCTGGTGAAGTATCTCGAGACACCCGAGACTTCATGGACAAAAATGGTGACCATAATATGGTTATTTGGCCTAGATCTCTTCATGAAACTTGTAAATGACACCTTGGTACATAACATACTCAAATTTCAGAGAAAACGAAAGAGGATTGATGGGTGAAAACTAAGAATTTCGGAGGAGTGTGTTCTGGACGTCACGGTAGTGGTTCCAGGAGCTTCGTAGGGTTGTAGAAATTAATCTAAAAATAATTTGGCTTAGAGTTCTTAATGAAAAAGGTACGAAAACGTGTTGGCTATCACCCTGTAATATTTCGTAATTTTTGAAGGCCATATGAGTATTTTAATCGAATTTATTTGGAAACTGTGCAAGTCTGGCCATTATCCGAATATAAGGTGCTATTTCGTGGAAATGGTGGAATTATGAGAAATTCAATTTGGTCATGAATTTTGTATGAAATTGTGATCCTAATGATTTTTTTAGTGATTGTTTGAATATTATGATTTTGGGAAAATCATAGATATTAAATTTAATATTTATTTATGGAAATAAATAAATATAATAATATAATAAAATAATAATAAAATAATAATAAAATAATAGATTTTTATTTGGCCATGGATTCAACTTCATTTGTGTGGCACTTGTGTGATGAGGTCTTTGTACATGTATTAAGTTGAAATGCATATGTGATAAAGCTTTGGCATGTGTATGACATGTGAATTGAAATGCAAGTGTGGTTCGTTTGATGCCATGCCAATTGCCATGTTAAATTGAGATAAAAGGATAAATGTGGATGAGAAAGAGGTTGTGGTGGAGGATGTTGTCTGGTGGCCTGGTGGCGTAATTCCAGAGATTCCCTGGGAGTTTCAGGATGCCCGGAATGTGGGGGGCCGGAAGCCCTGTCGGAGGTTTCTGCCCGAAGGGAATGCCTCGCGATGCCAGGATTTGGGTGCGGGATGCCTGGCTAGAAGGGTAAAGGCCGGAAGCCCTGTCGGAGGTTTCTGCCCGAAGGGAATGCCTCGCGATGCTAGTTGAGATGCGAGATGACCGGAATGTGGGGGGCCGGAAGCCCGGTGGCCATGGGATGGCTGAGTTTGCCGGGAACCCTGTCGGAGGTTTCTGCCCGAAGGGTTGATGATGAGATTGATGATTTGAGAAATGGGTGATGTGGTGATCAAAATTGAAAGATAAAGATGATAATTAATAAATGCATGATGATGCATGATGACGATGGCATGTGATGTGATATGATGATCACCTATGATAATATATGCATAATGATGCATGATGACGATGGCATGTGATATGATATGATGATCACCTATGATAATATATGCATGATGATGCATGATGACGATGGCATGTGATGTGATATGATGATCACCTATGATAATATATGCATGACGATGCATGATGGTGATGTGTGATGTGATATGATGATCATCCATGGTATGATATGCATGATGAAATGCATGATGATGATAATGATATATGATATGCCATGATGATGATGATGATATATATGATGTGATGATGCATGATACGCATGATTACAAGGTAAGTGATGCTTGCAACGTGTGATGTTATGCATGATGCAATGAGATGTTATTGGATTTCCTTATCTGCTGAGTGGTTGTACTCACCCTTTTTGGGGATAACATTTCAGATTAGAAAGATGCCGCTTCCTACTGTCACGCGAGGCACCTTCTATGGTCTCCCGTCAGATGTAGAAGTAGATTGTACGGAGATCGACTGCGTCACTATCCCTGGATTGACATATGTGCGAGTGCATGTGCTGGTCATGTACGATGTGGGCCTGGCTGAGGGCCTAGTCATCCAGGAGTTTTTGTCTGTTCATGTTCGCCGAGACGGAGTGATTAGGGGGATGTTGCCGCCACCACCACCTGATACACCTGGATGGGTGTGATGGTAGCGTGAAAGGGTAGAGAGCTGGTGTCTCTTTTTTGGGAATAGCCGCCACTGTTGGATGGGGGATGTCATGTGATTTTCTTTAGGGGTCGTAGTATCTTTTTGGGATGAGGCCGAGTGTGGTTGAAAATCTTGGTCTCCTTTTGTTGTATCGACCCGTGAAAAACCCATCACGATAATATGTAAATAAAAGTGGCATGGCTTATCTTTTAAATCCTGATGATTAGTGGTGTGTATTTGTATCATGGATTGGTAGGGGGATAGATGGTGATGTTTAATTTGCTTCCGCTATGAGTCGCGTTGGGACCGATTCATTTAAAAAAAAAAAAAATTTGCCTGTGATTAACGACGCTTGTTTAAGTACAAGATGGAAAAGGAAATCAAGTGTAACACCGGCGCTGGTGACGACCTGCGAAGAGTTCGGGGTGTCACAGCTGCAATGGATAAAATGTACCAAATAAACACTAAATTTGGATACTCAGAAAAATACAGGAACTAAGATGGTGAATTACATCTACAGGCTTGTATAGCTTAAGCTGAATTTTCAGCAAATGTTGAACAAAAATCTGACAGGACCTAAGTTGTCGCGCGAAAACAGTGGGATCAAAGCATAACCAAATAAAGAAATAGCGCCAAAATTGCTCTTCCAAAAATATGGGGACCATAAATGTAATTTCCGCTAAAATTAATGATGGACCTAGCGCTGTTAACATGGACCTCTTGGGGTGTTGCATCAGTGATTGGGTGCCGTTTCGTATCCCTAAGGCAATGTCCCGATCCCCTTGAGTATGGCGGAGGGGCGGAGGGGCGGAGGGGGTGACTTCCCCCTCCCAACTGGGTTTACCCGTTGTTACCGTCACAGGGAAAAACGACATAGATTCTCTCATCTTCTTGGAAAGGAGGCTCCTGCTTTATTTGCAGCGGTTTGCAGCATATACACGCACTTTTTGTTAGCCTGAGGACGGCTCTTGGCGAAGTGTCCCATATATATAGGAAAAGGCCTATGTAACTTCCTTGGCTGGGGCTTCTGGCCATAAGAAAAAAGAAAAAGAAAAAACTCCTTTGCTTGGGCAAACAAAAAGGCATTTCTCCAGAATCATTTCGATTTCCTTCAGACTCGAGAGTCGGACTTTGGTGGAGAAATTACGGGCCGAGGTGGTCCGGGCAAAGAACAGATGCATCTTCTCATTCTTGGCAACACTTTTGCCGCCCTGGTTGCACCGATCCTTCTCTATATGCTCCTACGAAAGGGAGAGCAAGTGCGCACAGAAACGCGGAAGATCCGAACCCTGGGCTGCTGAGTCCGTCAATCCCACCGATTGGAGCCAGCTACGACGTGTTCTTGAGCTTTAGAGGCGTAAATACGTGAAGTAGTTTCACTGATTACCTCTACTATGGTCTAATCAATGCCGGAATTCATGTTCTTAGAGACAATGATGAGCTCCACACAGGCAAGAAAATCGATTCGGATCTTTTGGAGGCCATTGAGAACACTAAGATTCTAATCCCAATAATCTCTCGGAATTATGCCTCCAGTAAATGGTGTCTTGATGAATCGGTTCATGTGATCGAGTGCAACAAATGCTTGGGGAGCATAGTGTTGCCTATATTCTACAAAGTAGAATCCGTGGATATGCTGCATCAAATCGGAGGTTTTGGAGAGACATTTCATTATCACGGAAGGCGTTTTGAGCAAAAGGTCAGGGAGGAATGGAAGCAAGCACTCAGAGAAGTCGCTTCCTTACGATGATGGGAATCAGAGAAAGTTGCTAATGGGTATTTCACTCTTTAACCAACACCTTGGTCACTTTGATGCATCGACACCAATCAGATCATGCTATTTAATGGATCCAATCCATTCGTTTTAACGATGAAAATTTTTAACTATAAAATTTGGGTTTTGTTCATGCAGGGATTTTGTAACTTCTTCTATGCCATATTTTGCTTATTTCGATCTACATGAACGCAGCACAACTGTGATTATTCTTGCGAAAAAGATTTGGATTATCATGATGACTGACGCCTCTAAAAGAAAGAGGAAAAAAAGGAACAGAAGAAGAGAAAAGAGACTGTCTGATTTGTTTAGTAAAACATTTTCCAGTGCATTTTCTCTATCTTGAACACAATTTCTACCTTATACATCTGCGTGAATTAAAGCAATTTTCTCATGCTGAGAAAAAAAAAATTATTCTTCAACTTCCCGTCAAACTCCTCATTAGATTAATTAACAGAGAAACTCCAAAGTAAAAGTTAAAAAAAAAAAAAAAAATTACTTCCTATGATGGTCCATATATTCTTTTTTTGGGTCAGAATGACGGTCCATATCCTTAACGGACCACAGATTTATAATTTAATTCGAATCCTTAAAATGTGCAAAACTTACAACTTCATTAGCTACATCCGTTTTTTAATAAATTGGTTCAGAGTATCCTTGAAAAGAAGTTATGAGTGCAAAATGTGGTGCAACCACGGGATCGCCTTCCCACTTTTATCTTAGCATATAAGATATGAAAAGGAGGTGGGAAACAGATCTATAAATTTTCCAAATTATACCCAAATTCTATTGTTTGGTGCTATCGTTATAAATGCTTATATCCTGAAACTTGTTTTGTTTGACAGGCATGAAGGAGAGGAGAATCGGTAAAGTTAGTTGTGCATAAAGTTTTGAATGAGTTGAAGAAAGCGGTGGAGTTGGGTTTTAGTGATTATTTGGTCGGAATTGACAGTCATGTGGAGGAGGTTATGGAATTGGTGAATAAGAGTTCTGGTGCTACCCTATGTGTGGGAATTTACGGAATGGGTGGCATCGGTATGACAACTCTTGTTAAAGTCATTTACGACAAGCTGTCCAATCTATTTGAGCATCTTAGCTTCATTATAGACATCGGAGAATTGTGTAAGCGCAGTGGTATTAAGCACTTGCAAAATCAGTAATCTATGATATACTGAAAATAAATATTCAATTGTATGATAAGGATGAAGGAATCAAATTCATTTCATCCAAGTTTAAAGATAAGAAAGTTCTCATTTTTTTTGAAGATGTGGATATGAATAATCAATTAGAGGCTTTGGTTGGAAATCGTAATTCGTTTGCGCCGGGAAGTAGAATTTTTGTTACCACTATAAATGAGGGTGTCATTGATAGGGCTGGAGTGGACATTAAGTACGAGCATAAGGAAATGGATGAGGAGCAATCTTTGATCCTATTTTCAAGACATGCATTTCGAAGAGCCTCTCCTCCTAGTGAATTTTTAGCTCTCTCTTGTCTTGTGGTATCTGTAGTGGGAGGGCTTCCCATAGCCCTCAAGGTTGCAGGTTCATCTTTATGTGGAAATCGGGCATCACAATGGACAGATATGATAGAGAAGATGGAAAATGTGCCTTATAAGGCAGTGCGAGAAAAGTTGAGGATATGTTATGAAGAACTAGAAGAGGATCAAAGACAGATGTTCTTGGATATTGCTTGTTTTTTAATTGGGAGTGATGTAAGAGTTGCATCCCACATGTGGGATTCCTGTGGCTTTTGTACAAGGGTAGGAGTTGAAGTACTAAGATCTTTGTCATTCATAAATATTGGCGATAATCATGAGCTCAGGATGCAAAATCAAGTGAGAGATCTTGGCAAGGAAATTGTGCGTGCAGAAAACTACGAATGTCACAAACGTAGTAGATTGTGGAATAATGAGGAAGCCTTGAAAGTGCTAGAAGGAAGTAATGTAACTTTATATTTTTCTTTTTGCTCCGGTAGTTTATGCGTTCTTGTCATAAACGATGTTAGTCCTCTAATTAATGTCAGTGTAAAATGTGCTTCATTTTATTGTTGTGCTGGTATTATTTTATTGACGTGATTAGGAGCAAGGAGGTTGCTTTTTCTTAGTAAGTGTTGCAGTTTCTCCTCAAATTTCTACCTTTGAAGTCTAGAAGGTCATGACCATTAACAATGAACCCATTCATGAACATAACATAGAAAACTGAGCTGCGAATACTTAAATGTATACTTTTCCAGTTTCTGCATTGAGAGGAACAATATACTGATCCAGGTTAGCCATAATTACAAAGCATGATTAAACCTAATGTAACTGAGGTGAGTCTTATCTTGTTTGTTTGTCAACTAACATCTACGATCCTGTTAACTAAATCAATATAGTCATCCCATTACCTAAACCTTTGATGGATTTGAAATGGCTAGTAATAACACCTAGAGGGGGGTGAATAGATGTAAATAGAAATTTTCGCAAGGTTCAGTAGAAGAAATTTGCCTTTAGAAAATCACAGACTATGAACAAATTCAAACTTTAGCAATTAGATAAAACTTCAAACAAAATAAAGGAGTTCAGGGAAGAGAATAAGAACACAAGGTTTATAGTGGTTCGGTTTAGATCAAGCCTACGTCTACTCTCCCGTGCTGACAGCCCACTGGCTGGATTCCATTAAGAAACAAAAGAGATTATACAACTTGGTGATCTCGACTTTACAGTGAAGAGTCTCTACTGGTCTCTCACAAAATCTCACAATGAGTTTTTCTATTTTGTATACAACTTTGAGCTGAATGAATGAAATAGCAAGGAATTAGAAAACTTCAGACTTTGAAATTTTTCTTTCACGCACTCTATCAAACAACTAGAGAGTCTGCCTTAAAAACTCCTTCATGCCTTCTCAACCGTTGGTATTTTCCAAAGAAATTCTTCCAATCTACCCGTTGGACAGAATCAATCAAGGAGATCTCGAGTCGTTTGATGATTGTGATGAAAGCTCATCAATCCTGTTTGCTCATACAATCAGGATCTTGGTTTCCATAAGTAGAACTTTCCAAGTTTACTCGCCTTCCAAAAGATTTGAATATCGAAATTGATTCCAATAAAGATAATCAATCATGCATGTGCTATATCCAGCTAGAAATCCTTCCAAAAGTCATACGAATCGAATTCTTTGAAGAAATAAAGATACTCTCGCATCTGGATAAGTCTTCATTCTTCAGTGACGTTCAGTTTGAAAATTGTCAGTGTGGGCAGACTTAGAACCTAAAGTCTAGCAATCTTCAGATTTTGACACTAAAGTCTGGAAATCTTCAGACTAGTCTCTGGAAATGTTTTGTCAACTTCAAAATAGTAAAGGAGTTTTCTCCAACAATCTTCCCATTTTTTATGATGACAAAACTTTCTTGCAGATTTAAGAACTTTTGACCTGCAAAACAACTCTTAAGCAATACATGATATCTTATAAAAGTAAGTTGATTAGGATCTGGATAGCATCGATTCTGCAATCACAGAAAAACAAGTTAATCTTGAAAAAATAAGACAAATAACTATCCAACCATAATCAGTGTCACCAAAGTAAGTTGCTACAAGCGTCAACATCAAAAAGTTCAACCAAACAACAAAGGTTCAACAGTCAAACAACAAAAGTTCAACAGTACCAAAAGTTAAATCAAACAAAAGAGTCAAATCTGCACATTCTCCCCCTTTTTGTTAGCAGCAAAAAGTAGAGAAGAATAAAAAGTTTAATCAAATCAAAAGTGTTTAGGGATGCGGATGAGCTGGAAATCCCTCATTGATTGAATTGTCTCCTCCAGCTTTCTCACAGTCTCCTTCAGCTTCTTAATATCTTCACCCTTGGTAGTCTCTTCAACTTGAAGCTTAAGGGCCTTTACCTGCTCATGGAGATCGTCTAAAGTAGATTTCAAAGTTGATTGAAGCTTCTTCATCTCAAACTCCATTCCATATTGTTGTGACTTTAACTCTAGAAGTAGCTCTAGCAGCCTTTGAAAGTCTGCAGTTGGTTCGATTTGTGCACTCGGTCCAGCCAAAATAATTTCAGGAGTATTGAGATTTGAGGGAACGTCAACACGTTGTTCACCAAGACTTGGAGAGGATGCCTCAATATCAACTTCAGGAAAATGTGAGGTATAGACATCCTCTAGATCGGCAGGAGATCGACTAACATCATCATCGGTAAAATTGGGAGAAGAAGAAATACCTATTTATGCACGAGCTCCCCCTGTTTCTGTGACTACAGGTGGAGAAGGGAAATCTTCTTCTTGATCCTTCTTAGTTTCAGCTTCCAAGTGATGTTCTTTTTCTCTTCCATCTCCTACAATTCCACTCCTCATCTTCTCAGAATCCTCAGATAAGGATACTGCAAATGTTGGTTCAAAGGAGTCATCCTGACTCTCTTCCACTTTTGCTTCTCTTCCTTCTTCTCTTGCTTCTTTTTATTGCTTCTTCTCTTCCTTCTCTTCCTTCTCTTTCTTCTCTTCTCTACTTTGTTTCTTCTTGTCCTCTTTCCTCTCTGTCTTGTGGCTACTCAAAACTAACAAAACTCCAAAGATTTTTCAAGGCAAATGCAGAAAGAGTAAGATGATCCTCATCCTCTTCATCCTGCAGGATAAGAGATTTTCTCTTCTTGATAGGTTCACTTATAGGCTCCTTGCCTTTCATTTTCTTTGCAGTAAAGTCCTGTTTTGTTTTGTTGGGGGACTTCTCCTTCAAGCGCTCCAAAGCTTTGTTCAGTTCCTTCAATCTCATATTGGATACCATCTTCAATCCTATAACCATAGGAGCAATGATTCGAACGCAGAGAGAGGTTAGAAACTGAATTTGAAAGTTTCTAAACAGTTGAGTGACCAGCACTGAGTAAGGGAGTTGTCCTTTATCCTTTACAATAGTCCTGCACATGTGCATCAGGATTGTGTGCAGCAGCGAGAACTTCATCCCATTACTGATGGCAAACATTAGTTTGGCTTCAGAACGAGAGACATCTGTCTTGGAGGTTGACTTTGGTCGGATGCAGTTTATCACGACTTTATGTAGCAAAATGTTTGAGGCGGTCATTCTGAATAGATAATGCCACCTTCAGAAAGTCTGTCTTTAACAAGAAAACTTGTTGCATGATCAACAATCACATTTATTGGTTGGAAACCACCTCTTTCCACACCAATAACATTAGCCAATATGTCCACATCCACCACATACTATTTCTCCCTCACAGTAAAACAAAATCTATTCACATCAAGAAAAAACAAGTTCGAATAGATATACACAATTAATTCATGATAAGTGACAGAAGTCTCAAAGCAAAATTTTTCAAGTTGAAGGAGAGCAAACTTCTCCTTCAGGTTCTGATGCGTGATGGGGTGAGTGATTCTAGAACGGATTTTTTAGAGGGGATTTTTGTGGTTAAGTGTATGGAGTAGTGTATACGAGGAAGAAACGAAAATGAATAATAAAAGATAAAATGATCTCCTCCCAAGGTATAAAGGCCTCGCCACCAACCGAGGATGAGGATCGAGATCTACGAAGATCACCACCAAGGCCTAAAGCTTCCACCAGCCAAGGATAAATGATTTCGGGATAGGAGAAGCTCACCACCAAGGCCTAAAGATTCCACCAGCCAAGTATAAAGGGCTTTTTGGCTCACCACCAAGGAGTGATCTACGCTCCAAGGATAAAGAAACCGAAAGGAGTTATCCACTTTCCAAAGGAGTTCACTCAAGTTGAGAAAATCTCACCATTCTCATTCATGAAATTCGTATATCCCCTACATTGGATAGTTTCTTCTATTTATAAGAGGATTTTAGCCTTAGGAAATATTAAAAACAAACTTTAATGACCAAGGAATTGAAACGTTCGACTCTTGAGCTACATAAAAATAAAAACAGCTAGGAACATAATAAAAAGCCTTGACTATCACGGGAATTAAATGCCCTGATCTGAAACGTTCGACTCTTGAGCTATAAAAATAAAAACAGCTAGGAACTTAATAAAAAGCCTTTACTATCACGGGAACTAAATGCCCTTTAATCTTCGGCCTTCCACATTCTTGAACCGTTAGCTTTCCGTGTTCTTGAACCTTTGGCTTTCCATATTCTTGAACCGCTTTCGTGAACCTCTAGCCTTCCTAAAATTCTAGCTCCTCCCTTGACTACAAAATAATCCTTCTGATACCTATCGATATACCACAAAGTACCGATAAGTAATTAACATTATTCATTCAAAATAATCCATCGAAGCACATAATGCCCAACTTCTTTATTGGCTTGGATAAGCATCGATGGTTCTGAGTTGGTCCATGGAGCTACGTTGGATCCTCCCGCATCATCCTCCCTGGGTTGTTTGAGATTTGTCCTCAAATCTAGAAGGTTTTCATCCTCCAAGTAAGGAGAAAGGTCTCCCACGTTGAATGTTGCTGAAATTGCAAACCCTCCTGGAAGGTCAATCTTGTAAGCATTGTCACCAATTCGCTGAATAACTTTAAAGGGACAGTCAGCTCTAGGCATGAGCTTGTTCTTTCGACGAAATGGAAATCTCTCATTCCTCAAGTGAAGGCATACAAGATCGCCCGGGTGAAATTGAGTCTTCTTGTGATGTTGATTAGCTTTCTTCTGGTAAGATTCGTTGGCCTTTTCAATGTTGGATCAAATCTGCTCATGGAGCTTCTTCATTGATTCAGCTCTTTTCTTGCCATCAAAGCTCACTTGAGAGTTAGACGAAATTAGAATCAAATCAATGGGTGTGAGAGGGTTAATTCCATACACAACTTCAAATGACGATTGACCAGTAGTATAACTTGGTGAGCGATTGTAAGCAAATTCAGCATGCGCAAGCTTTAAATCCCAATCTTTCAACGATTTACTCACCATACCACGAAGAAGAGTGGTTAGAGTACGATTTGTTACCTCCGTTTGGCCATTCGTTTGGGGATGACAAGCTGTGCTGAATAAGAGCCTTGTACCAAGCATTCTCCATAGAGTCCTCCAGAAGTGTTTTAGGAACTTGGAATCACGATCCGACACAATGGTCTTTGGTACTCCATGAATGCGGATAATCTCTTTGAAATATAACTCAGCAATATGAGATGCATCATTGGTCTTGTGACATGGCACGAAATGAGCCATTTTAGAGAACCGATCGACGACCACCATGATAGCATCTTTTCCTCTTTGAGTTCTTGGTAGAGCCACAATGAAATCCATGCTAACATCCTCCCAGGGCTACAATGGTACCGGAAGTGGAGTATACAAACCTTGATGGAAATGGCTTTTAGATCTTTGACAAGTTGCACACCTTGAGATGATAGCATGCACATCTCCACTCATCTTTGGCCAATAGAAATGCTCTTGAAGAACCTCAAGAGTTTTGTTAATACCAAAATGACCAGCCAATCCTCCACCATGCGCTTCTCGAATCAGCAATTCGCGAAAAGAACTCTTCGGCACACATAATTGATTTCCTTTAAAAAGAAACCCATCTTGCAAAGAATATATACCTTGAACTCCCTGCTTGCAATTGTTGATGATAGAGGAGAATTCCGCATCTTCAGAATAAAGTTCTTTCATTGATTGAAATCCGAGAATCCTAGAGTCCAAAACCGCAAGCATAGAATATCTTCTCGATAAAGCATTTGCTACAACATTAGTGTGCCCCGGTTTATATTTTGAGACGAAAGAAAAGGATTGAAGAAATTCTACCCATTTTGCATGTCTCGAATTAAGCTTGCGTTGGCCATTAATAAACTTAAGCGCCTCATGATTAGAATGAATGACAAATTGCTTTGGCCTCAAATAATGACTTCAATGATCAAGAGCTCGGACAATGGCATAGAACTCTTTGTCATAAGTTGAATAATTCCTCTTTGAATCAGATAACTTCTCGCTGAAATATGCCAATGGTTTTTGTGCTTGCACCAGAACAGCACCAATACCAACTCCGCTTGCATCACACTCAACTTCAAATACTTTATCAAAATCAGGAAGTGCAAGAATAGGGGACTCACAAAGTTTCTGCTTGATTATGTCAAAGGCGTTTTGAGAAGCCTTTGTCCATTCAAAAGCACCATTCTTCATGCATTTAGTTATAGGAGCCATGATGGTACTAAAGTTTTTAACAAAACGTCGATAGAAAGAAACAAGTCCATGAAAACTTCTTACATTAGAAATGGATGTCGGAATTGGCCAAGTCTTCATAGCTTCCACCTTGGTTTGATCAATAGAGATTCCATTTTTAGAAACCACATAACCAAGAAACACAATGCTCGAAGAGAAGAACTCACATTTCTCCATTTTAGCATACAGTTTTTGATCTCTCAAGACATTGAAGACCTGTTTTAAATGAGAGATATGCTCCTCCTCGTTCCTGCTATAAACAAGAATATCGTCGAAATAAACAACGACAAATCAGCCAATAAAGGAACGAAGAACCTCATTCATAAGTCTCATGAAGGTACTTGGAGCATGAGATAATCCGAATGGCATAACCAACCACTCATAAAGGCCTCCCTTGGTCTTGAAAGCCGTCTTCCATTCATCTCCTTCTCGCATTTTGATTTGATGATACCCACTCCGCAAATCTATCTTTGAAAACACAGAAGAACCATATAATTCGTCAAGCATATCATCAAGTCTAGGTATAGGGTACCTATACTTAATGGTGATGTTGTTGATGGCTCGAATATCAACACACATTCGATATGTACCATCCTTCTTAGGTACAAGTAGAGCCGGAACAGAACAAGGACTCATGCTTTCTCAAACGTATCCTTTGAGGATAAGTTCATCGACTTGTCTTTGCAACTCCTTTGTATCCTCTCGATTGCATCAATAAGCTGGCTTGTTTGGTAGCGGAGCACCGGGGATCAAATCAATTTGATGCTCAATACCTCTTATAGGAGGTAATCCAAGTGGCAAATCCTCCGGAAACACATCTGCAAATTCTTTCAACAAGCAATGCATTTTTGGATGTATGGGTCGCTCTATCTCACTCTTTTTCTCGACCACAAGCAAAGCAAAAACATTCTTTTGTTTGCTAATGGCTCTCTCAACTTGTGTCTCACTCAAGAACAGATTTTCCTTACAAGTGTTTCCCTCCCCAGGTTGATTATAATGTATCGAATAAGGACTTAATGGTAAAAGAGTAATGCATTTGTGTTCCTTATGAAAAGAGTATGTGTTTTTTCGACCATCATGCAAAGCATTTATATCAAATTGCCACGGTCTACCTAATAACAAGTGGCATGCCTACATAGGAATCACATCACATACAACCTCATCTCAATAGTTCTTCCCAATGGAAAATGATATAAGAACGCGTTTGGTTATCTTGAGTTCATTCCCTTGATTGAGCCATTAGAGCTTGTATGGTTGTGGATGTTTCGTTGTTGGAAGCTTTAGCTTGTCGACAAGAGTTGTCGAAGCAACATTGGCGCAACTCCCACCATCGATGATCACCAAACACACCTTTTCGTTAATAGTGCAACGCGTGTGAAATATATTCTCCCTTTGCTCTTTATTAAGAGAAACTTCAACATGCAATGCTTTTCGGATGATCAACAGCTCACCATCATCGGCTTTCTCCACAACTTCTTCTTCCCGATCAGATTCGGAAATATTTTGGTCTTCATTGTCAGCCTCTTGAAGTGCCGAATTGATCTCCTCAATTTCTTGATGAGTTATAACTCTCCGATTTGGACAATTTGCTTGTAAATGCCCAAAACCATGGCACTTAAAGCATTTCCTCGCATCACCTTCAAACTTCTTTTGGACTTCTTTGGAAGGCTCTGCCTTCTTTTCCTTGCCTTTGTCTTTTGTTGACGTACTCTCGCCCTTGCTTGAGGAAGCACCCTTAAAATAGGATGTCGCCTTTGTTGAGGTTCTGGAGGAAAACCTCTTGCTCTTCAATTATTTTTCGACTTTTATGGCTAACTTGCATACGTCTTCAAAGGACCAATACGGTTGAAGTTCAACCATATCAGCAATTTCTCGATTCATGCCGCCAAGAAAACGAGCGATGGTTTGCTCGAGAACTTCTGGAACTTCACTCCTCATTTTGAGTTGTTCAAACTCACGAATGTATTCTTCAACGCTCATCCCATGTTTTCTTAGGGAGTTCAGTTTGAGGAAGAGATTTTGCTTATAGTTGTCGGGCAAGAATCTCTTCTTCATCAACTTCTTGAGTTTTTCCCAAGACTTGATTCGGCCTTTTCCTTCCCTTGCTCGTTGATGCTTGAGATTCTCCCACCATAGAGAAGCATATTTGGTCAGCTTTAGGACAGCAACCTTACATTTCTTCTCATCCGAATAGGATTTGAAGTCAAAAATTCATTCGGTTTTGTGTAGCCAATCCACAAAGTCGTCGGGATTAAGATTACCATCAAACTCAGGGACCTCCACTTTAACGTCTCTTTCATCCTCCTTATGCCTCCCTCTCCGTCTTCGTCTTCGAATTGGAGATTTAGAATCACTAGAGTGCAGAATTGTTCGGTTGTCTCCAGTGGACTCGAAATCGCCATCAGAATTTTGACGAGATTTGGAATTGTCACGTCGATGCCGTTTGTTGGGACGCCTTGCTGGTTGTCCTTGTCTCGCCGGATTCTCTAGAAGATTGAAGACTCGCTCCATTTGTTGTTTAAGATTTTGGATTGCAAGATCTCGCCTTTCATTGTGCGCTTGCTCCAGAGTCAAGCCTCTAGGAACTTGTTCATCCATAAGGAATTTATAACAAAAGAAAGAAAGGAATCACTCAAATGAGTTGAACCTTGAGCTCTGATGCCAATATTTTGATGCGTGATGGGGTGAGTGATTCTAGAACGGATTTTTGAGAGGGGATTTTTGTGGTTAAGTGTATGGAGTAGTGTATACGAGAAAGAAACGAAAATGAATAATAAAAGATAAAACGATCTCCTCCCAAGGTATAAAGGCCTCGCCACCAACCGAGGATGAGGATCGAGATCTACGAAGATCACCACCAAGGCCTAAAGCTTCCACCAGCCAAGGATAAAGGACTTTGGGATAGGAGAAGCTCACCACCAAGGCCTAAAGATTCCACCAGCCAAGGATAAAGGGTTTTTTGGCTCACCACCGAGGAGTGATCTACGCTCCAAGGATAAAGAAACCAAAAGGAGTTATCCACTTTCCAAAGAAGTTCACTCAAGTTGAGAAAATCTCACCATTCTCATTCATGAAATCCGTATATCCCCTACATTGGATAGTTTGCCCTATTTATAAGAGGATTTTAGCCTTAGGAAATATTAAAAACAAACTTTAATGACCTAGGAATTGAAACGTTTGACTCTTGAGCTACATAAAAATAAAGACAGCTAGGAACATAATAAAAAGCCTTTACCATCACGGGAATTAAATGCCCTAACCTGAAACGTTCGACTCTTGAGCTATAAAAATAAAAACAGCTAGGAACTTAATAAAAAGCCTTTACTATCACGGGAACTAAATGCCCTTTAATCTTCGGCCTTCCACATTCTCAAATCGTTAGCTTTCCGTGTTCTTGAACCTTTGGCTTTCCATATTCTTGAACCGCTTTCGTGAACCTCTAGCCTTCCCAAAATTCGAGCTCCTCCCTTGACCAGAAAATAATCCTTTTGAAACTTCATCAATTGGTCATATGAGACATCTAAAATGTTCTCCCATTGATACCTATCGATATACCACAAAGTACCGATAAGTAATTAACATTATTCATTCAAAATAATCCATCGAAGCACATAATGCCCAACTTCTTTATTGGCTTGGATAAGCATCGATGGTTCTGAGTTGGTCCATGGAGCTACGTTGGATCCTCCCGCATCAGGTTCACCATCAAAGAATCCAAGAAATCAAAATCTACCGATCGAGGGTTCATCACTGTGACATCTTGAAATTCGATCCCGTTTTGATAAAGTGAAATGGGCATTTCGTCGACGTGCTTATGGCCCTTTTTCTCTGAGCTGATCACTCACGAGTTAACTAACCTATTGGGTAAAGCCGTTAAGGGATGTATCAGCTGTAAAATCCCTAAAAGCTACCTAATTGGTTGGATTGGGCTAAAATCACGTCTGATCGATTTTTAACCACGAAATTGAACTCGATTTCGGGAATTGAATTTTAAGCGCCTCATAATTCTTATTTTTAGGATCTTGTCTCATTGTCCGTCAAATTGTTGACGAGTCCGAAATTTCAAGAAAGAAATTATCGGAAGAAAAATTGGAGCCCGAAAGTAAATAAAAAGGGAAAGAGAAAAGAAAATAAAGTAAGAATAATAGTATTAATTTTTACTTTATTTTTCCCTCTCTCCCTCTCTCTTCTTTCTTCTCTTTTTCTCTCTTTTCTTTCTCTCTCCTCTCCCCTCTCCCCTCCTCCTCGTGCGAAACCCCCCCACCGAACACTTGCCTTGCCAATTTGAAATTGGCTTCTCTTCTCTCTCTCTCTCTCCTTTTTACTTTTTGACCGATCAATCATCATCTTCTTCTCTCTCTCTCTCTCTCTCTCTCTCTCTCGCACTCTCTCTTCTTCTTTCTTCTTTGTGCAAGCGAACTAGCAGCAGGAAGCTCGAGCAGAAGTCGCCGTTCACTGAAGCCGCCACTCGCCGCCCGTCCCGCCGCTCGCACCCGCGACGCCCACCCACGCACGCCGTGCGCTCCGCCCGCGTCCATCGCCGCTGCTGCTCCTCCCCTGCGCGAATCGGCCCCTGCTCAGCTTGGTTCCGCCCCGACCAGCCCCCGTCTAGCCACCTCCGGCCGCCGTTCGACCCCACCGGACCTCCTCGGCTTCCCCCTCACCCTCCGCCGGCCTTCCCTCGCCGTTTTGGCCGCCGGAGCAGCCTCAGCCAGCCCCGTCTAGCAACCCACGAAGTAGGTTTCTAGCACTTTCGGGCTCATTTTGGGCCGTTTCCGGGCCCCAAACCCGAGCCGTGCTTTGGAGTTTGTTGTTCCTCGCATCGCTCCCGTCGGATTGATCCAGTTTGCGCGCGATTTGGTGAGTAATCTCACTAATCCAGAATTAGTTGGCTAATTATGCTTGAGGTTGATTTAGTTTTGACTAATTATGTTTAGGTTTTTAGATTAGAATAAATTAGCAATTATTAGTCAATTGTGATGCGATTTAGATAAATTGATTGTGCAATTAACAAGTAGACGTGGTCTACTAATTATTGAAAGTGCCTTGGGATTTTTCCCGACCCTTAGTGGGCTCCAATTAGGCTTTTCGGGCCTAAGTGGAATTTTTAGTATTTAAATATTAATTTTCGGAATTAAATTAAATAATTATTTATTTTCCGAAAATTCAAATGAGATGGTCTGGAACCGGAAAGTTATGCTGATGACCGTGGTGATTAATCGGGCTTTATTTTGAGCTAAATTGAATTTTTTTAATATTAATTATTTAATTTTCGAAATTAATAAATTATTTTTTGGAAATTAAGATTTTGATGGCCGACGACTGAAATCTCGTGCTGATCATCGTGGCGCAGTCCGTTTATTTATTTGAACTCCACGTTGTATGGAATTGAATAAATTGTGATATTTTAGGGATTTACCCTAAATTGATAGAATCGATTGAGATTGAATTGTTGATTGGTAAATGGCCAAGTATGTTATTCAGCATTTATAATGCTTTGTTGAGTTGATTTAATTATTTGATTGAGAAATTGTTGGGCATTGGTTGTCGGTATTGAAAGTAAATTGGTAATTACTTGAAAGAGGACACGTGGGCTCGGTGAATTGGAATATCACCTGGAGAATGCACGTGAATTCAGTGGTTGAATATGTCACCTTGGCGAAAAGGTTGCCTGAGAGAATGCACGTGGCTCGGAGACTCGGTATGTCATCCTGGAGAATGCACGTGGCTCGGTGATAGAGTTTGGCATCTAAAAGGGCACGTGGGCTTGGTGAATTGATGCATCACTTTGGTGAGATAGCACCTAAGAGAATGCACGTGGGCCTAGGCATCTAAAAGGGCACGTGGGCTCGGTGAATTGATGCATCACTTTGGTGAGATAGCACCTAAGAGAATGCACGTGGGCCCAGGCATCTAAAAGGGCACGTGGGCTAGGTGAATTGATGCATCACTTTGGTGAGATAGCACCTAAGAGAATGCAGGTGGGCCCAGGCATCTAAAAGGGCATGTGGGCTCGGTGAATTGATGCATCACTTTGGTGAGATAGCACCTAAGAGAATGCACGTGGGCCCAGGCATCTAAAAGGGCACGTGGGCTCGGTGTCTTGATGTATCACTTTGGCAAAGAGGTTGCCTTAGAGAATGCACGTGGCCCAAGGTTCGAGGCACGTGAACTCGGAGACCTGGAATGTTGTCCTGGAGAATGCACGTGGCCTAGCTTTTAAATATCCCACAGTGGGGATTGAATTGTATGATATGTAATCGACTGGTTCGATTTGTGTTGAGTAAATGAGTGCCTATTGTGAATTGTATGACTTGCGGGTGGAATCTGAGGCCAAGGTAAGTCCTCTGCCCTGTGCGTGTTTAGGCAGCCTATGGTATAATGGTTTACTAACCGGGCTTAGTGGGGTAGAACTCGCTGAGACGTAGTCTCATCCCAGTTTGGGGAAAACATTTCAGGACCCCGCTGAGGAGCTGAGAAGGAGGAGTCTGAGGAGGATTTTTGGAAGAAGAAGATAATCCCGAGAGGACCCTTGAGTACGGCCTGGATGGATTGAGATCATATCTTCTTTTGAGATCTCTATTTTGATGTGAATAGAGATAGAGTAAAAAGTTGTGAAGTGCTCTGGTTTGTGTTTTGTATAAAAGTTTGGTTATAAATTTCAATATGAAAAATATGACCCTGCTTTTCTATCCCATTGTTTTATTGTCTAGGGATTTATAATTGTTTCCGCATGTGCTTAATAAATGAAAGGGTCGGCGATACATTGTCCTGGGATATCGCATTATAAAATCGACCAAGCGAGAAGGATGTGTGCGTGCCCGAGGATCGGAGCGTGACATCCAGTTTAAGTGGTATCAGAGCGAAGTTGAAGATTGGAGTGATAAGGAGCGTTGACCATGGGATAGTTAGTAGGAAAGGCCTTTAAATTCATGCTGGTGCATGTCTGTGTTAGCTGAGTGCTAAAATTGTTTGTTGTTTGGATCGCTTTGTTTCTAATTCGGTGTTGAATTGGAAACAGGTGTTAGTTGAGTAAAGCTACACCATAAGCGATCAGGAGCCGAGAACTCCTGCAAAGAGGACCAGTAGGGCCGTTATTCGTGGTAGAGCTCTAACTCGTGTCGGAACCCGAGGCGGACGTGGTCAAGCGCCAGCACAGGCTAGCGTGAGCGGAGTGAATCCACCTGTTGTAGATGTCGGGGTAGCAGCCCCTAATGATCCCAGGGTGGATGGGATCTTGCGTGTTTTGGAAGCAATGGGTAATAGAATGGATCAGCAAGCCACTACTGTTGAAGCCGCTGCTCAGGCTGCTGTAGCTGCCGCCACTACCGCCGCCACCGGAGTTGCCCCTACTGCCACGCCTGCAGTCGCACCTGCCGTTTCTCCAGCCGTCGTGAATGTTGAAAATCCACCGGAGATAGTGGTCGCTGCAAGACCAATCCATAAGTTGGTGGAGCATTTCCTAAAGTTGAATCCGCCGTTGTTTACCGGGTCTGGAGACCTCGAAGCTGCTTCTTCATGGATTCAAAAGCTTGAGAAAGCGTTTGCACTGCTGATGTGCAACGAGACTGAGAAGGTAATGTTAGCAACTTACTAGCTGGAGGGAGTTGCAGACACTTGGTGGATGACAACTCGTGAAATGATCTTTCTGGAAAGGGCTATTTAGGACTGGAACACTTTCCGCGAAGCTTTCAATGATAAGTTTTTCTCTGAGACTGCCAGAGAGGTGAAGATGGCAGAATTTCAACGTCTTCGCCAGGGTTCCCTATCTGTTGATGAGTATGAGGCGAAGTTCGCTAAACTTTCACGATATGCCCCCGAGTTAATAGAGAACCCTGTGAATCGAGCGAGGAGGTTCAGAGATGGATTCAGACAGGATTTGAGAAGTGCCTCAGTCCTTCTGGATCTAAAGACTTATAACGACATGTATCGGAGAGCTCAAAAGATTGAGAAAGATCATAACGATAAAGCTGTCTTATCTGGATCGAGGTTTAGCTCTCATAGAGACAACATCCGCCAAGGAAAGAGGCCGATGTTTGGAAATAGATTCCGAAGCCCGCCCAGCAAGAAGAGTGGATTTAATAGGTCAAGACCTATTAGGAATAATGAGTGTCGCTTGTGTGAGAGAAGACATGAGACAGCACCGTGCCTAGCTAGGACGGGTGCATGTTTTGAATGTGGCCAACAGGGCCACTTAGCCAGATTTTGTCCAAAGAAGCAAAGAGGACAACCTCAGTTGCCGCCGTCGCCACCGATGAGACAGATAGGAGGGTATGCCCCTTAGAATGCACTGTAAGGAGGACAGCAGAGACCTCCAGCTTAGGGCACCGTGTACGCAATTACCCAAGGTCAGGCAGAAGCTGCGCCTGGCGTGATTACAGGTACGGTCTCGCTCAACGACCAACCTACTTATGCTTTGTTTGATTCGGGAGCAACCCATTCCCTCATTGCCAAGCAATATGTTAGGATGCTAGGATTGAATCCTGTATTGTTGGAATCGGCAATTTGCATATCTACACCCTTGAAAGATAAAGTTATTGCTGCTTTGGGATGTTCGGGGTGCAAGTTAGAGATTGTTAAGCTGTAATTGCTAGTATGAGTACCTAGAGGGGGTGAATAGGTATACAAAGATTTTTCTTTGAAGATTGCACAATACTTTAGACAGTTGAAGAATTAGCAATAATTAAAAACCAATCGTGAGACTGAGTAAGCGAAAGAGAGAATTGAACACTCGGTTTATAGTGGTTCGGCTTGATTCAAGCCTACGTCCACTCTTCTCGCACCGATGCCAATTGGCTGGATTCCACTATGAACAAAGAGATGTTACAATGTTGATCTTCCTTGATTTCTTGGCGTAGATGATCTACCACACTCACTCAAGGTATCACCAAGTACAAACACTCTCTGTGTGTACAATTTCGCTCGAACAGTCTCAACTAACAATCAAGGTTCTTCAGACTCTAGAATTTCTCTATCTATCACACTCTCAAAACAACTAGAACGTCTTCTTTTTATACTCCTTTATGCCATCATAGCCGTTGGCACCTACCAAAGGAATTCCTCCAATCTACCCGTTGGACGGAATCAATCAAGAAGATCATCCGAGCTATTTAAGGAATCTGATGATAGCCCATCAATCCTGTTCGCCCATACAATCAGGATCTTGGTTTCCAAGAATAGAACATTCCAAGATTATTTCGTTGACCATCGGATCTTCAATCGATCTTAGATAAGAATTAAAGAATCCGAAATGATTATCCAACCAAAGAATCTATTCCAGAGGATAGGATCAAATCCTCAACCATATACCTCGGCTTTGGATTTCCTTCGTCACTGGATTAGAAAGACTGTCAGTGAGAATAAACTTAAGTCTTGAGTCTTGAGTCTTAAGTCTTGAGTCTTGAGTCTTGAGTCTTGAGTCTCGAGAGAACAAAGTCTTCAGACTTTAAACTGACGGTCTCCGAACATCCAGACTTAGACTGAAAGAAACGTTTTGTCAGCTTCAAAATATTCTGGAAAGATTTCTCCAACAATCTCCCCCTTTTTGATGGTGACAAAACTTTCTTGAAGATTTGAACAACTTTGACCTGCAAAACATTTCTCAAGCAATATGGCTAACTCATAAAGATTAATAAAACAACCAGACTCTGCATCCACAGAAAATTGGTTAGTCTTTCATGAGAAACACCATATAACAACACTTGAATAAATGTAACCAGTCAAGCATCATAATCCACAGTCAATTCAGTCAAGTTCACATCCAAGTTCAAGTTCTCAAGTCATACTAAAAAATAAACATAACCACAAAAGTCAAAGTTTTTAAAAAATGTTTGTTCAAATTGGTTCTCCCCCTTTTTGTCAGCATTGAAAAGGGTGAGAAAGGAGTCATGTCTGCTTGGGAATACGCACGATCTAGAAATCCCCAATGGACTGGACTACTCCTTCGAGCTTCTTCAGGTCTTCTCTCAGATGAGCTACCTCTTCTCCCTTGGCATTGGCTTGAAGTTGCAGAGCGAGGTCTTTGAGTTTATCCTCCAGAGATCGAAGATGCTTGTCCAAAGATTCTTCAAAGCTTGGATTTCAAATCCGAACATATATCTGGCTACGCATTTCCAGAAGAATATTCATGATGCTACGAAAATCTGCAGAATCATCCGTCTGTGTACTGGCATTGGCTTTCTCAGATGGAGTAAATGCAGACGATGGTGCTTCAGTATAGTCTGGCAGATTTCGAATCGATGTATCACCTTCTTCAGGCAATTGAGAGACCTGAACTTCTTCTGGGTCTTCTGGAGATTGTCTTAGATCTTCACTGACAGCAGCATGAGGTGTAGACCTCTCTTGCTCGCTGACTCCCCCTGTCTCTAGGACATCGAAAGGAGACGAGTGATGATCATGCTCTTGATTTCCCTTCTCTCCAGATTTATCAGCAGACTTTTCTTTTTCTCCTTCTCCTTCTTCTTCAACTTCTTTCTCCTTCTCTCTCGTTCTTCCTCTTTCTCGTTCTTTTTTCTTCTTTCTCGCTTTCCGCTGAAGTTTCGTCGGATGAGACACGAACGCGTCCGGTTCTTGTCGAGCTTGGATAGTGGGATCTTCATCTTCATCTTCATCTTCGTCCTCTAGGATAAGAGTTCTTTTCTTCTTTTTCGATGGGGCACCAATGGCCTCTTTTCCTTTCCTTTTTGAAGCAGACTGAACTGGAGATTTCGCTTTGAATTTCTCCATTGCCTTGGAGAGTTCTTGCAGACGCATCTTCATTAACATTTTCAACCCTACCACCATCTTTTCACACGGTCGAACACAAAATGTATGTGGCGGTTCAATGTTCAGATGTCTCGAAGATCTTGGTCACTGCACCAGGATAAGGCAATTGTCCTTTGTCTTTTGACAATGCTCGTACATATGGAAGAGAATAGTGTGCGGGAGAGAAAACTTCCGTCCCGAGTTGATCGCATACATCAACTTTGCTTCGTAAAGAGACACGAAGTCTTTGACGTAGACTTTGGTCTGAGACAGTTGATCACAATCTTATGAAGCACGATGTTGATGGCCTTCATTCTGGAATAGGTAATTTTCTTCTCTACGTCCCTATCTTTCACAAGATCCGAGTAGTACGAGCAGTGAGACTTTGATTGGGAGATAGCGTCCCGTTCAACTCCAACTATGTCCGCCAACATATTCACATCTACTACGTGGACTTGGTCTCGAACACTGAATGAAATTCTATTCGCATCCAAAAAGCTAAGATTTGAATAGAAATAAGCGGTCAGTTGAGCATACCCATCCGTAGAGTCAGAGCAAAAAGTCTCGAGTTGAAGCAAATTCAACTTTTCTCTTAAGTTCACGTTGATGGTGTCCAGGAAGTCAAAATCGACACTTCTAGGGTTTATCACCCCTCTTTTCAACAGCCTGAAATACACTTTTTCCTGATCCTTGGATTTAAACAAATCCATCCGATTTCCTTTCACCTTTGCTGCCACACCCATTCTGGGTTTAAATTCAAGGAACATTTTGTCGTCATCGTTCCCGTCAATCAGATTTTGTCCCGTCAATCGTTCCTCTGCCCTTCCTTTCGGAGCAACTCCCAATTCCTCCATTTTCCGCAGAAAAAGATACTCATTCCCATAATTTTTGTCCTTAAGGAAGTCATCTATATATTTTAACGAAGAACCGGAGCTTTTCAACGCACGATAAAGCTTATAGATAAAGGAGGGTCTTTGGACTCTTATCGGGTCGGCTTCCTCGATTATCTCTTCTTCCGATGTTGACTTGCACCTTGTGGGGGGGAGGTGATGAATGACGTGGAGGAGAGCGAATCGGACTTTGTCGCGACTTGATAAGTCTTCTTCCTCAGTAAGATCGAAGTGAGTCGGTCCCTTCTCCATTCTTTGTGGTCCCCTGTTTGCGATTCTTGATGATTTCCTCGAAGACGACATCTTTTCTTTGTCTATTGGAAGATTCCTTCACTTGCTTTTCCCAAGAAGAATGACCACTTTCTCGACGATGAACAAGAAGAAGAAACAGTATCGGGAGAAGAGTGCCTTTTAGGGTTTTGAAAATTGGGCGTAGAATAACCGTATATATATATATACCTCGGATTTGAAAAGAGAAGTTTAATCGGTACAAGGAAAGTGTACGAACTCTTTTTTTTTCAAAATCAATAACTGCCAAAATTAATTCTTTAAAAAAGACAAGATTTCAAATTTCACACGAATTATATCTGAATGAAAGAACGTACATTTTCGAGATAACATAGCAACTTACAGTCTTTAGCCATAAATGATTGAGTCTCAGGATTTAAAGTCTAAGAGATTAGAGTCTTAGAGTTGGTGAGTCTCTAGACTTTAACTTCTTCAAGCTTCAAAATGTTGAGTCTTGAGCGGATGAAGTCGAATTGATTTTTCTCCAAAGGCTTTGTGAATATATCCGCTAGTTGACTCTTTGAATCAACAAATTGAATCGAGATTTCTCCATTTTGAATATGATCTCTAATGAAGTGATGACGAATCTCAATATGCTTTGCTCTTGAATGAAGGATTGGATTTTTGGTGAGATTGATCGCGTGGTGTTGTCACATCTGATTTCTGTGCATGAGTCTTCAATGCCAAAGTCTTGTAGCTGTTGTTTTATCCAAAGAATTTGCGAACAGCAGCTTCCAAGAGCTACATACTCTGCTTTTGTCGTTGAGAGAGCTACAGTGCTTTGCTTCCTTGAGAACCAAGACACTGTCCTGTTTCCAAGCAATTGACAAGTTCCAGAAGTGCTCTTTCTATCGACTCTGCAACCGGCTAGATCTGCATCTGAGTATCCTAGAAGATTAAAGTCTCCTCTCTTTGGATACCAAAGACCGATGCTTGAAGATGAGGCAACGTATTTGATAATACGTTTCACAGCAATGAGATGTGATTCTCTAGGATCTGATTGAAACCTAGCACAGATGCAAACACTCAACAAAATATCGGTCTAGAAGCGTAAGATAAAGAAGTGAACCGATCATGCTCCTGTACAGCTTTTGATCTACTTTCTTCCCTTCTTCATCCTTGTCTATCTTCTGAGAGCATGACATTGGTATGTCGGTCTTTTTGCACTTTCCCAATCCAAACCTTTTAACAAGATCATTCGCATATTTTTCTTGATGGATGAAAGTTCCTTCCTTCATTTGTTTCACTTGAAGTCCAAGAAAGAATGTTAACTCTCCCATCATACTCATTTCAAATTCGTCCTGCATAGACTTAGAAAATTTCTTGCAAAGATTTTCATTAGAGGATCCAAAAATAATGTCATCAACATATATTTGAACGATTAAGAAACTTTTGTTTTCCTTTTTGATGAACAGAGTAGTATCTACTTTACCTTTGACAAATCCGTTTTGTAATAAAAACTTACTTAGTCTGTCGTACCAAGCTCGAGGTGCTTGCTTCAAACCATACAGAGCCTTTTTCAGTCTGAAGACTGAGTCTGGCTTCTTTGGGTCTTCAAATCCAGGCGGTTGTTCCACATAAACTTCCTCTTGGATAAATCCATTTAGGAAAGCACTTTTGACGTCCATTTGGAATAACCTGAAATTTTTGTAACAAGCAAACGCAAGTAATAGACGAATAGCTTCTAACCTTGCTACAGGAGCGTAAGTCTCGTCATAGTCTATTCCTTCTTCTTGCGTATATCCTTTGGCCACGAGTCTTGCTTTATTTCGTACGACTTTTCCTTCTTCGTTCATCTTGTTCCTGAATACCCATTTAGCTCCAATAACAGTTTTACCTTTTGGTTTAGATGTCAATTCCCAGACATCGTTAATGTTGAACTGTCTGAGCTCTTCTTGCATGGCTTCGATCCAGCTTTCATCGATAAAGCTTCTTCTATGCTTTTTGGTTCAATTTCGAGATGAGAGCAACAAGCACTAGACTCTTCACGCCTTTTTGATCTCGGTGCGGATTCTTTCATTGATTTCGCCAATAATGAGATCTTTAGGATGACTGGATTTGTGTTTCCAGTTACTGGTTGATTTGATTGGTTGATGATCTCTTTCTTTATTTGAATCTTCATGAGCATCTTGATGATTGACTTCCTGAGTCTGAGATGCTTCTTGAGTTGAAGACTTTGGAAGGTCTAGAGCAGGTTCAGACTCTTCATATTGAGTTTGGCTGGATTCATCTTGCGCTGAGTCTTGGAATTTGACATTCATTGATTCTTCCACAGACTGGCTTTTCTTGTTATAGACTCTGTAGGCTTTGCTTGATGTAGAATATCCAAGGAAGATGCCTTCATCTGATCTTTCTTCAAACTTACCAACTCGATCACTTGCATTTTTCAAAATAAAGCATTTGCAACCAAATACATGAAAGTATGAAACAATAGGCTTCTTACCTTTGAATAATTCATACGGGGTTTTCTCAAGAGTAGGTCTTAGGAAGACTCTATTGATGATATAGCATGCTGTTGAAACAAAGCTTGCCCAAAATCGTGAAGAAATTTTGCTTTCAATTAAAAGTGTTCTAGCCATTTCTTGAAGAGATCTATTCTTTCTTTCCACAACTCCATTTTGCTGAGGAGTGTATGAAGAGGAGAATACATGTTTAAAACCAAATTCATCACACAATTTTGTGAAATCTTGATTTTCAAATTCACCTCCATGATCTGTTCTTATACTTGAAATAGCACATCCTTTTTCATTTTGAACCTTTTTAGCAAACTTCTCAAAGTACGAAAAGGTTTCTGACTTACTTGCAAGAAAATATACCCAGGTAAAACGAGAGTAATCGTCTACAATTACTAGACAATACTTCTTACCTCCAATGCTCTGGGTTCTTGTTGGTCTGAAGAGATCCATATGAAGCAACTGTAGTACATGATTAGTAGAGACATGATTTATTGGTTTAAATGAATTTCTTACCTGTTTTCCCAGAACACAGGGAGTGCATGGATCGGACTTTTGATATGGTAATTTGGGTAGACCTCGAACAAGCTGCTTTGATGAGATTTTGGCTAATTGCTTCATATTGACATGGCCAAGCTTTCTGTGCCATAAGCTTGCTTCATCTTGGATTGAAATTAGACATTGAGATTCATTCATTTTCATGTCTAAGAGGTAGATGTTTCCATGTCTTCGACCCATGAAAGACTCAGTAGAGTCTTTACTAATTCCATAGCAAATTCCTTCTTGAAAGGAGATCTTGAAACCAGTATCACACGGTTGGCTAATGCTGAGAAGGTTATAGTTGAGTCCTTCTACTAGAGAAACATTGCTTATTGTGAGATTTCCAATTCTCACAGTTCCAAATCCCACGATGCTTCCTTTGCCGTTTCCTCCAAATGAAACATTTCCGCCGTTTACTTGAACAAGCTTTACGAAGCATTTTGAGTCTCCGTCATGTGTCTTGAGCATCCGCTGTCAAGATACCATTTTATCTTTTTCTTGACGGAGACCGCATTCAAGTGAGAGTCTCAAGCTTTCTTTGGTACCCAAATTTTCTTGGGTCCTTTGGAGTTAGTAGGATAAGCATTATTGGGCCATGCTTTCTTAATGGGTTTCCAAACCATAGGACAGTCTTTTTCAAAATGATCCGGACTGTTACACTTTGAACACCTTAGAGCATTTCGACCAACAAAGCTTTACGAAAACTTTCTTGAAGTGATTTTTGTAAGCTTCTCTTGACGGTCTTTTCTTAATTCTTTCTTTAACTTTAGGAAAATCAATCAAGGGAATTGTTTCCGCTGTCATGCCTAATCCGACTTATTGAAATAGGGTCTTTGAACTGAAAGCACTTTTTCAAGCTTTTCGGATCCTATCGAAAACTTCTTTGAAATATTTGATAAATCTGTTTTTAAGTAAACATTTTCTTTCAAAAGATCATTTTCTTTTTCTTTAAGAGCAGAAACATTTAGGTCTAGACTTTTAACTCTTTCTTCTAAAATAACTTCCTTTTGTTTCAGAATTGAGTTTTCCTTTTTAAGTTCGGAAATTCTTTTGAGAGAAGTCTTAAGACCGAAACACAGTTCATCAATATATTTAGAGACTTTGACAGGAATTTTAAAATCACTTACCTCAAATTCACCGTCCGAGTCCGAACCGAATACGAGTCTGAATCTGAATGTGCCATCAAACATATGTTGGCATATTCATTATCACTCTCTTCACATTCTCGTATCACCTGTGTTTCGGCTTTGAGAGCCTTTCGAAACTTCTCGCCTTTTCCTCTTTTCTTTTCGAAGAGGACAATTGGGTCCGATGTGTCCCTTCTTTTTACATTCGAAGCAAACTACATCTTTGTTTGGTTCTTCATCATCAACGAGACTTGGTCCGCTGTCTCGAAAACTTTGTTTCTTTGGGATGAACCTTCGCCTTTTCTATTCAGTTTTCTGAATCTTCTTATCATGAGAGCGAGCTCCTCATCATCCATATCGTCTTCAGAATCTGCATCATCAGAATCATCATTTGATTTTAGTGCAATAGATTTCTTACCTCTTGGATCTTCGTCTTCATTAATTCGTTCCACTTCATAAGACTGAAGAGTTCCAATCAGCTCGTCTACAGATAATGGCATGATTCTTTGCGTCTCTCTTATTGAAGTCTTTATATGATTCCAATCCTTGGAGAGTCCACGCAGAAGCTTGTTCACCTTCATGGGATCAGAAATTTTTTGTCCTTGGTTCTCAAGACCATTGACAATATCTGTAAAACGACTAAACATGTCAGTTATAGATTCTCCTGGTTTCATTTTGAAGGCCTCATATTGACCGAGGAGAATGTTAATTCTGGTCTCCTTCACTCGATCTGTCCCTTCATAGGTGATGTGTAATCTATCCCATACTTCTTTTGCTATAACACAAGAAGATATTATGTTATATTCAGTTGGAGATAAAGCACAATATAAAGAGTAAATTGCTTTTGCATCGAGTGCTTGTCTCTTGTTTATCTCTTCCTGAGCCATTCCGCTGGTTTCAATAGTGTCTTTCCCTCTTTCAGAGATTGATGCAGCAGCAGGAGTGATTCCTCTTTCCACAACGTCCCATTCCAGAGGATCCTTTGATCGTAGGAAAGCTTTCATCTTGTTCTTCCAGATGTTGTAATCCTTTCCATCGAAGTAGGGAGGTCTGGTATTGCTTTGCCCTTCCATTAGCCCCGGTGCTAGCATACTAGCCATGGATCTTTTACTCTGAAGTAAAACACTTCAAACAAAGTAAGAACACGAGCTCTGATACCAATTGTAATTGCTAGTATGAGTACCTAGAGGGGGGTGAATATGTATACAAAGATTTTTCTTTGAAGATTGCACAATACTTTAAACAGTTGAAGAATTAGCAATAATTAAAAACCAATCGTGAGACTGAGTAAGCGAAAGAGAGAATTGAACACTCGGTTTATAGTGGTTCGGCTTGATTCAAGCCTACGTCCACTCTTCTGCACTGACAGCCAATTGGCTGGATTCCACTATGAACAAAGAGATGTTACAATGTTGATCTTCCTTGATTTCTTGGCGTAGATGATCTACCACACTCACTCAAGGTATCATCAAGTACAAACACTCTCTGTGTGTACAATTTCGCTCGAACAGTCTCAACTAACAATCAAGGTTCTTCAGACTCTGGAATTTCTCTATCTATCACACTCTCAAAACAACTAGAACGTCTTCTTTTTATACTCCTTTATGCCATCATAGCCGTTGGCACTTACCAAAGGAATTCCTCCAATCTACCCGTTGGACGGAATCAATCAAGAAGATCATCCGAGCTATTTAAGGAATCTGATGATAGCCCATCAATCCTGTTCGCCCATACAATCAGGATCTTGGTTTCCAAGAATAGAACATTCCAAGATTATTTCGTTGACCATCGGATCTTCAATCGATCTTAGATAAGAATTAAAGAATCCGAAATGATTATCCAACCAAAGAATCTATTCCAGAGGATAGGATCAAATCCTCAACCATATACCTCGGCTTTGGATTTCCTTTGTCACTGGATTAGAAAGACTGTCAGTGAGAATAGACTTAAGTCTTGAGTCTTGAGTCTTAAGTCTTGAGTCTTGAGTCTTGAGTCTTGAGTCTTGAGTCTTGAGTCTCGAGAGAACAAAGTCTTTAGACTTTAAACTGACGGTCTCCGAACATCCAGACTTAGACTGAAAGAAACGTTTTGTCAGCTTCAAAATATTCTGGAAAGATTTCTCCAACATAAGCGAGTGGGGAAAATTGACTTGTTAGTCCTAGCCATGTATGATTTTGATTTGATAATTGGCATGGACTGGCTCACCAATCAACGAGCTAAAATGGATTGCTATCGCAAGGCGATTCAGTTTGACCCATTAGGGGGTAAGAGCTTCGAGTTTGTCGGGAATCGAGGAGGACCTTCGATTTCCCTAATCTCATCGCCGGAAGCAGCTTGTTTGTTAGACGAGGGTTGCCGAGGGTACTTAGCGACTGTCGTGGATACGACAGTTGAAAAGTTGAAAATGGAAGATATTGCAGTGGTACAGGAGTTTCCAGATGTCTTTCCAAAAGAATTGCCAGGGTTACCGCCAGAAAGAGAGATTGAATTTGTGATTGAGCTAGCACCAGGGACAGAACCAATCTCAAAGGCACCTTACCGAATGGCGTTATCTGAGTTGAAGGAACTGAAGGTGCAGATGCAAGAATTACTGGATAAGGGATTTATTCGTCCTAGTGCATCACCTTGGGGAGCACCAGTTCTATTTGTTAAGAAGAAAGCTGGTTCGTTGCGTTTGTGCATCGACTATTGGCAGCTCAATCAGGTAACGATCAAGCAAGAAGGATGTGTGCGTGCCCGAGGATCGGGGCGCGACAATCACCATCTTTTCAGCAATTTTGAGTAAGTCTTTTTGTGATCTTTACAACGAAACAAACTCGTTCCTTCACCACGCACTTCAGTAGCAACACCCATTCTAGGCTGAAAATTCATGTACATTCTCTCATTATCATCCTTGACCTCTGGTTGATTAAAAGAACTAAAACAGGAATCAACTGGAAAGTTAACAAATGTTATGTATGTCGTTCCTTCAAGCGTTATGCCTAACATTTCCATTGATCATAAGAATAGAGTCTCATTTATGTATCCTCTTTCTTGCAGAAATTCATCAATAAAGATCATAGCAGTACCACCCTGTTTCAATTGATTGTAGAGTTTAAGAAGAAATTGGGGTTTTAATATCCTTACAAGTTCGACGTTTTCCTCAATTTCCTCTTCCACTGGTTGACACGGAGGATTTTGAGTGGCACACAATGGAGAATGTTGTTGTTGTGAAGAATCTCCTTCCTCGATCAAGTCAAAATGTGTAGGACCCTCAAGCACATTCTGTGGTCCTCTGCTTGAGATCCGAGATGACTTCCTTTGGAAAGACATCTTCAAAGTCGATGAGGATTTCTCAAACACGTTCGTATGAAAAAGATGAAAACTTGTAGAGCAAAATTGAGAATACAAATGAGCGAGTAGAAATTATGTATTCTAGGGTTTGAGAAATCGTAAATGAAGAAGAAAGACTCGATAGTATTTAAAGAAGGTAAAACGAGGTGAATGAACCGTTACAAGGAAAAAAAGAAAATTGTCTTTTTCAAAAATAAAAACTGCCAAAAATTCAAAAATTCGAAAAAGATCATTTCTAAAAATAAAATAGGCAAATAACAATTTAAATATCAACGTACATTTTCAAAATTTTCATGCTAAAATTAAATTACTTGCATTGAATAGATATTAACTTACAGAAGTAATTTCTGGATATTTTGAGTCTAACCAACTTCATACTTTAATCAGTAGAAGATATAATATTTAGTCTGGTGCGAATAGACTCAAATAGACTTTTCTCAAGTGGCTTTGTAAATATGTCTACCAACTGATTTTTCGAGTCAATAAACTAAATCATAATCTCTCAATTTTGAACATGATCTCTTATGAAATGGTGTCGAATTTTTATATGCTTTGCCCTTGAATGCATAATTGGGTTCTCCGTGAGATTAATAGCACTAGTGTTGTCGCATTTGATCTCGGTGGACGATTCTTTAATTCCAAAATCTCTTAACTATTGTCTTATCCACAAGATTTGGGAACAACAGCTCTCAAGAGCCACATACTCTACTTTTGCTGTTGATAGAGCTATAGTACTCTATTTCCTTGAGAACCAAAATACTAGCTTGTTCCCCAACAGTTGACAAGTACTAGAAGTATTCTTTCTATCAACTTTACAACCTGCTAAATATGCGTTTGAATATCCAAGGAGAGTAAAGTCTCATTCTTTGGGATACCACAGACCTAGCTTTGGAAAAGCTGCAACCTATATGATGCGTTTTGTAACACTTAAATGAGATTCTTTGGGATCTGATTAGAATTTAGTATAAATGCAGACACTAAACAAAATGTCAAGTCTAGATGCAATAAGGTAAAGAAGCGAACCAATAATGCTCTTGTAAAGCTTCTAGTCTACTCTCTTTCCCCCCATTCATCTTTGTCTAGCTTTGAAGAACTTGACATTGGTGTCTCTGCCTTTTTGCAATTTTCCAATCTAAATTTCTTGATGAGATTTTTCGCATACTTCTCTTGATAAATAAAGATACATTTTTTCGATTGTTTAACTTGCAATTCCAGAAAGAAAAAAAAAAGTTAACTCACCCATCATACTCATCTCGAATTCATCCTACGTATATCTAGAGAATTTCTTGCAAAAAATTTCATTAAGGGATCCAAAGATAATATCATCAACATAAATTTGAACTAGCAGAAAATCTTTACCCTCTCTTTTTATGAATTGAGTAGTATCTACCTTACCTTTAACAAAACCATTTTGGGTTAGAAATTTACTTAACCTTTCATACCAGGCTCGAAGTGCTTGCTTTAGTCCATACAATGCATTTTTCAGTCTGTAGACTGAATTTGGCTTTCTTGGATCTTCAAATCCAGGTGGTTGTTCCATATAAACTTCTTCTTGGATAAATCCATTTAGGAATACACTTTTTACATCCATTTGGAATAACCTGAAATTTTTATAACAAGCAAAAGCAAGTAATAATCTAATTGCTTTTAACCTCGCTACTAATGCATAGGCCTCATCATAGTCTATCCATTCTTCTTGCATATATCCTTTGGCCACGAGTCTTGCTTTGTTCCCGATCACTTTTCGTTTCTCGTCCACCTTTTTCTTGAAAACCCATTTAGTCCCAATAATAGACTTACCTTTAGATTTATGAATTAGCTCCCAAACATAGTTGATGTTGAACTGTTTGAGCTTTTCTTGCATAGCTTCAATCCAGCTTTCGTTAGACAAGGATTCTCTTATACTTTTAGGTTCTATCTCATAAACAAGTGCTAAAGTACTAGACTCATCTCGCATTTTGGATATGGTGTGAATTCTTTCATAAATGTTGCCAATGATGAGTACTTTAGGATGACTTGACTTATGCTTCCAGTTGCTGGTTGGTCTGAGAGTCTGCCGATCCTCTGCTTCAGTTGAATCTTCTTGTTGTTGATCTTCAGAAGTCTGAACCACTTCGGGGAAAGTAGACTTTATAAAATCTGGAGCAGGTTCAGATTCTTCAAGTTGAATCTGATCTAATTGATTCTGCATAGTAACTTGAAACTTGACGTTCATAGATTCTTCCACAAATTGAGTTTTCTTGTTGAAAACTCTGTATGCTTTGCTTGAGGTTGAGTAGCCAAGGAAAATTGCTTCGTCTGATCTTTCTTTAAACTTCCCAATCTGATCATTTGCATTTTTCAAAACATAACACTTACAGCCAAACACATGGAAGTAAGAAACATTTGGCTTCTTCATTTTATACACTTCATAAGGAGTTTTCTCTAAAATATGTCTCAAGATTACTCTGTTGATGATGTAGCAAGCTGTAGAAACTGCTTCAACCAAAATCGAGAGGAAATTTTACTCTCAATTAAGAGGGTTCTAGCCATCTCCTGCAAGGATCTATTCTTCCTTTCTACAACCCCATTTTGTTCTGGAGTGTATGGAAAAGAGAAAACATGCTGGAAACCAAATTCATCATATAACTTCGCAAAATCTTGATTTTCGAACTCACCTCCATGGTCTGTTCGTATGCTCAAAATAGCATATCATTTTTCATTCTAAACCTTATTGGTAAACTTTGAGAAGTGAGATAAGGCTTCAAAACTTATTTACTAGAAAGTAAACCCAAGTAAAGCGAGAGTAATCATCCATGATTACTAGGCAGTATCTCTATCCACCAATACTTTGAGTTCTGGTTGGTCCAAAAAGGTCCATATGCAGAAGCTGCAAAGCTCGATTAGTAGAAACTTGATTTATAGGTTTAAAGAAACTTCTAACCTATTCTCCCAAAACACACGGAGTGCATAATTTAGACTTTTGATAAGCCAGGTTGGGAAGACCATGAATAAGCTTCTTAGAAGAAATCTTGGTAATCTGCTTCATGTTGACATGGCCAAGCTTTCGATATCAAATATTTGCTTCATCTTGTATGGATATGAGACACTGAGAACTTTCTAGTTTTATATCCAGAAGGTAAATATTCACATGCCTTCGTTCAGTGAACAATTGAGAAAAATCTTTACTTGTTCTCGAACATATGCCTTCTTGGAATTTAATTTTGAATCCAGTGTCACAAAGTTGACTTATACTGAGTATGTTGTAATTCAGACCTTCCACCAAGGAAACATTGTTGATAGTTAAGCTTCCAATCTTCATGGTTCCACATCCAACAATTCTTCATTTACCGTTCTCACCAAAGGAAACTTTTCCACCATTTATTTGAATAAGCTTTATAAAGTGACTCAAATCTCTTGTCATGTGTCTCGAACAGCCACTATCTAAATACCATTTGATCTTCTTCTTGATAGTGACCTATGATCAAAAGAAGAACTCAAGTTGTCTTTGGTACCCATATTTTCTTGGGTCCAAGAGAGTTAGTATTGAAAACAGTCTTTGCCTTATGCCTCTTAACAGTCTCCAAACCTTGGGATATTCCTTCTCGAAATATTCCGAGCCGTTACACTTTGAACATTTGAGAGTACTTCGGTCAACAGGTTTTACAAAAACCTTTTGAAAATGATTTTTGTAAAATGCCCTTGTAGGTCTTTGTTTGATTCTTTTTTTAACTTTGGGAAATCAATTAAAGGAATAGTTTCTAAAGTCATACCCAAACTAGATTTGTTAAAATAAGGTCTTTATACATAAAAAATTTTCTCCAACTTCTCAGATCCTTTTGAATTTTTTTTTTTTGTGATATTTGAAATATCTTCATTCAAAAAGGCATTTTCCTTCGAAAGAGAATCTGAATTTTCTTTCGAATCGACAAAATTTTTATCCAGATTTTCAAACTTTTCTTTCTAAGAAGTTTCATGTTGCCTCGTTTAGAATTCTCTCTCTTTAGATTGGAAATCTTTTTAAGAGATGTTTTGAGACTAAGACTGAGTTCATCTATATACTTTAAGACTTTAACATGAATTTTTAAACTACTAACCTCAACTTCTTTGTCCGAGTCTAAATTAGAATTTATATCAAAGTCCGAGTCCGATTCCAAATTGGCCATTAAATAAATGTTGGCATATTCTTCATCACTTTCCTCGCATTTGGTATCACTCAATGTTTATGCTTTAAGAGCCTTTTTGTGTTTCTTAGCTATTTCTTTCTTTTTATTCAACAGAGGACGGTTGGGTCTGATGTGCCTCTTTTTCTTACATTCGAAGCATATCACATCTTTGTTGGTTTCATTACCCTCAGTTGGTTTCTTCTGGAATTTTTGAGTGCTTTGCTTCTTCCAGTTGAATCTTCTTCCCTTCCTATTCAACTTACTGAACTTCCTAATCATGAGTGCTAGCTCTTCATCGTCCATGTCATCTTCAGAATATGTATTATCAGAATCATCGTTAGATTTTAAAGCAATTGACTTCTTACCTTTAGGATCTCCTTCCTCATTAATTTGCTCAACTTCATATGATTAAAGTGTGCCAACTAATTTGTCTACTGAAAGAGGCATGATCCTCTGGGTTTCTCTAATTGAAGTCTTCACGTGATTCCAGTCTTTGAAGAGTCTACGCAGCAGTTTATTGACATTCATTGGTCCTAAGATTGGCTATCCTTGATATGCTAGGCCGTTTATAATCTTTTTGAAGTGACTGAACATATCAGCAATAGATTCTCCAAGCTTCATCTTGAAGGCTTCATACTGTCCGAGTAGAATATTGATTTTCGCTTTCTTTACTTGATCAGTTCCTTCGTAAGTAACATGCAACCTGTCCCAAACTTCTTTTGTTGTTTCACAAGAAGAAATTCGGTTATATTCAGTAGGAGATAAAGCACAGTATAAGGAGTAGATGGCTTTAGCGTCAAGAGCTTGTCTCTTGGTTATTTCTACTTATGTCAATTTGCAAGTATCTACAACTTCCTTTCCTCTTTTTGAGGTTGATGTAGCTTTGGGGTTGATCCATTTTTCTACCACATCCCATATCAGGGGATCTTTTGATCTCAGGAATGCCTTCATTTTGTTTTTCCACACATTGTACTACTTCCCATCAAAGTAAGGAGGTTTGGTGTTACTTTGGCCTTCAACCAATCTTGGAGCCAAAATACTAGCTATAGATCTTTAGCTTTAGAAGTAAAAACACTTCAATAAAATAAGCACACAAGCTCTAATACTAATTAAAAAGGCTAGTAATAACACCTAGATGGGGGGTTAATAGATGTGAATAGAAATTTTCGCAAGGTTCAATAGAAGTAATTTGTGGCATCCAAAAATTTAGATGATCCTCGAATAGGTGACGGTCACTGAACTGTGGCATTAACATTATTTACAGGCATTAAATTGTATTTGTTCATTTGAATTTATATTTTATTTTATTTTTGAACCAAAAGGATGGGATTTGATCTTGCATAAGAATTATATGCGCTAAAAATTAAAGAATTAGAACTTGAGGATATTGAGTGGGCCGCAAGAATTTGGAGTATATATATGTGTGTGTGTATATACTTGTATATATTAGACAATTTAAGTTTTTGTTATTTAAGTAAATTTGATAAAAATAAAATGCTAAGTTATATAAAAGGGATTGGGGCCTTATTTTAAGGACTCTTGGGCCCAAGATTTCGGGCCCAAGCAGGCCCAAGAAACACCCCAAGGGTGTCACACAAACCAAAAGGGGAGGGGAGAGAGCATGCCTTTCACCACCAACACTTGTCCTTGTTGTACCTACACTTGTCCTCCTCTTGGAGCCAAGTGTCTCATGCATACAAAACCTAATGATTACAAGAAAATAAGAGAATAAAAGGAAAGGGGAAGGGGGCGGAGCAACCGAGAGAAAGAGAGAGTGAGATCGAGAAAAAGAGAGGAAGAGAGAAAGAGAGGAAGAGAGGAAGAGAGGAAGAGAGGAAGAGGAGACGCCGTCAAGCCCGCCTAGTTCCGCCGTCGTTCTTGCTGTGTTTTCCTTCAATTTGAGGCAAGTGAAATCCTAAAACCTACCCTTTGCATTGCTGTGTGTATGTGTAGTAGATGGAAAGTCTTGGTTGTGGTAGATGGGATGAAATTTCTGAGCTTTGGAGAGAGATTCGTTGGCCATGATGTTGTTTCTAGAAAGACCTGTTAAATTAATGTCTCGATTTTGAATTCAGATAAATTGAATTTATCGATAAAGATTTCCCAAGTCAAGAAGAAATTTTATCGGTCTCCGAAGGATTACAAAATAAAGGAAGATACGAAATTTTCTTTACCTGCGTTTGTTGGTCACGGTGGGGCCCACGTCATGGGCTTTCTTCATTTAGCCGAAACCCATTCGGACAAAGTCTTCTGCTTGTGGAATCTAAAAAAGGAAAGACGCTTGAAGTCCTGCACGTGAAGCCCAAACGGAGGAGGTGGGGCCCAAGGTCAAAAGTTTGATCTTGGGGGCGCAAACACACGTATAAAAAGAAATTTTTTATGCAGGTTTTGCTTCTTCTTTTTCAGTGAGTTGCTGCACCCTTACGAAGCCGCCGAAGGATCCACGAGAAGCCGCACGCCGCGAGAGAGAGAAGCTGCACGAGGAGCTGAAGATTCTTTCTGTTTTTGGGCGTGCGACTTGAACGCGTGGTAATTTGTGCCGTGAGTTTATACCCAAACGAGTTGTTATTTATACACTTAGGGTTTTTGGTTAAATCTAGGTGTGGGAAACACTTGAGTAATTGAGCGATTGTAAACTCCGATTCTCCGATTTTAGTGGATTATTTGCTGCTGGCTCTCCCCGTGGACGTAGGTACCGATACTCGGACCGAACCACGTAAATTTCTGGTGTCCTGATTTTCTCGTTTATTTCTCTGATGATTTCGCATTGACGTAATTTGCAAGATCCTGTCGTTTCCGCGTATTATATCCCAATAATTGGTATCAGAGCTTAGGGTTGGATTTCTTGATTCTGATTTGGGATTTTTTGCTTGTCTGATTATTATCTAGAAATTATGTTATTGCAATTATGTCTGAGAGAAAATCTAAGATTGAGAAGTTTGATGGGAGAAATAACTTTGTGTTATGGAGCATCAAGATGCGGGCTTTATTGACAACACAAGATTTGGTCAAGGCACTAGATAGTAAGGATGAGTTGCCGATTATAATGAAAGCCTCAGAGAGGGTAGAGCTTATGCAAAAAGCAAAGAGAATAATCCTGTTAAATTTGTTAGATGAGGTATTACTAGAGGTTATTGAGGAGAAGGATGCCGCAGCATTATGGGCAAAACTTCAAACACTCTATGTGAAGAAAGGTTTGAACAATCGCTTGTATATGCTGAAGAAGATGTTTCAATTTAGATATACTGAAGGTACGTCTATTAGAACCCACCTGGATGAATTTAATAAACTCATGTTGGATTTGAAGAACGTCGGTAAGATACTTGATGATGAAGAGCAGGGCATGATGTTGTTAGCCTCTTTACCAGAGTCATGGGAGCACTTTACTGATTCGCTGTTGCAGGGGCGTACTACTATTACCTCAGAAGAGGTAAAATCCACCTTATTCTCTAAGGAGTGGCAAAGAAAGTTGCGAGATGATGGCCTGGTGAAAGGAGCAGCGCAAGCACTGACGATTCGGGGTAGAGAACAACATCGAGAGCCTAGTAGCAGCAGAGGTAAAAGCAGATCAAAATCATGCAATAGAAAGTCCAAAGGATGCGTGAAGTGCTTTGAGTGTCACGAGAAGGGGCACATCAGGAGAGATTGTCTAAAGCGGAGGAATAAAGTTGATAAGTAGAATGCTACAACCAATGTGGCAAACATTGCTGAGGGGAGCAATAGAGATGCATAAGCTGTTTTATATGTGACTGCTACTTCGTCAGGAGACGAATGGGTGCTAGATTTGGGGTGTTCTTATCACATGACGCCTCATAAGAACTGGTTTACTACTTACCAAGCTGCAGATGGTGGTAGGGTTCTTTTCGGGAATAATGCAGTCTGTAAGGCTGTAGGGATAGGGACAATCCGGATCCGAATGCATGATGGGGTGGTTCGCACATTGATAGATGTGAGGCATGTACCAGAGCTCAAGAAGAACCTTATTTCTCTGGGGACACTCGATGACATCGGGTGTAGGTACACCGTTGAAGGTGGAGTGCTGAAGATCTCTCGAGGTGCTATGACAGTGATGAAGGGGAAGAAAGTGAATACTCTCTATCATCTACTGGGAGAGACCGTAACTGGAAGTGCTGCTGTTTCATCAGGTGAGTCAAACTCTAACTTGACTCAGTTATGGCATATGCGTTTGGGGCACATGAGTGAGGCAGGTATGACGATGCTGAGTGAAAGGGAGTTGTTGAGTGGTTAGAAAATAGGGAAGCTGGACTTATGTGAGCACTGCATCTATGGGAAGCAACACAGAGTTAAGTTTACTACAGCTATTCATTCGACCAAACGACCGGTTGAATATATTCATTCAGACGTCTGGGGCCCGTCTTCAATTCCTTCGAAAGGAGGTGCCCGATATATGCTGACTTTTATCGACGATTATTCGAGGAAGGTATGGGTATACTTTCTAAAGCACAAATTTGAAGTGTTTGATCGATTCAAGAAATTTAAGGCATTGATTGAGAAGCAGTCAGATAAGTAGATCAAGTGCCTGAGAATCGATACTGGCATGGAGTTCTATGGTAAAGATTTTACCGAGTTTTGCGAGAAAGAAGGTATTGTAAGACATTGCACAATACCTGGGACACCACAACAGAATGGTGTGGTAGAACGGAAGAACAGAATCTTGCTTGAGTGAGCTCGATGCATGCTTTTGCATGCTTGCATGCAGGACTTGGCAAAGAATTTTGGGCTGAAGTAGTGAACATGTCATGTTACCCGGTAAATCAATCTCCATCGTCTGCTATCGAGTGGAAGACTCCTGAGGAAGTATGGTCGGGGAAACCTGTTGATTATTCCGGATGACGAATATTCGGATGTCCTGCGTATGCTCATACGAGTGATGGTAAGCTTGAGCCGAGGGCAAATAAGTGCATATTTCTGGGTTATGCACATGGGGTGAAAGGCTACCGGCTGTGGTGCACCGATCCCATATCACCAGGTTTTCTAATCAGTAGAGATGTGATCTTCAACGAGACTGCAATGCTTCAACAAAGGAGTTCTAAGACACAACCAGTAGAGAAGACAGATCATGGTGTCATAAGTGAGATGGAGCCTCAGGTGGAGACTTCGGAGACCTCGAAGGTAACAGAAGTTGAGACTGCAGATGAAGCCGCAATTCCTAAAGTCGGTGATAGTGAACAACTAGTAAAGCCGTAGCAAACTATAGCCGCAGATAGAGAGAGAAGGCAAATTAAACCACCGGTACGTTATGGTTATACAAATATTGCTTATGCATTGACTGTAGGTGATGAGGTGGAGACAGATGAGCCTTCGTCTTACTTTGAGGCGATGGCTACTTCGGAGCCATCACAGTGGCTAGGGGCTATGAGTGAAGAGATGGAATCACTCCATCGAAATCAGACATGGGAGCTGGTCAAAGTACCTAAGAGCCAAAAGATTGTCGGAAGTAAATGGGTCTTCAAACGGAAAGAGGCCATTCCTAGTGTTGAGGCTACGAGGTATAAGGCAAGACTTGTGGCGAAAGGATATACACAGCGTGAGAGCATTGACTATAATGAGGTAAGACATACTTCTATTCGTGTTTTACTTGCCTTAGTTGCTTTGCAGGATCTCGAATTAGAGCAGCTAGATGTGAAAACTGTGTTTCTTCACAGTGAGTTGGAGGAGCAGATTTACATGAGGCAACCAGAGGGATTTGCTATTCCAGGTAACGAAGATCATGTTTGCTTGTTAAAGAAATCTTTGTATGGGCTGAAATAGTCTCCTAGGCAGTGGTATAAATGTTTTGATGCTTTCATGGCTAGTCAAGACTATTCAAAAAGTCAGATGGACAGCTGCGTTTACTTTAGGAGATTGGAGAATGGTTCTTTGATTTATCTACTCTTATAGGTTGATGAAATGCTGATAGCGACTAAGGATATGTTTGATCTTGATGTGCTGAAAAGGCAGTTGAATGCTGAATTTGAAATGAAAGATTTATGTGCTGCAAAGAAAATTTTGGGTATGGAGATTTTGCGTGACAGGATTGCAAGAGTTTTATGTTTATCTCAAAAGAAATACATTGAGAAGATTGTGGCACGTTTTAACATGCAGTTGGCGAAATCTGTAAGTACACCTTTAGCGAAGCACTTTAAACTTTCAGATAAATTATCACCGCAGATTGAGGAGGAGGAGGAGCATATGTCCTGTGTTCCTTATTCTAGTGCCGTGGGTAGTATTATGTATGCTATGGTGTGCACTAGGCTTGATATTTCGCAAGCTGTGAGCGTGGTTAGTCGCTATATGAAGCGTCCTAGTAAAGCTCATTGGGAAGTTGTGAAGTGGATCCTCAGATATTTGAAGGGAACAACAGACGTGGGTATAGAATACTGGAGGGACAGCAATGGCAGTGAGACCACTGGTTTTGTGGATTGGGATTATGCCGGTAACTTAGATGATCGCAGATCTTTAGCAGGGTACGTATTTACGCTAGCAGGTGGTGCAGTTAGTTGGAAAACATCCTTACAAGATTACATTGCCTTGTCTTCGACTGAGGCAGAGTACATGGCACTAACCTTTGTAGCAAAAGAGGCAATATGGTTACAAAGTTTGCTCTTGGACTTTGGGTTAGAACAGAAAAGTGTGGATATACACTGTGATAACCAAGGTGCGATATATTTGGCGTATAACCTAGTTTATCACGAGCGAAGAAAGTATATAAACATCAGGTACCACTTCATCCGAGATGTCTTAGCTAAGGGTATTGTTATTGTTAAAAAGATTGCTACCGCAGATAACTCGGCAGACATGATGACTAAGTCTGTTCCTATGGCGAAGCTCAAGTTCTGCTTGAGCTCTATTGGCATTTGTGGAGAGTGAGCGCCCGTCGGGGCGTTGGGAGAGCAGGATGGATGATGAACACTATAACTTGGCTTCAAACATCGAGCCAGGGTGGAGAATTGTTAAATTAATGTCTCGATTTTGAATTCAGATAAATTGAATTTATCGATAAAGATTTCCCAAGCCAAGAAGAAATTTCATCAGTCTCCGAAGGATTACAAAATAAAGGAAGATACGAAATTTTCTTTACCTACGTTTGTTGGTCATGGTGGGGCCCACATCATGGGCTTTCTTCATTTAGCCGAAACCCATTCGACAAAGTCTCTCGCTTATGGAATCTAAAAAGGAAAGACGCGTGAAGTCCTGCACGTGAAGCCCAAATGGAGGAGGTGGGGCCCAAGGTCAAAAGTTTGACCTTGGGGGCGCAAACACACGTATAAAAAGAAATCTTTTATGCAGGTTTTGCTTCTTCTTTTTCGGTGAGTTGCTGCACCCTTACAAAGCTGCCGAAGGATCCACGAGAAGCCGCACGCCGCGAGAGAGAGAAGCTGCACGAGGAGCTGAAGATTCTTTCTATTTTTGGGCGTGCGACTTGAACGCGTGGTAATTTGTGCCGTGAGTTTATACCCAATTGAGTTGTTATTTATACACTTAGGGTTTTGGGTTAAATTTAGGTGTGGGAAACACTTAAGCGATTGAGCGATTGTAAACTCTGATTCTCCGATTTTAGTAGATTATTTGCTGCTGGCTCTCTCTGTGGACGTAGGTACCGATACTCGGACCGAACCACGTAAATTTCTGGTGTCCTGATTTTCTCGTTTATTTCTCTGGCGATTTCGCGTTGACGTAATTTGTAAGATCCTATCGTTTCCACGTATTATATCCCAACAAAACCAGTCCAACCATCCATGAGTTTGTATGCTGCATGTGACATTTTAGTCAAAATCTTGCTTCAATTTCTTCATGAAAGTTGTAGAGAACACCTTGAAGAACATACTAAAATTTGAGGCAAAACGAACAAGAAATGGTCAGTGAAATTATTTTTCTTTGGAGAGACTAGATCTGGAATTCGTTGTGCTGACCTTCAGTGGTTTCATGGTCTGTAAAGTAACCTTCTTGTGAAAATCTCACTTTGATCTCTTAATGAAAGTTGTAGTATACTTCTTGAGGTAGAACATATAAAAAATTTAGAGGAAATGAACAAAAATAGGTTGGTGAAATTGTTGTCTTTTGAAGAAACTGGATCTGGGAAAAATGCTGCTTCGACCTAGTATGATTTAGGGATTTTTATAAAATCATACAGTTAAAATATGATCGTGTGTCCTAAATGAAAGTTGTAGGTATATTATGAGGAACAACATACTGAAATTTCAGAGTAAATGGACCAGTATTGACCAATGAAACGATTTTTTCTTCAACACGGGTAGATCTGGAAAACGATACCGAGAATAGGAGAAGTTAATCGATTTTATCTTTTAATCAGAACGAATTGAGCTACAATTTCTTCATGAAACTTGTACCTCTAGATCTTAAATACAGCATTTCCAAATTTCAGAATTTTCTGAGTTTATTTAAGGGTTTAATTGAAATTGTTTTCAAAACTATGCATGGATGATGTTAAAATCCTTTTTCGGTGATGCTTGGACCTATACGTATTCTGTGAAGCCTTGTTTGATATGGTGTTCTTCACAAAATGTGTTTTCCTAGATCTTATTTACAATTTGTTAAATTTTCAAAATTAATTTCCATCATTTACTAATTTTCCAGAATTTTTCATAAACAACACGCATTCTGTTTAAGCTGAAAAAAACTATTCTTTTTACAGGTTATTGATTTGCTATATAAATTGTGATATCTTGGATTATCATTCGTGCAATGATGTGGTGACATTCATGCATATCATATGACATCAAAAGATTTATGGATTTTCATGAATTCAATGAAGTTTCTCAAAACCATTGCATCAAATAATTATTTTTCCAATGCATAGTATATGATTTTAAAAAGGCTGATTCCAATCATTGGCATTATTGCATCAAATGCCATGTTGAAATTGAGATACATGTATAAATGTAAATTGGGATAGTAACAAGACCGTCAGAGGTGTGAGCCGACGATGCCCCGGGAGTGTCGGGATGCCCGGAATGTGGGGGTGCCGGATGCCCGGTTGTATTACGATACATGGCCAGATGTCCTCGGGAGTTTTGAGATGCCCGGTGGTATACGGTACATAATTTCAGGGGAATGCCTGGTGGTATGTCAATACGTAATCCCGGAAGCCCTGGAGATGTGTGCCGGGGGGATACCTCGGGATGCCAGTTGGGATACGAGATGCCCGGGATGTCAGGGTACCCGATGCCCGATTGTATTTTGAATACATTCCTAGAGGTTCCTCGCGATGCCTGGTTAGATGCAAGCGATAAATTGTGGGATGCAAACATTGGTCCCTGGAAAGAAAAACTAATGAAATTCTTGTGAAAGATAAGAATCGAAAAATGAATCATGTGCATGGGTATATGCATATGACATGATACATGATTTGCTTATGAAAATTTATTAATGCTATTTGATATTGAAAATGCGATCATGAAGGCATGAATGGATCTCATGGTGATGTATACTTGATAGCATGGATGATATGAATCATGGTGGTATATGCAAGATGGCATCGTGAGATATGCATGACTGCATTGAGGTATATGCACATATGGCATTGTGATATATGCATGAATGCTTGATGATGGGTGCATGGTGATATGTGCACATATGGCATGGTAATATATGCATAAATGCTTGATGATGAATGCATGATGGTATATGTACATATGGTATGATGACATATGCATGGCTGCAAAGTAAGTTATACTTGAATGCATGAATGATATGTGCTTTGTTATGATGCTTTAATTGTTCTATTTGACGCAATGAGTAGTTTGGTGGATCTTTACTGTTGAGTGGTTGTACTCACCCCTTTTGGAGATTAACATTTCAGACTAGATAAGATTCCTCTACTGCCACTGCCATCAGTAAATGGATCAAGTGGTTGGATATGACCGTGAGGAGGAGGATAGCAAAGAAAGGAACTTTTGGATGCCGACACTGATCGATGGACTTTAAGTATACGACCGTTGGAGGAGATGTCGGTCATCTTTTGAAATATAGCCAAGTATAGAAAACCATGGCATTTTGATGTACCGATGAATGATGTCCATCTGGTTTAAGTAAATAAAAGTGTTCGGCTTTTACCTATAAATGTTTAGTTGGTGTGCATCGTTTTCTGAATATAGGGAAGGGAGTTGTTGGATACGCTTCCGTCATATAAATTGTGCAGGGACCGATCTAAATGATATAAACCCCTAGGATTGATAGACCTTCAGGTTAAGAAAGAAAATGGAAATTGAACTGTGCGACCCTAACGGATCGAGGATCGTCGAGGGGTGCCACATAATTTGCCTTAGAAAATCATAGACTATGAACGAATTCAGACTTTAGCAGTTAGATAAAACTTCAAACAAAATAAAGGAGTTTAGGGAAGAGAATAAGAATACAAATTTTATAGTGGTTCGGCTTAGATCAAGCTTACGTCCATTCTCCCACGCTGACAACCCACTGGCTGGATTCCATTAAGAAACAAAAGAGATTTTACAACTTGGTGATCTCGACTTCACAGTGAAGAGTCTTTACTGGTCTCTCACAAAGTCTCACTATAAGTTTCTCTCTTTTGTATACAACTTTGAGCTCAATGAATGAAATAGCAAGGAACTAGAAAGCTTCAGACTTTGAAATTTTTCTTTCATGCACTCTATCGAACAACTAGAGAGTCCGCTTTAAATACTCCTTCATGCCTTCTCAACCATTGGCACTTTCCAAATGAATTCTTCCAATCTACCCGTTGGACATAATCAATCAAGGAGATCTCAAGTTGTTTGATGATTGTGATGAAAGCCTGTCAATCAAATTCGTTCATACAATCAGGATCTTGGTTTCCATAAATAGAACTTTTTAAGTTTACTTGCCTTCCAAAAGATTTGACTATTGAAATTGATTCCAATAAAGATAATCAATCATGTGGGTGCTATATCCAACCAGACTGCCTTCCAAAAGCCATATGAATCGAATTCTTTGAAAAAATAAAGATAATCTCGCATATGGATAAGTCTTCATTCTTTAGTGGCGTTCAGTCTGGAAACTGTCAGCGTGGGCAGACTTTGAACCTAAAGTCTGGCGGTCTTCAGATTTTGACACTAAAGTTTAGAAGTCTTCAAACTAGACTTTGGAAAGGTTTTGTCAACTTCAAAACAGTGAAGGAGTTTTCTCCAACAGTATCTAGGGAAGAGAGGGGGCGAATCCCTAAAACGTAGAAACTCTCTTCTTTTGGTGATGGTATAGATGTAAGCGCTCTTTTTTCTTGCGACTAGTTAGAAAGCACACATTGTGAAAAAATAGGCAGGAGAATAAGTAAAGCAAAAAGTAACGTTCGAAGACATGATTAACTTTAGAACGACAAATTTTCACTTATTGGGGGATTGAAAATATTTAAGTTTGATATTTAGACCGCGTCAGTGAAATCAAGGAAGCACCTCATTATTATCTCAATAACTTTCTATTGGGGTTTTATCTGTTGTTTCATGAAGAGATTAATAAATAGCTTGGACTATTAAATATAAAGGAACGGAGTTGAAGAAGAAGAACAGCACGTGTTGAAAAACAAGAAACAAATGAAAGTGGAGGACTTGGCGATGCAACAAACTACAAAGAGATGATGATCAACGGTGAAGATCTCATGATGAAGACCAGCTTGGATCGACATCAATGAATGAGACGCCTGAAATGGAGAATGACATGGATCGCCAAGCTATATAAAACCAAAAACTAACACGTGTGCTGTAAAGTGTAATCTGTTAGTTGTATTATGTTTTCCTTATGAACAATATTCAGTTTTCTCTGTTACTAGAAAAAGTACTTCTTCCTCGATAGAAAAAGAAGGAGGGAGATAATAAGAAAGAAAGAGAAGGTAGAGAGAGAGAGAGAGAGAGAGAGAGAGAGAAATAAGAGATAGAGGAAGAGAGAGATATCCTCCATGGAAGCTCTGCATCATAGTATCAAATGAAAGCCTCGTAGGAATGATCAGTTGCTGAAGGTTTCAATTCAAGAGATACAAGTAAGATAGAGCAGAGGAGGAAGAATAGAGGATCTATATTCATTGTCGTTGTTTCAGATACTTTGTACTACAATGATACTTTGATACAATGAAATATGAAGCACTTCCAGAATCGGTTACTCTATCCTAGATTCTATTCTTCATCTCCATCTGCATTTGTTCATCTTCATATTTCTCATCTGGTTCTTCATCTTCACATGGACTTCAATGAAAATTTTTAGGCAGATGTTTGATACTAAAATTTCCTAGTGGCTTTACACGAGAGCAAATTGATATTATTTCCACTGAGTTGGTTAGATTCAATATTTGCAATTTTTCGTATTCTACTTGTAGGGAACTGAAAAGATTCAAGCCATTTGTCTAGAGAAAGGCAACTCGACAAGAATTGCTGATGAAGACGATTCTGATTATATAATTCATCAAGGGAGCTGCACATTTACAGACAAACAATTTAGAAATTTAACGAATTTGAGATTCCTTCACATGAGTGACGTGAATCTTACTGGAGATTTTAGTAAGTTATTTATTCAGTTAATATGGCTCAAATGGGGGAATTGTCCCTCAAATTTTATGGCAAACAACTTTCATGCCAGGGAATTAGTCATACTCGATTTGTCCGGAAGCCCTGTTTCAGATGATTGGTTGGGATGGAGCTCAATCATGGTACGATGTAAAACCACATTCCTTTTTCATTTCTTTTTTAGTATTAACCAATCCTAGCTGACCCCACGTTTTATTCTTTCTTATAGATGGCAAAAAAGCTGAAAGTTTTCAACCTACGGGATGTTGTTTTCTAAAATCAACTTTCTACCTCTCAGCTTTTAAAAGATTGGAGATTTTGATCCTCAGGGATTGCGGTGAATTAAAGCAAATTGATCCTTGCATTGGAGACATGGAGACCCTCGTTTCTCTAGACTTGAGTGGATGTTTGTGTCTCGAGGAATTGCCGGCTCAAATGGGTAAACTAGAACAATTGAAGGAACTTCTTATAGATCAAACTATGGTACGTGAAATTCCTTCCTCCGTTGGTTTTCTAAAGAAGCTAGAGAGGCTTAGCGCCAAGGATTGTAAATTATTGAGTGGACTTCCGGACTCGATAGGTCGTTTGGTTAATTTGTCGACCCTTGTCTTATCAGGCTGTGTTGAGCTTGTGGCACTTCCAGACAGCATCAAGTTCCTTGTGAATTTGTGGTGCTTTTCACTGGGACGGTGCCGTCGATTGAGAGAGATCCCCCACTCAATTGAGAAGTTGAAATCGCTGATTCAACTAGACTTGAGTGGTTGTTCTTGTCTTCGGGAGCTGCCTCCTCAAATGGGTGAACTAGAAGAATAGAAGGAACTTCTTCTAGATCAAATTGTGATACAAGAAATTCCTTCCTCCATCGGTTCTCTAAAGAAGCTAGAGACTCTTACTGCCAAGGATTGCAAATTATTGCTTGGACTTTCAGACTCAATAGGCCATTTGGTGAATTTATCGACCCTTGTCTTATCAGACTGTGTTGAGCTTGCGACACTTCCACACAGCATTGGGTTTCTCGTGAATTTGCGGCGCTTTTCATTTGGACGTTGCCACCGATTAAGAGAGATTCCTTACTCAATTGGGGAGTTGAAATTGCTGACTCAACTGAACTTGAGTGGATGTTCGTGTCTTAGGGAGCTGCCGCCTAAAATAGGTGAACTAGAAGAATTAAAGGAACTTTATCTAGATGAAACTATTATAGAAGAAATTCCTTCCTCCATTGGTTCTCTAACGAAGCTAGAGACTCTTACTGCCAAGGACTGCAAATTATTACTTGGACTTCCAGACTCGATAGGTTGTTTGATGAATTTGTCGACCCTTATCCTATCAGGCTGTGTTGAGCCTGTGGCCCTTCCAGATAGCATTGGGTTCCTTGTGAATTTGCGGTGCTTTTCATTGTAACGGTGCCGCCGATTGAGAGAGATATCCCAACTCAATTGAGAAGTTGAAATTGTTGACTCAACTGGACTTGAGTGGATGTTAATGTCTTGAGGAGTTGCCGCCTCAATTGGGTGAACTAGAAGAATTGGAGGAACTTCTTCCAGATCAAATTATGATACAAGAAATTCCTTCCTCCATCGGTTCTCTAAAGAAGCTAGAGACTCTTACTGCCAAGGATTGCAAATTATTGCTTGGACTACCAGACTCGATAGGCTGTTTGGTGAATGTGTCGACCCTTGTCTTATCAGGTTGTGTTGAGCTTGTGGCACTTCCAGACAGCATCAGGTTTCTTGTGAATTTGCGGTGCTTGTCATTGGGATGCTGCCGCCAGTTGAGAGAGATCCCCAAATCAATTGGGGAGTTGAAATTGTTGACTCAACTGAACTTGAGTGGATATTTGTGTCTTGGGGAGCTGCCGCCTCAAATGGGTGAACCATCGGTTCTCCAAAGAAGTTGGAGACTCTTACCGCCAGGGATTGCAAATTATTGCATGGACTACCGGACTCGATGGGCCGTTTGGTGAATCTGTCGACCCTTGTCTTATCAGACAGCATGGGCTTCCTCGTGAATTTAGGGTGCTTGTCATTGGGACGTTTGAGAGAGATCCCTCACTCATTTGGGAAGTTGAAACTGTTGACTAAAATGGACTTATCGAGGACGAGGATCACGGCATTACCTGAATCGATGAATAATTTGCAAAATTTGAAAGTTCTGGATATGGTTTATAATATCATAGTAAATATGCCAGAAATCGAAGTTTGGAAAAGCCTGAATTCTGTATATCTGATAGTGCTCAAATTTTGGAGGGGGATTTCCAAGCATCCATAATCGTGAAGAAGCTTGGTTCTCGATGGCATTTGTATTTCAAATGAATTGTCTGTGATTCAGGTTTCGGTTTTCCTGCTAAAGTAGATGCTGTAATGTTATTTTTGGTCTTATTTGAGCTGCGCATATGGAAGTTTAGAAGCTAATGGGGCTGTCAACATTAGTGTGTTGTCAGCGCAGTTTCCTTGGATGGCTCCCTATCCGCTCCAGATGCTTGGAATATTGTTAAAAGCAGCAGTTTTGAATCTGTTCAAAATATTTCTCAAGTTTGAATATGAAGAGGAAAGTTTCTTAATTCAAGTAAGTTTCCTAGTTAAATGGTACCCTAGTTGGAGTATGTTTCTTAAAAAGAGATTTCCTATTTTCAACTTTTTGTGAAGAGCATCCAAGAGGCGACTTCTTGTGAATTATGCCCTGAATATATTCAAGAATGTTGAAGCGAATAAATCTTCCGGTGAGATTTGTGAATTCCCTTATAGATTGAAATACTATTTTGTGAGAAATTGTTGGGCTAAATACCATGTGAGATTATTGGATATAATTGGAGAATGGAAAATACTAAGAGTGTTTAAGTTATTAAAGTGTGGTTATAATTTCATTATATTGTTTGATCTATAGTGGAATTCTTTGTTGTCCTCCCCTGTAGGTCACATTGATTGAACCATTTATATTCGATGTCCAATTTATATTTTAGTTCTGTCTATTTTATTGTTTAGTCGCTTGCTTCCACAACAATTGGTATCAGAGTTAAACTTAGCTAAGTTGAAGAGAATCAACGCTGATAGAAGAAGGAAAAGTGAGAATTGATTTTTGAGAGATGCAACTTGAGAATTATCTTTACTAGAGGAATTTTCTCCTACACTTGTCTCATAAGAAATTAAAGTTGATGAAACAAGCTGAACGGGAATCACTAGATAGACATGTGTTGAGTGTTATTTGGCTGACCTTAAGCTGTAACGTCACGTTTAATATTGTGAAAGAGAAGGCCACTACAAGTTTCATGAAAATCCCGTCAGACATGTACGAGAAGCCCTCTATGATCGATAAGGTCTACTTGATGCAACACCTATTTTACTTGAGAATGAGTGAAGTGGTGTCAATTGCTGATCATATCAATGAATTTAATGTAATTATTAGTCAATTGAGTTCGGTTGGAATTAACTTTGAAGATGAGATACATATTTCGATTCTATTATCTTCATTGTCTAATAGGTGGAATATTACTATTACTATTGTTAGTAATTTCTCTGGGCAAACAGAAAGGTATTTCATATTTTTCAGAATCATTTCAATTTCATTTAAACCGGAGGAAAAATTACTAGCAGAGTTGGCTAGGGCAAAGAGTAGATGCATCTTCTCGTGCCTGGCAACACTTCCGCGGTGCTGATCGCACCAATCCATCTCTAGTGCCTGGGCGCAAGCTCTTAATAAAACAAGATCAAGTGTGCACAGAAACGCGGAAGATCCAAACCCTAGGGCGCCTAGTTCGTCGATGCTGCCAATTGGACCCAACTATCACGTGCTCTTGAGTTTTAGAGGCATAGATACTCGAAACGCTTCACTGATTACCTCTATTATGACCTCATCAATGTTGGAATCTGTGTTTTTAGAGAACGATGAGCTTTGCACAGAAGAGAAAATTGACTCAGATCTTTTTGAAGTCATTGAGAACAATAAGATCTTAATCCAGTATCTCTGAATTATACTACCAGCAAATGATGCCTTAGCGAATTGGTTCGCATGATGGAGTGCAACAAATGCTCGGGAAGCATATTGTCGTTGTCCATATTCTACAAAGTGGAATCTGCAGATGTGCGACATCAAATCAGTGGTTTTGGAGAGACATTTTATTATTATGCAATGCGTTTTGACCTAAAGGTAATGGATGAACGGAAGCAAGCATTTAGAGAAGTCGCTTCATTACAAGGATGGGAATCAGAGAAAGTTGCTAATGGGCATATCACGCTATTTAATGGATCCAACACATTCGCTTTAACGATGAAAATTTTTAACTAGAAAATCTCGGTTTTGTTCATGCAAGGATTTTGTAACTTCTTCTATGCCATATTTTGCTTATTTCGATCTACATGAACGCAGCACAACTGTGACTATTCTTGCGAAGAAGATTTGGATTATCATGATGACTGACGACTCTAAAAGAAAGAGAAAAAAGAAACAGAAGAAGAAAAAAAAGACTATCTGATTGGTTTAGTAAAACATTTTCCGGTGCATTTTCTCTATCTTGAACACAATTTCTACCTTATAAATCTGCGTGAATTAAAGTAATTTTCTCATGCTGAGAAAAAAAAAATATTCTTCAACTTCCTGTCGAACTCCTCATTAGATTAATTAATGCAGAAACTCCAAGGGAAAACAAAAATTACTTCCCATGATGGTCCATATCCTTAACGGACCACAGACTTTAAAATTTAATTCGAATCCTTAAAATGTGCAAAACTTACAGCTTCATTAGCCACATTCTATTTCTAATAAAATACTTCAGAGTATCCTTGAAAAGAAGTTATGGGTGCATAATGTGGAGCAGCGACGGGATTACCTTCCCACTTTTATCTTAGCATATAAGATATAAAACGGAGGTAGGAAACAGACTAATAAATTTTCCTCAAATTCTGTTGTTTGGTGCTATTGTTAGTAAATTCTTATATCCTTAAACTCATTTCATTTGACAGGCGTGAAGGAGAATTGGTAAAGTTAGCGCTGCGTAAATTTTTGAATGAGTTGAAGAAAGCAATGGAGTTGGTTTTCGGTGATTATTTGGTCAGAATGGATAGTGATGTGGAGGATGTTATGAAATTGGTGAATAAGAGTTCTGGCGCTACCCTATGTGTGGCAAATTATGAAATGGGTGACATTGGTAAGACGGCTCTTGCTAAAAGTCATTTACAACAAACTGTTTGTCGCAACCCAACCCCCCCCCCCCCCTCAGCCCCTTAGTGAGGGAGAAAAGGTGGAGTTTGTGAGTACTTGATCATGAAAGTTCCCTCATGGTTCGCGTTTCAAAAGATGTCATCATATTGTCATTCGGGATGAACCATTATGAATTCACTCGTTCACGATCGTGAGCTCTCTCCAGCTCATACTAGCGGAATGTGTTGTGATTTGTGTCGACATGAGCGATACACTTCAAAAGAAGAATTTAGAGGTAATTCTCCCAATTATACTCTCTTTCCTAAGGTGACATCACTTCATCCATTAGGAGCTTTTCATATCGGGTATGCTAAATTATGATGAATCTCGTCGAAACCTATACCCCTCATAACAGGTTCATTTATAAAAATCAGAGGTCACCATTAGCCTCATTTTTTGGGGGTCTGCTAGCAAAACCCAATTGAGAGTCCAGAATGGTCCCTCCATTTCCAATAGAGATTCTAAATTCGAGGACTTATACTAATATTTCTATTAGTGCCCTTTTGGTACTTAACGGTTTGTCGTGTTTCGTAAGGTGTCCATGCATGTCTTTTACATTTTTGGGTCGTTGAAACTAAGTGATCATGCATGGATGGTCAATTTCATGCAATTATGTTTCTAATGAAAGAAAAAAGAAAACAAATAATTGATATTTAAAAATAGTGCAGTAAGTAAACATGCGAAGAACAGTTTAAGGAAAGTAGTAAATATAACATACAATCCTAAGCAAGAATTAGAAAAAGGTAGAAAGAAAATCCATAATTTGTCAAGTGTTTATACATCGCAAAACAACCCGAAACATATATCGGGGACAAACAGTACAAAATTAGAGTCGGATTAGACATCAACCATCCATCATCTTCATGTCTTGGGGTACCTCCACCTCCGGGGACTTATTCTAAACCTAATCTAATACTAGGATTAGGCACATACAATAGGAAAGAAACAATCAATCATTGCAAAAAAAAAAAAGAATCACAAAACAAAACAAACACGAACAATCAGGGAATTGAAGCAATATGTAAATCAATCAAATTTGGCCTGGGGTTTGGTCTTTGCAATCCATGCGACGGTCCTTCTAATATATCTACCCTAATTCTTTTTTTTTTTGGCTTACAGCCATTGGTCATCATTTGTGTTATCGCATGGCAACTATCACGACCTAAATTTCGAGTGCATTACCTAGGGTTTAGGCTAATGAATTGCTAAGCTTAGACTTAGCTCGGACTTCCCAAGCCCATACCAATTCGCGACTTAGGTTCAAGTGTTTAACATGCAAATGAATTATATTTATGAGTGGTCACTAATTAGTTTGTGGTAGGTCAATTAAACATCTAAGTAAAATAACGGGAGGATTATTTTACTCATACGAACTAGAAACTAAAGGTACGGGGACTTGGTTATACTAGATTTCTCTAATGCCTTTTCGGTACTATTTTTTTTTTTTAATTTCAATAACTTTTTACAGGCAATTTGAATTTATTTTAACCTAAATTACTATCATATAATATGGTGACCACATAGATGTTCAATCATTATTAAATATTGAATAAAATAAATTGCACCAAATGAATTTCACACAGTAAAGCAAGTAATTTTTTTTTTGTTGGGTTTTCTTTTATCTCAAAATTAAAACATGCATTTTAACTACATAACCTAATTTTACTAACAAACAAATTATAATTAAATGAACCTATTATGCAAACTACGCACCTAATTTTTTTTGTATTTTTTTTATTGAAATTCGGAATTAATAAAAACCATAATTAACTATCTAAAATTAATAATTTTTTTAATTTATTTTAGGGATTAATTTGACTTAAACCCTATCCTATCTTAGAAAAAATTACTTTTTTAGAAAAATGAGATTATTTAAATGTGCAAAGATTATCTAAGCCTATCTAAAAAAATAAATCCAATCCTAACCTATTCCAAAAATTATCTATCTAATAGTGCAATCATAAAAAAAATGTAATCCTAAAAATGCAATGCTAATTTACTAAATCTACATGCTCTAATGCAAGATTTTGATTTTTATATTTTTTTTTTGTGTTTTTCCAAAACAAGCAATTATGAAATTACATCTAAACTAATTAAGACATCTACCAAATAAAGAACTAAAATAATCAAAATAATAACATGCTATCTCACAGGTCAAATTAACGGTTACTCTAATCACAAACATCACGACATATAAAAGTTCAAAATAATGAAAAATCTAATTCAAAATCTTATGGATCAAATTAATAATTAAAATGATTTAATAATTAAAATACTATTAAAATGCCTAAAAATTAATGTAATTAAAAAATGATCCCATCGCCTTACGGATCAAATTAATAATTACAATAATTTTGGATAAAACCCTGTGAATAATGTCTAAAATATTCGTAAAATGAGCATCACATTCCAATATTCTGATTTGAACAATAATAACAAAATAAATCAAATAAGATAACATAAAACAAGTGAAAAATAAGAATAAAAAAATAGAAAATAAACTACCTAATTTGATTTTCTTTTTTCCTCTTCTTTTTCTTCCAAATAGGGCTTGGCAGCTTGTGGTGGTTCGCCGGGGATGATGGGTCGCCAAGGAGTTGGTCGCCGGCGTTCCGGTGAGGGGCGGCGTTGGGGCAGAAGCAACAGGTGGAGAGGTCACCCAAGCTCCGGTGAGGGGCTCGGGTGGCAGCTGGTAGAACAGCGACGAACAGGGGAGTCGCTCGGATCAGGAGGTGCGGCTCGTCACAGGAGCAGCGGCGGCGCTCGGGCGTCTGTGGGTCAGTCGAAGGGGCGGTAGCAGTGACAGGGCGGCGTCGATGCGGCGAGCGGGGATGTCGGATCGCTGGATCTGCGCTGAGGCGGGTCGTAACAGAGGTGGTCGCGCGGTGAGACGGAGCTGGGCGAAGGGTTGCAGGCGAGATGGGCTCACAGTGGAGGCAGAGCACAGCGAGGCCAAGGGACACGGACGGACAGGCCGACGGCTGTTGGGGTCGCAAGGGCTTGAGCTGATGCAGGGGTCAAGCGTCGCGGGGAGCAGAGGGTTGCAGCAGAGAGCAGTCCGGCTCGGCGGAGAGCTGGTGCAGGTCGCCGGAGCTGAGGCGGAGGCGCGCAGGCCTGGCTGCTGGACGCGGGCGGCTCGTGGAGGAGGCGCGGCGGGGGCGCGAGGACATCCGGCGGGCGGAAGGCGGAGCACGGGCAGGCGCGGTGGCCAGGCCCACTGGAGAAGAAGCACAGTCCTTTTTTAAAATTTCTCTCTCACCTCTCTTCACACGTCCCCTCAAGTCTCCTTTCCTCTGCACTTTCCAGCAGAAGCAAAAAGCTTTTGCTTGACATATTTTTTACCAAAGAACCGAAAACCCCTCTTCCCTTTTCTCTCTTTTCACTTTTTGACTTTTCCTCCTTTTTCTTTCCTTTTTCGACCAAGAGAAGCCCCCTCTTCTCTCACCGTACACTGTTACTTTTATAGGTAAAAATAGGTGATCTTCATAAAACATTTAATCATTTTTCAATATACATGAAGATAGTCTATAACCTCTCGATTACAAAATTCTCTTATTTTCCTTATTTCCTGAATATTCTCTACCGATTTTATTGCATTATTTCAAAAGATAAAATTACAACCCAATTTTCTGAAATTTAAAAAATTCACCATAATATAATTTCAAATCTCCATTTAAGTAATTTTTGTAATTAAAAGAAAATAGGCTCGGACCAATTTGCTCGTTTCATGAGCTTAGTCCGGTCTATTAATTTAAAACTCAAAACCACTAATTCGACTCATCCGCCATCGGTCCAATAAATAAATGCACAAAATGCAAATTAAAAACAAATGCACCTAGATTAATATGCTATGCAATTAATATTTTTTTTTCAGGGATAAAATTGACCTCTAATTTTCTATGCAATAAATAAATGACCAGATCACCAAAATTTAGGTGTCAACAGCAATCAATATTAATAAGCCCTTAAGACAAATTTTAAGTCTATCCTAAGGGTATCCCACGAAATCATGCATCGCACCCATGCATACATCAAAAAATCACATGCATAACGAAAATTAAACATGCAAGCAAGTCCTCGGGCCTTGGTTCTCAATTAATCAGACAATTTTAGTGAGCCAACGCTAGATCACTTATTCAGTCGACGAGTGCCAAACACAATCACAAGCGATTAATAAAGATAAACAAGTTGAAGATTGTGGAAGTTCAAATTATGCTTAAAAGTCATTTGAAGAACAATTGATAGTGAGTTGTGAGAAAAGATGCTAATGGCATAGCAGAGTTGTGTTATGGCTATGAAACACATTTAATCATCAAGACTAACTCGAGTGCATCTTGTGCACTTGATTGAGCTTCGCAAACGCCCTCAACATGTTCCGAACATTAGACAACATCGATGCTAGACCAAAGGCGTAGTTTGAAAGTTTAGGACATAAGGATAGCATGAAAATCTGAACATTTCATGCGTGAGCATCACTTGAACTATAACCAAATTGAAAACAACAAGAACGTGAAGTTTTAGACGGCTTAATGACATTTGAAGGGTCTAAAAAGCATGCTAAAGTGCTCTTTATTTTTCAAGAATTTTTATTCATGAAGTTCAAAAGGTGAGGATCAAAGTCTATGAAGACATGTGAATTCAATTCAGCATGCAAGTTATCCTAAAAAATTCTAGAAGAAAATCACAGTAGAGAATTGCAATAAAACATAATAGAACAGGGAAAACAAAATCAATGCAATTGAAAGGAAACCCAAGGATAATTGCTTTCAAGAAAATTACACAACATCAAGAATATCACGAGGAACAACTTTCATGATAAGGTTTTCTAAGATGAGCTACGTAGAAATTTATAAAAATTCAAGAATGCATAGCATCACATCAAAAATGCAGCAAAACAGTAGGGTATCATGGCATATCAATGGTGATTTGATCTAGTAAACAAAGTCTAAAAAATATGAAATTTTGCCATAGACAAGAGAAAGGCAAACAAACTTGGTTGAGGATTTGACATTAGAATCCTTAATGAGAAAATCAGACAAAAATAAAAAGAGATCAGACTCAACAAGGGTAAAACGGGGTTCCCAATTTCACTTGAGACAGAAACATAGAAAACAAGTCATCAAAAGACAGGTCAAATGACATGCAAATCATGCAAAATTAACGAAAAGATTAATACGTGCCCTAAAACTTGGTAAGAGGTGTCGAGTCCAATTGGGGTCAAATTCATGGTCAAACAGCAATAATCGTCGAGGCGTGCAAATCAGTCAAGCAAATCAAAAGATAATGCATGATTAATAGTTTGTATGACCACCTAAACAATGCACAAAAAATGTGAAATTCGCACACGACATAAGGTTGAATGTGATGAAGGTTTGGTTAATATATTTAACCCTAAATCAAAGTGAAAAGAAGTCACAAAATTCATTAACATTGACGGGTGACTTATTACTAGGAACAACATGCATGACAAATTTCAATTATGATTGGCCAATTTGATGCACGGTTTTCACACAGTAAACGAGGTTCAAATAGGGCATGCCATACATAGATGCGAAGCTTGCGATATGCACTTAACATGTCTAGAAGATGTCAAGACTTACTTTGGCCTTTAAGGAGCTCAAAAGAAGAGGTTTTTATCAGTTCACGATCAGCTTCTAACTCAGTATGATTAACACAAAACATGAGTGATTTTCATTCGTTTATGATATGCAAAAATCCTATGAAAAATCCTATATGTAGAATGCAATGTCATGATTATTTTTCATAAAAGACCTACGCCTAATTTGATTCCCATGAGCCTACACAAAAAAGGTATGACAAAACTATGGAAAGAAGTACAACTCAAGTGCCAAAACCCGGCACAAGGGGATATTTGAGTGCTAAAAGTTAGAAAAGTGAAATTTAAGTGCTATTTTTTTTTTTTTTTTTAAAGTGGGACACTTAGGGACTGCATGGTAACGTTTCCATTTCTCCCGATTTCTGTTCTTTTATTCCTCGGAACAAAAAAAGAACAAAAATTTGTTTGGTAACGCCATATTATTTTTCTATTCCTCAAAATAAAAAAAGTGACTAGGGAATAGATTTGGAACAAAAATAAGAAACAAAAAAAAAAAGTAGCTTCTTGTTTCCGGGAACAATTTCTAGAAATAAGTCATTTTTTTTCTTTTCTATTTTTCTTTTGTTCTTCTTTCTTGTTGTGGCCACCGCCAACCACCTTTGGTCGCCCGCGGCCACTGTCAGCCGACTGTTGGCAGCCGACTGTTGGCAGCCGACTACCGTTGCTGCCCAATCACAAGCAATTGCTGCCGCCTCCTAACTACCGACAATTGTTGTCGTTGCCCACAGCCCACCGGACGATGACCGCCATCGATCGTTGTCGCCATCGCCCAATTGTCAATAGCCTGCTGTTGTTGCTGGATTGTCGGCGACCGCCATCATTGTTGGACCGTCGGTGACTACCGTCGCCGCTTGATCGCCGGCGCCTATAGCCCACCGATTGCCACCGCCCACAGCCTACCGGCCACTACCCACAACCCATCGGCCGACAACCACCACCAACCGCCGTTGTCACTGCTCAACTACTGGTAGCCTGCCATCACCGCTTGACCGTTGGCGACCACCACCGCCGCCCATAGCCCACTGGTCACCGCCCACAACCCATTGGCCGACGATCGCCACCAACCCCCGTCGTTGTTGGCGGTCGAGCAACCGCTGTCACTCCCACAGCCCACTGGTCATCAGCCACAACCCATCGGCCGACAATTGCCACCGATCGCCATCGTTGCCGCCGGACCACCAACAGCCTGCCAATGCCGTTGGACCGCCGGCGATCGCCGCTGCATCTCGATCGCTAGTGAGGGTCACCGTCACCCACAGCCCATCGGCCAACACCCATAGCCCATCAGTCTACGACCGCCACTAATCGCCGTCGCCTATCGCCACACGATCGCTAACCATTGCTGCCAACCACCGCCACAAGACTGCCACCCACACTGCGCCCGTTGCCCCCTCCCACGGCCACCCATCCGCTGGAGCGGCAGTGATCGATGGTGATTGTGGGCGATCGTGCGTCGTGAGCGGCGGTGCAGAGGTCATGCGGTGGTGGGCAATGGTTGGCGGTATGTGAGCAAAAAAAAAATAAATACAAAAATACAAAAATTTATAAATTGTACCAAATGCATTTCTATTTTTATTCTATTCCAAGAATAGAAATTTTGTATAGTTACCAAACACCTTATTTTACTCAGAAATTGTTTCCCGGAGTAGAAATAGAAATGAACTATTTTTGAAAATAAATAGTTCCTCGAAATAGAAACGTTGCCATGCACACCCTAAGTATCACTTTCCTAACTTTTGGCACTTAAGGCCCTGTTTATTTATTTTTGTTTCTATTCTCTCGAACAAAAATTTATATTATTTTGTTCCGGGGAACAAAAATTTCTGTTTTTCTGCTCCGGGGAACAAAAAAAAAAAAATAGAAACACAGTTGGTAACACTTTGTTCCCGGGAATAAAAAATCTATTTTTTTGTTCTTGGTAACAGATTTGGAATAGAAATAATGTGACACCCAGGATCTCAAATTGTTTCACATGACTTGCTTGAATTTCAGGAATAATAAAATAAATTGCAGTCAAGCTGAATCATAAGAAACTAAACTGCACTCGACTATATTTATCAAAAACTTTGTTTTCGTATACATTGGGAGATAAGGCTAAGGAGGGGGATTTCTAAAAAAACACTATGAGCCACAAACACTAAATATCCCGCCTCCTATCAAGTATGTACATAGAACGACAAAAACAAAACTCTCCCACACGTCGAGCGCTCCTCGGTCACCTTCTAATTTGAAGAAAAGACACAATAAACAAGTATAAGTTTTTAAAATAAAAACTCAGCAAGTGAGCAGTTAGTTCTAACTTGGATTTAGCCAATAGCACGACAAATAGGTAAATAAGCTATTAATTTGCTGAATCCACAAAAATCTAGCTATAACAATCACCCAAGGGGAGACGACACTCCGCCCTGGACCCCTCGCATCCAACCTGGCATCACGAGGTCCACAATCACCCAAGGGGAGATGACACTCCACCCTGTACCCCTCGCACCCAACCTAGCATCACGAGGTCCCCTGAGAAGTTATTCAACCTTTCTCAGACCTCTGGAGAGAATACTATTACTCCTCGTCACCCCTCTTAAGGCATCCCAACACCCGGGGTCTCACATTGGCTCTTTAGCTAACCATACATTCACAATTCCCCATGTTGCAACACCAACCACTTCAATATGTGAACAATCACAAATAGGTCTAAACATACATTATTAAATAATTCAAGATATATAAAAACTCTCATTAAAAGCGACACATCGAGAGTCCAACATTTGCCTGCAGACTCAAAACTACCAACGTGGACAAAACTAGGTAAAGGCTACTGAGACACTAGACTCCATGTGTGTCATGAGAATCAAGTACAATAGACATAACAACTATTGCAGATTCTCGGATCAAAGCAGTCTATGGACTAAAATGAACAGTTTTGATCACAGACACAGAAAGTATATCTAACCTTATCGGAATATTACGAAATTTCATTATGCTATAGAAGAGACATAGATTAACATTTTCCATGAAGAAACCTAAGTCTATATCTCAACGTATAAAGAGCAGTAATTTGTTGTCTCCTTTCTAAAATTTCGCAATAACTTCCAGATTTAGTACCTACAGACCCGAACCTTATTCGTTTGTTCTAAAATTTGGATATGTTATTCCTAAAGATGTGTTCTACGACTTTCATGATGAGTTTAAGGTCTAGTTCTTTCTAGAAAATTTCAGAAAATTCGTAGAATCATTGAAGGTTTTGTTGTTTTCTAAAGTACAACTTACTAGTTCAACCACCGCCTGCGGTGGCCCAGTTGGATAAGACTCCCATGATCCTTTACAAGGAGGAGAGGAGTTTGAATCACACTGGCCGCACGGGATCTTAAATGTGACGTCGAGGTGGTGGGTCCTCCGCTAGCGTCGCCCCAGGGTTTGCCCGCCGGCCATCGGCTTACAAGGTTCCCTGGGTCATCAAAAAAAAAAAAAAAAAAAAACTTACTAGTTCAAAGTAAACACTCTTGCCAACACATTTTCTCATCAATCTTACTATAACTAGATGTCGAACCTAATCCAATGGATGTTCTACTTGTTCCTTTCCTTATTTACTTCATCTTAATTTAAGGCGACACAAAACAAAAGGTTTTCCATCTCTAATTCTCTAAAACAAAAAGTATTGCACCGTTTTTCTTAATCTTTAGCTCAACTAAACCAATAGTTTCTCTACCAAACATTCTTGTAGTATCTCGGCACTCTTCTACAGCATCTAAGGTGACTATAGCATGATGAAAACCGCACTTCATCATGCATATTGGAAATAAAGAAGATGGAGGGGTGAGCCGAGCTCGCGGCCCTTTTCAATGTCGCGTTCTCGCCGACCCGCACAGCGAAACGACCCAAAATAGGTTGCAACTCCCTTCCCCCCCAATCAACTGGATGGCCCACACAGCAAACCCACGGCCTACCGTGGCTTCATCAACAAAGCAACCACATCCCAGCTCCGAACAGAGCTTTAGTTCCCAAATTTTCGTATTCAACCCCAAACTCTACCCTGATTTTCACATGCACAGCTAGGCACAACCATTACACGAACCTAGAACCTTAATCACCGCCCCACTTGCCTGGATCTTTCACCGACGGAAGAGGGAAGAAGCTGTCGAGCGAGTTGGGTCTTCGTGATCGACGGCGGGAGCTCCGAATGGGATGGGGCAACGTCGACTCCGCTACTGAACGGAGGCATGAGGCTAAAAAGGGTAGAAATTGGGTCGGGTTTTGGCAGAGCAAAGTAGGATCAAAGAGAGAAGAAATGGGTGTCACAGGTGAGGGAAAAGAAGAATGGGTTCCTTCGATTGAACATCCCCCCCCCCCCCAAAGGAGAAAAGAGGAGAGAATAAAATAAAGAAAAAGAATTGTGGTCTGCCTCACCCCCTCCTTTCTTTTACATTCTACACTTGGCATCTACGTGGGGAGAAAGGCTTCTCCTTGAATTGTCACTCCAAGCACAAGGTGGTCGTAGCCGAACTAGCATAACGTGAATTTTTATTTTTTTTAACCTAAGGAATGACCTTAGTCTCTAATATGCGTGTTCTAATTAACGAGAGAAGAGAAGAAGAATTTGGGCGTCACAAATAAGAAGTAGAAAAAAAGTTGTTTATTATTTTCGAGAATAATTTTTAAGAAACAAAAGAACAAAAGAACAAAAACTCAAAACTCTTCTTTTGTTTATTTCTATTTCAGCCCGTGCCATCTGTCTCAACAAATCCACCTGCGCCCTCTCTGTCTCAAGTCTCTCCTTTCTCCAGCATCTCTCAACTTCTCCATCGTCATCCTCTTCGACGCCTCCCAACTCGTCATTCTCTTCGGTGCCAACAGCTGCTGCTCCTTCACCAGTTGAAGCTTCTGATTCGAGGTAAGTTTCATCCATCTTGTTGACCTGCAACCATGGGATGGACACCTTCGGCAAGGGCTTGGCTGAGCCAATTGACGAGGGCTTTGGCGAGAGCAACCCCTCGCAGATCTAGGCAACGGTTGTTCGGGGCTCAAGTGCGACAGCTTGCTTGAGCTATCACTTGCCCAGATCTGCGAGACGCTCGCTCGAGCGAGCCCTCGCACTCAAGCCCCAAGCGAGCGTTGCTCGCCCAGATCTGCGAAAACTTCTGCTCGCTTGAGCGAGCGTCGCTGCTTTGCTTGCTCGAGCAAGCAACTCACAAGCAAGTGCAGCTCGCTCAAGCGAGCAAGGCATAGTTGATGCATTCAGGAAAACTGTGAAGGATGAGGGCTTTGGAGCATTGTATAAGGGCTTGGTTCCAAATTCTGTTAAGGTCAGTCATATCTTAGTTAAAACTTGCCATTTTAGAGGTTTAGTAGTGTAAGGCCTAAGAAGCATTGTTAACTTAGCAGTAGACACATTTTGTCAATGCATCTGGTAGTTTTTGCTTATACACTCTGTTTTACGTTTCTGAAAATTGCTGCTTTCATCCTCAGGTAGTTCCATCCATCGCCATCGCATTTGTGACGTATGAGATGGTCAAGGACATATTAGGAGTTGAAATCAGTATATCAGATTGAACTTTGGAGCATCTTTTGGTGTCCGTCAAAAGTGTGGTATTTTTGTAGGCCAAGGTTAGAAAAAAAGGGTGGAGGTTGCTCTTTCCTTCTCTCTAAAGGTAAGTCTAGCAATATGTAATCCATCTCTGATAATTGCTCCCCCTTTGTTCTCGTGTCGATGTCTTCTTGTGAACTTGCTGTAGCTGTTGGCTTCTCATTCATGTGTTGTGTCAATAAGTATGAAAGAGGAATAAAGCAAGAAATATAGTTCATTGGCTTTTGATGCCGTGAGAAAGCTTTTTTTTTTTTTTTTTCCTGAGATTATACTAGGGGGCTGTTCACCGCACTTCTCATTTTTTAGTAACTCACCGGATGCAGTTTAATATAAGAAGAAAGAGTCCAATCACAGTCGTAGTATATTCTTTCTTTGAAAGGTTTTTGTAAGCTATGATGCATGATGTGGCTGTCATGGATTCAATTTTTTCCTATTTGTGTACTTGAGCTTGGTTTGGTTTTTGGTTATTCTCATCACGTTTTTCATTCTCACTCGACCGGTTTCTACTTGCTCGCTTGACATATTCTTTTTGCTACTTGTGCAGTTCCATTGACATTGGTGTTTCCAAAATCTTGCGCATCTCCAAAATTTGGTAGGTTTCTCACAATGCTCTTTATTTCATTTTGAGCATTCTATTTCATTGATCATTGATAAGTCATAGTACTATGTAGTTCTTGTAGCTCAAAATACAACTTATGTTATGTTCTATACAAGTTAGTTCAAGAATTGTCAATGTTGTCATTATAGTCTTCTCCGCTTGCATCTCTTGAGAATGATTTTGTGTATGGCGAGTAGTTCCTATAGTATTATGTTATTGATTTAACTCATAACTCATATGATACTCAACCGGTTAAGGTTAAATGGCATCGAGAAACAGACATTCGGTGCAAAGTGGACCGAGTCTGTAACCAACCTATTTATAGGTTTGTTGGTGGATGAGGTCAAAAAGGAAAATCGCACCTCTTCTACTTACAACAAAGCGGGGTGGAAGAATATACGGACTTATTCATTAAACAGATAGGATTTCTATATAGCATAGTATAGCTTAGGAACAAGGTAAACAATTTGAGAAAACGGTATGGCAATTTTTAGAAACTCATTTCTCAGTTCGGATTTGGTTGGGATAATGTGAATAAAACAGTTATTGTTGACAATCTAAGTATATGAGAATCTTACATCAAGGTATCTTTTTAACATTTTGGTCATTTTGATATCATTATAGATGTAAATTTTAAAAGGTATGATTATATTGCTGAAATGTCATTATTGTGAAAATTGTAAGATAATGTCGATTGGGCAAAATTCAAGACAGATAGATTTCCTCAATATCCCGAGTTATGTATTGTATTTGGTGGTACATATGCTACTGGGGATTACGCCATAGGATATGCTAAAGACTTGATGGTGTCAGAGGAAGATGATAATGGTGATGGCAATATAGGCGATGACAATGGTGGTGGCAATGTAGATGGTGACAATGGTGGTGGCAATACAGATGACTTCAGTAAACACCACATTGATGAGAGAGTCTTTACATCAGACAATGCTACAACTTCAGTTCATGAAAAGCATAAATTGGATAGGACTCCAAATACTAATAGGAGAAGAAAGAGTAACCAATCAAGTATTGTTGACACTTGCAAAGCCATACAAGATCTTTTAAAAGTTAGGGCAAGTCAATCTGGTAGTGGCTCTACGACCTCAGGGGTTACACCATTACATGTAGACCCTTTCTTTGTATCTGCTATGATTGATGTCCTAGTTAGTATGCATGAGCTAGAGCGAGACATTTACGGGAACGAGCGTGCGTTAGTGCCCCATGGAGGGAGGCTTTCATTAAATCCCCACCTGAAATGAGAAATAGATTTCTTCAATATCTTTAGTAGATGTTTGGAAATATATTATGGATTGCATGAGGTTTCATTAGATTGTATAACTTATGTTATCGATTAATATTTTGTTTTTAAAGATATTAATGTTGAGACTCTTGTACTTATATGTAATGGCATCTCCTATTTAGACTCTATGACTTGTGTTATTGATTGTTATTGGATATATTTTTAAAATCTATATTGATGTTTTTATATTTGTGTGATGGTATAGGTACTATGAAAGGGGGATCAAATAGTGTATCTAATGAGCAGGTAGAACCAATTGAACAATTCTTGGATGACGATGATCTTGACATATTGATAGCATGGTTGTGCATAGTTGCGATGGACACATCTATGCATACGAAAGAACCTATTAGGGACAGTAAATTATCAGGACCCGAATGGATAATGGAGATTGTTTATGGATATTCAGATATGATATATGAAGCCTTAAGGATGGAAAGACATGTTTTTCTGAACTTATGTGATTTAATGAGAGTAAGAGATTGGTTGAAAGATAGTCGATTTGTTTGAATAGATGAACAAGTTGGGATATTCTTATCTTTGGTTAGTCACAATAGCTCAAATAGAGATTTATGTGAGAAATTCCAATATTCGAGAGAAACGATCAGTAAGTATTTCAACATAGTGTTGAAAGCAATTATCAAACTTTCAAAAGAGATAATCAAACCACCATCCTTTGATGTTAACTCACAAGAAATTCTTATGGATCCTAGTCATAAATGCTACTTCAAGATATGATTTTTATATCGATTTTATACCGTCAAATACATGTAGTTGATAATCTTATATAATATTAGATTGGTAATAAATTGATAGGGCTGTGAGGTGTTATGGATGGCATCCATATAAATGCTATTGTCCTTGTGTCTCAGCAGATTCCATTTAAAGGCAGGAAATGGATTATCACCCAGAATGTGCTATATGTTTGCTCATTTGATATGAAATTTACTTTCGTGTATGTTAGATGGGAAGGATCTACCAATGATTGTCGAGTGCTTTTGGCAGCATTCAAACTCCTCAACTGCAATTTCCCCAACCACCACTTGGTATTTACTTTGTTCATAAAAACAAACTTTCTTTATGATTATATTATGGTTGAATATCACAACAAATTTATATATATATATATATATATCATGTTATAGGGAAATACTACGTGGTAGATTCTGGTTATGTAGCACTTTCGGGATTTTTAACTCCATTTAAAGGCAAACGATATCATCTTAACCATTATAGAGAGAATGGGAGACAGCCAAAAACAGCAATAGAATTGTTCAACCATAAGCACTCTTCACTAAGAAATGTAATTGTGAGGTCATTTGGAGTATTAAAAAATTGCTTCACCATTTTGAGACATCTGCCTTCATTTACAATTCGGAAGCAAGCATTTGTTGTAATTGCATGTTGTACTCTCCATAATTACATTTATGATCAAGATATGATAGACATAAACTTTTCCATATATAGAGATCCGGAGTATCCATTCGAACCTAGAGAAGTGGAGGTTACAGATGATACATCGCATGCAGGCACCTGGGATAAACATGCTTAGGATACGTATTACAAATAAAATGGCAAGGGATCACAATATACCTAAGATTTCATGACTGTGTTTCCGACTTTTGTAATATTATTTTTAAGTAATCACTTATCAAAGTCAATGTGATGAAGTTGAACAATGAACTATATTACTTCATTATCGTGATGTCATGTATGAAAGGGTCCATGTAGAGATCTATAAGATACTCTTCTTTTTGCTAGCTCTTATTGTATGAACTTTACTTACAAAATTTTCTTCCAAGTATGCACATATGACCAAACAAAAATGTTTTTCTTCACTCAACATGAACAAAATTAAATTGGTGATTATTCCATGAGAATGAGAATTCAATACCAAGTTTACACTTCATAAATAAATAAATAAATAAATAAAACTTGAGAAAAATTTGGAATAGAAATTTTGTACAATTACCAAACGTATTTCAATTATTTTTATATTCCAGGAATAGAAATTTTGTGCAGTTACCAAACGCGTTTTTTTGCTCAGAAATTGTTACCGCGAACAGAAATAGAAAAAATTATTTATGTTAAAAATTATCCCCGGAATAGAAACATTACCAAACACGCCCTAAGTATCCATTCAAGCCAAGTTTTGGCATTCTAGGTGTCCGACACTCCAAAACCATGTAATGACTTCCACAAAGTGCAATGGCACTGATGCATCTTCCCACATGTGATTAGCATAGTAAATGATGATCAATTTGTGTGAATCATACCTAATTAGAATGCTTGTAATGTATACTACAACTCTTATGAAGGATAGAAATCTAAATGGACTCATTTAAGATCTCATTCGAAAGCAAACATAAGTTGGACTTAGTGTAGGGTAAACTGACCTAAGGATGATTTTTGGAGGTTTTACTTAACCAAATCAACTTAAAAAATTCTGAAAAATAGATATGATATGACCAAGAAATTTTCATGTAAATTCCATGAAGAAAGAATCTCCAAAATCCAAGCACAAAAATCAGTAGAAAAATTGCAAACTTGCAGTTCGTTCAAAGTTAGAATTCCAAATCAAAGCACAAAAATGCTGCAAAATCAACAAAAAATGGAGATGTAATTTAGGCACCAAACGATGTCTGTTTAGGGCATATAACCTATCTATCGAAGCTTGTTGAACCTGGATCATATGTCTAGAAGAGCTCGAGGCCAACAAATGACGTTTACCGCCTCATATTGCACTGAACAAAAAGTCACATACATGAATACGATTTTTGCATATCAAGGCCAATCAAGAACATTCAAGTTCAAGTTCATCATCAATCATCATAAGATCATCACAAAAAATTATCATATAACGTCAAGAACTTCAGATCTAACTATAAAATGCAATCCTATGTCCGAATCCTCGCCCTAATCGGCTAGCCTAATCTCACTTCATTGGATTCATGACTTGAGGATTACCTTTTGTAGATTCGACGAACGCAAATGCAATCGGACGATGATCAGAACGTTGGATCATGTCACAAACTCCAAGGATTGTCAAATAGACACTATGGATCGTCGAGCGGCTGGATCGAGAGCTGATCAAACCAAATTGGCACCGATTCGTGACTATTGAGAGGATTGGTCCGGCTTGGATTGATTTTGGACTATTTGTGACAATCAGGCCACCAGAAGAATTTTGGTGGCTATTTCACCAATCCTTGATCACAGCAAAGTCTTGGACTAATCCAAGAATAGATTAGCGGGAGCTGAGTTGCCAATAAAGGATCCCAAACCGGCGATCAAGTCAGTCAGAGCCACTGGTTCAAAGACCGGTTTGATCGCCGGTTCTTGAGCTACTCAGAGAAGATGATCGGGTGGAAACCACCGATGATCAATGGGAGCTAAGGCAACGACAGGCCAAGGAGGAGCATGTTGGTTGTCGGAGGAGGGAGAGGACCACCAGCGAGGGCCTTGGCCGGCAACAAACAGAGCGACGAAGGGGAGGGTTGAGTGGCGCGTGGAGAGAGAATGGATAGGAAATTTAGAGAGAGAGAGAGAGAGAGAGAGAGAGAGAGAGAGAGAGAGAGAATTTTCAGAGCACTTGATCTATAAATTTCTTCAGAGCACTTGATTTGTAAATTTCACAAATGACCTCGCTAAAGTTTTGGAGGAAAAATCCTTATATAGCCTTAATTAATGGCCAAATTTTGACCATCAGATCAAACTTAATCTAATGATCAAATTAAGCTCATTAGGGATTAAGCTTAATTAAAATTGTGTCCCCTGATCAATTGGATGGTCTTGATTAGCAAAAAAGGGAGTTAAAACGCAAATTGTGATTAGAGCCTAATTAGGGCAATTATTTAATTTTACAAAATCCAAGGGGTATTTTCACAAAATTTAGAAAATTAAGAGACATTAGGACAAAATATATGCGATGAGGAGCTGACAGGCAGTCGTCGATGATCAAGAACTAGCCAAGAAAGGGCCGAACAGGCCTATCTTGCCAACGACCGGTCGAATTGATTTAAGCTAGTTGGATTGGTTGTTGGTCAGTTCTGGTCGAACAATCCATAGGGGCTAAAATTTTATGCAATTTGGTCCTTGAGGACCAAATTGAAAACTTGCCTAATTTGACGGAAAACAATCCAATTCTAAACGAATTAGGTCAATCAAATCATGTAAGTGCGATACATTGATTTTCTATTGACCTAATTGCTTAATCTTCATGAAAAATAATGAACCTACACCATAGGTACACATAATTGGACATTATAGGCCAAATCGGACAATTTCACAATTTCTCGATTGAAATAGCAAATTAATTGAAATTGAATTCAATTAATATTGTCAGAAATATCTTCGACTAATTACCCAAGCTTAAGATAACCTATTGCAGTTAAATTGACTTCAAATTAACGTCATGACTTCTATGCTAAAAAAATGAATTGAGGTTTAATCATGAAATTGAACCTTGATTTGCAAAATTAAACCTTAGTCTCAAGTGGGTCAACTTGAATTTCTTCAATTGAAGCTTATTAGCTAGGTTTTCTTATATTCAAGAAAGTGAAATTCCTCAAATTAGAAAGTTCTCGAGTGAATTTCTTAAAACGGGCCTCAAATTCAGACTTATCTCAAGAAAATGAGTGGAATGAAAGCATCCATTTACAAATCATGAAGAATTGGTTTGGACCCCCTAATTAGAGCTAAAAGTGGCAATTCGCATTTTGGCACGACCGTTCTCAAAAGCGAGTGAATGAGTGACCAAGAAATAGTCTCTAGACCAAATTTCGTAAAAAGAACTAGACCTAATTAAGACTAAGATGAAAGTATTTTTATTTTTAGTTGATTCCAGCCTAATATTAATAAATTTGGAAAACAAAGTTCTTAATTAATTTTCAGAAATTTTTTGATACTAAAGTCAAATTGACACTAAAATGAAGTGTTTTTACGGGTCTTAGATTTAAAAAAAAAATTTGGTTAAAGGTTGGACCAAAAGTCCTAAAATGTTGATTTTTATGTCAAATATTTAAAATTTTTAAAAATTAACTTAATCAAAGTGAAATTAAGACTATTTGATATCTTTTTGTTCAAAATAACTAATTTTTGACCCGGTATTGATTTTTAGTCAAAGAGTTGACTAAAAAGTTGATCAAAAATTTAACTTTTTTAGTTTTCAATGGAAATGGATGGGAAATTGCTTAAAAACAAAGCAAAAGAAAGAAATGAAAAAAGACATTTTTTTGGTCAAGAAACGGGCTCGTTGCGATTGGAAACCATAATCTCAAATTTTCTATTTTTAGTCCGATGAACCCCTCATCATCGAGACAAACCAGGTGGTCGACGCCGTGCACGACCCTCAGAAGACGCCATGGGAGAGCCACTCGCTGCTAGCGGAAACGACTGCCTTACTCCCCTGTTTCTCTCGTCTTCTCATTAGGTTTACAAGACGCGAGACAAACGCACCTGTGGACTGGGCTGCCAAGGCCCATTCTCGCGGGTCCCTGTCTTTCACTGAAGTCTTTCCCCCTCCCCCAGCTTTGTTTAATTTACTGCTTTCGGACACGGTACAAGCGGGTTGTTTTTCAGCATTACTTAAATGAAATGTCTCATTACGATAAAAAAAAAAATGTTACATTGGCTAAAAATCAAGTGTTAACATTTTCCAATCTATTTAAGCATCATAGCTTCATTGCAAACATCAGAGAATCATCTAAACATAAGGGTATTAAGCATTTGCTAGTTAATCTTTCATATATTAAAAAACAAATATTCAATTGTATGATAAGGACGAAGGAATCAAGTTCATCTCATCTATGTTTAAAGATTAAAAAAAAATCCTGATTTTTCTTGATGACATAGACATAAATAATCAATTAGAAGCTTTGGCTAGAAATTCTAGCTAGTTTGCGCCAAAAAGTAGACTTTTTGTTACCACCAGAATGAGAGTGTTCTTGATTGGGCTGAAAAGGACATCAAGTGCAAGCAAAACGAAACGGATAGAAGCAATCTTTGATCCTATTTATAGACATGCATTTCAAAGAGACTCTCCTACTGAATTTCTAGCTCTCTCTCATCTTATGGTATCTATAATGGGAGGACTTCCTTGAGTTCTTGAGGTTGTACGGTCATTTTTGTTTGGAAAACGACCATCACTATGGAGAGATACAATAGAGAAGATGCAAAATGTGCCTCATAAGGCGGTGCAAGAAAAGTTAAGGATATGTTATGAAGAATTGGAGGAGGATAAAAGACAAATGTTCATGGATATTGCTTGTTTTTTAATCGGTAGTGATGCAAGAGTTGCATCCCACATATGGGATGCCTGTGGCTTTTGTATGAGGGTAGAAATTGAAGTACCGAGATCTTTGTTGTTCATAAATATTGGAGATAATCGTGAGCTGAGAATGCAAAATCAAATGTAAGATATTGGTAGAGAAATTATGCATGAAGAAAACTACAAACCTCACAGATGTAGTAGATTATGGAATAATGAGGAAGTCTTGAAGGGGCTAGAAGGAAATAAGGTAACTGTATATTTCTTTTTTTGCTCCAATAGTATATGTGTGATATCCCAGATTTTCAATTCTGTTTTCCATTAAATAAATTGGACATTTTATCAACGTGTCTATAGGGCTGTTCTCAGAGCTGATCACTCTTGAGATAACTAGACTATCCAAGGAAGTCATTGAGGAATTTTAATGCGATAGACCTGAGAATTCGACTAGGAATCGGCTATTTGACTATGCTCATCTCCAGATGCTATTACGGCACAGTTACAAATCGATTTGAGATCAGAAATAGGTTGGTTCAACTGAATTGGAAAATTCTCATCGGCCGACACTAGACGGCCCGTTTTGAGGTTGTTCCCGGCCCCGAAAGTTAGGCCCGCTTTGGAGAGAAGTGAGCCCTATCGTGTTCTCGTCGTTTTGCACCGACCGGATCGCCAAGCAAGTGAGTTTAACTCACTAATCCTCGCTTAGTATGTTAATCACACTTAGGGGTTGATTAGTTTAGACTAATATGGATTAGGTGGTTAGATTAGATTAGATTAATAAATTTAATTAATTGCCAATGCATGTTAGGTGGTTAGTTAATGCAATTTGTGAGTAAACAGACTCTAGTATTTATTTAACAAACTTGAAATTTTTCCGAGTCCATTTCAATCTAATTAGGCATTACGGGCTAAGTTGGATTTATTGCATTTATTTATTATTTTCTGTAATTATTTAATTAATTATTTATTTTCCGAAAATTAAACCGGGATAGTCGGTGATCGAAATTTTATGCTGGTTATTGTGGTGCAATTTGTTTATTTATTTGAGCTTTAATTTGTGCTAATTTTACATGATTGTGATTTTAGGATTTTATTCCTAAATTGGATTAATTTTAATAATTAATTGGAAAATAACCGAGTGTTGGTTTACAATGCCAAAAATATTTTGGTGGACCATATGAAATGGTGGGATTTGTGGAAAGAAAATTATTATATTTTGGCTAAGGCTAACCGTGTACTCATACATAGCTATTTTTATCGGGTATGATAAAAATGATGAATTGATTGTATAGTTGGGTGGTATACTATATTGACTAGGGGCCCTATATTTTATCAAGACCTGGTTGTTATCTCGGAGAAAGACATTATATAGTATACTATGTTGTCATCTCGAGAAAGACATTATACTATGGGGGCCAATAATCTATCAACATTATATTTTGGGTGAGTATATATATCTTGGAAAATGCACATATATTATATGATTATGTCATCTTGGAGAATGCACGAGAGTTATACTATCTATTTTTCAGCTTTGGGTGAGTAGTCCTGAATTAATAAGACCTTATAGATAGTATTGAATGTACCGATCAGAGAAAGGTCGTGGTGACATGTAATCGACTAAGTCGATTGATCGATAAGTTCAATCGATTGAATGATGGATGTATTGATTTGAATGAGATTATGAATTATGTTGACTTGTAGGAAGAACTGAGGCCAAGGTAAGTCCTTTGACCCGTGTTGTGCTTAGGTAGCCCTTAGGGCGTATTTGCTTCCTAATCGAGTCTTAGAGGGTAGAACTCGTTGAGACGTAATCTCACCCCATTATGGGATAACATTTCAGGTCATAGATGGCAGCACTTCCAACTCCTCCCGAGCATTTTGGTATACTAGAGGAAATCACAGAAATAGGTTATCACATTTCAATACACCATCACCCGAAGAATTGGAATATGTATTGGTGAAATCCACCGTCTAGGTTGATGTGGGTGAACCCCAAAAGGTGCCTCACAAATACCGGTCGTAGTATCGCCACTACAACAATTGACGAAGGGTGGGCCCTGTACTAGAATCTGATGTGCCTCTGTACGTTTTAGAGGTAGCGTTTAGGAAGGGGACAACAGATCCTAAGGGTGGATGGTGGTGGATGTGAAGGATCCCAAACTTGGTGATGATCCTGACTCTCCGGAGTGCTCAATAGTGGGCTCCAACTGGAGGATGGAAGAATGAGAGATTGTCGAGGAAGAAGAGGACCCGGAGGAGGATCCAAAGGAGGATCCAGGAGAGGATTGAAACCCCATCCCTATCTTCAAACTTTACTTTTTGAGCTTGTTCGATTAGGACCTGACTTAGTAGTTTGCCTTGTATATATATATACATTATGGTTTGTATTGTCTATAAGTGTGGTTGTTTTTAAAGTTTGAAATCTGGTCTTACTTTCCTATCCCATTATTTTATTATATGGGGATTTTATATGCTTCCACATGCGTATTAAAATGAAAGGGTTGAAGATGCATCCTGGGACATCGCTATTTAATCGACTAGTAAGGGATGGCGTGTGCTCAAGGATCGGGGCGTGACATCCCCGTTTAATGGTATAGAGCAATGGTTAGAATTTGAGTGATAAGGTGCGATGGTCATGGGATAGTAGTAGGAATGACCTTTAAATTCATGCTGGTGTATGTCTATGATAGTTGTTTGGTAGAATTGCTTGTTGTTTAGATCACTCTATTTCTAATTCGGTGTGGAATTGGAAGCATGTTTCAATAGTTAAAGCTGAGCCATGAGTGATTAGGAGCCAAGAACTCCTACCAAGAAGACCGTTAGGGCCGTGACTCAAGGTGGAATGCCAACCAGGGTCGGTACCCGAGGAGGCCGAGGTCGAGCACCATCTTAGGCTAGCGCGAGTGGAGTGGCACCGCCTCCCATTGGTGATGGGGTAGCAGCCCCTGGTGATCCCAGAATTTAAGGGATCATGTAGGTGCTAGAAGCCATGAGAGATGTGATGGCACAACAGGCATAGAATCAAGCCGTTGTTTCTGCTACCGTAGCTGCCGCACCTGTTGCCACGCCTACCGAGGTTCAACCTAAGAACATAGTGATGCAAAGAGAGAGGCCGATACACAAGCTGGTGGAACAGTTTTTGAAGCTGAGCCCGTCAAGATTCACGGGTACGGAGACCCCGAGGCCGCGTCTCTGTGGATACAAGATCTGGAGAAAGCCTTTGCACTCTTGATGTGCACTAAGGTAGAGAAGGTAACCCTGGCAGTATATCAGTTATAGGGCAATGCCAACACTTGGTGGAGAGCTGCCAGAGAGATAGTGTTTCTAGAAGGAGTGGTCCCGCTGTGGGATGCGTTCCTTCAGGTTTCAATGAATAGTACTTCTCAAGGAACTCCAAGAGAGCAGAAGATAGAAGAATTTTGCGACTCCGTCAGGGGTCAATGACTGTTGACCAATATGGGGTCAAGTTTGCAGAGTTATCTCAGTATGCTTCGAGGCTGATTGAAGACCCTGTGGAGAAGGCATGAAGGTTCAAGAATGGCCTTCGACAAGAGTTGAAGCAGCCGCTGGTGCCATTCAATTTGGTTGATTATCAAGAAATCTATTTTCGAGCACAACTGCTTGAAAGGAGCTTGAATGAGCAAGTCACCTCGTCTTGATCAAGGTTTACTTCGCACCAAGAAGGAATTCGCCATGGGAAGAGGCTCATGACTGGAGGAAGATTCCAGGTGCCGCCCAATAGGAAAGATGGAGTTGGAAAGTCTGGGCCGAGTCAAAATGGCTCGTGTCGCTTCTGTGGAAGGCGACATGGTTCAGCGCCGTGTCCACAAAGGCCAAGTGTTTGTTTTGGATGTGGCCAACAAGGCCATATGATCAAAGATTGTCCTAACCGATCAAGAGGACAATCGTAGTTGCCACCGCCACCGCCATCGCATATGGGTCAGATGAGAGGGTATGCACCTTAAAATGTGCTACAAGGAGGACAACTGAGACCACCAGTTCAAGGCACAGTGTACACCATCACACAAGGTCAGGCAGAAGCTACGCCTGACGTGATCACAAGTATGGTTTCGATGAATGACCATCCTACTTATGCTTTATTCGACTTAGGAGCAACCCATTCCTTTATTGTCGAGCAATATGTTAAGTTGTTAGGATTAAGTCCTATATTGTTGGAGTTGGCAATTAGCATATCTACACCATTGAAGGATAAAGTGATAGCTGCTTTGGGTTGTTATGGTTGCAAGTTAGCGATTGGTGAGCGAGTGGAGAAAATAGACTTATTAGTCCTAGCCATGTATGACTTTGATTTAATTATTGGCATGGACTGGCTCACCAAGCAACGAAGCTAAGATGGATTGCTATCGCAAGGCAATTCAGTTTGACCCGTTAGAGGGTGAGAGCTTGAGTTTGTTGGGAATCGAGGAGGACCCTCGATTATCTTGATCTCGTCACTAGAGGCAACTCGTTTGTTAGACGAGGGTTGTCAAGGTTACTAGCAACTATCGTGGATACGATAGTTGAGGAGTTGAAGATGGAAGACATTGTTGTGGTACAAGAATTTCCAGATGTCTTTCCAAAGGAATTGCTAGGATTATCACCAGAGAGAGAAATTGAGTTCGTGATCAAGCTAGCACCCGGGACAGAGCCAATCTCTAAGGCTCCTTACCGGATGGCGTTATTTGAGTTGAAGGAACTGAAGGTGCAGATGCAAGAGTTATTGGATAAGGGATTCATTCATCCCAGTGCATCACCTTGGGGAGCACCAGTTCTATTTGTAAAGAAGAAAGATGGTTAGTTGCGCCTATGCATCGACTATCGGCAACTCAATAGGTAACGATCAAGAACAAGTATCCACTCCCGAGGATTGATGACTTGTTCGATCAATTGCAAGGAGCATCGATATTTTGAAAGATCGACTTGAGGACAGGATATCATCAAGTGAGGATCAAGAATGAGGACATTCCTAAGTCAGCATTTCGTACTCGGTATGGTCACTATGAGTTCACAGTGATGCCATTCAGGTTGACGAATGCTCCAGTTGCCTTCATGGATTTGATGAACCGAGTATTCAAGGAATATCTAGATTAGTTTGTGATCGTGTTCATCGATGATATTCTAGTGTATTCGAGAAGTGATGAAGAGCATGAGAGTCATTTGAGATTAGTATTGCAAACGCTAAGAGTTCATAAGTTGTACGCCAAGTTTAGCAAGTGCAAGTTTTGGTTGACTTGTGTTGCTTTCCTAGGTCACGTGATTTCAGGCGAAGGAATCTCCGTGGACCCGAGCAAGATTGAAGCCGTGATCAACTGGCCAAGACCAACTATAATGACAGAGATCAGAAGTTTTTGGGTTTGGCAGGTTATTACAAACGGTTTATGGAAGGGTTCTCATCATTAGCATTGCCATTAACAAGACTCCTAAAGAAAGAAGAGAAATTCGTGTGGACAGACAAGTACGAGCATAGTTTCCAAGAGCTGAAGCAAAAGCTGACTACCGCACTTGTGTTGACCATTCCATCTGGTCCTGGAGGATACGAGATCTATAGTGATGCATCATTCAGAGGATTGGGTTGTGTGCTAATGCAACATGGTCGAGTTGTTGCATACGCCTCTCATTGGTTGAGGCCTCATGAACAAAGCTATCTAACGCATGACTTGGAACTTGCAGTTATCATCTTTGCATTGAAGATTTGGAGATACTATTTGTGCAGAGAAAGGTTCCAGATCCTCACGGACCACAAAAGTCTCAAGTACCTATTCTCTCATAAAGATTTGAACATGAGACAACGCCGATGGATGGAATTGTTGAAGGACTACAACTATGATATCCTATATCACCTGGGAAAGGTGAACAAGGTCACCAATACTTTGAGTTGAAAGTCTTCAGTTGCTCATGTACTAATTAAGGAGTGGAACTTAATCGAAAGAGCTCGAGATTCGGTATTCAAATTTAAGGTAGGCCACCTTTCGAGTCTTATGGCCACTCTTAGAATTGAACCGGATGTCCAGATCAGAATCAAGCTACTCCAACTAATAAATCCAGATGTGCATAAGATTCTACAGGAAGACACTGAGAAAAGAAAGTTTGACTTTCAGATTTTTTACGAAGGAACACTGAGGTTCCGAGGACATTTGGTTGTACCTAATGATGTGGAGCTTAGAGAGGATATCTTATCAAAAGCACATCGTAATAGTTACAGCATTCATCTTGGTAGTACCAAGATGTATCAGAATCTGCATTAACACTATTGGTGGTCAGGTATGAAGGCGGACATCGCCAAGCATGTCGCCAAGTGTTTGACGTGTCAGTAGGTAAAAGCTCAGCATTGCAAGCCGAGAGGACTTTTGCAACCTCTCGAGATCCCAGAATAAAAATTGGAGCATATCATGATGGATTTCATGACTGGACTACCGAGAAGTTAGAGAGGAAATGATTCAATTTGGGTGGTAGTCAACAAACTGACAAAGTCGGCTCACTTCATTGCAGTTCGAAAGGATCTCAGTTTGGATAGACATGCAGATCTGTATGTGCGTCAGGTAGTTCGTCTGCATGGAGTGCTGGTTACGATAACTTTAGATCGAGACCCGAGATTTACCGCCACCTTTTGGAAGAGCTTACAGAGTGCCTTAGGTACCAAGCTGCAGTACAGTATAGCATATCATCCTCAGACGGATGGTCAGTCGGAGAGGACAATTTAGACCCTCGAGGACATGCTAAGAGCTTGTGTACTAGACTTCAAAGGAAGTTGGGAAAATCAACTACACTTGGTGGAATTTGCTTACAACAACAGTTATCAGCAGAGCATCCAGATGGCTCCTTTTGAAGCGTTGTATGGCAGAGTGTGCAGGACACCAGTGTGTTGAGGTGAAGTTGGGGAAAAGAAATCATAGGCCCAGAGTTGGTCCAGCAGTCAATGGATGCTGTGACAGTGATCAGAGGCAGATTAAAGACTGCTTAGAGCAAACAGAAAAGCTACATAGATAAGCGCCAAAGATCGTTGGAATTCTAAAATGGTGATCATGTTTTTCTGAAAGTGTCACTAATGAGGGGAACTTCACGCTTTGGCAAGAAAGGGAAATTGAGTCCAAGGTACATAGGCCTGTTTGAAATTCTTTAGAGAATTGGGACCCTAACGTATCGTCTTGCGTTGCCGCCGAGATTGGCGCAAGTGCACGATGTCTTTCACGTGTCAATGTTGAGGAAGTACGAGCCTAACCCAACCCACGTGCTTAATTTTGAAGAATTAGACGTGGATGACCGAGTATCATACGTTGAAAGCCCAGTTCAGATCGTGGACAGGAAAGAGCAAGTTCTGCGTACAAATACGATCCCATTGGTCAAAGTGGTCTGGCAACACCACGGTACTGAAAGAGTAACATGGGAGACTAAAAAAAGTCGATGAGACAGTTGTACCCCCACCTTTTTGCTTAAGTACTATAATAGTTTAAATTTTGAGGACGAAATTTTTATAAGAGGTGAAGAGTTGTGACATCTCAGATTTTCAATTCTGTTTTTCATTGAATAAATTGGGCATTTCATCGACATGTCTATAGGGCTGTTCTCAGAGCTGATCACTCTCAAGATAACTAGACTATCTAGGGAAGTCATTAAGGAATTTTAATGCAATAGACTTGAGAATTCGACTAGGAATCGACTATTCGACTGTGGTCATCTCTAGAGGCCATTACGGCACAGTTAAAAATCAATTTGAGATTAGAGATAGGTCAGTTCGACTGAGATGTGTGGCTAAACGTGAGTGACTCCACTAAATTTGAAAATTCTCATTGGCCAACACTAGACTAATTTTTTTATCGTTTTGGTACCTTGTGTCCGTATTTGAATTCTCGAGATTTTCACAACAACCAAGAGTTGCCAATGTGTCGAGTGGGTTCATTATGGCTCGAAGAAAATCAACCATGGGTCATTTGTACTAAATATTTCTGAAAGTTACTCGGTAGCCTAGGTCACGCTAAAAACTCGCCTGAGTGAAATTAACAGCGAATTTGAGTCCGATTTCAGAAATTGAAAGTTCTGTCATGTCACAAGTCATTTTAGGAACCTCAACTTAGTTTCAAAATATTTTTTTGTAAACCGAGACTTTTTGGGAAAAGTCAGCATAGGGCCGTTTTTGTCCAGAAAAAGTCAATGACCATTTTTTTCACAAAATTGGGAAGCAAGTGGGATCAATTGGTGAGGAAAAATACCAATTGGATCCATGTGGTGTCAATTGATCTTATTGAGGCCAAATTATGTTGAATTGAGTAAGAACAAGTTTCCAATTGGTGAGGAATTCAAGCAAATTCGTATCTCCCCTTTGCTTATAGTTTTTGGACCATCTCAAGGGTTGCAAGAAGAGCCTTGGTGGCTGATTTGAGGCCAAGGACCAGTTGGTGGATGAGGATGGTCAAGGGGACCAAGAGTTGGAAAAATAAGGCCATGGTAGGGCCCTTGTTCCCTCTCTCCATTAAGCTACCATCCACAGCTCCCTTAGCCCCCTCCTTGCCATTTTCGTAACCCAGCAACCAGCAGAAGATCAGCCGTGAAGCTCCTCACCAGAACGTCGTCCATCGCTCGCGCGCCTCGCCGCCCGTACGCGTGTGCCCGCCTTACTGTGCCCAACTCGCCGTCGTCCTTGGCTATTCGAGAGCTGTCTAGCTCGTCCCTGCCGCCATGAGCTGCTGCTAGCCAGCCTTCAACCTCCATGAGTCCCCGCTTGAACCTAATTTGGTCTCTTTAGCCTTTCCTGGTCCATTGTTGCTTCACCCAAGCCTTCAGCTTGTCTTACCAGGCAAGATCAGAATAGAAAAGTGTGGATCTTGTGGTTGCTATGAGGCCCGTTTTGAGGTTATTCTTGGCCCCAAAAGTTAGGCCCGCTTTGGAGAAGTGAGCCCTGCCGTGTCCCCATCGTTTTGCACCAACCGGACCGCTGAGAAAGTGAGTTTAACTCACTACTCCTCGCTAAGTAGGTTAATCATGCTTAGGGGTTGATTAGTTTAGACTAAGATGGATTAGGTGGTTAGATTATATTAGATTAGTGAATTTAATTAATTGCTAATGCATGTTAGGTGGTTAGTTAGTGTAATTAGTGAGTAAACACGTTCTATTATTTATTTAACGAACCTCAAAATTTTTCCGGGTCCGTTTCGATGTCCAATTAGGCATTACGGGCCTAAGTTGGTTTTATTGACATTTATTTAATATTTTTCGTAATTATTTATTTATTTATTTATTTTTCGGAAATTAGACCGAGGATAGCCAGTGACCAGAATTTTATGCTGGTTATTGTGATGCAATCTGTTTATTTATTTGAGTTTTAATTTGTACTAATTTTGCATGATTGTGATTTTAGGATTTTATTCCTAAATTGATTTAATTTTAATAATTGATTGGAAATTAACCGAGCGTCGATTTACAACGCCAAAAATATTTTGGTGGACCATATAAAATGGTGGGAATTGTGGAAGTGAAATTATGATATTTTGGTTAAGGCCGACTGTGTACCCACACACGGCTATTTTTATCGGGTATGATAAAAATGATGAATTGATTGTATAGTTTGGTGGTATACTATATTGGTCAATGAGCCCTAATTTATCAGCTTTGGGCGAGCATATATACAATATACTATATTATCAGCTTTGGGCGAGCTATACTATCTATTTTCAGCTTTGGGTGAGCAGTCCTGAATTAGTAGGACCTTATAGATAATATTAAATGTACTGACCAGGGGAAGGTGTGGTGACATGTAATCGACTAAGTCGATTGATCAATGATTCAATCTGATTGAATTGGATAGAGTAGTTTGTCAGTATTTATTGATTCAACTGACTTGTGGGAAAAAACTGAGGCCAAGGTAAGTCCTCTAACCCGTGTTGTGCTTAGGCAGCTCTTAGGGTGTATTTGCTTCCTAATCAAGTTTTAGAAGGGTATTACTCACTGACACGTAGTCTCATCCCGTTATGGGACAACATTTCAGGTCCATAGAAGGAAGCACCTTTAGCTCCTCCCGAGCATTTTGGTATACCGGAGGAAATCACTGATATAGGTTATCACATTCCGATACATTATTACCCTGAAGGCTTAGAATATGTACCGGTGATCTCCACCATCTAGGTTGATGTGGGTGAACCCCGAAAGGTGCCCCACAAATACCGATTGTGGTATTGCCACTATAACGATGGACGAAGGGTGGGCCTTGTACCGAAATATGATGTGCCTCTATACGTTTTAGAGGTAGCATTCGGGAAGGGGATAGCAGATCCTAAGGATGGATCGGTGATGGATGCAAAGGATCCCAAGCTTGGTGATGATCCTGACTCTCCGAAGTGCTCAGCAATGGGCTCCAGCTGGAGCATGGAAGAATGAGAGATCGTCGAGGAAGAAGAGGACCTGGAGGAGGATCCAGAGGAGGATCCAGGAGAGGATTGAAACCCCATCCCTGCCTTCAGACTTTACTTTCTGAGCTAGTTCAATTAGGACCTTACTTAGTAGTTTGCCTTGTATATATATATGCATTATGGTTTGCATTGTATATAAGTGTGGTTATTTTTAAAGTTTGAAATTTGGTCCTACTTTCCTATCCCATTGTTTTATTATCTGGGGATATTATATGCTTCCACATGCGTATTAAAATGAAAGGGTCGGCTATGCGTCCTGGAACGTCACTATTTAATCGACCAGTGAGGGATGCGCGTGCGCTTGAGGATCGGAATGTGACAATATGGGCTCTTGTCTTAAACGATATTAATACTCTAATTAATGCCAGCGGAGCTAGTGAAAAAAATGTGCTTCATTCTATTGTTGTGCTCGTAATTTTATTGGACGTGATCAGGAAAAAGGAGGTTGCACTGTCTTAGTAAGTTTTGCAGGTTCTCCTCAAATATCTGTCTCTGAAGGTTAGAAAGTCATGAACATTAACAGCGAACCCATCCATGAACAAAATGTAGAAAACTGACCAGCGAATACTCAAGTGTAGATTTTTCCATGTAAGTCATGATTAAAGAGTATGCTTTAGATTTCAACCTAATGTTCTTGAGATGAGTATTATCTTGTATGGTTGTCGGCTGACATCTATGATCTTTTTAACTAAATCCTTTATATGTTATCCTTATTATATTTGAAATTCACTTATTGGAAGTGAGATAGAATTCTTAGTCATTCCCATTAATTTAGTAAGTTATACATCATTAGTGTTATAGTATTCTTAAATCTCTCGTTCATGCTCATTAATGTATCTTTCTAGAGAATTTGATAGGAGTATTCAGGGAAGAAAGAGGGGACAAATCCCTAAAGCATATAAACTCCTCTTCCTTTACACGATGATATAAATGTGCGCGCTCTCGTTTTTCCTTCGACTGGTTAGAGAGCAGACATATTGTTTGTAAAGAAAAATGGTTAAGAAAATAAGTAAAGGAAAAATAACGTCGGCAATTTTGATTTATTTTAGAATGACATTTCTCATTTATTGGGGATTGAAATTATTTAAATTTGATATTAGAAAGTGTAAGTGAAATTGAGGAAGCACCTGGAAATTATCTCGATAACTTTCTATTAGGGTGTCACTATTAATTAATGACGAAATTAATAAATTGCATGTACTTTAATGGAAGTTTTAAAGTCAAAGTTTGAACTTGAAATTTTATATACAATTCACTTTATGTAGCGTAGAAATACGAGAGCAAATTGATATTATTTCAACTGAGTTGGTTAGATGCAATATCTGTGATCCCCGCTTTTCTACTTGTAGGGAACGGAAAAGATTGAAGCCTTTTGTTTTGAAAAGGGCAACTCAACAAAAATTGCTGACATAGAAGATTGCTATTATATAAATGATCAAGGCAGCCGCATATTTACAAGCTGAGCAATTTAAAAAGTTACCGAGCTTGAGGTTCCTTCACATGAGTGATGTGAATCTTTTTGGAGATTTTCATACAATATTGCCTCAGTAAAGATCGCTCAGATGAGGGAATTGTTCCCCTACTTTTGCGGCAAACGACTTTCATGCTGGAGAATTAGTCATACTCGATTTGTCTGTAAGCTCGATTTCAGATTATTGGCGTGGAGGGAATTCAATTATGGTATGACATAAAGACACATTCTTTTTTCATTTCTTCAGAGCAAAGCAACTTTGGACCAGTTTTGTGATACACCAAAGCGTTCAACCATGAAATGACTGTTCGACAATAAGGATCGATGTAAATGATCACTTGTCATCACAAGTTGATCATGGACGAATATAGATTGATTTAGCTCGTGTATATACTAGTCGTAGGTGACTTGGCACAGTCACTATACCGTTTGTGAACAACCCTAATTCGATTTTACGTGATTGTGAGCCCAGACAAGTTGATTGATCCTACATAATTACATAACAATCGAAAGGTCATTCATGGATCAAACATGCTCAATCATAAGTCAGGCGTAGAACTCTGGACAGGCACTGGACTCAGTTCAAGTCTAGTTGCACGAGCACCATCGATGCTGTTTAGTTAGCATAGGTCACGATGGCCCATTCCCAAATGAAATTTAGTCACAAACCCGATCCAATTACGGGTGTCGATCGTAGGTGATCTCAAGTTATTCCCGTTCCGTTAAGATAGTGGTTATATAGCCCCTTTTTCTTTTTCTTTTTATATTCCATCCTCTTGAATTTGGATCAAATGAGAGCGAATTTGCAAATCAATAGGACCCCCTCTTTCACGCCTAAATAGGATAAACTTGCGAGGCAAGTTGTTTGGCAAGGCTTAGACCTATTCTAAGAATTTTGGAAGTTAGCACATTAGTGCATTAATTAGAAACATGTGCTAATTTTGGGACTTAGACTTTAATAACCCTAGAGGTGAGATTAACTTAACTTCTTGAGATTAAATTAAGATGAGACAAATTTTTGGAGACCAATCAAGGAGGATGGGTGCCCAATTAGGAGGAATAGAGGAGACTTGGACCACTTGGTTTGTGTAACAATTCTAGTTCTCTTGCAATTAAGTACATTATTGGCCAAGTAAGGTTAAAAGACAAGCTAAGGACCAAAAAAAAAAAAAAAGGTTAAAAGACAAGCTTGGGCAATGAGTGGTAAAGATTCACTCTTGCCAAGCAAGCCAAGAAGCCATCATGGGGTAAGGACAATAATTTAGTCACGTTTAATGCTTGATGGACATCTTTCTTTCACTTTCATCTCCTTCTTCCTTAATTCTTCCTTCTTTCCTCTCATTTTTTTCTCTCCCTCCCCCTTTGCCAACCCCCTCCCTCTCCTTCCTCTCTCTCACGCCTCTCTCCTCCTTCCTTTCTCTCCCTCTCAATCACCACCTCACAGTCGCTGCAGCCGCTGTGCCATCTTCGTCCTCATGCCGTCTCACCACTCGCTATCGCTCACTGTCTTGAGCCACCGTCCTCACACCACCGTGCCGTGCCATGAGCCTCGAGCCACTACCAACCGCCCTTTTGTTCTTGTCCCGGTTGTTAGTAAATGAATCCCTTAAACTCCGGCTAGGTCATTATGTTACATGGCTCATATCTATATTGGGTTTGCTTGTTTTTGGAATTAGGATTAAGCTATCCTAGAGAGGTCGGAACCGTGTATTAATTTTGTATGGTTTGCTCATGAGATTGCTTGGGTTAGGAGGATTAAGATAAATAAAAATGGCCTAGGTTATGGTCAAGGTTGCTTAATTCGTTATTGTTATTGGAAACAACCCTTTTACATTCACCTTTGGGTTTGGTTTCTAGAAATCACTGTTCTATTGCATAATACGGTTATGTTGTAATTTAGGATGAGACCTTTAAAAACCTTGTTATTGTTGGATGTGATTATTCTATGTAGAAATGTTGTATGTGTGGTCATCTAAGTTATTTATGTATATGTATGTTCATAGTCCATGGTTGATGTATGAGAACACCCCAAGCCTCCGAGCAAGATTTGCAATGGTTCCTGGACGTGTATGAAAGCATGCCGGGCCAAGTCTCTCTCATGGTTCGGTGATATTGAAGCATATCGTCCGATCGAGTTTAACTTAGGCTGGTACTCAATAGGCTGGTACTCAAACGTAACGGTTCAAGCCACGATTCTCATTTTGTGCTCGGCATATTTTATCAATGTATTTTCCGATAGACCATGAGTTACACATTGCTTGGCATGTCCTTGGAGCACTCATGCATTGGATTAAAATGGAAGATAAAACTGGTTGTGTGTTTAATCCACATGGTCACACGAAGGATTCCGTCACTGAAGGATTTCGGGGGATACTGCCATCGGGAGACATTGAGGGATGATGCTCAATAGAATTCGAATGATGTTCTTGGTGATGGTTACGGAATGATGCCCAAAAGGATGTCCAACAAAGGTTTAGATACTGTGTTCAATTGGGTGAGACAATGTCTCGGATATTTCCAAAAGAGCCATAGGGTTTCAGCTATGTGTGGTTAATAACTGGACTCGAGATAGCATAATATTACGGGGTATTATGGGTGCGCATGATAAAATTTCTAGAACAGAAATTGAAATATGGCCAGAAATTGATTTCTCAATTTCTATTTCAAAAATTGATTTCTCAATTTCTATTTCAGAAATTGAGAAATTAAAAATTTTAAATTCTAATTTCTTCTTCAAATCTATTTCTGGAATAGAAATCTGTTCCAAAAATAGAAAAATCAAATTGTGTTACCAAACGGATTTCTGTTCCAAACCTGTTCCGGGGAACAGAGAAATAGAAAAATAGATAAGTATAAATTTTATCATGCGCTTGAGGGCTTAAGCATGTGCAAGGCATTTAATTGTTATGTGCATACTTTGGAAGTAGCTATATGGCTCATGCATGTTTATATGGCATTATATGAGATGTGCGAGACACGTGGATAATTTCATTGTCATTTTTAGTGACTTGGAAAACACGTGCATGTTATAAATACTGTTAGTTGTGACATGAGAGACACATGGATGTTTTGGAAGTGATTATTAGAGTCTCGAAGGCCATGGTAATATTTTAGATGCTAATATTCGATACATGAGAATATTATTGGCCATTAATTGCACTATATGTAGCACATGTGGATTTTTATGCTATGATTTAGGACTCGAGGGACTCATGTATGATGATGAAGAGATTAATTGGCATGTTTAGAAATTTTATAAATATGAGATACCTCATAGATTTTTTATAGGACAGATGTTTAGTTAGAGGATGAGTATCCCTCATATTCATAGTCTAGGCAAAGCAAAGACTTTGTTATTGATTTGCCATCGACACGTGGGCATAGCGGTCATATGTTCTGAAACAAGACATCCGCCTAAACGAGATTTAAGTGACTTTGTTATTGTTTTAACCCATGTTTGGACAGACATTTGATATTTTTGTTCCATTTTTTATATTTGGAATCTGAACTTAGCCTCTTAATAAAAATTGCTTGTCATTATGTTGGCTATGTTGTGTATAAATTTGATGATTTTTAGACATGTTTTAATAGGAAAAATTCTCGTGACATTAGCTGAATGTCCTGTTGTTTTGACAAATTTCTGATGTGTTGTTGCTTATTGTTTTATTTTTGTAAAATCACGTATAAATTATATAAGAAAACTTCCTTCACAAAAGTTGTTCATCATCATGTCATGATTGTTAGGGAATTTTTTCATTGCCAAATTATTATTAGGTATTGCCCAATTTTGCTGTCTTTACACCTTTATTTTGAAATTTCCTAATATAAACATGATTGTGATTCTTTAGCTATACTTTTAGTTTAGTTTGTGTATGAAATTAACACATACCATATTCATGAAAATTGTTCTAAATGTCTTGATCTTCGTTGTTAAACAATCGGCCTTTTCAAATTGCATCTTTCAAAAAACTGCTTTGGTACATGTGATGTTTCTCGATAACAATTTATGAAAATGTTCTTCTCCAAAACTCGATTTGGCTTAAGGAAAAATCATGGTTTTGACCATATTCAAAATGCTTGCAATGCTTGTGAGTGCATTTATGCAAGCACCGGGCTAGCCTTGGCAATTGAACGTGTTCCATAGCCTAAATATTCCTTAATCATAAATATTTTCAAACCTTTTTAAAAAAATATCACGAAAATCACAGTTTGAATTGTATTCAAAATGCCTACGATACTTGTGAGTTAATTTATGCGAGCCCCGGGCTAGCCTTGGCAATTGAATGCCTTTCATAGCTGAGACGTCACTTTTGTGAAAGCTAGTACGAGCACCTAGAGGAGGTGAATAGGTACAAAAACATATTTTCCAGAGAGAAGTGTGCAACTCTAATTAACAATAGATTATGAAAAGGAAATTAGACTCTTGTAAGCAAACCGAGTTACGATCAAAGTAAAAGAGCTTAGGGAAGAGAATAAGAATACAAGATTTATAGTGGTTCGGCTTAGTCCAAGCCTACGTTCACTCTTCCGCACTGACAGCCCATTGGCTGGATTTCACTATGAATCAAAAGAGTTGTTATAGTGAAGCTCTTCCTTGATTCCACAGTGTAGAGATTCTGCTACATTTTTCTCAAGGTCTCACACAAATAAGAACTCTCTTTTGTGTACAAGATTTCGCTCAACAAATGAATTGACTAAGAATGAGGAGTTTCAGACTATGGAATTCTTCTATCGCACACACACTCAAATAACTGGAACATTTTCCTTATATACTCCTTCATATCATCACACCTATTGACACTTACCAAAGGAATTCTTCCAATCTACCCATTGGACAAAATCTATCAGGGAGATTTCGAGTTATTTAAGGAATATGTCGATAGCCCACCAATCATGTTCACCCATACAATCAGAAACTAGATTTCCATAAGTAGAACCTTCCAAGTATGCTTTGACATTTAACGGATCCAAAATCCCTGAATTAATCTCAATTTGAATAATGGATTCCGTATGCTATATCTAGCCAAAAAATCTTCTTCAGTCGATAGAATCAGATCCTTAATGAAATACTCAGTTCTGGATAAGCCTTCTTCGATGGTCTGGAAACTGTCAATGAGGATAGACTTTGAGTCTTGAGTGTGGCAGTCAGGAGGTCTTCAGACTTTGATGGAAGAGTTTGCACGTCTTTAGACTGAACTGATGGAAACGTTTTGTCAACTTCAAAACACTTCAAGGAAGTTTTCTCCAACAACTTTGTCTCAAAACTTTTCATGTATGATTTTGAAATATTTTTTGAAATATCACATGTACCATTCATACATATAATCCTATCATGCACTAGAAATTGCCTATGTTTGTGATTGGCGCGTGCCCTTGGTAATAAGTGACCCGCCGACTGTTCACTTTCTTGCTTGATTGGTTGAGAAACGATGTTCAAAAGACCTACGTGCATGTTTAAATTTTTGTAATGCATGTGATTTTTAGATGAATGGTAGGGTCAATGCATGATATCGAGGAAAAACCCTAAGATCACATAAATCGCTTGATTACGAGACTTATTAGTGTTATTGGCCATGCGAGAATACAATTGGTCAATAATTGTTATAAGTCACAAGAAAATGGATTGGGTAGGTATCTTAGTGGGACCCTCGCATGAAAGACAAAGACTAACCCCAAGGCCCTAAAATTTGACTTTCGTATTGCACTTCCTTAAATGATTGATCTCGACATGATGTCTTATTTTTTATTGTTTTGATGTGTATGCTTGTTTCTTTTCATTATATGCACCTAGTTATAAGTTTATTAGATTAGGTTTAGATTAGGACCTCGAAGACGGAAAAAGCGCGAAGACGGTGGAGGTCGATGTCCATTCTGACCATTATCATGTCCTATTCATTTCCCCGACATATGTCTCAAATTCCATTTGTTGTTTAAAACCCAACGAGTTGCGAGTTTTCTCTCTTTCTTTTATATTTTTTCAATTGTGTTTCTCTTTTATATTTTCTAGGATTGCATAGTAGATTTACTGCTTTCCTTGATTGTTTACTTCTGTCTTATAATTTCAATTCCATTGATTGCTTTCTTTTCTTGTTTTTCTAGAAATAGAATAGAATGAAAATAACCAACCATGCATGATCGCTTAGTTTATGACTAATGATCTCGGAAATGTAAAAAAAAAAATGCATAGACATGTTAGGGAAACATGACATACTGTTGTTGTGACCTCTTTTTTTCTTCGGCGCCCAATCAGGGCGGGCACCTTGCGGAGCCTAATGGTTTGGCTATGTCTATTAGGTTTAGCTCGGACTCTCCCAAGTCCACCAATTCAAGACTTAATAGTCCAAGTTTTAATTGATTTTAAAACAGAGTCGCCACTAATTGGTTTGGGGTGGGTCAATTAGAAACCCAAGTGAAGTATCAGGAGAAATACTCACTCCTGTGCAACCAGAGAAATTAAGATCGGGGACTTGATTACACTAATTAAATCACTAATGCCCTTTTGGTACATAATCTTTGTTTAAACCCAAAGGCTTTTTGGATTTTTGAGGGATTTTCCATGCATTTGAGGAGGAAAAACATTTTTTTGTATTTTTCTCATATTTTTCTTATTTTTTGAACATAAAAAGCATTTTTGGGATTTTTGATCCTTTGGAAAATATAAATCATTTTGGCTCTTTTTTTTTTAACTTTTTTGGAGGGAGAAGTACACTATTAGTGCCATAAGTTGTGTACGGCGCTCACTTTGGTGCCAAAAGTTTTCGTCGGATCACTTAAGTACCAAATCAGAGGAAAAACGATCACTTTGGTGCCTCCGGCGAAAAATTCAGGCCAAAAAATGACGTGGCTTTTTTAATTAAAAATTTTATATGATTGTCAATTTTTTTTTTTTAGAAAATCAGTCCATGTGGACTTTCTCAGCTGCTGTCCTATGAAGAAGAAAGAAAAAATTGGCATTTTTTTATAATCTCTCCTCCGTTACCCTTTGCAACAATGGTGTCCACCCTCTCCTTCACCGGAACACCTCTAATCCCTCTTGCTTGAAATACCCATTCGGTCATCCCCTCTCTCCAAGTTCGACCTCTGCCCCTCCTTCATCATTGCCACCACTTGTCACCACCAGATCTGGTCGAGCACCTTCACCAGAACGCCTTTAATCCCTCTTGCTTGAAAAACCCGTCTTGTCATCCCCTCTCTCCAAGCTCAACCTCTGCCCCTCCTCCATTGTTGCCACCAGTTGTCACCACCAAATTTGGTCGAGCAATACCGACGCTTGCAAACCACTCGTCCATGATCTTTTGCTCTTCACGTTGATCTAACTTTCATTTGCTGCCAACAATAGGGATTAGAGGAATTCTGACTTCCATGATCTTCTGCTCTTCACGTCGATCTAGCACAAAACAGGGAGTGCGAGGCATGCTCTGTTTTTTTTTTTTTTTGGTAGAAGCGAGGCATGCTCTGTTTTACTCTACTTTGCAACCAAAAGATATGAAGTGATGAAATTGCTCCTAAAATCTATTCGTTCACTTTAATGACCGCCGATGGTGATAACTGAACTTTCTATCCTTGATCTAGTCACAGATTGCAACTCCATCATCGTCCATAAACCAGACAACGTTTGACACCCTGTTTTGTTCTGTTGAAACCAAAGTTGAAGTTGAGGTTTGATCTTCTCTGTTCTCCAGAAGGGGTGGGACAAGCACTTACGATGGCGGAGGTCAAGATGACCAAGTGGAGTAGCTTCTTTGTGGCTTGTCGCCGGCAAGTTTCCAAAGCATGGCAGATCAAGTTGGGAGGATTCATTCAATGGCCGCTTAGGGTTTGAAATTGGGGATTTCTTTTAATTTGGCAAATTAGGGTTCTTATTTGAGGGGAAATGCAACTAGAAGACGTTGTTTCTTGCTTTAGATGCTAACTGGACTCTCCGGCGAGCCACATCAGCATAAGAAATTAATAAATAAAAAAAAGGTCACGTTGGATTTCCGGCCGATCGGATCGGCGTTGACACCGAAATAATCATTTTTCAAAATTTTTAGCACTTAAGTGATCCGATGGAAACTTTTGGCACCAAAATGAGCGTTGTACACAATTTATAGCACCGATAGTGTACTTCTCCCCTTTTTGGATTTTTTGGGAAAATATGGATATTTTTTATTTTTTTGATTTTCTAGAAATTAAATTATTTTTTATTTTAATTTATTATAATATTTAAAAATGACCTGGGTTAGGTTACGGGTTGGGTCTGACCCGGGCCGTCCACGCAAGACCCGGACGGGCCTGCAACGCAAGCCCAGCCCGGGGTTTTTGTTTTTGTTTTTTTTTTCTTTTTTTAAAAACAAGCCCAACCCAAATAGACCTATTTTCTAAAAAGGGTCCATCCCACGCGGATGGCCCAAGCTAGCCGGAACCCTACATGGGTGAGGTGCGACCGACCCGGCTCTGACCACGTTTCCAGCCGCTTAAGTCTCGCAAAACCATACCTAGTTTCGCGAACCACACCTGACCCAGCTCAACCCGATGTAGGGTCGCTGTCTTCTCCATCTATTTGTGGCACCCCTGGAGGGGCCGGGGACGTCACTAGACAATAGCGCAACGCTTGACAACAGCAGCAACATAGCGGACGGTGGTGTGGCATTCGACGGCGACAAAGCCGCTCTCCTCGATCGAGGGTTAAGGTTTCGTAGAGGGGGCGATGGTGACGATGATGATAGGTAAGGGCGACGGCCAAGGTTTCGGGCAACGGTGACGGCCAAGCAAGGCTGATACCTATTTGTGGAGAGGGCCCGACACAACGGCGTGGAGAATGGTGACGGTAGGGAGCGGCGAACGAGACGGGGCAGTGACAGCGGGCCCCTCAACCTCCAGATCTGGTGCGACTTGGGTGAATTGATCGCCGCAATGGCATCGGAACGGTGGCAAAACAGCAGCTGCGTTGGCGACGGCGAGTCTTCTCCCTTCGGATCTGGCCCTCCGCCCTCCAATTCCTCTCTTGCTCAGCCTCCACACACTCGGATCTCTCTCCCTCAGGCTCACTTCTCCGACTAGATCCAAGATCTCCGGCGGCTTGTCTTCGGGCCTCCCCTGAAGTCTCTCAGGGGAAGCTGTCGAAGCTCACCGTCAGTGATCTCCTCTTCGCCGTCTGTGCGGGTGTGTGTTTCGATAGAGGTGGTGCCCTGCTATTTATAGGCGAGGGGGCGGCCAACCGACGGAGCTTTGATCGCCAGTTCTCGCACACCGAACAGCCTCCGCAGGCCGAATCGGCGTCCCATCCACCGAGGTGGCTCTAGCTAGGCCGCCTTGCATTAAAGACACGTCCACTCCATTGTACACTGCTGTCTCCCTCTCCATTCCGATGTCACGCGCATCCTCGTCTCCAACACGTGCTGCTTATCCGGTTGGGGAAGAAGACAGAGGGGCAGAAAGGGGGGCCGGGCTGAGTCGCGTGGGCTGGGCCATGGGGGCCCATGCAAGGGAAAGAATAGGGGGCTGCTTTTTCTTTTTCTTTTTCTTGTTTTATTTGTATTTGTGTGGTTTTTATTATTATTATTTATTATTCGAAAAAAAAAGGAAAAATAAAAGAAATTAAGGCCTAATTAAAAACCTAATCAAAATTTAGGTATCAACAACTGCCGCTCTTTAAAGGTGAGCTCACAGAGGTTGCATTCAACAATAAACTGATACCTAAATTTTGTCTATGCATATGCAATATATTATATCTTATTTGGGACCTAGTGTCCTATGCAAAAAAAAATGAGCAATATAACATTACACATACTAAGATAGATAAGAAGATACATGTAGTTACTTACCGAGAATGAGTGAGATAGGGTGTGAACCCCGAGTTTTGGCAAGTATCAAGGTGTTATCTTACCTGTTGCGTGAGGAGGTTGCTTCTCTAAGACTCGAACCATTTTTCGGTTGTCTATTAAAGCAATAAGTGATTTGTTTAGGACCTGAACCTTTCTTCGGTCGCCTTGACGGGGAATCGCTTTTCCAGGACCCAAACTTTTATTCGGTCACCTGTTAGAGCAATAAGTGATTTGTCTAGGACTCGAACCTTTCTTCGGTCGCCTTGACGGAGAATCGCTTTTCCAAGACCCAAACTTTTCTTCGATCACCTATTAGAGCAATAAGTGATTTGTCTAGGACCCAAACCTTTCTTCGGTCGCCTTGACGGGGAATCGCTTTTCCAAGACCCAAACCTTTCTTTGGTTGCCTGTTAGAGCAATAAGTTGTTTGTCTAAGACCCGAACCTTTCTTCGGTCGCCTTGACGGGGGATCGCTTTTTCAAGACCCAAACCTTTCTTCGATCGCCTGTTAAAGTAATAAGTTGTTTACCCGACCTTTCTCAAGGGGATGCGCTAACCTTTCTCAAAACATCTATATGGTGGGGTGCCTAAATGTTCGCAAGTGTTGAAGGAGTACTTGGTAGATGAAATATCGAGGGCGTACTTGAGATATTCGTGAAAATCTCTCACCTCCTAATATGTGGGAATATCAAGGATAGGCCTCGCATATTCGTGAAGGTCTCCCACCTCTTAGCAATTGGAAATATCAAGGACGTACCTTGGATATTTATGAAGGTCTCCCACCTCCTGGCAATTGGGAATATCGAGGACGTTCCTTGCATATTCATGAAGGTCTCTCACCTCCCGGTAATAGGGAATATTGAGGACATACCTTGGATATTCATGAAGGTCTCCTACCTCCTGGTAATTGGGAATATCGAGGACATGGCTTGCATATTCATGAAGGTCTCTCACCTCCTGGTAATGGGGAATATCAAGGACATACCTTGGATATTCATGAAGGTCTCCCACCTTCTGGTAAATGGGAATATCGAGGACGTGCCTCGCATATTCATGAAGATCTCCCACCTCCTGGTAATTGGGAATATTGAGGATGTACCTTGAATATTCATGAAGGTCTCTCACCTTCTGGTTATGGGGAATATCGAGGATGTACCTTGGATATTCATGAAGGTCTCCCACCTCCTGGTAAATGAGAATATCAAGGACGTGCCACATATTCATGAAGGTCTCACACCACCTGGTAATTGAGAATATCAAGGACGTACCTTGGATATTCATGAAGGTCTCCCACCTCCTGGCAATCGGGAATATTGAGGACGTGCCTTGCATATTCGTGAAGGCCTCTCACCTCTTGGTAATTGAGAATTTGAATGTAGCATGAGGCTTACCTAAATGGCCGCAAGCTCACAGGTGTACAAAGTAGTGGAATACAGATATTTAATGATATGATCAGGGATCACTCAGCTGGTCCAAGTGTAAGAAAGCATACCTGGATAATTGCAGGCACATAACGTGGTGGAATACTTGAACGGCTGCTAGTATTCAATGACAATTTTGAGGACAACTCGGAAACTGAGTACCTAGACAATGGAAGGCACTCAAAGGTAGTGGGATACTTGGTCAGTTGCAAGCATCCTAGCAGTGAAGACAACTCGAACAAGTGGAGTGTCAAGAAAAGGGAGTATTCGAATAGTGGCCGGTACTCAAAGACAAGGGGATACCTGGAAGGTCGCAAGCATATAAACTCAGGAGATGACTCAAATCGGTCGAGTGTCAAGAAGAGAGTACCCAGACAGTGGTGGGTTTTCAAAGACAAGAGAATAGGGGTAAGCTTATTTGATGATATCTCTGCTCTTTGCTATTTGCACAATATGCACATATGATTGTATATGTTGTAAATTCATAAGTTCAAATGGGATTCATGCATAATAATTTTATCAATTTTGCATCATCTGAGTTCCATTGGGGAAAATTTTGAAAGACAACCTTCATTTCGAATGTAGATGTCTTGAGAATGCTAGATGAGAGACTTTCAGTCTGAAATGACTTTCCGCTCACTCTCATGGGAAAGGTTGTTTTTTCCTGACCATTGATGCAGGATTTATGAGGACCACACTATCTCACTGTCATCATGTTAGCAAGGGTCCAAGTATTCTCGTAAGTGGTACGACTTTACCAATGTGAGAGGTCTTTGTTAAGACCGTAATGTAGGCTTGGTTGTTGGCTCATCAATGGGGACCATCACGGTCAAGGCTTATGAATGGAACGTTGTATGATCATCTCCGGGTTTACAAGTCAGGAACCGTACGAAAAGAGATAGAATAGTCTTGCTCATACTTCTTCGAGCGATGCTTATAGACATATGAAATCCTATGTTAATTGAAGTGCCCTAGTTTGAAGAGACCTTTACAATGGGACCGCAATGTAAGCTTGACTTATGTTAAAAAAGGGTGAGAGCTGGTGATTGCCTTGGCATTTGTCACCGGTCTTTCTTCTCACTGTCAAAAAGAGGCTCTATTAATTGAGCCACAACAGCAACTTCTCTTGGGAATACAAATGGATGTCTTTTTGTTTGGGGCATCGTCCTTGCTTTTAACAGACACATTGATTTTTCATGCCCCTAGTTTTTATTCCAATTTTTCATTCATGGGCATAGACCTCGCTTTTACTAGGTACACTGATTTTTTATGCACATAGTTTTTTTATTTTTGTTGTATGAGGAACCGGCCTAGGCAAGTTCAAAAAAAACACTATTGTTAGACTCTTGAGTCTTCTCTTCAGTTGGCATTCCGAATCATGCTGCTTGAATGGCAGTAACTTCTATTTATCCTCTATGTAAGGGTGAAATTACAAACTCAATTGGGTTATACAATGAATACAAGTGTGTAGGGAAGGAATTGCTCTTCGTCATTCTAGGACACTTAAATTAACGCGAGTGTTCGTATGCAATAAAGACACCCAAAGATTGATGCAAGTGCGAGCAAGAAAATTTCTATCCCTCTTCTCACCATATGATGCTACTTCGTTTCCAATCTGCCCCAATGCGAGGTGGTTCTTGATGAGAAGAACCCAAAGGGGTGAGCAATGAAATGCCTCTCACTATTTTGGTTGTCGTACCATTCGCAAGAGAACTCTTTACCCTGTAGCCATGAAATCTTCTGCACTCATCTCACAAGTGTATAGATGAGGGACTGTGTGTAGGATATGGCTTGCCTTTCATCATTTTGACGCACCTCATCCGGCATGCTCAATCAATCATATATTCTTCACTTAGCTGTTTATTCTAATAATCCTTATAGAATCAATGATTTAAATAGGCAAAATCATCATGCAAAATCCATTTGGAAAAGGCATGCATCATTTTAAATATGATGGAGTTTGAACTCTCAAAACAAGTGAATGGTTCTGACTCAAAAAAGACCCTGTTGACAATTTTAGGGGTGTTTATTTAACAGAATTGTATTTACAAATACGTTAAATTTTGAACATCAAAAGAGTTATTCACAAAAGGGTATTGATGAATTGCTCCTATTAAGTAGGGAAATGACACAAGAAGGATCAGCTGGGGTTGGGGATCTGATCATTGATTTGATGGGCCTTTTCAATTTTTGCCCCTACAGAAGAGAAGATATAGACGGATCAATCAATAGGGCCAAAATCAAATGTGAGTTGAGGCTATAAGGGTTTCTATCATCTACTTTGGCGATATTCGGGATGTCATTTTGCTTAGGAGAGTTTTTCATGCCTCCTACTGATTTGTTGTCTGTATCTTCGTTGGTCAGGTGATCCTGCACCAAACAAAAAGGATGTGATAGTCATGAACTCTTTTAGGAGTGGAATAACCGGAAGTGATACAACATTAATGGATTGACCAGAGGCATGAGGAGGATATGAAGTCCTACACTTTTCACTTCATCAGGTTACCTACTCTCTCGTAATTTGCAGGTGCAAGAATATATTGTTTTTTAGTTTTTACATATGGCAACTAGTTGCCGCTCCCAAGACTCGAACCCCGGTTACGTCTAGACCACTTCATCCCCCATACCACTAGGCTAAGGTGCCGGTGGTGTCTGTAGGGCACTTCTTTTTTCATTTGACTGAATCAGCTCTTGGATGATACGTCCTTTCATACCAAGGTTAGGTAAATTGATATGAGTCACTTGATTTGCCCAAATTAACCATTAAGCTTGATTCATGAATCCTATGCTTCCTATCAATAGGAGAAAATATGTCAAAAACGAGTTCAGATAGTGAGTATTGGAAACGATACTAAATTATCCTTCCTCGGAGTTTGTATGTGCTAACTCCTAAGAAAATATGTCAAAAACGAGTTCAGATAGTGAGTATTGAAAACGATACTAAATTATCTTTGTCTCGACATAGTTTGACATTTCTTTCCATTGGCCTTCCTCATTCATGGCCATGTATGCATGATTGATGGTTGTTGATTTATCTTCAACGCCTTCCTTCTGTGGATTTTCTTCTGTCTTTGACCGTATGACCATTAGTAGCATTGGGCAAAGTCATGTATTCAAGCTTCTATGGGATCTGCTTTGATTGTCTAGATTTCCTCTCCTCTTTGAAACAAGATAATCCTTTTTGGTTTGCCCCTACTTTCTTGGAAGATTGTCTTTGAACTCAGCGAGTTCACATGATGCGCCACTTCAAATGCCTCCTACTGCACTAAATGAAATGGAAAATAACAGGATTATTTTGACAAAAGCTTTTTGATAACGAAACAAAAGTATATATCTTTGGGAGAGAGAAAGCATGAGGAAGCCCAGTCCTCAATATTCTCCTTGGATGGCATTTTCTTTTCATGGTTGGATAACATCACCGGGTTGGTTTGGGATACCACCTCATGCTTTTAAAACCAAATTTTATAATTGTACATTAGATTATTGGAATGGAAAATGCAACAGTAGCACACTAGTCATGATAAGAAACATGAAATTATAAAAATAAGCAAAACCCATGAAAACTCCCATGAAAATGAGCACCTTGATAGTGTTGGCTTTGAAATCAAGTGTCTTCAAGTTCATCACCTCCAGTAGACTCGAAGTATTCGCATGAGAGAACCACTTCATCGAAGCTACGGAAGTGCAACCCATGCAACCAACAACGATGCTTGCGAGGTAAAGCTCCTATGAACAGCTTTATCATTTCTTCTTCAGCCAGTTTAGGGTAGGTTTGCGTCATAAAAGCCTTCCACTTCCTTGCCTATGCTCGAAAATCCTCTATTGATCTTCTTTTGAAGTGAACCAAGTTCTCGCAAGGCAGCTCAGTTCCAATATGGCTTTGGTACTGATGTAGGAATATGGAAGACAGCTCATTCCAATCCCACATGAGTTTGATATTTGCTATGACGAACCATTGCAATGCAGACCTTGTAAGACTTTCTTGGAAAGCCTGAGTTGTGAATGACATCAAGCTATAGTATTGACTCATTTCAACGTGGAGATATTGCAAGTGGGCCATGGGACAAGTCGTGCCGTTATACTTGCAAAGATTAGGTATCCACATCTCTCTAGGGGTCATGATCCTATGAGTGCAAGACGAGCCTGATGTATCCTAGTTAGGCCATTAATTTTCCCATTGCATATTCGTTGCGATGGTAAACTCTGCTGCTTTAGGGAAGCTAGATTCTCCCAAGTTCATCTCATTGCTTTCTTTCGGGTCAAAATCACCAAACGAGGATAAGACATTTACGTCATCCTCATGGTTAGGTGACAAGCTTAGCAATTGATTGGGAGACAAGTCATGGCGGACAAAGACGAATGCTCCATCTTTTAACAGGCTTTGGATCCACAGGGAATGCTCAAAGTGCGAGTGTGGTGACTCATTGATTGTTAGATTTTGCCTACTTTCAGTGGTAGGCGTTGACTCGAGCTGCTTAGGCTTTCTTTTCTTGACTCTTGGTCCGGACCTTTTGAGTAAGGCTCTTCATTTTGCTAGCTGGACCTTGTCATGGAGAGTGGGAGATGGTGGAGCCTCTCTCCCTAGGTTGATGGGGGTCAGCATTATTTGGACCCTAGCTTTTGTGGTAAGCTTAAGAAGCCGTCCCATCATGCTTCGGCTCTGAGTAGTGTTGACTTCGTCTGCAGGCTCCTTGTCTTTCCTAGTGGGAAGTTTCTCAGTAATAAGATACTGCCCGGTCGTCCATTCATCATGTAAGGTTTCATTGACATCTTCTTCTCCTGTCTATGGGACCATCGGCTCCTCATGCTTCGCGACTATTGGCTTCTCGTGCTCTGCAACCATTGATTCTTCATAGGGCAGGGTGATGTCGGGGCTGATGTCGACATTATACTCTTGACGAAAAGTATCAATTAGTTCCCCCTAGTTTTTAAGGAGATTAATCTTCCTTCCAATGTACCATTGCAAGGTGGGGCCAGTTAGGTTCGATTGGTACGATTGAATTATCCTTCGGACTAGGTAGGCCTACCAGTAGGTCTTTGAGCGAGAGGTATCAACATACCTTTCGCATTCAGGTGCTTTGAGCTCTTCGGGGATTTTAATGCTAGCGTAATTAGACAAGTCCATGGGATCATGCTCTTGTAGCTAGCTCAGCTTCTTTATGATCTTTACAAACTGTCTATTATGTTAGTCGTCTTCTAGCAAATTAGTGGGTGTTACAACGGTGTTTAAAGCGGCTACAAAGTTGGGCTTGGCTTGAGTGGACTCCATTTGCCTCGAGAGTTATCAAAGGACAATGGACATCTGTCTTACGCCGTCTTCAATGTTGGCAAGACGATTTTGTATATCATTTTGATTGGGCCCTATCACGTGAGGCCATTTGCGGGTGGCTAATAGTCGATGATTCATAATTACTCGATCTCGCAAAAACTAAGAATGAGCACGAAAGTAAACAAAAGAGGATTTTATAGACCACAAACTTCTGACATCTATAACTTGAAAAATGACAGAATGAAATACTAAGTATTAAACAAAAGTCCCTAAACAATGGGATAAAACTTTCACGATATAAACATTAAGGGGCACATGACTATCATTTTATAAGCAACGGGAAGCCTTGTTCTTGCGCAAATGTTTGCTTTCTTGGATTGGCTCTGAGACATGTATCCAGCCTATTCCCAAATCCCCTTGCATAAGTTCTACTTGCTAGTGTTGGCTGATCTCGCTGATTGGGTGAGAGATCGATGGCTTCCATTTTGTCGAGATACGATGGTTGTGGATGTAGGACTCAGAGCTGTGGTGGGCTTTTTCTTGTCCCTTAAGCCCTTTAGGTACCACAATTCTTTTGCGATGGCACTTGCTCCATGTTTCCTCGATAATGTTAATCTCGAATGTGTATTCACAACTTTGATCAGTGAAAAGGAGTGGAAAGGACCTTCCTCTTGAAAAGCGGTGGGATCTCCTGAAGGGCTCCATACTATCATGCCACCCGATATGGGAAATAGGAAATGGCGCTGGTGAGGCCGAGCAACGGAATTGGATGGCGGCATTTGTAAGCAAAGCGAGCTCTCTTTTCATGGAACCAACCAGCACACCATTGGAATGCCTCAGGAGCCGGGTCTCTTAGGAAGTTTATCAAATTTAAACAGCTTTGATTGGGAATGTATGGTCCTAAAACCATAAATTTATGTAATGGATTTTCAAAATCATTCGTTTTAGACGATTGCATGAAGTATCGAAATTCACTTAAGTGAGAAAAGAACCAGACTTGTAAAATTTCTAGGGAGACTAGCATGATTTTTTCCGTGTTTTCTTTAAAACAATTAAGAGACAAGAATGTTTCAGTTAAAATCATGTTGACATAATTTTGCACCCTCAAGATCTAATCAACTATCCATGCCATATTTGGACTTATGACGTTTCATTGATGGGGGAAAATGATGAACCCAAAAAAGGCCAAGAAGAAAATCTCACTTTTTTGGGTCATGGGTTGATTTTCAAAATAGGTAGTCAAAAATGCTAACGGGCAGGTATTATGGTTGTTTTCAAGAATTTGTCTTATAACGTGGACTTCAATTCTTAAAAGTCGCACTAACCCACCCAACGGGATAATGCCTGTTGATGGCCTAACAAGCTTTTTCTCGAGAGGCATTCTAGTGATGATGTCGTATTCTTCCAGAGCTGGGGTTAACTCAAACCCACCAAACATAAAAGTAATCATCTTCGAGCACCAGAAATATGCCATGGCCTGTATGACTTCAGGATGAACAGTGATTTGGATTAACGATAGAAGATGACCGACTTTGGCTTTCACGCGCTCCTGGGCATGTCAGTCCAATTGACCCCACCATCTGAAAATCTCTGCTTTGGGAGTGGGAATGAATTGGATATCGTCTTCACCCATTGCATATAAAATGGGACTTAAAAAGCCTACCATAAATTGCCATGGGCCAATAAAAAAGACTGAGTAAAAACAAAGAAATTACTTTGCATTTAAAGAAAAATTGCAAGCACAAAGACATGTGCATGGGATGTGCGGCTCGATTTCTAACTAAGAATGTTTGTTGAAATTAAAAAGGTATCCGTCCATCGCAGTCTCGCGTTAGCAACGTACCCTCTTAACCTCGGCTAGAGAAATTCGGGGAAGAGAAAGGCAACCTCTACAATGCAGTCTCGCGTTCGAAGCCATATCTTTCTTAACACCATCCTAAATATCCTATGGCGGCCCAAGTCCAACGGCTGGGTTGTGTGTGCCATGTATAGTGTTAAAACAGTAAAGCATGCACAACAGTTTATAATCACAAGACACTTTATTTTAATGGAGTAAAAAAAAAGTTACTAACTTGCACAGAAAGAAAACCAAGTCAATAAAGCATTTAAACAAGATTAAAAAAAAAAAAAAAAAGGCCTAAGTCTTCAAGTCCCCAGTGGAGTCGCCAAGCTGTCGCGACCTCTTTTTTCTTTGACGCCCAATCGGGGTGGGCACCTTGCGGAGGCTAATGGTTTGACTATGTCTATTAGGTTTAGCTCGAACTCTCCCAAGTCCACTAATTTACAACTTAAAAGTCCAAGTTTTTAATTGATTTTAAAACGGAGTCGCCACTAATCGGTTTGAGTTGGGTCGATTAGAAACCCAAGCGAAGTATCGGGAGAAATACTCGCTCCTATGCAACCAGAGAAATTAGGATCGGGGACTTGATTACACTAGTTAAATCACTAATGCCCTTTTGGTACCTAATCTTTGTTTAAACCCGAAGCTTTTTGGATTTTTTAGGGATTTTCTATGCATTTGAGAAGGAAAAACATTTTTGTATTTTTCTCATATTTCTCTCATTTTTTGAACATAAAAAGCATTTTTGGGATTTTTGATCTTTTGGAAAATATAAATCATTTTTTTTTTTTTTTTTTGAATTTTTTGGCTTTTTTGGGGAAAATATGGATATTTTTATTTTCTTGATTTTCTTGAAAATAAATTATTTTTTATTAAAATATTATTTTTTATTTTAATATTTAAAAATGACTCGGGTCGGGTTAGGGTTGGGTCCGACCCGGGCCGTCCGCCCAAGACTCAAACGGGCACATGCTTGCGGGCCCGGCCCGAGTTTTTTTTCTTTTTTTTCTTTTTTTAAAAACAAGCCCGACCCAAATAAACCTATTTTCTAAAAAGGGTCCGGCCCACGCACGGATGGCCTAAGCTAGTCGGAACCCTACCCAGGTGAGGTGCGCCCAACTCGGCTCTAACCCAGTTTCCGGCCGCTTAGGTCTCGCGAAACCTTACCCAGTTTTGCAAACCACACCCGACCCGGCTCGACCCAACACAGGGTCGCTGTCTTCTCCATCCGTCTGCGGCACCGATGGAGGGGCTAGGGACATCACCGAACAGCGGCGCAGTGCTTCACGACAGTGGCGATGTAGCAGATGGCGGTGCGGCATTTGATGGCGATGTAGCGGGTCTCCTCGGTCAGGGGTTAGGGTTTCGCAGAAGGGGCGATGGAGACGACGACGACAGGTAGGGGCAACGGCCAGGGTTTCGAGCAACAGTGACGACCAAGCAGGGCTAATACCTGTCTGTGGAGAGGGCCCGGCACGGCGGCGTGGAGAATGGTGACGGCAGGGAGCAGTGGTTGGGATGGGGCAGCAATAATGGGCCCCTCAACCTCCAGATCTAGTGCGGCTTGGGCGAATCGATCGCAGCAACGGCATCAAAACGGTGGCGGAGCAACAGCTATGTCAGCGACGGTGAGTCTTCTCCCTTCAGATCTAGTCCTCAGCCCTTCGATTCCTCTCTCACTCAGCCTCCACACGTTCGAATCTCTCTCCCTCAGGCTCGCTTCTCCGACTAGATCTAAGATCTCTGACGGCTCGTCTTTAGGCCTCCCCTAAAGTCTCTCAGGGGAAGCTATCAAAGCTCACCGTCAGTGATCTCCTCTTCATTGTCTATGCATGTGTGTGTTTCGACGGAGGTGGTGCCCTGATATTTATAAGCGAAGGGGCGACCGATCGATGGAGCTTCGATCGCCGCTCCTCGCATGCCGAACGGCCTCCGCTGGCCAACTGGCATCCCATCCACCGAGGTGGCTCTAGCTAGGCCGCCTTGCATTAAAGACGTGTCCACTCCATTCTACATTGCTATCTCCCTCTCTATTCTGGCGTCGCACACATCCTCGTCTCTGGCGCATGCTACTTATTCGGTTAGGGAAGAAGACAGATGTGGAAGAAGACAAAGGGGCAGAAAGGGAGGGCCGGGCTGAGTCGCGTGGGCTGGGCCATGGGGGCCCACGCAAGGGAAGGAACGAGGGAGCTGTTGTTTCTTTTTGTTTTTCTTGTTTTATTTGTATTTTTTGCAGTTTTTATTATTATTATTTATTATCCGAAAAAATGGAAAAATAAAAGAAATTAAGGCCTAATTAAAAACCTAATCAAAATTTATGTGTCAACAACTGTTTAGGTATCGAAAGGGCGCTAATAGAAATATTAGCGTAACCCAAGTCTCCGAACCTAGATATTTGGTTGCGTAGAAATCAAGGCAACACTCCCGACCCTCGATTGGGTTTTCTAGTTGACCCCCAAAATGAGGCTAGTGGCGACTCCCATCTTATTTTTAGGTTGTCATAAACAAGTAGATCGTATAAACGAACCCATCGCACGGAATACGAGTTTCAATGAAACTCACCATGATTTCATACTTGATATGGGAGTACCCCCAAAGGATGAAGTGATGCCATCCTTATGGGTGAGGTGTACTGTCAAGAGGGCTATCATGGTAAAGGTACTCTTAAATCCAATATTCACACCCGACCCCTTCTTCTAAGGTGTGTCGCCCGTGTGGGTATGGATCGCGACACTCCGCTGTCACACGGGACACAAGCTTAGGAGAGCTTGTGATCTTGTGGAGGGAACTCACAAGAGGCTTGATCCGAAAGGCAAGGTAATGACGTCTTTTGGAACGCGAGCTGTGAGGGAACTCTCATGATCAAGTACCCCTAAACCCATTTTTTCCCCTTTTCTCTCCTCGTGATGGTGAGGGATTCGAGGGCAATGAGATCAGGTTGCGACAGGCTTGGCTACTCCTCTAAGGACTGGTTACTAAATTAAGAGGACTTGAAGCTGTTTAAAAATAGTTGTTGTGCTTTAACTAACATGTCTCATGTAGGATCGCCTGCATGTCAAAATCACATGGAAAACCAAGTTAGTCGCTAACCTCGTGTTAAATGGTCTTGTAGGTGGGAGTTATAAGGGGAGACGTGCTTGTAAACCCTTTGTTTTGTAGGTGGTGTAAGGATGTATGAATGTATGAGAGTTTATATTGAAGTGCTAGATGTTTAAATTTAAATGCATGTTTATAAGTTTTAGCACAACATCGCACACACAACCGCGGTCTAAAACCCCGATCGCCCAATCTAGGACCTTAGGAGGGTTTATGGGTGGAATTTGTGAGTGAATACTCATCGTAATCCATTACTTACATAAATTCGCTCATCCCAATCGATAAAAATAGCATTGACCGACGGTAGTAGCAATGGGTAAACTATTATTATCTTTAGGGATGGGGACCTTGAGCCTTTAGCACCATCACCTTAGGCGTCGAAACCTCACGGTTTCATACGACATGTGATTTGTGTTTGCCATGTGTTTGGTGTGGCACCCCAAACCACCTTAGGTCGCCACAGGCACCTAATGGAACACTAGTTACATCTCTTAGTAGAAGCGTCATAGTTCATAGACATTTTTTTAACGGTCCCAGCACGACTCATTAACGGAAGCAAAATATAATATCGCCATCTCTCCCTCCAACAACCATGATACATTGCGCACCACTAAGTACCATAGGAAAAGATAAAGCCATGCCACTTTTATTTACATATTTTCGTGATGGATTTTCGCGGGTCGATACAACAAAAGAAAGCCAAGATTTTCAGCTATACTTGGCCACATCCCAAAAAGATACTACGACCCCTAAAATGATCGCATGACGTCCTCCATCTAACAGTGGCAGCTACTCCCAAAAAGAAACACCAGCTCTCTACCCCTCACGCAGCCATCACACCCATCCTAGTGCGTCGGGTGGTGGTGGCGGCAGCATCCCCCTAAACACTCCATCTCGGCGGACATGACCTGACAAAAACTCCTGAATAATAGGGCCCTCAGCCAGGCCTACATCGTACATAACCAGCACTCGCACTCGCACAAAAGTTAGTCCAGGGACGAGGACGCAATCGATCTCCGAACACTCTACCTCTACATCCGATGGGAGGTCATAGAAGGTGCCTCGCGTGACAGTAGGAAGCGGCATCTTTCTAATCTGAAATGTTGGTCCCCGAATGGGTGAGTACAACCACTCAGCATGTAAAGGACCAATAAAGCACTCAATGCATCATGCCACACAATCATCACAATTATAGCATCAAATGTCATTAAAGCATCCATGCACAATTTACCTTGATATCATGCACATGTCATCATACCTCATGTACATACATCATCATACAGTCATCACCATCATGACATACACTTACCATCATCATGTCACATGTACCATCATCATTACCATGCATCCATGCACTCATCTTCATCATATCACATGTACCATCATCATTACCATGCATCCATGCACATATCATCATCATATCACATGTACCATCATCATTACCATGCATCCATGCACTCATCATCATCATATCACATGTACCATCATCATTACCATGCATCCATGCACTCATCATCATCATATCACATGTACCATCATCATTACCATGCATCCATGCACTCATCATCATCATATCATGGATAATTCAATTTCAATTTCTCAATTTCATCCTTTCATTTTTGGACCGCCACATTTCTCTTTCCCGGAACCAATGTTTGCATCCCACATGTATCCAAGATACAACCGGGCATCCGGCACCCCCACATTCCGGGCATCTCGTACCCCAACTGGCATCACGAGGACCCTCCAGCATTCAGCCATTTAAGGCCACCGGGCAACCGGCCGTACCCTTCTAGCCAGGCATCTCGCACCCAAACTGGCATCACGAGGCATCCCTCGGCACAATACCTGCTGAGCTTCCAGCTCCCCACGCTCCGGGCATCTCGATACTCCTGAGGACCCTCCGACATCCGGCCATTCAAGGCCACCGGGCAACCGGCCGTACCCTTCTAGCCAGGCATCCTGACACTCCCAGGGCATCGTCGGCTTACACCTCCGACGGCCTTCTCACTTATCTTAATTTACATCTTCACTTATAGTTCAATTTTAACATGGCATGTGATGTGCTAGAAATCAAGATCATTTTCATCCTTTTATTCATACATGCATCTCCAATCATCATCATACATGCAGCAAGATACAATCATTCATAACAATACAATTCATGGAGTCCATACAATTTAGAATAGTCCATTTTTCATGCCTTTTTGAAGTTTACTAAATTCCAGCTTGTACCATTTTAGAAAACATTTAAGTTAAATATCCATATGCTTCTCAAAAATCATGAAATCAGGACATGTGATAGACAAGACAATAAGATAGCAATTTCATGAAGAACACATGCCCTAAAGAGTCTCACACAAGAAGATGTAATTCACACAAATACAGCATGCAATTTCGGATAGAAACAGATTGTGCAGTTTTTGAAATAATTCGATTAAAATACCAGAATGATCTCCAAAAATTGTGAAATTTTACCATTGTTATAGATAAGACACTAAAGTAGATTTTTCATGAAGACATATAGGCCAGATTCGTTCTAGATAATTTTCTATAGACGTCCGAAGCTCCTGATTCTAGCACCGAAACATCCAGTATAGCTATCTCCGAAATATCGAGTTTTCACCCACTTATTCTTCTTTGTTTCCTCTGAAATTTGGATATGTTTTACTTCAAGAGATCCCCTACAACTTTCATCGAGGGATCTAAGTGAAATTTCCAAAGAACAGTCATCATATGGGTCCAAGAAGTATCGGGTGTCCAGTACCGTGTTTCCAGATTTACCGTCTTCAAGAGTAAGTCGATTCACTAGGTTACACTTGCTCATTTTACCTCAAATTTGACTATGTTAGTATTTAGGATGTTCTCTACAAGTTTTATGAATAAGTAGAAGAGAAATTCTCGGTAAAAATCAACATGCAACGCACAAAACTACCAAAAGGTCAGTAAAGCAGTTCCAGATCTAGTGTCTTCGTAGGAAGAGGGTTTTGCCCCTTAAATCTCAACCATTTTGTCCCAAATTTTAGTATGTTGTATTTTAAGATGTTTTCTACAACTTTCATGAATGAATCAAAGTCAAAATCCAACTCGAAACATGTATGCAAGCCTCCACAATTTTCTGGGTCGGGCGGTATACACGAAATCAGCAAGCGTTTTCAAGAACAAACCGCATTAGCTTCGGTTCCTTACCTCTAAACGCCCAAGAATTCAACCACACATGCAAGACACACATGCAAGAGTAGAAATTGATCCTAAATTGTGTCTAAGATCAAGCAGATGGCGGCACACGGACGGCACACGGATGGCGAACGGGCAGCGACGGGTGGATGGCTCCTTCTCTCAGCTCCCCCTTCTCTCTCGCCACTCCCTCTCTCTCACAACCTCCTCTCTCTCTCTTTGCTTGGCCGAATTCTCAACCGGCCACTCTCTCTCTCCCCCTTTTGTTTCCCCAAAACTCCATCATTAGCAATCATGGTGTGCCTCTCCACAAGCCAATGCATGTAACCCTCTTTTTGCCACTCGGCAAAGCTCATGCAAGGTGGGCTTGGGCTTGGGCTTGGAAGAAGTGGGCCAGCCACTCCTCCCCCCCTTGGTCGACGGTCACACTCCCTTGGGCTTCAACGGGCCGGCCATTCGGCCCACCAAGGGTCCAAGCTATTGGGCCTAAGGCCCAACCTAATTAAAATCAATTTTAATCTCCTTTTTAAATACTAATTAAATCTTATTGAACTATAGGGTAAAATTAAATAACTAAACACTTAAAATTACAAACCTATGGATTCTAATTCACGATGCATATGGCCAAAGATAAGTCATCCTCTTCCAAGATCTATCCATTTAAACTCGGCCATAGATCTCAATACAAGACATTAATTGGAGCACCCCTAATGACTGGCAAAGAATTTCAGGATGCCACATTTGGTGGATAAGTATATCGTTCCTTTCTTATCATTCTTATTTTCTTACTCTCAATATTTAAATTGTGCATTTTATATTTCAACGACGATACGTTTTAATCATGCATGCCCCCTTAGGTTTAGGTTTAGATGGGTAAACTCAAAGTGGACGTGGTCCCCGTGCCAGGGAATCTCAAAACTCTATGGGAGAATCTCGATCCAAAACATCAAGACTACGTGGAAAAATGCATAGGCTTCCTCCCGACTTTATTAAAAGTCGAACCACGTATCACAATGGTGAAAACATTGGCTCATTTTTGGAATCCCACGATTTCCATCTTCGTCTTTAATCGATATGAATAGACCCCTATAATTGAAGAGTTCTGGAAAGCTATCAGGTTAGGTAAAGCCTCTTTAGGTTTCATCACCCCTCCTATTGGTCAAGATCCAATATCTCTTCTAAGTCAATTGCTTAATATCCCTACCGACAAAATTAGGGTTATTCTTAAAGGAAATTCTCATTCCATGCCTTATACTTTCCTTGAACAACATTTCCTTAGCCTTAAGCCTAAATTTGGGAATCAAATTCCTCATGTCTTCTTACTCATGTTATTTGGCTTTGTGGTATTCCCACATACCTGAAAAACAATGGATCATTTAGTCACTCACATTGTCATTTAAGTGTACGCCTTTAATTGTTTTACACACGTGATCTTTGCCGAAACTTTTGTGTCTCTTAATCATTTCAAAGTAAATGACCAAGGAACTCTTAGAGCCCTATTAGGACTTCTCCAAATTTGGCTATTTTCACATATCAAAGAATTTGCCCCTCACATGAAAATCGTCAATGTCACAAAATATCATCATCCTATTTTTAGATTATGCCAAAGAAATAATTTCTTTCCATTTAGAAAAGGGGCATTCTGATTAAATATTTGTCATCATTCCTTTTCAATTGTATAATTTTTTTTGAAGAAATTTCGATAAGAGGATGTTATATGATAGTAGGATCATATAAAATTGACTGGGATTTGTATTTTTGTGATTTCTTTTAACTTGTACTAATTCGAGTCATCTTCTTTTACAAAGGTACTGAAAGACGGCTGAAAAAGGTCTATTATACACACTTGCTACCAAGTAAGAATGGAGAACGAAGATACCTGTGCTTGTGTTATTAGCATGGAGAACCAAATGGCGTAGATGATGGTGCTATTAGCTGATCTCTCCAACCAAGTCAAGAACTTAACTTTTGTAGTCCTTGCTTCTCCTACCATGAATCCTCCTACAGCACCCTCTGAAGTGCTGTTAGCAAAACCTGTGGGAAAAGGGCTTGCTGAAGAGGTTCCTATTGCAACCCCGACAATTATTGATTTAGAGCCTCCATCTAAGGAGATTCCAACTCCATACCTTTTTGAGGAAAGTTCAAGACGCCTCACAAAGATTGAGGAATGCCTTTGCATGCTACAAGGCTATCAACTACAAGGGTTCGATAAGCTATCGCTCTTCGCCAAGGTCAAAGTCCCTGAATTTTATAAGAAGCCCGAGTTTACGAGGAAGTATGACGGCATTGGATGCCCCAAGAGCCATTTAAAATACTATCTAGGCAAGATGGCCCATTATTCAGACAATCCACTGCTCCTAATAAATTCCTTTCAGGATAGCTTGGTTGGTCCTACATTAACATGGTTTATAGAGTTGGACTTGGAGAAGATCCATACTTGGGAGGATCTCACTAACGAATTCCTCCAACAATATAAGTTCAACACCAAGATTGCTCCGACTCGAGAGGAATTAGTTCGGGTCGAGAAAGGAAGAACTGAAATGTTTAGAGCTTATGCTCAAAGATGGAGAGCTACTGCATCTCAAGTAAAGCCACCATTGTCTTAGAAGGAGGCTATGAAATTACTTCTTCAAGCCATGCCTTGAGATTTCTTCGAGAAAATGTACAACCACACCTATATCAATTTTGCCGCATTGGTGGAGTTAGGTGAACGCATTGAGGGGATCATGCGTGAAGGAATGTTGATTGAGACCACAAATCGTTGATATGCCCCAAAGAGAGATAAGGAATCGACCATGGAGATTGCTTATATACAAATCTCCCCTTCTCAGAAACCATATAATCCTCAGGCTCATAAACTTGCCGTGGAGGTAAGGAGCTCTTCCCGAAATTTTGAATGTAAAGGAAAAGCCCCTCAAAGGCAATTTAGTCCATTGCCTAGATCCATGTCTCAGCTACTCCCAATGCTGATTGAAAGTCATCTCGTGGTGAGAGAGATCCTGAGGGATAATTCGCCAAAATTTGCCAGGTTCGACCTTAATAAGACATGTGAGTATCACATGGGAGAAAAAGGTCACCATGTGGACAACTGTCTAGTACTTGATTCCAAGATCCAGAACTTGCTAAACAAAATGCTACTCACCTTTAAGGATTCAATGCCGAATGTCCAACAAAATCCCCTTCCAAAACATTCTGAAGATGTCAACATGATTTTTGGGGATGATGACAAGCATATACTCCTTATGGATATCCAAAAGTTGGAATAGATCATGCCATTTGCCGATCACCAGCTGAAAGGTGATATCACTCGTGATAAGAAGATAGCTTGCTTAGCGAACCTAACTGAGTTGGGAATTATCCAATGTGAAGATGGTGAGCTCGCTCAGAGACAGATGTCTCTAGTCGAAGTTGATTTGTCTGGCGAAGATATAATCTCAAAAGTCATAAAGAAGGCTAGGAATCTAAGTCAGGATGACACTCGAAAGAAGGATCACCAAGCCTCGAAAAGCAAAACCCCTACGTACCAAGACTCTGACACTGGAAGTGGGGATGAATATAAAGCTTATCACATGGATCATGAGTTTGTTCGAAAAGCTCGCAAAAATGGTGAAGTTGTTGGTATCCTTGGCCAACCAAGTGGTAAATATGACTTTAAGGTAAAGTTTACACTGAAAGTGCTAGTACAAGCACCTAGAGGGAGGTGAATAGGTGTGAAAATAAATTTTGCAAAAATATAGTGTATAACTTTACTTTTAACTTGAGTCTGGTTGACAATAGACTTTGCAAAAGAAATCAAACTCTAACAATTAAATAGAGTTACGAACAAAATAAAAGAGTTCAAGGAAGAGAATAAGAACACAAGGTTTATAGTGATTCAACTTAATCCAAGCCTATGTCCACTCTCCCGTACTGACAACCCACCAGTTGGATTTCACTATGAATCAAAAGAGTTGTTACAGTATCATGTCATTGATTCCACAGTGTAGAGACTCTACTACACTTCCACAAGGCCTCACAAATATCTAAACTCTCTTTTAAGTACAAATTTACGCTCAACAATTGAATCAGCAAAGAACAAGGAATTTCAGACTTTGGAATTTATCTATCACGCATACACTCAAATAACTAGAGTATCTTTCTTATATACTCCTCCATGCCTTCATAACCGTCGGCACCTTCCAAAGGAGTTCTTCCAATCTACCTGTTGGACAGAATCAATTAGGGAGATCTCGAGTTACTTAAGGAAAGTGATGATAGCCCACCAATCCTGCTTGCCCATACAATCAAGATCTAGGTTTCTATAAGTAGAACCGTCCAAGTATATTTCGCCAATCAACAGATCCAAATTACTGGAATTAATTTTAAAACGAATAATAGATCTTGAGATGCTATCTCTAGCCGTGAAAACTTCTTTAGCCGCTTGAATCAAAACCTTAAAGAAATACTCGCATCTGGATAAGTCTTCTTTGTCGGTCTAGAAACTATCAATGAGGGCAGACTTTAAATCTTAAGTATGGCGGTTTTTAGACTTTGACAAAAGAGTCTACAAGTCTTCAAAGTAGACTGATTGAAGTTTTCCTTCAATTGTTTCACTTGTAGTTTGAGAAAGAAGGATAGTTCACCCATCATGCTCATCTCGAATTCATCCCGCATAGACTTAAAGAATTTCTTGCACAGATTTTCCTTAGATGATCCAAAAATAATATCATCAACATAGATTTGAACAAGTAAAAAGTTTTTATTTTCTCTTTTAAAAAATAGAGTAGTGTCCATTTTACCTTTAACAAAGCCATTTTGGATTAAAAACTTACTTAACATGTCGTACCAAGCTCGAGGTGTTTACTTTAAACAATATAGCGCCTTTTTCAGTCTGAATACAGAGTATGGTTTCCTTGGGTCTTCAAAACTAGGAGGTTGTTCCACATAGACATCCTCTTGGATAAATCCATTCAAGAATGCACTTTTAACGTCCATTTGGAATAACCTAAAATTCTTATAACAAGCAAAAGCAAGTAATAATCTAATTGCTTCTAACATTGCTACTAATGCGTAAGTCTCATTATAGTCTATCCCTTCTTCTTGTGTACATCCTTTGACCACGAGTCTTATTTTGTTCCTTATAACTTTTCATTTTTCGTTCATCTTGTTCTTGAAAACCCATTTAGCTCCAATAACAGATTTACCTTTTGGTTTAGGAGTTAATTCCCAAACATTGTTAACACTGAACTGCCTGAGTTCTTCTTGCATAGCTTCAATCCAGCTTTCATCAGTTAAAGCTTCTTCTATGTTTTTTGGTTCTATTTCATAAATAAGAGCCACAGTGCTAGACTCTTCATGCCTTTTGGATCTTGTATGAATCCCTTCATCAATGTCACCAATAATAAGTTCTTTGGGATGACTGGACTTATGCTTCCAGTTGCTGGTTGGTCTGACAGACTGCTAGACTTTTTCTTCAGTTGATTCTTCAACATTTGTTCGTTGTTGACCTTCTAAAGTCTGAGCTGCTTCTGGAAAATTAGATTTTGTAGAGTCTAGAGCAGGTTCAAATTCTTCAAGTTGAGTCTGGATCGATTGATTTTGTATAAGGTCTTGAAATTTGACATTCATCGATTCTTCCACAAATTGAGTCTTCTTGTTGTATACTTTGTAAGCTTTGCTGGTGGTTGAATATCTAAGGAAGATTCCTTCGTCTAATTTTTCTTCAAATTTACCAATTCGATCATTTGTATTTTTCAATACAAAACATTTGCAACCAAACACATAAAAATATGAAACAATTGGCTTCTTTCCTTTGAACAACTCATAAGGAGTTATCTCCAAAATAAGCCTTAAGAAAACTCTGTTAATGATATAATATCTTGTAGAAGCTGCTTCAACCCAAAAACGAGAAGAAATGTTGCTTTCAATTAAAAGTGTTCAAGCAATTTCTTGCAATGATCTATTCTTCCTTTCCACAACTCCATTATGTTCAGGACTGTATGGAGAGGAGAACATATGCTGAAAACCAGATCCATCACATAATTTAGTAAAGTCTTGATTTTCAAACTCAACTCCATGGTCTGTCTGTATGCTTAAAATAACATACTCTTTCTCATTATGTACTTTCTTAACAAACTTTAAAAAATAGGAGAAGATTTCAAACTTACTTGCTAGAAAGTATACCCAAGTAAATCGTAAATAATCATCCACTATTACTAGGCAATATCTATTTCCACCAATGCTTTTAGTTCTAGTTGGTCCAAAGAGATCCATATGCGGGAGCTGCAGCACACGATTAAAGCAAACTTGATTTATTGGTTTTCCCAACACACATGGTGTACATAATTCAAATTTTTGGTATGTCAGGTTGGGTAGTCCACGAACAAGCTTCTTTGAAGAGATCTTGGCAATTTGCTTCATGTTGATATGGCCAAGTTTTCGATGCCAGAGATTAGCTTCCTCTTGAATTGAAATTAGACATTGAGATTTTTCTAGTTTGATGTCCAAAAGATAGATGTTCCCATGTCTTCGCCCCGTGAAAGTCGAAGAGAAGTCTTTACTAGTTCCCGAGCACATTCCTTCTTGAAAATTGATTTTGAAACCTGTGTCACATAGTTGACTTATGCTGAGTAGATTGTAATTTAGTCCTTCTACCAAGGAGACGTTGATTGTCAGGCTTCCAATCTTTACTGTTCCGTATCCGACAATTCTTCCTTTGCTATTTCCACCAAAAGAAACTTTTCCTCCATTTGTTTGGATGAGCTTTATAAAACAACTTGAATCTCTTGTCATATGTCTTGAGCATCCACTATCCATATACCATTTGACCTTTTTCTTGATAGTGACCTGCATTTAAAAAAGAAACTCAAATTTTCTTTGGTACCCATACTTTCTTGGGTCCAATGGAGTTAGTGCAATATACAGTCTTTGCCCAATCCTTCTTAATAGGTCTCAAAACCATAGGGCATTCTTTCTCAAAGTGTTATGAGCTGTTGCACTTTAAACATTTAAGAGCACTACGACCAATAGGTTTTACAAAGACTTTTTTGAAAATGATTTCTATAAAAGGCTTTTGTAGGTCTTTGTTTGATTCTTTACTTTACTTTTGGAAAATCAATTAGAAGAATGGTTTCAGAAGTCATTCCCAAGCCTGATTTGTTAAAGTAAGGTCTTTGTGCTAAAAGAATCTTTTCCAATTTCTCATATCCTATAGAAAACCTTTTTTTAAAATACTTTAAATATCATTTTTTAAAAGTGCATTTTCTTTTGAAAGAGAGTCTGCATTTTCTTTTAAAGTAATAAAACTTTTATCTAAATTTTCGAACTTTTCTTTCCAAACAATCTCCTGTTGCTTCAGTGTAGAATTTTCCTTTTTTATCTCGGAAATCCTCTTAAGAGAGGTTTTGAGAATAAAACAAAGTTCATTGATATATTTCGAGACTTTAGTAGGAATTTTTAAATTACTTACCTCGATTTCATTGTCTGAGTCTGAGTCTGTATCTATCTCAGAGTCTAAATCTGATTCTAATTTTTCCATTACACAAATATTAGCATAATCATCATCACTTTCTTCGCATTTAGTATCATTCCAAGTTTCTGCTTTGAGTGCCTTTCTGAATTTCTCAGTTTTTCCTTTCTTTTTCTTCAGTAAGGGATAGTTGGGTCTGATGTATCCCTTTTTCTTGCATTCAAAACAAATCACATCTTTATTGGATTCATCGTCCTCATCTGATTTATTTGAAAGTTCTAAGAGCTTTGTTTCTTCCAATTGAATCTTCTTCCCTTTTTGTTCAGTTTTCTGAACCTTCTTATCATGAGAGCAAGCTCTTCATCGTCTATATCGTCTTCAAAATCTATAACATCATAGTCATCATTAGATTTTAAAGCAATAGACTTTTTTGCCTTTGGGATCTTCTTCTTCATTGATTTGCTCCACTTCATAGGATTGAAGAGTGCCAACCAATTCGTCAACGGAGAGTGGCATGATCCTTTATGTCTCCCTTATTGAAGTCTTTACATGATTCCAATCTTTGGAAAGTCCATGCAACAGTTTGTTAACCTTCATGGGTCCTGATATTGGTTGACCTTGATACTCAAGACCATTCATGATTTCTGTAAAACGACTAAACATGTCAGTGATAAATTCTACTGGTTTCATCTTGAAGGCTTCATATTGACCGAACAGAATATTAATTCTGGTTTCTTTCACTTGATCAATTCCTTCATAGGTAATGTGCAACCTATCCCAGACTTCTTTAGCTATTTCACAAGAAGATATTATGTTATATTCAGTAGGACATAATGCACAATATAAGGAGAAAATTGATTTTGCATCAAGAGCTTGTTTCTTGGTTAACTCTTCTTGAGTCATCTCGCTAGCCTTGCAGCTTCTTTCCCTCTTTCTGAGGCTATTCTAGCTTTAGGAATGATTCATTTGCCTACCACATCCCATTCCAGAGAATCTTTTGATCTTAGGAATGCTTTCATCTTGTTTTTCCATATATTGTATTCATTTCCATCAAAATAAGGCGATCTAGTATTATTTTGTCCTTCAACCAAACCTGGAGCCAACATACTAACCATGGATCTTTAACTCTGAAATAAAAACACTTCAATTTAAATGAGTACACAGGCTCTTATATCAATTGAAAGTGCTAGTACGAGCACCTAGAGGGGGGTGAATAGATGTGAAAACAAATTTTGCAAAATATAGTGTATAACTTTACTTTTAACCTGAGTCTGGTTGACAATAGACTTTGCAGAGGAAATCAAACTCTAACAATTAAATAGAGTTACGAACAAAATAAAAAAGTTCAATGAAAAGAATAAGAACAAAAGGTTTATAGTGGTTCGGCTTAATCTAAGCCTATGTCCACTCTCCTGCACTGATAGCCCACCGGCTGGATTTCACTATGAATCAAAAGGGTTATTACAGTATCACATCCTTGATTCCACAGTGTAAAGACTCTACTACACTTCCACAAGGCCTCACAAATATCTAAACTCTCTTTTGAGTACAAATTTATGCTCAACAATTGAATTAGCAAAGAACAAGAAACTTCAGATTTTGGAATTTATCTATCACGCACACACTCAAATAACTAGAACGTCTTTCTTATATACTCCTCCATGCCTTCATAACCGTTGGCACCTTCCAAAGGAGTTCTTCCAATCTACCCGTTGGACAGAATCAATTAGGGAGATCTCAAGTTACTTAAGGAATGTGATGATAGCCCACCAATCCTGCTCGTCCATACAATCAAGATCTAGGTTTCCATAAGTAGAACCTTTAAAGTATACTTCGCCAATCAACGGATCCAAATTACTCGAATTAATTTCAAAACGAATAATAGATCTTAAGATACTATCTCCAGCCATGAGAACTTCTTTAGCCGCTCGAATCAAAACCTTAAAGAAATACTCGCGTCTGGATAATTCTTCTTCGTTGGTCTAGAAACTATCAATGAGGGCAGACTTTAAATCTTGAGTCTAGCGGTCTTCAGACTTCGACGAAAGAGTCTGCAAGTCTTCAGACTAGACTGATGGAAATGTTTTGTCAGCTTCAAAACAAATAAAGAAGTTTTCTCCAACATACACCACCACCAAGTTTCTTCGTTGACGTGAAGAATATTGTCCCGAGTGGATAGGATGATGAAGAAGATCTTACTTTAACTTTGCTAAAAGATAAAGAGGTCCACTCCAATGACAGGGATGAGTAAAAAACTTCTCGCTCAGATCGTGAGTTCGTAAGGAAAGCCCGTGAGAGAGGTGAAGTGGTGGACACCTTGGGACAACCAAGTGGGAAGTATAACTTTATGGTCAAGTATACTCCTCCTCCAAGTTATTCTCAAAACCCCAAAGACATTATCCCTAGTGGATGGGGAGATGAGTTCGTGGACGACTTCGTGGCTATGATTGAGCCTGTTGTGATTGATCTGACTAAGGAGAAAATTCACCGTCAGGCTAATACAACTGACAAGGGCGTCATCGAAGTCGGCTCATTGATTGAAAATTTTGGAGCCATGAAGATCCCAAGTGCGGGCTTTGGACCCGTTGTGATTGAATTGCCACCAGAAGTTGGTGAATGTTCCAATACTAAGGAGACTCTTACTTGTGACACTAAGGCAGTCCCTTGGAACTATAATACAAATGAAATCAACGCCGTCACCCGATCGAGTAGAATCTACCCACCACTTGAAGGTGTGGAAAAGAAGGCCTTAACTAATGAGGAAGTTGAACAACTCCTCAAAACACTCAAGACAAGTGAGGTAGAAGTGATAGACCAATTGCGCAAGATGCCTGCACAGATTTCCCTAATGGAGCTTTTCAAGACCTCTGAAAAGCATAGAATTGCTCTCCTCAAAATTTGAATGAAGTCCACGTGCCCAAGACCATTGGAGAAGTATAGTTGGAGGAGTTTGTGGGTACTATACTTCTTAGAGATCGAATTACCTTCTTTGAGAAAGACCTCTCTCCTGAGGGCCAAGCATACACTAAAGCACTATATGTGTCCGCTCAAAATTTTGGGACTAGGATTTCAAGGGTCCTGGTCGATAATGGTTCTACCTTGAACATTTGCCCTTTATCCACCCTCCTTCAATTGGGGATAGGAATGGAAAATGTCTCCCCACCAAAGATTCTCATTTGGGCCTTCAACGGGATAAGAAAAGAAACAATAGGTGAAATTGACTTACCACTGACGATTGGCCCTATTACCATTATTCAAAAATTTCAAATATTGGATATTCCAAGTAACTTTAGCCTGTTATTGGGACGGCTTTGGATCCATGCTGTAGGGATCATTCCTTCCAGTCTTCATCAAATGATAAAACTTCCCATTGATGGAAAGATTGTGACTATCCCATGTGAAAGAGATGTGGAGACTTTCCATAACACCGCCATACCTTTCATCGAGCCTGAGGTCAAGGGAGAGTCAAGCTACCACTCGTTTAAGATGGTGGTTGTCACTCATGTACCTGTTGGGTCGATCATCAGGAAGCCTCAGTTCTCAAAGGCATCCTTGATGTCGAGTAAAGAACTGTTCAAGAACAGTTTTGCTATTAGGAAAGGTTTTGGTAAGCTCACCCAATGCATGCCAAATCCCATTAAGGTGGTCAAGACCAACAAGCGCGAAGGTCTAGGTTATTAGGGCGACTGTAAGGATCAAGGTAATCATAAAGGTTCAAACATTAAAGGTAAGAGCTACCAAAGCCTCTTGCATCCACCTTTGAATGATTTCTTTCCTAGTCCACCAAGGTTCTTGCAAGAAGAACTGTCTACCACTTTGTTGATTTGTTTCAGGATGGTTTAGTTGGCACTATTGGTGAAGATGAAGAGCCTACAATGCCCGCTGTGTAAGGGGTGTTTCTAGTTCTTGCATTTCATTTTTGGTCATATTCCATTCATTTCTCTCTTGCAAGTGAATTCCATTCATTTCATTCGTTTGCGCTTGTAATAATCTAGATCATAAACTCTATGGATCCAAGATGATATACGTTGTAATGCAATTTTTGCATATCAATAAAATTCACATTTTGTTAATAGACGTGTGAGGTTTCCCAAATCATTCCTATGATGATGCTTTAAGGCTTGAGCCTCCACACGATATATAGTTTCAAAATGTTTTAGTAGAACAAGGACATCCAATGACATGAGGGCTAGTTCCTAATAAATTTTTTCGAAAACTTGAATTTGAAAACAAATTTTTCATGATATTTACATACATTGCATTCATTTATATGTATATATACTAACCATTTTTTTATTGCATTTCAGGCATCACATTTCACATCACGATAGTCATTTGCATGGGTCAGATTCACATTCAAAAGATTTTGATGAACCCGATTATTCCGACTCATAGAATGAGGATAATCCTCGAGTTATTGAAAATGAATGGCTCAGACATGAAGAGTCCAAACCTCCTACCACCGACCAACCAATCACTGTGAATTTAGGAAATTCAAATAACCCTAAAAAAACCAAGATTGTGGCAGGTCTCTCTCAAGCGGATGCTAATAGATTAATTGAACTTTTGAAAGAGTTCACCCATTATGCTGATTAGATTGCTAATATAGTCTTGGTTATGAAGAAGGATGGACGAGTCCAAGTCTGTGTTGATTACCGTGACTTGAATAAGGCAAGCCCTAAGGATGGTTTTCCTTAGCCACACATTGATGTCTTAGTTGACAGTACTGCTGGATTCGAAATGTTCTCCTTCATGGATAGATTTTCCAATTATAACCAAATCCGTATGAAAGAGGAAGACAAGACTAAAACTTCCTTCATCACCCCATGGGGAACATTTTGCTACAAAGTTATGCATTTTGGCTTGAAGAACGCAGGGGTAACATATCAAAGAGCCATGGTAACACTATTCCATGACATGATACATAAGGAGATTGAAGTCTATATTGAGATTGCAAGCTACCCGTAAAAAAAATTAAATAAAAAAAAGGTACCAAAAGGGCATTAAAGAAATCCAATGTAATCAAATCACCGAACTCATTTTAATTTCTGGTTCGTAGAAGTGAAGTAATTCTCATGTTGCTTGGGTTGACCCATCAAAAATAGATTAGTGGCATCTCCTAAGTGAAAAAACATTTGCATGTTAAGAATTTAAACTTTAAGTCACGAATTGGTATATGATTGGGAGAACTCAAGTTAAATCTAAACTTAATAATCCATTAACCGATCACTTAATGATCCAATCCGCTTCGAGGTAAGGTCGCGACATGACAGCTATATATGAGACCGAGAAGATACAAGTGCTTAACATGCTTCAACAACTTTCAAAGCAATTTGAGTCTCTACACACAAGTATCACTTCGTCGCTTGTGCCTACTCCATCCCAAATTAAGGTCGTGCTTCTGCGACAAGTTGCTAATAATAAGAGCAATGACGTGCTTACTAGTGCCTTGTCAACAACGAATGAAAAGATGCCGAATTTAATCAATGATTTGCCTCAAGTCACCATCAATAATTGAGGCATTTGATTTTCAGAGAGATCGCTCTTCTTAAATAAGGAGGCATGACTGCATATCATTGAATGAAAGAATTGTAAAGCCATTGGTGACCATGGTGACTAGGGGTGAGCGTGGTTCCCGGGTAGAACCGGGAACCGGAGAACCGAACCGGAGGTTCCGGTTCTGTTCCCGATTCTAAAGGGATCGGTTCTGATTCTCGGTTCCCCTTTTCTCAAGACGGGAACCGGAACCAGAATAGGTCCGGTTAGGGCTCAAAAAACCCCAAAATCAAAAATTCACTCTCGCTTCTTCGACACTTTTAGTTTTCACTCACAGTTCTCTCTTCGCCCATCCGTTCACCACCTTTGCTCGACGCCATCGCTGCTTGCCCTCGACGCCATTGCCGGTCGCCCTCGACGCCACCATCGCTGATCTCTGTTCAAGGGTCGAGCCACCTCCGCTCGCCCTCGATGGCACCGCGGCTAACCTCTGGCTCCCCATTTGCCCTCGACAGCACTGTCGCTCACCCTCGACACCACCACTCGCTGATCCCTGCTTCAGGCCACCTCCTCTCGCCCTCAACGGCACCGCCCCTGACCTCTGGCTCACCGCTTGCCCTCGACACCACCATCGCTCGCCCTCGACGCCACCGCCGCTCACCCTCGACGCCACCGCCGCTCACCCTCAACGCCACCACTCGCTGACCCCTACTCGAGGCCACCTCCGCTCTCCCTCGACAACACCGCCGCTGACCTCTAGCTCGCCGCTTGCCCTCGACGCCATCGTCGCTCGCCGACCTTTGCTCGACGCCACCATCACTCGCTAACCTCTGCTCGACGCCACCATCGCTCACCCTCAACACCACCGATGACCTCTACTCGACGAGCCACTAGTGAGTGGTGACCTCTGCTCGAGCCACTTCTTGATTGACATGGGTTCATTCTGCATGCATGTTGTTGTTCGTAACTATTGTTTAGCGTCTTCTGTTCTTTTTTGTCCCGTTTCACTGGTCAATGTCCCCCCCTTTCTTCCTCTCTTCTATTGTGTCTCTACTGACCGTAACTATTGTTCAGAAGGCTTGAATGGTTGAATTGAGGTAGCAGCATTCAATTGAATATCACGATGGGCAATCTAACTACTTGAAAAGCACAGGGAGATGATTGCTATGGTCATTAGGAATGAGAGGGTAACCCAAAAATTTTAAGGATCGATAGATTTGGAATTTAGAACTCACAACAATAATCTTGTTGTTATTGTCCTTTTGTTGTCCTTGTGGTGATAATCTTTCAAGTGTATTGTCGAGGGTAAGATGTTTTGTATTTCTTACTTATTAAAAAAAAAAAAAACATTCTTGGAGTGTTTCTGCTGAAATAGTGGATATTCTCTCTAGGAGGCATTTCTTTTGTCAATGTGATTAATGTGATGTACAGTGATGGAGAAGTATAGTGGGGGAACTTGTGGTATGTTTTTCTGGAGTGGTGGCAATTTGGTAGATTGACATAAATGGTCGTGGTCGATTGTGGTTATTGGTTCACAGCGCATGTTAGCAGTGGTTTGGGATGGATAGCAACTAATGTACAAGACAAAGATTGTGCAATTGGATGAACTTGACCGTGATTCATTTGAAAAGAGTGATTGGCATGAGAGTAGCATTTTATGTTCACCATTGCCTGGTGACATTAAATATTTGGTGGCAAGATGTGATGAAGTATGTGTTGGTGATTGAGGTAGATAGGTAGGTTCATCTACAAGACAAGTTTCTCTTTGGAATTTCTGGTTATACATTGAACATTTTCTCTTGAGGATTTCTCTCTTTGGCTAGAGAAACAAAGAGTTTGGTTGCACTCCTCAATTTACTTATTCACTTTTTTTAATGTGTTATGCTGTACTTGGTGGCAAAGGGCCAAAGGCCAAGTGGACGTTTGCAAATGAAGGCAACTTTGATCTTGTTATATATTAATAGTGAAATCCTAAAAAAGTTTCGAGTCTGAAACTGGATCAAACTTTTGGGTGAGTAGCCAACCTAAAACAGCTTAAGAAAAGCTTTAATGATGCAGAAATTGCTCAATAGCTTCGTTCTCACCATATGTGTTGCTTGGCTGTTGTACTGTATTTCAATGATGATAACTATTTTCACTTATCAAGCGTCATTCTTGCTAGAAATAAGTGGTTTTGGGTTCTGCATATTGTTTAAAAAAAATACACACACACTAGAAATATGAATAATGGCTTTCTTTCACTTGGTTAAATGAATTTTCGTTGATGTTCTCATGCTGCCTCTTTATCTTATGGTAATGATGGAGTCTTGGGCTAAACTTTTTATAATAGAGACAATCAAAAGGTTCATCAAGTAGAAACATCATTGCTTCTAAAATATGTTTTCTTAATACTTTTTTTTAATCTTTTATGCATGTAATAGATTTATATAAATGAAATAGCATGATTGTTCGTTTAGTTTTGTTCAATAGACATACCATCTCTTTTGGTTTTTTCATCACCTCTCTCTTCCTCAATATAACGGGTGAACTTTCTTGCGTTGGCAGCTTGCCCAAATTGTTTTTTCTTCTTTTGACAAAAGGAATTCTGTTTGTAGTATACTCATTATGCATATGTACTTAAGTAAGTGTTGATCATCAATTTGTTATAGGAGTTCACATCTATTATTTTTTGTGAAACTTTTTCAAGTATCCAGATCTATAGGAGATGCATACTTGAAGAAGCCCGAGTTCTCTCTTGATCCTTCTTTTCCATGGTTTCACCTTGCTGAGCCCCTTCGTAGGCCTGTGCTTACAGCCAAACCGAATTTCAACATCAGTCCCAAAGCTGTCAGTCATGGGCTTTCTCAACACTGTCTGACCATCAAATTTCAACATCACCTGTAGATTTTAGTGAGACAGCTTTGCAATCTTTCTGGTTCAAAGGTAGGTGATGAAATGAACAAACTGAAATTGGTCTATTTTCCCATGGTTCGTGCTGTATTATGTTTCTATATAGCATTGGTATGTTGTATTTCAATATAATAAACTTAGCTTATGTATAAAAGTACTGTATTATGTTTCTATACAACATTGGTATGTTGTATTTCAACATAATAGACTTAGCGTATGTATAAAAGTGTTGTATTATACTGTGTTAACATTGTTATCAACTAAATTAATTATATTCTGTTATTGTTGTGTAGTGCAAAATTAATGTATCAAGATAACACATCAATGGAGGTGGAGAGATATGAGGAGATGACTCTAATCATGGAATTGGAGTTTTGAATTGGAGTTTTCTAGCCATGAAAATGAAGAAGAGGCACCCCCTACCATGAGTGCCACAAATAAGGTACCTGGTTCTCATATTCCTCAAGATAAGAATATACATCCGAATGCTGGAATCATTATACGAGAATTAATGATAATGATGGGAAACCAAATCAAGTGAAGTACATTCATTGTTGGACAATGCTTAAGTATCGTGTTGCTAACGGTACTTCTGCGATGAGGAAGCAATTGACCACATGCAAGAGGTTTCCCCATAATGTAGATAAGAGACAGAAATTATTTGCACCACGTAATGTAGACATGGCTAGCAAGTCAGGAGGTGATTCTAATATTGGTAGTATCTTATCGACATGGTCGTTTAATCAAGAACGTTGTAGGCAAATGCTTACTTGGTTCATCATCATTGATGAGCAACATTTTTCTTTGGTTAAGCGTGTTGGATTTCATGAATTTGTCAGTGAGTTACAACCTCTCTTCAAACATATATCACGTTTCACAATGGTAAAAGATTGCATTAAGTTGTATTTAGATGAAAGAACTTCTTTAAAGAATTATTTTCGATAGATTAATTCTAGGATCGCACTCACGACCAATACATGGAGCTCCATTCAAAATCTGAATTATATGTATCTCACTGCACATTTTATTGATGAAAATTGGAAGTTGCATAAAAGAATCATCAACTTTATGGTGATGCATAGTCACAGGGGTAGGAAGATTGGGAAAATGGTGGAGAAATGCATTCAAGAGTGGGGAATTGAAAAAAATGTGTCCACAATCACTGTAGATAATGCTAACTCAAATGATGTTGCAATTAACTATTGAAGGGATAAATTTTCCAAAGAAAAGTTGTTGATATTGGATTGTAGTGTTTTGCACATGAGGTGCACAGCTCATATATTGAATTTGATTGTGAGAGATGACTTGACTACAATACGTAACTCCATTACACGTATCCAGAATGTGGTTAAGTATGTAAAGAGTTCTCCCGCGAGAGCCAATGCATTTCAGTTTTGCATTAAAAGTGAAAATATCACTTATAAGGGTTCGATAGTTCTTGACGTTGCCACTAGATGAAATTCCACTTATCTCATGTTAGACACCGCCATCAAGTTCAGAAAAACTTTCCAAAGAATGGAAGACAACAATTTATCTTTTGCAAGTGAGCTTAATCATGAAACTCCTAGTAATGATGATTGAGAAAATGCTATTACTCCTTCAAATTTTCTAAAAGTATTATATGATGCCACCAATCGAATGTCGGAGAGTTCATATGTTACTTCAAATGATTATTTTGAATGAATAGCTCTTTTGTATAGATATTTGAAAGATACAGTCAATACTTCGGATCCTAGGCTTCAAGATATGGGTGTGAAAACGAAAGAAAAATTTGATAAATATTATGGAAGCTTGGATAAAGTGAATATGATGGTGTTGATTGCGATTATGTTAGATCCTAGAGCCAAATTGAATTATGTGACTTTTTTGTATGGATAAATTTATGATAATGAATTGAAAGTGAAAGAGATGCATTACAAGGTGAAGAATGCATTGGAGCATTTATATGAATTTTATGAGCAATCTTCTCTTATTTCAAGTGATCGAAATTTTGGTGGCCATAGTTCGGGTGCAAGTAATAGTGCTTCCAATGTTGATTCGGGTGGTAGTGAAGGAATAAAAAAGTATGACGCCCAAGCTTGGAAAAAATGTTTTTATTCTCGAATGAACAAAGGTGTGATGACAACAAGTCCGAGCTTGATCGGTATCTTCAAGAAAAAAATGAAAAGGATCTTGATCTTCACCTTTTGATGTGGTGGAAGACTAATGACTCAAAATGTAAGATCCTTTCTTTGATGGCTCGAGATATTTTGTCAATTCCCGTAACTACCGTTGCTTCCAAGTCAACTTTTAGTACATCAGGTCGTGTGCTTGATGGCTTTCGAAGTTCTTTAACTCCCAAAGTAGTGAAAGCTTTGATTTGCACTCAAGATTGGTTGAAAGCTGTTCTTGAGTGCTGTTCGTGTACCGATTAATGTTGAGGAGTGCATCGAGAATGCAAAAAAATTTGAGTTGGGTAAGTGACATTGTTTATATCTTTATATATTGTAATTCTTTTTGTATATTTATAAGTGAATATTTTATTTAATCTCTTCTTCTTCTTCTTCTTTATAGATATGGATGGTCTTAATGCGGAAATTATTGCCGGTAAATAAAGTTTATCACTGGGAGGAAGCCTTGCATTGAAAAGTAAAGCATAGCTTTTAGCTTTATTTTCAGCTTTCAAGAGATAGTATGAACCAAATATAACTGTGTTGTATATCTTTTTTATGTTTCAGGAGTAGTAGGTCTTATGCGGGCCAAGTGAAGATGCTAGTGTGGAATCAGATTTCTTGTCTTATTTACAGCATTACTTTTTTTATCTAATGAAATCACCTTGGGATTGTATTATTATGAAGGCAAGTATGGACCATACTGTATAGTTACTTAAGATTGTTTGATCACGTCCCCTTTTACGTGACAAAAGTTTATAAATGTTGAAGTGCTGCAGTATACTTACATGAGTGTTAAGTGTAGCCTATCATCTCATATAGCATTGCAATTTTGTAATATTCTTTTACTGAGCTCTACTTATTCATTGGGTTGTTAACCAAGATACTATTTTGGCAGATTGAGAAAGGTGACACTAGAGCAGATATCATGGCACTTTTTTCTTATTGTGCTGATAGATGTCGAGATGTGACTACCAGTTTCTGTTGTAAATTTTCTGTATATATAAATGACATAGCTAATGAAAAGGTATCTACTTGACATAGCTTTTCTCGTCCAGCAATTGCCCTTGCTTCATTGTATTCACCATTGCTTTCGGAAGTTTCCTGCCTTGCTAATGGATATTCATTTTAAATGGCAGGTTTCAATGCCTATTAGTTTGATTTTGAAGCTTTATGCTCTTGGTCTGTATATACTTGATGACAAGGTTAAACCAAAAGACGGTGGTTCGAGAACTTCCAAAGTTGAGGAAGATGGCTCTACAATGTCAATACTCTTAGGCAATGGACACAGACTCAACTCTTTACCATCTTTATTCAGTTTATTGAGAAGTTACTTCCACATTGAGTCCAAAATAAATTATTCATCATCCAATGATCTATCCAAGGATTCTTTTAGCCTTACATGTTCAAGGATAGATCTTGACTCTGGCACTTCTATATCCTCTGAGGAGAGAGGCGATGAGACTTATTTTGTGTCTTACTGCTTGCTGAATTGATAAACTCAAAAAGGAAACACATAATTGCTGGAAGTGATGTCAATTCTGCTTCTCCCCAGTTCTGTGCCATGCAGGATGCTTGCAATCATTTCTTGGATGTTTTTGTTTTCTTTAAAAGGTATGTAAAACTAGCAGATTCTACAAGCCTGCAAAAAAACAAAAGATTTCTCTTTTTGATTCTGCTTTAGGCAGGATGAGCAAAGGCATATTGATCCTTGCTAATATTGTTCTGAATAGCATTTTTCTGACGGATGCAACCTAATAAAGCTTCTCTTGGTTGATTAGGCTTCCATTAATGTGCATTGATTTTCGACAGGGATTTCTTCAAGTAATGTCGCAACTGTTGGACTCGATGCTGTCCAGGTAAATTGGCGATTCTCTCGATGGCAGCAATTAAACAATGCAATAAACTTTTGACCTAATCTGAGGTGTAAGGACCCTTCATGTTGTAGGTTCTTGGCACTGGGGTAGCAACTTGTCTCCCAGATAAAGCAGGCCAAAGGCTGCTTCTCATAGTGCGTATGACAAGATTCTTGCTAAGTTAAGATTCTCTAGAACACGCTCAAATCAGGAACCGAAATCCGTCTTTGCAAGTATCCTCATCCGCAATGACTTTGACCCTTCTTTTTGTGGCCGTGGCGTTCTATATAGAGGTCAGTATCCTGTTAGTACAACCCCTTTTTTTCCGATTATCTGCTTTTCTGAGGCATTGTTCTTCCATATTCTAGAGTTCTGCTTCAAAAGACTCTCAATTATACAGCATAATGGGAATATTGTCGGTTGTCGGGCTTGTGGTATGATCATTTATGCTCATTGTCTGTACTTATTCATTTGAAACATGGGTGTAGAATTCCTTGGTGATTATTCTAGCCTTAGCTTCTTGGTTTCTTCTAAGCTAATGGTGTCACAAAATGGTAGATTGTTAAGCTTCTAAAGAATCAATAGTACCATATACGAGTTCTGGCTATGAAGATAGCATTTACAGCACAAGTTGAACTTTTCTCTGCAGAACTTATGGAGTCATGGATCCATTTTTATCTTCTCTGGTTCTTTTCTTTCATTGTGTCATGACGGGTTACTTGTTGACAAGAACTCGTCCATTAAAGCCAGTTGTTTGATACACCTTTCGCTTTTATGCTTTAGTGGATTTGTAGTAGGTCAGATCACTGTGGAAGATGATTTATGATCTTCATCTTTGTTTTGTTAGTATTGTCTCTCAAGTCTAGTACATCATACTTTCATAAAAGGGGGCCTTTGACAGTTGAGGCTTTTTTGTGCAGTAGCAAATATGGGAAGGACATGGATAGATATGAAGAATACAGTAAAGCAATACCAGCAATATTGGTGGCTGCTTTCACTCTCCCTTTTGTGACAAAGCTCAACTTGCAAGTTGTGCCTTTCCCATGTAATGCTGCCATTCCATTTTCTTTGTGACTCATGATGCTTCTTGGTCCAACATATTGGCATTATACATGTGGCAATGGGATTGACACGTTTTCTTTTTCTTATCAGGAGAATATGCACTTGATAGATTATGCCATTGCAAGCGAATGGGTTCAACCTCAATGGCTGAAATTTTTGTTTGCCTCGCTTTATAACCTCAGCATCCTCTTTTACAGGAATAAGCAAGGAGAAGAGGTCAGTGGAAAAATGTCTTTGAAAAATTGATAGCTGAAAATGACAATTTACTTGCTTTGCCCATAACATGTTGAAATGTGATTGAGCGACAAACATGTAATTTCTCTATGATGCTGAGATTGGCTTTGCTTATCATGATGATTTTACCCCATGACTTGATAATTACTCATTCTCTTTTCATAAGAGTCATGTATGCGATTATGACTTGTTTGGAAGTTTTTGTTTTCTTTTTAATCTCAAGTTGAGGAATGTTTATATTAGGAACCATCTTAAAGGCAATAAGTGCCCTTAAAGTTTATTATGTGAGAGGAGCCAAGATGTCTGTGTTTAACAACAAGGACATCAATTTTTGAGGCAGACATATTAACAAAGCATCCTATTGTTTAATCAACGCTTGAACTTTGTTGAGCATAATGCATTTATTAGCTGCAAAGAAGCTAATTGTGAATGAAACTAAGGGCAATGTTTTTATGATGAGTAACAAGCTAACAAGTTGATCAGTTATGCCTATGTTCTTTTGTTTAATGATCACTTCTGTAAACTTCGTATGGTTACTTTCTTGCAACTTACAGTGCTGTGTCTCTGAATGATTTGTCAATAATCTATCCACATCCATTATATTACAAGGTATCTAAAAGACGTGATTTTTCTGAATGCAGGAGCAAGGATTTGTAAGGAATGGACATGCTGATAAATGGGAAAGGGTTCACCAAATTTGAGATAATTTTGAATATTATAAAGAAAGAATCTGTGCAAAAAGATGGCTCCTCCCCTTGTTACGTTACTCTCTACAGAACTAGAGATACAGTATGTTGCCTTAAGAAATATCAACCTCATTGTCCAAAGGCAGCCTACTATTCTCGCCCATGAAATTAAGGTTGGTCCATTTAGTCTTGCCAACTCTAAGTGACCCATATTGGGTGCATTATGAGTAAGAAAGGCATGCTTATTGATCTCTCGTCATTGCCAGGTGTTTTTCTGCAGGTACAATGACCCAATTTATGTGAAGATGGAGAAGTTAGAAATCATGATAAGGCTTGCTTCAGACAGAAATATTGACCAGGCATGGAAACTGAAGAGCATTTAACTTGTTGAATTTGCTTGTTTACTCAAAATGGTTAATTTTATGTTGTCTTATTAACTAAATGCTGCAGGTTTTGCTGGAATTCAAGGAGTGTGCTACAAAAGTAGATGTCGATTTTGTTAGAAAGGCAGTCCGTGCTATTGGTCACTGTACAATCAAGTTGGAGAGAGCAACAGAGCGATGCATCAATGTTTTGCTGGAGCTGATTAAGATTAAAGTCAATTATGTGGTTCAAGAAGCCATTATAGTTATTAAAGACATATTCAGAAGATATCCTAACACGTTAGTCTCGATATCTGTAATTTTTGGAGTACGTGAACTAAAAGGCAGTTCCATTCATCTCTTAATTCTGTTTTCAACTTTTTTATGTTCTACAGCTATGAGTCCATTATTGCTTACCCTATGTGAGAGCTTAGACACTCTCGATGAGCCAGAGGCCAAGGTACTCTTTAAAGTATCATTACTCTTTTGGTGTAACAACCATGTTATATGGACACTGTACATTTAAGCTTCCTTGATTCATTCTACTCAAATTTTAACCATCTTGTGCCTCTCCTTTTTTCACTTGGCAGGCATCAATGATTTGGATTATTGGCGAATATGCAGAAAGAATTGACAATGCTGATGAGCTGCTAGAGAGCTTTTTGGAGAGTTTCCCTGAAGAGCCTTCACAAGTCTAGTTGCAATTATTGACAGCGACTGTCAAATTATTTTTGCAGAAGCCAACTGAAGACCCGCAGCAAATGATCTAGGTTTGACCTCCTCCATATTTATATGTATCGACATGTCTGCCTATTGTCAGTTCATTTGTTTTGTTTGACAAAGTTTGGATATGTTATTCGAGATGCTGCCTGTAGTCGTTCCTCATTCATTTTGAGCTCATCATTGCTATTTGGTGACACCTTTTTAGCACTCCCCTAGCCTTGTAAGCTGAATCCTGTTCGTGAAATACGAGTCATGGACATAGTTGCTTTGGCGATATAACCCGGGAACAAAAAGAGTGATAGACGAAATAAGTAAAGCGAGTGTTAAGATCTGAACTCATATGCTCTGACACCATGTTAGGCACGGGGTTTATCCCCTTTTTTGAAGTTTGTAGTCTGTACTGTATCCCTGAATTAGTGTTTTGTCGTCTTTTATCAGATTGGTTATCTCGAATGCTGCAAGCAACGAGGTTTTGCAAATTGCTTTATCTGGGCATGCCCTCCTCTGAAAGGGGAAGATTACTTGTTTTATTGTCATCCTGAAAATCAGAAAACACCACATAATCAGAAACTGCGGAAATGGTTTGTCCCATTTACCTTTCTCCTTCTATAGTTGTCTGTTCATCAATTTGTTCATGTACATGCCTTCTCAAAAGACTATGCCCATATTTTTCCCACTGATTATTCTATTATTCTTTTTTTTTTTTTGGATGCTTTTGCTCCTAAGGAACTATTTTTGGCAATTTATGGACATAGAAGCTTTGATCCGTCTCTCTCTTTCTTCGTTATAGTTCAAATCTAAAAAAGAAAAAACGAAAAAAAAAAAATATGTTGGAACCTGGAACCAACCCTAGAACCTGTGACAGGGGTGACATGGTAGATTCCAGATTCCATATTCCAATCGGAACCTATAAGGAACCGAGAACCGCTCACCCCTAATTGTGACAAAAGGATCATGCTTAGATAGGAGCCCATAGAAGGCTTGAATCACCAAGTCCTTGTCTAAGATAGAGTAATCGATTGCGTCCGCAATTGACTTCATATGCCAAACATAGTCAAACGTTGACTGATCAAGTTTCTTAATGGCATTCTGAAAATTAAGTTTCAGCCCAATTTCCTTGTCCGTGTAGCGATCAGTAAAGCGTCACCCTAGAGCCAACCCTAGAGAGAATCAAATTTCCCAAGATACCCAAAGGTCATGAACTTCTTGGAAATTATGATTGCAAGAGTCAAGTTGATCAAATTAAAAACGCATTGATAAGTTTTTGATTCAGGTGGAATAGGAGGGTATTGACCACCATAGTGCCATTCTAATCATTAATAAGCTTTGACAAACACAGCTAAGACTCATCCACGTAGTCCAGCAGACATTGCAAATTAAAATAAATTCAAAATGAGATTTCCACAAGAGGCTAATTGCCCACATCAAGTTTGATGGAAACTAGACTTGTAATGTTGGGAATGACAGATTGCACAGCCTTAATTTGAGCAGCAGCAGAAATCGAAGCGGCAAATAAGAGGGAAGAAGATGTGAAGGTAAGCACAATATCGTTGAGAGATGATGGGAAATTGAGGTTTAACAAAAAGAGAAGATGATGAGTAAAGAAACGATAAAGAAGAAGAATAATTTGAAGATGTATCAGACATTATTGAGATGGTATGAAGCAAAGGAAGTATTGATTTTGGATAGACAAGTTAAAGAATTTGATGCTTTTTTCGCTTTTATATCATGTAGATGTTTTGAGTCGGAAAAAACAACAAAGTGTGGCGGTTCAAACCCAATTAGAATTGTTGGATATGTGTTTATAGGAGTGATCATATGGAGACCCCGTTTACATTAATAAATGGAAACCTGGAGGAATTCCATAGTGTTTTTTTGTCGCTTCATGACACCCTAAAGTTGGGTTAATGATGTATGTAATTAAGACACAATTAATACTGCATATTGCTGCCAAAAGTCAACTGACAGGAGATAAGATTAGTGAAAAATAAGGCATCAACACACCATCATATTATTGAATTAGTAGATATTTCCTAGTTAGACTAGATAAAATCATGCTACCATTCGATCAAATCGATTTCTTAATCATTTGTTTTAGTTTCAATGTTGAAAAGTTAAATGATAAAAGAATAATTTTGCAATAAATAATTTTATAGGAAAGAAACTCAGTTACGTGAGATCGCGTCCACGAAATGGACCAAATGTCAACCCCATTCTCAAAGATTGTCAACAGAGAAAAAAGGAAATTTAACCATATAAAAGACCAGGTTAATACAACAACAAAATTCCAAACACCTATTTTGACACAAATTCCCCAAACTCTTTTTTTATTGCTAAAAATCCTACTAAAAATCCTAAATTTGCCTATTGTGATAGAACTATCCCCAACTTTTTTGTTGTGTCACGAAAAAAACAAAAAGCCTAAATTTATACACAAGCGACATACATACATACGTACATACATACATACATACATACATACATATATATATATATATATATATATATATATATATATATATATATATATATATATATATATACACGTTTTTTTTTTCTTGTAACATTTGCCCTAAAAGAGAAAAGGATGAAGGAAGAAGTAAAATCCAATATGACAGCCAAAAAAGGGGCCAAGCGTTTACTCCACATTAGCCCACCAAGGAGATAAATAGACAGAATATAGATAATATACCACCCAACAAAGAAGGGTCGAGGATTCTACAAATGGCCCTTCTACTCTCATCCTAACAGTCTGATACAATTTACAGTAATTAATATATTTGAAATCGTCACTCATTACTCGTTTTTCTCATCCCAAATGCAAATAGTCTTCATATTTACGTTCTTAATGGATAACACTTGACATTCGGCATTTGACACCTTCAAATTTCTGTGCAAAGCGAGGGTGTTCGACTAGTGCTAAGTAAAGCTTGCTTCATTACAACTAGTACAGGTAGTGGCTATGAAGAGGACTAAGATCCGGGAAATTCAGTATTTGCAGAAAAGAAAAGCTCGCTAAAGTAGTCAGTAGGCCCGACCTATTTTGCTCTCTTTTGGAGACCAAATTGCGATTGCCCTATTTCAGCAATATAAGTGGTTCTCATCCTGCGGGAAGGTAGATAATATTCATTAAAGAGAGTTTTGTGAATACTCGTCCAAAGCATCAGGGCAAAATAAATCCCAAAGAGCTTGAGGGGATAAAAGGTCCCGACCTGTACTTTGCCTCTAGAATGATTCCTCTTGCTTGTAGTGACTTATTTAAGGCTTCAGTGAGGTATCCCTTTTCCAACACGTCGTCTGTCCTTCCCAGTCTGGGATTTGTGGTTGTCCAAAGAAAGCTCAGATTTTGAATTGGACGATCATGTAATGAATCAGAGAACAGGGGCATGTTATTCCCTGCACATTCCCATGCCTAATAAATTTATGTGGCAGTAGCTGGAAAATACATTGTCCAAAGAATCTTCTAAATTTTAAAGACGACATTATGGAATTTTTACCGCTTATCCAATATAGTCATATATAAGCTCACATTCACATATTCTCAGTACAAACAGTGTGATATGCACTGTAAGACTCTTTCATTGTGCAATGAGATAAAACAATGGCACTAAATCAGAAATAAGAAATTATACCGTTTGTAGTTTATTATACCTTTCATGCAGGAAAAAGTTTTCCGAATCCAAATACTAGCCACTCCTCCGTCACCAAAACATTGACCAGATGAAGATCTTGGTTGTTTGATAGAGGTTTTTTTTTCAATGACCATCAGCAGTCATTTGCTCTAGACACATTTCATCCTCAAATAGAGATGAAAATGAGAAGAAAACAGTCCGAAACTCAAACAAGTAGCTAGGGTCCTTCCTCAAGATTTTTGGGATTTGGCTCTTCAATTACAGTTCCTAGCTGAGGGGGATAATAACTTGCTATTGGAAGATTTAGTCTACGGGCATCAACGAAACAAATGCTCCTTCAGTGGCATAAAGTTCCAATGCCCGAATAAGCATGACAGAAAATGGCAAGGTGATTGTTTGCAAAAAGAAGAATTGCATAAATATTCTACTAACAATTAAATTCAGCACAACAAAACTCATTAAGAAGTTTACATTAGCCAGGGAGTTTAGTGAATCTTGCTATTGATCAATTTAGTAAAAATATGTCCAGGAGCAGTTCAACATCCAAGTCCTCCATGTTGATTTTGGTTATATCACGCGACAGGACAGACCAACATTCTTGGATTTAGTAAGATATTTCTACAAGCTGCCACAGTCCTTCCCCATAATAAGTGTGACTTCTCAGCATGCTACATTGGTTCACGCAATCAAAAGCCTATATATGTCATTAATACCAGTATTCTAGGATCAGACATTGAAAATCTTACTTCTCTACATAAATGAAAGCAACACAATAGCAAATGCAAATGTATGCTGCATTTCCATCTTGCACATGCTGATCATGATCAAAATCATGTGAGGATAAAGAATCCTACTTGAAGACCAATGACATGTACTTAGAAGGCCTCCCAATCTATTTTCATTACCAGCATGGTGGGGAAGAACATTTTACTGAAGCATCGCATTGACTTCTAAGATCTTCCCCAGGATTCCTTGAATTTATGTAAGACAGAAACAACAAGACTGTCAAACAGGATTCACTAATGAGAAGTAGGTAATAATCATTAAGAAGAATTGGAAAAAGGAAAATTGAGTAACATGTTTCACCAGAAAAAAAAAACTGCTCACCTGCTTGACATGTCTTTGTTGGGAAATATGGATCATGTTGATATCTATGACTAATTTGCATATGCATCGTTGCAGGAGAGGAAAGGAATCGTGATTCTGACGGACTCACCTTCCAGATGATTCTAATTTTGTTTGAAGTGACTTGCATCCAGAAAATGTAATTGTCCAATCAAACAGCTGTTTCTCAGTTTCTGTCGAACAGGATATACTAATGAGAAGTAGGTAAAAATCATTAAAAAAAAAATTGCAAACAGGAAATACCAATGAAAATTGAGTGACACGTTTCACTAGAAAAAAATACTGCTTACCTGCTTGACATGTCTTTGTTAGGAAATGTGGATCATCTTGATATCTATGACTAATCTGCATATGCATCGTTGCATGAATGGAATCATGATTCTGATAAGAGTCACCTTCCAAATTATTCTAATTTTGTTTCAAGTGACTTGCATCCAGAAAATGTAATTGTCCGATCAAATAGCTGTTTCTCAGTTTCTGGCAAATTTCTGCAACCATACCCTACCGATCAAGTTAGACACGATGTCCGACTCTTTCAGGGTCTTAAACACAAGTCTGGTAACCTTTGAAGATATTCAGCTTTTCCAAAAACTGCAACTGACCGAGACCTTGAATTTCAACTAAGTTTTTGCAATTTCTAGCATTTAATATCTTCAGAAGCTCTAGTTTTGAAAGGTCCAGCCTCTTTGAGGAAGTGCGCCCAAAGACATCCAAGTCCTCCAAGAACCCCAACCTATGAAGCCCCTCCATATCTGAAAGGTCCAGTCTTTCAGTGTATTCAGTCATATGCCCGTTTCCTAAAGGCCGAAAACGGTTTGACTAACTCAATTGGTTTGACTAACTCAATTGGAGTGTCTCCGTGGATAGTCAAGCTTTCCAAGCAATCCAATCTGTCAAGACCTCCAATTTCACATATATTTTTGCAATCCTGAGCATATAATAGCCTCAGATGATCTAATTGTGATAGGTCCAATTTGCCCAAAGACTGGCAGTGAATGATGTCTAACCTTTTCAATGATACTTCGAAACCTTTAACAGCCTTCAGCGGGTGTAAGAACTGCAAAGCTTGACATCCCAAAATTTCAAGCTCTAATAGTGTCAAGGGAAGCTCAGGGATACACCTGAGAGAAATGCAGTGATGAAGTCGTAGTTGCTTTAGATGGATCAAGTGAGAAAATGAAGGCAATTCAACACTCTTACAGGTGACACTGACAACTGTTAAGTTGGAAGGAAGCTTCGGCAGCGATTGAAGCTTCATGCAAGCACGCAAATCAAGGCATTTGAGAGAAGAAAGATAACGGATGCTTGAAATTACCTCACTCAGTTTTTGGCACCCTGAAGCATCTAAATGCTGGAGCTTTCTCAACCTTCCAATAGCATTTGGTAGCTTTTCTATAGAAGTCCCACTAATATTCAGAATTCCCAAATTCTGCAAGTTTCCTATGGATTCAGGTAATTCTGTAACTTTTTCTCCAGTTAGCACCAATTCAGTCAATGATTCCAACTTAACCACTGACTCGCGACTCAATCCCAATCGGTGGCAGTTACATAATGACAAGCGCCGCAACTTCACGAGGGACCAGATGCTGCCTGGAAGAGGCTCAAGACATTCTGATAAGATAATGGTCGACAAATTCACCAGATGGCATATTGAGTTTGGAAGTTGAACTAATTCACATTCCTTCGCGCTAAGCATCTCCAGCTTCTTCAAAGAACCAATCGTTGAAGGAAGTTCTCGTATTTGAGTTTGATCTAGAAGAAGTTCCCTCAGTCCTTTTAAACGTTCCACTTCTACCGGCAAATCCTTGAGGCACAAACATCCACTCAAGTCAAGGGAAGCAAGGGTCTGCATGTCTCCAATAGAAGTGTCAATGTTCTTCAGCTTGTCACAATTTCTCATGATCAGAATCTCTAAACTTTTGAAAGCTGATAGAAAAGAAGTTTTTTCTAAAGAACGGCAACCACTGAGGTTGAGCACTTTTAGTTTCTTTGCCATCTACAAGAACAAAAATGTCATCGGGTCAACTAGAAGTGATTATTATTCAAAAAAAGGGAAAACAATGCTTTTCCATCCTACCATGATTGAACTCCATCCTTGCCACTTATCCGTGATCATGCTTCTTGACAAATCAAGTATGGCTAATGCCTTTAAACCAAAATTTGTTGCCTTCAGAGTTTCAGGACATCTCTCCCATCGAAGCCATCTTAATTGGGAAAATATTGTATTGAAATCTCCCATAAAATTAGCATCACTCACGTGAAGGAACCGTAAGCTCAGTAGATTTTTAAATTGTTCATTTGTGTAAATCTGACTTCCTTGATCGGTTATATTGTCAGAACAGGCTAAGTCAACAATTTCCTTTGAGTTGCCTTTGTCAAGAGAAAGCGCCCGAATATTTTCAGTTCCCTACAAATAAAAGACTGGAAATCGTAAATATCGCATCTAAACAACCAAGTGAACTACCATGACTTAGCTAATGTTGCCAGAAAAAGAGTGCATACATTGCTCTTATGCAAAAAATAAAAATAAAAAATAAAAAGACTGTCATTTTTTTTTATATTAACATGCAGATACTAATATAAATGCACAGGCCATGCATAGAAATCTAATATCATAGTCCTTAAAATTCATTATCAGCTCACTATCAAGACTCCTATTTTATTAGGGCATAAATTCGGAGTTTTCTTTTCTTTTTTTTTTTGGTTGTGTTTTAGGGGGGATTTGATTTCATTTAAAACAATTAGAAATCCTCAAATGAGATTTGATTTCATTGACATAGTTTTTAAAAAAAAAAAACTATGAGGCCTCCACTACTACAGTGCAGATGCGTTGCCACAGTTTTCTGTTGAAGTTTTAGAGTTAAATCCTCAAATGAGATTTGATTTTTCATTTAAAACAATATGAAATTCACCACAAAGTGAGCCTTTGAGCAAAGAATGGACAAAGTACGATAAGAACAGTTATGATTTTAATTTCTGAATATTGATTGGTCTAGTTTTTTAAGCTTAAAAGAATTTACAATAGGAAAAGAACAAAATTGAAAGCAAATGCACAAATGTGGAATCCACCTAGGGCTATTTCGTCTATTTGGTAAACTGGAGAAGATTTAGTCGGGTAGGGTGTGGAAATAGCCCCACCAAGATATTATGACATTAATCAAATTTTAAGTATTTTAACCCTAGAATGAAATGGCAAGTGTTTAATACCAATATCAATCATTTTACTGCAGAAGAAAGAGTATTTTTCTTTCCATTCAGGACACAAATTGGAGAGAAAAGTTCTATTGAAAAGTAATAGTCATGTTGTTGCTTAGGGATGAGCACAGGGAGCACATATTCCCTATGCCCCTTGGGACTCGACTCAAACGAGGTGGATTTGCCTTGCCAATATAGGACATGGGGAGTATTGCTGGATTATGGACCAGCACCGGACTCCTTGTAAGCTCTCCCTGCGCCGCTAGGTCAGCTCGTTTATTATAAAGTGGCTCCTACCATTTAAAAAGCCTATTGATTACAAATATTTAGCAATTACCAACTAATTTATTATCTTATTTCACATACTTATGTTTGTTTGATTTGATGATTCTGTATCTTAGATAAATAAGCAAAGCAAAGCCAAGCCATGGGATAGAGAGAGATTTAATAATAAAAAAACGAAGTAAGAAAAATTGATAGAGAAGACATGTATGCTCGAAGTCTAATTTATTCTAGTATAGATCAATTAGTGGATTATTACTTACAAGTGATACGAAATTGCATAAAACTATTTTCCCATGAGCTATTTTAGTGAAAATATGTGATTTAGATTTAGCACTTTAGGACCAGGACTTCCTATTTTATCTCCCACGAGTTTCTTAATTTGCCCACCATGTAAAAATATAGGATTCCTTATTCTACTTATTTCATGTCTATAATTAAAGCAGTTTTGAAAACACAAATATCACATATATTTGCAAGGACTTTTAAACTAAAATTCTAGTCACTACATTAACATATTTGATGTTATAACTACTTGAAAAAACTAACAACAATATTGTGTCCCCAGGCCGAGCAGTGGCCCGCAAGGATGGGGACTGCTTGCTCCTCACTAGGCGCAAGGCAATGATGGGACAAAGCTCCACCTCATGGGGCAAGGGTGAACAACTCGGGGCCCCAGCCCTGCACCCATCCCCACTATTAACGGTCAGTCAGTTAAGGTGAAGGATTAGGAAGGATTAGAGAGGGAGAGAAGATTTAAAAAGTTCCCTTGTTTGGTAGGAGATATTTAGTTCAAGGGATTCGAAAGGAAGGGATTTGGAGTGATTCAAATCCCAAATTTGCTTGCTTTTTCAAATCCCTCCAAATCTGGGAGGATTTTGTGGAATCAAGAAAGACATATGATCATTTTTGTCTCTCTTCCACATATGCCCCCTACTTTCTGTATTAATACTGCCTCTGATAACTGATAAGGACAAGAAAGTTATGATAACGTAATTGTACCCCTTTTCATTATCTCTTCTTCAACCAAAAAATCGAATTCCCTTCATTTCTTTCTTTCCTTTCATAAGCATTCAAACCATAAAAAAACGACACAATTTCCTTCTTTTATTTTCTCTCTTGAGGTCATTATCAGAATCCTTTCCATTACTAGACTGAGTGTAGAAATTGCAAGCTTACTCATTATAACCAACAACAGTCTACTCCTAATCACTTCAATGGTACAATATGAGAATACTAATATAATGGAAGAACTTTTATACTAGAACCAACATCATTCAGAGGAATTTAACATAATTTAAAACAAGAGAACAAGGACTATGGGAGGAAAAGAAAGATGTGTTGTTACCTCATTTCTCTCTAGCATTTTCAAGGATTCCTCATAGTCCCAGAATCTACTGCCTTTGTCAGGCTCGTTGCAATATCCTTCACAAACAATACTCCTACCAAGATCTCTCAATTCGTCATGCATTCTAAGCTCATGATTATCTCCAATTTTTATCAAAGACATATATATCAGTTCTTCAATTCCCAGCACCAGATTAAACTCACTGGTGTCCCACATGCACAATGCAATTCTTGCATCGCTCCTGACTAATAAACAAGCAATATCCAGAAATATTATCTTTTGTTCAGACTCCAATGCATGATAAACTATCTTCAAAATCTCTAGCACTTTCATTTGAGGCAACTCTTGCAACTTTTGTATGGTCATTCGCCATGATGCTTGACTCTTTCCACACAAATATGAACCTACAACTTCGAGAACTAAAGGAAACCTGCAAATAGCAGATACCACATCATGAGATAGAGTCAAAAATTCAGTAGGGGGAGAGTCCCTTCGAAATGCATGTCTAGCAAAGAGGATCTTAGCTTCATCTTCATCCATCTCTTCAATGTGGTGCACGCAGTCCACGTCAGCCCACTCAAAAAAACTCTTATCTCTTGTGGTAACAATGATCCTACTTCCCGGAGCGAACCAGTTTCGCTCTCCGGCTAAAGCCTCTAACTGATCTTTAGCATTCACATCGTCAAGAAAAATGAGGACTTTCTTTCTTTTAAACCTGGAAGAGATGGTGGTAATTAGTCGGTCCTTATCATACACCTCTGTCTTTCTTTTTGATATATCCGCGATTAACTGACTCTGCAAATATTCAATACCGTTGCACTTACATGACTCGCTAACATTGGGGATGAAGCTATGATCATCAAACCGTTCAGAGAGCTTGTTGTAGATAACTTTAGCAAGAGTTGTCTTACCAATGCCACCCTCTCCATGGATTACAACATATAGGGTAGAACAACGATTATCTACAAATTCCAAAATGCTTTTCATGGGACTTTTAATCCCAACCGAATTCTCAGTAATAACCAGCTCAAGCGCTTTCTTCAACTCTATCAAAACTTTTCGGACGACCAATTCAACCAATTGTCCTCCATCCCTGTCAAATAAAACAAGTTTTCAAACACATGGCAACACTAACTTGATATTGGTATCTCAGGACAGCACAAAAGCAAATAAACAATTAAATTATGGTTTCTCTTGTCTCCATATCTTATCTTATCTCCTAAGATAAAAGTGGGTATAGCAATCTGAGGGTTGCTCCACATGACAAACCTCGTTAACTTATCTTAATTGTAAGTGTAAGAAACTTGTGGCTAATGAATCTTGAATTTTGTTTATTAAATGAAATGGAATCAAATCTTGAATTTTTTGGCCTGTTAAAAAAGATTTATGAATGGCAACAGAAAGTACTTTACCGGTTACGATAAGAATTATCACAGAAACACGGACAAACGGAGAGGCCCAAACGTAGAACATTTATCCTCACCCCTACCTCTTTCTAGAAGCAATATCTCGCTAAAACAAGAAACTTTACAACGTTTTGATGAAAAAGATGAAGTACCCATTAGCGACTTTCTCTGATTCCCATCCTTTGAGGGAACAGACTTCCGCGAGCGCTCGTTGCTTCCGTTTCTCCACAACCTCTTGGCCAAAACCATCTTTTTGACATCCTCCGCGCGCGGGTTCCACTCCGTAGAATATGGGCAATACTATATGCCCCGAGCCGTCATTCTTGCACTCCATTATCTGAACCAGTTCGTCGAGGCAGCATCTCCCGGAAGCGTAGTCCGGAGACAGAATCGGGATCAAAATCTTGCTGTTCCTGATGGCTCGGACACGATCCCGACCGATCTTCTTGCCTCGGCGGAGCCAATCGTGGCCTCCGGATACGGAGATTTGGGCATTGACCAGGCCTTCGTGGAGGACATCGGCGAAGTCCATTGGAGCGCCTTCGCCGTTGAAACTCAAGAACACGTCGAATCTCTCGTTTTGCAGACGCCTGCACGCGATCGCAAGTAGAAGGACCGGCGCGACGAGCCCGGCGAAGGAGATCATCTCTTTATTCGCCCCGATTTCTCCGGCGAGCCTGACGCCGAAGGGAAATCGAAATGCCTTTTCGGGAAAAGATCTGAAGCACCTTTTTGTTGCTCGAGAAGAGGAAGCTTTACTATGTATTTTCCTTGTAGTTTCTTCTTGCACGCACATCGACGAGCAGCCGATTGCAGAAGATCTGTAGTTAACTTTAGAGTAATTACCGTTATACTTCGAATAGATTTTTTACAAGAAAACACATGTACTTTTTCACATTTAGCTTATATCAAAAAATAATATCTTTCAGAGTAGTAGCGGTGACGGTAAACGTGAAATTTAAATAAATTAAGAAAGAGAATTTTAAAAAAAAAAATGCACCAGTCATAAGTTGATCTAATGATTTAGGTCCCTTTGACTTCTTCTTTTTTTATAAATTCACTTACACTTATCGATCCCCTTATATGTTTTATATGACATGATTACTTTGTATTTTAAGCAATCGTCGGTATATAGTTAAGAAAAATTAAAGCGAATCATGCATATTACTGCATTCTACATTGGATGGAACCACAAATTTTACGCTCTACGTTAAGAATTATAATTAATTTCTCTATAACATTAGATATTGTGTACAATATAATCAATTCTATAGTTATAACTTTTGTCCCTTCCTGATATGTTGTTTCGCATAGAGTTAGTTTTATGCTTTGACAAATTGTGGGTACATATATAATTTTTTTCTACCACATAATATGTCATGGTTTATAGAGTCAATTTTACTTAATTTTAGTGCAAAAATCTGATCATTCTAATGGAGTAAATATTACTACTTATTACATCAATTATTTTTAAATATATGTGATATTTATTACTTTGTTAATACTCTCGAATAACAAAAAGACTCCTCTCTAATACATAATTGTTGTGCATTAAACATAATTGTTGTGCATAATTAATGTCATTAAACATATAAAATATCGCAATGCAATTTGATATTAGCATTTAAAAAAAAATACGTGTAGAAAAGAAAGAATGATTTCATTTAATTTAATGCATTTAATGTTCAAAAGTCACTGTTACCGTGACACATAGACATATCCCACACCGACATGTAAAAGAATGTTTCCGTAATTCTTCATGTGCCCTGCATCATTATCCATCTTCAGTCTGATGATTAGCGACAGCGTGGTAATTAATATTCTTATATCAAGGATGGATTAGGCCGCTTTTGTATAAAGTATTCTTTATACTAAAAAAGGTTTTACTTAAATTTTCTTAATTGAACCAGTATCCAAAAACCAACCAAAACATCTTCCAAACTACAAAACATTATTATGTGACCTGATGAATAATAACTCTATGTTTACTAAATAATCGAGTAAACATTGATTTTAAACTATCTGAATCACAGTCATGTTAGGTCATTAGTATATTCAGACTACATGTCTAAGCTAATTTTTTAAAGTTTGATATCACAAAAAAAAAAAAAAAAAAAAAAAACCCGAGTTGTTACACCTGTTTGTATTTACCCTAACCAGTTTTCATATCACAAAATATTAGGGATTTTAGCAAATTTTCTAAATTTGAGGAAACTCTTAAGGAGGCAGATTTTTAGCATATTTCTTAATCTTGATTTTGGTGATTTAAGAGTTTTTGTAATATAAAAATTAGTTTAAGATAAATGCGTTGCTGCTATATCAATTTGAGATTTTTTTTATTATACAAAAATTAGTTTGGGATAAACATAGCACATGTGCAACACTCTGAAATTTTTTGTGATATGAAAATTAATTTATGATAAATTTGGCATGAATACATCAATTTGAGATTTATTGTGATATTAGCTCTTTTTTTATTTATCCAAAATTTTAGTTCTTTTCTTTAATTAAAAAAAAGAAAAAGCACATTCTTTTCCTTTCTGGTATTTTTCTGATTACGTTAATGATTGCTCGAACTACTTGTTACATGTATTTAATAATAAGGAACAAAATTACAAAAAAAAAAAACCCAAATTTTGTCCATGGTAATACATTTACACTAAATTTTTTCCTAACACCAAAAATCCAAAATTCAATACGACACACTTATCTTTCATCACGATTCTATCAATGAACATTGCCACGTGGACCCCGGAAGGCAAACAATAATTGACATGATATCCTCAAGACTTAAGTAAAATAAAAATAATGTTATTTAGGCTGAAATCATTTGACATAATATTGGTGGAAGGTAAATGCGTTATATAAATATGAATTTGAGATTTTTTATGTCACAATAAAAGTTAAGATAAATATGTCATAATAGGTATAGTTTAGGTTTTTTTATATTAAAAAGTTTAAGATAAATGTGTCACATTGAATATAATTTGAATTTTTTGTTTTGTTCTTAAATAATAAGAAATTATTAAAGTCGCAGATAAAGTATCACAACTCAAATTCAATATAGGGTTTTGTCAAAAAAATCAATATAGGGTTCGGCCAAAAAATAAAATTTCAATATAGGGACAAAACCGCGTTCGACAAGCCAATTTGGTAGACTAAGGTGGCGGTAAGCACGTGCTGGTCCACCATCGCGGGAAACAGGCGAATCCTTAATTAAAAGATTGCCCAGGGATGGCCATGTGAATGCTCGGCTCACTTTTCAGAGAGGGGGCAATGCCTTCGTCGGATTCCTTTCAAAGTTCACTTTTCAGGGCAGAGCTTTGTCTTATTACTATTTTGTTCCTTTTCCCACGGTTTGGCATATTTATCTCAATTAAGAAGATTAATATCACGAAAAATTATAAATTAATATATTAAATTTATAATAAATTTAATCTGAAATAATTTTTAATAAATTTTATCATTAAATTATTGAATTAGATAATACGTGACAATTAACGGGCATATTAATTTCAGATTTTACTCTCTATTTATCATAAGCGTGTCAATTTTGTGGTTTTTCGCAATATTAATCTAATTTAACGAAAATTAATGGATGATAAACTTATTATAAATGTAATTTTGTCAAAAATATGCCAGTTTGATATTTTTGATAGTAAAAAAATAAATTTAAAATAAATTTGTTATAAATATATTTATTTGAGGTTTTTTACGATATTAATCTGATTTATTAATATTTGACTAAGAGGCAGAAAGCACGTCCCGGCCCACCACCGATGACTTCTCGGATGGTGAAATTTACACTGATAGCCATTTTGCTTGGAAGCGGAAAACCACCTGCCCAACTTCCTTGCCTAAGTTCATCACCTTGCCGGTCCACCAAAGTCACTGAGCTCTTTTCTGCACTTGCTTGAGGGTTGATGGCTGACAGCTGTAAGCACTGCGAGCGACTTTCCAACGCAAGGGTCACATCCAACTTTTTCATAATGCCGATTCGATTCGTGGCCGTCTCTTTTTTAAAAGTAGATTACTTTTGAGTGATCACCTTTGGTCTGTAAACTACTCCTGGGTTCAATTTAGAAAGATAGAATTGCTTACGAAAAAGGAATTAAAATACAAAAAGGATGTGAAGTAAAATAAAATTAATATAAAAAGACCAAAGCGATTTACCTTACCTTAGTCTAATATAACTCATCTATGGTCATGTTATGTTTCTTCCTATATATCAATCTGCTTAACAATGGAAATTCTAGATAAAAGTCTAACCTATTTAATTGTCGACCAGAAAAATTAAAATAAATTATACAAATACTCTTTAGTTAAATTTTGTGTTTACTTTACTATTAAGTAAAGTAGCATCAACAATAAAATATTCAATTAAACTTACATTCAGTTAATCTAAATACTACTATAATTTCAACAACAAAAAGATCATATTCAAATCTTACACTCACTTAATCAATGTCATTAAAAAGGTTGATGACAAAAGATTATATTCATATATATTAATGGGCTTTTATTAGATCTAGTATTGATGTAAGAAATAATTTGTACCCTCACCATTAAATCAGTATCATACTCATACTAGCGTTAGACCTATATATGATTATATCTTATTTTTATTGATATGATGTCTTATTTCCTGTTTGGTATTGCTAAAAATAAATTAATCTAATTGATATAAGGTTAATTTAAAACTAGCTTGAATGTGAAATCATCAAGACTTTTATCACAGGGGAGAGAGGGTGTAGGCTAGGAGTAGAGAGAGCGCTTTGTGCTTCGCTTTTTCAGAATTGATCGAGAGACTTATGGGCCAGCAAGAGAAAGAAACAAATGTATCTATATTCCAAAATCAACTCTGGTTTGAGCGTGGCATTGGGCGACATATGTCATCCGGTGAGTGAAATCTGACTAATACACACTCAAATCAGAGCTGCACACAATATTTCCTCGTTTCTTATCTCTATTCCTTTCCCTTGGCTTTGCACATTTAATAAATTTGTACTAATATTTGACTAAGAAGCAAGAAGCACATGTTGGCCCACCACCCATCTCCATTGCAGGTGGGATTGAAATTGCACTGATCGCCTATGTCGCTCAATGAGTGGACTTTGACTAATACATGCTAGAACCAGGACTACACATAATATTTTCTCCTTGTTTCTTGTCTCTATACTATTCCTTTCCCATGAATTTGCACATTTAATAAATTTGTACTAATATTAGACTAAGAAGCAAGAAGCACATACTGGCCCACCACCCATCTCCATTGCAGGTGGGAATGAAATTACATCGATCGCCTTTCGCTTTGATGCAGAAAACCATCTGCCTACTCCCCTGTTCACAAGGTGAAGATGGGACAATACGGCCCCGCATGGTAATGTTTATGTTCCTTTTCTGTTAGGAACGGTTTTAAAACAAAAGAACGCGTTTGGTAACGTTTGTTAGAGAATAAAAAATGAATAAACACGTGTGGTAAATTTTATTCTTTTTTTGTTTCTTTTAATTTTTTAATATTTTTATTTATTTTCCATTTTTTCCTTTCTTTTTTATTTTTTTTCTTCTTTCTTTGGCAACCTCGCCTTGGTTGGGCGAGCTCGGGCTCACCAGATCCAGCGAGGCCGAGCGTCGCCGGATCTGGGCGAGCTCGAGCTCGCCCAGCCATGGTGAGGCTCGGTCTCGCCGGATCTGGGCAAGCCGAGCTCGCCCAGCCAAGGCGAGGCTCGGCGTCGCCAGCGCAAGCAAGGTCGAGCCTCGCTGCCCTGCCATCGGAGCCGAGCCCGAAGCCTTTAGTGCCGCGCCGCCGTCGCACCGTCTTCCGGAGCCCCTCGCCGGAACCCTAGTCGAAGATCTCCCCTCGAGCGAGGCCAAGCCTCGCCTTGGCTGGGCGAGCTCGGCCTCGCCGGCGGTCGGCAACGCTCCGGTGAGGTCGCCGACCCTCGACGGTCGGTCGCCCGCCATAGCCGAGGCCGGCGACCGGCAAAAGAAAAAATAAGAAAAAAAGAAGAAGAAAAGAAGAAGAGAAGAAGAAGAGAGAGAAGAGAAACGCTTTTCCAAAATTATTTAACAAGAAGTAAAAAATTTTTGTTTCTTTTTTTTTTCCTATTTTGTTCTAACAAAAAAAAAAAAAAAAACAAAAACGCAACCAAACGCGTTTACGTTCTTTTTTTTGTTAGAAATAAAAAAACATAAAAAGTGTTCAAGAACATAAATAAAGAACTAAAACATACAGACCCTACGTGACTTTTGCTGGTCCACCGACTGGATATATGAGTGGGTAGGTGAAATGCAAACGAAATGTAAACGAAATGAAATTCTACTTCGATTCTACCACATAATAAAACACGAACAACAGAGCGTTATTGGGTTGCGAACTCGCTTTCGTTTGCTGGATAAAGTTGCTTATCGATCGGAACAATTCGGACAAGTTCATGTATCTTTAATTAAAGGAAAAAAAAATCACCAAAAATTAAATTACGGTCATTCAAGGTTTCGACAACGAACACTATTAAAAATCTATCTCCATAAATGCTGGAAAGAAAACTGTATTGATATGACAATTATTCATAACTTTAATGAAATAACGACAATGTTATTTTAATTAAATATATCAAATAGGTATAAATTTTTAATCATAAATTTATAATAAATGTATCATAATGGGTATAATATGAATTTTTAATGTTATGAAATTTTTTAATATAAATATATCACAATAAATATAGTTCAATATTTTTTATACGAGTTTTCTCTCTTAATTAAGTAGGATACTTACACAGGTGTCTATTGATTGATTTGTCTTTTAACGACTGACAGCTGTAAGCACATGCTCGGCATGTGGGCCGCATCGCCCTCGATTAAAAAACAGGGGCAATTAAATTATTTTCTTTTAATATCTTCAGACGGTACGTTAAAATATTTTTTGAGAAGGGGGCGGCTCCCCAACAAGCCCCTTCCCCCGTTTGTCTCACGGTTAGGTATTTGTTTATCGTTGACCAAAAAACAGAAGTCATGCATCTGCATACTGTAGAGATCGGCAACCAATTCTCCCATCGAATTAGTATCTATCAAGATGATCAAATAGTGAACGAACCGCCTCAAACACGGTGAGAATCGCTAGTTCTTGACCTACTTTTGGTTCTTCCAATGGACTCTCCTTCACAACCCAAGAGGACTTATCAAGTCTTCTTGAGCTTAAGAGGCACCGATCTCCGCGACAACATCCTCAGGCATCTCTACAAAGCTCTAAATCGGGTCGGAATATAAATGTACCTAGAAAACGAGGAACTCAGAAAAGGAGAGCGCATATCAAATGCTCTTACAAAAGCAATCAAGGAATCACGCATTGCGGTCATCGTTTTCCCCGAGAATTACGCATTTTCATCATGGTGTCTGGATGAAATAGTCGAGATCATGAAGTGCAAGGAGATGAACAACCTCATTGTTCTTCCAGTGTTTAATAAAGTGGAACCCAGAGAAGTAAGAGGAGGAAGAAAGAGTTACCAAGAAGCCTTCAAGAAACACGAAAACAAGTACGGAAAGGATTCAGAGGATGTGAAGAAGTGGAAGAAAGCACTTGACGACGCTGGAAATTTGTCAGGGTGGGAATTCAATGTTGGGTAAGCACGCTGCTAGTGTCCTCTTCAATTCGTCTTGTGTTTGCTATTGAGGTCATTTGCTTTCATTTTGTTAGTTAGGAAAAAGTATAAAGTAATTTCAAACTTTTGAAGCTAATTGGAAGAAACATAGAGGATTATTGGGTGACTCTACCTACACAAGAGTATACTAAGTTGGGAGCATAAGGCAATTGATGCCAAGTAGGGTTTAGAGCACACTCGCAATGATAATTGATTGGTTACACCACGTCATCAGTTTTATTCCACATAAATTACTTTCTAGTGTGAAGGTCATGAAAGAGGGATCAAGTGGAAGTGAAACAAAATTAATTGAGTACACACTTCTTTCTTCCCTATTTGGCCCCTAGCTTTATAAAACAATATGTTATTGCTAAAATAAGGAAGAATTGAAATCCTATATCAAAATATTATGAATGGTATGAATTGTCCGAGAACCGCCGTATAGCCGGTAACCGGCGACATAAACCCATGGGGCACTAGCATAGGGACCCAACTCCCACGACATCCCACTTAAGTCGCGCAATGTGATGAGGAGGGAAATCGAACCCTAGCCTTTCGGTGACCAGAGCACGCCCTAACCAACTCGTCTACCATGGGTGGGCTTAACAAAGAAATTTTTCATAGCAAATAAACTGGGGTATTTTTTACTACTTTAAAATATTGCCAAATGTATATTCATTGAATAGCAAAACTACGCATGATAGATGAAATGTTGGTTGCCATCTGTTTCTATAACAAATCATCGGATTGTAGTCATGGTGAATGTAAAATTTTTGGCCTAGAATTTCGAGTACTTTGACCACATAAAACTTCGTTCAAAACTGGATTAAACAGTATAACGGGGTAGCAATTGTCAGGGGCTTTCCATGGTAGATTTCCCACTCTTTTCATTTAGAATTAATTACTTGGTACTAACTCTTGGTATCATTTTTCAGGGTCATCACGGAGTTCACGAACGGGACTCCCATCCAATTAGGAAGCAGAGCGTTCAAGTACGTTTGCTAAAATTTGTCTTTTAGATAAATTAGCATCATTATGCCGTTTAAGTAAAAGATAGATTTTTTTTGTTTTTTTGTTTTTTGCACTGTTGTAAAACTCCTTGAATAAAACTAGGGACTTCAATAAATATAGCTCCTGCTTTGTTGGTTCAGAAAATCGAATAGGTTGTCATTGTACTAATATATTTTGAAAAATACGACAAATGTCATTATTCTACTCAATTAAATCTAGGAAATATCATATTGTCTCAATACCGCTACTTCACTTGTTTTGATATCTATATGGAACGATATAAGCCAATCCCTAAGTTGTAATTGAAACAGGACGAAGGCAAGGAAAAAGGAGAGGAGAACGTTGGGGAAATTTTCTATCTTTCTGTATATTCATCTCAATGTACAAGGGTGATATTATAGTACAAGTTATGTACAAGAAAAGGCAACTAACTAATCTATGAATCGGATATGATATTAATTGATCCTAATAGTATCCAGAAGATATTGCGTACCTTCCAACACTCCCCTTCAAGCTGGTGGTTTGTAGATATCCAAGACACCTAGCTTGCTTAAAAGATACGCATGTTGTCTCTGACATAGGGGTTTGGTGAAGATATTTGCTGACTATTCTTTTGTCCCAATTCCTTGTGTCTCAATCACTCATTGTTGGATTTTCTCTCAAGTGAAATGGCAATCCCCTTCTATATGCTTTGTCCTCTCATGAATAATGGGGTTTGACGCAAGTTCAAGAGCTGCATCATTGTCGTAGAATAATTTAGTAGGTCCTCTAACTCATACCCCAAGGTCTTGAAGTAGGCCTTGCAACCAAACTATTTCACATGTGGTCTTTGCCATGGCACGATATTCTGCTTCTACTGAAGACAATGAGACAATTGGTTGCTTCTTTGTCTTCCACAAAAGTAAAGAATCCCTCAATTTAATACAAAAATCGGTAATAGACCTTCTGCTCATCGGACAGGTCGCATAATGCGCATCACAATATGCAGTCATACTCATATCACATTTTCTGAAAAGAAGAATCCCAAGTCCAAGACACTTCTTCAAATATTTCACTATCTTTAGTGTTGCATTCATATAAGACTGCTGTGGCTTATGCATGAATTGACTGAGTGTTTGAACTGCATAACTTATATATGGTCTGGTCATAGTTAGATATATGAGTTTCCCAATGAGCTTCTGATAACCCAAAGGATCTCTGAGTACGGGATCATCTTCTTGAGATACTCTAACATCATAATCTGCTATAGTTAATTTGACATTTTGCTCAATTGAGATAGCAGCTGGCTTGCATCCTGATAAACCTGTTTCTGATATGATTTCCAAGGCAAATTTTCTTTGGCTGAGAGAAATCCCCTAGTATGATCGTGCAATCTCAATTCCAAGGAAATATTTAGGTTTGGGGACTTGGGTTACTATGTAGAAAACTCAATCAAGGGTGGGGAGTGTTCCCTCGATTTCTACGCAATCAAATATCTAGGTTACGGAGACTTGGTTACTTTAATATTTCTATTAGCATCCTTTCGGTACCTAAACAATATGTTGTATTTTCCTAACATGTCCATGAGTTTCTTTTTAGATTTTCGGGATCATTAGTCCTAAACTAAGCAATCATGCATAGTTGGTCATTTTCATTATATTCTATTTCTAGAAAAATAAGAAAAGAAAGTAATCAATGGAATTGAAATTACGATACAGTAAGTAAACAATCAAGAAAAACAGTAAATCTACCATGCAATCCTAGAAAATATAAAAGAGAAACATAATTGAAAAAGATGGGAGAAAGAGAGAAAACCCGCAACTCGCCGGGCTTTATACAACAAATGGAACCCAAGACATATGTCGAGGAAATGAATAGTACATAATAATGGTCGGAATGGACATCGACCTCCACCATCTTCGCGCTTTCTCCATCTTCAAGGTCCTAATCTATAACTAATCTAAGAAACTTATAACTAGGTGTATACAATGGAAAGAAACAAGCGTACACATTGAAACAATAAAAAACAAGACATTATGTCGAGATCAATCATTTAAAGGAAGTGCAATACAAAAATCAAAATTTGAGGCCTCAAGGTCAACCTTTGTCATTCATGCGAGGGTCCCACTAAGACACCTACCCCATCCATTTTTTTGTGACTTATAACAATTGTTGACTAATTATATTATCACATGGCTAATAACACTTATAAGTCTCATAATCAAGCGATCTATGTAATTTCAAGGTTTTCCCTCGATATCATGCATCGACCCTACCATTCATATAAAAGTCACATGCATTGTAAAAATTTAAATATGCATGTAGGTCTTTTGAACCTTATTCCTCAATCAATCATGCAAGAAAGTGAACCCTCGGTGAGTCACTTATAATAAAGGTCATGCGCTAATCACAAACACAGGCAATTTCTAGTGCATGATTGGATTATATTTTTGAGGGGTACATGTGATATTTCAAAAAATATATATATTTCAAAATCATTCATGAAAATTTTTGAGACAAAGTGATGTCTCAGCTATGAAAGACATTCAATTGCGGGGTAAGTACACTATCAGTGCCAAAAGTTGTATATAGCGCTAACTTTGGTGCCAAAAGTTTCCGTCGAATCACTTGAGTGCCAAATTAGAGAAAAAATGATCACTCTGGTGCCACTGGTGAAAAATTCTGGCCAAAATGATTACGTGGCTTTTATATTTAAAAGAAAATCGACATGGTTTTTAAACGATGTCGTTTTCCATTCTCCTTAATAAAACGACGTCGTTTTTCCATCCTAAGTGGATGGCCTCACAAAAACGATGCCACACAACTCATTTGGGGATTTTTTTTTTTTATTTGGGAATTGAAATTAGGGTTTTTTTGTCCGATCCTCGCCCAACGCCAACCTAGCTCACTCGGCCACCGTTGCTCAGCCGCTGTCGCTCGGCACTTGAGGTTCCTGCACTTGAGCGAGATTAGCACGAGCATGTCGTCGCTGATGCTCAATGACTTGCGGTCGCACTTGAGTGCGAGCTTCGTGACCGAGTCGAACCGCGCAAACAGCTTCGGGACCGCGTCTGGTAGCTTCGAGTGGGCATGGAAGGCGAGCCTCTGGTGGCTCTGGCCTTTGATCGCGAGCCAGTGGTGGCAAACAAGGGATCACCGGCCTCGGTCGACGGAGCCTAGGTACCGGAAGATGCAAGCCAGAAACTCGTCGGGGAGATTAGAGATGGAGAAGGAGAGATCGGGGGTGGCGCACTCGTTGGCGGCCTCCCTGAGCATCGGCCAAATCACAACCTTTGACTTGGCTGTCGAGTGGCGATCGTCGAGGTCGGGGTTAGGGTCGAAGCCGCGGCCACTGAGTGTAAGGGCCGTCGAGGATGGCAACTGGCCCATCGCCAGCGGAGGGAAGATTCAGGCGGCTTATCTTCTCTCTCTCTCTCTCTCTCTCTCTCTCTCTCTCTCTCTCTCAATTTGGGGATTTAGGGTTTTGAATTGGGGGAGAGACACCAAACGGTGCCGTTTTGTTGTTTAAATGCTGATTATACTCTCCGGCGAGCCACATTAGCTTCAAAAATTAATAAAAAAGCGTCACGTCGGATTTTCGGCCAACTAGATTGGAGTTGGCACTAAAATGATCGTTTTTCAAACTTTTTGGCACTTAAGTGATCCAAAATAAACTTTTGGCACCAAAGTAAGCACCGTACACAAGTTTTGGCACTGATAGTGTACTTACCCCTTCAATTACCAAGGCTAACCCAGGGCTCGTATAAATGTACTCACAAGCATCGCGGGCCGTAACTTTCACGATGTCAAATAAAGATTTTAAAAGGGTTTGAAAATATTTAGGATTAAGGAATATTTAGGCTATGAAACACATTAAATTGCCTAAGCTAGCCCGAGGCTCGCATAAATGCACTCACAAGCGTCTCAGGCATTTTGAATATGGTCCAAATCACAATTTTTCCTTAAGCCAAATCAAGTTTTGGAGAAGAACTTTCTTAGAAATTGTTTTTGAGAAACATCACATGTACCAAAGTATTTTTGAAAAGATGTAATTTGAAAAGGCCAATTGTTTAACAACATAGATCAAAGCATTTAGAACAATTTCCATGAAGATTGTATGGCCTAATTTTATGCACAAACTAACCTAAAAGGTATAACTAAACAATCACAATCGTGTTTATATCATGAAATTTCAGAACAAATGTGTAAGGACAGCAAAATTGGGCAATACCTAATGATAATTTGGCAATGAAAAAAAATTCTCTAACATGCATGACATGATGATGAACAACTTTTGTGAAGAAAGTTTTCTTAAAAAATCTACACATGATTTTACAAAAATCAAACAACAAGTAATAACACATTAGAAATTTGTCAAAATAACAGGACATTTAGCTAATGTCACGAGACTGACCAAAAAAAAAAAAAAAAAAAAGCTAATGTCACAAGGATTTTTCCTACCAAAACATGTCTAATAATCATCAAATTTACACACAACATAACCAACATGATGACAAGCAAGTTTAATTAAGAAGTTGAGTTCAGATTCTAAATAGAAAAAATGAAACAAAAATATCAAAAGTCTGTCCAAACAGGGATTAGAACAAAGGTCCAAATTTGATCCCTTATCTAGATTGTGATCTAGCTTTAAAAAAAGAAAAAAAGAAAATAGTCCTAACGATGAGCGATTGGCATGAAATCAGTGGCATTAGAAACTTCTAAGTGTGCCTACATCTTCCTAGAAGAGCTCGAGTCCAAACTATGTGTATTCTAAGATGAAGATCTCTAAAAGTGTGCGCATAAGTAACTAAGAAAACATAACATAAACATTCATTAGAAAACTTTAAAATCACTCAAAGAATGCATAAACGGCATGAAGAAATCACATGGGATTTAGGATTAGATGCGACGGAAAGTTTGGATGATCATCTAATCCTAAGTCGGTATGTAAAATATCATACAATCTAAATGACTTCATGAAATGGTTCATGATTCCTAATGATATGCTTGGGAATCCTAAGTGCAATGAACACTTTTGTGAGACAAATTTAATGTGCAAGATAATACTCCAAGGACATGACCTAATGCAAACCTTGCGATGTGCAATTCAATCAACAAGAAGACATGATCATAAGGTTTGATACCTAGATGATTCAAACAAGCATGGAAAGGTACACATATGACAATGTTTCATTTCAACATTAAGTTTACAAAACAAGCATGATTTCAGCCATCCTCAAGACATGCATAAATCCTACCAAAAATCTCACATATAAAGCATGCGATGATGAAAAATTCTTGTTAAGAGTTCGAAACTTAGTTAAGATCATATGAGTCGCGGCAAAAATGGCAAAACCGACAAACTATATGTCCATCACATGTTGCTGTAGTACCTCTTACTCTAGTGCATACAATTGACTCACTTTGCCAATATAAAAACCTTACAAAGCATGCATCAATTGAATATACGTATCATGTATTTCAACTCTCATAAAGGATTTGAGATCAAATAGGTGCATTTATGGACTCAATTTCATCAAAACAAATTTCAAACCAATATAGGACAAACTGTCTTATGTTCAGATCTAAGCAATTTTGACCTAGCTAAACATGTCTAAAAGTTTTGAAAAAAAATTACAGGACATACCCAACATTTATACAAGAAACTTTCATGAAGAAAAGTTGTTCTAGAACTCAACACCAAAATCAGTACAAAAATGGCAAAATCAAATATCAATACGGAACAAATTGACCTAGGCTTAGATCTAAGTAGATCTGACCTAGTTGAACACATTTAAAAATCATGAAAAAATTACTTAAGATGCATGAGAAGATTTGGAACAAAACTCATGGAGGAAATTTTTTTATCAAAAAATGATCATGAAAGTCGGCACAAAAATAACAAAGCCGAAAGCAGAACATAATCATAAACGAAAAAAATCTAAACTACAACGAAAACATTAATCTTCATAAGTGTTTTTCGAGAGTCAAACAATGCTCAATTGGGGTGTACGACCTACCCTTTCGAAGCTTGGGATGTCTATTATCTACTCCTAAAAGGACTCGAGCTGAAACGAGATTGTTTCAAACCTCGTTTTGGTCAAAACAGTGACCTAGGTATAGACCTACGAAAATCACAGATTAGGCTCAAGAATACAATTATCATTCAAGTCATCAACAAATCATTGCAGCATTCATAATCATTGATCTTAAGTATATAAAAAAAACTCTTAATCTTGAATCCTAGCACCAATCAACTAACTCAATCTCACTTCATCAGATTCGAGTTTCGAATTGTTACCTTCGTCCTGATTTTCGTCAATTTCTATCGCGATCAATCGAATCAAGCCACCAGATCACGATCAGGAGTCCAATAATATAGATCAAACCACTATGGATCTGATGAGGATCAATCAAACCACCGGCTCAAGGAAAAAAGGAAGAACCGGTCCAAAATGGACCGACCTTGACTCGCTGGCGAAGATCGAGCCGCCAGTGGAGATCCAGCAACCGATTCGGTCACTTCTGTCCACAGCAAAGCCAAAGACCTTTGGAACTGCAGATCACTAGTAGCTTGGATGCTTGGGGGTTCCGGCGACTGTCGGTTCAAGCCTCAAACAAAACCGGTCCAAGAGATGGACCGAAACTAGAGAGAGTGATTTGTTTTGGGCGGGATTTTTGAGGGAGAAAAGAGAGACAGAGGTTGAGGAGAGAGAGAATTTTCGTGTCAAATGAAACCCCCATTGAAAATGAAAGATATTTTATTTATATACTCCTTACATTAAGCGATTTTGACCATCGGTTCGACCCGACGTCAAAATTTCGATCCAATGGTCAAAAATCCATTTTGAAGGCTCCATCATGATCTCGAGGTGTTGGGTAATTGATATAATGGGGTTGATTTGCAAAAAACTAAGCCAAAATCGGGAATTTTGTCAAAATGTCCAATTAAGGGTTAATTTGCAATTTGACGAAATTCGAGATCAATTTGTAAAATTTTAAGAAATTGAAGGTGTAGAAGTGAAATTAGCATTGAGAGGGTTCCAGAACCGGTGGCCGGAGGCCGAGAACCAGCCGGCAAAGGCCTGAACCAGCCAGTCCTGTTGGCGGCCGGTCAGACCAGCTAGACCAGTTCGGTTCGATTCGGCCGGATTTTTACCGAATTGGTCTGGTTCTTGCTATTTTGTCCACTTGGTCAAAAATTTATGCAATTTGGCCCTTAAAGGACCAAATTGAAAAGGAATTTTATACTTTTTAAGAAGAAATTGGCCAATTAAAATACAATTAAGCTAATCAAACCTTATGAACATGATATAGGGGCCTTTTATTGACCTAATTGAATGATTATCATGGAAAAAAATGAGTCGAGACCATGGGTGCTTTGAATTGGGCCTAAAGGGCTAAAATGGTAAGATTTGCAATTCGATGGGCAAAATTGCAAATTAATTAAAATTGAACTCAATTAGTGTCACAATTGCCCTATCTAATGAGCTACCCATATGTAAGATCACTTATCATATTCAAATTAACATTGAATTGAAGCACTTGAGCTTAGGTAAAAAATTGATCTAAGCCTAGTATTAAAATTGGACCTAGATTCATGAAATTAAACCATAGTTATGAATTGGTCAATTCAAATTTTGTTGATTGAAGCTTATATTGCTTGATTTTTTATGCCTGGGAGGAAAAAATTATTCAAATTGATGACTTCTAGTGTGAATTTCATAAAATTGATTTCGAATTTGGACTTATCTTAAGGAAATGAGTGAGAACCAATTGTACGTTCGCAAGTTATGAAGAATTGATTTTGGTTCCCTAATTAGGGCTCAAAACGGTAATTTGTATTTTGACTCGATAAATCATGAAATTAAATACTCAAGTAGATTTTAGATAGTCCCTAAACCAAATATCAAAGAAGAAACTACTCCTAATTATGAGTAGAATAAAAGTAATTTTATTTTTGGTCGATTTAGAACCTAAAACTAAAAAATTCAAAAATCAAGGTTCTTCATCGAATTTTGTGAAATTTTTTACACAAAAGTTAAATTGACATTAAAAGAAATGTATTTGTACATTTTTTATTTTTTATATTTTTTGGGTCAAAACTTTGACTAAAAATCAACCATTCAGTTGATTTTTCCTAAAATGTCGATTTTTTTGCAAATCTTTGAATTTTCAAGAAATTGATTTGACAAAAGTGAAATTAAAGCTAAATGAAATTTTTTGGGTAAAAAGTCAATATTTTTACTTGGGGTTGACTTTTGGTCAAAAGGTTGACTAAAAAGTCAACTCGATTTGACCAAAAGTTAGCCCAAAAGTCAATCATTTGACTTTTCGCATTTTTCTTGAAATGAAAAATGACGCTTTTAGATTGCAAAACTTGTCCAACAAGTGTCAACAATCCTTCCTTGAAAGTTACTCCTAACTTCTTCCACATTATTTGCTTAACCACTTTATCCACATCTTGTTGTTTCCGACTTATCAATGACGCTCGCAGAACTTGTCCAACAAGTAATAACCACTCATTTGATTTTGCGCGCCCTTTTGAGCACCAACTGTTCCTGCTTAAATGTTGACACCAATTCTATCCAAATTTTATGTCTTCAGTAATATCTCTTGGCCTGGACATGTGACAATTAATTGCTTTAACATTTAATCATGCATACCCACTTGTAGGCCCATCGAAATCCAGCTCAAGGGCTCTTGAAAACCTTGGCCATCATTCGTTTCTATTACTAACATGGGCCGAGTTGCTATTAATCATAACTCACACATGACGACAAAGGTAATTTTGAATGTCAATATCCCTTGTGACCAACATGTGATAATAAGGATAAATTTGGTCGTCAATAGAGAAAAATCTCATCAAGAGGAAAGTGTTACTTGACCCTCTTTGCCCCCTTTGTTCCAACCACCTAAAGGCTGTGAAGCACTTGTTCTTACTCTACAAATGGTCATAAAAGATCTAGACAAATCCAAGAATTAACCTCGATAGCAACTCCCCCACTATCACCAAAATGGAAAAATGGCTCATGGACTTCTTCAAAGCAAAAGTCAACTTACCTGAAGAAGAACTGCTCGCAACCATGCTTTGGTTGATATGGAAATCTCGTAATAACAGCATCTTCAGAGTACGTCCCCCAAACCCCAACTTCTCAATCGACACAGCTCAAACACAAATCAGGAGCTTTAGAAGATGGAATCCAAAGAAGGGAACGAGAAAACCCCAAAATTTATATGCCCCTGTCAATTGGAACTCCCTTGAAGCTCAACGTGGACTGTTCTTGGGCGGATAAGTAGAAGCCAAGTTCAATTACTAGATTGGTGCACAATTCGAGTGGGATTGTTGTCGATGGCTTTGCAAAGGAAGTTCGAGCTTCTTTCTGTGACATCCCAGTAGCGTCACATACTAAGCGCAAGTAGCAATTATACAGATTATCATCTTATAGGACTTATTGATTACAATTGTTGGACTATAGCGTCCACCTATAATTGCTTAGCATGTGTAACATGGACGTCTTAAGATCTAAAGCTTTATATCACAAGGTCGTCCTGCAGTAGTCCTGTCATTTAATATTAGACAATCCAACTAAGATCATATGTAAAGATCACGAGAAGCTTCATTTACTTTCCTTTTAAAAGCATTCTTGCTTACAAACATCGACCTAGATTACTTATAAGTTCTTCACCTATGTACAACATACTTACATGTTCAAAACAAAAGTGTAAGTAAATAGTCAGGGAAAAGGGTGAGGGGGTTCCTAACTTCGCTACCCCACACTAGACCACGTCCATAAAAAAAAAAAAAAAAAAAAAAAAAAAACCGTCTTCTCCGGCTTCAACACGATCGGGGCGCCTAAGCACCTCCCGCCCCGGCTCCAGGTCCTCCAGCATGGAAATGAAGGGGGCCAAACAACTCTCCTCTGTGGTTTATGAACCACGCAACTAACCTCATCGGAATCCAATCTACTCTGTCGTCATCCATCCACAGTGTAGCCTCATACTTTGTATAGGTCAGCTCGATATCAGGATCATACACATCTTGGAAAGAAACATCAATACGCGCTATCACCCCGTAACGAGCAATCGGTAGTACGCCCATACTAACGATCTAAAAAAAGAGAGAGAAAAAAAAAAGAGGAATGAGTGATGCCAAGTAAAGAAGTAATAAGACCCTAATCTAGACAATCCACAGCTGCCAAAGAAAACAAGAGAACACAACCAAATAGCTTAAGATACTAAGACAGGATTGTCACAGGTATAACTAAATGAATACTGAAACATCACATGAATGATAACTCCATACCAAACACGCTAAATGCACATGTATACCTCATGCTCTAAATTTGTACCAAGATGAAATGCAACAACAGCAAGCAAAACTCATACGCCAAGTGGAATTTATATTTTAGTGTGTATATCAAGTCCACCCTCGATCAGTTTATCCATCGGAATGCAGCCGGCCCGATCGAGTCACTTTCGGAATCCCACATCCAAACTTCCACAATATTGCTATCATGGGCATCTCACTCCAAGGCATTCTAGTATCGCACAACTGAGGCATCCCAAGAACACACAGCATGGGGCATCTCACTCCGAGGCATCCGGTATCCCACAACCGAGACATCCCTGATCGCACACAAGGGCATCTCACTCCGAGGCATCTCGGCGCCTCACTTAACCGAGGCATCCAATATCACACAGCATGGGCATCCCACTCCTTAAGGCATCACCAACATCTCAGTACCGATGGAAATCTCTTACTCATACATTCCATACATCACACCTTTGAATAATATCACATCGCAGCATGCACAAGACCTCGAGGTAATGAAGAGATAGCATATATATCGTCGATTTCATAAATTAATTGAAATAAAGAGATATTCTAAAATCTAGGGAATGGTGTCATTATGAAAACTAATGAATAGCATTGAAGGACTTATCTGACTTTGTTACAAAAAGTTGATAACTTATTGAATATATTGAATGTTTAGGGACTGGTTTAAACATTTAGGAATAGTTGAAAGACCATAACAAGTGAATTAAAACTCAAAAAAATAATATTACACATTAGACTAAAGTTTAATGATTTATCATTGTTTCGTATCATCACATCAAAACTCCCCATGATAAAGATCTTGATGATTTCACATCTAAGCTAGTTTTAAATAAACCTTATATAAAATAGATTAATTTTTTTAAGCAATACCAAACAGGATAGACACCATATTAATAAAAATAATATATGACACTAATCCAATGGTGAGCATATAAATTATTTCTTACATCGATGGTAAATTTAAGAAAAGCCGACTAAGATATGTGAATATAATATTTTGTCATCAATCTTTTTTATGACATAGATAAGTGAGTGTAAGATTTGAATATGATCTTTTTGTTGTTGAAATTATACTAGAAATTATAGTAGTATTTAGATTAGTTGAATGTAAGTTTAATTAAATATTTTTTTCTTGATGCTACCCTACTATCAAGTAAAGTAAACGCAATTTTAACTAGAGAGTATTTGTTTAATTTATTTTAATTTTTTCCAGTCGATAATTAAATAGGTTAGCCTTTTATCTAGTATTTTTATTGTGAAACAGATTGATATAAAGGAAGAAGCATAACATGACCATAGCCAAGTTAAGCCAAATATTTTGGTCTTTTTATAATTAATTTTAGTTTACTCCACATCCTTTATGTATTTCAATTCATTTTTGTAAGGGATAATACTATGAAAAACCTTAGACCGATATATCTGTGATAAATTTACTCTAAATTAATTTTTGACTACCTAAAGCCCCAAATTGGTACATCTATGCAAATTTACCATTTATTAGTTTCCGTTGAATTTTAACGTCAAATTGCTGAGTTGGATGACATGTAGTAGTTGATGGGTGTACTAATTTGAAGTTTTACCCTTCATTTTACCAATTTGTGGCTTTTCATCATATTAATTTAATTTAATGGAAACTAATGAATGATAAATTGTTACAAGTGTGCCAGTTTTGATTTTCGGTTCTAAAAAAATTAATTTGTCATAAATGTGTCATAAGTATACTAATTTGGAAATTTTCATATTATTAACCCTTTTCGTAAGCAATTCTATCTTTCTAATTTGAACTGGGAGTACTTGACAAACGAAAGAAGATCACTCAAAATTGGGGGTGATATCCTTAAAAACCTCTAACTTTAACTTTTGTCCAAATTCTACATTTTATCTCATAGAAAACCTCTCACTTAGGTCATGTCCCAATTCCTCCTTATACTTTTTTTCTCATAAAAATCCCCAACTTTAGGTCCAATCCCAATTCCCTCATAAACTTTTTTTATATCATTAAAAATCTTCAACTTTAAATCTAGTACCAATTCTACCATAAACTATTTTTATTTCATAAAAAAAAATTCAGCTTTAGGTCCAGTTTCTATTTCACTCTAATTTTTTTATCTCATAAATGATCACCAACTTTTACTTAAGTCCCAAATCTGCTCTGTATTAACCCTCCGTCAAGATCACCCTTAGTGATTTTGCCTTTGTCAATCTTTCATGCTTGGGAATGTTCCATCTCTCGTGGTCGGAGATCTCGTGGTCGGAGATCTAAGCTAGAACAACTCTCTCAATTGTCAATGAGAAATTTTAGATGGAGGGTTAACGCAAATTTATGACCTAAATAAAAGTTTGTGATTTTTTATAAGACTATAAAAGTTTTAGGGTCACATTAGGATTGGATGTTAAGTTGGGACAAGACCAAAATTTGGAGGTTTTTCATAGGACCAAAAAAAAAGATTTATGATAGAAATGGGATATGACCTAATGTTTAAGGGTTTTAATGATATAAAAAAAATGGTAGAGTTGAGATTAGATCTAAAGCTAGAGGTTTTTTATGAGACAAAAGATAAAATTGAGACGAAAGCTAAAATCGGAGGTTTTTTTAAAGTATTAAGCCCACAAAAGTACTTTATTTTGCTAAAAAAAAATAAGGGTGCAGATCGGCATCATGAAAGTTGGATATACCCTTGCATTGGAAATACACTTGTAGTGCTTACAACTGTCAGTCATTATTATGACTAACAGCTATCCTCGAGCAAGTCCAAAGATGAGCTCAATTTGACCACAAAAAATCCCAAACTGGTACACCTTTAACAAATTTACCCAAATTGATACACTTGTGATAAATTTAACATATGTTAGTTTTATTAAATTTTACTATCAAATTACAAAGTTAGATGACACATGACAATTGACTGGTGTATCGGTTTGGGATTTTACTTTCCATTTATCACAGTTTTACAATTATTGTGGTTTTCTGTAGTATTAATCCAATTTAACGAAAAGCATATTCATCACAAATGTACTAGTTTGAAGTTTTTGCCGATTGATAAATTTATCACAAGTATACCAATTTTGGGTTTTTTGTAGTCACTTGGGGTAAATTTGTTTCAAGTATACTAATTTGGAGTTTTTCATAGTCAAAACATTAGTTTGAAGTAAATTTATCACACGTGTACTGATTTGGGGTTTTTCAGAATATCAACTATTTCTTTTATAGCATAATGACATAAATGGTTCTTGAACTTTTGCTTAATGCGATTCTTGAATTTTTAGTTTGTTTAATGTGAATTCTGAATTTTAGTTCAATGTATAATGTGGATTTTGAACTTTTAATTTATTCAAAATAGTCCAACTTAATCCTTCAACTATATAAAAATATTTAATGTTGGCATTCTATCAGTTCAAGTTCGGGAACAACATTATATATTTTTATATAGTTTGTGAACTAAATTGAATATATACCAAAGTTTGAAGACTACATTACACATTTAGTTATAGTTTAGGGACCATATTGAACAAATTAAAAATTCAAGAATTATATTATACATTGGCCTAACATTCGGACACTACTTCCATCTTCTTTCCTTCTTCTTCCAAAGCAAAAAGGCAATTAGAGTAAATTCCTCAGCTCATTACGAAAGTGATTGGTGGGGGGCTAGGACGTGCTTCCAGCTTGTTAGTCAAACATTATCATCCAAATACAACTATGCTAATCCATGGGAGGGTGAATGAACTTTGCAAGGAATCCGACAAAGGCATCGCCCTACTTAGGGGTGAGCGATTCCCAGTTCTGGTTCAGTATCGTCTAGAACCTAGAACCTACCTTCGAGTACAAGTTCCTCATTTTTTGGAACTTGGAACCTACTAGTTAGAACCAAGAACCTGAAACCTACCCTGTCACAGGTTCCAAGGTCGGTTCGGTTCCGACAAGTTCTTTTTTTTTTTTTTTCCATTTTCAAATTTGAACTATAACGAAGAAGGAAAGAGACAAACCAAATTTTCTATGTCAGCTCAAGCCAAGATCAGAAAAAGGATGGCAACTTAGCCACTTTTGTTGTGACAATTGACAAACACAAGAAAATCACTGATGCAAGCAACAAACTTCGACCAAGCATGTCAAAGTGCAAGACTACAGCCCCCTTTGATTTTGAAAGTCACGATTCATGTCAAAGTGCATTATCTATCTCTTAGCAAAAGTGTCTTTTTAAAGTACCAGTAAGAGTGCTCTCACATGCCAAGGGTTGGGGCTGTGGTTCATTGCGTTAAGGTTCAAGGTGGCTTCAACTTCAGATTGTCCTCCTGACAAAAACTGGAAAAAAAGAGAAAAAAAAATGCCAATTATCTTATAGGTTCTATTGAAATTGATGCTCTCTGATCATAACTATGCAATTACTTGCTATCATGCTAACCTCCCCAACAACGGCGATTACTATCATATATTCATAAGAATCCCTCCCACATCTGTATATCTATAGTAGTCAAACCTAGATGCCCAAACTTACCCTTGGGTTCATATATTGGCGCCTATGTCAGCAGAAACATACTATATGCATCATGTACCACAAAAAGAAATCAACAAGAAAAGCCATCCAACATTAGAATAAGAATGAATGACAACACACGACCAGCTTGCCAAATCATTAGGCTTATATGTACTACAATAGGCTGCAAAGACGTATAAATGTTAACATAAACATACCATGATTCCTGGAATAGCAGGTGGAACTCTCCTTCTCAACATTGTAAGAGTGTACTTGGCAATTGTCTTAGGAGAAGCCTTCTTCTTATGCTCAGCTCCAAGAGTTACCATGCTAGGTTTAAGCAGGATACCCTCAAACAAAACATTGTTCTTAGCCAAATAGAAAAAGGCCTCTGACCAAACCTTCTCTGCCACTTCAAGAGTCCTCTCAATAGGGTGGTCTCCATCAAGAAGAATCTCAGGTTCAACAATGGGCACAAGGCCATTATCCTGCACATTAGACAATATATAACAACTAAGGGACACCATATATAAAAAGCAGTGCATTCTATTAAAACCTTCGAGACAAATGTTTACTGAATCGAATAATTCCAGCCTATCAGAAAATTTAAGTAAAATAATCATCTAAAATAGTATTTACTCTATTTTTAAATAGAAGGCATCACCCAAAAAGAAAGCATTTTCAAGGACCAAATTGAGCTGACAAGTCAAGCAGGCATAAAATTGGACATATTGTTGAATGGTCAGTTAGTTCAAATTTCAACTCCAAAATAAAAACAGCGATCAAGAAGTAACAGTTGTCGAGAAGTTCGTTATTTAGTTCTTACACCAAAAACAGTTCGTAAAATGAGAACAAAGGTGTCTTAAGTTGATGAGTTACCTGAGAGATGGCAGCATATCGTGCAAGTCCCCATGCGGCTTTTTTTACTGCAAGAGTAGAGGGACCACAAGGAATGCTAACTATTGTCCTCCTGCATAATAATTTAAGCATTGAAGGCTAATGAGCACAAGTGTAAAGCATTCAATTAGCAAGGGGAATATTCGGCAATGGCAAACAGATTAGTTACAAGTCATGTAATAAGATATTTTCTGGACTTTTTTTTCACAGAGAGAAATTAAGGTGTCACGACCAATTTTTTCGGGTGTGGACCACCTAGGGTTTGGCTAATGGATTGTTAAGCCTAGACTTAACTCGGGCTCTCCCAAGCCCATACCAATTCGCGACTTTAGGTTCAAATTCTTAACATGCAAATTTTTTAATTAGGAGTCGCCACTAATCTATTTTTGGTGGGTCGATTAGAAACCCAAGTAAAGTAACGGGAGTTTTACTTTACTCCTACGAACCAGAGATTTGGGTACGGGGACTTGGTTACGCTAGATTTCTCTAGCGCCCTTTCGGTACCATTTCTTTTTATTTTGACAAAAGGGTTTTGCAGGCAGCTTGAATTGATTTTAAACTATTTCCTTAACATGTGAGGTTATCATACGGGTGCGCAAACCATCAATTTAACACCCAGATAAAGCAATGAATAAATTGCAGAAACTTACCTCAAAGCAACGAAAGCATCTGCGTTGTTAGATCAGAATTCACATCAACAACCCTAGATATGATTTCTAATTAACACGCAATTTCTTTTTGTCTTTTTTTGGTTTTCACTTAATTAATGAGAATCATGCTTTATGCAATGCATGTCACTAATTTACCATGAAATGATATGACATAGCAATATGACCTAAACTATATGACATAAGTAAAAAAAATGATTTTTTGTGTTTTCTTAGTGAACATGCAATAATTAAATATGCAATCTAAATTAACCAAATGACCTAACTCTAATGACGAGGAAATTCTAATTAAATGAACCTAGCAATTACTAAATGACGTGCATTTCATGAACCCAATTCTATATGACGTGCACGTGATTTTTTATTTTCTTAATAAGCATGCAATCTATCACGATATGCAATGATGTGCAAAGAATGCCATAATTCTAATTTTTCTTTTTCTCTTATGAAATTCAAAATTAAAATGGCCAAATAATTAAACCTGCAATTCAAATTTAAAACTAACATCCTAGATGAATGCAATCTAATTCAAAGATATCATCTAACCTAGATATCATCTAAACATGCATTTTAAAAAAACTAACTAACATATCATGCAATCAATCCTAATCTACATGGGATGGGAATGCAATTTTTTTTGTATTTTCGGGATAAATAGAACAACTATGAGATAAACATCAAACCAACCATGATCGTCAAGAATATTATCCATCACTCAATTTGAAATTCAAATTTGATTATCTCGCTAATAAAATCGATAAATTGATCTTAAGCCTTAAAGATCAAGATATCAGTTTTACTCCAGCGTAAATAATTATTCCATCTAAAGCCTTATAGATAGAATAAAAATTCGTGCGGTTGCGAATTGGATGCTACATTAGGGAATTTCAATCATGCATTGGAAAAAAAAAAATCAAACAAAGAGATAAAATATCAAAACCTCAAACAAGATAAACAAATCTAAATCTACCTAAAAGATAAACCTATCAAATAAAGTAAAATAGATCTATACCTAAATTTGAATTTTTCCAAAAAAACCAATCGGTAGAACGGACCAACGATGGGCACGGCACGGCACGGCTCAGCTTTAGGGCAACGGTTGTGGCAATATCTCAGCTTGGCTTGGCACAATTTGTGACGATTTCGATGGGCTAATGTTCGGGACATCAATGTGGCGTCGAGTTAAACATGGAACAGCAACGTTGACGCAGCAAAATCAGCAAGCTTCACCGATATTGGGTTGGGTCGTGATGGACGCGATTCAAGCCTGAGGAACTCACAGACACGCCTACACCGATACTGCTCAATCCACTTTGAAGCACACCTCGACACCTGGACGTGGGCAGCAATTGGGACAGCAAACAGTCAACGTTTGAAGATCCAAATATTTGCTGGAGAAGTTGAGGAATTTGCTGTGATGCTCAGCCCTCCTTGACGCGCCCTTGGACTAACGTGGCAGAACAATGGGAACAGCAAATTAGTTGACGTTGGGCGCCCTTCACAGACAAAACACCGGCACCGAGAAGGAGCTGCAGGCACGCGTGGGGATCACTGATGTCAATTGATCACCGAAAATCAAAGGGCAGCACACGTTCGCCAACGATTGTCCCTCACGATCCGTCCCTCTCTCTCGATTCTCAACTTTTCGTCCTCAATTGTCCGGCCATATGTTCAATGTGTGGCCTCCCCCAAACAAATTGCACGCGAGGTATTATATAGGTCTAAAAAATGTATCTCTACGGTATATATTTTTTCCTTTTTGTGCACGCATGATACCCCTAAATATATCGTTGAAATATATCCACCTCGGGCAATATTCCCCTTTTGTATTTTTCACATATTCTATCCAAAATTTTCCTTTTTGCTCGAAAATACATCCTTTGGTGTATATTGCCTAAAAATATGAAAAGCTTGAACGGAATATGTGAAAAATCTTCCCTTCACCGGCAGCCTAAAATAAAACAAAATGAAAATAAAATGCTTCTAAACTATATGTCATGTGTTTTTTTTTATTTTTATTTTAGTAAAAATTAACCCAAAAATTGTGCAAAATTTTAGGTGTCAACATAAGGTAAGGCCAAAAGTAACATCTTATTGAACAAATTGGAGCACAAGCCGACTCACCATTTGGCAAAACGAGCAACTTGCTTGTAGTATTCAGCGGACCTTGAAGCCAATCCATCCAAGCCTTGGCACCAGGATTCATTATTGGATCCAGGAGGAGGAACCAAACCCTTTGGACAAAGAGAGTCTACCAATGATAAGCACGTTGACAATGACAGTTTCTATTTGAAGCATAGACATTCGAGAAGGGCCCCTCAAAGCAAACCTTGTCAACTTTAATGCCTGGAACATTTTTCTCCTCATGCAAGTAGTCAACAAATTTCTTCCCATCTGTTGTCGATTGGTAAAGTGTCTACTCAAACAAAATGGCACCAGAGATGTATTCACCCAGACCAGGCGTGGGTCAACAGAAGTTGTCTATAAGCATGATGATTGACCTCAGTATTGTCCAACCCAATGGATGCTAACCTTTGCCCACAGGTTGCATTTGACTCATCAATGGCAAGGATACCACGACCAGGAGATGCAATGAATTTTTGTGCATAATGAACCAAGAAAAAGCTCACCGGACTGGTAGAATATGTTTAGAAACATCTACTTTCAATAAAATCCCATTGTGAGTAAATGATGTTTGAACTCTTAACTTGGGGAAAGAATTACTTGACAGTCTCTCTCTCCCTCTCTTACATAGACTAACAGTAGTTGTAATTTATTGCAAGGTCAGATAAAGGGAAAAATGTTTTGGTAATGCACTACGACTCATCCAACATAAGAATATATTATATGTTCAGATGACAAAAATATGAAGTTGCTATGCATTGCCAGAAGATAATAATGATAGCAAAACTCAATCTCATAATTCCAAAATAACAGGCACCAGACAGGATAACATGAGAGGACACTTAGGATTAGAAGCTTATGAAATTAAAACCATGAGGTACGCCGCCTTAGGGGAAGACATAAGGAATTTGAAACACCCCACAGAGTTGGCTGTTTTGGGCTAAAGTAACGAGAAATCCAGCATAACAGGCATTCGTAAACACACAAAAATCCTTGCTTTTCAAGACCCTTTTGCATGGTACCAAGAACCAGCATCTGAAACTCACAATCATCAAATCAATCACTACACAAACTACTAGAAGCGATTCTATCCAAAAAGGAAGTTCCGAATCAAGCAAAACCGAGCAACCCAACAACATAAGAGCCAAATCGAGGAGAGAAATGAACCTCGAGGCGAGATGTGAGGACAAACCCTCGTACCACTTGCCGGCGTTCGGGAACGAGCCTCCGACCTTCTCGAGAACCGCGGTGTACACCTTTGATGTCGTCCTTCCTCCTTCGTGAGCTGATCTCTACCATCGAAAACAATGCCAATAAACATCCCAAACAAGCAAGGGGGCCCAAGATACCGAATTGACCGATCAATCCCCCACGCGAAGAATCGAGAGAGAGAGAGATTGAAGCATTACCCAGAGATGTAGGTCTTGCCAGAGAGGAACTTGTTGAGGGACTTGAGGCTCGACTTCGTGTGAAGATCCGAGAAGGTGATCGCCTGATTCGTCAAGGAAGCATTACCTAGAGATGTAGGTCTTGCCGAAGAAGAACTTATCGAGGGACCTAAGGCTCGACTCCATGTGGAGATTCGTCGAGGAACTCGTCGAGGGCCAGCAGCGTCGGGCAGAGATAATGGAGAACTGCGAGTGTGAAGTGAACTAACTGAGGATTGAGATTAGGGTAAACTTAGAACCTAACCGATTCCCAAAAAAAGGGAACCAGGAACCAAAATCGGTCTGTTTAGAACCGGGAACTGAACTGGACCCTCCAATTTGGTTCTCCAGTTCCTAGTTCTACCCGGGAACCGCGCTCACCCCTAGCCTTACTAAGGGTCCCTAAGGATTCACTTGGCCATCACCGGGCAATATTGTGATTAGGATTTGCACGTTTCCCGCGGTGGGGGCCCAGCACATGCGGCTCACTTTTACCTAGTCTAATATTAGTCCATTAGTTCACACCAGGTTGGCACATCGAACGAGGTTTTATCCACATAATGTGTGACATCTTGAATTTTTCAGTTCCGCTTTCAATTACATTAATCGGGCGCCTATAGGGCTGTTTTCAGAGCTAATCACTCTCGAGATAACTAGACTATCTGGGGAAGACATTAAGGAATTTTGATGCAATAGACTTGAGAATTCGACCATGAATCGGCTACTCGACCGTGCTCATCTTTAGAGGCCATTACGGCACAGTTAAAAATCGATCAAGGATCAGAGATAGGTCGGTTCGACTGAGATGTGTGGCTAAACGTGGGTGACTCCACTAAATTGAAAAATTCTCATTGACCGACACTAGACTGATTTTTCTATCGTTTTGGTATCTTGTGTTCGTATTTGAATCCTCGAGATTTTCACAACAACTAAGAGTTGCTAAGGTGTCGAGTGGGTTTATTATGGCTCAAAGAAAATCAACCACGGGTCATTTGCACTAAAAATTTCTGAAAGCTACCTGATAACCTAGGTCATACTAAAAACGCGCCAGAGTGAAATTAACGGCAAATTTGAATTCGATTTCAGAATTTGAAAGTTCTGTCATGTCACAAATTATTTTAGGAATGTCGACTCAGTCTCTAAATATTTTTCTGTAAACCGAGACTTTTTGGGAAAAAAATCGTCATAGGACCGTTTTTGTTCAGAAATTGTCAATGACCGTTTTTTATCGCGAAATTGGGAGGCGTGTAGGATTAATTAGTGAGAAAAAATACCAATTGGATCGGTGAGGTGTTGGTTGAATTTATGGAAGCCAAATTAAGTTAATTCAAGAGCCAATTGGTGTCCAAGAGAAGAGAAACCAAGCCAAATTCGTAGCCCCCTCTTGCCATGACTTATGGACCACTTCAAAAAGGCTTCTAGAAGAGTTTGAAGGCTAGAAATGGAGGGTGGAGGACAGCCATGCAAGGTGGACTAAATTGGAGGACAAAAGGATAGGAGGAGACCATGGTAGGCCCCCTCCAAGCCAATCTTGTTCCCTCTCCCTTCCCCTGCCTCTGTCGACCCCCTCTTCCTCCTCTCCTTGCTATTCGACGCCTCCAGCAAAGCCAGAGAAGCTGCCGATGCTGTTTGCTGCCCACCGGACCATCGTAACGTCGAGTCGCCCCGTTTGTGCCACCGTTCGCTCACCGCGCGTGCCCTCCGCCTCAGCCGTGTCCAGCTGCGTCGTTCTTGTCCTTGCTCACCACCTTAGCCCGTGCCAGAGCTGTCTAGCCACCGTGTGTTGCCGTCGGAGTCGTCGAAGCCGCCGTTTAGGACCGCTAAGCACCCCTATTGCCCCCGCCACTCTTGCCTCGTCGTTTAACCACCAAATCCACCCTCAACCAGCACCGAACAAAGGTTGAAATCAGTGGGTTTCCAACTCAGTGTAGGCCCATTTAAGCCCGCTTCCCGACCTCGAAAGCCAGTCCCCCTTTGGAGTTTCTCGTCCCCTGCAGTGTCCTCGTCAGTTTGATCTGAGCGGATCGTCGAACAAGTGAGTTTAACTCACTAATCCTCGCTTTGTAGGTTAATGACGCTTAAAGGTTGATTAGTTTAGATAAAGCATAGTTTATGTGGATAGTTAGATTAGATTAGCAATTTAATCAATTGTTGTTGCATGTTAGGTGGTTAGAGTAGTGTTGTTATAGCCTAGACAAGCTCTAGTATTTAACTAGAGTGGTTTGGTAATTTTCAAGGCCCGTCTCGGCTTTCAATTAGGCTTTACGAACCTAAGTATGCATTTTTTATATTTACTGGCATTTATTTATTAATTTTCATATTTATTTATTTATTTATTTATTTTCCGAAAATTAAATCGGGATAGTCAGTGATCGGATTTTCGTGCTAATTGTAGTGGTGCTTTCTGTTTATTTAATTGAGTATCGGATTATGCAATTTGAGTGTGAGTAGTGATTATGGGTCATTATTCCAAAAATGGACAACTTTGGTAATTGATTGGAAAATTGCAGTGTGAGATTGTGAGTTAGATTAAGAAAACCACCGAAGTATGGTTATGCCAGTGGAGCTGTAATTACCACTAAATCTCGATTATGCCGGTGGGGTCATGATGACCACTTAACCTAAATTATGCTAATGGGGCCATGATTACTACTAAATCTAGATTATGTCGGTGAGGCCGTGATAACCACTTAACCTAAATTATGCCTGTGGGGTCGTGATTACCACTTAATCTAGGTCGTGCCCGTTGGGTCGTGATTCATCGCTGAAGATTTAGTAGGCCGTCCGTAATGACCACTTAACCTAAATTATGCTAGTGGGGCCGTGATTACTACTAAATCTAGATTATGTTAGTGGGGCCATGATAACCACTTAACCTAAATTATGCCTGTGGGATCGTGATTACCACTTAATTTAGGTCGTGCCCATTGGGTCGTGATTCATCGCTGAAGATTTAGTAGGTCGTGCCTGTTGGGCTGTGACTAAAAGTTGAGAATGAATAATTGAAATGACCGTGTGATGGTCTCAATGACATGTAATCGATTGAGTCGATTGATCGATGATTCAATCTGGTTGGGTAAAATGATTTGTGAAATGATGATTGGATGGTTGTTTGAATTATATTGACTTGCAGGAAGGAACTGAGGCCAAGGTAAGTTCTTTGACTCGTGTTTGTGCTTAGGCAGCCCTCATGGCATATTTTTTTCTTAGTCGGGTCTTAGGGGGTAGAACTCGCTGAGACGTCATCTCACCCCGCTATGAGATAACATTTCAAGTCCTTAGATGGCCGCTCCTAAGTTTTTTGGACAACCCAAGAGTGTTATAGAACAGGCATCTTATTTTCCGTTGCTTGGGAGCCCTAGGGGCTGGACCTATGAGCTAGTGAGGTTCATGGTTTGGGTTAATGCGGGTCTCACCCACAAGGTGCCCCACTGATACAAATCGTGGTACCGCCATGCTCAAGATGGCCAGAGAGAGGGTCATATTCTAGAATCTGAGATTCTTCTGTATATCTTGGAGGCTGCTTTTGGGAAGGGCACAACTGATCCTCCTCAAGGCTTGATAGTAGATGCAGTAAACCCGGCTCTTGCAATACCAAAGTTCCTGGTGCAGTCTGCGGAAGGCTCCACCTGGAGCGTGGAAGAAGGAGAGATTGAGAATGATGATGACTTGGAGTAGATCGGAAACCCCCACCCCTGCTTGTAGACTTTGTGTTTGAACTGGCTTGAGTAGAACCTGACTTTAATAGTTTGTATCGTACTATATACATTATGGTGTGCAATGTATATATGCGTGGTTGTTTCAGGTTTGAAATTTATGGTCCTACTTTCCTATCCTATTGTTTTATCATCTGAGGATTATTTATATGTTTCTGCATGCGTACTAAAATGAAAGGGTCGGCGATGCGTCCTAGAACGTCGCTATTTAATCAACTAGTGAGGGATAGGCGCGCGCTCGAGGATCGGGGCGTGACATAATGAATTCGAGTAGTCAATACTTCATCTACAGCTTTAACAATTTCACATTAGATGTGTTTAATAAGTATTTCGAGCAATCGATAACATCATCTTGAAAAATACCAAAACGGAAAAGAATGTGCTATTTTTTTTTATTAGGGAGAGAATTGAAACTGTGAAGTATTTAAAAAATGGCCTAACACCACAAAGAATCTCAAATATGTATACTTGTATCAATTTACCACAAAATAATTTTCACACATCACAAAAAATCCCAAACTAGTGTGCATTTGTGCCACATTTACTCTCAAATTAATTTTTGTATTATAAAAAATCCCAATTGCCATACCAGTCATGTACTTATCATAAAATAATTTTTTTGTTACAAAAACTCTCAAATCATCAAAATAAAAGATTAGGGAATATGCTCAATTCTGCTAGTTTGCCTAAAGAGTTTCCTCTAGTTTAGAAAATTTCCTAAAATTCCTAATATTTTTAGACACAAAAAATTATTATATTTTCATAGAAGTTAAGAATTAATTTGGTAACATTTTTACTTTTGGGAATAATTTTTGTTTATAAATAGTTTTTTTCCATTTACGTTATTGGAAATAAATAAGTAGATATTTTTACGTTATTTATTTATTTATTCTGAGTCTATTCCCCATCTATTTTTTTTTTAATTTCGAGAAAAAAAAAAGAAGAATAGGAAAACACGATTGGTATCACACGGCCCTAAATGGGAAAAAGTAGATTATTTGTTTTCATGTAAAGACCCTAAATATATTGGTAATCACTCTAAAATGAACCGCATGTCTTCTGCAATTGGCTGCTCTTCGATGTGCGTGCGAGAAGAAACTACAGGGAAAACACATTAACTTCCTCTCCTTAAGGGACAAAAAGGCGTTTCAAATTCTTTTTCCCTAAAAAGGCATTTCGATTTCTTTTCGGAGCCAGGTTTGCAGGAGAAATCGGGGCAGATAAAGATATGCTCTTCTTTGCTGGGCTCGTCGCGCTGGTCCTTCTACTTGCGATCGCGTACAGGCATCTGCAAAACGAGAATTTCGACATGTTCTTGAGTTTTAGCGGCGATAGTTCGCTGATAGCCTCTATGATGACCTGGTCAATAGGGGTGATTGGTTTCTGGTTTGGTCCAATTCCAAGTAGAATCGGGAATTGTACCGTTTGATCCTAGGACCGAGAACTGGACTAGACTATCGGTTCCGGTCCGATCTAGTCCAACAACATCGGCACTTTTTTTTTTGCATTAAAGAGTGACCGGGCTCCAGACCATCCTGATTAATCCAATTTGATTTTCGGGTGATTACTAATCACACATGTTTTTACGTACAAAATATTCAAACTCCACTTGTGTGAATATTCATATTCACATACTTCTTATATTTCACACTTAACCATAACCATAAAGGCCATGGATAATTTGGTTAGAAGTTGTGCTTGGCTTCGATTTTATAGACAATATTTCTTCTGCTCTTTGAATGTTTAATCGATGTGAGACTCTTGGAGGCTTGAAGTGCCTTATGGGTCTCTTGAAGCCTTAGTCCCACATCGAGTATAAGATGAAACTAACAAGTAGATTTTCTCTATAAATAAAAGAATAACAATAAGAGTTTTAATAGTCTCTTGGCCACATAAGAGATTGCTATCTCAATTGCAATTTCAATTGCAATAAGTTATAATGTTTATATATTATATAATATTATTTTATATCATTTATATATAATTAAAAAAATTAGTTAGGTCCGGTCGGTCCAATTCCCACATTGGAATTGGGAATCGAAGATTGTCAGTTCTCGGTTCCAAGACTAGGAACCGGGGAACCGGGAAGGAGCCGGGAACTGGACCGTGGCCGGTTTGTTGCACACCCTTATTGGTCAAAGCGCAGATCTCTATATCCGGACGCCACAGTTGGCTCCGCCGAGGCAAGAAGATGTTGGAATTGTGTTTGAGCCATCAGCACTACGCTTCCGGGAGATGCTGCCTCAACGAACTGGTTCAGAAAATGGAGTGCAAGAATGATGGCTCGGGGCATATAGTCTTGCCCATATTCTACAGAGTGGAACCCGCGCGTTGGGGAAGTCAAATGGATGGTTTTGGCCTAGAGATTGTGGAGGAACGGAAGCAACGAGCGCTCGTGGAACTCTATTCCTTGAAAGGATGGGAATCAAAGAAAGTCGCTAATGGGTACTTCATCTTTTTCACCAAAACGTTGTTGAGTTTCTTGTTTCAGCGAGATATTGCTTGTAAAAAGAGGTAAAAGGGGGGGGGGGGTGGGGGAGGATAAACGTTCTATATTTGTGCCTCTCCGTTTGTCCCTGTGTTTTTGTGATAATTCTTATTATAACCGGTAAAATACTTTTATGTTGCCATTCATAAATCCTTTTTAACAGGCCAAAAAGTTCGAGATTTGATTCCAATCCATTTAATAAACAAAATCCAATATTCATTAGCCACGAGTTCCTTAGACTTACAATTAGGAGAAGTTAACGAGGTTTGTCATGTTGATCAAAAGTCCCATGGAAAGGATTTTGGAATCTGTAGATAGTTGTTGTTCTACCCTATATGTTGTAATCCATGCAGAGGGTGGCATTGGTAAGACAACTCTTGCTAAAGTTATCAACAACAAGCTCTCTGAACTATTTGATCATCATAGCTTCATCCCCAACGTTAGTGAGTCATGTAAGCACAACAGTATTGAATATTTGCAGAGTCAGTTAATCTTGGATATATCAAAAATAGGAGAAATAGAAGTGTATGATAAGGACCAACTAATTACCACCATCTCATCCAGGTTTAAAAGCAAGAAAGTCCTCATTTTTCTTGACGATGTGAATGCTAAAGATTAGTTAGAAGCTTTAGGGTGCGTTTGGATGGGCATTTAAAAAGCCTCTTCAAGCCCCAAAGCCCTTTTCACTCCAAATTGAGGTGTTTGGCAACCATCCTTCAAGGGGCTTTCAATTGAAAGTCAGTCCTTAGGAATGCTGAAAGCTTAAGGTGTAATGCACTTTCTTGTGGCACCTGCACTGATAAGATTGTTGATATATTTGCTTGGGCGCATCAAGCTTTAGCACTCTAGTTTTCAAAACCCAGTTGGCTTTTAGGCAATCACCTTAAGGTGACATGAGATTTTCGTCGATTTACTTTGAGGCTACTAAGAAGGCCATAACTTTCGATATTAGCATGGCAAATACAAGCCCCTGAGCAATATCTCTGGTTTTTTTGTTACCTTTCCAAGTTGAGGTAGCTTTACCATTTGCCCTGGGTGCCTCGAGGCCCTACATATACATTACAAGAGTGCTCATCATTATTATCATCGGACAAGGATTATCTATCCTGCTTCGTGCTGTGCTCGATACTTTACTGATAAATTTCACAATGATACAATTATCATTATCCCTTCGGACTAATGGTATTGATAAATGAGGCACCAAAGGAAATCATAGAATAAGGTGGAGGATCTCAACCCATAAATTATTAGACGTGACTCGTCATTTGGAGATATTGTTTTACTCAGACTAACGTTGGACCATATATGCACACGTGGCGTCGTGATATTGGCATTTTCAATAGAAAAAGCATCACAATAAAATGAGCTTGTCCCTTTCCTTTACTGTAAAATTTATTCCGGAAAAAAAAAAAAAAGAGGGCATGATTAGACCAGTCAAAATAGCGTATTGACTAATTTTTAATTAATACATGTATTAAATGAGACAATTATCGAATAAATGAGTTATAAATGAGTTTAAATATAATATAAAATTTAAATGAGTCATATACTAGTTTAAAACTCACTTAAGCCCAATCTACCGTTATAATTCTCTATTCATTTCTTATTGCCCTCATTCGTTTTCGCTTTAGGACACCCTTCACACTCTTTACTTCAGTTTAGTTATGAGTTTTCCTAAATTTGATTAAATATTAAAATATTTTCATAATATGGATTGGGTCGGATTAATATGAATTATTAAATTGATATTGAATAAAAATAAATCAAAATAAGTTAACTAAATCTATTTAATTGAATCGTTTTCCATCCGATCCACTTTTTGACTAGTGCAACTAGGATCAACGTTATGAAAAAGGTTGGAGATACCCTCAGGCATATGTATGTACGTATATATTATAATTCTAGCCCAACAACAAGTATTTGAATTTCAAGGGCGAGGCGGCTGACATGCCGAGCATGTGCTCGCAGCTGTCGGTCAATACAATCTAATCAAAGCTACATTCATCAGTCCAAGTCGGTCAGATCGATAAGCACTTTTATCTGGCAAGATGAAAGTGCTTTTCGCGACCCAATGACGCTCTGTTTTTCGTTTTCTTGTTTGGTAAAGTCAAAGTAGAATTTCATTTCGTTCGGTTACATTTCATTTGCATTTCACCTGCCCTCATGGAAATCCAGAGCTTGGCCAGTTAGGTGGACCGGGGGATTTGGCATTCAGTTGAAAAAAAGTCACCAAAAATTTTAAATTTTGACTAGAGTGATAAATTTACTCTAAATTTTTTGTAATTTAAAAATCCCAAACTTTATTAATTATGACATATTTACCACAATTTTTTTTTGTGACATAAAAATCCCAAACTTATATTCGCATGACATATTTATCCTAAAATATAGAGCGTTTTTCGTTTTTTACTTTTGAAATCTTTTTCTTTTTTTCTTTATTTTTTTCTTCTTTTTCTCTCTTCTCTTCGTTGGTCATGAGACTTAGGTGAGAGCCGCCCTCGCTGGTGTAAGGTCACCCTTGCTTGGGTTGTCAAGGGCAACACCTAGGCGAGGGCCAACCCTCGTTCGATGTTGGCAAGGGCGATCCTTGCTTCAAGGTCATTTGGTAAGAGAATCTGGTTCAGCTAATATAATGAGGATGCTTTCGCTTGATTCTGGGAGAAACCTGTAGCGTTGGTAGGAATGCTTAACTGATGCCAATTGGATGACTAAGCATAGTAGGATGCAATGGCAACTCTTTGCTTGACATCGACGAGGGTGGCTCTCGCTTGTCCAACTTTCCATGGCTGGCTGAGGGTAGAGAGAAGAAGAAAAAAGAGAATAAAAAAAAAGAAAAAGAAAAAAATAAATTGAAAATGCCCTTAGCCATACGGTTAGTAAAGTTTGGATTTTTTTATATTATAAAAAAATTTACATTAAATTTGTGATGAGAAAAGTTTTAGATTTTTGATTGGTTTTTCCTCTCTAATTCAAAGCAAAAGATGATCACTGTAAAAGGTCATCAGTGGGTGGTGGCTCAGCTTGTGCTTCCTGCTTCCTACTCAAGCATGGAAAAACGAGAAAGTGGAGACAAGACGAGGCTCCGCTCCGAAAAGTAAAATTTTCAGGTCCTGATGCATCGGACTTGCCTATATCATGTCGACTGAATTCTCTTTGTTTTTTCTTCTATGGAATCGTACGGTAGGATTTGACGAATCGGTCCACTCGAGTCTGAACGGCAAAATTGTAAAATAAAATAAAATAAAATAATTATACTTTTACTAATTCGATTTTGAAGTTTTTAATTATACTAATTACATTCTAAATCTTTTTATATTTTATCAATTAAGTCTATCTAATTAATTTTGATAAAATATCGCTAATATAAATGTTGATCGCCTTACGTGACACATTTGATAATGTCGATGATAATTTTTAATAATATTTTAATATTTTTAAATATTTTTATTAATTTTTATTTTGAATTATTTGAATAAATTTAATTAATAAAATATAAAAATATTTAGAATTTAATAGGTAAAATAAAATGATTTATGACTAAATTAAAGAGTTAACGAAATTGAAATAGGGTTAAAACTTTTGGTTTTCCCACTGCTCTATCCGTTCATCCTATTCATTTTGAGATACTTTTTTGCTAGTGTTGGACCATGTGTGTACACGTGGCTTCGTGATGTTGGTGTTTTAAAAAAAAAGAACATCACAGTAAAATGAGCTTGTCCCCTTTACCGAAATATTATTTGCAAGCTGATTCGTTTTATTATTCCTAGTTAAATATACTATCCTTGGATAAAATGAGCTTATAATTAACAGAAAGTTAAAAATAACAAACGAAATATATACGAGAATATAGTAGATTTTTCTCAAGTTTATTTTTTCAATATAAGTCCATTAATTTTTATATATATATAATCTTTGTCGTTAATTTTATTTTATGAGTCAAATTAAGTGAGTGTGAGACATGAATAGCTAGAGCAAGATATTAATATCTCTTTTTGTTGTTGATATTATTGTAGGATGTAGATTAGTGAATGTAAGCCTTATTGATCATTTTTGTGTTGATTTTACTCTACTACTTAAGTACAGTAGACTCATTTTAACTGAAGAGGATTTGTACAGGTTTTTTTTCCCTTTTTCTAGTGGATGATGCTCGTGAACATATAGATTATAATTCTTTTTAAAAGAGGTTAGACGTAATTTTGATCCTTTTATAATTTCTTTTATTTCACTCCATATCCTTTCTCTATATTAATTCGTTTTACATATCAGTGAAGATCCCTCAGAGTTATCTATTATGAAAAAAAGAAGGCTATGATCCATGTTATGTAAAGATTGGAATTACCCTTACGCATGCGCATAGAAGCGTCTATATGTGTGTCGATTGGGCAAAAGCGTCCATGGCGACTGGGGTGGATAATTCCAGCCTAATAGATATTTGAATTTCGGGGGCGAGGCGGCCCCCATGCCGAGCATTTGCTTACAGCCGTCGGTCAATGTTATATAATCAAAGAGATATTTGTTAGTCCAGGTCTTTCAGATCGACAAGCACTTTTATCCGGCAATATGAAAGCGATTTTCACGACCCAACGGCGTTCTGTTTTTTGATTTTTCTGTTTGATAAAGTCAAGTAGAATTTCATTTCGTTCGGTTACATTTCATTTGCATTTCACCTGCCCTCATGTAAACCAGAGGAAGAGCTTGGCCAGTTGGTGGACCAGCCATGTGGTGTATTTGTCCATATTCGCCCTATGTGCAAGGAAGTTGGCACCTGATTTTCCGCTTCAAAGCAAAAGGCGATCGCTGTAGAAAGCTATCAGTGGGGTGGCCCAGCACAGCATGTGCTTCCTGCTTCTTAGTCAAGCATTGGTGCATAGTTTATATAAATACAAATATGCCAATCCATGGAAAAGGGACAAAATGAGACAGACCTCTGCTCTTAACTTTTCAGGTCCGGACGCAGTGAACGTCGTTGTGTTATGTCCATAGAATTCTCTTTGGTTTTTTCTTTCTATGGAACCATATTATAGGATTAGAGGAATCAGTCCACTTGATCCGGTCATTCTATTCATTTTATAGCACAGCCAGGACATAAATATATCTATAAAAAAATTTATTAACTATTGCCTCAAGAATACTTATTCGGCATTAATTATAAAATTTGTAAATGTCTTCAATAAACTGATTTTTTTCTCATATCACATTTGATCAATACTTTTAGTAGGTTGAGCAAGAAAAATCATAAATAGAAGATAAAGACTTGGTTGAATTTTTTGAATTAGGAAAGAGCTAAAATGGTTGAGCACAAAAAAAGTAGCTCAAACTCGGTGATCCCATATTTCACATTACAATTTTATTACTTAATTAGTAAATAGATGGTTAATCATTCGTCTTTTTGAGCTCACATGATAGTGTTCTGTTGGTAAAAAGTTGTTTTGGTCTGTTCTTCAAGACAGAAAATATTAAAGTAAATTTATATGGTCCCTATAGTTTTGAGGGAGTTCATTTTCTATACTTATGCTTTTTTTGTTAGTAAAACTCGTCCTTGTACTATTCTTCGGCCACAATTTAAATTATTTCATTGAATCTTAGTTTGAAATTTAACTTCTATCTGATGCTTTCAAGGATAGAATATAGACCTCATGGGGGGTTTCATCAGTGATTGGGTGCTTTTTCAACCACACAACTTGGTGGAGTTCGTATCCCGAAGGCATTGTCCCGATCCACTTGAGTATGATAGATGGATGGGCAGAGGGGGTGACCTTCCCCTCCCCCGAGGGTTTATCCCATGCCACCCGGCACAAGTAAGAACAACATGCCTTCCCTGATCTTCTTGTAGAGAGACTCCTGCTTTTTTTTTTTTTTTTTTAAAAATATAAATTAATATTACGAAAAAATTTCGAACTAATATATCTATAAAAAATTTATTAAAAAATTATTTTCTAATCACAAAAAAGACTAAGTGATAAATTTATCCGAAACTTACTATTTATTAGTTTTCATTAAATTTTACTATCGCGTGGTCGAGTTAAATGACACGTAACGGTTCTTTCGTACCAATTTAAGATTTTACTCTCTATTTTATCATAGTTGTACTGATTTTATTTAACAAAAAGTATATTTATCATAAATATATTATTTTAGAGGTTTTTATAAATTTGTCAATTTGAGGTTTTTGATAATCAAAAAATTAATTTGGATAAATTCATCACAATTGTATTAGTTTGTAATTTTTAGTAATATTAATCCACATATATACACACATATACACATATATATATATGTGTACATATGTGTATAGATGTATATATACACGCGCGTTACCATTGCAAAGGAAGCAGGAGTCTCTCTACGAGAAGATATATAAAGGAAAAGGCAAATGTAACTTCCTACGCTGGGCTTCTAGCCAAGAGAAAAAAGAAATAGACAACTCCTCTGCTTGGGCAAACAAAACGGCATTTCACATTTTCCAGAATCGTTTCGATTTCCTTCAGACTTGACAGTCGGACTTTCGAGGAGAAATTGCGGGCAGAGTCGGTCAGGGCAAAAGCACAGATGCATCTTCTCGCTCTTGGCAACACTTTCGCGGCGCTGGTCGCACCGATCCTTCTCTATGTGCTCGTGCGCAAGCTTCTCAATAAGAGGAGAGCAAGTGCGCACAGAAACGCGGAAGATCCGAACCCTGGGGCGCCGAATCCGTCGACCCCGCCGATTGGATCTGAATACGACGTGTTCTTGAGCTTTAGAGGCGTAGATACTCGAAAAAGTTTCACTGATTACCTCTATTACGGCCTCATCGATGCCGGAATCCGTGTTTTTAGAGACGACGATGAGCTCCACGCAGGCGAGAAAATCAACTCGGGTCTTTTGAAAGCCATTGAGAACAGTAAGATCTTAATCCCGATAATCTCTCTGAAATATGCTTCCAGCAAATGGTGCCTTGACGGACTGGTTCACGTGATGGAGTGCAACAAACGCTTGGGGAGCATAGTGTTGCCCATATTCTACAAAGTGGAATCTGCGGACGTGCGACATCAAATCGGTGGCTTTGGAGAGGCATTTCATCATTACGGAACGCCTTTTGACCAAAAGCTTGTGGAGGAATGGAAGCAAGCACTCACAGAAGTCGCTTCCTTACGGGGATGGGAATCAGAGCAAATTGCTAATGGGTATTTCACTCTTTAACCAAAACCTTCGTTACTTTGATGCATTGACACCACTCAAATCATACTATTTAATGGATCCTTGAAACTTAAATATCATATAAGATAAGAAACGTAGGTGGGAAACAGATTTATAAATTTTCCATATTATCCCCAAATTCGATTGTTCGTGCTATCGTTAGAAAATAGTTATATCATATAACTCATTTTATTTGACAGGCATGAAGGAAAATTGGTAAAATCAGTTGTGCGAGAAGTTTTGAACGAGTTGAAGAAAGCTATGGAGGTGGTTTTCAGTGATAATTTGGTCGGAATTGATAGTTACGTAGAGGAGTTTATGGAATTGATGAATAAGAGTCCTGGTGCTACCCTATATGTGGGAATTTATGGAATGGGTGGCATCGGTAAGACGACTCTTGTTAAAATTATTTACAACAAGCTGTCCAATCTATTTGAGTATCGTAGCTTCATTGCAGACATCAGAGAATCATGTGAGAGCAATGGTATTAAGTACTTGCAAAATCAGTTAATCTTTGACATACTGAAAAGAAATATTCAATTGTATGATAAGGATGAAGGAATCAACTTCATCTCATCCAAGTTTAAAGATAAGAAAGTAATGATTGTTCTTGATGATGTGGATATGAATAATCAGTTAGTGGCTTTGGTTGGAAAGCCTAATTGGTTTGCACCAGGAAGTAGAATCTTTATTACCACTAGAAAAGAGGGTCTTCTTGATAGGGCTAGAGTTGACATCAAGTACGGGCATAAGGAAATGGATGAGGAGCAATCTTTGATCCTATTTTCTAGACATGCATTTCGAAGCGACTCTCCTCCTAGTGAATTTTTAGCTCTCTCTCGTCTTGTTGTATCTATATTGGGAGGGCTTCCGTTAGTCCTTGAAATTGTAGGTTCATTTTTGTGTGGAAAGCAACCATCACTATGGAGAGACCCAATAGAGAAGATGCAAAATGTGCCTCATAAGGATGTGAATGAAAAGTTGAGGATAAGTTATGACGAATTGGAGGAGGATCAAAGACAAATGTTCCTGGATATTGCTTGTTTTTTAATTGGAAGTGATGCAAGAGTTGTGTCGTACATGTGGGATGCCCGTGGCTTTTGTACGAGGGTAGGAATTGAAGTACTGAGATCTTTGTCGTTCATAAATATTGGAGATAATCATGAGTTCAGAATGCAAAATCAAATAAAAGATCTCGGTAGAGAAATTGTGCGCAAAGAAAACTGTGAACCTCACAAACGTAGTAGATTGTGGAAGGAGGAGGAAGCCTTGAAAGTGCTAGAAGGAAATAAGGTAACTTTATATATTTCTTTATGCTTCCATAGTATATGTGCTCATCTTAAACAATGTTAGTCCTCTAGTTACTGTCAGTGGAGCTAAGTGAAAAAATGCGCTTCATTTTATTGTTGTGCTGGTATTATTTTATTGACGTGATTAGGAACAAGGACGTTGTTCTCTCTTAGTAAGTTTTCCACTCAGATATCTGTCTAGAAAGTTTTGACCACTAACAGTGGACCCATTCGTGAACATAATGAAGAAAACTGACCAGCAAATACTTAAATTTAGATTTTTCCAGTTTCTACATAAAGAGAAACAAAATAACTGACCCAGGTAAGCCATAATTATAAAGTATGCTTTAGAGTTAAGCCTAATTTTCTTGAGGTTAATCTTATCTCATATGGTTGTCAGCTAACATCTTCGATCTTGTTGACTAAATCCTATATATGTTATCCTTATAGATTTGAAATTTACTTAATGCAACTGAGATAGAATTCTTAGTTATTCTCATTGATATTTATTTTTTTGGTCGAAATTCTCATTGATTTAGTAAGCCATACATTATTTGTTTTATAGTACTCTTAAATCACTTGTTCATACTCATTAATGTATCTTTCTAAAGACTTTGATAGGAGTATTCAGAGAAGAGAAAAGGGGCAAATCCCTAAAGCATAAAACTCCTCTTCCTTTACGTGAAAATATAGATGTGTGCACTCTTTTCTTTCTTTGACTAGTTAGAGGGCAGACATATTGTTTGTAAAGAAAAGGAGCTAAGAAAATAAGTGAAGGAAAAATTACGTTTGCAGTTTTGATCTACTTTAGAATGACAATTTTCAATTATTGGGGATTAAAAATTTTTAAATTTGATATTAGAAAGTGTCAGTGAAATTGAGGAAGCACCTCCTAATTATCTTGAAATCAATAGATTGCATGTACTTTTATGGGCATTTTAAAGTCTAATTTTTGTTGGGGTTATCTCACATTAGTTATGGAAAGGGTTGGTGGTTAGTTTATAAGTGTAAAGGAAAACCTCACTCCTTGACTTAGTTTTTGAGGGTGTGAGTGGTCTAAAACCACCCAACAAGTTTTATATCCATTTACTTTACATAACGTAGAAATAAGAGAGCAAATTGATATTATTTCGACTGAGTTGGTTTAGATGCAATATCTGTGATCCTCGGTTTTCTGCTTGTAGGGAACGGAAAAGGTTGAAGCCATTTGTCTACAGAAAGGCAGCTCAACAAAAATTGCCGACAAAGGCGATTCTGATTATATAAATGATCAAGGCAGCAGCATATTGACAGACGAGCAATTTAGAAACTTACCGAGCTTGAGGTTCCTTCACATGAGTGATGTTAATCTTTCTGGAGATTTTCATAATATATTTTCTCAGTTAAGATGGCTCAAATGGGGGAATTGTTCCCCAACCTTTGTGGCAAACAACTTTCACGCTGGAGAATTAGTCATACTCGATTTGTCTGGAAGCTTGATTTCAGATGATTGGCGCGGATGGAATTCCATCATGGTATGACATAAAAACATTTTCTTTTTTCATTTCTTCTGAGTAGTAACCACTCCTAGCTGACCTTCGTGATATCCTTTTTTCTCACAGTTGGCAAGAAAGCTGAAAGTTCTCAACCTTACAGGTTGCCATTCTTTAAAAAGTACTTTCTACCTCTCTGCATTTAAAAGATTGGAAATTTTGATCCTTAGAGACTGTGGCAGACTGGAGCAAATTGATCCTTGTATTGGAGACTTGGTGACCCTTGTTTCCTTGGACTTGAGTGGATGTTCATGTCTTAAGGAGCTGCCACCTCAAATAGGTGAACTAGAACAATTGAAGGAACTTCTTCTAGATCAAACAATGATACGAGAAATTCCTTTGTCCATTGATTCTCTAACGAAGCTAGAGAAACTTAGCGCTACGGATTGTGAATTATTGGTTGAACTTCCGGACTTTATAGGCCGTTTGGTGAATTTGTCAACCCTTGTGTTATCTGGCTGTGTTGAGCTTGCAGCGCTTCCAGACAGCGTTGGATTCCTTGTGAATTTGCAGCGCTTGTCATTGCATTGGTGCTGCCAATTGAGAGAGATCCCCAACTCAATTGGGAAATTGAAATTGTTGACTCAACTGGACTTGAGTGGATGTTTGGGTCTTAAGGAGCTGCCACCTCAAATAGGTGAACTAAAACAATTGAAGGAACTTCTTCTAGATCGAACTATGATACGAGAAATTCCTTTGTCCATTGGTTCTCTAATGAAGCTAGAGACACTTAGCGCCAAGAACTGCAAATTATTGGTTGAACTTCCAGACTCGATAGGCCATTTGGTGAATTTGTCGACCCTTGTTTTATATGGCTGTGTTGAGCTTGCAGCGCTTCCAGACAGCGTTGGATTCCTCTTGAATTTGCAGCGCTTGTCATTGCGATGGTGCTGCCAATTGAGAGAGATCCCCAACTCAATTGGGAAGTTGAAATTGTTGACTGAACTGGACTTGAGTGGATGTTCGGGTCTTAAGGAGCTGCCACCTCAAATAGGTGAACTAGAACAATTGAAGGAACTTCTTCTAGATCGAACTATGATACAAGAAATTCCTTTGTCCATTGGTTCTCTAATGAACCTACAGAAACTTAGCACCAGGGATTGCAAATTATTGGTTGAACTTCCGGACTCAATAGGCCGTTTGGTGAATTTGTCGACCCTTGTGTTATCTGGCTGTGTTGAGCTTGCAGCATTTCCAGACAGCGTTGGATTCCTCGTGAATTTGCAGCGCTTGTCATTGCAAGGGTGCTGCAAATTGAGAGAGATCCCCAACTCAATTGGGAAGTTGAAATTGTTGACTCAACTGGACTTGAGTGGATGTTCAGGTCTTAAGGAGCTGCCACCTCAAAGAGGTGAACTAGAACAATTGAAGGAACTTCTTCTAGATCGAACTATGATACAAGAAATTCCTTTGTCCATTGGTTCTCTAACGAACCTAGAGAAACTTAGCGCTACGGATTGTGAATTATTGGTTGAACTTCCGGACTTTATAGGCCGTTTGGTGAATTTGTCAACCCTTGTGTTATCTGGCTGTGTTGAGCTTGCAGCGCTTCCAGACAGCGTTGGATTACTCGTGAATTTGCAGCGCTTGTCATTGCAAGGGTGCTGCCAATTGAGAGAGATCCCCAACTCAATTGGGAAGTTGAAATTGTTGGCTCAACTGGACTTGAGTGGATGTTCGGGTCTTAAGGAGCTGCCACCTCAAATAGGTGAACTAGAACAATTGAAGGAACTTCTTCTAGATCGAACTATGATACAAGAAATTCCTTTGTCCATTGGTTCTCTAATGAACCTACAGACACTTAGCGCCGAGAACTGCAAATTATTGGTTAAACTTCCAGACTCGATAGGTCGTTTGGTGAATTTGTCGACCCTTGTGTTATCTGGCTGTGTTGAGCATGCAGCGCTTCCAGACAGCGTTGGATTCCTTGTGAATTTGCAGCGCTTGTCATTGCAAGGGTGCTGCCAATTGAGAGAGATCCCCAACTCAATTGGGAAATTGAAATTGTTGACTGAACTGGACTTGAGTGGATGTTCGGGTCTTAAGGAGCTGTCACCTCAAATAGGTGAACTAGAACAATTGAAGGAACTTCTTCTAGATCAAACTATGATACGAGGAATTCCTTTGTCCATTGGTTCTCTAACGAAGCTAGAGACACTTAGCGCCAGGGATTGCGAATTATTGGTTGAACTTCCGGACTCGATAGGCCGTTTGGTGAATTTGTCGACCCTTGTTTTATCTGGCTGTGTTGAGCTTGCAGCGCTTCCAGACAGCGTTGGATTCCTCTTGAATTTGCAGCGCTTGTCATTGCGATGGTGCTGCCAATTGAGAGAGATCCCCAACTCAATTGGGAAGTTGAAATTATTGACTCAACTGGACTTGAGTGGATGTTCGGGTCTTAAGGAGCTGCCACCTCAAATAGGTGAACTAGAACAATTGAAGGAACTTCTTCTAAATCGAACTATGATACAAGAAATTCCTTTGTCCATTGGTTCTCTAACGAAGCTAGAGAAACTTAGCGCCAGGGATTGCGAATTATTGGTTGAACTTCCAGACTCGATAGGCCGTTTGGTGAATTTGTTGATCCTTCTGTTATCTGGCTGTGTTGAGCTTGCAGCGCTTCCAGACAGCGTTGGATTCCTCGTGCATTTGCAGCGCTTGTCATTGCAACGGTGCTGCCAATTGAGAGAGATCCCCAACTCAATTGGGAAGTTGAAATTGTTGACTGAACTGGACTTGCGTGGATGTTCGGGTCTTAAGGAGCTACCACCTCAAATAGGTGAACTAGAACAATTGAAGGATCTTCTTCTAGATCGAACTATGATACAAGAAATTCCTTTGTCCATTGGTTCTCTAACGAACCTACAGACACTTAGCGCCGAGAACTGCAAATTATTGGTTAAACTTCCAGACTCGATAGGTCGTTTGGTGAATTTGTCGACCCTTGTTTTATCTGGCTGTGTTGAGCTTGTAGGGCTTCCAGACAGCATTGGACACCTCGTGAATTTGCGGTGCTTGTCATTGCCAAGTTGCCACCGGTTGAGAGAGATCCCCAACTCTATTGGGAAGTTGAAATTGTAGACTCAACTGAACTTGAGTGGACGTTCGGGTTTTATGGAGCTGCCACCTCAAAGAGGTGAACTAGAACAATTGAAGGAACTTCTCTAGATCAAACTATGATACGAGAAATTCCAGTGTCCATTGGTTGTCTAACGAAGCTAGAGACACTTAGTGCCAGGGACTGCAAATTATTAGTTGAATTTCCGGACTCGAAAGGCCATTTGGTGAATTTTTCGACCCTGTTTTATCTAGCTGTGTTGAGCTTGCAGCGCTTCCTGACAGCGTTGGATTCCTCGTGAATTTGCGGTGCTTGTCATTGCGATGTTGCCACCGATTGAGAGAGATCCCCAGCTCAATTGGGAAGTTGAAATTGTTGACTCAACTGGACTTGGGTGGACGTTTGTGTCTTGAGGAGCTGCCGCCTCAAATGGGTAAACTAGAACAATTGTAGGAATCTCCTTTACGTCAAACTATAATGAAAAAAATATCTTTAAAACGATGATAATTTTTTTTATCACCCCCGGTCTTCTAAAGAAGCCAAAGATGCTTACTGCCAAGGATCGCAAATTATTGGCTTTTCCAGCCTTGAGTGGTTTGGTGTTGCCGTCCATGTCATTCGGAATCTTCGATTTGAGAGACGATTCCCAATCAATTGAGATACGTCGTAAGCTGCAAAAGATGCTAAAGATGCTTTCTCTAGAGATCAGTTTACCTAGATGCTGCCTCCAATGGAGAAAGATCCTCAACTCAATTGGGATTTTTGATTTTTTTACTCATCTGGACATGAGAAGATGCTCGCATCTTGAGGAGCTGCCGCTTCAAATGGGTGAAATAAAACAATTGAAGAGACTTCTCCTTGATCAAACTATTATACGAAATCTTCCTTCGTCCATTGGTTCTCTAATGAAGCTGGAGACGCTTAGTGCCAAGGATTGCGAATTATTGGTTGGACTTCCGGACTCGATAGGCCATTTGGTGAGTTTGTCGACCCTTGTCTTATCAGGTTGTGTTGAGCTTGCGGCACTTCCAGACAGCATCAGGTTCCTGGTGACTTTGCAGTGCTTGTCATTGGGACGCTGCTACCAATTGAGAGAGATCCCCAACTCAATTGCGAAGTTGGAATTGTTGACTTGACTGGACTTATCGTAGACGATGATCATGGAATTACCTGAATCGATAGGGGATTTACAAAAGTTGGAAGTTCTGGATATCAGTCATAGTAGCATAAAAAACTACCAGATAATATTGGCAGGTTGAAGGAGCTAAAGATGCTTAATGCCGAGTATTGCAAATTATTGCTTGAACTTCCGGACTCAATAGGCCATTTGGAGAAGTTGCGGTGCATGTCATTGGAACCCTGCTGTCGATTGAAAAAGATCCCCAACTTCCTGATGATCACGGAATTACCTGATTAATATGTGAATTGCCGATTTGGGTGGTTCAAGATATCGATCGTGATAGCATAGAAAAGCTACTAGATGTTATTCAAAGGCTTAAGCTGTGAGAGTTAAATGCTTGATGGTGCTCAAATTTGGGAGGGGAATTTCCAAGCATCCGTAATTTTTCTTCTTTAAGTCTAAGGCATCGGCTTGATGTATTGCATGACAATCTGGAATTGTTTTGGATATCATTCAAATTAAGTTGTTTGTGATTCAGGTTTGGGTTTTCATGCTGAAATAGAAGCTGTAATATCATTTCTGGTCTCTATTTAAGCTGGCCCACGGCGGAAGTTTAGAACCTAATGGTGCTGTGGACAACCGGGTTGTATGCACAACTTCCTGAATTGGCTCTCTATCTGCTGCTGATGCTTGGAAGATTGTCAGAAGCAGCAGTGTTGAATCAAGTTGGTGATTCCTAGTGTCCAGAAACTAAGTGAAGATTGTATGAGGAAGTTGGTTCATACGAATTCTTACTTATTAAACTCCGTGCTTCGTCTGGTGACAGGTTTTAGAGCTGTGCTTCATCAGCAAAGCTAGTATATGTTAGCCTGCCAATAATTAGGTGGGGAAAGAACTTAGAAGGCTCTTATATTTGGGAAGTTGCTCCAAGAGTTGGCTCAATGGATGTTTCTACTACTGTTCTACATCTGGAAGTCTCGGAGTAAGGGTTTGCAATTGTGCCAGTTGAATGTGCGGTCAGGATTAGAAAGTTCATCGCCAAAACCAGATTTGAAAATCTTTTGGGTATGAAGGAGGAAGCAGCTGGTTATTGGGAGATCGGGGAGAGTGCTTCTTTAAAAAATAGGTAACTTCTTGGTCTCTGGATCCCCTTCAGTCATTACAATTGCTGCAAACAGTGCAACGGATAGCAACTTTTATGCATTTGGGATTCTTTACATAAAGGGATAGTAAGTTCGACTGATGATATTTGAGCTTGCTGCAATGATCTGCTGTACACGTGGTTTGGATCGTAACTTAAATTCCAAAATCAAATGCTCAATAATTAGTAATTGCTCCTTGTAATTGCAAATTGTGGTCCAGTTTCCTGGTATTTTGTTGTTCAACTCCCCAATCTCATTCTGGTCAGTCTAGCATGGTGCTTGTCCTGTTTTAAGACTCTTTTTGCCTGACCTTCTGTTGCAATCTACTGACAATGGTGTCTTGTAATCAGTTCACTCGTTTGGCATCTCGCATCAGCTAATAATGCGCAGCATCACAGTTAGAAAGGCAGCACCTGGACTGAACGAATGCTATGGAAGATAATAACTATCAACAGAGAAGCCGAGCCCATGTTCCTCAAATTCAGAATTTCTTTATTCTGTTCTTTCTCAGGAAAAAGGGGAGAGAGTTAAAATTTCTACCTGGAATTCAAATTCAAACAGAATGATCCCTAATTTTTAGTACTTTGTGTTAAGATTTCGTCCCTTCACTTGACGAAGCACTGCCACATATGAAACTCTGTCGGAACTGAGCATATGGGAGAATGTGGAGTGGATGACTATATCGCGTTGGCGATAAATTGACTTCAGGAAAATCTGATAAGTAGGCGATTGCGAAAACAAACTAAAGGGCTTGTTCTTTGGCTTTAACTTGATCACAAAGTGATTAAACTTCCATAAAACAAATATTTGGATTATGTTTGTGGGGAAAAAAAGACATCCAAGCTCCAGAGAGCAAAATATGACACGAAAAATAAAGGAAACTTAGCTAGGGAACAAGAAATTGAACGAAATTAAAGTGCGAAAACTAGGAAGGAAATCACTGAGAAATAAACATCGCGTGAATTGAAAAAAATTGAAAGTTACCATGACATTGACGTTCATGTGAAACATTGACACGAACGCTTCTTTGATATTCACAACACAAAGTACAAATCACAAACTTGACTCTGAAACTAAAACCAAAATGGAAAAACATTGCTTTAAAAGGAAACTGCTTAGAAAGTTTGACAGCTTTGGCATTGTTCGAGCGTTCCTTCTTTCCTTTTTATTCTTCCTATTTATGCTTATGGAATCTTCCTCGACTGTCATTAGAATTATTCATGTGCAATTTGCACTCTAATTGCTCCTTGTTTCCACGATTTTCTTCCATTGTCATGATCTTAGCAACTTTCATGTCCGTCTCAGCAACTTTAACTCCTCTGGTGAAGGTCGATCAAGGGCTCTAGATCCAAGGTAACTTGATCCTAATTCTAAATCACCAATAGTCGGATAACCAATTAAAAGTTTTGGATTAATATCCTGAAAAATCCTAAACTGATACAAATGGGATAAATTTACCCTGAATTAATTTTTTGATCACTAAAAATCACAAATTAGTATATCTTTAACAAATTTACCCAAAATTAGTACACTTATAATAAATTTACTCTTTGTTAATTTCCGTTAAATTTTACTATCAAATTGCTAAATTTGATAACATGTAACAATTGATTAGTATGTCGGTTTGGGATTTTACTCTTCGTATGTTATAGTTGTATAATTTTTGTGTTTTTTTATGGTATTAATCCAATTTAACAGAGAGTATAGTTATCACAAATGTACTATTTTGGGGTTTTTGGCAGTCGAACAAATTAGTTTGGGATAAATTTGTTATAAGTGTATTAGTTTGGGTTTTTTTGTGTGGTTATTTGGGGTACATTTGTCACATATGTACTAGTTTGGGATTTTTCATGGTTAAAAAAATAGTTTGAGGTAAATTTATTACATATATACCGGTTTGGAGTTTTTCGAGTATTAATCCAAAATTTTTATAATGTTGCCATGTACTTTTCTATTAAATGCATTTTTGGAACATATTATCTCTCGCTCGAAGTGTTGGAGAAAAACATCACTCCAATTCACAAAATGCATGATCACGTAATTGCAAAATCCATGTCGACCAATTTGATTTCAAACTTGATTTCATAATTGACTTATGAGGAAGGAGCCCCTTCCTACATAAGGTTGGACCCAATTTGGTTAAGAGTAGGCCTAGCACCCTTGTGATAATATAGTCTTCGAAATCTTAGTTATCAAAAATTACTTGGCGAATGTGCCATATGTACTAAATTAAACACCAGTTTGGTAAGAAGCACGTGAGACTCACACGGAACCAACAAGATTTAGTAGTTTGGACTCAATTTAATGAATATACTACCCACCTCACATTCTTGCTCATTACTGGCCAAGACATTTGAACTTATACTCTTCAGCAAATTGACCTTGAGCGACTCTTTAGAGTTTTTTGTTAATTGCTTGTCGCGACCTACCCCTCGAGGGAAGGAAATAGGTTTAAAAGTATTGCCTAAAGGACGGACCCAAGGTTCATGATTAGGTATAGGCTCTCCCAAGCCCATACCTTGCGTGACATTAGGGTATTTTTAAGAATTTCGCAATAAGTAGTTGCCACTAGCCTATTCGGTCGGCTAAAAATCAAATGAGGCATGGGAGTATACCTCACTTTCTACGCAACTAAAGAATCTAGGGTCGGTGACTTGATTACACTAATTAACTAATTAGTGCCATTTTGGTATCTAATCTTGTTCATTTTAGAAATAAATTTTTGTCAAGTAGTTTGGATTAATTTAAGATCAATTCACTAACATGCGAGGTGATCATGCAAGTACGCAATCATTAAATAACAATTAGCAACCAAGATCTTAATTGCAGTAAAATTAGCGCATACAACTAAACATTTGCAAACGTAATTAAATACGTAAATTAAACCTACGACATAATCAATGTGCGAGCAAACAAAGGCCTACTTATACTAAGAAGGCAAGACATAGCAATTCCCAACCAAACCCTACATTTTTTAATTTCTGAATTTTTTTAAAAATATATATTTTTTTTCAATTGTGCCGAGTCGATTCCAGTTTGACTAGAGCCTAGGTCGAGTCTGGTCTAACCGGACCCGTGTCTGACCTAGTTAGGGCAGGTTGGTCAAACCCGCCCTAAGGGACCAGGCTGGGCCAGGGGTGGTTAGAGCTTACTGGGCTGTTGGCCTGCGGACTAAGAATGGCCGAGCAAGCTAGATTCGTAATCTGGCCCTGCTTGGCCCACGCCCCTACATTGCAATTGCCTAGTCATGAAAGGGGAGAGCGACAACGACGCGTTTGCATAGGTGATTTCCGAGGAGGAAGGCGGAGGTCGACATCGGTCAGGCGACTCATCGGAGGCGGAAAGGCGTCAGGCAAGAATGGCGTTCCGCTGACTCGCGAACCAAAGCTCCACGACTACCCAGTTGTGACAGGGAAAACAGTAGAGGCAAACGGCACGGGCGGTCTCTGGCTAGGGCACGACTGCCCTGCTTTGGTTAGGCAGAGGGGGGCGTTCTTGACCACCACCCAAACGGCGGTGTCTCTCCTGCATCTGATCGTCCTGGCCGAGGCCCTAAACAACAAAGTTATACGTGGGTTTCGGCTGGGCATTTCAACAAACAGGTGAAGGGCATAACTGAATCAAGAAGTTTTTGACTTGGTCGAGACCCGAGCGCAAGTCCAGAGGATCAACGAGGTGTACTAGAACAACGGGAAATCCAAGGGGGACGAGTGGAGGGCCGAAGCTCGCTCGAAAGGGTCGGGTTGAGCTCCGATCGGCTTGGTTTCACCACACGCGCACCAGGCGTTCGACAAAATGCCTACCTGAAACTCCAAAGGAAATGGTGGCAATCGACGGCTCACCGACAGCGATAGGGCATCTCGGCGAGTCTCCTTCTTCTCAGTTTTCTTCTCCGACCCTGTCCTCTCCCTCTTCCTCTCCTTTCCTCCTGTGTTCTATTCCATTCGCGCTCTCTCTCGAGCCGGCCCCCTCCGCCTCCTTTTCTCCTACTCACCGCACGCATGGCCTCCTGCCATGCCCACCGCCGTAACTAGCCTCGCCCCTCGACCGAACGTCTCACGCGACGCTCATCCTCTACCCCTGTTCCTTCGTCCTCTGTTGCTGCTTATTGACATCCGAATTTTTGTCGACATTTTAAATAACCATTTATTTTGCAGAAATATAAAAGATAAAGAGAAAAAAGGCAAAAAATAAAATAAAAAATGAATGAAAACATAATAAAAAAAAAAGGGGGCAGGGGGGAAGAAGAGAAAACCAAAATGAAATGAAATCTTGTGGGTAAAAAAATATAAAACATAATTAAAGAAGACCAAAAAAAAAAGGGGGCGCTCGTGAAGCGAAAAAGGGGGAGGCCATTTTACGATCATTTTTTCTCTCGGGGGGGGGGGGGGACGGCTTCTCTCGCTCTCTCTCTCTGGACACCGAGCTCTGGTTCTCTCTCGCTCTCTCTGCTAAACGGCGGAATGGCCTCTCTCTCTCTGGAGATGCAGATCTCTCTCTTTTCCTCGGGATCTCGACCTCCTCCTCCACACCCCCTCGAACCCTAGAAGACAGAGCATCTGCCGGTCGAAGAGTTCGAGGTGCGGGACTTGGATTCGCGCTGAGATCGGAGGTATTGGCTCGGCTCCTAGGATGGGATCCGAAGCTGACCGGCAACAGTGACGACGACTATGATGGCGGTGACCGATCTCCTCTCGATCTCGCTCACTCTCTGCATTCCGAGATCGGACTCGAAGGAGGAGGAGGGACAGAGGAAGCGCCGTCAGAGCGACACCGAATCGATCAGACACGTCCGCTGGCAATGAGAGGGATGCTGGTGGCGGCGGCAGCGACGGCAGCAGCGACGGTGGCTTCCGATCATTTCTTTGTTCTGTTTCTCCAGTGACTCTCCTGCGGTGGCGAAGCTCGATTCGGCCTCCTCTGTTCATCATCTACCGTCCGCGATTCTCGCTCGCTCCTCCGCGCTCGCAACGACAACCGGACATAGACACCTTCGCCATTCGGAGAGAGAGGTTGCTTCTGAGATCATCGGCTCGGCTTCGATTTCTGGAAAGAGCGAAGGATTTCTTCGCCGGTGATTTCGCGCGCAAGAAGGATCCGGACGATTCCTCTCTCTGGATCGAATCATCCCTGAGGACTTTCTCTCTCAGATCTCGGCAAGTTTCATTGAGATTTTTGATTCATCCTCTCTAGTAGATTTTTTTTAGAATCATCTCTGTACCTCTCTCCCCTGAACTTCTCTCTTGTTGGTTTTGATCTTGTCAATCATGTATTTCATTTCGCCAACGGACAATGGAGGATTTTCCTCCGGCCGATTCAGCCATTGAAGTCGCGGTTCATCCATTGAAGTTGCTGATTCAATCGAGATCTCATAAGGAGCTTTGATCGGTCATTCCTCGAAGTTCATAGGTGGCCGGCCTAGCTCATTTGACTCGAAGAACAATCACAACAAGTGTCATTGTCTCTGACGAGTTTTCCTTGCGATTCCATCATCATTCAAGGCCCTTTGTTGTTTTTCTTCAAGGTACTGCTTACACTTCGTTTCTGTCGCTTTGCACGTGAGACTGAGACCGAGAACTCTAGAGTGAAAGCAACATCTTATTGAGGACATGCTATTGATTTGAGCCTGCTTGGATGATGTTGTGGTCGTGTGATTTTAAGTTGCTGATTTGCCCTTTCGTTTTGGTCAGTAAGTTGAGATGCCTGCCATATGTTTGTTGAAATGCCTAGATGAAGTTGATACTAAGTATTCTTTTTCATTAGCGTCGATTTAATTGTTCTGTATCTAGAATGAAACACGACTGACTGATTCTCTTATAACATTCATAAATCGAGCTACTCTGATTTGTGGCCAAGACCGCTCTTTCTGTTGGTGATATGGTTTACTTTGTTCTTAGCAATTAAATATTGTTTTGGTTGTGTGACTGAATTTTTGTCTAAACTAAGAGCCTCTATATTTTTAAGCTTGATGTGTTCAAAGTGCGTGTATAAAAATCTTTTAGGCGTTAATGTAGAGAAATCTTCTATAGCTGCATATGTGAGTTGTAGCTTTTCTTTTCGTGCACTAATTGTTGCTCCATTTTGGGTTTGATTGAAACTTCACTTCACATGTGATGGATATGTTGGAGCATAGTGTGCTTCTTGCTTGGGTTGTATGTGTAAGTACATAGCACCTTGCTTGGGTTTTATGTGCAAGTACATAGTCACTATTAGCTTGCATAATCTTCATCTCGGCATGTGCTATTTGTTGAATTTGTACACCTGCTGCATTGTGAGCTCACTGAACATGTCTATTCTTACCATACATGGCTCAAGTTTACTATATTCACTGTTGTTCTTGCTAGACATGATGTTTATTCTTTTGGATGTGAGTATCGTACAAGTTTAGAACATGCTATATCCTTGGCTATGAATGTCGTGTATATTCATAATATGCTGTCGTCAGGTTATAAGTGCCATATGTGACTTGAATTTGCTGGATTCATATTCATGTTTGATGTATATATCCATTCGTTATAATAACAATTTCTATGTGTTATCTTAGTCATATAAGTTGAAGCAAGGAATCCATGTTTCTTACATTAGGTTTAGATTAGGATTCCAAAGATGGACCTTTGCTCGAAGACAGTGGTCGATGTCCATTCCGACTATTGTCATGTACTATTCATTTTCCCGACATATGTCTCGAGTTCCATTTATTGTATAAAACCCGATGAGTTGCGGGTTTTCTCTTTTTCTCTTTTAATTGTGTTCTCTTTTATATTTTTAAGATTGCATGATAGATTTACTGCTTTCCTTGATTGTTTACTTGGTGTCTTGTAATTTCAATTTCATTGATTGTTTTCCTTTCATGTTTTTTAGGAATAAAATAGAATGAAAGTAACCAACCACGCATGATCACTTAGTCTAGAATTGATGATCGCGAAAAATGTAAAAAAGAAACGCATTGACATGTTAGGAAAGTACAACATAATGTTTAGGTACCGAAAGGGCTTTGATAGAAATATTAGCGTAATCCAAGTCTCCAAACTTAGATATTTAGTTGCGTAGAAATTGAGGGAACATTCTCGACCTTTGATTGGGTTTTCTAGCCGACCCCCAAAACGAGGCTAGTGGCGACTCCCGTCTATTTTTTAGGTTGTCATAAACAACTAGATCGCATAAATAAACTCGTCGCGCGGGGTACGAGCTTGAGAGAGCTTGTGATTTTATGAGGGAACTTTCATGATCAAGTACTCCTAAACCTGACCTTTCCCCCTTGATTTGTGGGCGGTGAGATCGGGTCGCGATAGACTCAGCGACTCCACTAGGGACTAGTTACTAGATTAAGAGGACTTGAAGCCGTTTAAAAATTGTTGTTGTGTTTTAACTAACATGTCTCGTGTAGGATCACCTACATGTCAAAGTTGCATGGAAAAGTTGCGTGGAAAATCAGGTTAGTCGCTAACCTCGTGTTAAATGGTCTTGTAGGTGGGAGTTATAAAGGGAGGCATGCTTGTAAACCCTTTGTTTTCCAGGTGGTGTAAGAGTGGGCTGTGATGATGTCAGAATTTGCACCTATTTGTATCTATTTAGTGATTAGTCCGCTACTTTCTTTGATCCTACTCGGTGTTCCTTTTCCATTTGCTTCCAATAGTTCGACCTACCCAGAAAAATTGTCGGCCTACGAATGTGGTTTCGATCCTTCCGGTGATGCCAGAAGTCGTTTCGATATACGATTTTATCTTGTTTCAATTTTATTTATTTAAATTGAAGTGTTGGACGTTTAAATTTAAAGATATGTTTACAAGCTTTAGCACGACACTGCACACACAACCGCGGTCTAAAACCCCGATCACCCAATTTAGGACCTTATGAGGGTTTATGGGTGGAATTGGTGAGTTAATACTCGTGATAATCCATTATTTACATAAACTCGCTCATCCCAACCGATAAAGATAGCACTGATCGACGATAGTAGCGGTGGATAAACTATTTTTATCCTTTGGGATGAGGACCTTTAGCCTTTAACACTCTCATCTTAGGCGTCAAAACCTCACAGTTTTATGCGACATGTGATTTATGTTTGCCATGTGTTTGGTGGGTAAGAGATCGTTCCTTTTTTTATCGTTCTTATATTTTTACTCTCCATATTTCAATTATGCACTTTATATTTCAACGACAATATGTTTTAATCATAGGTGCCCCTTTAGGTTTAGGTTTAGATGGGTAAACTTGAAATGGACGTGCTCCCCGTGCCTGGGAATCTCAAGACTCTATGGGAGAATTTCGACCCAAGACATCAACACTACGTGGAAAAGTGCATAGGCTTCCTCCCGACTTTATTAAAAGTTTAATCACGTATTGCGGTAGTGAAAGCATTGGTTCATTTTTGGAATCCTATGACTTCCACTTTCGTGTTTAATCAATATGAATTGACCCCTACAATTGAGGAGTTCCGGAAAGCCATTAGATTAGGTAAAGCTTCTTTAGGTTTCGTCACTCCTCCTATTGGTCAAAATCCAATCTCTCTTCTAAGTCAATTCCTCAATATCCCTACCGATGCAATTGAGGCCATTCTTAATGGAAATTCTCATGCCATGCCTTATAATTTCCTCGAACAACATTTCCTTAGCCTTAAGCCTAAATCTAAGAATCAAATTCCTCGTGTCTTCCTACTCATGTTCTTTGGCTTCGTGATATTCCCACATATCCAAAAAAACAATGCCCCAAAACCCACTTAAAGTACCATCCGGGCAAGATGGCCCGTTACTCAAATAACCCTTAGCTCCTGATTAATTCCTTTCAGGATAGATTGGTTGGTCCTGCGTTGACATGGTTTATAGAGTTGGACTTGGAGAAGATCCATACTTGGGAGGATCTCGCCGATGAATTCTTCCAACAATATAAGTTCAACACTAAAATCACTTCGACCCGAGAGGAATTAGTTTGGGTCAAGAAGAGAAGAACTAAAACGTTTAGAGCCTATGCTCAAAGATGGAGAGTTACTGTATCTCAAGTAAAGCTACCATTGTCTGAGAAGGAGGCTATGAAATTACTGCTTCAGGCTATGTCTCGAGATTTCTTCGAGAAAATGTACAATCACACCTGTATTAACTTTGCCATATTTGTGGAGTTAGGTGAACGCATTGAGGGGATCATGCGTGAAGGAAGGTTGATCGAGACCACGAATCGTCGATATGCCCCAAAGAGAGATAAGAAATCGACTATGGAGATTGCTTATATACAAAATTTCTCTTCTCAGAAGCCACATAATCCTCAGGCTCACAGACTTGCCATGGAGTTAGGGAATTCTTCTCGAAACTTTGAGCACAAAGGAAAAGCCCCCCAAAGGCAATTTACTTCAATGATGATCGAAAGTCATCTTGTGGCGAAAAAGATCCCAAGGGAAAATCCGCCAAAGTTTGATGGGTTCAACCTTAATAAGACATCTGAGTATCATATGGGTGAAAAAGGTCATCATGTGAACAACTGTCTAGTGCTCCGTTCTAAGATCCATAATTTGCTAGATAAAAAGTTGCTCAACTTTAAGGACTCAGCGCCGAATATACAATAAAATCCCTTCCAAAACATTCTGAAGATGTCAACATGATTTATGGGGATGACAACAAGCATATACTTCTATGGATATCCAAAAGTTGGAACAGATCATGCCATTTGTTGATTGCCAGCTGAAAGGCGACATCACTTATGATGAAGGAGACCTTACTTCAACTTTGCCGAAAGATAAAGAGGTTTACTCATATGACGAGGATGACGATGAGTACAAAACTTCTCATTCAAATCGTGAGTTCATAAGGAAAGCTTGTGAGAGAGGTGAATTGGTGGACACCTTGGGACAATCAAGTGGGAAGTAGGACTTTATAGTCAAGTATACTCCTCCTTCAAGTTATTTTCAAAACCCCAAAGACATTTTCCCTAGTGGATGGGGAGATGAATTCAGAGACAACTTCATGGTTATGATTGAGCCTGTTGTGATTGATTTAACCAAGGAGAAAATCCCATGAGAGGGTGATACAACTCGTAAGGGCGTCATCTAAGTTGGCTAATTGATTGACAATTTTGGAGCCATGAAAATCTCAAGCACGGGTTTTGGACCAGTTGTGATTGAATTGCCACCAGAAGTTGGTGAATGTTCTAATACTAAGGTGACTCCTACCTATGACATTAAGGCGGTCCTTTGGAATTATAATACAAATGAAATCAACACCGTCACCCGATCAGGTCGAATCTATCCACCACGCGAAGGTGCGGAAAAGAAGGCCGTGATTGATGAGGAAGTTGAACAACTCCTCAAAACACTCAAGACAAGTGAGGCAGAAGTGATAGACCAATTGCGTAAGATGCATGCACAAATTTCCCTATTGGAGCTTTTCAAGACCTCTGAAAAGCATAGAAATGCTCTCCTCAAAATTTTAAATGAATTTCACGTGCCCAAGGCCATTGGAGAAGTACAGTTGGAGGAGTTTGTGGGTGCTATACTTCTTAGAGATCAAATTACTTTCTCTGAGAAAGACTTCCCTCCTGAGGGCAAAGCACACAATAAGGCGCAATATGTGTCGGCTCAACATTTTGGGATTAGGATTTCGAGGGTCCTGATCGATAATGGTTTTGCCTTGAACATTTGCCCTTTATCCACCCTCCGTCAATCGGGGGTAGGAATGAAAAATATCTCCCCTCTAAACATTCCCGTCCGAGCCTTTGATGGAGTGAGAAGAGAAGCAATAGAGGAAATCGACTTACCACTGACAATTGGCCCTATTACCATGACTCAAAAATTTCAAGTACTGGATATCCCAAGCTACTTTAGCCTGTTATTGGGACGACCTTGAATCCATGCTGCAGGCATCACTCCTTCCAGTCTTCATCAGATGATGAAACTTTCCATCGATGGAAAGATTGTGACTATCCGACGTGAAAGAGATGTGGAGACTTTTCATAACATTGCCATACCTTTCATTGAGCCTGAGGTCAAGGAAGAGTCGAGCTATCACTCATTTGAGATGGTGTCTATCACTCATGTGCCTATTAGGTCAATCATTAGGAAGCCTCAGTTCTCAAAGGCCTCCTTAATGTCAAGTAAAGAGCTGCTCAAAAATGATTTTGCTATTGGGAAAGGTTTGGGTAAGCTCGCCCAAGGCATGTCCAATCCCATTAAGGTGGTCAAAATCAACAAGTGTGAAGGCTTGGGTTATCAAGGCGACCGTAAGGGTCAAGGTAATCATAAAGGCCCAAACATCAAAGGTAAGAGCTACCAACGCCTTTTGCCTCCACCTTTGAAGGATTTCTTTTCTGGACCATCAAAGTTCTTGCAAGAAGAAGAGGCCAATGTCTACCACATTGCTGATTTGGTTGAAGATGGTCTGGTTGGCACTATTGGTGAAGATGAAGAGCCTACAGTTCCCACTGTGTAAGGGATGTTTTTAGTTTTTGCATTTAATTTTTAGTTGTATTCCATTCATTTCTCCCCCGCGAGGGAATTTCATTCATTTATCCCCTCCGAGGGAATTTCAATCATTTTTCCCCTACGAGGGAATGCCATTCATTTCATTCGTTTGTGTTTGTAATAATCTGGATCATAAACTCTATGGATCCAAGATGATATACGTTGTAATGCAATTTTTGCATATCAATAAAATTCATGTTTTGTTAATAGACGTGTGAAGCCCAAATCAGTCCTATGATGATGCTTTGAGGCTTGAGCCTCCACATGATATATAGTTTCAAAATGTTTTAGTGGAACAAGGACATCCAATGACATGAGGGCTAGTTCCCAATAAATTTCTTCGAAAAAACTCGAATTTGAAAATAAATTTTTTATGACATTTACATACATTACATCCATTTATATATATACATACTATCCATTTTTCGATTGCATTTCAGGCACGATATTTCACATCACGATAGTCACGTTTGCATGGCTTAGATTCACATTCAAAAGATTGTGACGAACCCGATTATTCCGACTTAAAGAATGAAGATGATCCTCAAGTTATTGAAAAAGAATGGCTCAAACATGAAGAGTTCAAACCTCCTACCACCAAACAACTGATCACTGTGAATTTAAGAGATCCAGATAACCCTAAAGAAACCAAGATTGGGGCAAGTCTCTCTCAAGCAGATGCTAATAAATTAATTGGGCTTTTGAAAGAGTACCAAGATGTTTTTGCTTGGTCATATGCTGATATGCCGGGTTTAGACCCTGAGATCGTGGAGCATGCGTTACCACTTGATCCTAATGTTCCGCCAAAGAAACAAAAGCTCAGAAGGACGAAACCTGAATTGTCGAAAAAGATTGAAGAAGAAATCATGAAGCTCTTAAATGTTGGTTTCATTGAAGTCACCTATTATGCTGATTGGATTGCTAATGTAGTCTCGATTATGAAGAAGGATGGACGAGTCCAAGTATGTGTTGATTACCGTGACCTAAATAAGGTAAGCCCTAAGCATGATTTTCCTCTGCCACATATTGATGTCTTAGTCGACAATACTATCAGATTCGAACTGTTCTCCTTCATGGATGGGTTTTTCGATTATAATCAAATTCGGATGAAAGAGGAAGACAAGACAAAAACTTCTTTCATTACTCCATGGGGAACATTTTGCTACAAAGTTATGCCATTTGGCTTGAAGAACACAGGGGCGATATATCAAAGAGCCATGATAACACTATTCCATGACATGATGCATAAGGAGATTGAAGTTTACGTTGGTAACATGATTGCAAAGTCAAGACAAGGTGAATATCATGTTGAAGTCTTAAGAAAACTATTTGATCGATTGAGGAAATTCAAACTGAAGCTTAACCTCGCAAAATGCATATTTAGGGCAAAGTTTGGGAAACTTTTTGGATTTTTGGTTGGTAATAAGGGTATCGAGATCGATCCCTCTAAGGTGAAGGCCATATGCGACTTGAAATTTCCTTATACTATTAAGGAAGTCCAAAGCTTACTAGGAAGATTGAATTATGTTGCAAGATTTATCTCTCAATTATCATAAACCGCTAGGCCGTTCTTCAAGCTGTTAAAAAAGAACGCCAAGTTCAACTGGGATGAAGAATATCAAAAATCATTTGAAGAACTTAAGCGATATCTTTCGCAATCTCCTGTACTTGTACCGCCTATCTAAGGCGTGCCTCTGATCTTGTATCTCACCATTCACAAAGAGTCTTTAGGAGCCATGTTAGCACAAAAAAGACCAAGGGATGAAATAGAACGTGCCATATACAACCTCAGTAAGAAGTTTACTACTTGCGAGATTCAATATTCTGAAGTGGAAAAGACCTATGTAGCCTTGATTTGGGTTTTATCTCGATTGAGGCAATACACTCTTCATCACCACATTCTTATGGTGACTAAGAATGACTCGATTAAATATCTTTTGGAGAAGCCCGCATTGGTTGGGAAACTCACTAAATGGCAAATATTACTCTCTGAATTTGATATTCAAAGCATGACATAAAAGTCTATCAAAGGGCGAGCCATAGCCGATATGTTGGCTGAAAATCCTGAGAAATTTAATGATTGGGATGAAATCGATGAACGAATTTATTTGGTCTCACCTGACAAGTGGACCATGTATTTCGATGGTGCAGTTAACATTTCTGGTTCTAGCACTGGGGTAGTTTTAATATCTCCAGAAGGTCAACATTATCTAGTAACCGCAAAGTTGATATTCCCTTATACCAACAATATTTCTGAATATGAAGCTTGCATCCTTGGTTTGCAACTAGCCATCGATATGAGTCAGAAAGCTTCAAGTTTATGGTGATTCTGCACTCATCATCCACCAGACGGGAGGTGAATGACAAACATGGGACGTAAAGTTGATTCCTTACCATGAATATCTCGAAGACTTGGTCAAGGAATTTGATGAAATCTCTTTTGATTATCTGCCAAGATCACAAAATCAATTTGCCAATGCCTTGGCGACTTTATCTTCAATGTTACGAGTAACTGATGGTTTGAGCGTTGATCATTTGCAAATTGATGTTTTGAAAATGCCTGCTTATTGCCTGATGATTGAAGAAGAACTTGATGGTCAACCCTGGTATTATGACAACATGAATTACCTTCGAGAAGGTAAGTTTCCCCAAGGGAGTCAAGCCAATGACCGAAAATACTTGATAGAGTTGGCATCCAAATTCTTCCTCAGTGGATGAACTCTTTATAAAAGGTCTTTCGATTCAGTTTTACTGAAATGCGTGAATGCACAAGAGGCTAAACACCTGATGAAAGAAATACATGAAGGAGAGTGTGGCCCTCATAGGAATGATCATCTCTTAGCTAGAAAAATCATAAGGTTCGGTTACTATTGGTTGACCATGGAAGCTGATTGTATTCAGCATATGAGGTGTTGTCACCGATGCCAAGTCTATGGAGATAAAATCAATGCTCCTCCTAATGAGCTACATCAAATGTCTGAATCCTGGCCTTTTTCAATGTGAGGCATCGACATCATTGGACCAATTGATCTTAAAGCATCGAATGGACACTGTTTTATCTTAGTAGCCATTGATTACTTCACCAAATGGATTGAAGCTAATTCTTATGCCCATGTTACTGCAAAGAGCATGGCAAAGTTCATCCGTCGTGATATCATCGCTCGATATGGAGTTCCTGAAACGATCATCACGGACAATTAATCAAACCTGAACAAGAAGGTGGTGGATGAATTACTTGGAGAATTCCACATTTGCCATTTGAATTCTTCTCCTTACCGCCCACAGATGAATGGAGCTGTAGAAGCAGCAAATAAGAACATCAAGAAGATTTTAGCCAAAACGGCGGAAAATTATCGTGATTGGCATTATCGGTTGCCATATGCTTTGTTTACTTATCGAACTTCAATTCGCACTTCAATCAGGGCAACACCATTCTCATTGGTTTATGGGATGGAAGTTATGTTACCTGTGGAAGCAGAAATCCCTTCACTAAGGGTACTTTCTCAAATCAAGTTCTCTGAAGCTGAATGGGTTCAATAAAGATTTGAACAACTTAATTTGATTGATGAAAAGAGGGTAAAAGCCTTATGTCATGGATAAAGCTATTATAAGAGAGTAGTTAAGTCATTTAACCGCAAGTTTAGACCAAGACATTTTGAGATCAACGATCTTGTTTTGAGAAAGGTCTTAACTATCATTCCAGATCCTCGTGGGAAGTTTACTCCAAACTACGAAGGTCTATATATTGTAAGGAAAGTGCTACCTAGTGGGGCATTATTTCTTGTGGAAATGGATGGTCAAGAATTGCCAAGACCTGTAAATGCTGATGCTCTGAAATATTATCCATGAATAAAATGAAAGGCTTTTAAGCCACTTTTGGATTGAAATATTATCCATGAAATATTATCCTGTGTTGAGCAAAGCTTGTTCTGTCCACAAATTTTATTTAACCTGATTTCCAAAAGTCTCCCCAGTAGGGTCAAGGAAACATGTCTTTTCAAACAAAATTTCATTACATTTTCATTCCCTAGGTAGCTGAATTTGACCAAAGTGTGCTTTGGAAAACCTGAAAATGATTGTTAAATATGTCAAGTGGCAATGCCTAAAATGATGAGAGGCAACTTCTTTACCAAACACGTCCTTATACAGTCCTTGAGAGAATTGAGTGAAAAGAACTATGTCTATGGCATAGAGTTCATTTACAGTGAATACATGGTTTGAGATGATAAAGGCATTTCATTTCTCAATCCTAAACACTATTGATATCTCTTGCAAGCCACTTTGAGCCAAATAAGGAGCATTTCCAAAATAACCCTATCAAGAACAACCCCACATTGGAGCAAAATAGGGGGTCTTGGTTGAAAATTATGGAGCAAAAGATTAAGAAAGATTTTATTGCTTTCACTTGCATCAATCTTTTTGTGCTAGCTTCAGGTGATTTCTTATCGAAACTCGAAGCATCCTGAAGTGACGAAGAGCATTCTGTTCACTATTGCAAACACAATTACCCTTTGCTTAGCAAATTTGAACCTTATATAATTCTTTCATAACCCTAGGTGATGATTATCTCCCCACACTAGGGCAAATCACATGATTTACCAACAAAATTGAGAATATTGATAATATTTGTAAATGCCACTCAAGAGTCCTAAATGCTCAAAAGAGAGTGAAAACTAGGGAGTATAAAAAAGCAGTGTGTCTGGTAAAAGCAAGACTAATGCCCATGAAAAAAATGCAAAGAAAAGCAAAAAATGCAAAGAAGAGTGAAATCAATGATCATGCAAAAGACCATCAATCGAAAAACAAAAGAAATGCCTTGCAAGAGAAAACCTGTATTGCAATCAATATCATTAGAACAAAGAGCGAAGCTCTCATGTCTCAAGATGAATTATCAAAAGGACTCTCAAGATAGGTTAAATTTCAAGAGTCAAATTTTTAAAAAGTCGTGTGATGGTAATGATGCCAAGATAATCACTCACGTTTAACCCTTTGATATCTGAAAGTTTTTCAAGCCTTTTTAAGCCTCACCCGAACCAACATTACAACCTTATCCAAAGTTTCTTTTGATTGGGATGGTTCGAGTTGAAATGAGAGTATCACATAGGAGCTACCCCTAGAAGGAGTGGAAGCAATCCTATCTTATCTTATCTTCAAGGTTCTTGACTTGTAAACCCAATGAAGATATTGATTGAATTTTCATTTCTTGACCTCAAAGTATACACCCTTTGTGTAAGCCCATGACCAAGTCATCATTACGGTCTTTTCAAAAGATCTTTTGATCAATGGATTGTATTCATTGTGAACGTTTCTGAAAGCCTTAGATATAAGTTAAGTAAGATTTCTCCAATGAGATTTAAACAGTTTTTTCATATCAATGGTTGGGAATAAAAGCCCTTTTTGAGAGTCAGTGTGAAAGACCTCTTTTGATTAGGATATTTCCACTTGGCATATTTGACTTAATCCTTAGATGATTAATCAAATCTCATTTTGTTAAAATCCTCTTTGAAGGAATTTGACAATTGACATCATTTCACAAGATTGGCTCTCAAGCAATCTCGACTCTTTTCAAAATATCTGTTCCTTAGTGAACCGGTTTTTGGTCATCCTAAACCATATCATTGTTTTTGATTTTTGGTTACACTAAACCATACCTCTTGCCTTTAGGTTCTAGGTTATCCTTAAACCTTGTCTCTTAGTTTCTAGGTTATTCTTAAACCTTGTCTTTAGGTTCTAGGTTATCTTTAAACCTTGTCTCTTAGGTTATAGGTTATCCTTAAATCTTGTCTTTAGGTTCTAGGTGATCCTTAAACCTTATCTTTAGGTTAGTAGTTATCCTTAAACCATTCATTTTTCATTTAGTGATTTTATTTCCTTCATTCCATTTCACGAGAGAGAGAGAGAGAGAGAGAGAGCGAGAGATAGAGTGAATAAACCTCAACAAGAGTTTAGATATCCTGATGAGCAAAGGTAAGTATTAGGTATGTCCCTAACTAACTATCATTGCTTTTATCTTTTTTTATTTTCAAAGTCGAGTCGACTAAAAATTTCAGATATCAATTTTATCTTTGAGTGGAACCTCTTCAAACTCCCACCCAAAGAGGTGCAGCTGTTGACACTCGAATTTTTGTCGACATTTTAAACATCCATTTATTTTGCAAAAATATAAAAGATAAAGACAAAAAAGACAAAAAAAAGAAGAAGAAGAATGAAAACATAAAAAAGGGGGGGAGAAGAGAAAACCAAAATGAAATGAAATCTTGTGGGTAAAAAAATATAAAACATAAAAAAAAAAGAAATAAAGAAGACAAAAAAATAAAATAAAAAAGGGGATGCTCGTGAAGCGAAAAAGGGGGAGGCCATTTGACGATCCTTTTTTCTCTAGGGGGGATGGCTTCTCTCTCTCTCTCTCTCTCTCTCTCTCTCTCGGACACCGAGCTCTAGTTCTCTATCGCTCTCTCCGCTAAACGGCATAATGGCTTCTCTCTTTGTGGAGATGCAGATCTCTCTCTTTTCCTCAGGATCTCGACCTCCTCCTTCGCACCCCCTTGAACCCTAGAAGACAAACCATTTACCGGTCGAAGAGTTCGAGGTGCGGGGCTTGGATTCGCGCTGAGATCGGAGGTATCGGCTCGGCTCCGAGGATAGGGATCCAAAGCCGACCGGCGACAGTGACGACGAATACGACGGCGGTGGCCGATCTCCTCTCGATCTCACTCACTCTCCACATTCCGAGATCGGACTCGAAGGAGGAGGAGGGACAAAGGAAGCGTCATTGGAGTGACACCGAATCGATCAGACATGTCTGCTAGTGATGAGAGGGATGCCGGTGGCGGCGGCAACAACGGTAGTGGCGGCTTCCGATCATTTCTTTGTTCCGTTTCTCCAGTGACTCCCCTGCGGCGGCGAAGCTTGATTCGGCCTCCTATGTTCATCATCTACCGTCCGCGATTGTTGCTCGCTCCTCCGTGCTTGCAATGATGACCGGACGTAAACACCGTCGCTGTACGGAGAGAGAGTTTGCTTCTGAGATCATCTGCTTAGCTTCGATTTCTGGAAAGAGTGAAGGATTTCTTTGCTGGTGGTTTCGCACGCAAGAAGGATCCCAACGATTCCTCTCTCTGGATCAAATCATCCCCGAGGACTTTCTCTCTCAAATCTCGGCAAGTTTCATTGAGATTTTTTATTCATCCTCTCTAGTAGATTTTTTTTCGAATCATCTCTGTACCTCTCTCCCCCGAACTTCTCTCTTGTTGGTTTTGATCTTGTCGATCATGTATTTCTTCTTGCCGATGAACAATGGAGGATTTTCCTCCCGCCGATTCAGCCATTAAAGTCGCGGTTCATCCATTAAAGTTGCTGATTCAATCAAGATCTCACAAGGAGCTTTGATCAGTCATTCCTCAAAGTTCATAGGTGGCCGGCCTAGCTCATTCGACTCGAAGAACAATCACAACAAGTGTCATTGTCTCTGATGAGTTTTCCTTGCGATTCCATCGCCATTTAAGGCCCTTTGTTGTTTTTCTTCAATGTATTGTTACACTTCGTTTCTGTCGCTTTGCACGTGAGACTGAGACCGAGAACTCTAGAGTGAAAGCAGCATCTTATTGAGGATATGCTATTGATTTGAGCCTGCTTGGATGATGTTGTGGTCATGTGATTTTAAGTTGCTAATTCGCCCTTTCGTTTTGGTCACTAAGCCGAGATGCCTGCCATATGTTTGTTGAAATGCCTAGATGAAGATCATACGAAGTATTCTTTTTCATTAGCATTGATTTGATTGTTCTGTATCTAGACTAAAGCACGACTGATTGATTCTCTTATAACATTCATGAATCGAGCTACTCTGATTTGTGGCCAAGACCTCTCTTTCTGTTGGTGATATGGTTTACTTTGTTCTTAGTAATTAAATATTGTTTTGGTGGTGTGACTGAATTTTCGTCTAAACTAAGAGCCTCTATATTTTTAAGCTTGATGTGTTCAAAGTGCGTGTATAAAAATATTTTTAACCAACCACGCATGATCACTTAGTCTAGAATCGATGATCTCAAAAAATGTAAAAAAGAAACGCATGGACATGTTAGGAAAGCACAACTTACTGTTTAGGTACCAAAATGGCGTTGATAGAAATATTAGCGTAACCTAAGTCCTCGAACCTAGATATTTGGTTGTGTAGGAATTGAGGGAACACTCCTAAGCATCGATTGGGTTTTCTAGCCGACCCTCAAAACGAGGCTAATGGCGACTCCCGTATATTTTTTAGGTTGTCATAAACAACTAGATCACATAAATGAACTCGTCGCGTGGGGTACGAGCTTGAGTGAGCTCATGATCTTGTGGGGAAACTCTCGTGATCAAGTACTCATAAACCCGACCTTTCCCCCTTGATTTGAGGGCGGCGAGATCGGGTCGCGACACTGCTGTCTTTACTTTTTTGCAAGTCCGTGCACAAAGGACGCCAGGGAGGAAAACCAGCTGGGGTGTGGCCGGGCCGAAGGGAGAGCTAGGTCGAACCGGGCCTAGCTGTGCTCGAGAGAGAGGAAAAGAGGAGGGGCGGGTTGGGTCAAGGTCGAATTCAGCCCAACCCAACCCTCTCACGTTTTTTTTTTTTTTTTTTTTTAATATGTATTTGAAAAGCCAAATTATGTGTCAACATCTGTCCCTCTTTAAATGTAGCATCGAAGAGGTTCATTTTAAGATAGAAGACACCTAAATTATTTCGGCAAGAGAGAGATCTCGAGTGCATAGGCACATGCTAGATCAACCAAAGGGACTCCGGGTTATGAAACGCGTCATGGATAAGTGGAAGAAAGAAAAACCCTGGGTTACAGAAGCACGCCGTGTCATAGGAAAGAGAGATTCCGGGCTATATAAGCATACCGTGTCATAAGAAGAGAGGGAGTCCTTAGGCTATAAAAGCACACCGTGTCATAAGAATAAAGAAAGACCCCGAGCTACAGAAGCATACCGTGTCATAGGAAGAAGGAAAGACCTTGGACTACAAAAGTATGTCATGTCATGAGAAGAAGGAAAGACCCCGGGCTACCTCACCATGTAATAACGTGTCTCAATCGAATTGAAAATACATGATTTGAGGATAACCTATGAACCTTTATAGATGACATGGTTTAGGGTTAACCATGAACCTTTGGAGATGACATGGTTTAAGGCGAACCATGAACCTTGTAAATGACATGGTTTAAAGCTGACCATGAACCTTGTAGTCTTTAGGGAAGCATCCGCTAACCCCTTGAAAACTGCATGGCTTCACTAGGGAATCCTATTAAACTTAACTTGAGCAAATGTCAATAGGGATGGCATTAAGAGATGTATTGTCTATATTGTAGTATTAATTGAACAAGTTAATCAAGCTAAGTCTGATTGCTTTGAGAAACATTCGATGTCAATTAGCATCATGTGGCGCAAAGTTGTCGTCTTGTTCGGAGATGTATCATTAATCATCAAATTCTCTGAGAGACAAGTTCTTATCAAAACGATTTCTATTCGTGAAAAAGGGCTTATAAAGCATACCAAACTAAAGCTTCTTAGTCAAAAAGGGCTTCTAACATATTCTCGATAAAATGACTGCTTGATCCCATCCATTCGCAAGGGAAGTAACTGATTGCTGAGGGTATCTCACATAACCTATGTCAAAGGCTTCTAGAAACATTCGGAGCACAATTTGATCGATCAAAAAGGTCTTTCGAAAGAATCGCAATATAAGTTTAATCATGGGCTTACACAAAGGGATTATTGCTTTGAGGCCAATAAAAGAACATTCGTTACTATCTTCATCGTGTATACAAGTCAAGAACTTGGAAGATAAGACAAGATAGAATTGCTTCCACTTCTTCAAATGGTAGCTTCTTTGTGGCATTCACATTTCTACTTAAACCATCCCAATTAGAAGAGACTTCGGAAGAGGGTTGTAATGTTGAATTGGGAGACGCTCGAAAGGCTTAAAATTTTCAAGAGGTTTTTTAAGAGTCAGTGATCAACATGGCATCGTGACCATGTTGCTCAATCTTTCAAAATCATTTGGCTTTCGAAACACAACCCATCTCGAAAGTCCCTTGGCTAATCATCTTCGCATGGGAGCTTTGCTTATTTTTCTAATTTCTTTTGCACTTGCGATGATTTTTTATTATGCAAACATTTGGACTTTGATAACTTTTCTTTCACATAAGATGCAGCCTTTTTGGCTCTTTTTCTTGATGGGCATTGCCTTTGCTTTTACCAGGCACAATACTTTTTCATGCCCTAATCTTGGCGAACTTTTTACTATTTGAACTTTTGGAGCTCTTATGACTTTTAAGATGCTTTTCACGTTTTCTCATAAATGTCAATTGTATGTGGTCAATCCTTATGCCTTGCCCCAAAGAAGGGAAATGATCACCACTCGGGTTTCAAAAATGCACAATCAAGCCCGAATTGGTTTAAGCAATGGGTATCAATGTTTGGGTAGAGAAGGAAATGTTCTTCTTCACATTGGGATGAGTCAAGCTCTAATGAAAATTCCTCTTAAACTATCACCAAAAGATTGATGCAAGTGAAAGTAATCGAATTTCTCTCAATATTTCACTCTACCTCTCAACCATAACCTCTTATGTTGCCCCAATGTAGGGTTGTTCTCTACAGGGGTATTTTGAAGAATCATCTTTATTCAGCCCAAAGGGTTAGCAAGGGATTGGTGCAATATTTGGGATTGATGAAGGAAATGCCTTTATCATTTCGATCTTTGCATTCAATGCGAATGAATCCTTCGTTCTAAGAGAATGTCGCTTTTCACTCAACTCTTAAAAGTGTTTGAAGGATGTGTTTAGAAATGGCTTGCCTTTCTTCATCCTAAGCACTTCTTTTTTGGCATGGTTGACATTTCACCTTTTGCCCGAAAAAAAATCGTTTTTACAAGGCCATTTTCTCGAGGGTCACTGACATGAAGCACGCATAGTGACATTGGAAATAGGTCATGTGAATGATGCCATGCATTTGTTTTCTTTTTAAATAATTTTTTATTTTCATCGTCTTGGTTTACCTCTCGTTTGCGAAATGGAGATATTCAACCGTTTGTGCAGAGACTCGATGGGTCCTTGAATAGACTCTTTCCTTTACCATTTCCTCATCTCGAACGGTTGGGTGCTTGAAACACAAATAGGTATGCGTGCATGTAACATATGCATGATATCTATGATGCTATGCATGATGTTATGCGACTTGGATTGTACATGAAGTGGCTCCACAACCTTGATTTCATTCATGGAAAATATTTCTTCATTACATCAGTGTTTACAGGTTTAGGCAATTCACTGCCATCCATTTTAACTAAAATCATGATGCCACCAAGAAGTTCTTAATGACATACGGACCTTCATAGTTCGGGGTGAATTTTCACAAGGGTCTAGTATGATCGAAAGCACTTTCCTCAGCACTAGGCTGTTGACCTTGAAGCGTCTGGGATGTACCCTTCGATTTGCAGGCTTTTGCAACTCGTCTCTGATAGCATTGGCAATGACACACAACTTGCAACCTCCTCTCATTGATCATGTTTAGCTACTCATGCCTCTATTGCATCCACTCGGTCTCATCGAGCTTTGACTAGGAAAGGACCCTTAACGAAGGGACTTCAACTTCAATAGGCAAGATTGCCTCCATTTCGTACACTAGTGAAAAATGAGTTGCCCCCATAGAGGTGCGGATAGAGGTTCGGTACGCCATTAGTACATAAGGAGGCCTCTCGTGCCAATCTCGATAATTTTAGCGGTCTTCGACAGAATTTTCTTTATGTTCTTGTTCGTTGCCTCTACTGCTCCATTCATCTAAGGACAGTATGGTGACGAGTTCAAATGCTTAATTTGAAACTCACTGAGCAAACCATCCACCACTTTTTTGTTCAAATTAGAGCCGTTGTCAGTAATGATTGCCTCTGGTACTCCATAACGGGAAATAATGTCGCGATGAATGAACTTGGCCACATTCTTGGTGGTGACATTAACATATGAGTTGGCCTCGTTCCATTTTGTAAAATAATCTATCGCCACCAAGATAAATCTATATCCATTTGAAGCTTTGGGGTTAATAGGCCCGATCCCGTCAATTCCCCACATTGAGAAAGGCCAGGACTGTGACATTTGGTGAAGTTCATTTGGAGGGGCATTTATCTTGTCTTTATAAATCTGGCATCGGTGACACCGTTGTACGTGCTGAATGTAGTCGAACTCCATGGTCAGCTAATAGTAACCGAGTCGCATGATTTTTCTCACAAAGAAGTGTCCATTCATATGGGGGGCCGCACTCCCCTTCATGTATCTCTTTCATCAAACGGTCGGCTTCTTTGGCATCGACGTACCTTAGCAATGTCGAATTGAAAGACCTTTTGTAGAAGACATCTCCACTAGCGAAGAATTTTGATGCTAACTTTGTCAAATGCTTTTTGTCTACTGCTTCACTCCCTTCAGGGAATTCACCCATTTGTAGGTACTTCAAGATGTCGTGATACCAAGACTGTCCATCGGGTTCCTCTTCGACCGTCATGCAATAAGCCGGGTGCCTAAGGATCTCAATTTTTCAACGATTCAATGTCCATGCCTTCAGTTACTTGTAACATTGAAGATAGGGTAGCCAGTGCATCAAAGAACTGATTTTGAGACCTTGATAAGTACTTGAATGATATTTCTTGGAATTCCTCCATCAACTCCCTTAAGAACTCACGATACGGAATCAATTTAGAAGCTCGTGTTTGCCGTATGCCTTCAATCTGTAAGATGATAAGAGCCGAATCACCATAAACTTGCAACTTCCAAATTTTCATATCAATGGCAACTGGAGGCTGAGAATGCATGCCTCATACTCCATGATGTTATTCATGCAAGGGAATGTCAATTTAGCAATGACGGGATAGTGTTGTCTGTCTGGGAGATAAGAACTGCCCCAGTACCCGACCCGACTAAGTTAACTGTACCATCAAAGTACATTGTCGACTTGTTGCTTGATACAAGTAAGATTCGCTCATCTGCATCACTATACTCATTAGATGCTCTTGACCTCTCGGAATTCACTGCCAACATATCTACTCTGGCACAACCTATAACGGATTTATGTCCCAGGCTCTGAATGTCAAATTCTGAAATTAAGATTTACTACTTGGCCAATTTGCCAACCAGTGCCGGCTTCTTTAGGAGGTACCTGATGGGATCATTTTCGGTCACCAATAATACTCGGTGATGGACTGTATATTGTTGCAGCTTGTGCAAGACCTAAATTAAGGCCACGCAAGTTCTCTCAACTTATGTATAGTTCATCTCAAACACTATGAACTTCTTGCTCATGTAGTATATCACACATAATCTCCCGTCATTTGGTCTTTTTTGGGCTAACATGGCTCCCAGTGACTCATCATGTATGGTTAGGTATAAAATTAGAGGAATTTTAGGGAGTGTGGGCACTAGGACTGGTGCATGAGTGAGATCATGTTTTATCTTTTCGAAGGTGCCCTGGCACTCAGCATCCCACTCGATCTTTGCATTCTTTTTCAGGAGTTTGAAGAATGGCTTCGCTATTTTAGACAACTGACAGATGAATCTCGCCACGTAATTAAGTTGTCCCATTAGGCTGCGGACTTCCTTGGTGGTAGCCGAGGGTCGTAAATCACAGATGGCCTTAACCTTTGACGGATCAATCTATATGCCTTTGCTACTGACTATGAACCTTAACAGCTTCCCAGATTTCGCTCCAAAAACGCATTTCGCGGGATTGAGGCGTAGCTCGAACTTCCGAAGATCTTCGAACAACTTTCGCAAGACTTCAACATGGTCCTCACCTCATCTTGATTTTGCGATCATACCATCCACATATACTTTGATTTCCTTGTGAATCATGTCATGGAATAATGTGACCATGACCCTTTGATACGTTGCCCCAGCATTCTTTAGACCGAAAGGCATCACTTTGTAGCAGAAAGTTTCCTAAGGAGTTATGAATGATGTTCTGCTCCTGTCTTCCTCCTTCATACGAATTTGGTTGTACCCAGAAAAACTGTCCATGAAGGATAATAGCTCAAACCCCGTCGTACTGCCAACCAAGACATCGATATGCGAGAGTGGAAAGTCGTCCTCGAGACTAGCTCGATTTAGGTCACGATAGTCAATACACACCTTAATTCGCCCATCCTTCTTCATCACATGCACGATATTTGCTACCCAATCAGAATAATGCATCACTTCGATAAAATCTACTTTCAGCAATTTCATCACTTCTTCTTCGATTTTCTAGAACTCTAGTTTGGTTCTCCTAAGTCTTTGCTTCTTGGGTGGTACGCTGGGATCCGTTGGCAAAGCGTGTTCCACAATTTTGGGATCCATTCTCGGCATGTTAGCATATGTCCAAGCAAACACATCTTGATATTCTTTCGGGAGATTAGTCATCATTTCTGCATCTGACTCTCAGAGACACACCCCGATCTTTATTTTCCTAACATTCTCTATATCACCCAGATTTATGGTGACCATTCGTTCCTCTATCAATAGCTTTGATTCTTCATCTCGATTCCATTCACACTCGATCCCCTTTTGATCATCGTTGGTGTCATCAGAACCTGAGAGACTTTCTTCATGCACATCCGGGTCACATGAGTCCTTATCATGATTATGCATGATGTAATGCTTGAGATATGATGAGATAAGTTCGAGCACGTCAACAATAAAGATGATGCATGTCGTTTTCAAAGAACTTTTTTGAAGTATTTTTTTGTAAAAAGTTTCAAGAACTCATCTTTATATCCTCGGATTTCCTCACCCTCGCAAAACAGTCAAACTAGGGAGCATGTGAAGGCCCAAGCCTTAGTGACCATCATAGGACTAGTTTAATGTGCTTCCACACGTCCTTAATAAAACATGCGTCTATTTTATTGAATGAGAAAAGATAAGGCTGTATTTTAACACACACCACCCACGACCAACGGCTCAAAATTAGGGCTAACCATAGTTCGAACTACGAACGACATAGACAAGAAAGAAATAACAACAAGATCACACACATGGGAGTGGACATAAGATAGAAGACTAAGCTAAACGAGAACCACCATACTCTTGAGGGATAGTTACGACTTCGGAGGACTCGGCTTCCTTGCATGCCAAGATGGTGCATAAGATGTCCTCCTCGAACAACTCGATCACGCCATTGATGGCCCCCTCTTCCTCGGACAGCATCCTGGAGGTCCCGGAAATGTCTCTTTCAGCAAGGGGGGAAAAGGCTTCTGACTGCCCCCGTTCCCATCGGTTAGGGCAATGTGTTCACCTTGGCCTTCATATCCACTTCGACCTCCTTGGGCACTTCGACCTCTCTGCCTTCCATGGCTTCCTCGGTTGCCACGACCACCTCACTCACTACGGCCTCCCTGCCCCTCAACATATTCCAAGCCTCTTCTATTCAAGTTTTTATGAACTTTGATGGGCTTTCGCGTGCCCAAGCCATGCGGTCCAAGACCCTCTCTAGGGTTATACTCGCTCGCCAGCATGATTTTTCCCGCCGCTATGGCCGGCCTAGACAATTCATGGGCTTTTGTGAAAGTATCCGCGGACACGTGAATCATGGATACTAGCTCGAAGGTCTGAAAGCTTAATTCTTCGGTACATTCAGGCTCCACATAAGGGATGGCCGTCTTGTGATAGATCTTGAAATTAGATTCTCCATGCACAGTGATAAGCATGTCGCGGACCAAAAATTACACCTTCTAGTGGAAGGTGGAAGGAATGGCGCTTGCCATATGGATCCATGGCCTCCCTAGCAGAAAATTGAAGGCGTTCGGTGTGTCTAATACTTGGAACAAGACTTGAAAAAGCACAGGGCCAATCAGCAACTCAAGTTCGATCTCCCCTATCACCTCTTTCTTCATCCCATCAAAAGCCCGCACAATCGACTTGCCGATGTGGATCCTCCTAAGATCAATGCCGAGATGGTGAAGCGTAGCCAATGAGCATATATTAAGTATAGAACCGTTATCGATCAAGACTCTACAAACAATAGTGCTCTCATGCTTCACTGAGATGTGCAGTGCCTTGGTATGATTGGGATCATAGGGGGGAAACTCCTCATCAGTGAAGGAAATTTGATCTTTCAGTAGAATGTCCTCAACAAATTCTTCTAATTGGGCTTCATCGATCGTTTCTAGCATGTGCACCTCATTAAGGACCTTTAGCAAGACGTCTTTGTGCTTCTCAGAGGATTTGAATAGTTTTAAGAGAGAGATCTGAGCTGGCAACTTTCACAGCTGGTCCACTATATTGTTTCGCCTCTTTCTCGGTCATGGCCTTCTTTTCGACTCCTTTATCAGGTGCGTAACAACAACCCAATCGTGTGACTGCATCCATCTCATTTGTCTTGTAATTCCAAGGTACTGCTTTGGGATCGAATTTGGGAGGGTGTTCAAACACTATCATTCCATCTTCCTCTTGGGGTGGTAGTTCAATTGTGACCGACGTCATGCTCTCTCTCGTGACTTCGATTGTCGACAACTCCTCGACCATGAGGTCAATCACCATAGGCTTGGTGATTTCCATCTCGACATCACCAGCGGGCTCCTCATTATATTCAATCGCCATCAGGGTTATCATAGCTATCACCCTTTCTTCATACAATGTTGGTGTCTTCGAAACACCAGGCACAATCCTCTTCACTCGGGGGATACAAGCAAGATTGCAAAAAGACGAATGGAATGATGATGACACTATCATGGACATGGGCCTCTACTCCTCTTCTCCACGTCGGATTACCCCCATGGCTACCATTTTGCGGACATGGTTTAGTTTCTACTCTATGGTCACATCTTCCTCATCTTCATACTATCCTGCTAGCACTAAGGACTCGTATAATTTGGAAGCATCTCCCACCAGAGGGCGTTGACCTACCAACGTCTTCTCGAAAATTGAGTCCACTCCCTCTACATGATTTGGTAAGGGTTCTGCTACATGTTAGGTTGAGCTTCCTTGAAAGTCAAGATGCCCTTATCTAGCAGCTGTTGGACTTTGTATTTCAGCATGTAGCAATTATCTACATCATGCTCCATTTCTCCCATGTGGTACTTGCAGGTCTTGGTCACATCGAACCTAACAAACTTCACGGGATTATCTTTAGGTACCTCCTTCGTAACCATCATCTTTTCGAGAAGCATGTGCAACAGCTTTGACAACGGGCGCAGTAACGGGGAAAATTCCTTTCGGATGGGCCTCTTGCCCTTGTCATATGCTCGAGATGAGTTCCCTTGAACCATTACAGGCTTATGCACGGGTGTTGAAGGTGGCCTAGAGAGAAGTGGCTCCTGCACCAGTGTTACTTCAACTGCAGTTTCCTTATCTTTCCTCACCGGAAATTTCTTGGTGCTTCTGATAAGTTTTCTTCCCTCAATGATTGCCCACTCGACTCCTTCACCCACATCTACCAATTGTGAAAACACCTGGCATCTTGAGTATACTAATCCTTGGAAGTATTTAGGGGGCAATGTCCTGAGGAATAGCTGCTTCATCTCCCTTTCATTCAAGGCCGGCTTCACCTGCGAGACCATGGTTCTCCACCTTTGCGCAATAAATGACTCATTTCTCTTCCTTTCTTCGCACGTCAACTCTTCCCTCGTGGGGGCGAGCTTGGTGTTAAACACGTATTGCTGCAGGAATTTGCTGGCTAAGTCTTCACAACTGGTGAACTCTTCAATGTCTAATGCAATGAATCGACATCAAGGTGGAGCCTTCTAAGCTATCTTGGAACGTCTGAATGAGGAGGAGCACGTTGTCAGCATAGCGAGCCATTTTCCTCAAGTAGTATCTAAGGTGAGTCTTGGGGCATCCTGTTCCCTCATACTTTCTCATGAATTTAGGCTCTTGGAAAGTCTTGGGGAAGTTCGTCTTGGTATACGGGGATAGCTTATCAACTCCTTTCAGCTCGTATCCTTATAAGGCACATAGTCACTCCTCCATCTTTGCCAAGCATTTTTCACTCTCTTCATCTAAACGAGACATTAGCTCTTCCTTCAGAAGAGGATCTAAGTTGACGAAGATTGGAGTGACAAAAGGGGCTTCTCCGACAGTTTCCTTTCCGGGAAGGTCGGTGACATGTGGGTCTCCTACCAATGGGGGAGCGTGTCTTGATGACGTAGGAGTGGATGTCTCGATAACAACGTCATCGCGGTAAGTTGGGCCAACTAGTCCTCCATCTTGGCCATACACGTGTTGGTGTCCTCATTCTCCATCCTAACTTTCGCGCGAGTGCAAATTGGGGATCTTCGCTTGGCTGTGTCGACAATAAAAAAATGTAGTCAATCGGCTAGTACTTGGCAAGGGTAGATAAGCATATATAAGCATAAGTAATAATCAGGCGATCGGCTCATGACAAAGATCTAATCGCCCCAATTCGCCCATTTCATTGAAAGCAAGGTTGTTACATAACGCAGGAAAAGACATGAGAGAGAACCCCTAAACAACGAAGCTATTTGAAAATAGAAAGACATGACTCCTAACTCCTAATATTGAGATACGAGACAAAACTCCTTAAACACTCTTAGCGAAGTAACATATGTGGGCAAGGGTCCATTACATATTACACTCAACTCAATCTAGACTAATGGGAGACAGCTTCTACTTGTGGCAGCCCCACTAACTCAGGCCAACTTCAAGGCACGCTCCCCGGCCTCCTTGAGCTTCTTTTTGAGGCGCTTGATCTCAGCTCGGTGGGTGATCTTCAATAACACATCAGGAATCTTTGGGTGTTGGTTCTCCGGAATCTTGTGCCTAAGGATATACTCCATCGAGGCATAGTAGGTCTTCTCTTGCCCCTCCAACTCTTCTTCAGGTCACATCAGCTCCGAGGGTGGCACATATCCCACATTGACTTGATCAACGCCATAGAGTCTTCGTGATCCTAGCCTCTATTGGGGAAGTCTATCCTGAGCGATTCCTCTTGAATTGCCGATAAAAGCTGTTGAACCTCTTGGAACTGGCGAGCGACTCGGGTCAGATAATACTCAGTGACTCTAGTGATTCCTAACAAAGGAATAGGCCCAATAAGCCCACACACAAACCACGCTTCATGGACTCAGAGCCACTTACCATGCCATTGGAAATCCTCAAGTCCAGGCTTAATCATGAAAACTAACTACTTAGAATAATGATAATCCAAGGCAAACGTTCTCCTATCTCTAAACTTCATAATAGGATGGTTAGAGTCAGAAATGTCGCTTATAGCCATTAAGCTACCGAACCCGTTAATGTGAGAGAGAAACCAAATTTGCAGGAGCTTGGAAATAGCATGGAAAGCTTTGTCCTTGTTTTCTTTAAAACGAGTAAGGGAGAAAAAAGTTTCAGTCAAAATGGCATTAACAAAAACCTTTCCCATACATACCTCACGAATTACCCATACCACGGAGGGGTTAATAGCATTCATACAATGTGGGAATATCACGAACCCGAAGAAAACTAACAAGAAGATCCTATTCTTTTGGAAAGATTAGGTGTTTTGAAAAATCTTATTTAAGAATGAAAATGGGCAAGTTTTGCGATTGGCTTTCAAAACCTTTCTCATGTCCTCTCCCTTAACTATAGGGAACTCAGATAAGGTCAATGTGTGCTCAGTCCCTACAGGTGGGCTAACTAACTCCAACACTAAGGGTTTCCCAATGGCAATACCATATACTTCCAAGGTTGGAGTGAGTTCATGATTGCCGAATATGAACGTGCAAGTCTCGGGACACTAGACATGTGCCAACGCTCGTGTGACACCATAATGAGTCTCTATCTCCAATAAGGGGAGTAGTCGTCTGACATAGGATCGCACCCAGTCACGACCAGTCAAATCCAGCTTATCCCACCATGTGCGAAGCTCAGCTTTCGAGGCAAAAATGATGTGAAGCTCGATTACCCCCATTGTATACTAATCACAGTTACGACCAACCTAATTTACCATGGACCGATCAAAAGGAAGAGGAATAAGTAAATTGCGAGTAAAAAGAGGTTAAAAAAAAAAAAAAAACCTTACCCTACTCATTAAGTAGCAATGCCAATGACATCGACAAGCGCAGAGGGCGGTGATTCGATTTCTACTATAAATGGCCCAAAATGGAGCCATAGGATCACTGGACCGAACAACAAGATCACGGTTAGGTCGTGTTTCCCATAACTCTAACTTTGTCAAAGAACCGACCTATGTTGCGCGGTTGCAGACCAGGGTGGGTACCTTTGACACCAGAAAGGAAATTTCAGAGTTAAGATGAGCGACTCGTACTACATGGTTGTAATCGGAGTGGTATCCACCTCAATACCATCCTAGATAATCCTGTGCGGCCTAGGTCCGACGGTAGGTCGTGTGTGCTAAAGTGTAGTGTGATGTAAAGAATACATGCATGACAGTTTATAAACAAAATCCACTTTAAAAGTTCAAAACATAAACATTTATTCCTAACTCCACACCTGCACGACAAGGGGTTAACAATCACTCCTCCCCTTATAACTTCCAACTGCAAAAACATTTAACACTTACGTTAGGGACATACCCGATATCCTCGCTACCAAACAAAAATTATTTTTGAACAAGATAGATTTAGGCCTAAGTTCTCTAAGGTTTAAACCAAGTTCCCCAGCGAAGTAGCCAAGCTGTCGCGACCTACCTCTTGAGGGAAGGAAATAAGTTTAGGGGTATTGCCTAAAAGACGGACTTAAAGCCCATGATTAGGCACGGGCTCTCTCAAGCCCATATCTCGTGTGACATTGGGGTGTTCTTAAAAATTTTGCAATAAAGAGTTGCCACTAGCCTATCGGGATCAACTATAAATCAAGTGAGGCATAGGAGTGTATCTCACTTTCTACACAACAAGAGAATATAAGATTAGGGACTTGATTACACTAATTAACTAATTAGTATCCTTTTAGTACCTAATCTTATTCATTTTAGAAATAAATTTTTGTCAAGTAGTTTGGATTAATTTTAGATCAGTTAACTAACATGCGAGATGATCATGTAGTTATGCAATCATTAAAAAAACAATTAGCAATCAAGATTCTAATTGCAGTAAAATTAGCACATGCAACTAAACATTTGCAAACGTAATTAAATACGTAAATTAAACTTGTGACATAATCAATGTGCAAGCAAACAAAGGTCTAATTACACTAAGAAAGCAAGATATGGCAATTCCCAATCAAACCCTACATTTTTTAATTTCTATTTTTTTAAATATATTTTTTTTTCATCCGGCCGGGTTGGGTCCGGTCTAACCCAAGCTTGGGTTAGGTCCGATCAAACCGAACTCGGATTTGACCCAATTAGGCGGGTCGATCAAACCCGCCCTAAAGGACTAGGCCGGGCCGGGGGTGGTCGGGTTTGCTTAGTTTAGGTTGGGCCCAACCAATAGGCCCAATCCCCTTTTTGCAAAAATGGCTCTCCGCAGGCCCACAACCTAGACTAACTATGGGTTGTTAGCCTGCGGACTGAGAATGGCCAAGCGGGCCCGTCCCTGATCCGGCTCGACTCGGCCCATGCCCTTACACTACAATTGCCTAGTCACAATAGGGGGGAGCAACGATGGCTCGTTTGCATAGGTGATTTCCAAGGAGGATGGTGGCAATTGGCTTTGGTTAGGCGGCTCACCGGAGGCGGCAAGGCATCGGGCGAGAATGGCGTTTCACCGACCCGCGACCCAAAGCTCCGCGACTACTCGGTCGTGACAGGGAAAACAGCAGAGGCAAATGGCACGAGAGGTCTTCGGCTAGGGCACGACTGCCCTACTTCGGTTAGGCAAGGGGCATTCTCGACCACCACCCAAACGGCAGTGTCTCTTCAGCGTTTGATCGTCCTAGCCGAGGCTCTAAACGATGAAGTTATACGTGGGTTTCGGCTAGGCATTTCGGCAAACAGGTAGAGGGAATAACTGAATCAAGAAGTTTCCGGCTTGGTCAAAATCTAAGCGCAAGTCCAGAGGATCAACGAGGCATACCAGAACAGCTAGAAATGCAAAGGGGACGGGTGGAGGACTGGAGCTTGCTCGAAAGGGTCGAGTTGAGCTCCGGTTGGCTCGGTTTCGCCACATGCGCACCAGGTGTTCGACAGAATGCCTACTTGAAACTCTAGAGGAAATGGCGGCAATTAGCGTCGGTTGGTAGCTCACTGGTAGCGGTAGGGCGTCCCGACAAGTCTCCTTCTTCTCAATTTCCTTCTCCGACCTTGTCTTGCCTCTCTTCCTTTCCTTTCCTCCCGTGTTCTCTTCCATTCCACCTCTCTCGAGAGCCAGCCCTCCTCCGCCTCCTTTTCTCCTACTCACCATCGCGCATGGCCTCCTGCCGTGCCAGCTGCCACTGTCAGCCTACCCCTCGACCAAACGTCTTATGCGTCGCTCGTCCTTTGCCCCTGTTCCTTCTGTCCTCTGTTGTTGCTGTCTTTGCTTTTTTGCAAGTCTGCATGCGAAGGATGCCAGGGAGGAAGACCGGCTGGGGCGTGGCCAGGCGGAAGAGAGAGAGACTGGGCCGGACCAGGCCTAGCTGTGCTCGAGAGAGAGGAAAAGAGGAGGATCGGGTCGGGCTAAGTCAGATTCAACCTGACCCGACCCCTCACGTTTATTTATTTTAATAATTTATTTATTTTAATATGTATATGAAAAGTCAAATTAGGTATCAACAACACTCAACTGCAAAAAAAACAATATATATACAGAAAAGTGTGGTTAACCGAATTCTCACAAGTTTCCCCGTAGTGGTGATTGGACGATTATTTTTTTAGTTGACTAATTTTTGATCCGTAAGTTATGGTGATGGATTTTTTTAACATACATACATAAATACATATATTTACACACACACACGGATATATATATATATATATATATATATATATATATATATATATTTGTTATGGAATGCACATTAAGCATAAGCTCCAGTGATAGTGTTAAAGATCTAACCATCATTACGCGGACTTAGTAATTTCCGTCAATATGCTGTAACTAAGGCTTGACTACATCCTTAAAATAAAATCTAAGAGGGATACCAATTTGTCTAAATTGGCATCTACAAATTCCTAGGTAACTCCGATCTAGAAGCACAAGGACCAAGGGCTATTCATAGGTTTTTTTACGGCTACAAGCAAGTAAACCCGTGAAAGTAGATTTATTTCATCCTTTTGCGGCCGACTGGAGAAAATCTCGAAGAGCAACGCAATGTTTGAAAATCTTGAAGAGACGACACTGTGTCAGAACCAGAGCGAAGAAAGTAACAGTATTATAGGATTTACACGACGATTTATAATATCTACAAATTATCGCCGCCGAAAGGCAGCCTCGTGGCTTTTTCCCGGAGGGCTTCTTTTTTACTAAAAAACTTGCCGAGACCATAAAGGCATTCTAACGCATTGGTGTGGTCTTCTTTTCCACGTTAGGTTGACCCCTCTACCTGTATTTCTTTAGATTAGTACTATTAAAAACTCTAAATTATATACATATAACGAATTTGATTCAAATTAATATTTTGATTATAAAAATCCTAAATTAGTACATATGTGAAAATTTTACTCTAAATTAATTTTTTAACAATAGAAAACCTTAAACTAATACATTAATGATAAATTTATCATTCGTTATTTTTCGTTAAATTAGATTAATATCATGAAAAATCACAAAATAATATATATGTGATAAATGGAGAGTAAAACTCTAAATTGGTATATCTATTAGCTACCATAAATTACTCAACTCAACAATTTGATAGTAAAATTTAACAAAAACTAACGAAGGATAAATTTACCACAAATATATCAATTTTGGATTAATTTGGGATAATTTTTTTTTTAATTTAGGGTTTTTTTGTGATATTAAACTTATTTCTTTTCATCATCACTTTGCTTTTTGATAAGATTTCCGTCAGATTTTGTTGGGCCAGTTTCACCGTGAACAACGGGTGAGGTTCCCTAGTATGTTTTATGCTACTGGCCATCAAACCGGTGGGTTAATCATTTTGATAGGTTCTTGATACCCGATTTCTCTTGCCACCATTTGATAGACTGTTTTTTTTTTTTTTTTTTTTTTGGGCCAGCAGCATTTCATAAATGATGCAAGTCCACAATTTTGATATATTTTGTGGATTCTGAATTAGAGTTTGTAAAATAACATGCTTTCACCCGATGACGTGACATATTTTACTTATTGGCCCTTTTTATTGTAATCGCTAACAACATATGGATTTTTTCTTCAATGCTGTTAAAAGAAGAAGTGCACTTTTAATAGTAAGCATGCGCTCTCCATCATTTGAAGTTTCAGAAATAAGTCCAAATTATGTGTAAGTAACATTATAATAGATATATAATTTAGCAAGTGAAATAATAGATTTATGAAAATATATACCATACAATCAAGAATATCTAGACGGTTCTCTTTTTCTTTTAAAAGAATATCATCCAAAAAACTGATTTTTATGGATCTCTTTTTGCCGAATATTCCAGATAATATAAACTTTCAGTTTCGTATTAAGATGTCAAAGGTGCAACTACTAAGACTAAGCGTTTGAGGAGATGATTGCGCGTGTGATAATTTTTTTTTTTTTTTTTTTAATGCGTCAACACTAGTCTTTCGTTTTTGGTTTTATTTCGTTTGACAGTGAGCTCTTCTAATCACCACTCGCCAGATTTTTTTTTTTTTTTGTGACCACTAAGAAAAAAACCCACTTTTACTTAATACTAGGCAAACGGCTATTTTCGCAACTAAAATTGCTTCGAGCACCCTTTTTCCGTTGGAGAGAATAGACTGCCCTCGCATGAAAAGCCATACTATTGCTACTCATCCTACAAAATGTATTATAATGGAAGCCTAACTTGATCTCATTATATTTAAATACAAGTAATTTAAATTTATTGATCTCAAAATACAAGAGAAAATTATCTAAAACGTCATAAATCTATTATACTTTTATCAATTCAGTCTTAAATCTTCCGCTTTGCCAATTGACTTCTAAACATTTTCATTTTTTTGTTAATTGAGTCCATCCAGCGTATTTTGACTAGAATTCGCTGACATGAATATTGACCGTCCTACATGGCATTGCCGGTGCTAATATAGACAAATTTTATTAATTTTTTAATATTTTTATGCAAAAAATTTAATTATTTTTTATGTTTTTAATTTCTTTTTTTTTTTTTTTTTTTTTTTTCCTTTAGCCGATCGTCCGAGGCACCAACAAGGGTCGACCTCACCAAAGCTAGCAAGGGCGACCTCCCCTAAGGCCGCAAGGTCTACCCTCGCTAGCCTCTGGTGAGGGCAAGCCTCACCCCTCACTAGTCGTGGCCTCTAGTTGATCACCGAAGGTTGGGCAACTATCCTAAAGCTAGCAAGAAAAGGTAAAATAATAATAATAATAATAATAATAATTGTGCCACATAGGACGGTAATTCCAGCCAAAATTGACCGGATAGACTCAATTGACAAAATGTTGAATGATTTATTATTCAATTGACAAAATTGAAAGGTTTAGGAATAAATTGGCAAAAATGCAATAGGTTTAGGATCTTTTAGACAATATTCCCCAAAATAAATATATGTTTGACATAAAAGTAACTTTTAGAATCACAGTAATCTAAATGATTAGTTACGCAATCTTGCCAATTGTATGGAATTATAATTTATAAATTTCCAGAGTTGAAAAAGGTTCCATAGAAGTCCATAAGTGATCTGTTTTCAATGACATACAGTCGAGAACTTGAATTTGGTGTCTTCCTTCGAATTATTAGCAAGTAGGGTAAAACTGTTATCTGGTGGGCGAAGATGGAGGGTTTTTTGCAACCGTATGCATCAATATCATTGAAGATGGACAGAGGAAATAGAAAAAAATGATGAGTGGAAGTTGTGCATATTTAAAAACTATTCCGATTCCTTAATAAGATGCACACGACATGCGTGGTGCGTGTTCTTTTCTAGTTCCTTAATATTCTTTAGTAAAGGAAAAGTGTCTTCATAGTGGGGTCCTCATTTATACGAAAAGTCTTTCTTTTCCAAAAAAAAACAAAAAAGACGAAAAAACAAAAAGAGAAAAACCTGGGAGGACAGTACATGGGAAAGGACATAGTTTCTTTCCTTTTTCAATATGTCTCAATAAGAAAAAATTTCTCGTTATAGGTAAAAATTGAAACTTGGTAGAACCAACTACGTGAGTGCATTACCCAAATTACCGTTTCTAATATGGATATATAAGATGACATAAGGCGGCGGGAAAGGGGCTGCGCTCATCATTGGCCCGATTCATCCCCGTGTTCAATTGCCTTGTTCTCCAATTGAAAAACAACGTTATTATTGTTGCCCTGTGATTGAACTATAATTCTATTAGACAGGCGTGAAGCAGAATTGGGAAAATGGGATATCAAGAGGGTTTTCCGACTTAAGATCTTAAGAAGCAAAATTGCCTGCAAGTACTTACAACTAAATGCTTGCTGAAAAAGATATGACTGTTAAGGATGACATATTTCTTGGTGTTATGCTTAGGACGAATCCTCCGCTCTTTCTCTCTATGACCCATCAGAATAAGCAACTCCGACCAATTTGAAATTTGGAATCTCATAATTCATCTTCCTTTTCCAGGGCCCGCTCCTATTATTTGGAATCAACCTGTGAATATCTACAAATAATTCTCCTAAATTCATATACATAGCCCAATAAAGATCATGAAAAATCGTGGGCAACTAGAGAAGGCAAATGACATCCTACCCTAGTCGATGAATCCTAGTCAAAGCAAGTGTGCCATATCAAAGTCGCTCCCATGATTAGAGAGAATAGCTGCGAGACTACGGTACGATTTTTTGTATCTTCAGTTCCAAACATTCTCTTAGTTCAAATCCTAGGAAATGGTTTTACTACCGATTTTTCTCTGCAGTCTCTCATTAGTTCTTTATTTTTCTTTTTCATCAATACCACTAAAAAGGATTACGTTGTATTTCAGTAGTGTTCAGAAAATAAAGAGAAGGAATCTGCAGAATTTTAAATCTGGCCAATATTCGGCTTTTTCGGCCCAAGATAAAAATCGAAATAGCAGTCTAGGCCCTTCTAATTGCAGTTTGAGCCTGATAGGCCATGGGAACTGTCGGCCTAATATTCAGATGTACATGAAAGTCATCATAAGCTAGTGTCTCTTGCGACCGGCCACAGCCTAAAACTTGTCTAAGATGTAATACTTATTGTAGCCATTTTGAGTTTCTCAGATGTAAGTCTCATTAATTGAAGGATTAAGTCCATTATCCTTTCACTATCACTTTTTATGGCATGTTATATTATATAGTAGAAATTCACGTCCACTCGAAGTCTTAAACTGATAAGTAATGAAGTGACTGGACATCCACAATTGGTTTACAGAATTTACTCATCGTTTAAGACACTACATACGTTCATATTCAACATCATAATGCAACCAATTGCAATTTTTTCCTTCCAAATTTAAGATAATTGCGACTCTTGTGCGATGAAGCCAAGATCCAACATAAAAGTACAGCAAAAGTTTAGAGATCGAGATCAGCCACGGTGCTCCATTTTCCGGAATCAAAACTCCCAATCTGTTCGTGCTTCGAAGGAAGGAGGAATGGCAGGATCAGATGAAAGAGGAAAAAGCATCATCCGGTTTGCGGGCCTTCTTTAGTAGTGTCTTCGTTGGGCCGATAGTTCTCCGTGTTTTTCCGCGAATCATCTTTTCGATGCTTAATGAGCATTTTATAAAGAAAATTTAATGAATCGACGGTGACCTTGATTTTACTTAGGCTGATGGTCTTTCTTATCACACGCTTCACATCAACTTCAGTCTATACTAAGAACATGTCATCACGTATGAGATGGCTTTATCACATAAGGTGTTTCTCGTTACCGAGCATGAGTCTCCTCATTGCATCGAAGTTTCCTTAAGATTTTGGAGAACTTCACCGCAAAAGGAAGGCAACGACTCCAACCATGTCCCAAGCTCTCGGTCAATTGGTAAACTAAATAAACACCTGCATTATTAGTCTATTCAATAATGGATGAGCTTTTTTATGTCATTTGTCCTACGCCTTCGGAAGTGCGTGCAGTTTTGATTAAAATACGCGTGAAACAAAGAAAGTCTCAACAATGGGTTTGTCGCGTCGCAGGCGTGGACATCTCGTTGACTTACGGGGAGACTAGAGACATTGTGTGAAGAAGCGGTGGATGTTTCCTTCGCGAATTCGTCATTGCTTACGTCTACCTAGTCCATAAATAAGTAGTCACCTGCAGATGAAGAATTAAAAAATAGAAGAACAGAAATCTATTGTTTTGTGTTAAAGGTACTGACTTCCGTATGATAAATTTTAGTAAGTGATGGTAATAGTGCCAATAATTTTCGGCATGACACCACATGTAATTAAGCGTGTTTGGATTGAGCTTAAATGGATTGGTATCATGAACAAATCAACCCTTTTAAACACGTAAAATGGGCAACTTTTTTCATGGAATAGGTCAGAGATAGTGGTGATCGATTCTGAATCTATTAATTGGAGATTCGGAAAGTTCGGGTCGTTTCCTTTTTTTTTTTTTTTTTTTTGAGTGATTTTCTATTTATTTGTTCTATATGATGTGCATAATCTATATTGATGAACGCTATGCTATGCTATTGTCAGTATCGCACATAGTTTAGTTGCTGGTTTTCACATGTTTGTTCTCCCTAGAATTAAATAGCGCGGCTTGATTTAGTGGGGATTATTCGGTGGATGTCATTAGGAAGCTGCCAACAATTGAGAGAGATTCCTAGCTAGATTGGCAATTTGAAATTGTTGATTCAACTGGACTTGAGTGGATGTTCACGTATTCAGCAACTACCGCCTCAAATTGGTGAACTAAAACAACTGGAGGAACTTCTTTTAGATGAAACTGCGATACAAATAATTCCTTCCTTCATCAGTTCTCTAGAGAAGCTAGAGATGCGGAGTGCCAATAATCGCAAATTAACTCTTTAAGCTGTTTAGTGAATCTATTGACCCTTGTGTTATCAGGTTGTGTTGAGTTTCCGGATTTCTTGACAGCATCGGGTTTCTTGTGAATTGCTTATCATTGGGATGCTGCAATGGGTTGAGTGAGATCCCCACTCAATTGGGAAGTTGGAATTGTTGACTCAGCTGGACTTATCACGGACAAGGATCACGGAATTGCTTGAAGGGAGTTCTGGATATCTGTAACAATAGCATAGAAAAGCTACCAGATGGTTTTGGAAGGTTGAAAAGGCTCTGAGAGTTATATGCATGATAACGCTCGAATTTGGGAGGGGAATACCAAGCATCCGTAATCTTTCTTCTTTTAAGTCGAGTGCATTTTGATTTAATGCCCAATAATCTGGAATTCGTGTAGATTTTTATTCAAATGAGTAGTTTGTGATTTAGATTGTTTTCATGATGAAGCGGAAGCTGCAGTATCATTTCTGGTCTCTGCTGATATGGTGAAGTTTAGGACCGTATGTTGACGATAGTGTTGTCTGCACAGCTTCCTTAAATGGCGCCCTATCTGCTACCTGATGCTTGGAAGATCATTAGAAGCAGCAGTATTGAATAACTTTTGTCTGAATATTTAAATAATAAAATATACTTTTATCTAATAATTTAGGTTTTTAGAATAGTTTACAGTGATTTTATAAAATTTCACATGATAGAATAGGTGGAAGTCTTGAGTTCGAATTTTTCCAGGTCACATTTGTCTCCCCAATTAAATTTACACGCTTAGTGCTAGGTAGAAAGATCAAATTAAGCGTGAGGTAGAGTGTGAGAATATTTAAATAATCGAAAAATGAGAATGAACTATAAATTATATTAAACGAAAAAGAAAACTTGACTTTATTTTTTCAAAAGAGACCATGTAATATAAGGGATACGTAGCAGCTAGGGTTTCGATTGTAAGAGTCGAGGTTTCTCGTGTTATGGAAAACAAGTAATTGGAAGATAAAATAAATAGAGAGAAAAATAAATCGCATACCAAATTTATATGATTCAATTGGTGGGACTTATTCTCCGAATAAAGCACCAAATGATTTCACTATAGATCAAACGATGTAATGAAGATCTCAATCATACTTGAGTTACTCAAGCACTCTCATTGTATCTTAACTTACAATTACATTTAAAAACTCACATGGGTTTAGTCTTCGCAATTATTTAGAAAATAATATCTCAATTTCACAAATGATATCACAAATCTTACCGCAAGATTCATGGACTTCAAATCACTTGCAATTTCTTCATGATGTAATTCACGAAGAAGCAGTCTTTTTGATACATTTTATTGAAGATCGTTAAATAATATCAATGTAATGTTTTTTCGTTAATTTTATTCTATGATTTAGGTAAGTGAGTGTAAGATGTGAAATATAAACTTTCCGTTGTTAATTTTATTGTAGTATTTGGATTAAGTCAATGTAAGTTTAATTGAATTATTTCATTGTTGAATTTACTCTATTGGTTTAGTATAGTAAATGCAATATTAACTAAATAGGATTTGTGTATATATATATATATATTTCATTTTCTAGTCGGCGATGCTCGAGAGCACACAATTTATTATTTATTATAAAGAAGTTAGACTTTTGTCTAGTATTTTCATTGGCAAAACAGATAGAGAAATAGGATTAATGCAATTGAACCTAAATGAGTTATATTGGAATGCAGTCTATCATTTTGATCTTTTCATAATTTATTTTATTTTACTTTATATAATTTTTATATGTGAATTCATTTTTGCTAGCAATTCTGTCACTCTAATTTGACCTAGAAGAAGTTTACATATTAGTGAAGATCACTCAAAGTAATCTACTTAAAAAAGCAAAAGGCTAATAGGTATAATGAAAAGGTCGGAAATAACCCGGGATTGGAAACAACCTCGCGCATATGAGTAATATTTTGGAATAAGAATTTATAATTCTCGCCTTGCAAGTATTTGAATTTCGAGGGGGAGGTATGCAAATGCCAAGCATGTCCTCTTAGCGTCAGTCAACAAATGATTAGTCAATCACACACCAAAAAAATTACTATCTAATCAAAGATGCGTTAATTAATCCAAAAGTCGTTCTGATTGATAGGCATTACGAAAGCGACTTCTGCAACCCAATGACGTTCTGTCTCTCGTTCTCTCTCTGTTTTTTTTTTTTTTTTTTTTTTTTTTGTTGGTAAAATCAAAGTAGAAGTTCATTTTGTAATGTCATTTCATTTGCATTTCATCTACCACCTACCATTTTGTAGATCAAGACCAAGACCTCGGTGAGTTGGCGGCCCATTAAGGTGATGTACTGTCCATCTTCACCCTTCGTACAAGGTAGTTGGCACCTGATTTTCCGCTTCAAAGCAAAAGGTGATCGCTGTAAATTCAAGTGCCCATGTGCGGAGGTCGTCAGTGGTGGGCCAGCATCTGCTTCTTGTTTCTTAGTCAAGCATTAGTACAGTACAAATCTGCCGGTCCTTGGGGAAAGGGACAAAAGTAGAAAAATAATAAAGCTCTGCTATGAAAAGTTAACTTATCTTTAAAAGAGTAAGGGCGCGTTTGGTAACGATTCTGTTCCTGGGAATTGATTCTAACCAGAAATGATTATTTCTGATTCTGTTCCCGGGAACTGATTCTGAGTAAAAAAACGCGTTTGGTAACAAATAAAATTTCTGATTCTGGAATAGAAAAAGAATAGAAACGCGTTTGGTAACTATATAAAATATCTATTCCAATTCTTTTTTAATTACCTTTTTAGATTAAAATAAATTTGATATTGAATTTTCATAAACCATTCACTGATTAATTATATTTTTATACTAAGTAATAAAAATATTAACTAATCAATTTTTATTATATAGTAAATAATAAACCATAGTATAAACTATACTAATATCCCTACAATATGTAATAAATAAAAATACTAAATTATAACATAAAATTAAATATGTATTCTATATACAACAAATATATATTTCATACTAGGAAGAAATAAAAATAAAATATAGAAATAATTTTTTTTTGATTCGGCACTTTTGATTCTCTTTTTTGATTCTCGGACGGAGAATCATATTTTTTCTGATTCTGAATTCTTGTCCAAAACTGATTCTGGGAGTAAATTTGTTCCCAGAATCAGTTTTGGACAAAAAATTTACCAAACGCGATTCTGTTCCCAAACTGATTTTGGGAACAAAAAATCAGAATCAAGCACTGTTTGGATGGTTGCCAAACAGGGCCTAAGTGTTATTTAATTTTTTTCAAATAAAAGTACTAATATTATTGAGAACGAGAAGATTAGTTGAACCAGCAAGTCTTTCGGTAGCACTTGTGGGTGTAAAATCATAAATACACTAGACCGATGTGCTGAAATATCTTGAGATTGCTTACGGAGGTGGATTAGTTAAGGTGCACGGAAGCTGAGGGAGAATGAATTGCGTGATAGTCGACCCGGCCTTGAAATTAGAAGGAGGGCCCTAAACTCATTTGAACTCTGGAGACGAAGCCCACATGAGCCCGGCCGCTTGATAAATTCAGCCATTACCCCCTCGGCCTGGCCAACGCTTACATATGAGATTCATTTGTCGTTCCCGATTAGGAAATACCATTGAAAAGGAAAGTGACCAAAGAGAAGCAACTTCGGCCGGACCCAGACAAGGGGCAAAGAAGGCTCGACCGAGCATGGAAAGGACGAAGAGAGGAAATAGACTTAGCCGGCACTCATCAATGGAAGTGAATCTCAACTGGCGAAAAGAAGGTAGGGCTAATTTTGGCCACAAATTCACATAATCTCGCCAACAAATGGCACACATTCTCAGTTGGACAGGATATGTTCGGCCACATATTCACACATTCTCTGGATAGACAGGGGAACTCACGGCTGAACACATTTCGCGCAAGACTCACGGCCAAAGAGAACTCAATAGGCCAAAAACTCTTGATCACACACATGCAAGGTGAAGATGAGAAGATACTCGGCTGAAATTGCATAGACTCACGATGAACATGCTCAGGAGAGGATGCGAGAACAAAAACAGAGATTGTATACATAGAGGGAAAAAGAAAAGAACCATTCGTCATAATGCCAATTCAAGTGAAAATTGAAAACTCGAGATCAGGTATGACGTGGTTATTGATGAGCTATTGATGCCAAAATTTTCTTATCGATAACCATGACTATAGTTGTTGATAGAGTTAACAATTAGTCGACATGTCGAAGGAAGCAAAGACATCGTTTAGAATATATCAATTGAACAAGATGATATTCAAGAAAAGTAATTTCAAATGCTGTGGCAGCCAAGTTTATAACTATTATTTATGGATACGGTAGATGTAAAGAGGGAACACGATGATTGAGATAATTCAAAGGCAAGATTGTTAACACCTGATTTTTCACAAATGCATCAAATATATATTTTGAAAAAAAAATGGGGAAAGGAAAGGAAATAACAAAACTGGCCCAGTCAATCTTTTTCGGTCCAGTTCATTCGTCTCGGCCCAGACCATTTTGTTCTGACCCAGTTCATCCGCATAAAAGCCGATTTACAAACCTAATTTGGGCAGCCCAGGTTTCGTTCAATTCACTGTCTCAACCCAGCAACTGAAAAGTCCACAAAAATTAATTAAAGCTCGAGCCCATCCGAACGAAATAAATAGAACGAAATAAATAAAATAAAATAAATAAAAAACAAAATCCAGCCTTTTCCTTTGACTGTGCTTTCCGCTTCTGAAATCTGAAGAAGAGGACGAACACGTTTCACTGTCAAATGCATGCGAGCGTTTCTCACAGACCCGTGACCGAAGCAAATCTCAAAGCTCTAGAAGGAATATTGTCAAGCTCCGTCGGCGAGCAAATAGCAACCGCGACTCCATTCCCGATCAGGCAGGTAGGCACTCCCTTCTTTGAATGATTCTGTTTTCCCCTTCTATTTGGGAATCAAGAACGTTGAGTTGAATTGATGAATTCGCGGCTCAATCTGTGGAACCGAGACTGATCTGTGAGAGACAATGATTATTTAGAGGTTGATATATCGTGTCCAGACTGTAAATGACATTGAATCCATTTCTGGATTTAGTTTTTCGAATTGCATATCAGCCGTTCGACAAAATGCCTGAATGGAGTACTGGAAATGGATTTATGAAATTCGACAATTAGAGCCTCCTTTTATGCTCGATTTGTTCTTAGACTGTTGAATTGATACTGAATATGTGTTTCTCTTTGATAATGTAGCATATCCTTTGATATCCAAGTCGGCTGTGATACACCTCGACGAGACGCCATTCCTTTAGCCGGAGAAGGCCGCGGTTAGAGGCCACCATAGTCAATTCTTTCTTCATCGTTTGAATGTGCATAGATGTGTTTTTTTTTTTTTTTTTTTTTTTTTCTGGAACTGGTTATTGTTTGAGATGTATGTTCTCGGTTATGTTAACGTTGCTGGGACTGGTCTGGTGTTAGCCGGAGTGGTGGCCAACGAAGATGACTTGGTGACAGTCGGCAACATTGGATTTCGACGTGGGACCGTTTGGAATTTGTGCATGGGTTCGTTTAACGAAGTTTCAGTGTTGAGCCCGCCGTGGGAGAGCTCTCGGTGAAGTCTCGGCAGGGAAGAAGGGTAAAAAAACGAAAAGAATGAAAAAAAGAAAAAAGGAAAATAAATAATAAAAAAAATCGAAAATATAAACAATGGGAGCTGAATATATTGAATCCGGGTTGGGTCGAACTTATAGATGGACCTGGTTAGAATTATCAACGGACTAAGCTGGGCCGAACATTTAATTTCAATGTTGGGGCCATACTTTTAAGTCTGACCCGAGTTCAGAGTCCAACCCGGACCGCTAGGGTTTGGGTCAGACCATCGGTTCGCACGGAGTTAGTTGAAGTCCATTTTCCAGAATTAAAAAATAAAAAATCAGAAAATTTCAAAAAAATTAAGAAATTTTTTAGAAATTAGATATTGAGAAGGTTTTATTAGATTTTAGCTTTAATTCTAGTTTAAAATTAGTTTAGCATAAAAAAAAGTGAAAATCTTTTGATGAAATTGGATTCAAAATTGATTAAGGCTTTAGGGCTTAACAATATTGTTTTTGAATCCTTTCTTTTTTAGAAACAAGTCATTGTTTGCGCACTTTTATTTTGATTTTACTTTATTGTGCACTTTCGATATATTGTTTGTTATTTTCCATTTTAGAATGGTTAGGATTAATTTTAGGATTTTTTATTAGTAAAAGACTGCCCTAACACTTTGGTTAATAAATAGTCAACTCTAGATATTGAAATGGCACTAGTTACATAATTAGTGTAATCAAATCTCCGATCATTTAATATATGGTTCTGTAAGAATTGAGATGAAGCTCCCCACGTTGCAACCGGGTTCTACTCGACCCTACATGATTAGTGGCGATTCTTAAAAATATTTAGGTTATTGGGAATTTAAAGGAAGTCGCATGTCGGGTAAGGTATGGGTTTGGAAGAACTCACGCTCTTGATCAATGAACCTTTTCTCGGATAGTTGAAAAGATGATGTGTTCGAGCTGTCTTTTAAAAAAAAACCACTAGGATCATGTCTTCGACAAATACTTCTAAACCTATATTCTCGAGCTTGGCCTCGCATAGAGACAAGTTGTTGTCATGGCAAACATGAGGACATGGAGCCGAAAATCATGACGACAAGAAGATGTAGTTGAAACCCCCAAGGAACTACGTGTAGGTAGTTATGTTCTAAATACTATATGAGATAGCTAGTAAAAGCACCTAGATGGGGTAAATAGGTGCACAAATAATTTCTTGAGATACGGAAGCGATTCTAGGTAGACGATAGAAAGGGAATTCTCTTTTGATTAACAAAATGAAGTATGATCAAAGTAAAGTAAAGAGTAGGGAAGAGAAAATTGAACATAAGATTTATAGTGGTTCGGCTTATTCCAAGCTTACGTCCACTCTTCCGCACTGACAGCCCATCGGCTGGATTTCACTATGAACAAAAGAGATGTTACAGCACAGCTTTTCCTTGATTCCACTGTGTAAATGTTTTATCACATTTTCTCAAGGTTTCTCACAAATATAGACTCTCTTTTGCGTACAAGATTTCGCTCAAAGAAATTGACTAAACAACAAGGAGCTTCAGACTTTGGAATTCTTCTATCGCGCACCTCTCGAACAACTTAGAACGTCTTCTTTATATACTCCTTTATGCCATCATACCCGTTAGCACTTACCAAATGAATTCCTCCAATCTACCCGTTGGACGGAATCAATTAAGAAGATCATTCGAACTATTAAAGGAACATGTCGATAGCCCATCAATCTTGTTCGCTCATATAATAAGGATCTTGGTTTCCATAAGTAGAACCTTCCAAGAATATTTCGCCAATCATCGGATCCTTAATCTTCGAATCAATCATGATCAAATAAAGGATTCCGTTGTGTCATATCCAGCCAAGAGATCTTCTCCAGTCGATAAGGTCACATCCTTAATGAAACATCCAGTTCTGGATAGCCTTTCTTCAATGGATTAAAAACTGTCAATGAAGATAGACTTTGAGTTTTGAGTCTGGCTGTCCGGAGGTCTTTAGACTTTAAATAGAAGAGTCTGCAAACCTTCAGACTAGACTGATGGAAACGTTTTGTTAGCATCAAAACACTTCACGAAGATTTCTCCAACAATCTCCCCATTTTTGATGGTGACAAAACTTTCATGCAGATTTGGACAACTTTAACCTGCAAAATATTTTTCAAACACATATGCATATCTTATAGAGATAAATGGCTGAATGAATAACACTAGAATCTGCAACCACAGAAAATAGGTTAGTCTTGTATATGATAAAGCCATCCATAAGATTTTAATAGCAGTCAAGTCCAAATTCAAATTCAGTCCACACATCCAGACAGAAAAACAAGAAACAAAGTCAAACATCAAAACAATCTAAGTTAAATAGTCCAAACGATTAAAAATTCAAAGTTTGATTCAAATCTTGCATCTCTCCCCTTTTTTGTCAGCATAAAAAATGTTGAGATGAAAATCGAATAGAGTCAAGAATGTTTGGGAATGCGAACAAGCTGGAAATCTCCCATGGACTGAACGATCCCTTCCAGCCTTTTCAAGTCTTCCTTTAGTTGTGCAACCTCCTCACCCTTGGCATTGGCCTGAATCTGAACATAGAGGGCTTGGATCTGATCATTCAATGTACCCGAAGAAGCTTGACCTGCATTCTGCAAGTTTTGAACCTCGCATCCCAGAGCATAAATTTAACCTCTCATCTCCAAGAGAATATCCATAATTCTGCGAAAATCTGCTGCATTATCAGTCTGCATACTTGCTTCGGCACGATCTGATGGAGTAAATGCAAACGATGGTAGATCAGTATAATCATGCAGATTTGGCGATGAAACATCATGACCTTCCTCAGGAAATTGAGAGGCATAAATGTCTTTTGGATCTGCTAAAGAGCGACTAACTCCCTCACTGGTAGCGGGATATGAGGACTTTCCTCTTTCCTCTTGATCTCCCCCTGCTTCCATACCTTTAGGTGGAGAAGAGTGTCCCTCATGATCTCCTTCTTCTTGATCTCTTTTCTCCTCTTCTTCTTTTTCGAGTCTTTCCTTCTCAGCATCTCTTTCTTCTTCTTCCTTCTCCTCTGCTTCTTTCTCCTCTGCTTCTTTCGACCTCTGTTCTGATTCTTTCTCTGGAACAGAACGATTGAGATTCTTCAAAGCCATTACAAAAATGGTGATGTTTTCCTCATCCTCTTCATCTTCGACGATGAAAGATCTTCTTTTCTTGGATGGAGCAACCATGGGCTCATTCCCTTTTCTTTTTGCTGCAGAAGAGTTTTGATGAGTTTTGACAGGAGTCTTTTCCTTGAACTTTTCCAATTCCTTGCTTAGTTCTTTCAGACGCATTTTAGTCACCATTTTTAGCCCTATCACCATATGATCACACGATCGAGCACAAAGAATTTATGGAGGCTGAATGTTCAGATGTCTGAATAATTTCGTCACAAGACCTGGATAAGGAAGTTGACCTCTGTCATTCACCACTGCTCTATACATGTGGAACATAACAGTGTGAGGAAGAGAAAACATTTTCCCAGTGAGGATGGCATATATCAGCTTTGCCTCTAAACTTGAAACATCAGTCTTGGAAGTTGATTTCGGTCTGAGGCAATTGATCACAATCTTGTGAAGCAGAATGTTGAACGCACTCATCCTTGAGTAGGAAATCTTTTCTTCTGTTCTCCTGTCCTTAACAAGTTCCAATGTAGCACGAGCAATAGAAACTTTGATCAGTTGATATCTTCCTCTCTCAACCCCTAACACATCTACCAGCATATCCATATCCACTACAAAATCTTGATATTTGACGCTGAAAAAGAATCTATTCGCATCAAAGAATCTAAGATTTGAATAGAAATATGCAGTTAATTGAGCGTAGGCCTCTGTGGTGTCAGAGCAGAACTTTTCAAGTTGAAGATAACCGAACTTTTCCCTCAAGTTCACATTCACAGTATCCAGAAAATCAAAATCCACACTCCTAGGGTTTATTACCCCACGCTTCAACAATTTTGAGTATAGATCATTCTGTTCCTTCGATCTAAACAATTCTCCCCTTTTTCCTCGATTTTTCCGCCGTAATTCCCATTCTCGGTTGAAATTGGCTGTACAATTTGTCATCATCATTCCCATCTATCGGATTAAATCCCCAATCACGAGGATCACTTGGGATGTTTGCAAGGGTTTCTTTAGCCACCCCTTTACGAGCAATTCCCAAACTTTCCATTTTCCGCAAAAAGATATATTCATTCTCATATCCTTTGTCCTTAAGAAAATCATCGACGTAGTTCAATGGAGTACCAGTCCCTTTTAAAGCACGATAAAGCTTATAAATAAAAGAGGGCCTTTGAACTCTTACAGGATCTGCGTCTTTAATAATTTCTTCCTCTTGATGATAATCAACACCTTGAGGACTAGATGGTGGAGAATGACGCTGCTGAGAATGTTGTGGGCTTTGTTGCTGATTTGGAGACACTTCTTCTTCGGTGAGATCGAAGTGAGTAGGACCCTCACTCATTCGCCGTGGTCCCCTGCTTGCGATCCTCGAAGACTTTCTTGAAGACGACATCTTTCTCACTCTTTGAAAAATTCCTTGCTTGACTTTCCCAAGAAAGATGATAACTTTTTCGAAGATTAAACAAGAGAATAAAACATGAATGGTAGATCGGTGCTTTTTAGGGTTTTGAAGTAAAAACGAAGAGAAATCGACTGTATATAACTTAGTCGAAACGAGAGAATGCCAAACGATGTAATGGAAAGTGAAAAGATCCCTCTTTTAAAAAAATAACTGTCTTTTTCGAGAAAATAGTCTTTTCAAAATAACTCCTTTTTCGAAAAGGAAATGTTGCAATAATTACGTCGATTAAATATGACAATAATAGAACACGGTTGATGATCGTACCTTTTCAAGATGAGATTTGAGAGAGAGAATAACTTACAGTCAAAGTCTTATATGTCTGAGTCTGAGAGTCTCTAGACTTTGATTTCTTCATACCTCAAAATGTTGAGTCTGGAACGGATGATTTCAAATTGATTTTTCTCCAAGGGCTTTGTGAATATATCCGCCAGTTGGTTCTTTGAATCAACAAATTGAATCGAAACTTCTCCATTTTGAACATGATCTTTAATAAAGTGATGTCGAATCTCTATATGCTTTGCTCTTGAGTGAAGAATTGGATTTTTGGTAAGATTGATTGCACTGGTGTTGTCGCAATTAATCTCCGTGCATGAATCTTCAATTCCAAAGTCTTTTAACTGTTGTTTTATCCACAGTATTTGTGAACAACAACTTCCGAGAGCTACATACTTTGCTTCTGCTATAGAGAGAGCTACTGTACTCTGCTTCCTTGAAAACCAAGACACCGTCCTGCGTCCAAGTAGTTGACAGGTACCCGGGGTGCTCTTTCTATCAACTCTGCATCTGGCTAAGTCTGCATCGAGTATACAAGAAGTGTAAAGTCTCCTCTTTTAGGATACCAAAGGCCGATGCTTGAGGATGAAGCAATGTATTTGATAATACACTTTGCAGCACTTAAATGAGATTCTTTAGGGTCTGCTTGAAATCTGGCACAAATGCAAACACTAAACAAAATGTCAGGTCTAGAAGCAGTAAGATAAAGAAGTGAACCGATGATACTCCTGTATAATTTTTGGTCGACTTTCTTTCCTCCTTCATCTTTGTCTATCTTCAAGGAACTTGACATTGGTATATTAGCCTTTTTGCAATTGTCCAGTCCAAACTTTTTGACAAGATCATTTGCATACTTTTCTTGATGAATAAAAGTTCATTCCTTCAATTGCTTTACTTGAAGCCCGAGAAAGAAGGTTAGCTCACCCATCATGCTCATTTCAAATTCATCCTGCATAGTCTTAGAGAATTTCTTGCACAGACTTTCATTAGAGGATCCAAAAATAATATCATTGACATATATTTGTACAAGCAAAAAACTTTTGCTTTCTCTTTTAATAAAAAGAGTAGTGTCTACTTTACCTTTAACAAAACCATTTTGAATTAAAAACTTACTTAACCTGTTGTACCAAGCTCGAGGTGCTTGTTTTTAAGCCATATAAAGCCTTTTTGAGTCTGAATACTGAGTCTGGTTTCCTTGGGTGTTGAAACCCAGGTGGTTGTTCCACATAAACTTCCTCATGGATGAATCCATTTATGAAGGCACTTTTGACATCCATTTGGAATAACCTGAAATTTTTATGACAAGCAAATGCAAGTAATAAACGAATTGCTTTTAACCTTGCTACCGATGCGTAAGTCTCGTCATAGTCTATCCCTTCTTCTTGCGTGTATCCCTTGGCCACGAGTCTTACCTTATTTCTTATGACTTTTCCTTTCTCGTCCATCTTGTTCCTGAAAACCCATTTAGTTCCAACAATTGATTTACCTTTTGGTTTATAAGTCAACTCCTAGACATCATTAATTCTGAATTGTCTGAGTTTTTCTTGCATAGCTTCAATCCAGCTTTCATTGGATAAAGCTTCATCTATGCTTTTGGGTTCTATTTCAGAAATAAGAGCCACAGCACTAGACTCTTCGCGCCTTTTGTATCTTGTGCGAATTCCTTCATTAATGTCGCCAATAATAAGATCTTTGGGATGACTGGACTTATGCTTCCAGTTGCTGGTTAATTTATCAGATTGATGGTCACTTCCTTCACTTGAATCTTCAACAGTCACTTGTTGCTAGTCCTTCAAAGTCTGAGCTGTTTTTGAGATTTAGACTTTGTAGAGTCTAGAGCAGATTCAGTCTCTTCAAGATGAGTCTGAATAGATTCATTTTGTATAGAATCTTGAAATTTTACGTTCATTAATTCTTCCACAGTTTGAGTCTTCTTGTTGTAGACTCTGTATGCTTTGCTTGTGGTTGAATATCCAAGGAAGATGCCTTCATTTGACTTTTCTTCAAACTTACCAACTCAATCATTTGCATTTTTCAATATAAAACATTTGCATCCAAACACATGAAAATAAGAAACAATAGGCTTATTTTCTTTGAATAGTTCATAGGGGGGTTTTTTTTCTAGAATAGGCCTTAGAAAAACTCTATTGATAATATAACATGCTGTAAAAACTGATTTAGCCCAAAAACGTGAAGAGATATTGCTTTCAATTAAAAGAGTTCTAGCCATTTCTTGAAGCGATCTATTCTTTCTTTCCACAACTCCATTTTGCTTTGGAGTATATGGAGAGGAGAACAAATGCTGAAAACCAGATTCATCACAAAATTTTGTAAAATCTTGATTTTCAAATTCACCTCCATGGTCTGTTCTTATACTTGAAATAACATATCCTTTTTCGTTTTGAACATTTTTAGCAAATTTTTCAAAGTAAGAGAAAGTTTCAGACTTACTTGCCAAGAAATATATCCAAGTAAATCGTGAGTAGTCATCCACAATTACTAGGTAATACTTTTTACCTCAAATGCTCTGAGTTTTTGGTTGGTCCAAAGAGAGCCATATGCAAAAGCTGCAATACTCTGTTAGTGGAAACTTGATTTATTGGTTTAAAGGAATTTCTTACATGTTTTCCCAATATGCATGGTGTACATAGGTCAGACTTTTGATATGATAAATTGGGTAGTCCACGAACAAGCTTCTTTGCTGAGATTTTGGCTGTCTACTTCATGTTAATGTGCTCAAGCTTTCTGTGCCATAAGTTTGCTTTATCTTGGATTGAGATTAGACATTGTGATTCATCTTGTTTCACGTCCAAGAGGTAGATATTTCCATGTCTTCGACCTATAAATGACTAAGTAGAGTCTTTACTGGTTTCTGAACAAATACCCTCTTGAAAATAGATTCTAAAACCGGTATCACACAGCTGACTGACACTGAGCAGATTGTAGTTGAGTCATTCAACTAAAGAAACATGCTTATTGTGATATTTCCAATCTTTACAGTTCCAAATCCCACAATTTTTCCTTTGCTGTTTCCTCCAAATGAGACTTTTCCACCATTCACTTGAACAAGCTTTATGAAGCACTTTGAATCTCCTATCATATGTCTTGAGCATCCACTATCCAGATACAATTTTACCTTTTTTCTTGATAGTGACCTGCATTTAAAAGAGAAGCTCAAACTTTCTTTGGTACCCAAATTTTCTTAGGTCCATTGGTGTTAGTATGATATGCGGTTTTTACCCAAACCTTTTTAATAGGTTTCCAAACCATAGAACATTCTTTTTCAAAATGATCTGCACTATTGCACTTTGAACATCTAAAAGCATTACGATCTATAGGTTTTACAAAGATTCTTTTAAAATGATTTTTGTAGGCATCTCTTGAAGGTCTTTACTTAATTATTTCTTTCACTTTTGGAAAATCAATTAAGGGAATGGTTTCAGCGGTCATTCCCAAATCAGATTTATTGAAATAAGGTCTTTGAACAGAAAGAATTTTTTCCAATTTCTCAGAACCTATAGAAAATCTTTTAAAAATATTTGAGATATCATTTTTCAAGAATGTATTTTCTTGTAAAAGATTACATTTACTTTCTTTAAGAGAAGAAACATTCTTGTCTAAGCATTTCACTTTTTCTTCCAAAACATTTTCTTGTTGTTTTAGAGCAAAATTTTCCTTTTTGAGTTTGGAAATTCTTTTAAGAGAAGTCTTAAGATTAAAACACAATTCATCAATGTATTTTGAAACTTTAATAGGGATTTTGAAGTTAATAACCTCAAATTCACTTTCTGAATCTGTCTCGGAGTTCGAATCTGAATCCGATTGTGCCATTAGACATATGTTGGCATAATCATCATCACTATCTCCGCACTCTGTATCACTCCAGGTTTCTGCTTTGAGAGCCTTTCGATACTTTTCAGTTTTTCCTTTCTTCTTCCTCAGAAGAGGACTGTTGGGTCTGATGTGTCCCTTTTTTCTTACATTCAAAGCAGACTATATCTTTGTTTGATTCATCATCTTCAGCAGACTTGGGCTATTACTTTTGAAAGCTTTGTTTCTTTGGATTGAATCATCTTCCTTTTCTGTTCAGCTTTCTGAATCTTCTTATCATGAGAGCAAGCTCCTTATCATCCATATCGTCTTCAGAATCTGTAACATCAGAATCATCATTAGATTTTAATGCAATGAATTTCTTACCTTTAGGATCTTCGTTCTCATTGATTCGTTCCACTTCATAAGACTGAAGAGTTCCAACCAATTCATCCACAGATAGTGGCATGATTCTTTGGGTCTCTCTGATTGAGGTCTTTATGTGATTCCAATCCTTGGAGAGTCCACGCAGTAGCTTGTTTACTTTCATGGGATCAGAAATTGGTTGATCTTGATTTTCAAGATCATTCGCAATATCTGTAAAACGACTAAACATGTCAGTTATAGATTCTCCTGATTTCATTTTGAAGGCTTTGTATTGACCGAGGAGAATGTTGATTCTAGTCTCTTTCACTCGATCGGTTCCTTCATATGTAATATGTAATCTATCCTAGACTTCTTTAGCTGTAACACAAAAAGATATTATGTTATATTCATTAGGTGATAAAGCACAATATAAAGAATAAATTGCTTTTGCATCAAGAGCTTGTCTTTTGATTATCTCTTCCTGAGTCATTTCACTAGACTCAACAGTGTCTTTTCCTCTCTTTGAGACAGGTGCCGTTTTAGGAATGATTCCTTTTTCTACAACGTCCTATTCCAGAGGATCCTTTGATCTTAGTAACGCCTTCATCTTGTTTTTCCATATGTTGTAATCCTTTCCATCAAAGTAAGGTGGTCGGGTATTGCTTTGCCCTTCTATCAGCCCTGGAGCCAACATACTAGCCATTGATCTTTAACTCTGAAGTAAAACACTTCAAACAAAGTGAGTACACAAGATCTGATACCAATTGAGATAGCTAGTAAAAGCACCTAGAGGGGGTGAATAGGTGCACAAATAATTTCTTGAGATACAAAAGCGATTATAGGCAGATGATAGAAAGGGAATTCTCTTTTGATTAACAAAATGAAGTATGATCAAAGTAAAGTAAAGAGTAGGGAAGAGAAAATTGAACACAGGATTTATAGTAGTTCGGCTTATGCCAAGTCTATGTCCACTCTTCCACACTGACAGCCCACCGGCTGGATTTCACTATGAACAAAAGAGATGTTACAGCACAGTTTTTCTTTGATTCCACAGTATAGATGTTCTATCACACTTTCTCAAGGTTTCTCATAAATATAGACTCTCTTTTGCGCACAAGATTTCGCTCAAAGAAATTGACTAAACAACAAGGAGCTTCAGACTTTGGAATTCTTCTATCGCGCACCTCTCGAACAACTTAGAACGTCTTCCTTATATACTTCTTTATGCCATCATACCCGTTGGCACGTACCAAAGGAATTCCTCCAATCTACCCGTTGGACGGAATCAATTAGGAAGATCATTCAAGCTATTAAAGGAACATGTCGATAGCCCATCAATCATGTTCGCCCATACAATCAGGATCTTGGTTTCCATAAGTAGAACATTCCAAGAATATTTCACCAATCATCGGATCCTTAATCTTCGAATCAATCATGATCAAATAAAGGATTCCATTGTGTCATATCCAGCCAAGAGATCTTCTCCAGTTGATAATGTCACATCATTAATGAAACATCCAGTTCTGGATAGCCTTGCTTCAACGGATTAAAAACTGTCAATGAGGATAGACTTTGAGTCTTGAGTTTGGCTGTCCGGAGGTCTTCAGACTTTAAATAGAAGAGTCTACAAACCTTCAGACTAGACTGATGGAAATGTTTTGTTAGCATCAAAACACTTCACGAAGATTTCTCCAACACTATAAATACTAATGTATGTGTAATGTAGATTCCCCTCGGAACAAACAACAAAAACTCGTTATCTTTCAATTCCCATACATACTTGTAGTTTCCAGATATTTTGTCATCGATTAAATTCTAACGTGTATCTTAATTGTATCTTTCAAATTTTCGTTGTTGATTAAATTCTAGCATTGTAACTTTATGTCATTGTACTTTGTCATTAATTAAATTCTAGCAAATCTTTTCATCTCATTAGACTTCATTGTTGATTAAATTCGGTTGAAAGTTGTTCCAAGTGTTCCATTGATACAACTCATGTCTGAAATTGCGAAAAAAGTTATCTCATTTTAATAAAACTGAAGAATGATTTTGATTAAAGATATTTCATTGTTGATCAAATTCCAGCAAAACATTATTTTGGCACGTCCGGTGAGACTTGTGTGGTTCGAGTGGAGGAAGTGCAATGGTTACGACAAGAAATCTGTTGGATCCTGACAATGCCACTGGCAACAATTAGTTGCCGCAACATGGCAATGATAGGATAAGGCATTCTGAATCATCAACCACTCAAGCACACATTATGTCCCTAAAGCAAATTACAAATTGGTACTGCTTACTCAAATCTACAATCCATTAGCACTTTGATATATGGGGTAGAGGGTAGATTTAAACCCTTGACATTTTTCGTCAGACGAAAATTAATTTGAAATAAATTTGTTATAGAAGTATCAGTTTGAGATTTTTAATTGTAGGGAAAAAAAAAGGCCCATCTATACTCATCATAACATATTTATGCAAAACTTTTTTTTGTGACATTAAAAATTCTAAATTTGTACCCATGAGACTCATTTGCCCTAAACTAGTCCTAGGTTAAACCATACTACAAAGTTTTTTTGAAAGAATTTATATTGTTGTGTATGTTAATACTTAAAAAACACTAATTGAAATTCCATGGTATATATTATCCATGGATAGGATAATTACTTTGCCTTTTCTATTAATTCCTAAATATGCAATATTCAATCTTTACAAATGCTAGATCAATTTGTCATAGAGTTTTTTATTTGGCTTGAATAATATGATTAGGTTTATTTCTTCAAATAAAAGCCAATGCTCTCTCTCAACATTTTTTCCCCTCTAGTTGCTCAATTCATTAAATGTGATCTAAACTGCACCATTACTAAAGAGAAATAACATGCCGTTAGGTTAGCAACGTTCCAATAAGAATCTACGTCATTGATTGTACATTGACTATGATTTCGAATATAATATCAAGTTGGGAAATTGTTGATGAAGAAGTGCGAAAGGAGACAAAGAGGATTCTCTTAAGTCAAGCTGTAGCAATAAAGCAAAGGCATCGACTAAACAAAGTCAATGCCATTTGTAAGTATTCACTAATAATAGAACATTTTGTTGTCAACAAGAAAGTAGTGAATAGTATGTTGACCTGGACGTGTAATCTGAAATATAATCATTGACCTCGAGAAGTCAATAAAATTAAGTTCACAAGGGGGAACAGTTTTCATCCATCGATTAATGGCCGACTTGATATCAGTCGAGTCGAAAAATATTGGCATTGTTTCACTAAGCTTGAGTGAAATCAAATTGACTAGAAGGACAAAAATAGCTGGAATAATTATTGCAGTCAAACTCTTATGCAGGAACAATTATAAAACATGTTGACGAAGAGTTGCGGTCAAGCATTTGTTACAGTTGAGCCAATCAATTATTGCAATCGAGCTCCTAAGGTTCAAATGCACCATCAAATATGGAACCAAAATTTGATTTCAATGAGTGGGAATGGTTAATGGGAGAGGCTAGCAGCCTAGGTGTATAGTAAGCGCACATCTGAAGAGGAAATGACGCGCAAACATCCGAAAAACAAGATTTACTTTTGTCAATGCACTTCTTTGCAATTTATTTTCACTTGTTTCTTAGCGATTTGTTTCTAATCATTCTAGTTATTTATTTGAATTTGTCCATCGAACACTTGCCCTCATTCTTTTGGAATGACATGCATTGTCATCGTTGGATTCATTTCATCAGTTTTATGACCCATTCATCAAGTGTTTTGTTGTTTTTTTGGTGCATAAGTTTGCGTCAATCCGAAGTACAAGAACTGTGATATTTGATTAGGATTATTGATCAGTCAAAGCGCGATAATCCCTTCTGTGGAGTCGATGAACAGAGCAGTTTTCGAGCTTTGAACTGGACTGGCACAGACTTGGTCTCACTATAATTCCTACTTACAATCATATGAGCAAGTGATCTCATGTGAATTCTCACTACACGTCGTGCTGGTGGGTTTTACAGCTTTGATTCACGAGTAAAGTTTCGATATTTGCCTGCAAAACTATGTCTGGTTGATAAAGAGCTCAAGAGGTTCTAACTGATGGAAGCTGTTGCAAGAGTTGGCTTGGGACCGATATATCCACTGCTGTTCGAAGTGTCAGAATCATGTTTAGCTTGGTGCACTTCCTCTTTTAAGATTGCCCGTCTATTTCTTTTTCCTTTTGAAATGTTACTTGTCGACGTTTCTGTTACGACTTGTTCGAATCTAAATCTTTTCAAAATTTTTTATTAAGTTATGTTCGGAAAGTTTTGTCATTATAAAGGAGGAGATTGTTGAGAAAATTTCCTTCAATGATTTTGAAGATCAACAAAACCTTTTCATAAGTGTTTTATAATTTTGATGATAAGTATTCTAGGTGTGGTGCTTGGAGCAAATACATTCATCAGATTCAAGATACTAGTGAATCCGACTCTCCATGTCAATATATGATTATATCTTCTTGATCAAAGGCAAATGTGTAATTTGCAAGGATTATCAAGACAATTAAACATTAGGAGAACTTTCCATATTTCCATATAATGTGAAGCGCAACGGCTAGGAAATTGGTCTGTTTTCTTTCAATACTTATTGATTGTCCAAGAGTGATGAACATCCATATAATCTTTCCTTGTTGGAGATTCATAATTCATGCGACAATCATTGGAGATGAGATGCACTTTTCAAATGGAGTAATCAACTTATGAAAACTTGTTTCTGTTGTACGGGCAGCAGAATCAATGGAGACTATTTCTCAACAACCTAGAAGCAATTGGATCGTTCTTAATTGTTCAAGCCCAATGGGTGGATTGGATGAATGATGCTCAAAGTTTATGTCCAACGGTCATTTTGGTCAATGATGAGTATAAAATGAGATCGTGATGCTGAAGGGACAAAGAGATTAGTAGTCTACAAATTCCAAAATTCTCCGTGAACTTAACTTGCACTCTCTTAAAGGTTGTTATTGAGGGTGTGATAGTAGAAGTTTGGATCGCACCTACTTGAGTTGAAAGTACTCGATTGTTGTAACCTCTTATTGATTCATTTAGTGGAATTCGGCCAATAGGCTGTCAGTGTGGAAGAATGAGCGTAAGCTTATTATAAGCCAAACCATTATAATTGTTATGTGCAATTTTCTTTATCGTTTAATCTCTCATTTATTCTGTTTATTGCACACAATATAGTCTAATCATTACGTAGCTCTTCATTAGACATTGCAAAAGATCTAACCACTATGACGTTGCAAAAGATCTGACCACTGCGAAGTTTCATCGTAAACTTTGTTCTTTTGTGATATTGAACTTGGTTGTTTTAAATTCCGCATTAAACTTTATTCACCCCTCTTCAGGTGATAATTTTAGCCTTAACACTTGGAAGAGTTATACATATACATATATATATATATATATCCCTGGGTGCACTTGAATTGAAAGGCTTGAACTAAATTTGGGGATCTCAAAATATTATTTACTAAAAATTGTGAAAACTTGATCGAAATTCAATGTCTCGATAGGTTGGAATTCTTAGAAGATTTGTGTATTTATGGGTGCGCTTCAAATAGAAGGTTGGACCTTCCTAAATCCAAGGCTTTGAAAATAATGGTTGTCGAAAATTGTGAAAACTAAGTCGAAATGAAAAGCCTCAAGCGGTTGGAGTTCTTAGAAGTGTTGAGTATCTATGGGTGCATTTAAATTGAAAGGCCAGACCTTCCAAAATTCGAGGATTTGTACATATTGGATGCTAAAAATTGCAAAAACTTAGTTGAACTCCAACGTCTCGATAGGTTGGTGTTTTTGGAAAGGCTACGTGTCTTTGGGTGCGCTTCAATTGAAAGGATGAACCTTTCAAAATCTGCAAGTCTAAAGATGTTGGGTGCTCCAAATTACAAAATCTTGGTCAAAATTCAAGGCGTTGATATATTGGAGTTCTTGGAAGAGTTGCATATTGCTGGATCCACTTTAATTGAAAGATTAGATGTTTCAAAATTCAAGGGCCCAAAGACATCATGTGCGACTCAATTGGAAGGTTAAACCTTCTAAAATCCAAGGGTACGAAGATATTAGCTGTTGCAAATTGCGTAAACTTAGTTGAAATTCGATGTCTCAATAGGTTGAAGTTCTTACAAGTGCTAAATATCACCGGGTGCGCTTCAATTGAATGGTTAGATGTTTCAAACTTTGAGGGTTTGATGATATTGATTGCTGATAATTGCGAAAACTTGGTCGAAATTCAAGTCTCAGTAGATTGGAGTTCTTGGAAGAGATATACATATTTGGATGTTCTTCAATCAAAAGGTTGGACGACATCTTTTTTGAGCGCGGCTGCGCAGCTCTTTCTCCCGAATGGCGAGATCCTCTCTACCGCTTGAATAGTCTCCTCCTACCTTCAAGGTGGGTTTTGATTCTGTCTCAATGGAAAACCCTAAGTCATCCCCCACAAAACCCCATTACGATCATTCCAAGTTCCCAATACAAATCCCACCATTAGTAAAAACCCGAATGCCCATCCCATTTCCTTCCATTTTGTTGTGGTAGCCTCTCTTCCTTAACCTTTGGTACATAGATTGACAGTCCCACCGCTCGAAATCCCCATTTGAGATACCCATAAACCATCCACCGCCCGAAATCCTCATTCGACATACCCATACACCATACACTGCATCAGAGCTCCCTTCAATCAATCTAGGCATGCATTCTCCTCTCCCGCTGGTTCCAAACTTCTCAAGCTAGCTTGTGTGAAGGAAATCAAAGACCTTTCTTAACATAGTTCCTGGAGATTGAGAGATGGCATGTTAGTTCGAGGAAAAGAGGCGTGTAGCGCCTCTTTGCAAAAGTCTAGGTAAGCTATGGTCTAAAGATGATGTTGTTGATATAAAATGTGACATTTCTGAAGAAAAACTGACTGAATACCGGAAAACATTGTTCGGGAAGCTGTGTTCTAGACCGAATGTGAATTTTACAGCTTTCTTAAATACAATGAAAAGAGTTTGGAGGGTTCAAAATGTTACCTATACATTGTTAGAACCGGGATATTTCTCTTTCTCATTCCAGTCTGAAGCTGAAAAACAGAGAGTATTAGATTCCAGGCCATGGTCCTTCTCCAGCAACTTACTAGTCTTATAGTAATGTGATCTTGACACCCCAGAGATCTGCTATGAATTTACCCATTGTGCTTTTTGGGTGCATTTCTATGACCTCCCATTTGGGAGAGTTACTAAAGAAGTCATTAGGGATATTGCATCAAAATTGGGAGAAGTAATAGAGGTGAAATTAGAAGCAAAAGGAAACAGTAATTACAAGATTGGTAAGGCAAGAGTAAAGTTGAATCTCGAAAATCCTCTCAAGACTAGAGTTCTTGTTAATTTAGAGAGAAAGAGACTATGGGTAGTGTTTAAATATGAGCGACTTCCGCATTATTGTTATTCATGCAGCAAGATTGAGCATTATGCTACATTTTGCAAAGAGATACCCTATGAGAATTTAGGGCTGGCAGAGGACTTACCGGGAAGATTTGGGCAATGGCTAAGAGCAGAAGTGCGCAAACTCAGTCTGTATGGGAAAATTTTCTATGACAAACAAGAGATAATACCATAAGAAGATGAGAGTGTGCCAGAGACCCCTATCAATTTCAATTCCTAGAAAAGAAAAGCAGCTGCAGGATTAGAATTTGAATAAAATTCTATCCATTTATGGACAGAATAATGCCGACAGCAAACTCAACAGGAGAATAGTCATTCTACCACTCCTTTAGAACTACTACTCATGGAGGAGAAAGGCCCTCAAAAGAGAGGCGGCTGCTGCATAGATGAAGAGTCTATCATGGTACTCTATGAGGAACAACTTAAGGAAGCGGAAATGGACATATTAGAGACCCCAGCAGGTGAAAAGGGACTGATAAGACATAAATCCAAAGGTACCAAGCTATCAACTACTAAAAAAAAAAAAAAAAAAAAGAGAGATTTTGCCCGTATGGTGCACAAACTTCAAAAATACCAGTTTTCGACAATACACAACTGGTGGAAACCCCTATTAAAGTAGCGGAGAAGTCAAATCAGTAGGCTTTGGTGGCTAGCCCTAATAAACCATCGGATTATCCATGAAGCTATTAAGTTGGAATTGTCAGGGATTGTGCACCCTTGACAATTCAAGCTTTGAGAGTCCTAGTGACTCAGGAAAGGCCTAGTATTATCTTTCTAATGGAGACTAAAAATCAAGAGCAAAATGTGCAACGTATAAGAAGGAGGCTGAAATTTTAGAATAGTTTCTTGGTGAATCCAAAAGGAATGCAGGGGGTTTGGCCATTTTCTAGGACGACCAGGTAGTGTTATCCATTGACTCATTCTCAAATAATTATATAAATGTTCAATGCCAAGTCAAAGAGACCCAACAGAGGATGCATATTACTTTTGTACATGCTCCTAATGAATTTCAAGAAATAGTGCTGTTATGGGAGGCCATATATAGAACAAGTGTAAACTATCATCTACCTTGGCTTTGCTTAGGGGACTTCAATTAAATTTTGTATCAATAGGAAAAAGTGGGCAAAAAAAGAGCAGAAAATTACTGGCTTACATCATTCAGGGACTTCCTTCTCCAATGCTCCTTAATGGATTTGGAATGCAAGGGATGTGCGTTCACCTGAACAAACAATCGAGCATGAGAATAATTTGTCAAGAAGCGACTTGATAGAGCATTATGTAATTTCGAATGGAGGATTGGATATCCTAATGCTGAATGTATAGCATTACCAGCCATTAGGTCTGATCATAACCCTCTCATATTATCATCTACTTGCAGAACGAATGGAGGAGGAGGGTATTTTGATATGAAGCATTCTGGTTGGTGGATGAGGAATGTGTGCATCTAGTCAAGAAAACTACTCCCTAAATCTAAATATGGTGGAAAAGTTGCAGATTGTGGCATAACAGCTGGCAAAGTGGAGCAAAAACAAATTCTTTAATGCAAAAAAGAGAACAGATTGGCTGAGGAATGAATTACAAAGGTTGACAAATGGCTTTAAAGTATATAAAGAATGCGAGACAGCAAAGAAGATAATCCAAGAAATTGAAAAGTTATGGCGACAAGAGGAGATATATTGTGGTATGTGCTCTAGAATTAACTAGCTAAAATGGGGTGATATAAATACAAAATTTTTCCACGCAACAACTATTCAGAGAAGAACCAGAAACAAAATCACTTTGCTGAAGAATGCAGAAGATGATTGGGTGAAAGAGGAACAACCTTTGAAGGAAATGACAGAGATATTCTTTAAAATTTTATACAATTCAGCCTGTCATACAACAAATACCTACCTCAATCAATGAAATGATGAACCAAAGGTTAGTAGAACCTGTTATAATGGAGGAGATTACTGTTGCAATGCAACAATTAGGAGCTACTAAAGCTTTAGGACCGGATGGGCTAAATGGGCTATTCTACCGAAATCATTGGCCAGATATAAGTCAGGACATTTTTAGAGAAGTGCAAAATTTTTTTGAGATTGGTTGTCTAAACTCTGATATGAACATAACCCAAATCACCCTTATTCCCAAAATCCCAAACCCGAAAAGCTAGAACAATTCCGGCCTATCAACCTGTGTAACTTTGTCTATAAAATCATTTCCAAAATAATGTGAGATAGACTTAAATCTTTGCTACCAAGCCTTATTGCTAAAGAACAAAGCACCTTTGTGGGGGGTAGACAAATTCAAGATAATATCTTGATTGTGAATGAAGTACTTCATAAGTTGCGAACTCAGTAGAGGAAAAGTAAGTTCTAAGCAGTCCTAAAACTTGACATGCAAAAGGCATATGACCAAATTGAGTGGGACTTCCTTCGAGAATGCTTGATCAAGATGGGTTTCCGTGAGAAGTGGGTGCAATGGGTGATGTAATGTGTTTCAACGGTTTCCTTTAGCATAAATTTCAATGGAGAACCTCAACCTTTCTTCAAGCCTACACGGGGATTCGACAAGGTGATCCATTATCCCCTTATCTCTTTATCTTAGTGGCTAATGTCCTATCTCACTTGATGAAACAAGTAGTAGAAGATGGTACACTTCGAGGAATTAAGCTTAATAGTAATTGTCCTACTTTATCACACTTGTTATTTGCAGGCGATTCTATTTTCTTTCTCAATGGCATTGTACTGGAATGTCAGAATTTGGCGGCCATTCTACTCCAATATTGTTTTGCATCAGGACAAGCTATTAATCTAAATAAATCAGGAATATATTTCAGCAAGAGCTACCCAATGCATCTGAGAAGAAATATGGTTGCAGAGTTGAGAGTTCCAGAAATAGAGAAAACAGAGAAGTACTTAGGAATTCCTCAGATTGGGGAGGCTTAAAGAAAGATATCTTCGTTTGGATTTCGACCGAGTTAACATGAAGTTGGAGAGTTGGAAGGACAAATTGCTGTCAAAAGTAGGCAAGGAGATATTATTAAATCAATGGTGCAGGCCATTCCGCAATATGCAATGTCCATTTTCAAAATCCCTATGTCAATCTGCAAAGCTATTGAGAAGAAAATCGCCAATTTCTAGTGGAGAAATGGTAACAAAATTGCTGGAGTTCATTGGAAAAAATGGGAAACTTTGAAACTTAGGAAGGATGAAGGAGGTCTTGGCTTCAAAGATTTACTAGCTTTCAACAGGGCTATGCTAGAAAAGCAAGCATAGCGTATTTCACAACAACCTAAGTCCCTTTTAAGTCAACTAATGAAGGGCCTCTACTATCCACAATGCGAGTTCTGGAAAGCTGGAAAAGGTTCCCGACCTTCGTGGGGATGGCAAAGCATTATCTTGGGAAGAGACTCTATATCTCTGCAAATTATGTGGTCTATTGGAAATGGACAGAAAATTTCGATTAGAGAAGATAAATGGTTGAAAAGTGGACCTATTGGAGTCCCAGCAACAAGAAATGAGCCAGAGAAAGTGGGTGCATTAATATAATAAGGGAATGGTAAATGGAATGAAACAACGGTAAGGTCGCTGTTTGATGATCAAAGAGTGCAGGAAATCCTTGCTACCCATATTGGACTACCTACTACAGAAGATAAAATGGTATGGATTAACAATAAATCAGGGTCCTATACAGTGAAAAGCGGCTATTTCACCACTAGAAATCAAGCAGCCAACACACAAACCACAACAACAACTTCCTTTCACCAAACAAAGCCAGATCTAGAAATATATTTGGCACTCTGGAACTCTACCCAAAGTTAAACAATTTATTTGGAATGCATGCCAAAACGCACTACCTACATTGGACAACTTGCACAGGAGAAGAATAGTACCTGATCCATTATGCCTTATCTGCAAACAGGAAGCCGAAACTATCGAACATACTTTGCTGCTCTGCCCTTGGACAGCTCAGATATGGAGCACTAGTCCTCTACAAATCAAAATCACAAGAATCGGGTTAACACGACTCGATGAATGGCTGTACAAGAGGAAAGAAGACTCACAAAGTGCACTAAAATTTGACCAAATCGCCACTACCTTGTGGTGCATCTGGAAAGACCGAAACCGGTCCATCTTCAGACAAAATCCCCTGCACCCATAACAAACCCTGTCCAAATCAGTAGCCCTACATGAAGACTTTGCAATCTGGAATAGAACTACAACAGAAGAGAAGAAAAGCAAGGCTCACACTCTCAAATGGCAACCCCCGACCTCGGATACACTGAAAATCAACATCGATGCCTCCTTTGCTCGGAACGAAGGCGCGACTCTTATGTCAAAGTCTGAACGACACCTCCACTCTTACTGTTTTGAAGTGGACAAAACATTTCCTCAATCTAGTCTGAAGACTTCTAGACTCTTATGTCAAAGTCTGAAGACTGCCAGACTTTAGGTTCAAAGTCTGCCCACACCGACAGTATCTAAACTGAAGAATGAAGACTTATCCAAATGTGAGATCATCTTTATTTCTTCAAGGATTTGATTTGTATGGCTTACGATTGGCTTTCTGGTTGGATACAGCACCTACATGATCGGTTATTTTGATTGGAATCAATTCCGATAATCAAATCTTTTGAAGGCGAGTAAACTTGGAAATTTTTACTTATGGAAGTCAAAGATCCTGATTGTATGGGTGAACAGGATTAACGGGCTTTCATCTCAATCCTCAAATGACTCGAGATCTCTTTAATCAATTCTGTCCAACGGGTAGATTGGAAGAATTCCTATGGAATGTGCCAACAGTAGTTTTGGCATGAATGAGTATTTAAGGCAAACTGGCTAGTTGTTTGATTAGAGCATGAAAGAAAAATTTCAAAGTTTGAAGCTTCCTAGTTCATTGTTATTCATCTGCTACGCTCTTAATTGTACTTCAAAAGAGAGAGATAATCTTTGTGAGACTTCATGAGAGAACAGTAAACTCTCTTCACCTTGAAGTTGAGATCACGAGTTGTAAAATCTCTTTTAATTCATAGTGGAATCCAGCCAGTAGGCTATCAGCGCGGGAGAGTGGACGTAGGCTTGATTTAAGCCGAACCACTATAAACCTTGTGTTCTTATTCTCTTCCTTAACTCCTTTATTTTGCTCGAAGTTTTATCTAACTGTTAAACTTTGATTTTATTCATATTGTTTCACTCTCAAAACACAAGTCATTCAGTTAATTTTATGAAAATTTTAATCTACACCTATTCACCCCTCTCTATGTGTTACTACTAGCCTTGTCAATTGGTATTAGAGCTTAGTGCTTATTTATTGAAGTGTTTTACTTCTTAAGCTAAAGATCTATGACTAGTATTTTGGCTCCAAGATTGGTTGAAGGCCAAAGTAACACCAAACCTCCTTACTTTGATGGGAAGGAATACAACGTATGGAAAAACAAGATGAAAACGTTTCTAAGATCAAAAGATCCCCCAGAATGGGATGTAGTAGAAAAAAGGGATCAATCCCAAAGCTACATCAACCTCAGAAAGAGCAAAGGAAGTTGTAGATGCTGGCGAATTGACACAAGCAGATTTAATCAAGAGACAAGCTCTTGATGCTAAAGCTATCTACTCCTTATACTGTGCTTTATCCCCTACTGAGTATAATCAAATTTCTTGTGAAATAGCAAAAGAAGTTTGTGATAGATTGCACGTTACCTATGAAGGAACTGATCGAGTAAAGGAAAGGAAAATCAATATTCTACTCGGACAGTATGAAGCCTTCAAAATGAAGCCTGGTGAATCCATCACAGATATGTTCAGTCACTTCATAAAGATTGTAAACGGACTGGCATATCAAGAACAACCAATCTCAGGACTAATGAAGGTCAATAAACTGCTGCATGGACTCTCCAAAGACTGAAATCACATGAAGACATCAATTAGAGAAACCGAAAGGATCATGCCTCTTTTAGTATACGAACTAGTTGGCACACTTCAATCATATGAAGTGTAGCAAATCAATGAGGAAGAAGATCCTAAAGGTAATAAGTCAATTGCTCTAAAATCTAACGATGATTCAGATGATACAGATTCATAAGATGACTTGGACGATGAAGAACTAGCACTCATGATTAGGAAGTTCAGAAAATTGAATAGAAAGGGAAAAAGGTTCAACTGGAAGAAGCAAAGCAATCAAAAATTTCAGAGGAAACCAACTGAGGACAATGAAACTAGCCAAGATGTGATATGCTTCGAATGCAAGAAAAATGGGCATATCAAACCCAACTGTCTTCTGTTGAAGAAGAAGAAATGAAGAAATGAAAAATATAAAAAGGCTTAAAAAGTAGAGACATGGAGCGATACCGAATGCGAGGAAAATGATGAAGAATATGCCAACATTTGTCTAATGGCTAATTTAGAATCAGACTCAAACTTTAATACAAATTCTGATTCAGACTCAAATAAAGAATTTGACGTCAACAATTTGAAAATTCCTATTAAAGTTTTGAAATATATAGTTGAACTCTGTCTTAGTCTCAAAACCTCTCTTAAGAGGATTTCGAACTAAAAATGGAGAATTCTAAACTCAAGCAACATGAGTCTTATTGGAAAGAAAAGTTTGAAACTCTAGACGAAAGTTTTGTTGATTTAAAAACAAACTCGACTCTCTTTCAAAGGAGAATGCCTTTTTGAAAGATGACATTTCAAACATCACAAAAAGATTTTCAATAGGTTTTGAAAAGCCGGAGAAAATTCTTTCAATACAAAAGCCTTACTTTAACAAATTTGGTTTTAAATGACTTTAGAAACCATTCAATTAATTGATTTTCCAAAAGTTAAAGAACGAGTTAGGCAAAAACCTACAAAGGCATTTTACAAAAATCATTTTCAAAAGGTTTTTGTAAAACCCGTTGGCCGAAGTGTTCTCAAATGCTCCAAGTGTAATAGCTCGGAACATTTTTAGAAGGAATGTCCCAAAGTTTGGAGACCTGTTAAAAGGGATTGGGCATAGACAATGTTTAATACTAACTCCCCTAGACCCAAGAAAATGTGGGTACTAAAAGAAGCTTGAGTTCTTCTTTTGAATACAAGTCATTATAAAAAAAAAATATCAAATGGTATTTGGATAGTGGCTGTTCAAGACACATAACGGAGATTCGAGTTGCTTTATAAAACTTGTTCAAATAAATGGTGGAAAAGTTTTTTTTGGCGGTAACAGCAAAGGAAAAATCGTTGGATGTGGAACTGTAAAAATTGGAAGCCTAACGATCAACAATATTTCTTTGGTGGAAGGTTTGAATTACAATCTACTCAGCATAAGCCAGCTTTGCAATACTAGATTCAAAATAAACTCCCAAGAAGGCATTTGTTTGAGATCTAGTAAAGACTTCTCTCAATCTTTCATTGGACGAATGCATGGAAATATTTACCTTATAGATATAAAACCAGAAAGTTCTCAATGTCTTATTTCTATTCAAATGAAGCAAATCTTTAGCATCGAAAGCTTGGGCACGTGAACTTGAAGATAATTGCCAAGATTTCATCCAAGAAGCTTGTTCGTGGTCTTCCCAATTTGACCTACCAAAAGACTGATTTATGCACTCCTTGTGTGTTAGGAAAATAGGTTATAAGTTCTTTTAAACCTGTAAATAAAGTTTCTACTAATTGAGTTTTACAGCTTTTGCATATGGACCTTTTTGGACCAATCAAAACTCAAAGTATTGGTGGAAAGAAGTACTGCCTAGTAATCGTGGATAATTACTCTTACTTTACTTGGGTTTACTTTCTAGCAAATAAGTCTGAAGCCTTATCTGACTTCTCAAAGTTTGCCAAGAAAGTTCAGAATGAAAAAAGGATATTCTATTTCAAGTATTTGAATAAACCATGGAGGTGAATTTAAAAATCAAGACTTTGCAAGATTCTGTGATGAATCTGGTTTCCAGCATATTTTCTCTTCTTCATATACTCTAGAACAAAATGAGGTTGTGGAAAAGAAGAATAGATCATTGCAAGAAATGGCAAGTATCCTCTTAATTGAGAGCAATATTTCCTCTCGATTTTAGGCTGAAGCAGTCTCTATAACCTACTATATCATCAATAGAGTGTTCTTGATACCTATTTTAGAGAAAACTCCATATGAAGTGTATAAAGAGAAGAAGCCGAATGTTTCTTACTTCCATGTGTTTGGCTGTAAGTGTTTGTGTTGAA